>OY804260.1:2440845-4840845 GCA_963680825.1 Meiosimyza decipiens
TTCGACATATTACTGTGGGCACGAATTTTTCTTTAGCAGCCTGAATCGGCCATCAAAAAATAAAAAATCTGTATATCTGCGTCTCTTGTCCAAGGGCCCAATATTTTCAGACTACACTCTGTTTGCATATATCCCAATCATCTATTCCAAATTTATGTGTCTTGGGCAAACAGTTTGGTCTGAACGTTGATACATTTAGGTTTCATAGAAATCTAAAGCACTTAAAATTCCTTTAAAAATTTTTTTTAAGCTCTGCTTTAAAAAGAGAACTCAGGGCTTTGATTAATTCATTGGAAATTTAATAGAGTTTTATGTAGAGTAGAACTTGATCCGTCTCACTACCTGAGACGATTTAGTCATGTCCGTCTATAGTAAGTGCGGTATGAAAGTATTCTTCATAAAACTTGGTGTAGAAGTGCTGGTTGATATAAGCATTGAAATTAAGAAAAACTTGACGGGATTACATGAGTGGGCATGGCACCTTCCATATTGACATAAAAATTTTGGCGCCATTTTAAGTGAACTATCGCAGCAACTGGTATGGAAATTAATGTAGTTGGCTTACTTGTTATAAGGTATATTTGAATCAGATGCGGGCGAAATAGTACCAGAGGCCGCGACAACTCCAGTACAAGTAAAATACCTCAAGTGGCATATTCATCAAAATATGTGAGCAATCATACTAAAATTTGGTTTAAGAATGTTTTTTATGAAAAGATATTTCTGGATTAAAATTGTACCAGCGGGTGTGTCATAGCCCTAAATCTTAAGATTAACTTTGTTATGTATCGTAAATTATACTAGATATTGTGATAAAGTTTGGTATGCGGATGCTGATCACGAATATAATTTATTGAACCAAAAGTGGGCGGAATTGGAAAAGTGAGCGTGGAATATGTCGACTTTTTAATATTTTCGGCATTTTGAAGAATATGGGATCTTTTGACTTTTTAACCTATTAATATTTTTCAATATATCACATATTTGTTTGACTTTTTCAACCTCTTCCATCGATTTTTACATTATTTTTTCGACTTTTTCATTGATTTTTAATTACTTAAACATTTTTCAACCTCTCTCAACTTTTTTGAGTTTTTCAACCTTTTTCATTTCCTTTCAACATTTTCCATATTTTTTCGACTTTCTCAATTTCATTCAACTTCTTTCAATGGTTTCCATATTTTTTCAACTTTTTTAGTATTTTTCAACTGTTCCAACATTTTCCAACCTTTTTGACATACTAAGCGTTCAACAGAATAGCGACGGATGACTGAAAATCGTCAACGGGTACCCGCTGCCAAAATTATAACACACTTAATCGCATGAAATGGAACAGAATCGCGGCGAACGACTAGAAACCTGCCGCTGGGTACTCGTCGAATTAGATTTAATTCAATTTTCAACGTCGACGTGTGACGTTCATTGTTGAATTTCTAAACAGCACAAGAAAATTTTTTTATCAACATTTGAAATGTCAATGGAAACAAAATGGCAGCTGATTTTTCCGTCGTCCGTTACAATTGTGTTTACTCGAACGATTTTCAGACGAGTTTTACTTCGTTGCCGGTTTTCCGTCGTCCGTCCCAATTCTGTTTAACACTTTACACTTTTTTCGGCTTATTCAATTTCTTTTTAATATATATTTCAAATGTACTCTCAATACAGTATGTGAGTTTCGGTCTGGCCGAAGAAAACACCTTGGCTAGTTCTAGATCTCCCACTGAGCGGTGTAGTGAAAATTAACAAAAATAAGTTGCATTTAAAGGCTTATAACACCCACTACATCATCCAAATCTTCGACCATAAAAAAGAAACCATTAAATCGATTTCGATTGGAAGTGATGTTTCATAAAAAGTTCGGAATAGTCTGCAAATTCTTACAGTAGGCCTGAAGAGTTACAAATTATTTTTTTACAAGACTGCAGCTCGATTTTTTAGTATGTAAGTACTTACAAAATTTCAAATAAATCCCGCTTTGGCATATTCGAAATTTAAAATCAAAATAAGTGGATATGTGTGTTTAAAATAAACCGGAAAATATATATTCAATGTTACGAATGTTAATTCAAGACAACATCAAATTTATATAGGAACATTTTAAAATTCTTCATATGCCTTTCGTTAGTACAAATAATTTGCAATAGGATCACGTATTTTAATTTTGTACGGATTAGACATGCAGCCTTTATCAAGGCTATCTCATATATTGCCTAAAAACTTATAGCTGAAGAGTTACGGCAAAATAGTTAATCAAATTAGCAAAATTTTTGCGAAAAACAAAATCTTTTTTATTGAATTAATTTTTTTAGCAAATTTTAGTTTGTTTCAGCCGAATCTTTAATTATTGTGACCGTATCCAATTTTGTTGTTGATCAAGTCGCATGTTACATTTTTTTTCTTTCATTATTTTACTTTGGGGGGAAAACTCGCACAGAATGTTAATTAATCCACTTAATTATTGTGGATGACACCCACGTGACGACCAGTCAGTGCGTAAAGTTCGTGCATTCAATATTGTGACAAACAATTTGCGCTCAATTACGAGTCTCCACACGTAGTCCACAACAGCTGAGCGTGTGCCCGTCCGTCTCATATGATCGGTGATCGTCTCAGTCAGCAGACATCACACTCGTAATTTGAGTCATTGTAAATGAGTAGCTGAGCCGTTGTAAATGAGTAACTAACGCTATAGTTATGTGAACTAAAAATCGCTCATAAGTTTCCAATTACATACATAAATGGAAGATTTATGTAAAATGTTCAAAAACGCAGTTTTTTTCAGTGTAAGTTTCTCAGACTTTGTTTGCATTAAAATTGAACAGGTACGTACACAATTTATTTGGTCGCTTTGATTGAATAAACATTTAGTTGATGCTCGCAAAACTCACAAAAAGGTGTTAATAACAGGTGAAAATTGGATCTGCATTAATTTGAGTCATATTTTGTTGTAAATTATTGAATAAAGTAGCACATTTTGTATTGCTTACAACTTGGGTTCTTATAAGCGATGACCTCTTATAAAGGGTGTTCCAATAAGAGTGCACTTTTATATTTCAAAATAAAACACGTGTTTTTTAAGTAAGCCTTGATATTCTTATTGCATTGTAAAGAAAACATGTTCCGATTAAGTATGAAATAAAATATCCGGCAAATGGCCACAGCGGCTCTGACGATTTTTCAAAAAGACGTGGCTGTATCTCACCGAAGACGCGTTGGATCTCGGCCTTGAGCTCATGAATTGTTTCTGGCTTATTAACATAAGCACGAGATTTCACAAAGCTCCAAAGAAAGAAATCTCATGACTTTAAGTCGCATGATCTTGATAGTCAGTTGACACCACAATTTCGTGAAATAATTTATTCTAAAAATCGTTGCTGCAATAAATTGATTGTTTTATGCACGATGTAGCAGGTGGCGACGTTCTGCTGAAATCACATGTCGTCCAGATCCATGCCGTTCAGTTGGCACCACAAGAACTTTGTTATCATGTTCCTGTAATGAATGCCGTTCACAGTCATTGCGATCATTTTCAAAAGAGTAAGGCCCAATCACGCCGCCTGACCGAAATCCGCATTTGCTTCTCATGGATCGCGTGAGAATTCTCTGATCTCCAAATTCGACAATATGTTTATTCACGTAGCCATTTAGTTGGAAATGCGTTTTATTTGTGAACATGACTTTTATCGAAAAATCGGCACTCACTTCACTTTTCCCCATTACCCATTGAACGAATGGGGTTATCACAATGATAACGCGTTGTTCTTTTGTGTAGCACTCAATTTTTAATAATCGGAACAATCATAGGTTACAGCTGTCAAATTTCAGAGTTGCCACTTGCACGAAAAAAAAATTACACAACATTTAAAAATCATACTCTTATTGGAACACCCTTTATATTGTCCTGTTTTGTCAATTTCATAATATATACGCAAGAATTACGTAAACACTTAGTAGACAAAAAATGGATTAATAGTTTAATTTGATTTTTACAATGGAACAAATGAGATCCTGTGATACTTTCGAAAGGAAACAAGCCTGCAAGATGTGGCAACATTTCTGTTATTCCTATAAAATTTCCCGCAAATCTCTTTAGATATCCAGAGAAAGACAGCATTTTTTTCTATACACAAAAAAATGACATGAGTCTCAAAAAAAGGTTGATTGATTTTATTATATTACTATTCGTTTTCATTTTCAAGCGATAATCTAAAGTTAAATCGGGTATATACTAAGAATTTTTCATTTGTGATATCATGACTTGTTACCTCTTATGGTCTAACTTTAGACTATTATTGAACTAGAATCTTAAATTTTATGTTTTATATAAGACCTATTCTGATTAACACATCTGTACCATTGCCACGCCTGCATCCTATACATGGATGGACTCACCAGGCGTTCAGTATAGTTAAGAAAAAAGTCTTCTCGCTCTTTCTTTCCGGGGCAGCAGAGATCTGGAGATCGCTGCAAACTTGCAGAGCATCCAGAGCTATATGAACATCACATAATAATTCAAGAACCATTGACCTATTGGCCAAGAGTCGCAAAGAAATCGCGAGAATCACCGTGAATTGCACTGGACACTGGACTATCGGCAAGCATGTTGAAAAATTCAGTATGCCATTCAACCGATATTGCCGTAGTTGTCTGAATGTAAACGAGAAACAATCTGTTGAGCACTTTCTCTGCATCTGTCCGGCCCTTGCCAGAATCAGGCTTAGATATCTAAGACAAGCTTTTTTTAACAACTTCAGCGGATTGGCCGAAACTGAAATCGGATCACTGCTTAACTATCTCAACAGGACTAACTGGATATAACTTTTATTGTTGCCAGGGTCCTTATTGAAATCACTTAACGATCTTCTTACCAGTTTTGTAGGGTCACGTATGTGGTTTTGAAACGGCTTTAAGTGCTACTTAATGACTTCTAGCATGGATGCTAAGCCGCCACACTAACCTAATCAGCAAACTTTCCCATATTGAATTTGGTAACATCAACTTATGTATATGCTAACACAATAGGTGCTGGTATACTGAATCTTACTTTTATGTGAAAAATTAGCACGAACTTTTTTGAGGTTAAAGAAATTCACTATGTAATTTTTCTATTCGACTTTTGTGCAATTTTATTTATGAAATCCGGGCCAAAAATTAGGAGCTAGAAATATCACACAAAAAAAAACCATATCTGCCCAGTTCAAAATTAAATTAATATATATTCATCTTTTTTTTAATTTTTGTCAATTTACTCGAAAAGTATGTCTATATCATTTTATGTACAAATGTACATATATATAATCGTTGGTGCGTCTATTTATGATCGTGTAACTTCTAAAGACTTGACCGATTGAGGCCATATTTTTTTAAATGTTTCATTTAGTCTGGAAAAGGTTTCTAGCATAGTCTGGCTAAGAAAAAAATCGGCGATGACACGTCCTTCATATAAAAACTCTCTGGCAATGACACGCCCTCCAAAATCAAATTTAACATGCCTCATTAACTATTTGACGCATATGAATGAGACTTGGAACAAATATTAAAGGTACGAACAAAAGAAATCTTCAATGTAAAAATGGTCGGTACCATGCCCATAATATATATAATTATATATATATATAACTCCCCACGCACGAAAAAAAAAAAAAAAAAAAAATGCCCATAATATGAAAAAAAGCCTGCATTTTTTATACCTAAGCAATTATTTGACCCAGATAGATAAAATTTTGTACATATGTTTCTTATGGTTTATGGAAGGTTCTAAGCAAAGTTTAGTTTGAAAAAATGGGCGTTGCCACGCCCTCCCTCATATAAGAGGAAAATAAAATTCATCATATCTCATCAACTATTGAACGCAGGTGAATAGATACGGGCAAACGCAAGTTTCAATGAAATATACGGATGGTACTGTACCGCTCCTATCAGAAAAAACCAAAATTTTTGATATATCGTAGATAGATGAGACTTGCTACATATACAAAAAGCACGAGCATAAGTGAGCTTTAATAAAAAAAATGGGTGGTGTGACGCCTCCCGTGTGACAATAAAATAAAATTTTGAATATGTCAGCAACTAATTGATACAGATAAATGAGACTTGGCTATAAGTAATTATATTCATTGCCACACCTACTGGTAAGGTGGGCCAGTACATATACACATAAAATGATTGCTAGATCCGTCGATGTGTACGCATCAAGCAAAAACTGATCTGATCACTGATCTATCAAATTATTTAGTTTGATTCCTTAGCCGCTTGGTATTTATCTCCTATAAAAATTATAACCAAAGGGCGTTGCACTGCCCATAGAGGCAAAAACTTGAATATTCATAATTTCGCATCAAAATAATTTTCCCAGAAAATGAAATGAAACTCATTTACGAATGCCGTCAATACAAGAACTGCGGGGCTTTCATGGTAACTATAGAAATAGAGATAAAGACAGAAATACTAGTAGTTGTAGAGATACATATAGAAATAGAAAGAAAGAAAAAGTAATAAAGGAATAGATATGAGAACTTTTGAATCAAGAAAGAGTAACAAAAATATCGAGATTTTGTTGAAAGAAACTTCTTATGCTTAGATTTCATTAACGATTTTATGTGTAGTGTTAGAAACATGAATTAAAAAAAAAATGTACGAGTACCGGATTCAGATTCAGCTACCCAAAACTTATACGAAAAATATTATTTAGGATGAATAACATAAATACAATTTTTCTTGATTTTTATAATTATTTTATTTATTGTCATCGTGTGGTATATATTTCTCTGCTAACTAATCGATAATCCAAATTCCATTTGTTTTTGCAATGCTATGTATAATTACGATAACGATGTCTATAATTTTTTCGACTTCAGTTTTTCCCCAATTGCCTTAATCTCAAACCAACTTCCATTAATCGCAGCAGATTTTATTAAATGCTCCATATTTTACAATTGACATTTAGTTTTATCAGCAAAGTTGAGTGAAAATTTCAATTGCTACAATAAACGACGGATATTTCGTTGACAAGAATTGCGATTGAATTAGGCAATTAAAGTTATATATGTATTAGGTAGCCATTTGACATATCGCAGAGATATATCGCATGTCAAAGTAATTGATGACACACTTGATATTGCCATAAGGACAGCTACTTTAGATTAACGCTAGATATTATGATTATTTGAGTATTTAGAACCAAATGTTTACATGGACGTTATTATTTTTCACTCCTTATCGGATTTTTAATGCCAAACGTAAACAAAGAGAGAGAAAGTGAATTAATATAGAAAGATGGAAGTTATATTGTCACTAATATTAGAAAGTATGTACTTCAAAAAAAAAGTTTTGTGAGTGAGCAAATCTAGAGGACCGGCGCTATACGAAATCAGCTTAGGAAATATGTCAGTTTGTTGTTTGTATGGTGTTTGTGAATAAATGTATCAATTAACAAAACGGTTGAACGCATTTCGATGATAATGGCGACTTAATTAACTGGTCGTTTTAATTCAAAAGCTAGCATTGGTTTCATTCCACTCAAAATTAATTTTATAAAAGCTCCCAAGACTGAAAGATTAATTGCTCCAAGTTCAAAAAAAAATAAGTTATTTTTTTTGAGGCTCAAGTCATTTTCACCCACTTAACTTTTTACGCAATTGATAGCTTAAGTTGGATTAAGTTAAAGCTGGATCAGTGGCCATATTTGTGGTGGGCCTGGTTGTGAGAGGCCGACAAATAAAATTACGCTCAATAACTCGGAAAGTAAGCTATAAGTAAACAAATATATTTTGACCAATGTTGATTTCATGCCCAAAAAACTTCCGTATGACATGATTTGACCCAGTTAGTCATAGTTTTAAAATTACGAGTGACCATCTTCATTTTCGAAAAAATACGGTTTATATTGATAGTTTTAAACTAAATGTACTCGTTCGAATCAGAAAACCGCATCCACGCCCAAAAAAATTTATTTTTGATCAAAATTACAGTACTTTTGGAAACTTTAAAACGGTAAAAGGTGGGTCAAATCTTGTCGTATGGACATTTTTTGGACATGAAATCGATAAGTATTCATTTCTTCTACAACATTAGTCCGTATATATTTTTCTACAGTGAGAAAATGATTTGTTTCAATATAACAAATATATATTTCACATAGAGCAATCAAATATTCATTTGAGTCAAACACATTATATTTAGATCAAATAATGCTAAATGTTGGTTGAAGCATTTTATGTTTGACTCAATAAAATATTTAATTGCTCTATATGATGTAAACGTTTGTTATAATTAAACAAATCTTTTTCTCAGTGTACTTACTATCCGAGATATTGAGCGAAACTTTTTTCGTCGGCCATTTACAGCCAGGCTCACCACGATTCTGGTGACTGACGCTTATTGCGATTATCAGTCATACTTAAGCTACCAATTGCAAATTAAATAAAGAGGGTGCAAATAAATATGAAAACTGCAACGCTACCTCCCGGACTACACGGATATTGCCCAAGAGCCCGCCGTAGAAAAATCGCGTGTGTAAGATAACAGGATGTGATGTACGGTAAAGATAGTAATGCTTTTTGGTGAAACTAACCAATCAGGGTTGCCTTGCCAAGGCCCATCCCGATATCCAAAAAAGACCGAATTTGGCAAATTTTGATATTGTAATTCAAAGTCTATAGCTATTAGGGCGAAGTAGATTTATTTTCGTCATCAGCCCTACTGAATTGAACCCACTGCTCCTATGTGCGACCCTATTTTGGATTGAAATAGGGATTTCAGTGTTAAGTGTTTTTAATTTATTTCCCAACATTTTTCAAAGGAAATTCATTGAATTTCTCTTCAAAATCGTTAAAGAATTAAAGCTTCTTGGAAAAGTATTGAAAATATCCCAATTGAAATTGTGGTTTCATGAGAAGAATCAGAAGTTCAGAGACTACTTTTTCACTGAAACTGAAAAACTCGTTTACAGATTACCATTTTTTACATAATGCAATTCTTACTTTGATACTTTGAATAGTAAACATTTCATACTTGGGTGTTCATTGATAAACAAAAAAATACATAAATAGTTTAATTTTGATCTCCTAATCCTCACATTATATCAGAATCGATAAATCAACTTTCCGTAAACTACTCAAAGGCAGATTGTTTACAATAAATAACTAATAAAATAATTGTAATCCATGAAAGATAAGATTTGTGATTAAGATGCTTATCACCACCTGTGTTTCATGCCCGCCTTCAGGTGTTGAAAGCATTATTTCTTATTGTTGCACAAACTGATAAGACATACATACATTAGGGTGTTTTTTTTTTTGTAAGTTTCTTATTTTTCTGAAATTATAATATTTTTTAGTATATTTTTTTGAATATTCAGAGATTGTCCAATAAAACTTTTCATATAAAATTGTGAGGAGGCATCATCATTTTGCTTAAAATGAGCAATTCTGAGCCAAATTTTCAGACATGAAAGTCTGGTTGGAGGTAATTTATTTATTATAGCTATAATTATAATTAAAAATTCATCAAGTAAATTTCAGAAAAAAAATAAAAATTTCCAAAAGTAAACCACCCTAATTAACGTAAGTTTTAATTCTTTATTGAACTTGTCAATTGTGTTGACATTAAATTATGTTCGGAGAATTGTAAGCAAGAAATGCGCTTGATTTATATTACATTTGGTAACTCCTTTAATACTCGAACCATCGTCATCCTCACCTTATTATCTTTATCGTACTTTGTTAATAATTTTTATTGCATATCAATCATAATATTCGTAATAAAAGCTGTGCAAGTACACACAGATTTTAACGCAACCCTGTTAACTACGTAATTTGGGTTCGTTAACATACGTAGGTAACAATTCAATAGAACGATAAGCCCGAATCGGTGCAAAATAAAAAATACTCAACTGAAGCAATTAAAAAATATAACAAAACATTGGATTAACGATGTTTACTCATTGAACCAAATGTATTTTCTTATAAGATGGCTCATTTGGCTGAATAAATAATAATAAATCATTTTTTCGCTACTGCGTAAAAATCTTTCAAGCGATCAAAGTTTTAGGATTAATGTACACTATAAAACTCGGCTTTACGACAAGTTTTGGCCCCTTGATCCTAGTGGCTTCCGAGACAAAGAACTACTAAATGGTTTTTAAATGACGGGAACTTTTAAAAAATATTCCAAATACGCCTTTTATAAACATATAACTTTAAAGGGTGTATCATTAATTTTGAATTGTTCACTTTTTAAGGCCTTTGTGATGATACAGACTATCTCATTCGACTGATCTTCCACTTTCCAGAAGATAATGCCTACTGGCTGGAAACATTCAAATAATTCCATACCGATGCCGGTGGGTCAAAAATAGAAAAAGACACTGGCTCAGGACCTAACTTCGAAAAGTTACGCCATAGTGAGTCCTATACACTGAGAAAACGAATTGCTTGAATATAAAGAATGTATATTTCATATAGAGCAATCACTTATTTATTTGAGTCAAACATATTTTATTTGCATCAAATAGTGCTAAATGTTAGCTTAAGCATATGATGTTTGAGACAATCAAATATTTAATTGCTCTATATGAAATATATGTGCGTTTGTTATATTCAAACAAATTGTTTCTTCAGCGTAGACTACCTGATTTTTGTAGTATTTTTCAAACTGAGGTCTTCGCAATTTCGAAAATTTGCCATTTGCTAAATAATACGCCCCTGCAAAAGAGTGTTAAGATAGTGATATATATTGATAGCCAAACAGCAAACTTAATTTTTACTCAAATTAAATTAAATCTGAACTAGTTGCTCAAAACAGCTCTTCGCGATTTAGCCAATCACTGAGACGCCGATCTGTATTAGGCCACAGTAATTTTGCCGGCAAAGATCATGCTGACAAACTGGCAAGAAAGTGAAACTGTCGATCTGTCTGTAAAACGGCCAATAAACACAGTTAAAATGAGTATAACTTTCAAGGCTAATGGTCTTAATTGGATATTGGTCATATTATGACGCCAATCGAACGTATATATATTGCGATTTCATAAGACAAAATTCATTTCAGTTCGACTGACGTACTAACTGGACATTATGTATGTTAGTGGCAAACACTTCGCAAGGCTGGGTTTTCTCAACATCGAAGACCTTTGCAGAGGCTTTAGAGATCCAAATGTTTTTCATTTCCTCTGCGAATGCCATTCGTTAGCGCAACGACGCTTTAAAGCTTTCGGCAGCTATGTATTTCCTAGACTCATGCTATGAATTGCCATCAGACTATATATAAATAGGGTATACAACGAACGCATCCATGACCTAAGTTATGATGACATGTCGTCTCCCGGAAAAAACCTAACCTAAGGAATATGGTATTTATAACTCAGAATTCGTTAAAAGTTCACTCACCAAATTAACACCAAATATAGACAAAAATTATCATCTTGAATACCCAGTGTTGTCAAGTGAGTGTTTTGATGCGACCAAGCCATTAATTACAAAACAAAAATGGTCATAAATTTTTCTATAAAAATAAATCAAAACAAGTAAGTTAAGGTGGTATCTTCGGCCAGGCCGAAGCTCACATACCCTACACTGTATTGAAATAGGTCGAAAAATATTGAAAATTTTAAAAAAGCTTGAAAGAGGTTGAATAATTTTGAAACAGTTAAGCAAGACTGAAAAAGTTCAAAAAATATAGCAAATGTTGAAAAAAGTTGAAAGAGGTCGAAAATGTTGAAGCAATTTAAAATCGATGATAAAGTCGAAAAAATAATGAAAATAATGAAGAAAGTTGAAAGTGGTTGAAAAAGCCGAACAAATACATATGGGATATATTTGAATAGCTTAAAAGTTTGAAAAAGTTAAAAGCATATAAAAAATGTTGAAAGCAATCAAATAGAAATGAAAATGTCGAAATATGCCACGCCCATTTTTCCAATTTCGCTTACTTTTGGTTCAATAAATTATATTCGTGATCAACATCCGGATACTAAATTTAAGCACAATAGCTAGTACATAAAGTTTGTGATATATGCCATCATTAAAATTTATGGCACCCACTGGTATAGTCTAGTCCCACTTTAATCCAAAAATAGATTTCCATAAGCAACACTCTTACATCAAATTTTAGTATGATTGCGCACGTATTTCGATAGATATGCCACTTAAAGTATTTTACTTGTACGAAAGGTACCACGCCCATTGCTGCTATTTCGCCCGCTTTTGATTCAGATATACCTTATGGAAAGTAATTCACTTACATTAAATTTCATATCAATTGCTGCAATAGTTCACTACAAATAGCTCTTACTAATCTCTATTCATATGAGAGGTGCCACGCCCACTGATGCAATGGAATATGTTCCATTTAATTTCAAAGCCTATAGTTACCAACATCTATACAGCAAATTATATGAGTATTACTCACATAGTACAATGACAATAACATATAACGATTTTTGTTTGCATGGGAGGTGCCACGCCCATAGGTACTGCTGAGCCTTCTTTTGCTTCGGAGATACCTCATAACACATAGCTCTGCCATATTGAAATTCATAACGATTGCATTGTTAGCTTTTATAAATATTGTGGGCTGTGCCATGCCCATCAACGAGATTTTACATTAAACTGACTGAGATAGTAAAGATGGCTGCTTGAATTGGTAGCATCTTTCAAGTTTTAATCAAATCGTAGGTGCCAATTTCGAGTAATATAGGATTAAATTTTTCAATTGTTAAAAAGTGCCACACCTACTTTTCATATCCGCCTACTTTTGGTACAATTCAAGATATGTATGATCTGCATCTGTTTACCTAATTTTATCGCAAATCTTATATGTTTGGCATGATATGGCGTTATAAAAGTTAAAATTTAGGGGTGTGCTACGCCCCTGCATGAGACTTTGAAAACTTGAAACCTAGCTCAATCCTAATTTTGTTCAACTGTTCCATTGAAATCCCTGCAACTTCTTTCGAAATAGCTTTGGGCAAATATACACACATATATAGAGTATGGACAGGAAGCGTATCCATGAACCGATTTCGCTCATTTTCGATCCCAAGAAGATTGTTAGGAGGTGTGACCTATGTGCAAATTTAATTCAATTAACTTTCTTGGTTTTTCCATAAACGGGATTTCAACAGACTAGCGGATAGACAAACTGACAGACAGACATAGCTTAATCGACTCAGGTGGTAACGCTGATCAAGAATATATGTACTTTTCTACACCTGCCATTATCCCTCCTATGCGTTAGAAACGGAATGACATTGTGAATACACCCCCTGTGTATGGTATAAAAAGGTCACAAACTTTTTCCCAAAAAAAATTAACTTTTTGCCATTTTGAGGAAAAATTGTTTTACTTTAGGAAGGTCGTTGATTCCTTGGCAACCCTGCACATATATAATGTTTACTTCCGATTTTTAAAAGTATTGTTTTTTGAGACGTACACTTTTTAACTTTCAGATTGACCTGTGACCTTACTGTACAGTAACTTAAAATTTTACAGTATGTCATTCAAAATAATATTTTTTTAACACAATTTTAAAGTTGTCAATTATAATTAAACACCTTAATAATTGTTCGTTGTTTTTGTTTTTCAATTTTCAAGATCCTATACCTTGGGTGAAATTGAAGTCAGGGCTGAAATGTTTAGTTGGAAGCTACATGAGACATATATTATTGATCCCACAAACTTCTGCTAAATTCAGAACTATGTATGAAAGTCAAAATTGTCGTTTTCTCTAACGGTTTGACCTTTTTTGAACTTATTATTCTAAATCTGAAGCTTTGAACTCCGTACATATAACATAAAAAAATCGATTTTAGCTGTCTAAGATTTTTGTTAATGAAGAAATAAAAGTTATTTTTAATGACCTACATTTGTATATACCAATTTTTATTTTACTTTAACAATATTTTTTAATAAAAGTATAAAATACTCGTAGTTTAATATCTTAAAAAAACAACAAATTATTATGGAAAAAAACAAAGAGTGAAATAAATTTTGCAAAAACACTATGTAACTAAATGTTTTTTTTTATTTACCTTGCGAAGTCATATAAAAATAATAAAACAATTGTAGTTTTATCTTATAATAAATCAGTTAGAATATACATTCTTATTGAAAATAAGTTAGTTTTAAATAATGCATATACCCAGCGGGAAATGCAGTGCTGAAAATGTCACAGCTTTCAATGCTAACAGGAAGAAATGGCAAGAATACTTCGATAAATTGTTGTATTTGCAAACGTTTGGCCTAAATACTTCGTATACATTTTGAAACTTTTCATCAAGCGATTCAATCCTGAATATTAAGATTAAAATTATTTATTTGAAGTAAACGAGTTTCTTAGTGCTGAAAACCTAAATTACGTTACTTCATAGATAAGCTGAAAATTCACACCTAATGAAAAATAATAAAAAATTCTATTATATTTTGTTAAGTACTCGAAATTATAAAACAACTAAATCCGGACATACTGCAGTAAGAATGCATTTCTTTTGCCATATTTGCGTTTTCAAAATGCCCATCATTGAAATCCACCTACAGTTTTACTTTAGTGAAATTTTTGCATTTATAAAATTATATACTAAATTTTTACACACATCACTTCCTAATGGTATATATTTTTATTAATTTTTAAAATTCAGCCCTTTTCGTTTTGTTACAAATAGAAATTTTTCTTATTGATGGTAAGTAATTAACTTGAGCACCACAGATAACACTTTAGTACTCGGATATTTTGAAAATGGCATGCAGGTACCTACTAAGTATAATCAAGTATTGCACTATCGAATCTCAAGTTATTTTTAATTTAATAATATTTTTTAATCTATGATAATATGTATATCGTTATTTAATTGTGCAAAATACTCTTGAGTAAGTGGTACTCGTAAATGACATCGACTACAATTTGCAAAAATTAGCTAACCCTCACCACATCTCATTTTGTATGGCTCATGAATATAGTGACAAAATCTAATACAGTCAGAAACTGTTTTATTCAAAATCGTTCTAGATAGTATTAAGTTCTGAACATCTAGTTGGTTCATCATATTCTTTTCATCTTCTATACACTGAGAGAAAAGTTACATCATATCAAAATCCAAAAAAAAAATATGTTTTAGATCTTATTTTGCGGCCCTAATTAAAAGAACTATAGAAATTAAAAAATGTTCAATTAAAAAATTATAATTCTAGCATTATAAAAAAAAAGTAAATGAAAGCAGCATGAATGTATTGAAAATACAAATTCAACTAGATCTCTAGATTCTTATCCAAACATTTCTTAATATTTATAGTACCATTCAACTTGACACCTACACGGTTTGCCAACAATTTCGGCTTCGTAACCCAAATTTTCCATGATGACACAGTAAACAGCAGTCAAATTGCAGAAACTTGGCCTATTGGACTTCAATGGATTCTGTTCTCGCGGATTGGATTTTTTAAAACTCTCCATTCATCAATTTCAGAAGTTTATTGGCTGGAAAGTTTCTTTTCGAGCTGCCGTCATGAATTCAGTTTTTTTCTAAGTTTTTAACGGACTAAAAACCAATCTTGACCCTTGTGTTCATAGTTTTCCTCTACTTTAGGGTTTTTGTTTTATCAATTCGTAAGATATATCCGAGAGTCTCAATGGCTATATCTCGAATATTTAGTATCTTACATAACTTTTGATTCTGTAGCCACTTTAAGCAATAGAAATCACTTCAGAAACAGATACTCATCTGTTACCAGATGACCAATAGACAAATCGAGGATGTTGAAAAAAAATTATTTTAATTTTTAATTCCCAACGTTTTCAAAATTGATAAGAAAAAAAAGGTCCTCACTTAACGATGTCGACGAATTCCCAAACTAGTGACCTTTGTACTCTCACCAACGTCTACAAAATTTGTGAGCAGAAAAATAGTCATCTCGCTTTCAATACCTTAATTGAGGGCATTTCTGTGACATGTACTGGTTATCGAGGACACAAAAGTATTCGAAGACATTTTATCAAATTTGAAGACATGTGGTAAGATACCATTGCTGACCCCAGTACCTAAAGCAGACATGGAGATAATTACAAAAAATCAAGGTCTAAGCGCGGATCAAAGACGGAAGAAATTTATTTAACAACACACCCTAATGTACATCCTACATTTGCAAATTAAAAATTATTTTGTGCGCTGCAGTTCAGATTCCATCCCAAATTTATCATGAATGAGTGTCGTAATAGTAATAATATTTAGGTGCGACAGCCGTTAATTGGCCGCAGCTAAGTTTATGTATATAAGGGGTCTGCATGAGTGCACTCAAAACGATCATCAAATAAACTTTCGAATGCAATAAACTTCGAGTAGTGCTTCGCCGAGAACCGATAAATATCAGTATCGTTCTCGTTATCAGAACCGAGAACGACAACGATAACGTGAGGACATCAAAAAAATTATTTCTCGTACGACCGAGGACGAGAAGGGTCTGGCCGATATCTCGTCCTCGGTTATAACGTAATTTTTATCGTACGTTAGGCACTAAATTATCGCCGTGAACGAAATTCAGCCAAAACTTTCATAATAAAAAACACTCAAATCGGAACATCTTGCCACCTATAGTATTTTGAAATTCGTCCCTAGCATGTATATTGTCTATGTTAAATACCTCACGAAATCTGAACGAGATTAGACACCTTTATAAATAAAAATACTTAAAACGCCATATCTTGACATCTATCGCAGTTACAGCTATGAAACCTGATACGCAAATGAAAATTGCTTGTGCTAAGCAACTCGCTATATGTAAACAGGGTTGGCAAATGGGTCATAGCTCCTCTCATTCAACAAAAACCCTTACGTTGTTATTCTTGGAATTTATGTCAAGTTGTGAAATTTCGTACATGGACCCAATTGTCTGCAGTAAAGACGGCGTAAAATGTGTACGTGGTTGCACAACGGACAGTGCGCGGGAAGGCCGCTGATGCAGTTTGTTTTATTTATATAAAAATGGGAACGAAAATTACCCAAAATTATCGGCAATAACGAGACGAGAACGATACTATAACGATACAAATCAAAAAATGCTCGCACGAGAACGAGCGTGAGACGATAAGCTTGGTGCCACTGCGACAAGAAAACGATATTTTTTGAACTATCGTATCGTTAATCGATAATTTTTGAATTATCGTATGGTTCTCGTATCGGTGAAGCACTAACTTCGAGTGCCAGAACTTGTAGAACATTTTAATCCTTTCCTCCTTGGTGTTTCGATTCGTTTTGATTTGATTTGTGATTTTTGTGCACAAAAGCTCAATGGACTCGCAACGAGGCGAGTGGCTTGATGGTCGTTTCGAGTGCACTCATGCAGACCTCTAATTTATGTACATCTCTTATCACCAATCTTTTTCTTGTGCATTAGAAAATTACACAATGGCGGGCACCTACATTTTAATGCCGGCTTCGACCTAAGTTGACCTAAGTGATAAAATCAGAGTTAAAAAATGCTATAATTTTAAATGTTATTGCTCTTTTAACGTATTTTAATCGTGACACTTGTCCCAGAAAACATTTTTAATCGCGAAATGTCCTATTTCATTCGCCGAAACGATGATTTCGCTCATATTCTGATTTCAAGCGTTAGTTTGCTCGGGAGAAACTGCTCTAGGGTAGGCGACTCACCAGAGCGATTCGCGTGTGTATCATAAAATAGAGTTTCAAATGATTGATGTTGAAGGCGAAATGAAAATATATTTAACGACCTCGGACTTGGTATGAATATTGCTTAATTTTTTTATTCACATTGTTTTCGCGAATAATTATAATTTATGGCTTTAGTTTATGAATTATTATTTGCAAATGATTGCACAAAATTGCATTCAACACATAATATGGAAAATGAGGGAAAAGCCCTGCAACAATGACAACATCCATTGCTTTTAATCACGTATTTACTTGCATTTGATGTCATATATGTATGACAAAGCAAATTGCAAAAAAGTATTTTCGAACTATAATGCATTGAAACATGCAAAATGCCAAAACGCCAATTTAAAGCTTTTAGAAAAGTTATAAATTTATCGTTTGGTGGATGGAAGACTCAATTTTAACTGGGGTTATTCTACTTACTTTCTTTTTAATACCAAATAAACAATATATATTAGATTTAGTAAAACTTACTTAAATATATGTACATACATGTACTTATATATATTACTTGTTGCAATTAATGTTAAGCTTAAAATATTATCCCGAACATTTAATTGCGATTTGTTGATTTAGGAAAAATAATAAACATGATTTATAGATTGTTTATTACACAACAAATTTCTGCTAAAGCTTAATTTAATAGTTCAGTTAAAATAAACTTTTTTTAATCAAACTTTGTTGGCACAAGTTCGTAGTACCCCACTTTTATAAGAAAAAGGTTTGTATTGCTATGAACAAAATAATTCCAATGAGCGAGGCCTAAGGCCAAATTATCCGAAAATTAAGTATTGTAACGAAATTAATTTCCATTACAAAATTTTTTTTTTATTCCTTAACGTTTATTTACATATTAGTGATATTAATGATATAAATTATAGTCGCTCCTGATCATAGTATAGGGCGAAAACGTTGAGAACTGAATATATTCATACACTGTAGGGACCTAAAAAGGACACAAAAAACGCCAAGACATCCCAACTTAATTTTTGATCGTAGAATACGGTGACATAGTCAGTTTTTCTAATTAGATCAAATTCTCGATATTCGCGATAGATAGTTTGTCGCTTGTTTTAGCTTTATTTTTCTTCTACATGTAGAAATAGACACCGAAATTGAATGAAACTCGGTACATACCAAAGGATTAGACCTATTGAATTTTTTTGGCACACGCCCAAAAATTGCGCCCACCTCCCATATCATCCACAATAGTGAAAACTCAATAATAGGTCTGATATACATATGTGCTATAGATATAAAAGATGTAAGATTTGCTATGTGTGTATGGAGAATGGATATTCATCTGAAAAACAAAATGGGTGTAATCCGCTTACGCATACGCGTATCACAAAAGTGTTTGCTCGATAAAAGGGCTTATATGTATATGAGCTAAGGACAAAAAAATTTTTATATGTGTCTAGCATAAGTTCTCAGTTCGGTACCAAATGGGCTTGATTATTTGAAAATATTTTTCGCAATTTCTCAACAAAAGTCCAGATTCCAACGCTCAAACATTAAAAACCTGAAATTATTATTGAAACTAATAAATAAATATATCTTCGTTGAAAACAAAATGTATAAAAAAATATTTAAATCAATTATATACGTCTGAAAATTAACGGTTGTCATTGTAGGAGTTATGTTTCGATTAACATAAAATAAATAATTTAATTTCAAAACATATTTCAATGTCTTTTTCACCAGAAATAATAAAAAAATTGACTAAGTTTCAATGGCGAATATCTCGAGATTTTTATCTGGTTTGGAAAAACTGAGTATGCCACTGCATTCTACGATCAAAAAATAAGTTGACGTGTCTTTGCATTTTTGTGTGTCTTCTCAAGAGTTGAAAATTTAGTGACATACATACAGTGATGTTAACGTGAAGTGAAATCAAATAAAAATAGGATTACGAAATATGCAACAGCAACAGTTTGAGTTCCAATTAAGGCCATAGTAATATATGGGGCATTCCATACCAAATCAGACACTTTTTTCAGCCATCCCCAGCAATTTTTTTCAAAATTTTATGTTTTTTTGATACTGATAAGAAACACGTTCTTGAATTTTTCCAAATTTTTTTGACCATCCATTTTAGAGATTTTTTTTTCTGTAAATTCATGTTCCAGTAAATATTAATATTATGAGCTCTCCTTGCAACAGAATTTTTCTGTCATGTACCTGCAAACATTAAACCTCTTTGAAACAAAAAAAAAATATTCAATCACCCTAATAGCAGTATCGCACCGTGTACATGAGGCGGTCGCCCATTATCGACAGAAAATTTTGTGTATTTTGGAACAAGTAAAAATTTTATTTACTACAAAAAAATGGTTATCACTTTTAACTTCTGGAAAACCCTACTAAAATGGGATATATTTTGCATACACATTCAAAATCTGAACCTGCACCTAGGAACGGTACTGCCTAATACACCCCCATTTTTATTAAAGTATGAATGAAGAAATTTGTGTGATTAAATTTAATATTTCTACTCAGTAGCGTCAATTCAGTAGGGCTGGGGAGCGCATTGCCCCCCCCTCAAGGATCTTGTACTAGTTATTATTCAATACATTAATTCAATAAAACTATCTAAAAGTGGTGGAATTACAATTCTGGCCCTCCCCCCCAAGATCTGGTGAAGTGACGCCACTGTTTCTACTGCACTATAAAATAAAAAAGTTTGTTTACTTTTGTGAATAATTAACTTCATTCAAATTTTTCATTATATAAATCGTCAACAATTAAAGGTTGTTCGCTTAATGAAACCTTTCATTAAGAACAATTTTATTTTGACTGGCCTAAGCCAGGGTGCGCATTCCATCAAAAATGAATAAAAAATATTTTTATTATTTATTTTGTTGAAATCCGCTTTGCACCATGGATACGAGTACAAATATAACGTAGTACTGAGAGCGATAAATGACGTACATAAATATGTAGATATCCATAAAGTGTCACAATTTTACGTTTCAAATTATACAAAACGTAATGGAATAAATTAAGTGCAGTCAAATTTGTAAATAAATAAAACGCTTTGGTCGAATTGATTTTGGCAACCAACAGCAGCTAGCGATTCAAGTTTAACACCTTTCTGTGTACTTACGGCGAGTAAAGTGTGTGTTTTAAATAAATTTAGTTTCTGAAAGCATTTATTAACAATGAATAAATTTTTGACAACTGTTACCAGGCCTTGAACTGAGTGTTAATTAGTTTACTGGTCTAAGTACGTTAACTGTTTGAAGGTAATTAAGGGATCTGGTTGAATCAAATAAATCACACATTGTGTAATAGCTAGTAACACATAAATATAAAATATTCAAGAATCAGAGCGATTACACTAAGTTAATAAATTATAAAAAAGGTTCTTTCGATTTCGAAAAGCATTATGTGTTTAAAGAATTAAGTATGTGTCCGGGGTCTATTTTGGAGTTTAAGCCCATACAATAAAAAAAAATATTTCTCCTGTCTGTTCCTATTCTTATATAATTTAATTAAGTATTAAATCGTTTTAAATATCAATTTGTTCTAAATATAAGATGACAATTTATTAAGATAAGTTTCTTCTTTCTGTATATGTGACCTGGTGCATGAAATGTGTGCAAAATGATAGAGCTCGAAGAACCTAAATAGGTTATGTTGCCTTGTCTAATATGGCCTTAAAAATCGGTAGCCACCCATTTCTAGGTTCAATTTTTCTTTAATTGGGGTTCAATCGTGATTTGTGCCGATTTTGATTTGTGCGCACAATTCAATATTGTACTGTGCAAACACAAAACGTTTATTTCACCTTATAAAGTTAGCGAGCCGAAGTACAGACGAGTACACATAACTTTTCATGAGCAAAGAGCTCACACAACCAATCTTCTTTTGTGCGTCTCTGAGTTCAGGGCTAGGCTTGTGCAAATATATCGATTATCGTTTTTTTAAATTTTTTTTTCGATAGCTATCGGCGATATTTTATATTTTGATATATCGTAGTTCGATCTTGTTTTTCGACTATCGGATTCCGATATTTTTGTTTAAAGGTTGCTCTGTATCCAATTGTAACATCATTCGTGTGGTCCTAGCCTAATAAGGTAATTTTCTTGTTTAACTCAAATAAATGCAACTGTGGCTACACCATCTCTGTGGTGATAAAAAGGCTGAGATTGCGCGATCTTACAGGACGCCACATGGTTATTGCATTATCTTTGGCACAAGCGTCAGTGTTTTTACACGCACACGACAAATTAAAGTTGATAAAATGCTTAATTCATTGCAAATGGAAGTTTACGTAGAGTTCCATTCAGGAACTTTCAAAAAATTCTGAGTTTGATAGCTCCTTAATTTGGAATCCAAAAAAGTCGTCGAAATCGGTCAAACAACAAAGGATCTTAGATTGAAGTGCCTCCCCCCAAAAGGCATATTCCAATGGCTCTGGGTTGTTTGCTATTCAGCAGCATGGATCCTAATCTAATCAGGATCTCAAATGCGCTTGGGTATATGAGCATTCCCAAGTTAGATACAATCAGGAAATACTCTGAAACATGATTCTTACAAGTTCCCTTAAAAACTCATTGTTTGCTGGGATTCACGTCTATACCAGAATATTTTGCGACGACACCTCTCGCTTTGTACTCCCAAAAGTTCGCCTAAAAATAAAACAAAAGGAAGCGGCTTCTGTCCCATTGGCTATGAACTACATTTGGTGGATACGCTAGAAAAGGATATACTGCAACGGCATCCGGGAGTTAAATAGCTTGATGTTGCTGGACTCATTGAAACCAAGACCATACAGCAAGAAGCAGTTGTGCTTCGCATAATTATGACAGATTTCTTCAAAGGCCATGGGACTCCAGTGATGATGGCTTATCAATTGATGATGGCATCAAGTTGAAACTTACGATTATATTTTTACATAATTTCATTGCTAAATGCGCATAGTAGCGGTTGGGACGCCATTTTTTGCATTTTAATTTTTCCAACAAAAATATCGAATTTCGATTATCGATATGTCCGATATTTCTTTCTCGATATATTTCGATACGGTCTGGAAATATCGATTATCGATAATTCAAATCATTAAGTTCTGACAGTACAAATAAAGTCGAAAAAAAATTGAGAGTCAAATAAATTCGTGGAAGACACGAATTCTTATATGAATGAAAACTTTCAAAATCCCCAAAATTCGGGTGCCAACTTGCAAGTGTTAAAAAATCGCAATAATTTATTTAAGCTTTACAGTTTCTAACATTTGATTGCTTAAAAAAACCACTCACATACATTTCTTTTCTTAACTTTCCCATCGTATGAATGCAGTAATTTTCATTACCATTTTTCTCATAAGATGATACATTTTGCTGTTTTTGAATAATACATTTTTTTGCAAGCCGGTGGCACCACTAATGCAATTTGCTATTAAGCGAAATAAACGACACAATTGCGAATCGTACCGAGCTAAAGCACTACACACTATTTATATTTATAAAGTACATTCTACGATGCAAACTCAAATGCAAAATAAAATCAAACACACGAGGAGCAGAAATCCTTTCGTATATTATACCTTACCGGGTACACATTTCTGTTGTGTGCTGATATAGTTTTGTGCATTGGATTGCACACTAATGAAAACAAATAAGGTTCGTGCTTTAGTTCGGTACAAATCGAATTGTACTGTTTGTTTTCGTACACTGATGGAAACTTATGTTTCATCAAAATGCCTCACTAGGTTTTCTGTACATCCTATCAGGTAATCTTGTACACTCGACTTTTCCCAAAACCGAAATGTATGTCTCGATATGTTAAAAACCAATTTGTCACAAACGGTGAATTAACTTCCCCCTGGCAACGACTGAAAGTTTTATTAAGTTGATGATCTTAAGCGGGCCTACAAAGTGCAATCCTGGCTGCTCTATGACTGTCCACACAATATAGAAACACTGTCCCAAAGTCCAGACATAAATCCAATAGAGTATTTTATGAAAGCATCTTGATCGAAAATTTCGAGAAATTACAATCAGCAACAAAATGGATTGAAAATGCTATTGCAGCAAGAATACAACAATAGTGACAATATCCAGCCTAGTTTTTGCATAAAACTGATCCAGTCTATACCTAACCGACACAAAATGGCTATAAAAAATAAGAGACAGATGTTACTTGGCTTTGTTTTTGACTTGTGCGTAATTTTTTCTTGTTCTTTAGTCTCTTTTGTTTGGTGTCCGACTTTGACTTGGAGTGACTGTATGTTAAGAATAACTCAAAAACTTCAAGTGCTATAGCAATCCCGTGAGCAGATAAGCTTATGAGACATAGGTACACTGTATAAGAGGTCTTATGCGAGTTTAAATGAAGACCTTTGTTCTGCTTTAGAACTTGTGTTTCTTCTAGAGACTCCACAACTTGCTGGTATTATTGTTATTTTTCGTACTTCCGAGTATTGAAATCTTTCGCCTGTGGAACTGTCATGTTCGCAACAGAACGTAAAAAATCACATTGGTGATTCTCCTGAAAGGGCCCATTTTTAGTTAAACAAAATTAACTGATATTTTTTTATAACTCTTTTTTTAAATAAGTTCTTCAGATATTCGAAGATATACGAAGTTTTAAATAGCTGTATACAAATTGAAGAACTTTATAGATATTTAATTCTTAAATTTTATCATATGCTTGCATCCCTTGACACTTTTTATTATTATTTAATATTTTTTTATCGAAAGCTAGACACCATGATAAAATAAAAACAAAAAACATTATCTTTAAACACAACTTATGCATTACGTTCGAAGCGTTTAAACATATGATCCCTATATACCTACTTGAAAACGAGGCTTCGGAGATGAAATGGAATTTTTATTGGCACCGCTAACATAACTTTAATAGGTTGCTTAAACAATTCTTCTACTTTTAAAAACAACATATATATTAATGAAAAATCAAACTAAATGTCTGATCTTTAATCTTTATGCAATTAAATTTTGTTAACATTTTTTAGAGTACCACTGAGTTATTATTACAAAATGCTTGGCAGTTTTAAATTAACCTTAAACAAATTTAAAAGTTTTGTTAAGTAAGAACAACTTATACTAAAAGCTTAACAAGAATATGTGCAACTAGCTGTTTCCGCTGCTTTGCCCGCTCGCTCCAATCGCTTAAATTCAACTTAGTGCAGAGTATTGGGTCCATGCACCATATTCACAACTTGGTATAAGTACCAATTTAAGTGTTTTTGTTGTATTTGAGGTGTCACGCCCCAAATGTGCAATCCCGTTCACATTTTGAAGGTTGCTTGGCACAAACAATGTAGATCCATGTAACATGTCCCACAACTATAGCTGTTATAGAAGCCAAAATATAGCGTTTCAAATGTTTTTGTTGTTTGGAATGTTCGACACCCCATTATCTAATCACGTCCACATTATATAATGTTTTGATAATAGATATTACACACACATCCTTGTGCCAAAATTTAAAGCTCTTGCTATCATAAGTTACCAGACTTAGCATTTTAATTGATTTTGTTAAATGAAAAGTGTCACGCCTCGTCGCTGAATCCCGTCCAAACATCATGAAATGCTTAGCATGGACCATATACTTCCCAGTATCAAATTTCAAAGCTCCTGCTGTCATAGGTGACCAGATATAGTGTTTTAAGAGTTTTTTGTGTGAAAGGTGCCACGACTCGTTGCTGAATCCCGTCCATAATTTTTAAGAATCTTAACATAGACAATATACATCTTAACAGCAAATTTTAACAGTCTTTCTGCTATAGTATCCAAGATATATATGGAGTTTTGAGTGCTTTTTGTCTTGTCCAAATTTCGTAAGGCACTTAGTATAGATAATGTACTTCCTAGTACCAAATTTCAAAACTCCTCCTTTTAAATGTGTCCAAATACAGCGTTTAAGTTATCTTTATCGCATGGATTGTGCCACGCCCCGTTGTCTAATCGCGTCCAAATAGTGCTTAGCACAAGTCATATGCATCCTAACACCAAATTTTAAGACTCTTGTTATCATTGAAACCAATATATGTCGTTTTAAGGAGTTTGGTTGTATAAAAAGTGCCACGCCCCTTGCTTTCATCAAAATAAAACATAACCTATCAGGTTATTCAAAGACAGTGTAGCTTTCTATCGGTAGAAGAATTTTTAGAATTGGTTCAGTAATTTCAGCGATGCTCTCTATAGTACATACAAACAAACAAACAATCTTTATCTCTTCATATAAAAGTATAGATGAATTTGATAAATATACAGATAACAGTGTTGAATTAGAATTAATTTTTCAAAAAATTCAAAAGCTTAAAAATTCCATGGTAAGAAGACTTCAAAGATCAAATACTTTAGGCTCTTGTATAAATTGAGTCAACAGAAATCGTTTACACAATTTTTGAATAACTGCTGTCAAAGTCAAAGATCACTTAAAGTGAATATATAAAGTGGTCACTTTCAGGGTGCTTTTCTTGCAATAGACATTCTGTGTAAAAAATTACCGGAATTGAGTTTTGAACTCCTTCCCGAAGGACGAACGAAAAATGAGGAATATTATTTATGCATCATGAGGCACTTCCATGAAATGTCCAGCGAGAATGGTCAGATTAGTGGAAAAACAACTCATGGATTTTGCACCATGACAATGCACCAACGAATGCATGAAGTCATCCTTATGCAACAATTTTTAGAGAAATCTTCAACGAATGTCAAGGAGCTGAAGGCGTGATCTAATTTGGCGACAGAATAATTATTGATAAATAAATAATTTGATTGCGTTTTTTTAACAGTTTCGGATACTTTTTACACAATAATACATATCAACCTCCCATTGATTTTTCTTCTGACTTAATGCAGCGGTCCCATTTAGCTGCCTAGCTGATAATCCGCCCCCGAATCAAATAATCAAATGAATACTAAAATATATGCATGTGGTGCTTACATATATAGACTCGTAGTAGGTATAATTTTAAATAAAGTTAATTGCACACATGTAGATAATTAATGATTTTTAGCAATTGCCAGTTATGAAGCTACGTACAATAAAAAAGATGCATGTACATATTTGTTGTAATGAATATTTAAAACGACGAAATGTTGGTCTAATCGCATCTCGATCTTTCGAACAGAAAATCGACGTATGTCCCAAAAAGTTTTGGGCCGCAAAATTTTTTTGTAGACTTACTTTTTGATATTGAGCTAAAGTCCTAAGGCACTTCAATCTCATTAATTATAATAATAGCTTACTAGATGGCAGATCTTTGAAACTGAAATTAATTTAGATAGAAATGTCATATAACATATTTTAGGCTCTATCAAGACCCTCGCCCATTTTGGGTCAGAATAACAGATAAGAAGTCGCATGTGGATAGCCAGCAAATATTCTAGACCGAAAAATTTTACTTAATTATGAATATATCGTAAAGTTATCTTTTTCATAATTCATATATTGCTGTTATCATATATGAAGGGCTTTACCGATCTTCCAGATGACTATTTATCCGAAATTCTCAAGAGTTGTCAACATATCTTTAAGGGTTAGTTTTGTATGCAAATCAAAAAGCTTCATGCAAAATTTGTGCTTAATTAGCAGTGGAATTCGTCTAAACGCTCAAAACCCTCGCAAACTGTGCAAGTTGTCCTGCGCGTTTAGATGAATACCAATAGCGTTTTTTCGCTTTCCGAATTCTTGTAAAACCCTATACTGAATGCTTTTTAGCTAAATTTTGTCCAATCCAACAAAGGAACTTCTAGAACCACCTAGAACCTTCAAATTTGAAAAGACTTAAAATTTATTTTTTTCTTTTTAAAATAACTATGAAGAATTTTAGAGAGGCTTAAGGTGGAAATGAAAATACTTATCCATTTACCAGTTTTTTTTTCCTGCTTACGTTAGCCTTAAAAGTCTTAATAGCCCACTCTGCTACGCGCTGGGGTAAATCTTTCTGCTGATCTGATACTAAAGATTCTTTTAGCTGCCCAGTTGAGAATCCGCCACTGAATTAAATAATTAAGTAAATATAAATGACACACGTGCATAAATGTGCAGTAATTGTAATTTGAAATAAAATTAATTGCATACAGGTAGATAAATGATAATTTTTCGTAATATAATAAATCGGTAATCATTGTCAGTAATGATGTTACGTGTAATGCGATAGATGCATTTATATTTTATTGAAATGTTTTGGCTTAACTTTTTTTGTAGTAAAGTGATTTTTCGGACAATGAGTTAATAGATATAATTTTTTTCTTCTTTAAGGTTTACTATTCGAGTTGGTTGAAAACACATCGTTTCAGGTTTTTCGAAGCGCTCATATCTCTTAAACTAAACGCGAGATGATAGATCTTTGAAGCCGTAATCAATCAGGGTAGACAAACTCTTAGCTTTTATCAGAAACCTTCCCAAAATGTTAAAGAACTTACAAAGCTTTAAAATGTGATACGATCAGCTTGGTATCAATCTTTTGAAATTAAAACTTTCAGGACAGCAAAAAATGTTCTTCACGGTCTGAAGCAGCGGTGGGCACGTAGTGGAACTATAAGCTCTCATGGCCCGAACCATTATTCGACGCCCTAAAAAGCAAAAAATAATTCGCAGAATTTCAACGCTATCATTAGCGACTGTAATGCGGAACAGTCTCGACGAATGTAGCAATTGTTGTTGTTTGTAGTGCAATTTAATTTTTTTTTGTGCTGTTGGCGAATTTGAAAATGAAAACACAAAAACTTTTAAAACTTCGTTTTTTGTTGCTTGATTTTGTTGTTGCGCCCTTTTGTTATATTTCCACGCCCACTGCTGGTCTGAAGTGTCTAAATGATTTTCTTAGCCTGCTTTGTTTAAGAGCTTAGAACTTTTAGAGTTTTAGGTTCTTGTAGTTTATTAAAGTCGTGTTTTATTGATTGCTATGAGAGTTTCAGATTTTATCTCTTACAAAATGAAGTCTCTTTTCACAGATCCCATTAAAAATATAGAACGACATTAATAACTCTTTTTACACCAATATGTTCCTTGTGATAAATAAGCACTCACGTCAACATACGAGGGTGGTTCAATAAGTTCGTACTTTTTCTAATAAAACATAGTTTTTTTAATAAAAAAAAGTATCTATTCTTCAACGTGGCTTTAGCTCAATAAATTTAGTCCAACATTTCTAAATTTTTCTAACACCTACAAACATAGGATTTCTTGCGGTCCTCAAAATAGGCATTTGTTTGAGCAATAATTTCATCGTTGAAACTAAATCTCTATTCTCATTGAGCCATTTGTTCACAAGCTAGGAAATAGAAAATAGCCACTGGGTGCTAAGTCCGAAAAATATAGTGGATGAGGTGCCAATTCGTAATGCAATTCATGGAATTTTGCCACTGAGACTACACACGCCTCACGATTGCGTTTATGGTCAGTTGAGAGCAAACGCGACAACCATTTTGGGGATAGCTTCTAAGACGAGCACTTAAAGTCGAAGTCACAGTGCCATATGAAATATCTATAGCATCAACAATCTCACGATCTTTCACTCTCCGATCGACCAACACCATATCGTGAATATTTTCGACATTTTCGAGTGGCCGTCCAGAACGTTCAGCGACTCTAGTGCTTGTGCGACCACAACGAAACTCTGAACGACTCGAGCGACCACTAAATACCTCCGTTTTTATAACATTACAGGTAATTTTTAGTCTCTTAGGAATTCTTGAGTGCAACGATATTTAATGTGCAAATCGGTAAAAATAAGCAAGCACAGTACAAAGAGTGGGCTTATTTGGATAAATAGGCGTGACATCTTCATATAAACAAAATACACTAAAAGCTATTTTTAGGAAGCTATTTAAGTTACAACTAAGTCCATTAGGTGGCTTGGATTTGGTCTGTTTAATTTCTTTAACCCTTACTGAGACGGTTTTAGCACATCAAAAATAATATATGTGTATCAAATTGTAGCATTTGTGCCTTAACCTGTAACTAGAACTTTTTTTAAATTATTTTCTCCTTAAAAATAATCAAAAATAGTTCAATAAAATGTTTCAAACATATGAAAAGATCTATTACCTGCTTATAGCAGAATGGTATGGAAACTACTCTCATCTGCTTTATATACCTCATATACCTGCACTACGAGAGCGGATCAATAAGTCCGTGACTTTTCAAACTTCCCTCATAGTTGCATGAAATGCATCACTGCTTCCGGCAGACTACTGTCAAACTTTGAGACACTTTCGTCATTAACATGACGTTAAATAGGTGTTCAAAGCATACAACCTAGTGGATTTTTGTGTAAATGGATAAAATGAGTTTCAAGTGAAAAAAAACCGTCACTCGAACTAAGGAAAAGCTTGATAAGTGCTATGGGGACTCTGAACCATCAACTTCAATGGTCAAAAAGTTGCTTACTGAGATTCGTTGTGGTCGCACAACCACTAGAGGCGCTGATCATTCTGGACGGCCAATTGAGGACAATACACCCGAAATTGTCGCAAAAAATCACGATATGGATGATAGGAGAGTGAAAATGTGTGAGATTGTTGATGCCACAGATATTTGATGCCACAGATATTTCATATTCATATGTCGATTTTAAATTATCAGTTTGGTTTTAGAAGCTATCTGCAAGATGGGCGCTCTCAATTGACAATAAACGCAATAGTGAGACGTGTGTTGTCTCAATGGCGAAATTCTATGAATCGGGCTACGAATTGGTACCACATCTGCTATAATTTCTGGATTTAACTCCCAATGACTAAGGAAATGGCTCGGTGGAAAGAGATTTAGCTTCAAGAATGAAATTATTGCTCAAACAAATGCCAATTTTGAGGACTTCGAGAAATCCTATTTTTTGAGAGTGCTAAAAAAGTTGGAGAAACGTTGGGCTTAGTGTATTGAGCTAGAAGGAGACTATGTTGTAAAATAATAAAAATTTATTTGCTAAAAAAACTGTGTTTCTTTTATAAAGGCACGGACTTATTGATCCACCCTCGTACGTAGCCATTTCTGAAAATATTTTTTTAAACTCAATGCGAGTATAAGGTCCTGAACTAATCTCAGAATGTTTTACTCTTTAAAAACTTGGATATTTTTTGAGCACACGCTTACTTAAGGTGATCCTACACAATTTTTTTTTTTTTGGGTAATATTGCGTATCATTTTTTTAAAAAATGTTATGGTTGAGAACGTCTTAATTTATATAAAAAAATATATATATATACAAATATACAAATTAGAGCGGCTCAAAAAACACCTTTATTTTTTACTATATGTCGGCGGACTACACTTGCGTTGTACTATATGTCTAGACAAAGCCCCTAAAATGTATTTTCATTAAATTGGGTACAGAAATAGCGCCCCTATTTTAAGTTGTCTGTCTTTTTTAAAAAATATTGAAATGGTGCAAGTCAAAGATGTAATCAAATTTCCCAACAAAGTGGTGGTCGTTTTCGTGCTATTATCGGTCGATGATTTCGAATCCCTGATTAGTTTTTCTTCATCTTCTATTTTTCTTATAAAAAAAAAATTGAAAACTAAACGGAAACAGTGAATAAATACCGATTTTACACTTTGCAGTTGCAAATTCGTCCCATATTATTCTGCCGCTGATCCCGTGATAACTCAGTTTTAATTTACTTAAAAGGATGCCGTAATAATTCATTATCTTATTTCAAAACCAAGATTTTTCGATTTCTAAAACTGCCAGACCTGACATTCTTCGATGATTAAAATTTTTTGTTTTTTGTTTCAAATAGCTGTCTTTTTTTTTCCAAACGATTCATACGAAAAAGAATGCTTATGCTTTCTCGTCTTTATCTTTTGAAAAAAAAAGTCTTACATGCCCATTGAAAAGAGCGTAAAATTGTTTATAAAAAAGAGAAGAAAAAAACTAAAAAATAACTATTTTTTCTCAATTTTTGCAATATTCCTGTGCTAATAAACTGACGAAATGTTATATTCAAGAAAAAATCCGTTTTATACTTTTTTATGAACAACTTAATTTGCTTTCCAATGGGCACACTCCCGTTCATGTAAAATTTTGTCTTCACGAGATATAGACTAGAAATCATATATTATATTTAATAAAAAAAATTTAGAAAAATTTTAATGTCTCGAAAACCATGGCACATATTTCACACTGCTGTTATGGTATAGTATATACATGGAAATTATTTTATCTCCAAAACTACTCAGCAGCGTTCACCAAATACTATTTCCACATTCGTTACCGATTTTCAAATCATCCTGATAAAAATAGGAGTTGGTAAAAAAAAATAATAGGAGCACTTCACTATGAATTTTTTTTAAGAAAATAAACTTTTCAAGGTTTTCCACACTCATCAAAGTCAGAATTAAATGATTTACTGCCAGTGATGGCATTTTGAGTACATTTTTATTGCAAAAAATTTGCTAAATTACGCCTTAAAACAAAATTAATTTTTTTTAGTAAATTTTGGTGTCCATGACGCGATTTCCACTAAATCCAAATGCCATCACTGTTTACAGCTTAAGAAAAGAGATGGTGGTATGTGCTTCATTTTTTGGCCTTAGCTTACAAAGGAATATATATATTCACATAGTTCATGATATTCCATATATATTCTCACAGTTTTTATTTATACAAAATATTTATTAATATTTTTTTTTTAAAGTCAATACGAATTTTTTTAATTCGTACGCGATATTTTCGTGTTTTTCAATTGCAATACCTTTTAGATTTTCTTTCAAGTTTTTTAACACTTTTCTTGCACTCGTCAAGACGCGCTGCACATTGATTAGAAGAAGAAGAATTTTTCGGAAAACGTTCAAAACCCCGAACTTAAACAGACTAAAATTTGAGCGGCCTAAGCGCAACGCTTTATAGGCAGGAGGTGATTAAAAATGTTGTTGGAACAGAGCAGCAGCCGATCGATTGATCCGATTGTAATTCAAAACGTTACGAACGTCGAGGGTGGAAAGGTAAAAAGAGACGGTTAAGTAATAACAAAACAAATACAAAAAAAGAACAAAAACACGAAGCAGAGAATCCAACTTTGACACTGCAGAGCAGTGAGCTAAAGCAAAGAATGATCGCAATCAAGCGAGTGCAACAATGCGGCAGTGCTTTGTCAAAGAGAGAAACGCAACGATCGAGAGGGCCTAAAAACAAGCGGGTGCTGTTAAACAAACGGTATCACTGATGTTAACAACAGCGTTGTTTATGATAACAAACAACTCGTAGAGCAACTGACAATAAAGCCGTGCCCAGATAGCTTTTTTTATTTATTTTTATTTATGAACGTTAAAGTGATGGCGCAAGTGCAAGCTTTTGAACCCAACTTATGCTTATGACAACTCTACGCACGGCTATGCGATATTTATGGCTTCGACAGTTTCAATTTAGAACGTATATAAGAGAAAATAACAAAGGGTTTAAGCTACTAAACAAGAAATACAAAGGCTCTACTTGAGAAGAGAACTTGTCTGCACCACTTCAAATGGAATGGTGGTAGAAATTTTTCAAGGAAGCTGGAACATTCATAGAATCATGGGCCATCATGACATGGACATTATTTGGTCGAACATTATTTGATCAACAAAGTTATGGCAACCAAGAAAAGACAATAAGAAATGACAGTTGGCGCATTGTGTACTTAGTGTAATACACTACAACTACACTTTGTACAACTCATGGAAAACACCCTTCATGGTTCAAGTGTTAAGAGCGGCTGTCCAAATATAATGCATGGAAAGGTCGGTATTCAAATCCTTGTACAAATTAACCAAAATTGGTCTGATGAGGCTATGCATGTATGTATGTAAACATGTATATATGTGGTAATAGCCGCAACATATGTCACCAATTACCAGGCAAAATTCTTCCATTTGCTGTCTGTTTGTTAAAAAGCTTTGACCGATTTGTGAAATGATTATCGGTTTCAGCTAATGACTGTACAATTCGATCAAATAATGTTCAATTAATGGGCTTGCTCGTTTGCTTATAACAATTCCAGATTCACCATTCAAGATCAACAATGTTGCAGGTTCGGTTCAATAACATTGCTATCTTACGTGTTTATTTTGATATTACCGATAAGTTCGATTTAGAGAGACTTTGTAATGAATTTAATTCCATTGCCGGCATTGAGACGTAGTGGTAGTGTATTGCACTAACAACCCAGACGTCCCCTAGTTCTATTCCCAGTTAAAACGTGGTAATACCTTTTCATATTTTTTAATATTTCCTTCTCATTTCCTTAATTTTTTAGAGATTTTAGTGATGCACTGTATTAACTTTTTCTGACAGATGCAAGTGAAATGATAAAGCGATCACTTTAAGTGACATATCAACATCGTTAATGACATATTAATCAACATTTTTGATGCAACCGAAAAAACTGCAAACGATAGAAGTTAACGTAGGGGAACGTGGAGCTTCAACAGGTGCAAATCTTAACCAAAACATTAGTTTTTTGGCTTGTGATCTTTCTCTCGCCACTGTGCATTGGCAGGGCATGTTTCAGGCGTCACATGTCAAAAAACTGAACTAAGCTATACAATTTCTTGTGGAATTAAGTTTGGATTTTTTAAGTTATTTTTTCTTATTTCAACATTTAAAAAAAAAAACTATGAAACTTTTGTGCCTGCATACACTAACTAAAACATATAATTATGATATAGAAAAACAAATTCGTATAAATATTAATGGACTTACAAACTAGAGCTAATTTTCCAAAAAATGATAAAATTAACCCCACTAATTTTTTTTATCGTATTTCGTTACCAAAATGACATCTGTTTGTTTGCCAGAATTAATGTAAAGAATTGTAGCATTAAAAAAAAAATTATAAAACTAAAATTATAAAAGAAAAAAAAAATTACAAAAATTTTCCACAAATGGTATCGCGATTTGTTAACGTGCGTGAGATACGATGTTGCTCTATTGCTGAATATAATGACGCGTTCGATCTTTTACGTTTACAGTTTGTCGCTGCGCTTCGTTGGTGGCAGCGCCCACGATCTTGTACGTAAACAAAAGTTACGTCTCCGTTGAGCCGGAGCTGCTTTAGAGCCGTCATCGTATTTACTCCTTTGATTATCGCATTAATGCGATAGAGTCCAATCTCAATCACTGCATCGATGTTATCAGTTCGCGCTTTAAATCATTCAAGTTATTTTCTCAGATAAATTTGATAACACTGCGATGGCAATCAATTTTTTAACTACACATTTTTGCTTGACAAATGTACATATGTATGTGGGTACACAAACAAAATATATGTATGAAGTATAGGTACCCGTTTAGCTATATCCAGTGGCGTCACTTCATCAAACCTTGGTTGGGGCGAGAATTATAATTCCTCCACCATAAGTTGGGTTTATTGAATTACCGAATTTTAATTTTTCGACTACAGCACTATACACTCTTTTACATGGAAAACGATATGTCAAAGACATTGCACATTGCTTTTTTTGCAAATATTGAAATTACCAAAAGATTTTCTGGAAAAAAGACCCCATTTGCTAGCCAAATGACGAATCGTACGAGTATTCCAAGATTGTGGCACGAAAATTACATGTTGTAGACGACACCGCAAAGAGAGCGATCGCTCTTATGCAAAATTTCAACAAACATATGACGAAGAACGAAGTTTCAAAAACTACTTAAAGTGGTCACTTAAAACCGAAAAAATATCTCCAAAATGGACATATGTGAAATATTAGCTTTTCTCGAACAAAAATAAATTAAATATCAGTAGTTTCGGAGCTATGAGTTTTGAGCGGGTTTTTCTACAATTTACCCTTTGTGCGGGCGTCAGGCGATAGATGTAAAAAAGTTTATTTAAGAGACTGTCTGTCTGTCAACGTCACCATCTGAGTCGATATAGCCATATCCGTCCGTATGTCTGTTAGTGTGTCTGTCTGTCTTTCTGTTGAAATCACGTTTATGGGAAAACTAATACAATCAAACTTGGCACAAAGGTCATGTAAAAATGGATAAAATCGGTTCACGGCCACGCCCACCGCCCATACTCTATGTAAATATACCCCTGCACATTTTGAAAAAAGTTGCTGTAATTTTGATATGAACAAAATTAAGATTGAGCTAGATTTCAAAATTGCAAAGGATCTTAAAAAGGCGTGGAACAGCCCTAAATTTTACCTTTAATAACGCCATAGCTCGTTAAATTTGCAAGATATTCTGATGAATTTAAGTACTCGGATATAGATCATAAATATCTTGAATTGTGCTTAAAGTGGGAGGAATTGAAAAATTGGGCGTGGCACATTTCAACAATTGAAAATTTTGATTTCGTATAACTCTTAATTGGCACATACGATTTTCATGAAAATTTTAGGCAATTAATTTTCAATGTATTTTTAACATTTATCTATTTAGAATGAACTTTCAATGCAGTGTAGGGTATGTGAATTTCGGCCTGGCCGAAGATAACACCTTTACTGGTTTTTTCTTGTGATATATGAATTGAAGTGCATACGTGCTGCTCTTTGTATGGTACCGGGCACTTTCTTAAGTATCTTAACTTATATATCTCCTTAACTAATAGCGATCACGTTAAAATTTTTTTTGTAAAACATCAATACACTTAAGAGTTTTTTTAAAAAATAAAATATTTAAAAAGTAGTCTGTCGCAGTTACTGAAAATTTGTTTTGAAATTTTTACTTCCGGTTTTCTATACATTAAAAAATTTAAAATTCGAATTTGACTTAAATATTAAAATAAGATTCATTTTACTAGTTAAAACAATATTGTTTATATTTTATTATAAATTCTATTATTCCAATAACAACGTTAAAAAACGACGGTCCTCCAACTTCGTCTATTCTTCAGATGCCCATATCTCGGCAATTAAGCCTCATACTAAAAAAAAAATTATATGATCTTAATTTATGTCTACTAGAAGTATAACTGCACGGAATATAAACAAATTTCACGACCTCACTTTATTTTCATTGTCCGCTTCGCCTGTGTGTGAATTAGACTGAATCGATTTATATGGAACCGAAAAAGTCAGGGGGTCTGAAAAGTTAAAGTGAATCTTGAAGCCGGTTTCTGCATCATTTTTCGTTTTGGATCGGAAAAAACTCAGCGCAGTTCTTCTTTGTTCATAGAACGCAAACGCAAATTTTAAATTTCAATAGTAAAAACCAAAAAAACATAAATATTTGCCAGTAGCATACATTGTACACACGCAAACAAATATTAAAAGAAATTATAAATAGGCATAGAGCTGATTTAAAAATATGATCCTTGATAAAGGATTCTCGTAAAGTTTTGCATATGGAAAAAAACAATCAGTCGCAAAGGCATGAATTCTTCTTAACATCAAAAGGATACAAACAAAAAAAAATTGACTAATAAAAGTTAAAATTTCGCAAGCGAAAATAGAAAATTACAAAACAGTCCAGTCAATAAATAACAGAATATTTAGTCATGCTGCAGCACACACACACACACATACATATGTAAGACAACACGTTGCATCGTTATGTTGGTACATAAAATTTAAATGTTACACTGTCGAAAAATGCGATGAAATTGCGCAAAATAAAGGTCGTGCTCAACAGATACGGATACTATATATCTCACGCACGATTTTTATCTGATTGTTTGACACCACTACGCATACCCATATACACACACACACACACACGAACAGACATCCTGAGGCCTTAAAATAATTAAAGCAAATTTGCACTTCAGACACTCATTGAAAATAAACATCGAAACGTGAAACCAACAAACAGCATCCACAACAATAACAACAACGAAAGCACCAACAACAAAAGCAACAAAATTGTGTGGGAGCAAAATGAAAAGTGTGTTGAGAGTACGAAATATCCGAAAAATACAAAATCCCTTTAATAACCCGAGTGTGCGCAGCTCACAAATGGCAACAAATCGAAAGAACAAACGAACTGGCTCACATTGGGGTATTTTATTTAAGAGACTGACTAGACAGGTGAAAACCGAAAAAGTATCTGGCAAACTATGGCTATTCTCCAAGTGGCAATATATTACAGGGGAATCCAGCTATTTTGGCAGCGCAACTCATAAGTTTTAAGTGCACTTCATACCACGTGCCAGAATTTTATACATAAATTTAGCAGAACCTATCACTAAGCGGCGTTTGACTTATTCTTACAATAGTAAGATAATCCCAACACCGCATATGAATTCGAAACTGGTCAGTAAAAGAATAATCCACCATTATGAGATTTTCGACGATTTCTTGTCCCCTAGACCTATAGTTAGAAAAATGACCACAAACAAGGTGCGGCAATATTTGTATAACGAGCTTAAAAAATAAGTAAAAGCTGCCTGCATAAGCGACCAAAGAGCAATGTACTGCGATATCGCAGTCAACTGTGATATGTCAAAAATCACAGATCTTTACACGATTTATAAAATACTGGCAACAAACTCAAATCATTCTGTGACTTTTATTTGCTGTCAATAGCAACGAACTCTTAATGATCTTTATTACATTATTCACGAACAGTGATATAGTACACAGTTTGGTAGCGTTTATTATCTTGGAAACGATCATTGGAACATGAAATCTGTAAATTGGAGCAATGTTGCAGAGAGATAAAGTCACTTGCTAATGATTCATGGTTTTTGTCAATTCCTCATTTGATAGTGGAGAACACAGAAGAGGCACATAGCCAATATTCTTTTCAACTTTAACTTTCATGTTTTTAAAAAAAGTCCTTTTATTTTAAATTATTAAAAAAGTTTTGTTTTCTGTTTTCTATAGTTTCAGAGGATCGAAATCATATTGGTATACATTTAATATTCCACATTAACATCGTTGAGCGTGTGTTCATTGCACTATGGGCTCACTGACCACTTTTTCTGGCCAAAACTCTTTTAGGCTCTACTAAGGTTTGGACGCTGATTTCGAATTTGATGTCAAAAAATTAAAATTTTAAAATGGCGAATCCAATATGGTGGCCAAAATTTTAAATTGTCATTATATCTGTATAAAACAAGTGGATCACTGCCTTCGAATTTAATATCAAAAATTAAAAATTCATCATGTGACGACTTCAATGGGGCATCCGGCATTTTCGATAAAAATTTGAGATTTCGGAATTCAGGGTGCCCATAGTGCATTGTAACCGTTTTTTATTTTTTAATATTTTGTGAATTTATATGGTAATGCAAAATAAAAAGTTTCACTTGTTATAATTTTTTTATTTATTTTACAGAAAAATTGAAATTTACATAATTTAATAAAAACTTATGATTTCGGATCCCCAATTCACTCTGAAGCATAACATCATGTATTGATAGCACCAGCTCCATTGATGGAAAAATTCTTGTAGGACTTAGTATTCATTTGAGTTGAGATTCATATTTTTGCTCTTAAAGACACCAATAGATTTATTTTCATGGAGACTCAATTGTTATCATTTGTTTAACGATCAGTACGCACGTCTCCAAATTTGTTGATTTTTACTTATTTTTTTAGTGTATTATTTGAGTATGTCATATATAGCTATAATTTTTTACGGCACAAGTTGAAATATTAAATTATTTTTTAAGTGCAACAATGGTCAAAAGTCACCAACTTGTCGATTGCTATCTACAAAAACTATAGACTTCGAGGCGCAACTCGTTTCCTAAAAACGTCCTATATCCCATGCAAATTCACTAACACTAGTTTACAAAATGATTTTTTTTATGTTCCTTGGATAAAAGGTAACTTTTCTCATGTAGTTTTTCTTGCTGAATTCGAATATGAAAATAAAAATTTTTTGAATGGTACAGCTTTCGAGATATTGTGGGACTTTCATTTTTCGACTTTCGTTCACTTTAAAGTGCATATCTTGAGCTATAAATTTGGTACCAAAAGCGATTAAATTGAGCATTTCTTGCTCGAGATATGAATTTTTAAGAGAAAAGAGGTCGAACAAATTAGAAAATAACAATATCTCAAAGACTGAACCATTTAAAAAAATGGTATTTTCATTTCCAAATTCAGCGGAATAAGGCTCATTAGAAAAGTATCCTCTCATCAAAGTAACAAAAACACAAAACTTTTTTGTAACGATTAGACTCAACAAAGCGTCGAAAAAACATAATATATTCAGAAAATGTGCCAATAGATTCACTCATTCAATCGCTCCTTACGTTGTCATTTTGCGGTAAATTTTCTTCTAATTCATCTTAAATTTTGCGTAAAAATATCAGATCTATGTGTATGAAGTAAAATTATTTTATTTTATTTTATTTCTATTTTTTCGTGGCCACAGTTTGTTTTCATCAGTATCTACAGAGCTACTTACTTAGTAAAAAATGTATTTACACTTGTATGTGTGTCGTTTCATTATCTTTAATTTGGTATCAAAAGCGATCAAATTGACATTTCTCCTTCAAGATATACATTTTAAAGTTAACGGAGATCGAAAGAATTAGAATCCCACAATATCTCGAAAACTGTAATATTCAAAAAATTTTCATATTCAAAATCAGCAGGAAAAACTACGTAAGAGAAGTGACCTGTTATCCATGAAACATTTTGAGTGTAAACTAGTGTATTGTGTAGGCTAATTTCTAAAATCAGACAAATTTTTTCTCAATTTATTACATTTTGCTCTTAAACAAAGATAGTCTTAACATTTTAGATAATAGCAAAATTTCAGAGTTTTACGAAAATGTATAATTTTCCCACAAAATACAGAAATCTAGTCACTTGAGTTTTCAAAGCATAATTTTTCACTATTGTATAGTTAGCTTCTTAGCATCTAAGACATCTTAAATATTTAGCAAATAATTCACAAAAAAATGTTCAGTGGTTTCATTTCATAAAGATACCTTACAAATTTATCACAAAACATAATTTTTCAATTTTTCAAAACATAATTTTTTTTTCTTATATTCTCAATAAACATTCTAATGGGCATATAACTTTTTGCTGCTAAAATAAAGCAAAAGATTTCTTGTCCAAATACTTCACTCAAATACCACAGTTCGCAACGAATGAAAGATTCGCTCTCATGCAACAAAATTCGTGCTTTTGTATTTTTTGATCCCAGTACAACACATACATACACACACATAACATAAAGATACACACATCCATCCATCCATCGAAATTCCGACAAAGTGCTGCATCCTTTAAGAAAACTTCAACCCAAAAATCAAAAAGACGAAACGAAAGCGAATTTTTCGCCATTAACGCAATTAGGAGACGACAACCACGAACGGCAGTTTTGTTGAAAGTTTTCTGCGTGTGTGAAAAGTTTTTGGAAATAAATACTTAAAAATTCAGCACACAAAAATTAAGTAGAAAATAAATATTATAAAGTAAAGTTTAATGAAATTGAAATAAAAAAATACAAAATACAAAAAATCCTTTGTTGTTGCTGTGAAAAATTGTCAAAGCTTTAAAAATTTTATGCAAACGCACAAAAATATGCTACGAAAAAGTTCGTTTTTAATACACACAGCTGCAGACTCTGCACAAAAGATAAATGAAAAGTTTTAATACGTGAAAAAGAAACTGAAAATCGAAACGAAAGGCATCAAAAGCTGTACATGTGAAATGCTGTGGAAATATTGCGTATAAATCTTTTAAGGAGATATTATTAATAGTTTCGGACTCCAAATAAAACATAGCAGTAAACAGGTGAGTTTGATTATCTAAAAAAAAACCGCAGCTTACAAGACATCCAAGTCAAAAATGTTGAAAATTTAAAAAAAAAAACAGAAAGCAAAACAGCACGAAAACTAATAATAAAAAAAAAAAACTGTCAACATTTCTGGCCTACGCTAGCGGGCTTAAACCACTATAAGTCTTGTCTGACATTTTTAGGTCAGCATAAAAATATGGTGTACGTAAAGATGCGAATAACGAGTTGGTGAGCAATGAGCTGCACAGATACACGTACTCATAGATAAAGTACAAAGCATGGTATGGCATGAATGCAGGAGGAAAATGTGTGAATTGCATGCGGATGCATTGAATTTCTAATATCCTAATTGAAATTTGAAATTGCCATTGATGCCGCACAAAAGAGATTCTGCAATACAGCCAGCCACCTACCATCACCCACCAATCTGCGCCAGCTTTTCACTGGTGACTGCTATTACTCTTTTCGGCAATTTATTTTTTTCTGTTTCTTTTTTTTTTTGTTTTTGCATGAAAGCGCAAATATTCGTTTACAAAAGCATGAAAAAAACAGAAAAATGCCTAGGCTGAATCTCATGAGAATTGTATCTATAAGTACAAGAAGTATCTATATAAAATGTACAATTACATTTACCCAGATACAAACACTGTCGCTGTGAGTGTATTTTTAGAGTTGCCAGCTTAGAGAAAATTGCAATTATATGTTAATATTATTAAAAAAAAAATATTATTGAAACGTAGTCTTATTTGGGGGTACTACGCTGTACCAATTTAATTGCAAAATATTTTTATTTCAAAAATCTGATAAGCCACGAATTTTATGTAAAGAAATATTATGCGTCTTTATCATTACGAGAAGATTTATGTGTTTATCTTATATTCGAAAATTGTGGTCACCGCACTAATATTCCGGGAGGTAGCGTTGTATAGTAGTGGTAGGGCTAGCTCTAAAAGGCCGACAAAAAAAGTTTAGCGCTATAACTCGGAAAGTAAGCCACAAGCAGAAAAATATGTTTTGATCAATGTTGTAGAGATGATTTGACGCACTTTTCATAGTTTTAAAATAACTAATGACCATCTTATTTTTTGAAAAAATAAGATTTATATTGAAAATTTTAAATTAGTATTGCTCGTTCAAATCTGAAAGCCATATTTTTCACCTAAAATTACTATTTTTGCTCAAAATTATGGCATTAATTTGAAACTTCAGAACGGTAAAAGGTGAATCAAATCTTATAGTGTGGTGATTTTTCGGACATGAAATCGATGTGTTTTCATCTGCTCTACTACACTGGTCCAAAAATATTTTTGTGCTTGTGGCTTACTTTCCGAGTTATTTCACAATACTTTTTTTGTCGACCTCTCACGGCCTGGCCCAACACAATTCTGGTGACTGACGCTTATATCAAGTATTAGCTATACCTAACCATGCCATTTTTTCTATATTTTACAAGATACTCCCGTATTTTCAGCGAATATCCTGTGAAAATATGACTTCTGTAATTTCGTGAAAAATCCTGTAACCATCCTGTTCATTTCCATTGATTTTAAGCTTTGCATTTCTCTTGAAAGTGAACGATCATTTTCTCGATCATTTTGTTCTTGGTAGTTTTTGTTCGTCAACCCTTACATTAATAATGTGATCAAATCTGTTCTATTTTCGAGCGTTTGTTCAATGCAGTCACTAAAGAGTGACATAAGTACATGTGGGTGTGCTTACACGCCGATTCAACGTTTAACCCTTAAGTAAGCTCACCAAGAATTTTACTTAAATAAACGCATGTGGTCAACATAGACCCAAATATTTTTCTTAATTATTATATGTGGCTAAATAGTTATGAAATCAAAGATTAAAATAATTTTTATCTCTTTTTAATTCAAAACAAAAAATATAATATTCTTTTTAAAAGTAACAAAAATATTCATTCCTCTTATATCTTCTAATAAAAAACAATTGAAAGCTAGTTTTTCAAAAATTTTCTGACCACATGCGACCACTTAAGGGTTAACCACATTAACGCAGAAATAAGGCGTGTGAAGACCGCTGCTATTTTTTTTTTTTTAAGTTTCTTGAGAATATTCTTCACAGCATTGTGTTATCAGAGACGATAAATTTAGAAAACTTTGCTAGGTTAGGTAGGAGTGGCAGTCAGTTACGAAAAACTGACTCACTTAGACCAAATGTGATCCATTGTGATACCACAGGGTGTTTGACTATACCCTCTCGTTGAACCAACCAGATTTCGTTATGAAACTAAATAGCTGACCTATACTGACATGTCTAAGGTCATCCAGGTCATCAAATAAAAACGACCCAAGTGCTTTGTAACGTTTTCTAGCAAGTGCGGGACAGGAGCAGGGAAGATGTTTAATATTTTCCTCTTCTTCCACATCTCCACAACTTCTACAGAAGTCAAAGGACCTAACACTTAATCTCTCCGCATGTCTGCCGATGAGGCAGTGGCCAGTTATGACTGCGACAACTGACGAGACACTATGTCTAGTGCGAGAAATTAGTTCTGACGAACGCTTATCATCCCATTCCGGCCAGATTTTCCTAGTTATATTACAAGTTAACCCTTCAATCCATCTTTTATTAGCATTTTTAACCATTTCTACTTTAAGCAGAAACTCGCAGGTAGCAAGGCATGCCAACACCTTCCTTGTCCTGAGGAATTTGTGCAGTAGTCCCCTGCCTAGCAAGTTCATCCGCTTTGCAATTGCCGTCAATGTTCCTATGTCCAGGCACCCAGAAGAGGTGAATGTTAAAATGTTGAGCCATCTCGTTTAGAGACGAGCGACATTGTTGGGCCACTAGTGAGTTTAGGAAGACTGATTTTAGAGATTTGATAGCTGCCTGACTATCTGAGAAAATGTTTATATCCTTTTTGGATACAACATTCCTCATTAGCCAGGATGCTACTCCCTCTATTGCTATAACCTTCGCCTGAAAAACGCTGCAATGATCTGGTAACCTCGCAGCAATTCTTAACTTCAGTTCCTTGGAGTAAATACCATAACCCACTTAGTTATTTAGCTTGGAGCCATCAGTGTAGAAATTAATATGGCCCCTTCTCCCCGGGAATCCTCCCTTTCAGTCATCCCTAGATGGACAGTGAGTTACGTAGTCTCTGTTGAATGAGATTCCTGGAACAACATAGTCCAACTTGGAGGATAGAGACCTCAAGCTATGAAGAATAGTTGAGTGCCCTATTCTACCCTCGGACCAGCGAATAGTTTCCCTGAATCTAATGGCAGAACAAGCTAAAAACAAAAAAAAACTTGCAATCTAAACGAAAATTTTGGTTCCGAAAAACATCAGCTACTGGAAATTTCACTCAATGAATATGAACCTCGAACTTAATTTTTGCGATTGCAAAGCCTCTGGTTTTTTTTTTCATGTTTTGAGCATGAACTAATTATAAATTTAAAACAGGCGGCAGTTCACTAAAAACAAATATGGCATCTATAATATACTTTGAGCTACATATCTATGTATGTAAGCTATAAAGGCAGAACTTTGTAAGGCTCCGAATGTGGTATTTCCTTAGAAAGGGTTTTATTTAAACAAAATTCAACATGTAGATTTTGATTAAGAGCATCGGTCTCCTTGTAACTATTAAAGTACAAAAATATTTATGCATAATATTTCAGGTGATATATATGTATATCATTGCTAAAATAACATGGCCCCGATTTTCGCTATTGCGTTCATAAAAAATATCATATCTTGACCTCTAATGGCTCTGATTACTAAATATCCTTACTAAAAGTACCTTTCAAATGACTCATATATTTTGTACAATAAATTACAATAAAAGTGTTTTTTTCAAAAATAATATGTATATGAATATAACAATTTTTGTAGAACTTCACTTAGAACTCTCCAATTTAATATTGACATCGGTGAAAAAGTTAACGTCAAAATGATAAGAAATTCTATTTGAATCCAAAGATAAAAATTAATTATTTTGATTTGGATAAAAATGCCACATTTTTGAAAAAGATTTCAGCAGTTTTTCAATTTTTGACACCAAAATTTTAAATGCGCATAACTTCGTAAAAAATGTTTTTCAATCAAATCGAGGGAATACGTGTCCACTTATTTCCTCTGAAAAACAACACATTTAATGGGTAACCAATTCCACAATTTGAAGTTAGTCCGACTATATGGTTTGAAATGAATTTGGTCATATGTGAAAATATGCAAAAATCCGCACTGACTGGACTATTCGCGTCGTATTCACAACTTTACAATAATCAGTTTAATTGGCAATACCTAAATCAGAACTGTCCAGAAAACAAAGCAAAACAAAAACTAACCTGGCAACCCTAGTGTCAGTTAATGTATGTACTATTTGTACGTATTTGTGTGTTCTATACTTAGCAGTGTATTTTTGCATTTATTTCATATTTAAGAGGCAATTTATATTCCCTTTTTATTAATGTTTAGAATTGCTGCAACATTTTTCTAACGCTTTCACCACGCCCACTAATTTACCTACTGCATTTTGTTTTTTAAACTATAATGCGTATTCAAGCAAAAGAGTTTCTGTTAGAGCAACAAAAATGAAGGAAAAACAAAAATTCAAAAGGAAAGTCAAAGAATTCCTACCACCACTCTACTGCTGTTGATCCACCACACATTCAACACCGTATTTTTATCGCCAATGGTGAAGTGGAAATTTGTTTCATTAACTTGTATCTCATTTTATTTCTCTAATAAAATAATTTTTTTGTGGCACCATAAAACCAAAGAACTTTTCTGCATAACTATCAGTTTACATCGTAACGAAGTCTTGGCTCGCCAGTGTCCAAGTTGCGGTTGTAAGGACACTGCATGGCTGTGAAAGCTTCTTTATGTTTTGTGCTCGTTGATCCCAGTGTAAATATCTTTGCTGGTGGGCGTAAAAGGAAGTCGTTGACGGACTGAAATGATGCAAAAGTAAATCCAACGTTTATCAACTTTTTTCTTCATAAATAAACTTTTTCAACATTTTTCGATTCTTTTTATAGACATTTTTGGCTTCTCAAAATGTTTTTACATTCTCAACGTTCCTCGCCTTGTTCAACATTTTTCGATTTGTTCGTCGTATTTCATAAGGCTGAGCAACGAGCTGATGGATCATACGATTGCAACTCATGAGTTTCGAATAACTCGTAAGTACTGAACTTTTCGAGTTTTGAGTTGTTCGTTTGATCGTTCCGTGTGGTTTCCTGACGATTTCAGTACAATTCGGTTTTCTGATTCGGGTTTGTACCAGAGAACTTTATTGAGTAGCTCACTGAAGGTTTCGAGAAACTTCCAAAAATATGAAATGGCTTTTCGACATCACTTAGGGTAGCTCCGGACCCTGGAAAGTGCCGTTTTTGACCCATTTTTGGAAAAATTTTTTTTTGCTCCAATCGATAAGGAGAGGTCAAAAAAGGATTTTGGATATCAATAAAGGTGGCTTCGGACTCTGTAAAGGACCACTTTTGACCCATTTTCGGAAAAGTTTTTGCTCCAATTGACTTTTAACTAAAGTGGGTTAGTGTTAATAATGTAAAGGACATTCTTAATATATGACCACTTAATGCGTTCTGAGCGGTTTGAGGAATGTATAACTTTTTTGAACATTTTTAGAAACGATATAAGGGTGTTTCCATGGTGGCGATCGAGACATTCGTAAACTCTTAAAGTGGAATGGAAGTCAAAGAAATAAACATTTTTTTTTTCTTATGTTACTCCAAAGAAGCTCTTTGGTAGCACTATATTTAGTGGTAAAGTTGAAACTAGACGTAATAACGGTTTCAGGGTATAGGCTGTAAAAAAGCGACTCGCACGGGACAAAAAATGGAAGCGTTTTTCATGGGCATCTGCCAACATTTTTTAATGCGACTTATTTTAAAATATTATGGAATAATATCACTATTTATTAGATTTCGTTTGATTGCCAAATATTATTTAATTATTTTCTTACGAAGTGTAATGATATTGCAAACGGTACATTGCGAACGTGACATATTTTTCCATTATGTTTTACTTGGGCAATTTTTCATATATTTTTAGTATTTAAGATTTCTATAGCAATAAAAAACCAAATTTTAGTATTAATCATTGTGGAATTAAATTGGTGATCTCAATTTTAATCAATTAAATTTAATTTAATTAAATGCTTTTCTTAAAAGTATACGAAATTGTTGTTTTTGCTGTTAAAAGGTTGTTTTTGTAAACAAACTTTTCTTCTCAGGAAATAGTTTATCCCCATACCAAATTTCATTAAAATTGATGTTGTGAGTCAGTTGTGGCTGCGTTTTTTCTCATTAGGTGCCACGCCTACTTAAAGGACTTACAGTCTCAAACAAACTTTTTAATGGTTCAATCTATCTCCAAACCAAATTTCATTAAAATTTATTAGCCATGCAAACGTATTTTCCTATTAGGGGTGAGACACCGCTTGCTATTGAGAGAAAGTTATGTTGTGCAGTTCCTCTCTTCACAACTTTGCCAAAAATAAGCGTTATGTTGTGTTCTGGCAGTTGAAAAAGGGTCTTTTACAAAGGGGTCGGACCCATTTCCAACTGCCTATATTACGAAAGCTTAACATTTTCGATTGCGCACGGGACCAATTTCAAACAGTTCTAAAAACTTTAAGAATTATTTATTTGCACTCGTTGTTTCTTGCTTTAATTATGTGCATGAAACTATGTTTAAACAAATATTTTGACATACTTGCTGCGGTTATTACTCATGAAATGAGAACAAATGATGTTTTTTGATCGCGCACGGGACATTAGAACATAAACTAAAGCAAATTGAAAACTTGCAGTTGACAGAGATTGGTTTGATATCTTTGCACTTTTTTTAGTCAATTGATGTTGGCAGAGAGATTCTGCGGAATTACTGTCATGATGTATCATCACTCTTAAAGAACTAAATATTTAAGACAACATTCTATTCAAAATTACAAATAGGAGAAACTCCTGTGCAATTTTGCAGTCGTTTTGCTGAATTGCTTAAATTAAAAAAGTATGAATGTTTTTCTTCGATAATATCAGACTATGACGACTTTTTAATAACTTTTAATATATCGATCACGGTGGACCTTTCTGTGGAAAAACCCATATCTTAAAAACTATGGGGAACAGGTTAAAAAACTCAGAGTCATTTTTGTTTAAAATTGTTGTAGTTTTATGAAAATATATGAAAAAATTTAAATAAATTTATGTAAACATAAAATTTTTTGTTTATAAAAATGGTTCTCTAATCATCACCGACATTAGATCTTTTTTTTTTGATTTTTTATATGTAATTCTTCAATCAATTCTAACATTTTGTATCTGCTTCGAAATCGCGTTTTGGAGCTCACCTTTTTTCAGTGGCTTTCCCAGCTTCTACCACTCATCCAGGCTTTTACTGAAAGCAAATTTTTCACAAAGTAAAATGCTTACTTTCAGCAAACCGGTTTTTGAAAAGAATTTCCAGCGCTATAGCTCCCCACTTGTTAGTCAAGCACCCATCATATCTACCCAACCCAACCAAACGTAAGCGCCCATGTATGCCCATAACTCATTCACATTCGTATTCATATTCACTGGGCCGCGACCATTTCAAGTGGGCACCACTTGACTGTTTGGGTTACTCCTGTGATTCTCTTTGTCGTAAATTATTCAAACGCAAACATCAACAAAATCCTCATCGTCATCATCAGCAACAGCATTTTCATCATCTGCTTCATCTTCATTCACAATATCGTCGTCGTTTCTCATTTCGTTTGGTCAGATTTATGTGCTTGGATCTTCTGCAGCCTCAAAGCCGTTTTATCACATTGTCCTTGTATTGTAGACTTTATTATCCTTCTTTGAGTGTTTGTTTGTATGAGTGTGTTGAGCACATATTTGTTTGTTAGTATGCGTAGGAATAGAAATTTCAATTTTAAATGTGCTTCCTAGGTTTTGCACTCCATGTTAATCTCTTCTTTTTTTTTTTGGTCCAAAACACGTATGTAGAGTAACGTACCGTACCGTCGTTTGTTTCCTTTTATGGCACGATACTTCTTTCTACTTTTCGTTCCTTTATGGTTTTCGTATTTAATTTATGCAAACTCATTTTTAAGTTAGTCTTTCCTTTTGAAAAGCGAAATAGCAACATTTTATTTTGGCTTAACTGCTGGCATTTGCTTAAACCTTTGATATATTGCTTCTAATGTTGAGACAAGTCATTTCCTACAGCTGTGAAAACATAAGTTGGTTTTGAAGTTTTTGATAAGATGCTTCAGCCTTGCTTCATTATCGAAATTCATATCTCTTCAATATAGTGTTCAGAAGTTGCATTTCGTGGAATGTCCTTGTAACATAGTTAATGATGAAGTAACCTAACAAATAACATTAGCAGTGTTTAGGTTCAACAGAACATACGTGGTTTCAGCTTAGCTTTTCTCAGCGTCATGCTATAACGTCAATTTCATTTGTGCGCAATGGTAACCAGAATTGGCAAGTAGCCCCTTTTAACGTAGCCAGGCCGTTAATTCCATGTCAAGGGCGCAGACCGCGTAAGAATTGGGAAAAAAATTGCCAAAAAGCCGTTAATTGGTGGTAAAAGACGTTAAATGGAGGTAAAAGCCGTTAATTGGATTTAAAATTATTTTTATTCAAGCAAAAAAAAATGTCATGTATTTTGTCCTCAAAAATAATGTATTACATTGGTACAAATTATTTATTACTGCTGTCAAAAAGAAGGTCCGCAACTTTTTCGATAAAAATTTTGGCATTTCAACAAATTTTTTGTCTCTGTGGAAGACCGTTAATTCCTCATTTTCAACTAAGCAACCCTGATGGTAACAGTTGATATAAGTTAAGTTTTAGTTTTCATTGTATAAGCATAATTTCACTTCATCCCCAGTTTGGACTGCTAGCGTTGTAGGCTGAGTGGACCGCCTCGAGCCCCAGTCTTAGGGGACATATAAGGGATGGGCTGTTGAGCATCTCATAGGAGCTCATATTTGCTATTTGAAAGGAAATAGTGGCACAATTAGTTATTGTTTTTATTTAAATCCTGTGGCAGCTAGTACTCTTCCTTTTGGTATTTGTAATTTAATAGTTTGGCTAATTACATTAAATAAATAAATAAATAAAAAATGTATGGAAAAATGTGCTAAGTGCAAAAAACAAAACTTTGCAGGAAAAGTAAAAAAAACGGATTTTTGATTTTGATTTGATAAAATTAATTCTTAAAATTTTATTTAAAATTTTTTACGAGTCCAATGTGTTACTAAAATCAAATCAATAATTGGTTCACTTAGCACTACCTGCCATATAGCAAGATATGGACCGACCGTTAACTTAATAATTTTTATTGTATAAATCTACAACTTTAATTAAATTTTTTTAAAAATCTAACATTTTTACGTGTGATAGATCTCACAGTTATTTCACAGAAAAATCAAAAACAAACATTTTTTTAAAAAAAAGCGTATGGGCGTATGTACATATGTTCAAAATTAAGCGCCAACTTTTGACTGCAATAATAGCTCTGAAGTGGCATTTTTTGTTATCGCTGCTACCATGAAATCAATATCACATATATCACCAGTGAAATAAAACCGTTGATATTTTTTAATAAAATTATTGCGGTAAGAATCTGATTGCAAAAATTAAATTATATGACGTCTTTAAATTTTTAATCAATTATTGTAAATCATTTCTCTTATTGTTTCATTCAACAATTTTATATTGATTTGATTTTTTATGTCGTTGTAATGTAAGAAGTTGTGTGGTTTAATAATTGTTAATACAATGAAACAGATGTCTGCTATTAAAAGTGATCATAACCCCAAGCAAGGAATAGAGACTATGACTGAAAAATAAGTGGACATAAGGATGAAAATTGTGCTGATTATTATGACCGAATATCGTCAAAAAGTATTGTAAATTAAGTATTATGGTATTGACTTTCTACCAGGGAACGTAACGATTCTGAATTTTATAATTTTCGATTTAAATTTTTGTTGATTCAAAAATGATTGTATATTTTGATTTTTTTTTTTTAGACAAAAATAATCGTTATTTCAGATTTGCATGTTTTTCGATCAAAAATAATCGTTATTTTAGACTTGCATTTTTTTCAATCCAAAATAATCGTAATTTTGAATTGTAAGTTCTTTCAATCAATAATAATCGAAATTTTCATTTACCGACTCTTCGGACTTTAATTTTTTCTATTCTAAGCCATATATTTTCAATGTGTTTTTGAGTTTTATCGATGTAGAGTAGATGTCCAATATAGCGTACTAATTAATGCACGGTTCAGTCGTTATATCGTAAAATTCGTTATATCGAAGAGACTCTTACTTACTCATATACACACATTCATATCTAGTCATAAGAGTTAAGTTGGCTTTGGGAGGCTATATATACTTGCGATCAGCTTTACTGGTAAAAAAAAGTTATTCCAGTTCAACAGTTATTGTTGAATTAAACAGCGTTCGTTATTTGGAATAGTGAACACTTTTAGTGTTCGTAATTTAGAGACATCAATGGAAAAATTCCAATTTGAAAAACTGTTCGTTAAAATTGAAATTCGTTATATCCTTATGCGCTAAATTGGGCGTCTACTGTATTTCGAAAGCTTTTGACTTTTCGATAGTTTTCGGACATTAGAATTTCTTCGATGATTTTCGATAAGCTTCAAATATTTTAAAGACTTCAGACGACTATTGGCCATCCAATAAAACTCGACATAGTCAACGTTTTCACGAGGGAGTTCGGTCAGACAAATTCTTGTCTGTTCTCTTTTGTGAATTTGATTTGCGTTTACACACGAAAACTAGAATTTGTTTGTGCAAGAAAACAAACGTAAATTCAAAGCATAATATCAGCTAACGAATAGAACGTTCGTTATTCCCTTCTTGCTTACAAACAGGAGAAATTTTTCTCAAGAGTTTCCTCGTGTAAACGTTGATATACTTCGACTTATCATAGTTTTCTGACTTTCGGCGTATATCAACTTTTCTGCATTTTTGGACTTCTTAAAAAAATATTTTATGAGTGTATTACTATAGTTTTCGAGTAATAAAATAAATACGTAAGCCACAGGTGCTCGCTGGTACCCTATTTTAAGAAAAAATGTACATTATTTTTGATTCAAAACTTATTTTTTCTAGAAACAGTGGAAAAGCCGAACACCATGGCGGTATCTGTATTTTAATACATGAACATCGAAACTTATGGTACACTTTTTTAGTATTTAATAGAAAGAGAGTTGAATGAAACTTACAACATTGGAAAGGTACCGTTTTATAGTTGAGCACAAAACAAAAATCGTGTGCAATATGTGCCGTTAAGGCAGGTAAAATAAAGAAAACATACTCACATGATACCTCCACATAAAACGCTTTAAACAATAAAATTATAACATTTTGACCATGTTCATGGCTGCATGTGGTACATTAACGTTTTTTGTGTTGTTATAAAACTTAAAAAAACTAAGATTTTATCCGAATACGCAAAATTAATAGAGCAATTTTTTTTTGGGAAACTCAAAAGGAATTATGTTGGATAGCTCTTAATTTATATCCAAATAGGCAGTGGCAAAACGGTTCCATCCCTCTTAAGTGGCAATATCACAACATAATCGCTTGACTTTTGTTTTCTTCTTGTTGGAAAGGCTGTAAAGTGGGACAGTTCAGAATGCAATTTTCTCTAATAATGGGGTACGCCACGCCTCTAACAGGAAAATATGTCTCAACAGCTAAAATAATTAACCGATTTTGATGAAATTTGGATGGAGAAAGATTAAGATTCAAGGAAGGGTACTAAAGACCCTGTACTCTTTAAGTGGGTGTGGCACCGCCCCTAATAGGAAAAACACGCTGCCACGGCTGAGCTGCTTCACAGATTTTGACGAAGTTCGGTACAGAGATCGATTGAACTCTAAGGAAATGAATTTGTTTTTAAGTAGACGTTACCACGCCCCTAACAGGAAAAATTTTTTCACAACTAAGCTAATATACCGATTTTAATGAAATTTGATATGAAGCTAGAGTGAACCCTTACGAAGAGATAGGGGTTGAGATCGGGTAACGTGATACCATATTTTTTTTTTTTTTGGAGTGATGACATTTTATCAGGTACAATAGTAGGTACAATAGATCAGTATAAAAAAAATTATGGGCCCAGCCAGACGGATAAATTTGATCTAACTATAAAAAAAATCTAAAATAAAAATTATTTCGATCTATAAATATAAATATCCATTATTAGGAATATTTGTGAGCAAAAAAAAATTAAAATTCTAATACTACGATTATTTTTGATCGAAAATAAGAATCCAAAATAATGATTATTTTTAGATTGACAAAAATAAAAAATTACAATTATTTTTAATCGAAAATAATGAAAATCAAAAATTACGATTACTTCGGATCGAAAAAAATATAAATCCAAAACTACGATTTTTAAAATAAAAATCACACAAATAAAAACCTACGAGTATGTATCTATGCATCTCGCCAAAAGATTTTTCTCTCATTGTGATATTTTTGACCTAAATTATTGAAAATAACTATTATTTAGAGTCCCTGCTTTCTCCATAGTCGTTTTTTAAATTTTAAATGTATTGAAAAACAAACTGTTTGCGCCGTTCTCAGGTTTTATCTAGGAATCTAAAATTTTTGGGAGAATTTTCTTTATAATAAAATATTGGCCATAAAAAAATACAAAAAAAAGGTTAACCTAATACCACATAGCCTCATCCGACCAGTTTTTGGTTAATATTTACTAGGATTTGAAGAGCGGCGGTTCCATGCCTTATATTTGGACAGCCGCACTAACACTGGATCTTATTGCGATTATGACTTTGAGCTGCGAAAAGTGCCAATACATCTATCATATATTTATATCATTTCTCGTTTGTTGCTATAGCTGCTAAGCCTTCGATTTCAAGACATGCTATGGTTAATTTTTGAAATTGTGGTGTTGCCACTTATTTTCAAATAGGCGTTTCTCGTGAAATTAGAGAATTTTATCAATAAATCATAGCATGTCTGTAAACCGTCTTTTTCGTAGAATGAAACTTTATATATATCAAAAAGTCAATAAAACTTAGACGTGAAGTTACATAGTCAAGAAAAAAAAATCTTAAAAATCGAACTGTTCGTTTTCAGGATAGCATGATATACTTACATTAGAAATGGCACCCACTATAGCTCAATTCAGTAACATTTAATTTATTGAAAGTTACCCTCGTATAAATTATCATTCATGGTAATTAGCAATTTCAGAGATGTAGCAGAAATTTGCCATATGTACTCATATGGCAGCGTCGCCTATTTTGCTCACCCTATTAAAAAATATTTTAATGTAAGGTTACACAGCCTTACGGTATCATATATTTCATTCATTCCAAGGGTGTAAATCAAAAGGACCGATAAAAATGCATTTCAACAAGAACACTTGAATAGGTGCTTTTTAAGAACGTACACACACTTGAAGAGACAAACACACCCAGCAGGCAATTGAACAAGGCCTTCCCCGGAGAAGTCATGCTAGCAATGCTGCGATTGCAAGAGGCCTTCTAAGCTTTCATGCAAATAAAAATATGTATAGTATACCAATTTTTTTTTATTATGATTTTTGTTTTATTTACAAATCTGTCAATATTAACAATAAGTAAATTTTATAAGTAGTGAAATTTCAATTAGCAGAATAGTTACACTCCATTGAGCGTATACTCATGAAATGCTTCCTTCAACCTTCCAACAGCAGACGTTCTATTGTGCCTTCCCACAGCAGACGTGCTATTATGCCTTCCCACAGTAGACGTGCTATCACGTCTGATATTAGAAGACAAAGAAGAAGGACTCCATTTACTTAATGGCTTTTTATGTATTTTTTTATTTCATTTATAGCAATGCTTTATGGTTCGACATTACTGTTTTGTCATCAAAAGTAGATAAATCATTAAAAGTCTTCTTCTACATTTGAGAGAAGGTGGCAACGCCTTATACTTACCAATGAAGGCCCGTTAGAAGCACTGCTAACTCTTGCCCTTGCCTACTGGGTATGTACCTACATACATACAAACATACAACTATCCAAATAAGCAAACAAAAACTTAGCCTACCAGTGCACCATAGGAAATTGCACTCAATTTACTGGTCAAAATTTTTAAAAATGAAGACTTAAGTAGATGGGAAATTTTCTGGAGAAATTTGTTAGACGGTGGCGATGTGCTCATACAAAAATGTGCTCAGTCAACAATTTAATTATGATTTTTTAGTGACATAGATTTTTTAGAATTAAGAATTTTTTGTGTGAACTTTATTATTCTAAATGAAATATTAAAATCTCCCATCCCTCAGTACGCTGTTACAAATTTTACGTTATGTTAAAACTTATGCAGGTGAATATCATCGGAGGTCGCTTTTACGGTATTTCTATTCAGCTAAGAAGCTACTTAAGTAAGCGCAATTTAAAGATTTACCTCAGTGTAGTGTGGAACACATTTTGATACGGATTAAATTGTCGTAAAAGAAAAGCAGGTGAAAGACGTTTGTGCGCTCTAAAATAGTACATAGTTGGAAAAAATTCTCCAAACATTTTTCCAATTTCAAATTTTTAGTTGTATGTTATTATTTATATAAGACACGAGTTATTAAGTGAATGAATGAAGAAAACCCACAATAAGTTGGTAGCCTTTAAGTCAATTTAACGGTTAATTTTAAATGATCTCATACTTAAACCTTAAGTTGAAGGCTATTCCTTCCAGTAGTACAAACGGTAAATAAGGATTATTCGCCAAAAACAGCCAGATTTGTGGACGGATAATTTATAAATTTTGCACCACAACCAGCCATCACTGTGCAAGAGTTTTTAGCCACAAAATCCAACGAATTTCAAGGAACGGCTATTTCTCAATCAGCCTTCGAAAAATGTATGAAGGAATCCACGCTGGAGGAGCTATATATATTGAAAGCGGCGAGCCTACTTTGGAGACAAGATACATCTATATATAAAGAAGCAGTTCTAAAACGTTTCCATAACTTTTTAACTGGGATGTGCAGAATGTAACTTTTTTCCAATAGCAGGCGTTGCCACGCCCCCATCGAGAAAATACGTTTCCATGGCTAAACTAAGAACTCATTTTAATGAAATTTGGTTTTTCAGATATATTGGACCCAAAGAAATATTGTTAAAAACTTTTAGTTTCTTAAAGGGGCTTAGAACTATCCATAATGAGAAAAAACGCTGTCATGGCTGAACCACTGCACCGATTTTAAAGAAATTTGGTATGGTAATATATTGAAACCTTGAGATATTTCTTTTGAGCGGGCGATGCCATGTCCCTAACAGGAATAAACATTTTCACTGCTGAACTAATGAACCGATTTGATGAAATTTGGTACAGAAATGGATTGAACCTTGAGGAAAGGCTTGAATTTCAAAGTGGAAAGTGCCATGCCCCCAGTAGTAATAAGGGTTTTCACAGCTAAACTGACCGGCTTTGATGATATTTTGTATGGAGATAGACTGAAGCTTGAGAAAAGGTATTTGTTTTTGAGTGGGTTGCGCCACGTCTTAAGCAAGAAAATGTGTTTCTGAGGCTACTCGACTAATTTTGAGGAATTTGGTATGGAGCTATGTATATTGAACTCTAAGAAAATGATATAGAAAGGGATAGCGTTGCCAATACTAAAAAGTATTCTTTGTTTTTGATTTGTCATTATATTGTTTGAGTTTCAACCACCTGGGAAACTCTAAGTTTGATATACAATAAATATTGTTTTCGTTATATTTAACAATTTCGGACACTTTTTATACACGAAATGTATGTTCCATGAGTGCCAAAAGTGAGTCAAAACTGACGAAACTATTTTGTATCGTAAACTTTTGAGAGTTATACAAGAGATTTATTATTTCTTACTGAGAAATAAACTTTTATTTGTGTTTGTTAAATTAACTTAAAAGTCATAAACAAAAACTAAATAACATGTCCTTTCTCTGATTTAGTTGTTAATCCTTCTGAATTCTCATAAATTTTCCATGCGGCTAAGGTTACAAGACATTGGATGACGCTCAATCTGCTTTGGTAATTCCGAAGTGTGCATGAGATTCCTAGCTTGTTGAAAAATCCAGTGCCCACACAACCCTAATTTACAATATTAATGCAAGGCTGAATATTTTTGTTCAAAATTCTAACATAAGCCAGTGCACTTCTAGTATGTTATGTTGAATCAGACCTATCCTACTCAGTCGAAACACTACAAAGCATCATGTATACTGTACTTTGGATGTCTCTCCATTAAACTTTTATTAAGCTCGCATCCATGTGTCTCCATATTTTCTCTGAGATTTTCTTCTCCATGAATTTCAAAATTGAATTAATTTTAGAAAGTTTTAAATACGAAAGGGGTAGCTCTTGAGTATCTATGGATGTGCAATAAGGTGGGTCAACATTTCTTTTTACCATCCGCTGGATCTTAAAATCTTAGATATCGTCATTCCGAACATCACTACATTCTTAGTTAAACTTTTTTATAAACGATCATAGAGTTAGCGCGAGGCCCCAAAATTGGTAAATTTCAGAACGTTTTTCATATAATCGATACTGGCCTTTCGATAGACCATATGAAGGTCAACATTATACTCTTTAAAATTATATTTTTGTATCTTATTCTGTGCTTTATGAATGTAGTGCAATTTTGGAGAGCTCGCTCTTCCTCTATAATCGCTTATGAAAAATTTTAACTATACAGCGATGTTCAGAATGACGATATCTAAGATTTTAAAACCCAGCGGATGGAAAAAAAATAAAAATGTAATTTTAAATTAATTTCACCACCCCGGGGACCCCAAATCGATCGATTTTTAACCAATTCGTGCGCAATATTGGATCCGGCATCTTGACTTTGAAAACTTTGACGAAATAACCTCAGATTCGTAATCGGCAACCCAAAAAGGCCCCGTATACCAAGTTTGGTACAAATTGGTTGATTTTTAATAAATATGTCAGCCATCTTGGATCCCTCATCTAGAGTTTGGCAAATTTGATCTTGGATTCGCGATTAGAGCCCCGTATATTAAACCAGTTGACTTTCAAAAATTCGGCCACGATATTGGATTTTTGGCCGCTATTTTGGATTTGCCATATTCGATTTTGTCAACCTACCACACCATATTTTTAGAGGCATAAATCAGCTACAATTTGAGCCAAGATATGACCCGATCGGTTCCGATTTTGAATTTTTACAAGCATTTTTTGCTGTACACACGGTTTTTCCCCGACTTCCGGCAGTCATATTGGAACCGACATATTGAAATTCGAAAACATCCGTTCTCAGATGAAAGCTCTTGAGCATACGAACATTTTTATACCATAAAAACGTTTTCCGCAGCGCTCATTTTTGGACAGACCTCTGTCCCGGTTGACATCAAATGTCCCATATGTACATACACATATATGTATGTATGTATGCATATAATTATGATACAATCTGTATTGTACTGTTTCTTGCTAGAAGTAAGAGTTCAGATGTTGCCATATTCTCATAAAAGGAAGCACATATCAGCAATAACACAAATAAAGGTTGGAGTTCAAAAAATAGATTTTGAGAAAATCTGCTTAAGTTTCAAAGCAATTGGATGGTACCATCTAATTCTGAAAACCTCGGAACTGAGCGCATAGATATTTTTTAAAAACTAAAAAAATTATTTATTTCCTAAAGTCCCATAAACTTTCCTTTTCCTTTTTTTTTTAATCAGCAAATAATTTTTTGTGAGATAAAATTATCAAGCCATGATGAGCAAAACCTTTTTCCTTCTTTTATAAACTAGGGCAATTCATAAATCCTTAGCCTTTGCACTCACTGTGGTTTGAAATTTATTTTGTTTGTCATAAAGTCTAAAAATGAAAGTAGAGCTTTGAAACTTTGCACCTTTAATTCTGAATTTTTCCAAAAAAATGGGTTGTATGCTCCCATAAAACTTAAAAACATGAAACGTCATAGCATTAAAGTCCATGCATCATAAGTTGATGAAATTTTGCAGAAAATATTGATGTGAAATATGGGCGTACTCCTCCTTCTATTGTATATACCTTCCATATTACTTTATATGATAAACTTTAACTGTATTTTTTATTGACATATTTCTGAATTTCTGCTTAAAATTCGTCATTAAGTTTATCCTTACTTGATTTCTGTAAAGCCCAATCAAAAATACCGGCCACATTCCGACCGATCTCCTAATCCTGAAAGTATACTACAATTCTCAAACTCAAACAAAACTGAATTTTATTCTGTGGTTTTTTCTTTTCTTGTTTTTAGGATTTTCATTCACAAAACTATCGCAAGCTTTGGAACTGGATAATTTCTTGCGGAATCACCAACAATCAAAACGAACACAACCATAATCAAACGAAAAGTGCTCCATAAATTATATAATATTTGAAATCAAAGCTCCACTTAACGAAAATATCAATGAAATCAAATGCAAAATTGACATACAAGACAACTGCTGTCAAAATGAAACAAACAATGGCGGCAACTGTCAAACGGCAATCGAATTTCCACAATTACAGCAAAAACAACAACAGAAGTATCAACTCACTAACTTAGCAATATACTTTAGTACTCTATGGAATTTTTCACTTACCTGTTTAGTATTACGTTCAACTAGCGCAGCTAATTTGGTTTTTCATTTGATTAAATTTTACTTAATTGAAATTAGCAAATGTTCAACAAATATTACAATAAATTTCGCTTGCCATGCGACGACGAAACTCGTAGTGCTACAAACTCTTGGAAGCAATCAACAAAAAGTTGCTGTCAAACTACAAAAAAGATTTTTCAACAATTCACACTTGATGCTACTGCAATATTGTAGTCATGTCTACAGTTTATTAGTTGAAACTACAGTAAGAAGTGGTCCGCTGGTGATAGAACTCTGTAAAACGCTACGGACACATTGCGAAATCAGAAAGATAGAAAGAAGAAAAGCAGAAAATGTACGCCCGTTCATTATTCGACTACAAGGAATTTGCATTATAAGACTGAAATCATTGTTAAAAAGAGTTTTTCAAATTCCCCATAAAATTAGAAAAATTACAATAAATCAAGCACCAAGGCCAAAAGAAACAACATTTTATTATTTATCCTCATCATTTCTTTATTCGTTACAAATACGAGTAATCACATTGTTGTGTTTACAATTGAAACATTTCTGGTACTCGTCTGCTCGCAGAAGCGTACAATCAAGGTCCTTCAATGCGCCGCCAACTAATCATCACGATGACACCTACTGTCAGAGCAACCCTAAAAGAAATAAAGTTAAAGTATTGGCCAAGTGTGTGTGGAATCCATTTCATCTTGGCTGTTGTATGGGAAAATATGCGCTAGTGCCACATTTACACCGCAGCCTCATCCTTTTGATCTTACTATCGACGATGTGGCATGGATCGGAATGTTTTCATGGCAGCGTCAAATTGGGCACCAACACAGTGAAGACAAAGTACGGTCTACTGCGTGGTATAGTGGTTCGATCCTCACCATTGGTTGAAGCATATTTGGGCATACCGTATGCATCACCACCTGTTGGTAGTTTAAGGTAAGTTCTTTTTTCGATTTACGTGTTAATGTCTAGAAATTCGATGGTACTATATATAATCGTTACTTTAAGCTACATAATTTTAGGCGTTGAGTCCGCTATACAAATGGCGAGTGTATGAGATTACAGGGTGGAGTGTACAACTTGGGTTGTCTTGGCAAAGCCCGTCCCAGTATCTGAAAAGGCCGGATTCTTTGCCAATTTAGCTTTTTTAATTAAAAGTTTATAAGATTGAAATCTGTGTCAAATGATAGAACTCGAAGAGCCTATGTTGCATTGCTGAATCCTGTCCCAAATATGGGTTGCCAACAGTTTTTTTAAAGCTTTTTTTTTTAAATAAAGCTTATAGCTTGAAATGTGTGACAAATGAAATGATTTTCGAATCCCGTGCCACATACGGGCTGTCACCCATTTAAGAAATATTGGCCCAAACAACCAGTCAACCCATATTTGGGACATGATTCGACAAAGCAATCCCATACATTCTATTTATGCTCTTCGAGCTCCATTGTTCGGACCACATTTCAAGTTCTAACCTATATTAAAAAAAAATAGCCCAGAAAACAGGCCAATTTATAAACTTTTAACTAAAATCCACAACTTACGAAATTCGGGCATTTTCGGGAATACTGGCGGGCGTTGGCAAGGCAACCCAGGCAAGTTAGTTTCACCAAAATGCATCACCATATTTCTTGTTCATCCCATGGTGTAATTTTATACACTCGACTATGCTACAGCGGGCTCTTGGCCTATTTACTTCATGCGAGTGCAAACCAATGAAGAGTCAGCATGGATTCCGAGTAAACTCCGCTGATTCTTTTGTCTCTAAAACATAGAGTTAGCATACATTTTCCTCTTGCACCAGCCGAGTGTGAATTAAAGATTCTCTTGCTGGAGCACTGATAATACAGTTCAAAACTACAACTATTGCCTAATAGTCCAGGAAGTAGCGTTGCATTTTCTGAAGCAATTTCCTACCGATTAATTTGTTTGCAAATGATAGTTTAAGTGTGGCTGATACTCGAAATAAGCGTCAGTCGACAGAATCGTAGAGGCCGACAAAAAAAGTTTTGCGCAATAACTTGTGAAGAAAGCCACAAGTAAGAAAATATGTTTTGATCAATGTTGCAGATGAGATGAAAGTACATCGATTTCATGCCTGAAAAATTTTCGTGCAACAAGAACTTACCCACTTTTCATAGTTTTAAACTAATCATGACCATCTCCATTTTCGAATAAGTACGTTTTTTTTTTAAATCTTAAATTGACATTATTCGTTCAAGTCTGAAAACCACATTTTTCGCCAAAAATAATTATTTTTGCTCAAATTACAGTATTTATTGGAAACTTCAAAACGGGTCAAATGGGATAAATATTGTTGTTTTGGTATTTTTTGGACATGAAATCGATGTTGTTTTACTGTTCTACAACATTGGTCCGAAAATATTCTTCTAGATTTGGCTTAGTTTCCGAGTTATTGTTTTGTTAACCTCCCACAACCACGATTCTTGAACTATCATTTGCAAAAAAGTTAAATTGGAGGAAATTGCTTCAAAAAATGCAATGCTACCTGCCGGACTATAAGGTTTCTTTTTTACATATATCCATCAAGACTTCGTTCTGAAGTTTACGTATACTTCTTAACAATTTCAAAATTGTAGCTACCGATGGTAACATATTGTTTCAAACGACCAACAGTGGTATTTTGACACTATAGAGAAATTTTTCACTAAGTAGGCGTCATGAATGATTTTCCTTAAAAAAATTTAAAAAATGTCGTCGCAAAATTAGCCAAAGTCACTTAAACAGTTTACGTGGGAAACTGATTAACTTTTTCATGCAACTCAGTGCTGTATTTACATAAAATATTTTTATTACTTCCATTTTTGTAGTTTTTTTTTTCAAGTAAGGCTGTCTGGATTACATAAATTTTTCAAGAGATATGCGGAAATCAAAATGCCTCTTTAAAATGAAGCGATTGCAATTTTTCTTATAAAATGATCAAGTTCCCTACGTCAAGCTACGTCCACGGACTGTAAAAAATAAAAGGCGAGAATCTACTTTCTCAAATTAAGTCAAAAAACTTTGCGCTTATTTGCGCAAGCTGAATAAATTTATAGATTTTCTCAAAAAGTCACGTGAATTTCAATCTGCATTGCAATATGGAAAAAATGTGTTGCATACTTTAATGGTTAAAGAATTTCAGGAACATCGATTGCAACAAATTATTGACATTATTTATTGGCGCCAAATCGAAAGAAATGCGGAGAAAAATTAATTTGGTAATTTTTACTCCACTCGATTAGTAAAAAAATTAAAGTATTTAACACTAAATTTTGGGATATGGGATATTTTTTAGAGCACTGAAGTGATGATTACATTTAATATATAGTGACATAATACAGTTATGCAATTCACAGTTCATTGTAAATTGGACTGGTAAAGTTACAATGATGTAATTTTACAATATTTGACGAGGTGGTAACTTGCGTTGTTATTGTGTCACATGTATTTTGAAAGTTGTATTCGTTTTCTATTTTAATGAGAGAATTGTATGGGAAAAGAGTGTAACAAAAACCACAATTTATAAGAGTATTTCCAAGCTTGATAAGTTTTGTCGGAATCCAAAAATCCGTCACTGCCCCATACAAGTTCAGTCGCTCAACACTGTCGTATACAATTCTAAAGTCAATAAAAAGTAATGGCTACCGATTTGAAACTCGGTGAGTCATTCCGTTATAGCAGAAGCCATATTGGTACGATCCGATCAGTATGATGCAGATATCTTTCATGCGTTTACCCATTATGGCACAGGATCTTATATACTACATTTAATAGGTTTATGCACCGATACATTCTGCAGGGCACTGGATTGCCGTTTTTTATGGATGGGGCAAATATAGTCGTCAGACTAGCATTTGCGTCCCCAAATAATAATGAGTTGATGAATATGGTTGTATTCATCAAAATCTTCGAAAAGTTCCGACATTATCGCATCTGATGACTGTATTAGCTTTTGCCGCCTTCACCGCTAGATCTACCGTTTCTAGACTAGATGACTGGACTTACTTGTTGACTCGAGGTGGTGTCGCTTTTATCAGTCTATTGGTCAGGTGTCCGCTAAGAAGCTGTTGAAAATGTTGTTTTAGTACATCTTCAACTCCCTGTAGAATTGTGACCTTCGTGTCATCATTAGTGGCTTGCGGCCCTCTCTTGTTACTTCGGATGCCTTACCGTTCGCGAAAACAATACATATCATTGCCCTGGGTTTTTAGTGCACTCTCATGAACATGGCTTAGTTGACAATTTGATATTTTGATAATTTGGTGTGGACCAAGATGTGCAGAGCTCTGTTGCTACTTTTAAACGTATTGCGTTTTGCTGCAAAATTGGTTAGTCGTAACAATTTTTCATGCCAGGTCCTATTTACCGCGCTTCCAGCACAATTAAGGAATAACATTAAACAGTTTCGATTGGCTCCGGGTGTGTAAAGTATTACATAGTACACCACACTAACATAATTTCATCTCGTTCTCAGTGGGTGTTCTTTTTGTCATAATATCTGGATTACTTTTGATTGAAGAGTATCTAAGGCTTTAAGATTTAATCAAGCGTGCGAACCCCCAACTCGAAAGGCCAAACCTTAGCCAAAATTGATGATTATTCAGAAGAGAGAAAGGCAACATCTATACGTCGATACCATTGATAAAGGAAATGAATACCTTTTGGTGTCATCTGTACTGTGTAAAACACACATATGCCCAGGGCAATTCTATGTGACGGGAAAAGTGACAGTCGCCTCGAGCTCTGCGCTTGAGCGTTCATGAAGATATGGGTATTCAGACGACGATTCTTTCAAAGGCCTTAACCGACTATATAAGAAATTGTTGGGCCAGATTCCGACGTAAATATGTCCGCAGCATCCACCGTCATTTAACAAAATACCACCCTAAAGCCAATGATATGAGTTAGGTGCAGTTAGGTAAAAAATTCAAGCAGATTCTTATGAAGGAAATTCCCACATTTCATTTAATCTAAGTACTTGTCATAAATTTATTTTGGTCAACAACTGATAAGCTCAATAATAAATACATTGTTCAATACGATTAGAGCTGCATTTACGGAACATTCATTGTGTCATAAAATGTTTGATGACTGATTGCTTCAATCTTATATTTTTTACAATTGGTGTACATTCTAAGGAATTAAGATGATCAGACCTATTTTTAAACATAATTCAACTTAATATTTTATTTTTATTTAGATATATGCCCCCAATAACGCCATCCACATGGAAGAACGTACGAAATGCCGAACGTTTTTCAGCAGTTTGTCCACAAACTGTACCAATTCCACCAAATGGACCTGAAGCACTCTTGGAAGTGCCACGAGCACGTTTGGCACAATTGCGACGTTTATTACCATTGCTTAAGAATCAATCGGAAGACTGTTTATATTTAAATATTTATGTTCCATATGAGACTCGAAGGAATCAGAGTAAGTAGAATGAAATATGACGGCTAAATTCTTAAGCATAGCATTAGTTGAAGTCAAGATGAGCTTCAAAGTAAAGCAGTTAGTTGCCAAGCGTTCCAGCCCAAAAAAAAATGTTGTCCGATAAGGCTAAAAATTAAGTTAATTGTTGTCCTATTGGTTAATACTTCTCACACCAACCATTAATTCACTTGGACAAATGTAGGCTAAGATGCAGGGGGTATAATTTTTTGACTTTTCTTGCAAAAACTTATTTTCAAACGTTTGTGTTTCCCGGATGCATAAAAAAATTTCACCTCAACAATAAGGGTCTATTTTTATCCAAATGAGTGTACAAAACCCCATTTTTAGTCCTATTGGACAACATTTTTAGTTGGATCACTTGCCCCATATTCCCTGCATCATCCAAAGCAGCCCAAACTAAATCACAACAACTACCGATTTTCTTGATTTGTAAATAAAAGAACATAAGCAAGGCAGCTCGAGAGTGCTACTTTTCGCGAGGATATTGGCCAGTACTACCTAATAGTGCTTTAGTCTTTCCAACACAAGCTGCCGAGCATAAACCTAAGATAATGTGAAATCAAGAACACATTGCCAAAGACTTCAATTCCGTAGTGCATTGCAGTGTAATTAATAAAACAACTGCAAGCATTGTGGAAATGATGTCTCTGTCAAAAATTTTCAGCCGCAATAAAAAATGTTCTTTCTTCATTTCCACTCGAAGAACATGAGAGCGTTTGCCTAAGACTTTTTGTTTTGCTTTGTTCCACAGAAGCCAACACAGATGGCGGCGCTGAAGAACAGGATGACATGCCAAAACTTTCTACAGTTCTATTTATACATGGTGAATCGTATGATTGGAATTCAGGCAATCCATATGATGGCTCTGAATTGGCGGCACACGGTAACGTTATAGTGGTCACCATTAATTTTCGCTTGGGCATTTTCGGTTTTCTTAAAACTGGTGGCAAAGAAAGCGCTCAAGGGAATTTCGGTCTAATGGATTTGGTTGCTGGCTTACATTGGTTAAAAGAAAATCTGCCAGCATTTGGTGGTGACTCTCAAAGTATAACCATACTTGGACATGGTACAGGTGCGGCGCTAGCAAATATTTTGGTGGTATCACCAGTGGCAAGTGGTAAGACAACTAATAAATAAATAAATGAGCAAATCAATTTTAAACAAAATTTCTAGATCTTTTACAAAGAGCTGTGCTTGTAAGTGGATCCGCAATATCACCCTGGGCAATACAAAAGAACCCACTTTTTGTCAAAAGGCGGGTTGCCGAACAAACTGGCTGCCATGGTGATATGTTAGATGATGACCTGGCACCATGTTTACGTACAAAAAGTGTTGTCGATCTTTTAGCAGTAAAAATTGATCACCCGAGGTAAGTACGACAGCGTGAAGGTTAACAATGACTGCATGAGTCTGCTTAACAAAAATTTTCGGCCCAAAAAAACTGTCAAAAGTTAGTCATTCCAGCCGTTGATAAAGTAACCATTGATTCCTTCAAGTTATTGATTTACGTATGACACGTGTGACACGTGTGACATAATATGTCAGTCTTTCCATCCATTAATTAAGCATTTTTTATACCTTTAAGCTATCTCAATATTAAATTAGTCAAATAAATTTATTAATTTAACAATTCATCAATCTACTAAAGTTATTAAAGCCATTTTCGAAGGCATTTAATATATTGTTTGTACCGAATCAGTATTATCGATACCTATAAATTCATCTAATCAATAGATACACAGAAACAAAACCACCGACTATAGCAATGATTTTGATACCATAGTCGTTGTTTTCCATGTCGTCTACAACTTTGATGTTTTTTGATGTCTTTAATACTTTTGATACTTTCGATACTTCTGTTACCGTTGATATTTTCGATTCAAACGACATCAATACATATTATAGTTTTGAATATGCGCTACTTTTACTGTGGACGATGCTGTCGATATGATTGGCAATCCTGATATGTAGAACAATTTTAATACTTGAAACTGCAACGTTACTTATGATGACATCAATCCAAATGGTATTAGAACCATTTACATATATAGCAAAACCATAAAATTAATCAAATTCAATATTGCAATCAACTTTATCGTTTCTACGAAATCCTTCAAATCCATCTAATTACATAACTGATATAAGCCTCGTTGCAATACTTTTGATGAAAGGCATCGACATCATTGTAGCTTTGGCCAACGTCAGCACTTTTTATGCTTCTGATACTTCTCATATTATTGATACCTCTGGTAGCAATGCCAGAAAGTTTTGATAATTTGCTAATAACATTGCTTTCGATACTTTGATTCTATCGAAATTTTTGATGTTGTCAACGCTTTTCACATCATTCGATACTTTCATTACATTTCAATATCAGCAATAATCTGATACTGTCGTAGCTTCATTGCTAAGTATATCTTTTTTTCTAGTTCCAATAGCATCAATATTTTTAACGCTATCAGTATTTTATGAAACCCATTACAAATACCATCAATACTTTCGGTACCATCGTTTGACAACATCAGCACTTGCATCGATTCTTTCCATGCAATCGATTATTCTGACAAAATTAATATTTTTGAGGCCGTATATAGTCAAAAAAAATATTGACTTTCGACACCAACAATACAGTCGGTACTTTTGATACTATCGCACTTCTCTTGTATCCTTCAACTACTCACGAAGCATAAGGCCTTTACAAAACTCTTCCAACGTGTTCGTTCAAAAGCGATTGACTACAATTCTGTTTAATATTTCCCCAATTCATACATTGCTTCTTGTAGTAATCGTTTTCACAATGATTTAAAGCAACTTCGATTTCTGCAACCCAGACCCTATGGTCGTCAGGCTGCAATTTGTGATTTCTACAACGTGTGTTTAATCTATTCACATTTTCGCCGTTCTATTTGAACGGAAATTGGATTTTTACAGCGATTCGATATTGGAGATGGTTCAGCCTTCTGGTGAGAAGGATCTCCTTTTTCGAGTTTTTCACCAAGATTCCTATAAGCCAGTATTCAGATATGCATTGCCTTTTCCCATTTTGGACACGGACAGAGTACTGAAACTCAACGATGAACAACGGGGAAGCATACGAGCATACGTCAACTATACGCTCTGCGCCCGTTGCTAAACGACTTTTATAACCTGCTATCTTAAATTCGTGAATGAAGGCATGTACGAGACCGGTCGCTGTGGTATTTCTTCAGAGATAGGCATACAGCGTATGCTAAAGAGTGGAGGTGGACAGTTGATGGTCTCCGAAAAACGTTCTTTTCAACGGATTAGCGGAACAACTATAATTAATAATAGGTTCCCGTTTTTTGGTTTTGATTGCTCGATTTTTTCTTGCTCGCATTTCATCTCTTTTACATCTTTAAGTTTCCTTTCTTAACAATATCTCTGTTAAGGTCACTCATCCAGGGCATATCGGTGCTACAAATTTTCTTTTTCTCTGTTCTGATCTACAAAAAAAGAGACATTTACAAAAAATTATTAAAATAAATTGGACATGAAGTCGCCCGGTTCTTGAAGCTGTACTTCAATATGACTACTCGTACTTCGGGCTGGAGCTCCATAACTTTAATTTTTTAACCCGTAGTAGAATGCCTCTTACTTCTGCGGCTTTGGATGATTTTCTGTCATAGGAACATTTAACTTCTTTTTTTAGCTCGATGTACATATGTTTGTGCGTCAAGACGCCTCCGGTCCTTTGTTCACGCTTCATCCCAATCGCGCCCTGTAACGCTAATTTTTCTACTATTTAATTGAAATATCAGAGGGTAATCATTTCTTTTTTAAGCGAGCGAGTTCTGTAACATACCACACTCTTCCATAATTCGAAAACTGATCAAATCAACCCAACCTTTGTAATCATTAACCAATTATTTTTTTCCAGATTTTTAGTTGGGTTTGCGCCATTTGTCGATGGTACCGTAATCTCTCCAAATACAGAACCGATTGGAGCGCTTGCACTGCCTTTAGGTTCAGCCATAGTTAGGTGAGTAGATGTTTTTTTCCAGATTCTTAATTGATGAATATTAAATTGACTAACTTTTGGAAAATTTTCCGAATAAAAAACACAGTACATCAGGAATTGAATTTGCGAATTTTCCGAAACGCGACCTCATTTTTTGCCTTACATCAGTAGAGTCATATTTGGATCTAAGCGCACAGGATTTGGAATTTGGTTTCAACGAAACGCGCCGAGATCGAATTTTAAGAACTTTTGTTCGTAATAATTTCCATTATCATTTGAATGAAATATTTGCAGTATTAAAGGTGCGCACAAAATTTACAAAATGCAATGAAATTATTTTATTCTCTATAATTTTTATGTGAAGAATGAATATACCGATTGGGAAAAAGCCATTAGAAACCCATTAAGTTCACGAGATGCCACGTTGTCCTTTTTAAGTGATGGTCACACTGCATCGGCTTTGGTTAAACTTGGTTACATGCACAGCTTACGTGGTGGACGTAGCTATTTTTTGCACTTTAGGCATAAAACAATTGAAGACGAATATCCTCAGGTAAGTATCTGATAAAATTTGTCAAATATCGATATCAATTTAGCACATAGCAAATACATTTTGAAATATTGCATTGAGGTGGGTTTCAAACGGCAGTTTTGAATGCGCCATAATCGGTCACTCACTCGGTTGGAGATGCATACATATCGCGGTATATCGCGAGCTACGCGAGTAATGTCGGCTTTCCAGTGCTGAAACGTAGCTGGCTTTTCGACGAAGACTTATGACTTTTCATAGCCCCAAAGATAGAAGTCCAGAAGTGTGAACTAGACGGCGGTTGACAGGTCCGAAACACCAAAATGATTTCTCAATAAAGCTATTGTTGGACGCGCTGTGTGTGCCGTAGCACCGTCTTGCTGAAACCAAGTGTCGCCGAGCCGACATCATGGGCTTCAATTTCAGGCAACAAAAAGTCCTTTATCATGGTGCGGTTACGCTCGCCATTGACATGTTTTGTCCGACCTCATTTTAAAAACAATATGGACCGATAAGCCATACCAAACAGAGCCATTTTGGTGGATATAACGGTAGTTCGAAAATCGCTTCGGGTTGCTCAGCAGTCAGTTTAGTTCATTGACATATCCATTGAGCCAGAAATGTGCCTCATCATTGAATAAAAGTCAGCGCGAAAACAGTGAATCTTCATTGAGCTCATTGAGCCCATTGACAGAAATTAAAGCGTGAGTTCAAGTCTGGCGGCGTTAATTCTTGAACGAGTTGGATTTTATAAGCCCTTAAGCCAAGATCCTGGTGCAAAATTCGTCAAGCTGTTGCATACGAGTGACCAAGATGCTACGCACGGTGTCGAGCCGATTGGTCACGGTCTTCAGCCACACTATTCGCTACAGCCGCAATATTCTCCTCACTACGAGCTGGACGTGTTGTATTTGGTCGTGTATCATCCAATAACGTACACTGAGACTTAAATTTGCAGACGCTATTGGAAATAGTGAGCTCGGAAGGTCGATGGTGCACACCATATGTTGCTCGAAGTGCACGAAAAACATTTCTCATATAACACTGATTTTCATGATACAGGTGATGAATATTTTACCCTGAGTGCGCAAACGCCAATTACGGTTTGTGATGTTGATCCTCGATGCGAGAAACTAAATGACGAAATAAAACTTCAACCGAAGTGTTCCCTATGTAGGCAAATGGACTTAAGTCAATTGTTAATAGTATCGTAATGGAATGTAAATGGAACTGTCCCGCATGCCGATATAATTCACATTTGACTGACTTTTTGATCAAAAAGCGCAAAGGAGGTTTCGATTTTTTCAAAGTGCGTAAAACTACTAAGAGAAGTACCTTAACTTGGTGATTAGTTTCGGTCAAAGACTATTCTTTGGACAAAACTTAACAAAAATCACACCTGGTTAGCCGAGCTGATTTCCCCTTCAACATCAAATGGGCGATAAGTCTTTTTACTACCAGGAGTTTTTTAAGCTAGACATTTATATTTATCAAACCAAGTGTCAGATTGCAGACTGTAGATTTTGCAATTTCATCGTGATGACATACGCGCTACAGCGTTACCAAATTTTACACATCTGGTTCCAAACTGAGACCGCTATTTGCCCTATTGTCGGCCGTTTTCGCACATTTTCACATTTCATTCAGAAGAGTGTTAAGGGAGATCAAAATCAGTTATGGCATTTTAGATGCATTTGTTCTTCGTGAAAAATCGTCGTCGTTTGCTGCCAAAAATTCAGGATATTGGTGTAGGCGACTTCTGATTTCAACAGGATAGCGCAACACCACATACAGCTGGAGAAACAATCGCTTTATTGAGGGAAACGTTCGATGAAAACATCATCTCAAGAAATGGTCCTGTTAATTGGCCACCAAGATCAAGTGATTTGACGCCATCGGACTACTTTCTTTGGGGATATGTAAAATCACTTGTTTATGTCAACAAAAACCAAAACTTTGGAAAACAACATAGCTCGTGTTATTCAAGGAATACCAGTTGATATGCTCGAAAGAGTTGTTGAATATTGGACCCACAAAATGGACCATTTAAGAGCTAGTCGTGGGGCACATTTGAACGAAACAATTTTTAAACATTGAGTTGTAGGAACCGAACTATCATTCCAAATAAAGATTTGCATCAATACATTGATTTTTATGTATTTTATTTAGAAAACAAAGTAGGAAGCTGTTATTGGATCACCCTATATCTTTCAATATCAGTTTAACTAGTATATCTTTCTAGAAAAAATACTTTGTTAAACTTAATTTTCAAATTTTTATCCCCAATATGACTCTCATAGTTTCTTTATGCTAAGTACAAATAATTCATAAGATGACATTGATAACTCAGTTTTTTTTATTACAGAGAACCGGATCCGTTCGTGGTGAAGATGTGCCTTTTTGGTTAGGACTCCCAGTTTCACCACTATTTCCACACAATTACACAGCTCAGGAGAAACAAGTCAGTGTCCTCATGTTGCGATATTTAGCTAATTTCGCTAAGACCGGGTAAGGTTTTATTTTTCACCCTAACTATAATAAAATTACTAATAGCTATAGCACTTTGCACGCAGAAATCCAAATCAATCCATTCAAGCGACAACATTGTCGTCAGCATCTACATCAGCTGCAGTCTCACGTCAATCAACTGATAGCTTCTATAATCCTGATGATCTTTCACAATATACTTCTTCCGAGGAGCATCTAACATCGTCCAATGTATTAAGAGAAACTAAACGACAACATATGTCATCTAAGGACACAATTCCACATGGAAAAGTGAAACGATTTGCTGCGAAAAGGTCCGATCTGATTCATAAGTTTATTAATTTAACGGGATCCTCAACAAGGTCACAAAAGCATCGCGAAAGTAACGAAGCTATTGCTGCTGCTAGGGAGGCGCTCAACTTGGCCATAATATACAATCAACGCCGAAGTAACGCAATGAAGGATAAACGTTCATCATATAAACGAAACTTACGTAGTAATGATGAATCAAATTCTAATGTTGATACCGAAAAATTACCATTCTGGGATGCCTACGATGTAGTTAATCAGCTTTACTTGGAGTTAGGTAGGTCATCAAAGCCCATCATGTAATATTTAAAGCAAAATTTTTGCTTACAATATACCTCGGATTTTGATTTTGTTTTCAATTGTAAATCAGTAAATTAAAACAGATTTATCTCACAAATTGGAAATACATAAAAATTAGACCGACTAAGCGCTGGGTAGAGGCAAAAGTAAGTTAATTGAACAGATACTATCTTATTTGAATATACCTTTCAATTAATAATAAGAAATTTTTAGTATAACAGAGGGCCAGCCTGGTAACCATGATACCATTATTTGTTTCTAAACATACATACATATATCATTTGATATCGTACGTGGGTGCGTCCATTTTTTATGTTTGAACCCCATTTTTTGTAGTAAAAAGTGAGTTTGAAGTTCAGGACGTCTCTCTTTAATGTGGCACATTTTTTTTTTCAATAAAATTTAAACGCTTCGAAAGTGCCGAATAATCGTCATTTGCAGGAGGTGTGGATTTTCTTTTTTCAATCGAAGAAAACGGCGGCTGACGCGCATCGAGAGCTCCAAAAAAGTTTACGGAGATGGTGTTCTGAGCGAAACAACGTGCCGAGATTGGTTTCGTCGCTTTAAAGACCATGATTTCAACATCGACGATCGACCACGTGAAGGAAGGCCAAAAAACCTTCGAAGATACGGAATTGGAGACATTTCTCGATGAGGATTCGGCCCAAATGCAAGAAGAGCTTGCTTCAGTATTGGGAGTTACCCGACAAGCCATTTCCAAGCGTCTGCATGCGTTGGGGATGATTCAAAAGCAAGGAACTTGGTTCCTTATAACCCTATTGCATGACAACGCTAGGCCTCACGTTGCTTAACCAGTGAAAACATACTTGGATACTCTCAAATGGGAAGTCCTACCCCACCCGCCGTATTCCCCAGATATTGCCCCGTCAGACTACTACTTATTCTGTTCAATAGCACATGGTCTGGCTGATCAGCAGTTCAACTCCTACGAAGTCCTCAAAAAATGGCTTGATTCGTGGATAGCCTCAAGAGACGAACACTTCTACCGTGATGGCGTTCGAGCTCTACCAGAAAGATGGAGAAAAGTGGTATCTAGCAATGGGCAATACTTTGATTGATTCATCTGTAACTATTTTTTGACAATAAAGTTGCATTTTCTAACAAAAAGAGCGAGAACTTAGTTGCGCACCTAATAAAAAAAATATCTCTCCGATTGGAGAGATTAAATATCATAAGACTGAGCAGAGGACTACCGAACTAAAATTTAATTTTAAGTTTAATAATTACTGATAACTGTTTCAAGGACCAAAGGATCACTATGGGGCGATATTCTGTGGTTGCTGGCAAGACTTTCACAACTTTTCAGTCGTCGGGAAATGTAGAAGTATTGATCTGTTCAAAAAATGTGCGATTCTTGGAGCTTTAATTGGGAGAAGAATTTTGATAACGCACATTATCAGTTCCCACCGCTTTTAATTTGATTTTGAAGATGCAATCTCCTAACACACATATTTGAATAGTAAACATCTGAAATTGAAAAACTTTCTGACTGACAACTTCCTGGATTAGAGGCATTTGGTTAATAAATTGTTGAAGACCCTAACTGAACAACTTCTTCAACATCCATACCAACGAGTTTGCATGGTTTTCTGATATAATTGCAACCTGACGGTTAATGTTCTAAAATTGAACCAACCTCTCTGAACTGAATTTACTTTTCATTCGAAAAAGTTTGGTGACAGCTTTATGTGTGACCTTGAAATTACTATGAATTATTTAACATTTCAATTTTCTTCATCTAGCTGTTGAAGAGACAAGAAAACTCATCAATATAAAGCACCCCAATGGTGAAAGGCAAGGGGACTTACCAAAATATAGTACTGTAATAAAAAATTAAAGACTCAGAAGGGTGAACCCACCATATTTAATCCACCATCTTATATTTAAAAATTTTCAACATCTGGTTTCAGATGCGAGATCAGAGATCCCAAAAACCCCCAAGTTACAAATAGGTTAAGAAAATTCACTGTAATACAAAATGTAGGCCTTAGAAGGGTCCGCAATATTGAATTCGCCATTTTTGATTTAGAAATTATCGAATTCTGAATTCAGATTCTTGATCAGCAACCCCAAAAAGCCCCAAGTGACAGAATTCGGGCCAAAATATTGAATGAAGTAATTTGCTCACAATTGAAGACGAAAAAAGCATTTTAGGCACCTTTGGGTTAAGTTTTCTCAAATTTCTGACGTGATGGCGCAAAATGGACTACGCCATCATATTCAGTTCGTCAAAAAAATTCAGGCTAGGTAATGTCCCATTGGTCGACACTTTTTTTTTGTGTCATCTTTGATTTACTTAAATTTTGACCGTTTTTTTAAGACTGATTTTGAGCTGTAATATCAAAAATATTATAAAATCCCTCAGTCAATACACATCCAGTGCAAAATTAATTTTTAAAAAATGAATACGTAAGTTTATTAGGTTGCTTCATTCGGAGCCTCCTGAGATTTACAGTAGAGTGCTATCAGGCTCAAACAGAAGTTACAAGGCATTCTAAAGTCACTTCTTGACTCTTTTAAAGACAAGGCTCAAAAGTGTCTCAAATCCAACTTGGAGTTTATAAAAATTTACAAATACTTTTACTATGTCATCAATGAGGTTATAAGCCGGGTATGCTTAAGGCCCGAATACGACCTATGCTAATAAGTGCGTCCTTATGAATATCTCAAAAACTATCGATAATACCATTTGACTTAAGTATAGCAACTGATTTATGATTTGAAAAACCAAATGGAGGTGCTCGTTCCTCGAAAACAGAAATTATGATGTTATGATTTCGATTAAATGAGCTAACAATCAATCTTGAAAAAATAATATCGGATTTTGTTAACTTTCAGGTACCAAAGCAGAAATACAAAGCCATTACCGGGGACATAAACTTTCAATGTGGCTCAATTTAATACCACAACTTCACAGGCATTCCAATATAAATGATCAGTCAATGCGTCATCATCAGTTCCCAGATGACAGCAATAGCAGAGATCTTTATGAAGGTACACTTTGAAAATTTGATATATTTTTAAGTCATCATTATTTCAATACCTTTTTTCAGGTCCAGTGCGACCACAATTACAGTCCAAGCCAGCCGATGAGGAAGATGATATTATCTTACAAATGATTCCGAAAGCAACAGTGTCACCGAAAGTTTTAAACGCAACAGCGGATAAAATCAGCCCCAAGAATGCTTTAATCGTAACTGCAACTACAGGTAAGAAGTATTTTTACTAACAAATTGTGTCAAAAATATCCCCTATTTGTGCTTTAAGAAGAAATCATCAATAAAATGGCCAAATATATAAAGAAAAGTCATCCAAAATCATATTCTAAATATTTGTTTAGGTGACTTTCTGCTCCCTATCATTTGGTCGCTTTAATACAGTTTTAAAAGTGTCTTTAAGTTCAAGCCTGTGGCGTAACTGCATATTTGGCGGCTGGGGCGAACAATTGCAATTCCGCCCCCAATCTACAAAAAAATATACTCACTTTTGACTTTCGAACACCCTAGCAAAATGAAATATTTTCACGACCATTTTGCCGTCCGCAAACCTTGCGCTCGGAGCTAACTCTCACCCCCCCTGCCTAGGTACGCTACTGGTTCAATCACATCTTCACCTGATCTGATTTGTCTAAACTGATCAGGGTTGCATAGATTTGTATAGGGCTTCCATAAAAGTGCATAAATGAAGCTAGTCAGCTCCGGCCCTTACCAGAATCGTCCATATCCGTTAATAATTTGGCAAAACTGATCAAGACTGGATGAAGTTTCATATGGCTTTCTTTGATATAATTGCAATATGGCCAATCTTTTCCATGCCTCGGGAATGCTTTAATAGGTTTTCACCTTTTGCTTTCATTTTAATGTTACGCATTTTTATATCAAACGATAATATCAGATATGTAAAATCTGCCTTTCGTATAGTTCTTTACCAATTCTATCTTGAGTTCTGACAAGATATACGAAGTTTGCAGATTCAGCTGAAAAAAATAGGCAAGTGATGAAGCGTTCGCATCATACCTCATAGGCGTAGCGATCGGTGTAGAAAAGTCGAGTGTATAAGATTAGAGGATGGGATGTGCTGTTTCATTTTGATGAAACTAACCAACCAGGGTTGCCTTGCCAAAACCTGTCCCGATGCCCAAATTTCGGGAAATTTGGCTTTTTTAATTAGAAATACAGATTACAACTTGAAATATATGCCGAACGATCAAACTCGAACAGCCTAAATAAAATATATAGGGTTGCATTGTATGTAGTATCCTGTCGCAAACAAGGATTGGGTTAATTTGCTTTAAATAAAGATTGCAGCTTGAAGGCCAAAGGATAGAGCTCAGAGAGCCTAAACAGAAAATATAGGTTTAAAGGCCCATTATTCTTAAATTTCTTAAAGTTAATCAGGCTAGCAGAAACTTTATTCCAGTGGCGTCAATTCGGTAGCGCTGGGGAGGACAAGATCAGATACTAGTTATTCTTTATTCAATCCCCCCCCCCCAAGGTTTTGGTAAAGTGACGCCACTGCTATATTTACACTTTTTTGTTATTTTTTTAGAATGCGGAGCCGAGTCCACGGCATACATAACAGAGGTGAGCACTTCTGCCCCACAACCAGCATCAGACAACCGCACCCTTGTAGAGACCCACAAGGAGTTGGCTACAGCCTCGACTGGACTCATCGGAAACCTCGAAGTACTGCGACGCCTTAGTGGCAAGCAGTTTCAAAGTTACACCACCGCCTTAGTGGCCACTGTAGCTGTGGGATGTTTCTTGCTCGTTCTGAACGTGCTCATATTTGCGGGAATCTATCATCAACGTGAGAAACGAGCGCGTGATAATAAGACCAAAGAGGAACTACAAGATAGCGACACCAGTAAAAATTCCAGCATACTTAAATTAAACACCGTTGGTGTAATGACTGTAGCTGGCGATGGTCAACATTTTGGTAGTAGTGGCATGGGTAAAACAACTGTCGTTTTTGGAGAATACAGTTGTTACGACGAGAAAACAGTACAGCGAAAGGACGATAAATTGTTGGTTGATTTGCCACCACAAACGGCTCCAATGCTCGATACTAACTGGGCATGTTCGACTAGCACATTAGATCTACTTAAAACAAAACATCATCACACACCAGTGGATGTAACAGCAGCAGCAGCATCGACAAACTTTCCATCCATAGCTCATCAAAGTGAACTACATCCGCATAATCTTAATAGCATGGAGATGAACACATATAATACACTGCCCGCCACAGTACCTAAACTCATTGAGACAACTATATTGCAAGGTAAACGTGGTTCTTTTGGTGGGGGTAGCACAACGGGAGCAATTCAGCAACATTTAAATCAATTCGACTACTCGGTACAATCATCTGATCAAATGTCCTTTAAAGAAATCGAAGATGCTGTGAAAGCTTCAGCATCAGAGGTTGCCGACATTGTTCGTGTCATTAATATGGATGCGGTTGGTGCGGTGCATATAGATGATGATATACCAGAACCACCACCACCACCAAAATCTTTTCAGAACAATCAGCAGCAACAGCATGGTGGCATTTTGCGACAAGCTGGCTCCAGTTCGGTATCTTCAACGTCCGGCAAAAAACGTGTACATATTCAAGAAATTTCTGTCTAAACATAGGAAGTATGTACTACTTTCTTTTACCCACTTCATCCCTATTTAAATTATGATAGTGACAAGTAGTATATATGAATGTTGTATATTAGGTTGTCGCTTATTTTACTTATTAATTTTACTGATGGATCACTTAAACCTCATTAGCTACTGTCTACAATATTGTGGAAGAATTTCGAACATTTTGTAAAACAAAGTTCTTTTTGTACCTTATACCGATTTATTTAACTAACTCAAAACTCTGTACAATAAAACAAAAAAAAATATTCTTTCGATCAAGAACATCAATCCTTGGAAATGTTTAAATGAAAAAAAAAACCACAAGGCTTGCAACGAAGCGCCTGCAAGATAAGTGTAATTAATATCCAATGAGTTACAAAAACAAAGGTAAGCAAACGGAAAAAAATAATTTTGCTTTGCGTTGTTTTACTTTTTGCTGAGGTTCTCAACAGATCTAAGCAAAAAGGGAAACATATCAGACTTAGAAATTCCTACTAATCGGCTTAAAAGTCACTGATGAGCAGAACTTAATGAATTTTTATTGGTGTTGAAACACATAGTACTGAACAGGAAACTCAGTAAATAATTATATGTTCCGATACACCACAAAGTAAATAAAAAATCGTAAATGACGGTTATTATTGGAAGAAAATAGTAGAAATCAATAACGATTATGCAGTGATTTAACTTTTTAAAATCATAAGCAGTAATTTTCCTGCCACATTTAAAAGTCCTAATGTAACTGGAACTCAAAAATAAGCTAAATAAGAGACAATTTAATATGCTAAATAGGTAGTATTTTTTTCATTTTATACTTGCTCATTGATAACATACGAGTAGATGCTTTAATCTACTAAACGTGTAGAGTTATTATATGTAAAATTTAAGCTACCGAAAGTAAGGGTGTATGTAAATTTTGTAAATCTGTTTGTTATTTATTTATAAAATTACGAATATAGTAAATTCTCAGTTGATAGATTTTATTTTATTGGCTTGTTGATATATTAAATTATTACATTATTGTAAGAGCGCGAAATTAAAAAGTTGATTTTTGAAATTTTTAACAAATCTCTCAACATATTTTTTAATATTACAAAATAGGTATTGGATAAACAACAACTCTACACATTTTCTGTGAAAATCTTTAACAAAGACTGTCGAATAGAGTTATCTTCCAACTGTCAATCGACTGGAAATTTTGCATATGCCGGGAATATTAGATCCGTTCCGTGAAATTTTGAGTTGTCTTATCTTTCCGGCTAATGAACATATTCCAGACAGTTGTAAAATATTAATTTTTTGACAGTTTTGTCTTTAAACTAAGAGCATACCCATAAATACAGTAAATAAAAGCAAGAGTTTTCACAAATTTTTAAAATCAACTTTTTAATAAATACTCTATTAAATATACTTTTAAATTTTTAATATATAATGTATAATTAACTTTACTGTATAATTGAATCAATGAAACATAAAACTTAATGTAAATGTAAGCAAAATAAACTTTTTGGATACTAATAAATTTATATTTACTGTTGGTTCCAAGAGCTCAATTTAACTTATTTTATTTTGGCAAATTTTGGTTACATGAATGTTTTTTACAGCTACTAGGACCGAAACTCAGTCTAGTGTAAGTATAGGTACGTAGAAAACCAACCAACTAAACCAATTTTTCAAGACACGTTGCATGCCAACGTGACCCAAATTGCCGAATTCACATTTAATTGGTTCGTCTGCTATGTCACTCTGCATCCGGCTGTTAAGCACGATCAGATTTCTTTGCTACTTTGTTTTTTCTTGGTCTGACTTTTTCCTGACTAGGCAAAATGTTTTGAAATTGAACTGAAGAAGCTCTTTTGTAAGAATTCAGTTTTTAGATCATATTCATTCAAGCTAATTGATCATAAAATTGAAAATAAAAATAGAAAGTTATTTAAAATTTCAAAGCTTTATTAATATTTTGTCATAAAACCAATGAGAAATATTTAACTAAAATTGGTCATAGAACCAATGAGAAATATTTAACTCACTGCATCGACCATTGAAGATAAAAAATAGCTTGCACTTATCAAACACTCTAGCCACTATGCTAGGTACACCGCAAAATAAAATCTTAAAGGAACTATTTTTGATTTATTCACATTATTCAAAAGTTGTTTTAAAAAAATTTATGCTTTCAATACAAATATTTTCAACTTTATTTGTGTTTTCTATATTAACATAATAGTGCTTACAAAAATTTGAAATAAGTACAAATTTATGTTTCTATTTCCTTTTTAACGCTTATGGCTAAATCCTGGCTTATGTTAGAGCGTTTCGTTTTTTTACTTTTCGTATGCGTTGATATTTCTTCTTTTACGCTTATGTCACTTATCGACGCATGCTTTGAAATATCGGATATACTCACACTACTGCGTTTTCTTTTCGAACTACTCTTTTTCTTTGGAGTTGGTACGTCTTCAACTTCATAGGTGGTTTCATGTTTAACAGGGACATGAATAACTTCATCCAATTCATTTGTATCTTTTTCCTCAATGCCGGAGTCGTTATTAGTGGTAATGTCACCATTTTCGTTGTTTTCCTCTTTAATTTCATCAATCTAAAAAAAACAATATCGTATGCATATATGAGTCGAGAAGTTTTTTAAATAATTAAATTTAATTTATATAGCATTTTTCAAAATCGAAATGAGATAGTTGAAGTAGAAACTATGGAATTAATATTCTAAAAACAATGTCATTTAAGTATAGGGAACACGGACGTATGCAACGAGAATATTGGTTCTCGCGGAGGACAAGAAATCGTATCTTCTTTATTTTTTCTTCTCAAAAATTTAGTTACTTCAATTAAGCAAACAGTTTTCATATCTGGTCAAAGCTATAATAATTGAAACAGTTGCTTCAGCGTTATTTAAATTGGAAAAATAATGTTATAGTTAACCGTAAAAAGAGCAAAACCAGCTGAAGTATCCGCAAGTATTGGAGTGGAACCTTCAGGGTAGCAGAAAACACGATAACATGAACATGACCCCGAAATCGTGGACATCTGGTAATTGAAAGAGCTTGACTAATGCAAATGACGTATATGTGTATTTAATATGAGGTATGTGTGAAAATTAATATTAATAAAACAAAACGTATATCAACATCAGCCTAACCAGTGCCAACAAAAAATCTCAAATAAGAGATTCCCGAATCGGGATTGGAGAGCTTTGAAGACACATGGTATATGGCTAATAGCACGTGAAGATGTATAGGACATACGAATATCATATCAAATACAGAGGTTTGAACATGTTTTAACAATTTTCGAAAAACAGACACAATAGAATTTAAAACTTTATAAATTACATGATCTAAATTAATGAAATGAAATGAACTAAGCGTCTCATATTATAAATGTAATGTGAACGTCGTTTTAAGGGAGCTACTGTTATAATTTTGCGGCTCTAGCTGCACTCAGTTAAATACTCAGACATAGAATAGCAGAGCCGACGATTTTTTATGAAATTGAGTTAACTACAAATTCTTTATGTAAATCACCCCAGAGCGCCTATGCATAGTGGTTGCATGTTTAAGGTAGTAGGTGTCATAAATAATTCCAGAGCAATTATCAGTTTGAAACTATGGTCATGAGTTTCTTTCTTCTTACGGGTGAATTGATATTATGCAAAAATGGGCGTGGTGTGACATCTATTACGCCCACCTTCAATATGAACAACTGATACATAAATGCTAAATGGCTGTTTTTTTTTTTCATATGAAAAATAAATTGCTAAGTTTTTCATTCAAAAAATCAGTTCATCTAATATAAAATACTTATGAAAATAAATTTTTTAATTTTCTTGTTCACCAAAAATTACGAACAGAACACAAAATTGTATTCAAAAACAACGAATAAGCGTTATTAGTGTATAGCAAATTACAGAAAGAGTAGGAATTTATTTTTTTTAGCTTAAACCAACACTCAGGGGATAGCCCCTATAAATGATATGCATTGTACTGATTTGTAGGAAATGGAGATAGGTTAGTGGAAAGGGGGATATCAAAAGTAGTAACGGTGGATATCTTTTTTTAGTTAATAATTTCAGAGCGGTCAGGAAAAACACTCGTTGTTGCACAACCTAATGGTTCGACCAAAGAACGAATTATCACGATAGTGCGACGTTCTATCCAACATCGTCGCGACGCAAAAAGTATGGGCCTAATAAGGCGCCCGAATAATACGAGAGAATACCCGAAACAAAAAATCAGCGGGGAGGTGGGAAAAGGGGGCTATCTCTTCCACTTTCATTTTGTTTTAGTTTAGTTTTGAGACTTTATTTTAAAATTTTTCACTTTTAAAAATAAAATTCACTTTTAAACTCCTTACCGTGGACTACTCACTTTAACTCATATGTACTTGCACTACTGACGCTTACATAGATATACCGTTTGAAACATTAAAAAAATTTAACGTTACATCCTTTGTTTATATTAGAAATTGTAGTTGCTTAGATTTTCAAAATATTAACTTCGATTTGTTTTTGTCGTAAGTATGCCAGCTACCACTGTGCAATGGTGCAGATCATTTTATTCAAAACCCAGCAGAAATGCCTTTAAAAGTGGTTTGAAAAGTACAAGTCTTTCCAACACGTACCCGTTTTTTGTTGGTTGTATGGTTACTCAAAACGTAAGCGCGACGTGGCGTCAAATCCTATTCTCAATAGAAGTTTCGTTATACTGCGATAGCTATTTACATATGAATTCAAAAATTTCAGTTTTTATAAGCAAATAGACCATTTCTCACGAAATCGCACTTTTAAAAGTTTTTGACGACGTGAGACCATGACCTCGAAATCATGGACATCTGGTAAGGATGTTCACATATCAAGCTGATCATTTAGTTACCTGCTTTATTGCGCCATGTTGTGATCCACTCGTATCCGCAGCAAGCAGCAGCTCTCCTTCAATGTAAGGAAACAGATTTTGCATATTGAAATTTTTAATTCTAAACTTGATCTCTTTATCCATTTCTACATCGCCCTCAGCTAAAGTATTGGAAAAGCGAATAGTGGCATTAAATACCCTATAAATTATTGCACCCACATGTTTTGTGGAAATGTATTTAACAATGCCACTGAGTACGGCGCCAATGGCTGGTCGGAAAACATAGCAGTCGGCATTAATATTTACATGGACCTTCGGATCGTCAAAACGTAGTGCACACACATTTCCTAGCACTTTAATTTTCTTTATGTCCAAAACGATGCCATTCAGCTTAGAGCTAAAAAATCCAATTTGAGTTTGAACAATGTGATTCAGTAGCGCCTTCTTAAAGTTGGACAGCGAATATGGGCCAATTGACAGGTGAAAGTCTGAATTTATCTTTTTTACGCAGGAGTCTTCTGATTTTATATACGATTCCAGTTCGTTTGCCGTGTACTTCACATATTCCTGCAATCTCTTTGCCATTTTAATATTTATTTGAATTTGTATCGCTCAAAAAGCACATTGGCTTGACAAAAAATTAAAAAAACAATCGCATGTAGGGCGTTCAGTGACTTTGTGATAACAAATTTAGGTCTGTTTGTTTGGCGTTAGCGCGTTACTTAAGGCCTCCGAACATAGAGAACGTCAAGTCCGTTGCGTCAAAGTTCAGAACTGACAGCTGAGATGAAATGCATGCAATTGTATGAAGAGCGGCCTATTCGCAACTTATCCGTCAACGCATAGGATGTAGTTGGGCAATTTTCAACATTTAACATACGTTGAATACTTTAACAACTGTGGTTTGTGTCAAACAAAGAAAAAGTATATATAGATTTGGAAAAATTTGAGAATGAATAAAAAAACAAAGGATAACAATGTTAAAATAATTAAAAATGGAAGAAATGATTAATTCGCAATTATAAGCACAGCGAGAGTTACAGCCTTTATTTCGATTGGCTTCATATGAAATGCATGTGCATGAGAGAATTTTGACAGTTAAATGATGCTGGCAATCCAATTTAGGTAGCACAGTTATATTATAGGTGTACTTATTAAGTTTGAACATTTATCATAAATTTTTTTGATTGTGAATTCAAAATGTAATTCATTTAAGATATATACTTTGTAGCATTAATTCTTGCCCAAATATTTTTTACAATGCGAAAAATTACCAACTTCGGACACCTAAGATAAATTCGTTATCTCACCATTTTTAGACTCTTATTACTTAACACCATATGAGGACCCATGGTACGATTAAGATTTTTTTCAGGTAGGGTACCTGGCCACACCCATATGCTGCTTCCAGAGATAGCCAAAATAACAAATAAACGAAGTCTTCGTAGGCGTCCTGGATAGGGTGAAAGGCGTTACGTATTATATGAACTGACAAAATTTATTGGAAAAAATATATTTTGCATTGTACAAATTGGACTGATGAATGTGTCGTCTATCTCCAATATTAAAATTACGACAACTTACCAAAAGAGCTGCCATGTAATGACCTTCTTTTTTTCTCTCTTTTTTTCAGACTATTCAAAAAATTTTGGACTCTGACAAGGCCTCCTGCTTTGACATGGAACTCACTCCCGGGGCGATCCCGGTTACCTTGCTTATAGCATAGCCCCAATTCCGACGGAAGACAAAAAAAAAAGCCAACGGGAAAACCGCCAACTATACCTTCGGTCGTAAAATCCGTTGGAGCTAACACAATTGGGACGGTCGACGCAAAATTCAACTGTCATTTTGTGTTGCTTCTTTATTTATAAGGCTATCTTTTCTGTCAAAATCAGCTATGAAGAGGCACCGACATTTCCTAATTATAAGCTCATGGCTATAAGCGCGCGTTGTTAGATTTCTCGTGTTGCTTTGTTTCTTCTTGACAGCAATGGTGCAACTTTTCACGGTTGAATAGATAAGATATGATGAATTTGATAAGATAATTCTTCCATGTTAATCGTACCATGAATTTTGTTTTATATCAATTTAGACAGCGGCTAGGCGCTGGCGGTGATTCCGATTGTGTTTTAGTTCTTAATGCAACAAATTTTCAGTATGGCAATTTGTGTGATTTCGAATCCATTGCAACGATACTGACTAAACGTGCCCAAATCTCCGACTTCAGTTTTGACACACGAATTAATTTAAAAGGGTTCATCTGAAATATGCCAATCCATCAAATTAAGTTAAATCGGGAAAGCTCAGATAAACAATTCAGATGAATCCTGGCACTAGGAAACGTATATTTTTACTATTATGTGTAATTGGAATAACTTGCCTGCTTATACGCTACTTCATATTTACTGGAACTTTGTTGGCAGTAAGTTTTTGGTGCTTTTTTAATTAAACCATGAGATAATTTTGATATCTTATCACTAATTAATTCCGTTATCAATAGAATACGTTTTAATTAAAAAACAATACAAACATATATTTCAAATTTACTAACGCTCAGATTACTCCAAACGCACAAATAAAAACACAGGAACAAAATCGACGTGAACCTGGAGCGCCAGTGATTGTTATGGTTTTCTATGAAGCGTTGTGTCCAGATTCTAAACACTTCATTTTGAAGCAACTTGTACCTGCTTACGAAAAGGCGGCGCCATTAATGGATGTTGTACTTGTGCCGTACGGCAAGGCGACGGTAAATTATATAATTTCTAATTAGAATGAACTTTCAGCTTAAGCTCCCATTCGCCAGTTATTATTAAACCAAACTCTTGGGTTTTTTAATTCTAACGATAGATCTGCAGTCAAAAGTTTCTGACGTACCTGGTTTTAGAGTTATAGCCAAAGAAAATTCAATTTAAATTGGGAACCCTTGGATTGGTATCCAAAGTAGGTGATCAGATCAGAAAGATTATTTAAAATTATGTCTACAGTTTTCGAGATATGAATTTTTTTTATAAATCCGGTATGTTTCTAATAAAATGTGCTTTAACCTGTATTTTGGTGAATACTTAGTTAAGCTCCAGTCCTAATCGATTCCAAAATGTTTTTTAACCATCTAGGACAATTTTCTAGTGTACTAATAGGTAATTTATTTGGGGGTAGAGTTTTAATTTTTATTTAGCGACTTTCGACCGCGGCTCAGGGCTAACATCTTATAGTATATCCGGCTTTGCTTACCATAGTGTTTTTTGCATTAAACTTTCATATGTTCATGAAATTTACCTTTATGATTTTGCATTAAAATTTCATATGGTTATAAAAGTTATCCTGCAAGTGATACATCATTTTAAAGGGAAGGAATTGAGCTTTCTTGATATGTTAAAAAAGTTTCATAACGGTTTAAAATCTTCGAATAATTGTCATATCTCGAAAACTATTAGCTAAATTCGGTTTACCAGTATTGTAGCTTATTAAACTATCTTTCATACAAAAGATTGTTACTGGGAGTACCCAACTTACATCGATTTTTATAAATGCAATATCTGCAACTTTCGATAGCTATATCTCCGAAACTAGATCTGACCATCATTATTTTTTTTTTCTTAAAAAAAACTTAGTTTTCTTAAAAAAACAATTCGCGGATGAAAGCTAAAGTAAGCCTGTGTACCTTTATTTTTCTTACATGAAATTTTTGTCTAAAGACGACTACCAATCCTGATGAAACACTTCATTTTGAATGCCAGCATGGTGCTGTAGAATGTCAAGCCAATATCTATCATGCCTGTGTCATCGAAGCCATTAATGATGCCCACATAGAGCTCAACATGGTTTTGTGTATGATTAAAGATAATCGTCAGCCTAAGGAAGCCATGCATCGTGTAAGTATTAAAAGCAATTCTAACATAACTCAAGAAAATTCATTCCAAAAAAGAAACCAATAACAATACCCAAAAAGTGTAGTGGACATGTCTACCGTTCCAGTTCGATAAGTTATTTTCCAGTTTTTAGTCATAACATTGTCTTGGAATACTGTCGACGCATGTGTTACGCATGTGACGTATGTACCGAATTATTCACGGATCTTTTTTAAAGCTCTTTGTTTTTCCTACCTTTTTTCACAAAAAAAAAAACGTGGGAAACTGTACATATATGAGAAATTCCGTAGACCTTTCGATTTTTAGAAAAAAAATACTGTATTGAAAATAGTAAGCACACCGGTCATTCATATATTTAGAAAATGTGGGATTAGGATTCATTCATTCAATCGTTCCTAACGTTGTCATTTTACGGTCGATTTTCTTTTGGTATGTCTTAATTTTTCAGAAAAATGACATAAAAAATCATTTTTGTAAACTAGTGTGTTAAGCATTAAAAGTTCGCAACATGAGTGCATTTTTTTTTAAGAGTCAAATATTTATCAAGCTCATGGGTCGGCTGATTATTATCGCTCAAAAATATAAAAACAAAAAAAATGTAAAATTTTCACGGCTGTAAGCTTTGTGCATAACTTTTTATCGGTCCCTTATATATATTTTTTATTCGAAAAACAAGTTTTTCACGACTATAAAGTCAGTTCTGTACGCGTCGCAGCACCAAACTTTTTTTCACCTTAACGACCTTGTAATCACAATTTGGACTGTTCGCTATCAGTAACATGTTAGCCCATTATTCCATAATATGTCTATACGCTGGTAGAGAAAGACGACTATTTATTTTTAAAGACATAAGACTTAAAAAAAAAAACAAATATTCCTTTATTTATTAGTGCCATGATTATTAAAAAATGCATTTACATTGTGGGTTTGAACTGTGTCATGTTATAATATATTAGTAACATTTTTATAATACCCAATGTGCCAAACGGATCCGTTTCGGATCCGTTCCTGCAGATTATTTATCCGAAACGGATTCCGCTTCGGATCCGTTTTCGGATGAAACTCCTCTCGAAAAAACGGAAAGATCGTCCGCTTTGCCGGATCCGAAACGGACCTCAAAAACGGAAAAAAACCGGAATCCGCTTTGAACTCGTTTTTCTAAATAAAACGGATTCGAGACGACCTTTTTCTTTAATAATGCAGATTTTACTGTACAAAAAAATTAACGCAATTAAAAAAACTTTTTTTTTATTCTTTCCCAAATCTAATTTTTTTTTTTGAATTTTGACTTATTTTAAGTGAATATGATTAAAAACCACATTAGGGAAACTTAATTTTGTTTTATTTGCCACCGATCAGAATTGAACCAGCGCGTCCTGAGCCATGCCACTGTTCGAAAATGCTCATCTTAACCAACTCAGCTACTTTCATTATTTTTCTGACATACTTAAATTTAATTACTTCGCTCTCAAAATGAAAAAGTGAAGATTCATTTTGAGCAGTTGTCGATTGCTAATTCAAATAATATACTTTTAGCCAGCAGAAAATAAGTAATGCGGTGGCTGATGTTGTTAAACTACGCATGCGACAACTATTGGATAAGCAGAGGGAAGATATAGGTTTAAACCCCGGCGACGACACCTTTTTTTAATTTTTTTTTTATTTTTTTAGTTTAAAGATATGTAAAAAACAAAAAAAGAGTAGAGAACTGTATTTGTTTATTGAAAATATCCTGAAAACTGCCTTTTATGTTAATAATAAAAAAAAAACGGATTCCGGTTTTTTTCCGTTTATGACGTCCGTTTTGGATCCGTTACGGATCCACAAAACCGGATTCCAGTTTTTTCCCGTTTATGAGGTCCGTTTCGGATCCGTTACGGACACGAAAAACGAATCCGAAACGGATCCGTATGTGACGTTCGTTTCGGATCCGTTACGGATACGAAAAAGCGGATTCCGGTTTTTTTTCCGTTTATGAGGTCCGTTTCGGATCCGCAAAAGCTGTTTCCGGTTTATTCCGTTTATGAAGTCCGTTTCGGATCTGTTACGGATCCGCATCCGTTTTTGTGCACATTGGGATAGTTGCCATTTATTTTTGACTTCATAATATTAGAATTATCATTCATTATGATTATTGAACGATATGTTAAATAAGTTTTGATTTGATATTCTGAGCAACAGGAAAGCCGCTTGAGCTTTTTATTACGCATGATACTTTTTTTTTGGTTACAAATCGCTACCAGCAACCATTGAAATGGGGGGCACATTGGGTGAAGTTAGGACCGGCTAAGACAATGTTATCAATTTTTTCTTTTAATTTGGCGTCTAAGAATCTTGACTTTAGTCTTTAGTGAAATTCTGTTGAGTACTTGAAATGTAGCCTCCATTTTTACTTTGACATCTGAGTGGGCTCAGATAGTTAACAAATATTTGTAATAGGAATCTGTAGGCTTTCAACTAAACTTTACGAGACACGACTTACCGCTATGTAAGGATCTAGAAGCGACATTGCATTGTGCAACCGTCCGTTGACTTCAATTCTTACAAGTGCTGTTGGAAATAAGGCAATGACATGGTGGGCCAATATGAAGCCCACGATTGCAGTATTCGCCGGAATAGAGCTTGGTGGGATGATGAGTCGCGATAGCGTCGACTCTCATGCAAATCATCCAACCATCCATCTACAGGAACCTTCGAAGTGTTCATGTGCCAAATAATTCTAACAGTACTTATGGAGTAGCACTATGCGCATTCGTTGCTCCGTGTTCATATTCAGAACCTTTGAACATGTTCGGAGAGCATTATATCTATAGTAGTACAAATTCGACATTGGTATCTTTTTACTATCTTGCCTGCATTGCGTCTAATAGAGAGACGCGCTCGAACCTTGCCTACTACTGCACTTGGTCTATTATTGATGATTTACATAATTATCATTTTTAGTTATTTTAAAACAAGTGGCCATAACTAGTAATAATAGCGCTAGGCTCTTGAAATCAGGTACAAATGTTTTTTTAACTTAAAACAACAAAAATATGGAAATATACCTACCAGAGTTCGCAAACTATGAATAGTCTGGTGAAACCAGTTCACTTAAGCGAAAATCCTCCAAATTTTTTTATTTTTTTGGAGGAGGTAGCGCTATAAGAAAAAAAATAAATTTGCAAAAAAAATGTCAGCCTGATATAGCCTTGGAGGTATAATCATCGTAAGTGGCGGATATAGCTTTTATAAAAAGAAGTATAAGTTGGGAACCTCTGAATAGATGACCAAAATAAGCGTACCTTATGAAAGATAATTTTATAGGGCATAAAATCGACACATAAATATTAGAAATTCATCGTACAGTTTTTGAGTTAGGAATGTTTTTGTTAAATTTTGACATTTTTTTATAAAATCCGTTATTTTTTCCAAAAAATGTATGACTAACGTATAATTTCTATAGCATCACAAGAAATTTCAATTCTTTAAAATGATATATTATTTGTACCAAATTTCTTATATGAACCCGTTTTTTACTGGAATGTAAAAAAATTAATTCATAAATTTTCTTAAAAAATATATATTTTTGAACAACTACAGCTCCGTAAACAAAAACAACAGCAGCAATAGCAACAACAATAGCAACAACAATTGCAACAACAACAATCGAAGGCCGCCCACTTACCCTTACTCTTATGTAAAATTAAATCAAACGCGTTTGAATATTATCAACATTATCGAAAGTATCAAAACAATTCCAAGATGAAAAATTAATATAAATACTGTCGATAATCTATCATAAACCATCGATAGTAGCGATAGTGCGAGCCTATCGATTGTATCGATAGTGCCATCGATAGGTTGCGAAGTCTAATACCTACCTCCCATACGAAGGTAGGTTATGATCAAAACATTTCTTGAAAATGTGTATCAGTTGCCATTAATTTGGCAATGCTCATTTCAAAAATGCTAAAAATTGTGCAATATTTTTTATAGTTTTCAAGTTAATGGAGAAAAATTTAAAACGGTGGCCATAAATAGTAATAATAGTGCTGGACTCTTGAAAATTGGTCCAGATGTTTTTTTCTTAAAAAAACAAAAATCTGTCAACATGAAAACAGTCCGCTGACGTTCACGCCTACCTCCCATATAATTAGACTTTTTCTTCAAAATGGTTATCAATTTCCATTAAATTAGCTGATGTCAAAAATGATTCGTGCGATATCTTTTATAGTTTTCACGTTATTAGAGAAAACCTGTTTTGATGACTTATCTATTCAATTTTTGAAAACAATACGATTTTATATCTGTTATCCCAAAAGTGATGAAAAGGCGAAATTACCCTTTACCTGTTTCCCAGCTTTAAAGGGAAATCCCTTCTGAATTTAGGCAGCTCCCTTCACACTGTAAGCTTTTACAATTGATAAAATTATTGAAAAGGGTTGCAAAATGTGAACAAATGAAAATATTTTTTTCCTTCAAGCATTGCAATAGAAAAAAATTTCATAAAGAAAAGATTGTGAAAAACTGCAGCTTGAACTTTCGATTTTGGTTAACCATACTTTCACCATAAATAATATATAAAACAAGGAAATCCGGGCACATGCATACACACGATATCTACGTGTATTTATATTTTTTGTACTGTTAAAGTTTGCGAAATTTCTTAATTAAGACTTTTTCAATTCTAATTTTCAAAAAATCAACATTATTCATATATAAAATCTCAAACAAACGTTTTCTGAAAATTATAATTATGAACTTTTTCCCAATATGCTGATTTAGTAAATTTCGATACAAATAAATTAATATCAGCATTTCAAAGCATCAATTGCGGAGCGTATGTAGACTTGTTTCAATGTTTTTTTTTTTGCAGACATAATGCAAAATAAGATCCTTAAAACGGGAAGGAAATGTATTTTGTATCTTCAAAAATTACATTAGGAAAACATTTGACAAAAAAAAATTGTGGAAAACTGTAGCTGGAACTTCTCACATAATATAAATCAAAAAAATGTTTAAGTCTGGGGAAAGTGTTTTTCTCTGTCAAAGTTTGTAAGTTTGCCACTTTCACCATTTTTCATTCTAATTATTGCAAAATTCGTACAACTCATATCAAGGCGATAGAAGAAAAATAAATTTGTATAAATTGAAAACAATGTACTTTTCGTTAATATGCCATATTAACGCATTTTGTTTCAAACGAGTGTAACTTGAGTTCGTTGTATGCAACAGTTACTTTTATAAAAAGTCCATCGAACATTTTTGGTGTTCAAAGCTCAACTTTGAGCATTATGTCACTGAACTTTTACAGATTTGTTTCCTTCCTTTTCAAATCTGTAGCACTTTCATTTTAATACGATTCTAATACGTTTTTAATTTTATTTGTTTCAGTGCGCCAAACAGCTAAATATTGAATCAACTGATCTCATACAAAAATGCTACGACAGCTTACATGGCAGCGAGCTGCTTAAAATAAATGGTGAATTAACGCATGCATTAAGGCCATCTGTAAATTTCATTCCCACCATAACGCTGGATGGTTCGCAGGGAAAACAAGCGGCAATTTTGAAAAATTTGTTGTTAGAAACATGCAAAATTACCCATGGTACTGAACAGAGCGATGAAATTTGTAAAAATGTTTGATTAAATTTATTTTTATTGTTGCATACGCTACATTATATATAATAACAAAACTGTACACAAAAGCGTTGTATTTATTATCTTTTTAAGAAGTTCATAGTAAAATTGTAATTATTTTTATTTATTATAAACGTTAGTATTTAAGCATTTTGTAAACTTTATATTAAGTAACCATTAATTTTTGTGCATAATAAATCAAATAAATCACAAAAGAATTCCATTGACGAGATTTGATATAGAGACTCTCTAACGTTGATTGATATGTATGGTGGTCAATAACGTAGCGTGGGGGGCGGTGGATGCGACCCGCCCCGGTCGGCACTTTTTCACAATATATAACAGTATTATCTTGTCAAACTTCAAATTATTTGCGTCGCAAACTCACATGTAACATTGTATGTGTGTAAAGCGCTTATTCCTAAACAGGCATTTTGGTGCCAAATGTGCACTTATGAATTTGTTTGGGTACTCTGTCACTTAAAAATAATTATTTTGGCACCCATTTTTTCGAATTTTAGAGCAGTGGGACGGACCACATCAGCATTATTTTGTTCTCAGTAAGCTTGATGCTAATTCGGATTTGGTGAGTAATATTACCGAAACTTACTTTAAACTTTTTCACCTATCATACATACTGAGATCGGCAAGTAATTTGAGCAAAGTGTTTCAGAGTGAAAATTTCAGAATTTACAAACTGCTGCCTGCCATCAAAACCTTTTTACTAATAGTGCTTAATGCACAATTTTCTTAAAAAAGAATTTACTGTCAAAATTAAATTGAACGATTTTGATATCAAACAAGAATGACGACAAAAACATTTATGTAAGGACTAAGTCAGAGATGGCTCTTAATGGGTTTTCAGATGCTGATATAATATCAATTAACTTTGTTCTGAAATTATAAAACAATTTGACTTTGCGGATAAAATTTTAACTGAACTTCAAAAATTAAGTCCTCAAAGACTGGGAGAGAGAACAGTTCCTTGCTCATTTTATTTCCAAATATGTATTTGTGATGAAAAGTGTGTTATCCACCAACAAAATGTTGCTAACACCACTATTGAAAGTTTTTAGGATACTATACGAGTATTGCTTTATGAGTATAAAACCAAAATAAAAAAATCTGTTCCTTATATGGGACGTTCTTTTACAAACCGATAACTTTTCTGAGGACACATTTTTGATTTGCCTGAAATAATTTCACAGCTCTGCTATATACTATGTATGTACATTAGGGTGGTTCTTAGTTGGTTCAAAAAATGATAAAATAATGTTTGGAGTTATTTCATATTTTCACCCTTAACCTTTACTGGCCCTATTTCAATGTGAAATTTCACCTAAGGTGTTTAGATTTCTTATGAAGATTTCATAATTGTTTTTTAAATGCTTCTTATGGTCTATGGAATGGGCTGTTTCGCGTTTACATTCCATCGCATGAGTTCATACAACCGGAAAGGGCAGGACAACATCATTATAATTTTGATATTTTTAGGCCAACCTTACAAACAAGGTCCAAATCTACTGATATAGGTTTTTTAAATTGGTTTTTATTTTAATATTTGAACAATTATTTTTTATTTATTTAAATAATTTGAATCATTGTTTTGTATTCGTTAAATATTATTTAAGAGAAGAACATATTTTTTAACTACGAAGTATTTATCTTACGTAAATTCGTAATATATAATTTTTTAACATAATTAAATAAACAACAAACATAGTCGAAGTTTCAAACTTCTGTACAAAACGTACTTTACATCTTAATTGTTAGTATTTAAGATGGTAATGTTACAATAAGGTAATAAATTTAACAATAAACGCAATCGATCTTGAAATAAAGTATTCAACAATGTAATTAAAATATTGATTATGTTAAGCATTTTTCTATTAGTTTTTTTTTTAATTTTAAGTACATTTATTAATTTCTAGCATACAACACATGTACACGGTGAGGTATAAATTTGTAAAATTGCTTTTTAACTCACATGGTTTTACTTTGTATTAATTTTTTTGTTTATATAGAGTTGTTATTAAAAGTTGTTATTCTGTCCTGTTTATTATTTGATTCTTTAAGCCTTAATATTATTTCTTAGTTTAAATAATGTTAATAAAAAAGTTCACTTGAAAACAATATTAATTTAAACGACTGGCTATGATGACTATGACGACTAACCTTACCAATTTTTAATAAGTTTTGTATTTTTAAATTGTAACTAAGAAGACTTGTTTAAGAGTTTTTATTCTGCGATGAACATTTGTAGCTTTTAAGCATATAATAGCTCCATTTTTAAGTAGAAACAGACAGGCTGGTGTTATTTTGATTGGTTCTGATCACGTTTAGGAAGCAAAGGAGTGGTTGTTTCTGCATTATCTCCGTCGCTGTGTTCAATAGAGTTAAGCTCTATGGCAGGATCCGAAGTTATTTGACTACTCAAGGAAACACCATCAATCAAATCAGCATTAATGTCGTGTTGTGAGACATGTTGAAGTGCGGGAACAGGAATATCCTGGAAGTCCTTTAAAAGAAAAATAATAAATATTTTTTAGAATTTTTTTTAAAGCAAAATATTTATTTTATAATAGGCAGAGATGCTTAAGAAAAATAGACCTACTTTGATGAAACTTTTTTTAAGTGTTTTTATGTTATACTTTTAAAACTTTGTATAGTTTCTGAGATATCGACCATTAACGCTTAAATTGGTCAGAAAATACATTCTCCTCGTGCTTCAAGATCACAATATCGGCAGCGTATTTTCTAATTTCACGTGTTTCACTTCCGAGAAAATATGTATATTAAGCGATAAAGTCATCGGCCGTAACTAATTTTATCATTTTGATTTTATTTCTCGAGTCAAGTCAGCGCAATTGATCTTATCGTGCTCTTTATATGATTCACTTTTAGACTTTATAAAAATGGTGCACATAGTTGAAGTCATAACTGATATTTTAAGCAAATTCGATTAGGTTTATACAAGTTAGCTAATAGTCTTAACTTTTTGTTTTTGTTTTAATAGAGATACATAAATATCATCTCTAGTTCCACATTATGTTTGATTGTTGACTCCCTACTTGCCCTCGCTGAACAAACTGCTCCATTTCTCAGGTAACGGTGCTATTGCAAAAAATTATCGACTTCTTAAATCGAAGGATATAGTGTATAATTATGTTTTAGAAGTGATTGAAGCAGAAAATTTTAAATCACAATTTAAAAAAAAAATTGTTAAATTCGGTACATTAATTTTCTACATCAGATGACAGAATTTGATAGCGGTTGGGCGGAGTAAATTTGAGAGAAGTAAACTAGTGACTTTCCAAATGTATTATCAACTTTGGACTTCTGATAAATACTTCACCCTTTCCTAGCTATCGAATAGAACGAAGCGCAGAAGATTGACTCAATTTGTAAGTTCAAAAAATGAAGACTAATAATTTTTGGCTGCTAACGAAAACTTAACAGTGTCGGAAAAAGAAACAACCGAAGATTTATTTAAAATATTTCTTATAACATCAGACCCCCCAGGTATTCCTTTTACGACCATTACCTCAAAAAACAAGCGGCTTTCTATCTAGAAGAACAGCCGGAATTAAATGTAGAAATGTAAGATATTAGATATTTATTCCGTATACTTATTGTTATTGTTGATACTTAAGTATCACAAGAGAACAAACTTAAATTTTCTATCATTGTATGAAAAATATAAGAATATTTAAAGATATGTAGTGAAAATAATTCTACACAAACGTAATCTGTAATTAAAATCGTGCACGTTGGAAGAGTTTTTTGGAGGCGCTATGCTCCGTGTGGATATAAAGGGCACGGAAAGAATTATGGTGTGCAGTTAAGACTAGATGCGAAACACAAGACGTTTAGGTTCAAACCCAATTGGTGACGGATAAAAGAAGTAGATTGCAGTTTTAAAATTAAAGTAAATTAAATGAAGTTCCAAATTACACAAACATTAAATGATTCTACTATAAGATTGAAGCTCAATATTTTTGATTCCTTTAGTTAAATTCTTAAATAATTCGCTCAGTATAGTGTTATGAAGTTTTGGCTTGTGTGTTAGGTGCCATGACCTCTTCTTGAAATTCAGCATTTGCTCAAAGCTTTTCCATGCTATTACTAGTATTTATGAAAAATTTGGCTATGCTACATGAAAAAACTCTCTCAATATAGCGTTAGCGTGAACTTATTTCACCCATTTCCAATCCCACGAGCCATGTTTGAAGGTGTAGCCTGAATACTAAATTTCATTCAACTAGCTCGCTTCGATTTTCCCTTAATCGTGATTTGCAGACAGGCGGGCATAGCTTAGTTGTGAGTCCGAGCAAGAAAATTGATAGTTTAGCAGAAAAAAGTGATAAAAGGTAAAATTTCACCAAAACTGTTTTTATCACTAGTTAAAAAATTAATATTTACCCAAAATTTTTGAAAACCTACAAAAAATATTTTCATGTGTGGTGGGCCACTTGACAAAGAATGACCCATTTATACTTTAATATAAATGTTAAGTTATTATTTGAGTATTTACTCTCGAACTTTATGTTTTTTCCCCTTCCACTGAATTTGAAATACCTTGAGAACTAGCCTGTATACCTGTATTACATATATGTCACGTTAATGCAAATTTGTCTGTGCCTTTGAACTAAATATCAAATATCAAACCTAATTTGCAAGGACGGTTTGCAGTGTGACTGGATTATTCGGTAAAAATACGCATCATCAGTAGGCAACTTAGATTCTAAGATCGCAATAGATAGTAAACATTTTTTTATTTTTGGAGTCAGCGATAAAGAAAGACAAATTAATTTTTTTGATAAAATAATAAACTAATAAAATTATCTAAAGAAGTAGTATTATTTAACTTACATGCAATGACGGCGAAGCGGTGTTGGTAGCATTTCCAGTAGAAACCTTTCGTAAGCTTTGTTTACTGCGATGATGTCTATCATCATCGTTAAGAGAATGAAGAAGCTAGAAATTAAAAACAAATATTTATTTATTAGTGTTGTACATTATATAATATTTACTGTTCATAACTAGGAGTAGGCAAAACTGATCCTATTTAATCACTGCTGCTAACATTACTTATTTAGAATCACTGACATTTAAGTTGAACTTATTCAAGGGGACGAAGGCCCAATTATTGTTTTTCAAAATACGTTTTACATTTTTTTATGGTTCTTTGAAATTCACATAGGTGGTACCGGATTCACTCACTCAAAAACAATTTGCCATCATAAGCTAAGAACAAACTTTGTTTCGGACCAAAACACTCCGTTAGAAGTGTATCAAGGACTCCATAGAACTGTCAAAAATACATTTTCAACCATTATTCATCGATTGCTGCCTTACAATTATTTTTAGTCGGTAGGGTCATTCTCTGCATAGCTGATCAACAATATCAATTTTCGACCTTTTTCCGTAGACTGGCGCATTAAAACAATTTCCATCCAAGGCGCATAAAATTTTAAAAAATGTGCTTATGGAAGTAAAAACTCTAACTAAATTATGTTTTTTTGCACGGTTTAATATCGAAACCTTATTATGTGCTGTTGCACCAGGCTTCTTAAAAAAATTTTTTTTTTAATATAACGTTTCCTTAAACCAAACACGAAATCGTTAAAACTTACCAACTTAAAAGCACGATAAGTCATTCAAGTCTTATCAATGTAGTCACCCGACGTTACTCTTATGGAATTTAACCACCTTCAGAGGAACCAAGACTTTGATAATTTAAATTTTAGAATAATAAAAATGATTTTAAATTAAACTTAAGCTTTTAACATGACATAAGATAAAACAAAACGAATCATAGTATAACACTGTAACTAAGTCGCTTAAGAGTGTTTTGTGTTTAAATGTGATATTGTGATGTGTGTGTTTTGTTTTATTTTATTTCATGTTAAAAAAATTAAATTATGTTTGTTAATTTTGACTTTTCGTCAAAACATAATTAACATAATTAACCAAATAGCTCGTTTTTCATTAGAAAAAACTGTTCACATATTATTTTTCCTGTTAGCCGTATTGCAATGAGCATGTGAGCAAATGCAAAACTTTTGAATAGTTAAAATATTATTAAATATGTACTGTTTTTAGAGTATTGAATATTTGGTTTTTGAGTAGTTTTTTAATATTTCTTTTATACAGTTTTTTACGTGAAGTAAAATTTCAAACGTGATATATCAAAAAATGTCATTGCTGGATTTTTAAAGAATATCCAGAGTTATAACTTAACGTAGCACATCGTAGTAAGCAAGCAATTTAACTCCTACCCCTATCTCCCAGTAAAAATGTACCATATACGCAACAACAACAAACTGATAACGTGATATTTATCACAGTATTGTAATGTTTCGGGAATAATATATAAGAAATTGATTTAAATAGCCCTTACCCTTTCTACCTCATCATCAACCAATTCATTGCCATTTTCAACACCTGATTTCCGTGATTTATCCAACAATGTTGCCTTTTTAGCAGCCATATAAAGGTTACGTTTAATTGCTACATAAATAACGTCAGTCGCAGCGCGTACAGAATAGTCAGGTGTAAACGTTTGACGTATTTTTGCGTCCATATCCAAAGATTGCAGAGAACCTTTTATTTGCTGTGATGGTGAATCTAGTCAAATAAAAATCACAATGAATTGAAGTAGGAATCACGAAAATACTTATTTTGAATTTTATTTCATACATACCAACTACAACGTTCGGTACAAGTGCTTGTGTTCCAAAGTAAGTAAATGGACCACTTTCAAAGAGTAGATTTTCTCTACCCACAGTTACTTCCACACGCCCTTCTAGTATAAGTACAAAGAAATCAACAGGTTTACTCTGTTGAAAAATCAATAAGCTTGGATCATCCTTCTCCTTGCCTTTGCATTTAATATTTCGAACAATATCTTGGTTAAGTAAACGCCGTAAGATCGGTTCGGAAATATTTTCCTTCTTAAAGGCATCGACGGCTGAAAAATAATAACAAAATGTTAAATAAACAACAAAAAAAACATAATTGATTTAATTTACTTACCTGTACTTAAGTACTGGTATGCAGCTAATGCTAATTGTGGAGATATTTTAATTACTTGATTTTCGCGCCGTTCAGCGAAGGCCGAAAAATCTTGTTTTTTATTACGGTTCCGACGTATTTTAGTGCGATTATCAACAAATACATCAGTTTCATCCACGATTTCAGCTTGAATTAGCTCCTCAATAACATCTTCTAAAGTTATTAAGCCAATTGTCTCATAGAATGGATCACCATCACCCTCATTGTTTATACGATGCACAAAAGCTATATGACCGATAGTTCCTTCTTTAAACTGATTGAACATAATATCAAGTGTGACATCTTCAAAAACGAAATGCACAGGATTTTGATAAAATTCACAGAGTGTCTTGAGTGGAGTATTATCATCCGTATCGACAAATGCCAGGTCTTTTATATACAGAAGTGTAACAATATTCTTTTTGTCACCATCGAAAACTGGAACTCGTGAATAGCCAGATTTCATTATTTCCGAAACAGTTTCAAAGTCGAGAACAGTAGACTCAAGTGAAAGCATAAAAGCATCTTCTATATGGGTCATGACATCGGCTACAGATTTTTTGCGAAGTTCAAGAGCTCCAGAAATAATATTGACCTCATTTTTATCCAAATCGTTTATGCCAGTGGTAACCTAAAAATAAAGAAAATGAAGCATAATTTAATAAAGTAAAGCCGTTATTACTTAACATAAAGGCTTAGAATATGAGTAAAATCTTAATGCAATGAAATTGAACACAAGATTCATTCATTCAAGAGTCACAAATATTATTGTAAATTAAGATTTCGGAATGTTATAAGCAAAAGCTTGCTTGTTCCTCTTGAATAAAACAACCGATTTGAATAATGCTTTTGGCATATTGAAGAGAATAAAATTAGCCTTAGTTAATCGTTAGAAATTTTCAAAATTAAGTAAGTTTTTCATCAATATTTAGCTAACTGTTTATAAACCATCATTTTTTTTATGTTTTAAAAATATGAAAAAAAATTTCACTATACATTAAAGCCTGAGGACTTGAAAAAAGCTACGAGTCACAAATAAGTTTAGAAATAATGATGTAGACGAGTGCAACGCAAATGTACATGTCGTATGCCAGTGGACCACGTCGCACAGTTTTGGTTTCATCATAATTTCTAAGCTAATTCAGACTTAAAAATTTTGTCAAAAAATCCTTGGGGTTTTGATGTATATATATAAAGTAAAATTTTTTTCAGATTTTTAAAAGATATAGCACACCAAAAAAATATTAACAAATAATTAAAATTTTGAAATGATTAATTAAAGTTTAATTAATCCACTATAATATGCCAACGTTTCATTCCGATCGGTTCAGCTTTAGAACATTTTTTTGTGATAAAATGCTTAAAAGCTCTGGTAAGACATTTAAAAAATCTTTAAATAAGACACACACACACACACAGACTTTAACGCATAAAAGTTTTTTATTTCCCTAAAGCATATCTTGACTGAAGGTCATAAAGTTATGAATATAATTTTTTAGAAATGATTTACCCATGCAAGTGACACACGTTTTCAAGAAATTTTCAACATAACTGTCCAGAATAGAACAAACCCTAAATATTGACCAAAAAATATCTCAATTTCTGATTCTCTTAAAAAATTTTTCTTATATTTTATGAAAAAAAACACGATTTATACAAAAAAAAAATAAAAAGTGCATGCCATTGTATTTTCCTTATAATAAGGACTATAATTTTGATAAGCCGGAGAAAGCGTTGATCGCGAGCAGCAGAGGCGCATTATTTGTATACTTACAAGATTGTGAGCGATCGCAAACGTATAAGACCGTGTGCACGCGTGTATAAAATTTATAGGTAAGTAAACATTTGGAGGATTTTTAATTTTAGATTTATGGCGATAAATTAATAGCTCTTATAGAAAAGGTTTACACAATCAAACTTCAGCACGCTTAATAAGCAACCCTCTTAACCCTCTTTTGGAAGCTTAGTGACAAAAAATAATTGATTTTGAATTTTCCATACGTTACTATGGCGAAGCTTCAATAAGATTATACGATCCCATCTTGGAGGCGATATATTTTAAATTGAATTTTTTATTAATTTTTTAAAATTTCACACATGCTTTTCAATGTCTTATGATTCGATTTTACTCTTTTGTTATTTGCATAGTACATATAAATTAAATGTAGATATATGGTTACAAGCGAACATGCTATCGCCTGGCATTAGAACACGAATACGCGCGCGATCGAAACGATCGTCTAGGCAATTGAAATATGATCTGCCGCAATTAAAAATGTTGCCTGGGCATGGGAAAACAACATCGCATCTCACACACATTAAAAACTGTGACTTAACTGCGTTTGCCCGATATTACTATGCAGTAATTTTGCGATATAATTTATAATCACATTTTTATATTAAATTAGCTGATGTCCGCGACTTTGTACGCTTAGTTTGGTTTTAGGTTTACCTGCGAACGTAAACAATACAAGTTTATTTAGTAGACCTACGATATTAGGATTTGTGACAAGTCCCGTTTCCAATCTAAACTTCACATGTGTAAATATCAGTATTAAATTTACCTTCACTAGTTCTTTGAGACGTTCACGATTATAAACATTTCCAATTTCTTCGCCTAGCATCCAATCCAACATTTTCGATACTGGATACGAGAGCGGGAATGTCATCAGCATTACCATTTTTGTAATGATAATTGTTTTTGCGCCAACTGCCAAGCCATGACGTGAACAAATAGCCTAAATTTACAACGAATCATTAAATTATAAAAAATTCATAATATTCCGGTTAAGTGCCCATATATTATGTACACAAATTACTTACCTGTGGTGTAATTTCACCAAAAAGCACAATAGCAATCGTTGAGAATACAACAGCAAACAGCCCAGATGTAAGACCATCCAATAGGATAGTGAATGTTGAGTTAACCAACACATTGCCCAATAGAATACTGCATAGCAGGTAATTACCTTGATCTCTTACAGGTTGAATTTTCCGGGCATACTCTCGTTCTTTTTCGGACCCAGTATTTGTAAGAATCTAATTGAAGAAAAGTTTAAAATTATATATTTAAATTAACATATTTATTACAAGTAATTTTAAAGGGTGTTTTTTTTAGAGGTTTGTTTTTCGAATAGAGATAAAACTGGCATTTTATGGTCAAATCTGGCAACTCTAATGTCATTTATGTTCAGTTTGGTTTGCCATTTCATCATGAACAGGTTGACAAAAGAACAACGCTTGCAAATCGTGCACATTTATTTCGAAAATAATGGTTCAGTTCGCGAAGTTTACCGCAAGCTCCGTCCATTTTATGGTCGACATAATCGTCCATCAGAGCAATTTATTCGGTTAACCATGGATCGTTTTCGCACTACGTTTACTCTATGTGATAATACGCATCCGCAGAGACGTCGAACAGTGCGCACCGAAGAAACAATTGCCGCTGTAGAGCAAAATGTTGAAGAGGACCCGAATGAATCGATTCGCCACTGTGCACAGCAATTGGAGCTTTGTCCATCAACTTTATGGAAGATTTTGCGCAAAGATCTTGGCTTGCGACCTTACAAGATCCAGCTTGTGCAAGAATTAAAGCCGCGAGACCATGCAATGCGTCGTGATTTTGGTGTATGGGCCGAAAATGAGATTGATCTCGATGCTGATTTTCATCGCAAAATTTTGTTCAGTGATGAGGCTCATTTTTGGTTGAATGGCTACGTCAACAAGCAAAATTGCCGCATTTGGAGTGAAGAGAATCCACATGAGACCCTTGAGACGCCATTACATCCACAAAAACTGACTGTTTGGTGTGCTCTATGGGCTGGTGGAGTCATTGGGCCATACTTCTTCCGAAATAATGCTGGAGAGTCAGTTACCGTTAATGGAGACCGGTATAGAGCCATGATAACCGACTATTTTGTTCCCGAATTGGATGGCATGAATGTGGATGAGTTGTGGTTCCAACAAGACGGCGCTACATGCCACACAGCGCACGTCACAATCGATTTATTGAAGGAAACATTCGATGAGCGCATAATTTCGCGGAATGGACCTGTCAATTGGCCACCAAGATCGTGTGATTTGACACCATTGGATTATTTTCTTTGGGGATATGTGAAGTCGCTCGTCTACGCCAACAAACCAGAAACGTTAGGGGACTTGGAAGCCAACATTCGTGGCGTTATTGCCGACATACGGCCCCATATGCTCGAAAAAGTGGTTCAAAATTGGACCTGTAGAATTGGCTTTATTCGAGCCAGCCGCGGCGGCCACATGCCCGAAATCATATTTAAACATTAATGGCATAAAATTATCCTTCTAATAAAGCCAAATTGATGGACATTAAAACGATTTTCTTGTTTTATTTCAATTCGAAGCTCTATACCTCTAAAAAAAACACCCTTTATAAGGACGAAGGGCAAAAGAAAAATTATGATTTCGGTAGAGTTTCATGGTAAAGTTTCGGAAGTTTTAATAGGAGGCAGGGTTTAAAAAAAAAGATAAAATCTTTCCGATTTTTCTTTCAGAGGGTAGAAAGTCTTAAGAGCACACATTTAAAGTATCCAGAAAAACTCTTGAGTCAAAACGTTAATACTTTAGAGATCGCTTATTTCACTTTAATTTAAAAATTCAAAAAGCGATGAGCCAACGATTTAGATATTGTCTCTAAGAACTTAAAATTAAAAAAGTTTTTAATTTTTTTTTTATATGGGAAAAGGATACCGTAGTAAGCTTTATTTTTCGCTGCCACTTACCAAAATATGGTTGGAAATTTAAAAAAAATTAGTTACCTTTGAGAATTTAAAATTATTAACCAAAAATTCCTTTTTGGACTGTCTGGGTCTTATATGTTAATTTGGTCAAATGCAAGCTCGAAAACCCATCACTCGCCAATATTCATCGGCAGTATGTATATTGCCGAGTGGTGGGTTTTCGAGCTTGGGTTGGACCATATTAACATATAAGACCCAGACAGTCCAAAAAGGTTTTTTTTCGTTAATAATTTCTAATTCTCAACTTTAAGGTCAGTTTTTACAGATAATAGTGTAACATTTGGAATATTCCGAAGTTGGAAAAACAAAAGTAGAAAGAAGTAAAGTATAATTCGCTTGGCAGCCTTCAATTAAATTCAAGGAATTATTGCGCCCTTAAGCGAAAAATGCCCTTAGCCAAATTTCTTCAACCGCCTTATAGTTGCAGATATTCAAATTCGCATAAGCGCATAAGTAAGGCTGTTAAGAGTGATATTTTTTTTTCTTGAGCTCCTACCAAGTGCATGTTCAGCAAAAAAGATATATATTGTTTTCAACAAAAACATAAAGTTTATTTTAATAAAAAGACATAAGATAAAAAAATAACAATTCCTTTATATAGCCTAAGCCAAGAGCCCGCTGTAGAAAAGTCGAGTGTACAAGATTACAGGATAAAATTTACTGGAATTATAGTAAGGCATTTTGGTGAAACTAATCCTTGCCTTATCAAAGCCTGACCCGATGCCCGTAAAAGCTCGAATTGTTCGGGCATATTCGGGTGACGGGTCAGGCTTCGGCAAAGCAGCAATTCACCACAAAGCATTACTATATTTCCCGTATATCTTATCCAGCAATCTTACACACTCGACTTTTCTTCAGCGCGCTATCCGCTCATATGGACATTGGAGTTAAAAGTAATATGGCGTTAACACATACATATCAGTAACATGTATTCTTGTGTCGTGAGACTCCTACGGGAAATTTCAAGTGTTCCATTTTTAAACAAAGGCTGCTTAGTGTAACTTTTAGTATGAAAAATGAAGTTAACTAACCAATAGTTAAGTGCTGTTAAAGCAAATGTGTTCTTAAGCGGGAGTCAGCTAAGCGAATTATACTGTATTTGTTACTTTTGAAATTAAATAAAGTATACTATGTCAGATAAATATTTAAAAACCAACCTTTAACTCCGTGCGGTCAAGTGACATTAAACCAAGATTAAGGCCAGAAAACAACGCCGAGAAGCACAAGCATGTAAAAATTATTACGATAGAAATCCAAGTCGGCAAAAGCGATTCATAACTTCCTATACGACGCCATGAGTCTGAACCTTGGTGTACTAATGGTATTGTATTTTCAACGTTACCCTAAAATAAGGAAGTAAAGAATTAAAAAAAAAACAAAATTATATTTAATCACCTGTTCTATATTTTCATCGATTTTAGCACATATATAAAGGAGACCTTTATTTTTCGGTAAATTTACTCTATACAAAGCTGTAGTATCAGAAGCGCTGCCTGATATGGGCTTAAATAACTGCGTCACAGGAAAAAGACAAGATCCGCCATATTCACTTTTAGCGTTAGTAAATGCAATTACGGTATACTCAGTAATGCCCTTGCCGAAAATGCGTATCACAACATCTTCTTCACTCATTACACTGGGTACACCTTCACTATCGTATTGGATTTCATGTAAACTTTCTTCTAATCGAATGCCCAGTATCTCAAGATTACCCGCGCTGGTGGCAGAACGACCACTGCAAAAGAAAAACAAACTATATTTATAATCTTATACAATTAAAAAACGGATACTTAAATGTACAGGGCGAGTCAGTAAAGGCATATTTTGAAAAAAAAAAAAAATATCGTCACCCTAAATTTAACAAAATTGGGTGACAAAAATTAACACAAAATTTTAGTTAATGTAAAAAGATTGTAAGCAAAAAAAAAAAATATTTATTTGTACTTTATTTTGCTTTGGGAAATATGGCCACCGTAAATATATTCCTAAAATGAAATGAAATGATTTTTCACCAGTGTACCTGACTCGGCAACGTTCTTATCCAATAGTTAACCTTCTAATGCATACCACCGAATTTTTGACGGCGTGTAGCTGAATCGGTTTGACCCAAAATGGGTCAAAACCGGGTACCGTGGTCCGGGCACCCATCTTCAGGTTCTTTCAGGGTCCACGAGTTATGTTGGTTTCCAAATCGTCAATAGTTTCGGGTTTGTCGACATAAACAAGTGATTTAACATATCCCTAAAGAAAGTTATCCAATGGCGTCAAAACACATGATCTTGGTGGCCTGTTTATTTATTTATTTATAAATTCTTTATAAATAAAGAAACTTATTTCGAACCAAATATAATTCGAGTTAAAATGAACTGCATTTGCAAGAAAAAAATTGAAAGAAGTGATCTTAACATTGAATGCTCAGACTGCAAAATTCTATTTCATGGCAAATGTGTAAATTTAATGCCAGGAGACATTGAGTATATGAAAAAAGAGAAAGGTGCATGGAGATGCCCTAAGTGCACTTCAGTGCACAGGAGCTCTCTTGCATCGGATGATAGTGCTGTTATTGTCTCGCGCTCTCCAAGCGATGCTACGCATAATGAACAAACAAAAAATATTGAGTGCGATTCTGTAGATCTGAGTGCAATTTTCAAAGAACTCATTGTGCTTAAAAACATTAACAAAGAATTTTTAGAGCACTTGAACGTAATAAATATGGAAAACAATGCTCTTAAAGCTGACGTGAATAGTTTGAAAGAAAAAATAAATTTTTTGGAGCAATCTCATCTTTCGAACACACTGGAAATTGTAAACGTTCCTAGTGTTGACAAAACTAACTCAACGCAAGTGGCAATGAAAGTTATCTGTGAAGGAGTAGGTGCAGAAATACAGAAATAGGAGAAAATGATATTGACTACTGCTATGTTAAAAAATTTTTAAAGAAATAAAGAACTAAACAATGCTCCTTCGTCATCTAATCAAACAGCAAATGACTTTACTAACATTCTTGTTGTCAGATTAACCCGGCGCACTACTAAGGAGTGCATTATGTCAAAGAAAAGAACTGACAAAGTCAAACTCAATGCTAAATTTTTTGGTGAGCAGTATGATAAAACCAATGTTTACATCAACGAAAGCTTAACTCCGTACATGCGAGATCTTTTAAATACTACAAAAAAGAAGGTTATGAAGAGATACAAATTTATTTGGGTTAGGAACAATACCATTTTTTGGAAGTCTTTAAAGTAAGGTGTTTAGAGGACTTAAATCATTTAAATTAGAAAAATTGCTTAAAATATTCATTTAATATGAGCCCATCCCCCTTGAATTACGTAAATAATCCTAACCAGAATAACTTTGTATATACCTACATTTATTCATCAAAACATACGTAGTATGCGAAAAAATTTTGATTCGTTCTGAGTGCATCTAGAGTCTTTTAATTCTAAGCCTGATTTGATTTTCTTATCCGAAATTTGGCTGTATGATTACGAACTATCTAATTATAATATTCCTGGATATGATTTATATGGCTGTTGTAATAATTCTTATAAGGCTGGTGGAGTAGCCGTGTTTGTTAATAATTTGTTCCAATGGTCGTTTTGCCCATGAATTTAATTAGTGCGGATATATTAAAAATTGATTGTTGTTTTAACAATGAGCTTTTCACAATCTTTTGTATATACCGCTTGCATGAAAATGGACTAAGTAAAAATGTTTTTATTGAAAATTTAGATGAACTGTTGCAAAATGTCAAAGTAAAGAATGTTATTATTGTAGGCGATATAAATATTGATTCATTAAAATTATGTAATGGCACTGATAAATATATGTTTTTGATGTCGTCTTATGGACTAAAACCGCTAATAAACGAACAAACCTGAAAGTTGCATAGATCATATTTTTGTTAGGCTTAATAAAAATAGTCCCTTTAAATTAGCCAGTGAAGTACTTGATTATCAGATAACTGATCATTTTATGATAAAACTTCAATTAGAGCAGCAAACGCCTATTAAATTAGATAATCATATTCCTGCTTTGGTAACCCATAAAATTAATTTTAAAAAATTAAATGACTTATTAAAATACGAATCGTGGGAAAATGTCTACCTTGAAAAGAACCCGTCTTTGGCTTTTGATATTTTTTTGGAAATTTTGAAACAGCATATACGAAATTGCTCTATAGCTCAGCCAAAAGGTTTTTATAAATCCAAAGGCAGCATTTCAGAAATTGAAGTCGATAGTATATCTTTTACAAGTCCTGAGGACATTGCAAACAATTTTAATAACTTTTTTGCCACAATTTCTACAAATTCTAAGTCTTGTTCCCCGTTGGTAACAGAAGACAGCTTTCAAATAAATAGTTTTGTTTTTCGCCCAATTTCATCGCTCGAAATTTATAAATTCATTATGAAATTGAATAACAAAAATTCTTGTACATCCGATGGAATTTCTAACTGTCACTTAAAACATATTGTGTTCTACATTGCTGATGTACTAAGTTATTTGTTTAATGAATGTGTCTTTGACGGAATATTTCCTTTCACCTTAAAATCGGCTGAAGTTATACCTCTCTTCAAAAAAGGCAATCGAAAATCAATAAGCCAATATCGTCCCATTTCTCTGTTGCCTTCAATCTCGAAGCTTTTTGAAAAAATTATGAAAGACCGTATGTTATCTTTTTTGTGTAAAAACAATATTTTTAGTGGTGACCAATTTGGTTTTCGTAAGGGTAAATCCACTGAAGATGGTGTATTAAAAGTTGCTGGTGAAATATTTGAAGGCTCCAATTTGAACAAAGTACAAATAGGTTTATTTATAGACATGGCAAAAGCATTTGATATGGTCAACCATAATGTCCTTTTAGACAAGCTCTATAAAGCTGGATTTAGGTGTCACATCTATATCTGGTTTAGGTCCTATCTGACAGGTAGAGTTCTAAAAGTCAAAATCAAGGAAGTTTTTAGTGATGTAGTTAATATTAATAAAGGAGTGCCTCAAGGATCTGTTTTGGGCCCAATATTATTTTTGATTTATATAAACTCGATTTTCAACCAAAATTTTAATAGCAAGGTTACAGCCTTTGCTGATGATATTGCGTTTATGTATTCTAGTAAGACGTTATTTGACTCTCTGGTTAATTTGGAATATGACCTTCATATATTACGACAATGGTTTGCTAAACATGAACTTCTTGTGAACGAAAAAACAAAGGTGATGTTTTTTTCAAAAAACAATATGCCAATTGACTGCAATGTGGTTTTCCATTCTGCTTCTTGTCAAAAACTTAGCCTAGAGTCCCATATCTGTGGAAAAAAGAATTTTGATAGCAGCATATCATGTAATTCAGGATGTTTCATAATAGAAGCTGTTGAAGAATTTAAATACTTAGGTATCCTCTTTGACAGTAAGATGAATTGGAAGGCTCATGTTGCTGATTTAAAAAAATACGTTTTGTCTGCTACTCGTAAAATTTATACGCTCAAGAGCCACTGTTCTATAAAATTACTGACAACTATATACCATGGCCTAGTAAGCTCAAAACTTCAATATGGTTTAACAAGTTGGGGTGGTAGTTACATAAGTACCATTGACCACTTTTATTGGCGCAAAAGCATATTATCAGAATCATTTCCAATAGGAATAGAATGTCACATAGCTGGCCCTTATTTTTCAATCTGCACATTTTGCCTTTAAAGCATCTTTACGTTTATAAGGTCCTAAAAATTTTTTACATGCGAAGTGGTTTTAATATTAATTTGCGTAATTCAAATGTATATTGCCATATGAATTAAGAATTATAAAGAATATCAATATTTTCCTTATAAAGGTTAAGTCCTGGCTCTTTACAATGGATAGTTTTATGATCAAAAACTTGTTAGATTAGTACCAATCAGTTAATTAAAATCTAAGGCTTGTAGTAATAAGTAAGAGTTCTGTATGGAGTATGGAGTTCTTTTCCTTTGTTGTTACAAAATTTTTTCTTTTGCACTTTCAAATGTATACTATATTTAACTGTATTCTGAAGTTTATCATTTTCAAGTCTTATTTTAAATGATGTGGTGTATTTTTAGGCTTTTGTTGTATCCGCACAACTTACCACTTTATTTTATTATTATTAGTTTTAATTTTACCGCTACAAGGTCATTCGCCTCTAGTCTTTATTTGGCTACAGAATTACTGTTCTGTATTTTATTTTCTGTGAAATAGTAATTAGAAAATATATATAAATATTCAATTAAAGAAATTCTTGTTAGTTTTAACAATTTATGGAAAATAAATGCATTATTTACAAAAAAACAAAAAATGTCCAATACTGTTAAATTGGTTTGAAATTCGGTGATGGTGTTACGAATAGTGCGCTCCGTTGGACGCTCATAACGACCAAAATGATGTTGAAGAACTCTTTAACATTCTCTAACTGATGTCTGATTTTGGTAGTAAGTCTCCACAATTGATAAACGTTGTTCAGGAGTAAGTCTATTCATGATTGAGTCGTATTGAATACTAAACACAAACGTCATATGGACAAGCCATTTGACACATGACAGCTGTCAAAACAACCCAGTTGGAAAAGGGACCTCGTATTGGATCACCCTTTATTACGTGAAAGAAAAATCTTACACAAACAGGACCAAGCCCATTGAAAAGAACATAAAAATCTATCTATTGATTTTTTTTGTGAAGATAATATTTCGCCAGTGTATTAGCTTTCCGAGTTTAGGAATAATTCGTCTTTATGTTATGCTCTTTCCGATGGGCTTGGTCCCGATCGCGTAAGATTTTTCTTTCACGAAATATAGACGAAAGACATTTCGTCTTATGTAACTCGCATGGACAACTAAAAAGCTCGATGAGCCACCGGTATATATTAATATTATGAGCATTTCTTGCATTACAATTTTTCATTTATAAGCTTTTAAGCTTCCTATAGGTGGCATAGGTTGACAAAGTCAATTTAAAAACTTTACTTTTAGAAATCAATATTGATTGACTTTGTGTAGAAATTGTCTAAGGACCATTCAAAAGGAAAACAATCCGCCCTTTAAAAGCGAAAAATAAAAATCACCCTTTTGCTTAATTGTTATGAATAAATGTATACAATATTATAGCCCAGGTAAAAGGTAGAAAGTTTACAGGTTTTGTATTCGATTTCCGACAAAATCGTAAAATATTCGAAAAAAATTTCAGAAGTTAACATTTCAGCAGGACTTAAGTAAAAACTAGACCAATCATTTACTGACCTGCTTTAAACTTCAAATTCAGTTTTTTCGATAATAATTTTCAATTTTACTTAAGTACAGTCGACTTGAGGTTCAATTTTGGTTCTATTAATTTCTTCACGCACAGATTTACACCGCTACCGTATTCGTTAAATTCGAAAAACTGCTTCCGAAAAATCAATTCAATCAATAATACGTCAATTTTTAGAAATCGTTGAACACTAAGTCTTATAAAACACTAGTAAAGGTGTTATCGTCGGCCAGGTCGAAACTCACATACCCTACACTGCATTGCAAGTACTTTTTAAGTAAATGTTAAATATAAAGGGTGTTTTTTTTAGAGGTTTGTTTTTCGAATAGAGATAAAACTGGCATTTTATGGTCAAATCTCGTCAACAAGCAAAATTGCCGCATTTGGAGTGAAGAGAATCCACATGAGACCCTTGAGATGCCATTACATCCACAAAAACTGACTGTTTGGTGTGCTCTATGGGCTGGTGGAGTCATTGGGCCATACTTCTTCCGAAATAATGCTGGAGAGTCAGTTACCGTTAATGGAGACCGGTATAGAGCCATGATAACCGACTATTTTGTTCCCGAATTGGATGGCATGAATGTGGATGAGTTGTGGTTCCAACAAGACGGCGCTACATGCCACACACCGCACGTCACAATCGATTTATTGAAGGAAACATTCGATGAGCGCATAATTTCGCGGTATGGACCTGTCAATTGGCCACCAAGATCGTGTGATTTGATACCATTGGATTATTTTCTTTGGGGATATGTGAAGTCGCTCGTCTACGCCAACAAACCAGAAACGTTAGGGGACTTGGAAGCCAACATTCGTGGCGTTATTGCCGACATACGGCCCCATATGCTCGAAAAAGTGGTTCAAAATTGGACCTGTAGAATTGGCTTTATTCGAGCCAGCCGCGGCGGCCACATGCCCCAAATCATATTCAAACATTAATGGCATAAAATTATCCTTCCAATAAAGCCAAATTGATGGACATTAAAACGATTTTCTTCTGTTTTATTTCAATTCGAAGCTCTATACCTCTAAAAAAAACACCCTTTACATTGAAAAATAATCAATTTAAGATATTTATGATCTGTATCCGTGTATTTAATTTCATCACAATATCTTGAACGGTTAACGAGTTATGGCGTTATTATAGTTGAAATTAAGGGCTGTGCCACGCCCTTTTAAAATCCTTTGCAAATTTGAAACGTAGTTCAATCTTAATTTTGTTCACATGTTCACCAAATCACCAAGTTTCATAAAAATCGCAGCAACTTTTTTCAACATGTTTACATAGAGTATGGGCCGCGGGCGTGGCTGTGAACCGATTTTGCCCATTTTTACATGCTTGTAAGAAGATATGACACATGTGCCACATTTTATTAGCTTGCTTAGTTTTTTCGTGAACGAGATTTCAAAAGACAGGACTCAGGTGGTGACTACTTTTCTATACTTGCCACGCCCCCTTCTATGCGTTACAAACGGAATGACAAAGTGAATATACCCTTTATGTAGGGTATAAAAAGTGAAGTCTTTGCACCTTCTGCAAGTACAATGAAAAACGATTTTTCGTTCCGAGAAAAACCAATTGTGCATTTTTGATTCTCTTGAAGATCATTTTTGGTTGAAAAAAAAACGTGTGTTTTGCTCGTAACTTTTATTTCTTCATAGGAGGGATACCCGAATTTACTTGAAAAATAAAGATTGCGTTCTTGCAAAAAATTTGACGCTAAAATATTTAAAGAATTTTTTCTATTATTGATAATATTCAGTCCCGAAATTCGGTTTTTTCATATATTTTAATTATTTATTTTGCATGGACTACAGTAGATGCTGCATTTATTATTGGATTTGCGAGCAAAAAGCACGTTTTTTTTTAGCCAAAAAAGACCTTCAGGAGAATCAAAAATGCACAATTGGTTTTTCTCGCAACAAAAAAAAAAATACTGATACAGTTATCATTTTTAAGGGTTCTTTTAACTTTTAAGTCGGTGTCTGACTGACTTTATTTTGCTTCATGTAAATTGACCCAGTGTAATGAACAAATTTCAAAATCTCATGTTTATTTTTCAGTGTCCGATTCACGTGAAATGTCCCATATGTCAGTACATTTATGTTTGCAAAAGTCACAGTGGTTTGAAGAAGGTGTCGGCTTTTTTAATAAAATAGAACCCGAAATTCGGGGTTAACCAATGGTGTGCTAAACTTAAGTCCCTCAGTCGTCTTATTACTTTATCACTTAAGGATTGTCAGATGCTCAAAACTTGACAAGTGAAGGAAAACCATGGGTCTATTTCAAAAGATTAGTTTTGCAACTAAATGTTGAGAAGAAAAGTAGAAATCAAAGCCTCTACATTACGTATTGCAACTACTGATTTATTTTAGTTAGTGATTGGAGATTCAGTACAATGGATTTCGACTGGTTTATTATATGGATTTTTGAGCATTTTGTATAAGAATACAACTGTGGGCCAAATGACCAATCTGTTAAGTTCCGATATCTGGTTACTGTTCGTTATTTTGTTTTGCGTATTACGATATAACAAATTTCCATTTTAACAAACAGTTTTTCAAATTGGAATTTTCCAATTGAAGTCACTAAATAACAAAAACTAAAAGTGTTCACTACTCCAAATAATGAACGCTGGTTAATTCAACAATAACTGTTGAATTGGAATAATTTTTTTTTTTTACCAGTAAAGCTGATCGCAGGTAGATTTAGTATTCCAAAATCTAACAACTTTTATGACTAGATATGAATGTGTGTATATGAGTAAGTAAAAGCCAGTTTCTTCAATAAAAAACTTCTCGATATAACGAATTTTACGGTGTAACGACAGACTCGGGCATTAATTAGTACGTTATATTGTACGTCTACTGTACGTGTTATTTTTTTATTAAAAGATTATGTTTTAATATATAATAATAACATTTAAGCTATTAAAAATATGAATATAAACAAATAGCTCATTCTCAAATCATGTCACGTCATATAAGACTTCAGTATTTCTAAACTGAACCTGTATATGACATATTTACATATATACCCAGCAGGCAATTGAACAAGACCTTCCCCGAAGAAGGCCTGCTAGCACTGCTGTGATTGTAAGAGGCCTTTTCAAAACTAAATTTTCATGCAAATAAAATAAGTATACTTTTTTTTATTTTATTAAGATTTTTATTTATTTACAATCTGTCATTATTAACAATAAGTAAATTTTATAAGTAGTGAAATTTCAATTAGGAGAATAGTTATGTCTTCCTATAGCAGGCGTGCCATTATGCCTTCCCACAGCAGGCGTGCTATTATGCCTTCCCAATGCAGGCGTGTTATTATGCCTACCCACAGCAGATGTGCTATTATGCCTTCCCACAGCAGGCGTGCTATCAGGCCTGATATTAGAAGGTAAAGAAGGACTACTTTACTTTAAGGCTTTTTATGTATTTTTTTATTTCCTTTATAGCAATGTTTTATGATTCGGCATTACTTTTTTGTCATCTGCATTGTAGAAATACGACATCAAAATTTGATAAATAGTTAGAAGTAAAGAACGGCGCGCATGTTGCTAGGCTGGTCTTCTGTTTCATGTTATGTTAAGGTGGTAGAGTGTTGTGTATAAATTTAAGCAAACGTCACAATATATCAACGCATGTGAGGTGTGTGAGGTGACGCGTAAAAAAAAACAATTAACTCCGAGTCTCACAACGTATTAAAAATTTTATTTTTTCCACAAACTTCTGTGACCCCTGCTACAGCAAGCGGTCTTAGAAGGCCTGCTTAAGAAGGCCTGTTTTATCGGGACGTTTCATGTAAAAAAGAAAGTACGTTTGAATGGAGGTGGCAAGGCCTTATACTTACCAAGGAAGGCCTGCTAGAAGCACTGCTAGCTTGCCCTTGCCTACTGGGTAGGAATGTCTGTAAGAATGTAAGCATTAAAACAGCAATTAAGCTGTCAAAACCCCATCCATAGGTAGATTAGATTGTAGATCTGTTTAAAATTTGGTTTGAAATAATATATAATTTTCTTTTTTATCTAACTGGCATATCTTTCATCGCATCAATTCATTTTTAGTATGTTAAATAAAACGAAAATAAAATCAGTGAAGAATAATATTTAGTTAAGACCCACCAAATATTCCGACTCTTTTTAAAGTCGGATATGATTCATAATTCTGAGGATTAGCACTCATTATTTGTTCGTATATGTGCTTAATATACTTGCCCGTATTTGTTGGAACCGCCAAACTTAAGTGTGCTTGTAAATTTCAAACAAAAACCACCTAGAGAGGCACCTAAAATTGAGTGGCATTATAATTCGGCAGATACCAATAAAAAATGTGCAACTTCGATGCCAAACCGCCTTTAAGCTGTAGTTGACCAGAGATGCTACCACACTACATATTGAAAATTAGAAATTATTATTTTTTACAGTGTTTCTACATTTCATACACATCTGCATAAAATAAGCTGTGACTTGAAACTTAGTAGAATGTTTGGATTTTTTATTTATAAAGTTTCAGATATTTCTTAACAAAAAATAAGCTTTTTTTTGAAACTACAATTTTTATTCTTTCAAATGATATCAAAATTTTTTCATATTCCATTTAGTTTCAAAGTTATAGAGCATTGAAATTCAAATGCATAAAACAAGCTGTGAGCCCCTGTATGTCACACACGACTAGGGCGACCAAAAGTAAGCTCTAAAAAAACGATTTTAAGCGCTTAAAAAAGTCCGAAAAAACCCTAAAATATGTTGGGAAACTATGCAAATAAAATTGATATTTTGAATATGTATACATTTATTTCTCTTATGAAAGTCTTCACTTATTTCTATTACAATGAACAACCGAGCGCTTATTCACGTTTTCAAATTGAAAACTCCACCGATGTTCTGTTAAAAAACCAACATAAAATAACTCATCGACTCCGTTCTGGTTCAAGTACACCCCAAAATTATGTTAAAAATCCATTTTTAGCCTATCCACATCGATTTTTTTCTGGAAAATCCAGAGTTTTTTCTGGCTCCAAAATGGTAAATTCCTAAATCCGGGGTTGCACCAAGTCATTTTACAGAAATAGACTGAAAACGGGTTTTTACAGAAATAGACTGAAAACGGGTTTTTACATCAAATCATGCTAAAACTCTTTCTCAACCTTTTTCTACCAGTTTAAGCAATTAAAATGTTCCCAAAACAGTCCTAATCTGGGTCCAGCATGCCCCTAGTTACGTTTAAAACCCATTTCAAAAAACCAACTTCTTTTAAATGGAGCTTAAGCACCGCATTATTTTCGGCCTTTCTACATTAATTGACCCATGTTTACTTGATTTGTATTTTCTAACTCTATTTCCATCACCACGTATTAGCTACAACCCAATCCTAAAAACAACTCACTCTCAAAACTCAAGACAGCTTTCAAAGAAATACATAACTCATTGGTTACCAAAAGCAAGGTAAAAAGGAACAGCTAAAATTAATGCGATTGTTTATTTTTTATTATTATTTTTTTCAAAATAAACAAAAATATGTATGTTTCAACGCCAGCATTATGCATGAACACCAAAAATTACATAGAATAAGCAAAATAAGCTTTTTTAAGCAAATGCTTACTTTTGGTCGCCCTACTCATGACTCAGAGTTTTCACGATCTTCAAACGTCATTATACCCTTAGCTATTGAAAGATTCCCTATTGACGCTGTTAATCAATTTACATAAAGCACACATTCTACTAAAGAGGCACAACTCAAAATTTATCATTTTCGAGTTTTCTGGTTAAAACTGTTCATCATATATATAGTATGTATATCTTTCAGTATAAAAGAGATGAGTTAATTCTTTGTTTTACTTTGCTATCAAAAAAAAATTATGTCTCTCTTCATGTTGCAATAGAAATTAGGCTGCAAAATCCGAACGTGTCCTATCCTTAGTTGTGTCGGAAAGTTAAAGCGGTTGTGATCGCTATAATCATACCATATCCTGTTACTATTTTCTTCTAAATAATCTAATCTCTATTTCTGAAAAATACTTCACGAGCTCCAAAATAGTTTTTTGCGTTTCTGTAAATTTCAAAATTTTGAGTTGTGCCTCTTTAGTTGAATGCGTGCGATATGACTATATGGATATATAGTGCTAGACAACTAATGACTCATTTTATCAATGAAGTATCTGGACTTTATGACGCAGCATTATTGAAATTCTATTTCTATTATGTGACGAGGTTTTGCAGTTTTGTGCTTTTAAGTTTGAAATATATTGTTCATTTTTTACCATAGTAACAGTTTCATATTTTGTTTATTTGTTTATTCTTGTTTTCTCGTTATTTTTATTAAATTCAGAATTTATGCAGCACAACAGAGTCAGAAAAGAGTCATAGTGTCTGCGTGTTCGATACTCTTTTAAAGTTCAGAGTTTATGAAACATAAGAGAGTCAGAAAAGAGTCAAAAGTTTTTGGCCCATATTTTTATCAAAAATATGAATCATTTCTGACTCACAAATTCGGAACGCTCAGAAAATTGTTTGCAGGGGTTTTCTCATAACCAATTCGTCTTTTTTCTATGTATTGCAAAGCAACAGCAAACAAAAACCAATGAAAGCACCGAGTTTTAGTCTTCCCGTTTAACGTTTGACATTTCATTAATCCAGAACACAAAAAAACCAGTACCAGTAAGTAAAACAGCTGACTTTTCATATTAAGTACTTGTACCAACGTAAGTACAGGGTGTTTTTTTTAGAGGTTTGTTTTTCGAATAGAGATAAAACTGGCATTTTATGGTCAAATCTGGCAACTCTAATGTCATTTATGTTCAGTTTGGTTTGCCATTTCATCATGACATCATGGTTGACAAAAGAACAACGCTTGCAAATCGTGCAAATTTATTTCGAAAATAATGGTTCAGTTCGCGAAGTTTACCGCAAGCTCCGTCCATTTTATGGTCGACATAATCGTCCATCAGAGCAATTAATTCGGTTAACCATGGATCGTTTTCGCACTACGTTTACTCTATGTGATAATACGCATCCGCAGAGACGTCGAACAGTGCGCACCGAAGAAACAATTGCCGCTGTAGAGCAAAATGTTGAAGAGGACCCGAATGAATCGATTCGCCACCGTGCACAGCAATTGGAGCTTTGTCCATCAACTTTATGGAAGATTTTGCGCAAAGATCTTGGCTTGCGACCTTACAAGATCCAGCTTGTGCAAGAATTAAAGCCGCGAGACCATGCAATGCGTCGTGATTTTGGTGTATGGGCCGAAAATGAGATTGATCTCGATGCTGATTTTCATCGCAAAATTTTGTTCAGTGATGAGGCTCATTTTTGGTTGAATGGCTACGTCAACAAGCAAAATTGCCGCATTTGGAGTGAAGAGAATCCACATGAGACCCTTGAGACGCCATTACATCCACAAAAACTGACTGTTTGGTGTGCTCTATGGGCTGGTGGAGTCATTGGGCCATACTTCTTCCGAAATAATGCTGGAGAGTCAGTTACCGTTAATGGAGACCGGTATAGAGCCATGATAACCGACTATTTTGTTCCCGAATTGGATGGCATGAATGTGGATGAGTTGTGGTTCCAACAAGACGGCGCTACATGCCACACAGCGCACGTCACAATCGATTTATTGAAGGAAACATTCGATGAGCGCATAATTTCGCGGAATGGACCTGTCAATTGGCCACCAAGATCGTGTGATTTGACACCATTGGATTATTTTCTTTGGGGATATGTGAAGTCGCTCGTCTACGCCAACAAACCAGAAACGTTAGGGGACTTCGAAGCCAACATTCGTGGCGTTATTGCCGACATACGGCCCCATATGCTCGAAAAAGTGGTTCAAAATTGGACCTGTAGAATTGGCTTTATTCGAGCCAGCCGCGGCGGCCACATGCCCGAAATCATATTTAAACATTAATGGCATAAAATTATCCTTCTAATAAAGCCAAATTGATGGACATTAAAACGATTTTCTTGTGTTTTATTTCAATTCGAAGCTCTATACCTCTAAAAAAAACACCCTATTCCGGACTATTAAGGCTTTTTACACTCTTAGGCCTATTTTGTAATTATTAGAATAAAAGTAATCATTTAGCACATATCTGATTATAAATATATAGCTGTTGAGTTTTGAATTTTATGCATTTCATGTATATTAAATCACTCTTTATATTTGTTATTAATAAATTTATAAATCCTTTTATTGTCTCTAATTCCGTCCTTCAGAATTTCACGCTGCGACTAATTCCGTTCTAATGAGTCCTTAATTTCGGTCTATTTATAAAAATTATATTTTTGCGATACATGTAGACACAATTAGGTATATATAACGAATGTTGAAGAATCGAATAATAAATAATGCAATATAAAATATATTTCAAGTACTTAAAATAGAAATGATTTGTAAAAATGATAACTTTCAATTTAATAACTGCAAGATATGAAACTCTGCGATTTCATATAAATAATAATGAATTTAAAAAGTCGGGCAGAGAACAGATTCTCTTATAATCACAGCAATATTTGCTTTTTAAAACTTAAATTATAATAATTTGGTTCAAAAAATATTGATACGTAATTACCTCAGGCGTATTTTAGTATAGTGCTTTGTTTGTTAACACAATAATTCCATTAATTAATTTGTGAAAATTTATTTTAAACATAAAATAAATATTCGATCCTATATCCTAATTCCGTTCCAAGAACGGAATAATGTACAAGCCTCATAAAATCATGAACGTAATTCCGTTCGTCAAAAAAACGTTTTTTTAATGATAAAAACACACCATGACGGGTTTAAATTATTATTAGTTACTAAATAAAACCATAATTAATGTAAAAAACCAGAACACTATAAGAATATACTTATTTATCACTTCTTATATCCTTATAAAGACTGTTTCAACTCGTTGTAGTTTCACCCAGCACAACTCTCTCAAAAGACGAGTTGGTGTCGACGAACCATTCAAAACGATATTTATCATTTACAAACTAAAAATAACGTTCAGTAAAGTAAGAATTTTGGTTTCCAGAATATCACAGATGATGTCTTGCTACTTTATTTTGCAGAATATTCAATGCTTTTCTTATTTAATAGCTCAAAAAGTAATAGACCGTAATATTGTACTAGGCCGGAATATCGTACACTTACCTTATTCATGCACATGAGGGTACCGTGATGCTCTGGCCAGATTTAGAAACCTCTCATTACTCTAAAGCTACGAAGGAATGGTATGCAAGTAAATAGATCAATTTCGTACCAAAAATAGCTAATCTGCCCAACTACCTAGAACTTCACCCAATTGAAAGATATCGGGCTCTAATGAAAAGAGATTTTCGAAGGAGTGGTAAGAATGCAAAATATTCACAAGACTTCAGACTTAAGTGGAAAAAATCGTACCATACTGTCGATGAAACGACTGGATAAAATTTAATGAAGGGCCTTACGAAAAAAGTAAGAAATTTTTATAAAAAAAAAAAATTGTTACTTAGTTTTTAGTTATTTATATTCTGAACACTAGCAATTATTGATAAAAATCGAAAAAAGACCAAAAAATAACTGGGTATTTCTTTATAACTAAAAGGCAAAACGTAAGTTTTTTCTGGGACAGTCCTTACTTGGCAAGTAGTTAAATTTATAGTTTCAAAATTTGTTTTAAATTTTTTCTTTTTTCTATGTTACGACCTAGTAAGTGCAGGGAAGTAGTTAGAAAATAATAAAATCAAACATGAATCGATAGATTTTGAACTGCTATTTGCGATGGTGCTATCATTTCTTGCTCAAACTCTTTTTTCCGTGTTGAATAATGAGTTTGAAGTTAGATACGTTTCTCTGAAATCCGCCATAATTTTTAAAAATAAAATTCACATGAATCAAAATATTAACTCTTCAGCAACAATTAAATCAATGTTTGTAGTGGGATAGCAAGTAATGCGTAAATGATCAAAATCTTTATATATATAATCAATAGGGCGTCTGTTTGTGATCACTTTACTTCTGAACGACACATAAAAAATTAGTATGTATATAAAAAATACAAGCAAAAGTGTTGCAATGAAAAACATGGGCGGTGCTACGCCTTCCATGTGAGGACAACCGAAAACCGTTTGGCTGCCGCAAATAAGTTCACGAACTACTCAATGGATTTTCATTATTCATTTTAAATGCTTCTTATAGCCTGTGAAAGGTTTTTAGCAAAGTTTGTTTTAGAAAAATGGGCGATGACACGCCTCCAAAATTCAAATTCATCATATCTTAGCAACTATTTGTTGTAGATGAATGATACTTGGTACTTCTGGACAAACAAAAAAAATTTAAAAAAGGGTTTCACGATCCCGTCAACCCCTTTTGTTTTGTAAGTATTGTTTTTTTTTACAGGTATGGTGTAGGTAGGGCTTTGTTTTAGAGGTAGGACTATATAAATAGAAGTTATACTATAAGTTTTTAATCATTCTTGTGTTATTGTGTTGGAAAAGATGCTAAGTTATAATAAAATGAACGAAGCGGATAAGCGCGAGATTTTGGCGTTTCAAAGCAATAAATTAACGATACAGGAAATTTCTGCTAGAGTAGGCTTCATTAAGCCGTGAGTAGCCGACTTTTTGAAAAAATATTCTAAAACTGAGACGACAGGTCGAAAAGAAGAGTCAGGAGCGCGGAAAAAGACTACAGAAGCTGATGAAACGAGTTTGTTGTGGAGAGTTAGAAATTTTTTCAATGATTGTGCGACGAAGGCTCTATAACACTGGTTTATCTACACATCGTTCCGCTAAAAAGCCATTTTTGACCACTCATATGCGTTGGAAACGCTTGGATTGGGCCAACCAGCACAAAATGTGGACTGTTTTTGATTGGCAGAATGTGATCTTCTCAGATGAATCAAAGTTCAAATAAATCCGGTTCCCATAGAATGCTGTCTGTTCGCCGAAGAATTGGAGAGCGTTATAGCGACGAGCGCATACAAAGAACATTTAGGCAACCGATTAGTAGAATGGCCTGGGGATGCTTTTCTTATTAAACATCCTGATAGAATACTTGGAGCCTTCTATTGAAGAGCATTTTTCACGTATGGACAACGTGATTTTTCAAGATGATTCTGCGCCTTGCTATCCAGCGCAATTGGTAATCATTAGTGTTTTGTAAATCCTTATTTAGTTCATAATAGTAATCCACAACTTGCATCCTGTTTTACTTCTTCTTCTTTTACAGGTAAAGAATTACTTGAATGAACTTGGCGTTTCAACTTTATCGTAGCCAGGCAATCCCGATCTGAACCTCATTGAGAAACTTTGGCACATAATTAAGGCGCAGGTAGCAAGCCACCAGCCCTCTAATTTACGTAAGATAAACAGAATAATTCAAAATGTTTGGTACGAAGGCATTTCGCAAGATCTTTTGAAAAATGCGATCTCTTCCATGCCGCAGCGAGTTATGGCGGTCATAAAAGCGAAGGGAGGAACAACAAAATATAGATACCTTTTTTTTAAGCCTATATATTAGTTTTTAATATACCTGCTGTAAATATTTTAGAATTAATTCCTTAAAATAAAATTTTACAACACCGGCCAAATGACAGTTGAAAATTGAAGTTGTTGAAAACGATGCCGAATTGATATTTTCGGGTTTCGGCGACACTCTTGTTTACAGCAGCAATGTTTTCAAGAGACCGACCGGGACGTCAGCGCAAAAAAGACTTACTGTCCATAATCGACCTAGTTTCTCAAAAATTTTTAACCAATCATTTAATTGTTGACACATTAGGTTACTTTCTTCCGCGAATTTTGCAAGCGGTCTCAGCGTAACTTTCCCCATTTTTGTAATGGGGAACATATAATGGTGAACAGTGAAAGCAAAAAAAGTTGAATAAAATACTTTAGGCTCTACCTTTTTCACGATAAGAAGTCGAACGACAAAAAGATGAAATAAAAAAAAGTCTGAACCTCCGTGCTGATTGGGTTTGTTTCAAAGTTTTCGGGAGCAATAAAAAATCTTAATCTGACGTCCTAACTTATTGTAGTCTAGCTATTTTCTCAACCTTTCTCTATGGTTTGGTTGAATAAATTTTTTTTTTTTTTTTAATATGGGCCCAAAATGGGTCTTTAGGCGACCTTATTTATGATCAACATTTATTTTCGACCCTCTTCATTTGTACACTAAAAAGTTTCACGACTCTCTTGGGGAGCACTTGGTAATTTAAAAATTTGTTTGAGCGCTCCTTTGATAAAATCTTCTTTGAATTAAAAGTATTTAATCTTATCAGTTAGAATTTCGTTGTTTGATAAAGTTCACAATAGATGATAGTTCCAATTAGAAAACATTTGATTTATAAAAAAACTAGTTAATCCTTGACCAAACTAGTTTGTTCTGAAATAAACATTTTTTTATCAGGAAAAGCTAGTTCATTCTAGACTAAACCCGTTCATTCGAACACGCTTCGGATGGACTAGTTTCGTCTAGGGAAAGCTAGTTTTATCCAAAAACTAGTTTGGCCGGTAACATATACTCATATGTTCACACAAATATAAGGTCGATAAAGTTATATGTTAGTATGGAAGGCAGCGTTGCATTTTTCATGGTCATCTCCTCCAGCTAAATTTTTTTGCATAGTTTAGTTTCGCTCAATAACTCGGAAAGTAAGCCACAAGACAGCTGAGAGATTAGGTTTTAGGTCCTTTGACTTCTGTAGAAGTTGTGGAGATGCGGACGAAGAGGAAAATACTAAACACCTTTTCTGCTCCTGTCCTGCACTTGCTAGAAAACGCCACAAAACAATTGGATAGTTTTTATTTGATGATCTGGATGACCGTAGACATGTAGTATATAGTAGGTCAGCTAATTAATTTCACTACGAAATCTGGTTGGTTCAACGAGAGGGTATAGTCAGACACCCTGTGGTATCACAATGGATCACATTTGGTCTAAGTGAGTCAGTTTTCGTAACTGACTGCCACTCCTACCTAACCTAACCTAACCTAACCTAAGCCACAAGTAGAAAATTATGTTAAGGCCAACGTTGTAGAGCAGATGAAAACATATCGATTTCATGCCCGAAATCTGGTTGGTTCAATGGATCACATTTGATATGAGTTGGTTCGTAACTAACTGCCACTCCTACCTAACTATATAGAGTTACACAGAGTGACTCAATGACAACAACAAAAAAACAAACTTACAGTAAATTATGAGAAAAACAACAAACAGTGTAGTCAAATGGTAAGGGCTGTGAGCTCATAATTCAGAATGCTTGATGGGCCTTGTTTTTTTATTTATTTTATATCAATGAAAATAAATTTTTCGACTTTTTTAATTTGCTCTGAGACATTTTCTTTATCGAAAAATAATATATCAAAAATTTTCATACGAAATATCGCTTAGAAGCTGCTTTTAAATATTAACGCATCTTAAGCGTAAAACCAGATTTTGAATTGACTATAACAGACTTAACACAGTGTTTATATACGCTCTAGATTTAAAAATACGCTCTAATTTTTTTAAAATCTATTTTTAATTTGTTTATAACTACGGGCCTTTATGTTTAAAAATAGTCCGTTAATTTTGGCACCATAAGTAATTTTATCAATATCAGCCTGAATATTTTCAGAATCAAGTGGGCTTTCGATAGCAATCTAACGCTTAAGGTCATCTATACAAAATAGATCTAGTTCTTGTGAAGCAACTATTCATGCACATAGGATAAGTTCGGAAGATATGGCACCCCCAGGTTATATGGCACTCCCTTCAATTTCCATACTTGCAGCTTTCGTATCATCCAAATATTGCCAAAATTTAACGTAGCTGTGCGAGAGACTTCGTAGAAAGCAGCCCGCTTTGTCGTAGTTGCTAAAGTTACTTGTGTGTGGTTTTAAAAAAAAAATTTTCAAGTGAAAAGTGCAGAAACTTTTTTTGAATATATTTCGAGAGGCTACATAATGATGAGTACATATTTGCTACAGTTATGGGGTGTATGCATGAAAACGTAGAAAATTAAAAGTTTTTTCGTTTTTGGAAGAATTCAAGCGTGAATAACGATGTTTATTGTTGTCGTAGTATATTCATTTGGTATATGTAAAAGAGAAGATATGGCACCACATCACTGTGAGTGTAATTGTTTGGGTGCCACTTCTCACCTACCATGTGATAAAACATTAGGAGTAAAAATATGGTAATTAAAAAGTGGTATATTTATGCTCAGCAGATAATTGGATCCAATGTATTAAGTGCCGAATATGGTCACATGATTGATACATGTAGATCAGAATGTGAACAAATGCAACAATTGTCACAACAAAAACCTTAAAAACACTCGGGGTGCCAAATCACCCAAGGCATGGTGCCATATCAGCCACAGTCTCGGGTGATTTGACGTTTTATAGCATTTTATGAATTTGAACAAAAAAACAACAACTTATGAATTTTTATTTAACTTGACGCACTTTTTTTTTCTAATTAATTAAAAAATAAGCCCATGCATAGTTTCCTTAAAAATCTGTATTAATTGCATTTTTATTGAAGCTCAAAAAAGGTGCCATATCTCCCGAACTTACCCTATCGTCACTTAAAATCCAAAGAGACATGACAACGAAAAAATTTAAAATCAATTTTTGATTGGTTCGGATTGGGCTCGGAAATTGAGGTTTTTTGCATTTATATTTTTACTCATCTTTAGAAGCTCCTGGCTAAGACTAAGATTGATTTCATTTGGCATATGTCTCAAAATATAAATTTTTATAATCGTAAATTTTTATGACCTCTTTAATTTTAAATTTATAAGTAAATAAGCGGGCTTCAGGTCAATTTTAAGTTATTTATTCATTCCAATATTTCGAACTCCGTCGGAGTTCATTCTCAAGGACTAAAAAATAAAAATTACATTTAATAAAAACAATATGCACTAACAATAAAATAAAAACAATATGCACTAACAATAAAATAAAGTGCATATTGTTTTTATTAAATGTAATTTTGATTTTTTAGTCCTTGAGAATGAAATCCGACGGAGTTCGAAATATTGGAATGAATAAATAACTTAAAATTGACCTGAAGCCCGCTTATTTACTTATAAATATAAATTTTTATATTTATTTTTATGGGTGTTTACTCTTAAAGGTAATTTTTCAATATTTTTCAAGTTTTAAGGACATTTCTTTACAATTTTGTTGATTTTTTTCCCCCACTTTTTGAGAAATTTTGATTTTTAACCCTTCTGCGTGTGACGAGGTACCCATTTAATTTTCTACTCTAATTTTTTATGGTTGCACATGCTCGACAGTTCTGAAACTTCACGAGAACTCCTATTAGTATATTTTCAAATGACTGCTTCCACCCAATCAGTTTGAGAGAGCCTGGCATACGAATTTTCTTTTTACACCTTAAAAAATGTGACAGGGTGATGGCATTTGGGTTTAAAGAAAATGTACTCAATCAAGACTTGAAATGTACTTTTCAAAGGCCAAATGTGCTTTTTTTTTGTTTTGAACACTTAATTTTACTAAAATGTACGAAATCTTTCCAAAAATTGCTAAAAAAAGTTGCTCCTTTTGCCAAAAATGTACTGAATTGTGCTGGAAATTCGCCAAATGTACTAAAAATGCGGCAAATGTACCGAATTTACTGAAAACTTGTCGAATGTACTGACGACGATTTTTCAGGATGCAAATATACCGAAAAAAATACAAATGTACCGAAAATGCCATCACTGCTACAAACTGAATTGAAGCTACTTGTACTGGCTTTCATGTTTTTTCCCGCTTCTTTTATAGTCGTTTGCATACGCAACCACTTCCCACAACTACAATGTGGCCACTTTTATCTCGATTTTGATTGGAGTCCTCAACGTTCAAATGAATTTCTAGTCTAGGTAAATGCTATATTGCTGATCTAATGGAAAGGTTCGAAATTGTCTATGAATTTTGAGCACGTCATTTATGTTTGCCTTACATACTTTTTTGTCAATTCTTTGTTCAATTTATTTTTCGGATCGGGATACTTTTCGCCTCTTCATCCCCCTTGGGATAAAAGATATAAGATCGAATGGTTTTCAATAACAGAAAAGATAAGCTTTCCAAACCGTTTGGCATCAGCATTGCCAACTCAATGAAAATTGGTACCCATTTTGAGAAAAGGTCTCAACCACACTGCACCTTTGAATGAGAGGAAGGCGTGTACGTAGACCTTTTTTTTTCACTTTCACAAATTTTCGTTATTTTATCCTAAAAACGTCTGTGCCAAACTTCAAGACTATAGCGCTATTATTGTTGTTTCTGACCACTGTTTTTGGCTTTTCTCTAATAACTTCAAAAAAATGTATTGCAAAATTTGAACATTTTTGAAATTAGCATTGCTAAGTTAATGGAAATTGTTACCCATTTTGAAGAAAAGGTCTCAACCACCTTTGTGTGCAAGGTAGGTAGGATCCGATTTTTTCATATTCAGAAATTTTTGTTGTCTTCACCACAAAAATATCTGCAACAAATTTCAAGAGTCTAGCGTAATTATTACTATTTATGACCGCCGTTCCATACAAACCCGTCCACTGTGTGACGTGGGTTTTTTGTCGCCGTCTCCGGAAAACAACGCATTAGTAAAAGCTGCAGCGACCGCAGGCAAAAGAGACTGTCACTTTTCATACTGTTGCTTAGATGAGGATGAGAGTGCAAAGAAAACGAAGATAATTGCAGGCAAAATAATTAATTGCAGTTGGCATATTTGAGGTCGGAATCAAATGCTCATTATTTTTTTAAATGAAAGAGATGGCAGTGAGCCAAAAGTAGTATGTTGATCAGCTGGAGCAAGAGAGTCTGCGCAAGTGAATGACTCAGCTATGTCTATCAAAAGTCGGAGATACCCGAATGACGGAGCCACCATAAGAAACGAGCACGAAGAAATCAATTTGACAACACATTTGTTTTTAAGCTGAGCTTACCGTTTCATTGTTTTAGCTTTTAGATATTTCACCTTTACGACTACGTAATTGGAAGTTCGCGTTAGAGTGGAGCCCATTGTCGGTCGTAATTAAATGCAGCATTGTGGAAATGTTTTTTTATAAATCATTAGCATTAATTTTAACACATGAATCAATTTGGTTGGAAGTAATTTCTTAGTAGATAACGACTGAGAGATTGTACACCACTATCTCAATGCCTTAGACGTCTGCTTGACAGGCCAATCACGAGTCTTGAATTCAGTTTATGGAATAAAGTTGCAACAATTTTAACTTAAGAGCATTTTCAAGCGTTTGTGTATGTTTTGGGGGTGTTGATTTCAACTACATTTACAGATATTTTTTTATCACTTCAAGGCGAAAGAGCGGTCAATACTCCTCTAATTGCGGTGACATTCGCCATCAAAAATCTATGCCACAATAAATATTAATATTACGAAAAAAACGAGGCAAAAGTTTTGAGTTGATTAGTGTTTAAAGCTCTATTTTCAAAAAACTCTAACACGAAGTCACTACAACTCACCAGCTAACTGACTCCGTGTTAACAAGCACGCGATTCTAATTACCCTGAGAACGAGTTGCAGTACAACTCAAAATATTGGTGAAAAATAAATAAAAATGTACGACAGCCAACATCGGCGGGTGTTCTGACTACCGGGAAAAGTTATATCGCTCAAAAAACTCATACGTGTCCCGGCGTTTCGCTGGTTCACGTCTAGGAATCGAGATATATCGATTTGAAGTTAGTAAGTCTCATATAGGGGAATTTATCACGTTTGGGGCTCTTTTGTTTGACATAACTCAAGAACGACTAGTCCGATTTTGCTGCAACAAACTTAGAAAAATTAAGAATTAGAATTTCTTTAATCTATTGATATACTGTTGCTCTACATAATCAAAAGATTTGCAGTTATAAATAAATTTACGACTTTACGACACTTTTTCCGTTTTGGATTTTTCATGATTTTTAAAAATAAAAAATTTAAATTTCTTAGGCAAAAAATTATTTTGTTTCTTCATAAATTTAGAGCGGTCAGGAAAATCATTCGCAAGGAAATTGTTCCACAAGCACGGGCAAAAATGGAATTATCACGATAGTGCGACGTTCTATCAAGCAAGGATAAGCTTGATAAGACGCCCGAGTGCTAAGAGAGAATACCCGAACTATTGCAACCTGCTCGTAAGTTTCTCAAGAGCATATGCTATTAAAATATCTATAAAATATTGTTAAACATACTACGTTACGACGATGCTCAAGAGAATCAATAGAGGAGGAAATATTCACATCCCAGCAGCTCTATCTAGCAGCTGCAAAGTAGTTTCTGAAGTCATTGCCTATAAGTGCGAATTGTACTCCAGTTAAGGTATAATACAGGTGAAATAGACAGTTCGAAGGTCAACAGCCGTGAAGTATTTCTAACACCGTTTTAAAAAACCGAACACATGATCTGGCCACCTCAGATCCGATTGAATCGATATGCCCAGAACGTCAAGAGTTGTTGATTTCGAAATATCTACGCCAGTCATATTGAGGGGTGGAGGGTAGTCTTTTTGCACGACCCCACGCGGAGATTGTTTTTAGGTCCTTTGAGAGCATGTCATTCATAGAACGCTTTTCTCTATCAATCGTCACAGAGCTTGGACGCTTTTTAAAGCAATATGAACGCAAAGGAATTGAATGAATCGTAATGGTCGAAAACAGAAGATCATCGATAAGAACAACGACGAGGGACGGATTTAGGACGGAACCCTGGGGAACTCCAGCATTGATGGAGTAATCATTTGAAGTTAAACTGTCTATGACAAAACGTAAAGAACGACCACTGCAGAAGCTCGTTATCCAGAGCCTTCGCCACCAGGCACGAGGACGCGTTGCCACACTCGGTCAAATGCCTTAGAAATATCAAGAGCGACAACCATACTTTTGCCGAGAAAATGAACACATTGATTTCACTTTTCAGTGAGGAATGCCATAAGATAAGATAAGGTAGAGCGGGATCAGCGGAAAACATATTGACGATCAATAAGCAATTTGTTGAGCTCAAGATAGTTCAAAACTATCCATTGCTTTGAAGAGTGCAGAGCATATCGCAATGGGGCGGTAACTTTTAGGGTGGGTAACATCGCCTCTTTTGGGAACTGGTTGGACATTAGCAACCTTCCAACATGCTGGAAATTCACCACAAGTATGGGAGATGTTGAAAAGACTGCACAATGGTTGAGCCAGTGGTGAGGCAAACTTTCTCAACACATGGGCTGATATACCATCTTGTCCTGAGGCTTCGTTGATGTTAAAGTTTGCAAATGACAGTGAACAGCCCTAATTCGAAAGTAAATGGCCGACATTGCCGAAGGTTTACTCTCGACGTAGGGGAGTGGTTGATTGCTATCTGGGAGTATTGCATTCTTAGCGAAGATGCTTGCCAAAAGATTAGCTTTATCAGCAGGGTCAGTAAAAATTTGGTCATTCTTTAAGGGAGTTGGAATATACGATGAAGTCTGATTCTTCACTTTCTTAACAGTATCAGCATTTCTGTCAAGACACCAATTCTGAACCGCTATCTCTTTGGACTTGACTTCAACCCTGCAAGTCTCATTAAACCAAGAATGGTCTCCTTTGGTTTAATGTTAACATTTTTAAAAGGAATATTTAGTATGATCATCTAAGCGTCAGCAGCTTTTGTAGTGGTGGGTATGGTTGTCAGAGGCCAATAAAAAAAATCGCTCAATAATTCGGAAAATAAGTCACAATTAAAAAAATATATTAAGGCCAATGTTGTAGAAAAGATAAAGAACACATCGATTTCATGCCCAAAAAAATCTCTATACGACTCCCTATATTTTGAAAAAAAAAACAAGTTATTTTGAGCGTTTTCAGATTTGAACAAGTTAAATTATTTATAATATATTATCCAACCGGAGAACAATTTTATTTATAGAATAAGTAAGAAACTGATCGGTAAAGCTGTTCTGAAGTTACAGTGATCACCGACATCGAAAACACGGTTTCGAGAAAAACGCTTTTAAAGTTTTGAGTACGATTTGCATGTAGATAAAAAATTTATTTTGGACTTACACTGAATCGTCTATAATATTTTATAAAATTTTAGCCCAAGAACCCGCTGTAGAAAAGTCGAGTGTATAAGATTGCAGGATAAGATTTATGGAAATGCATTTTGGAGAAAGTAACTAACCAGGGTTGTCTTGCCAAAGCCCGTCCCGATACCCGAAAATGGCCGAATTTTACCCAATTTTGTTGTTTAAAACAACATATTTTTTTGTTGTTTAAAACTGTCTAATATTACAGCTCGAAATGTATGACAAATGATAGAACTCGAAGAGGCCTAAATATAAATTATTGGGTTGCGTTGTCGAAACCTGTCCCAAAAATGGGTTGTCACCGGTTTCTTGGGAAATTTTTTAATAATCTGTATTAATGTGTGCCAAACGATAGAGCTTGAATATCCTAAAAAAATATGTATGGGATTGCCTTATCGAATTCTGTCTTAAACATGAGTTGCCACCCGTTTTTGGTGCCAATTTTTTTTAAATGAGTGGCAACCCATGTTTGGAACAGAATTCGACAATTGGAGCTCAGTCATTTGGCAAACGATTCAAGCTGTTATCTCCGCCCATTTGAAATATTCTAATTTTAGAAAATGCAAAAAAAAATAGATTTTTTTCAAAATTCTAACTAGGTCTACCCCCTTAAAAGTAGAAAATTTTAGACGGAAAAAATTTGAAAATCTTATAAGGTTTCTTTAAAAATTAAGTTTTACAATTTTAAAGTAAGTGTGCCACTTTAAAGCACTAGCTTTCTGGCTTTCTCAGAATTAATAGCTTAGTCCGAGAAACTATAGGCTATTTTTAAAAAACCCTAGTTAGGAATTTTATATTTTAATCGTGTAAAGTTATATCACTTTAAAAATGGGTGAGTCACAGGTGAAAACCTTGTCCTACTGGAATTTTGCATAGGTAGTCAGACTATTACTCCAAAACATTTAAAATAGATAAACCCACTGCCGGATTAACAAAGCAAGGGGCCCATGGGCACAAGAGTGGTGGGGGCCTATCCGGACTGAAAAAACGAAACCGAAGTAACGCTCGCTCGTTATTTTTATATTGGTGGGGGCCCTTATTGGTGGGGGCCCAGGGGCACGTGCCCGTAGTGCCCTTATGTAAATCCGGCACTGGATAAACCAATAACTGAATCAAAGTTTCTACAAGTACTTATGGAATGAATATTAGGCAATAGAATGGCTATATTTTTTACAACAACAACTAAAAAGTTGTCTGGCCTCAAAATAGATTGTGTTTTTCAATAATTATCTGTATTTGTTTTTTGAACAAATAAGTGTAGTTCATAATTTCCAATGACGATTTTTTGACGTCAAAGTTTTTTTGTATAAAAACACTTTAAAATGTCTCCAATATTATGGCTATTGAAAAAAAAATATAAATTGCCGATTTCGTATCTAAGCGCTAAAGCTGTTTACATCCAATGAATTTGTGCATAGAAACATATAAAATATTTAAAAATAAGAGCGGCCTCAATACGCAAGTTTTATCTATAGAAATTGAACGTATATGCGAAACAGAAAACTTATTTTAATAATAGAAATATTTATGTCAATATAACGCATATTTTTTGTACTAAATTTTACTTTCACTACAGCGAAAAATCCATTTTTAGTCTATATGTTTGCCAACATTTAATAAACTTAACAAAATTTAAAATCTTTTTTCATTAATTTGTCAAAATAAAATAAGAAATACTACGATAAGTAGACGTATAAAAATTGCTGATTAGGTGGTTATTAAAGAAAAAATTTAACTGAAAGCACAATTTCGATTGTTGTCGTTGATTTTTCATTATTGTTTGTTTTGTTTGCTGATAAGATTTGGGACTCAGCGAAAGTGAGTCTTATTGCGTGTGCTACAGAAAAATAGTTTCAACACAAACTGATCAAAGAACACGATTATTGCGTACCTACATACGCCATTTGTTCTTAGTACTGCACGTGATGATTAAAAATACATACCAGTATTTGCCACTTAGCACTTGATTAAAAGAGACAAAAATATTTTAAAAAAGAAATCTATAATCAATGATTACATAAGATATTGATAAATCAAAGGAAATTTTGATTAAAAACTTACTGATAAGAATATCACAAAAGTTGCTAAATAGGTTAAGTGTTACGGTTAGTCAATTGTACACAGCAAGAAATAAAGCACCACATACATTAAGCCGGATCGAATTGTATGGAGCAAAAGAAGTCAACCCGACAAGGTCTGAAAAATTACAGAGCCTCTTAAAATCGATTTCTGCATAATTTTCCATTTCGATCGGAGAAAAATTCTTTTGGCAAAAAATTAAACATACCTTTCTCATCTTCATAAGATCCATCGCTAAAAAAATTAGGACTTAGTTTTTACCCACAAAACCGTTCATAAAAAAGCACGTTTGTGGTTTTAAGGCTGTTTTTTTTTTTTTTTTAAAAGAAATTTGTTTTTTGTAATTTTGTACTCGTTAACGAGTACAGACGTGTTTTCGTGTGTTTTCGTTCGCGCGAGTCTTAGCGTCTGACCCGTTCCATATGCTTTTTTCAAAGTGGTGAAACGTTTAGGTAAAGTACGATTTCAATCCCAGTGGAATATCATTTTTAGCCTTTAAAAAGGCGATTGTGTAATTTGGTGATTCACAAGTAAGGACTCAATAAAAGCCTTGTGTTTCTGAGTCCATTCCTTAGGTTAATATATATGCCTTTCGGAATGAGTGGCATACGTATTGTAAGAGAGAGAGACGACTCAATCATGAATAAACTTACTCCTGAACAACGTTTATTAATTGTGGAAACTTACTAAAAAATCAGTCATCAGTTAGAGAATTTTATAGAGTTCTTCAAAATCATTTTGGTTGTTATGAGCGTATAACTGAGCGCACTATTCTTAACACCATCACCAAATTTCAAACCAATTTTACACTCTTGGACATTCATCATTCTACCAGAGTGGATACAGAATATTTCTGCAGTAGCAGAGATTGTTCGTGAAATCCGTGAACAATCGATTCGTCACCGATCTCAGGCTTTGGGCATCTCTTATGGATCATTGTGGCGTGTCAGGAGGCGTGATCTTGGTCTGAAGGCCGAGTAGTTATTTCTCCGATCGACCGGTCGATCGCGAAGCGATATTTGGTCGATCATAGTATAATTTTATTTTTTTATTTATTAAAAAAAAATTTTTTATTTATTTTAAAAATTAAAAAAAAGCATAATTACTGAAACGTAGTATTTTAAAATTTTAAAAGAGCAGACTGAGCATTTTTTATAGTGCAAAACTTGAGCACGATTAATAAAAATTATCAAGTTGGTTTTACTATGTAGATCGCGACACATTTTTGAGATAAAAAGTCGATCTTAGGCACATACAAGTTGGCAACCCCTGCTATAGACGACGGCGAGTAATATCAGCGCTTACCACATTTTAAATTCTGCAGAAAACGCCTTCGCGATCTTGAAAAGATATTTTTTGACAATATAATGGTCCGAGTCTCATTTTCTTATATTTTTTTTTTATAAAAAAATTTTCACAAAATGCTGACCGATTAATCAATTTAGCAATGTACTCACGTTCTGCGACTTTAGAATTCAATAAATACCAAAGATCGTTCATATTTCTATAATTTTTCTTTACGGTTTCAACCTTGACTTTGTTCTACAGATTCTCTATTGGATTCAAATCAGGGCTCTGGGCAGGCGAATCCAAAGCGTCGATGTTTTCCGCACAAAATCAATTCTTTACAATTTTGGAGGAGTGTTTGTTTGGTGTCATTATCTTTTAAAAATGTCCGCTTAATTGGCATGAGATGGAGTGCATATGGTTCCATATGTTGTGTCCAAATACTGGGCCTACGCCATGCCAACAAAATTCACAACAGACCATAATATTTTCACATCAGTGTCTTAACATTTGCTGGGTGGACCTAGGATTGTACTTTTGCCATTTAGGACAATGAACAAAAGTTCTACTATCTGATCTCATGCTATTGATATTCATTTTATCACTCCACAATACGTTTTACCAAAAATTGATACTTTTTCTTGGTGATACTATAAAACAAGGCTGTGAAAACATTATGGTCTGTAGTGCATTTTATAAAAATCAATAACAAGTCAACAAATGCAATTTTAACACAATATTTTCTCTTTTTTCCAGTCTGTGCCATTTATGTGTCCAGCTCATTTCATCGGCTTTTTACATTCTGATCATTTTTTGTTGATAGATTAAAGCTGAAGTTCGTATTATTATTGAATATGAAGGATATATCTTTGAAAAAAACCAAACAATTGTTGTTTGTTAATAATATTTACGATACTGTAGCATAAGAAAGAAGCTACAAAAAAATGTGCCATTTTTATGACCATGGCTGTAATTATCTGTAAGTCTGCGTAATTAGTATATTTTTACATTTTTAATATCTAAGAAACATTTGCATTTGTATACTAATAACATAACTAACACAAGCGTGTAGTGTAAATTCACAATTTACCCTCTTATCTACTTCACTGCTTTGGAGAAATCTAAAATGTGCAGAATGTTTATTGTATGATAAGAAATCATGTCAAATGAATTGTTGCCAGTTGGCAGAAATAAAGAAATACTATAAAACAAAAATTTTGTTTTTACAAGTTATCACATTGCTCTTATGCCTATAGAAGCTAAAGAAAGTTACGTGTATCCAACTTTTTTTTGTTTTTTGTTTTTGAGTAACACTTAATGAACTATTTTTAGATAAATTTTCAAGTAAAATTTTATAGCAGAGTTCTATCTACACATATGTACATATACAGTGCCGGATTTACAAATCAAGGGGCCCATAGGCACAAGAGTGATGGCGGCATATCCGGACTGAAAAAACGATACCGAAGTAACCGAATCGACCCTATCGAAGACTCGTTTATGGTGGGGACCCAGAGGCACGTGCCCCTATGGCCCTTATGTAAATCCGGCACTGTACATATATATGGATGATTTCATTTACCATGATTTTCATTAAACGTCAGCATGAAGTTCTAATAACATTTCATATATGTAACTATTTTGCTTGAACCTATGTATGAAGAATGTTAAAAACATTTTTTGAAAAAAATCAAAATAAATTAAAGTTTACAATAATTCCTGCCAACCAACTTGCTACTATTTATGAGTAATAACTACGTATATATCTTTCTTTCTCACAGCTAAATACATGTTCGTTTTATTTATTTACAAATACACAAGGATTAGATGTTGAATTGTAAATTACAATGTATGTACATATAGTATGTATTAATGTGATTGTTTTTTATATGGTTTCTTATTTTAGTAACATACACGTAAGTACATTAGACTGTCCGTTATTATCCAAGCTTTTTTAATCGAGGAGGCGATAACTAACGTTGAGTGCTCATTTGCACGCTATACTGAACAAAAATGAAATATTTTTTAGGCGTTTGACATTTCTGTGTTTATTATATTGGGTTTAAAAAAATAAATAAAACACACAGGAAAAAGTCCTTGCATGAATTTGTCAGTGTTTTTATACCCTACACAGAGAGTATATTCACTTTGTCATTCCGTTTGTAACGCATAGAAGGGGGCGTGGTAGGTATAAAGTATATATACTCTTTATCAGCGTCACCACCTGAGTCGATATAGCTATGTCCGTCGGTCTGTGTGTATCCGCCTGTCTGTTGAGATCACGTTTACGGAAAACTAAGCAAGCTAATCAGGTCATAGCTTCTTACAAGCTGCTAGCGTATAAAAATGTGCGATTTTGATGAAACTTGGTGACATGGTGCACATATGATCAAAAATTGGATTGGTCTAGGTTTTAAAATTTCAAAGGCTCTTAAAGTGACGTGGTACAGCCCTAAATTGTAACATTTATAACGACATAGCTCGTAAGCCATGCAAGATATTGTGATGAAATTTGGTGCACAGATACCGATCATATATATCTTAAATTATGCTTAAAGTGGGCGGAATTGAAAAAGTGGGGGTGGCACTTTTCAACAATCAAAAATATTGATTTCGTATAACTCAGAATTTGGACATACGATTTTCATAAAAATTTTAGAGATGATGATGCCACTGAAAGCAGTCATTAAAACGTTGTAAGTCAGTATACTGGAAAGTCTCGTTGAAGGACGTGGCTCAGCCCACAATAATTATAAACGTTATAATTAGAGAACTAACAACGTAATCGTTATGAAATTTAGTATGGCAGATATAATTGCTAAAAGGTATCTTGATACAAAAGTACGGACGTGGCACCTCCCATATAATCAAAAAACCTTTAACATTATAGATAGTCTGCAATTAGAGTAATGTTCATAAAATTTGGTCTATGGATGTCAGTTACTATAACCTTTAAGATTAAATGGATTTGGAACGATTGCATCAGTGGGCGTGACACCTTCTGTATTAGCATAAAGTTGTAAGCGCTATTTTAAGAGAATTATTGCAGCATTTGGTATGAAATCTCATGTAAGTGGCTTACTTGCTGTAAGGTACATATATCTGAATTAAAAGCGGGCGAAATAGCACCAGTGGGCGTGACACCTCCCATACAAGTAAAATTCTTTAAGTGGCATAGCTATCGAAATATGTCAGCAGTCATACTGAAATTTGGTGTCAGAGGTTTATTTGTGGAAAACTTTTGGATCAAAATCGGAATGGATTTTATCTGGGGGTGTGTCACCGCCCAAAATTTTAAGGCTATTTAAGGCATATATCACAAACTATACCAGTTATTTTGCTGTCATGCAATCATGAATATAATTTATTGAACCAAATGTAGGCAGAATTGGAGAATTGGGCATAGCATATTTGGTTTATTATTTCAATTCCATTCAAGTTTTCTCTACATTTTAAATTTTCCAATATATTCCATGTATTTTTTTCCACTTTTACAACCTCTTTCAACTTTATTCGAAATTTTCTTTATTTTTTTGGATTTTTCATTTTTCAACCTCTTGCAACTTTTTTTGAGATTTTTAATCACTTCCACCATTTTTCACATTTTTTCGACTCCTTCAATATCTTTCAACTTGCTTCAATGGTTTTCATATTTTTTAGACTTTTTCAGTTGTTTTCAACTGTTTCAACACTTTTCAACCTCTTTGAATCTTTTGACATTATTTTCGACTTATTCAATCTTTTCAACGTCTTTTCAACATTTATTTAAAAAGTACTTTCAATGCAGTGTAGGGTATGTGAGTTTCGGCCTGGCCGAAGATAACACCTTTACTCGTTTTTTTATTTTCCCTTAACGGCTCATATAACAAAGAACATAAAGCTTTAAACATTTTTTATCCCAAAAAACGTGTCAAGTGCTCGGTGACAAGTCTAACATAAAAATTTTTTTTAGTGCCGAATCGAAATTTGGAAAATAATGTGCAGTCTAAAGTACATGCACAAAACAAAATTTAAAAATTGGGATATTTATTGGCTTTCTTTCATTTTATGACATCATAGCCAAATATTTTTGCTTCCAAACAAAGCTGAAGGTAATCTTAGAAGTATGTACATACTTAGTTATTTTGTTTGTTTTTGCATTTCGCATATTTTTGTGTTTTCGTAATTGCTACACACATAATTAAAAAAAACAAACACAAAAAACAGAATAAAATGTTATAGTAATTCTATATGCAAAGGATGTTTCTACGATAAAATAAATATCAGATAATCAAGTTATCAACAAGTGGTGGAAGTGTTTGTGTTTGTTATTGGTCAGTTTTTTAGGTATTGTATTTCACAAACGGAATGATGAACTGAAAGAATTCAATTTGAGCCGATTCAATCTAGTTTAAATTGGTTAATTTTGAATTAAACTTAGCCCAGATCATTTTTTTACCACTCCAGGTTTTTCTTTTTTTACAGTTTATCTAAAGGAGTTGAAGTAAATTTTTATAGAATTGAAAGAAACTAAGTTTGGATTGAAAAATAATGTTCAATAAAAGTTCTACTAATTTTTGTTTGTTTGATTTTCTTTCGGAATCTATCATTTCCTGTTGATGCTTATGCAACCAAACTTGAATAAGCTTCGATTGGATGCTTTTGAAATCAAAAAGTCATATACATACAGCTATGGACAAAGAAATAGCACACTTTTAAAATAATTTGTTTTAGATAACTTTTTCACATTATTTAAAAAGGACACAAAAAAATCTTTTGCGTTATACTTGGCACTTTAGTCGATGAAGAAATTAACGGTTAAAAATTTACCGTTACGATTGTTAGTTGTTGTTGTTGGTCATTTAACTAGCTGCGCATATTATTTTAAGTGAACAGAGAAATAGCACACTTTAGATTGAGTGTTTAAAAAAGAAAATGGAACGTAGTTTTTCATTTACTCCAGAAAAAAGGAAGATTATATTCGGACTATTCGAAAAAGGCCAAAATCCCACTCAAATTGCCAAAATACCAAATTGCTCAGTGGAAAATGGTATCAATTCGGTAATGGCGTACCCAGATTTAAATAACAAAAAAAATTCGCAAGCAACCTCCACGAAAAACCGAAAGTCGCTTTGATAGAGACATCGTCAAAAAATATAAAGTTGATCCTTTTAAATTCTTGCGCATTATAATGACCGAAAAAAATTATGAATTCGACATCAATGTTTCGAGCAGACTTGTAAAAAGACTTTTTGGATGTGTCAGTAGGAAAAAGACACTACTATCCAAAAAAATATAAGAGTGCAGCGTAATTTTGCGAAGTTTCAGTACTGTAATTGCAAGAAATAAAAAAAAACAAGCACAAAATGCATAAAATAAAAAAAAAATGTACAACTAGCTGCTTATACTATCTTCAACCGCTGTTGCACGATTTCATCAGTAAGCTTTATTACCCGTCATTTAAGAATTTCCAAGCTTACTAGGTTTTATTTTTTTCATTGACCAGTTTAGAATCATAGCTAAATTTAAGCACAGGGCGTCAAAACGCTACATTTCATTTTCCTTGTATGCATTTGTTTTCGAACTCTTTTGATATTACACATTTCTTGCAAGCGCTCGCTCCGTTGAAAGATTTTCCAGCGATACGAACTGAGTTGCAAGTGCTATATGTTAATATCGGCGAGCTCACCGAGAGTAATTTCTTTGTTTGCGAATTCATTTGCGGAGTCTTTCCCTTAACTCAATCTTGTGACACCTAGTGTTTCTCTCTGGTAGATATTCAACTTGATCATCCAATACATAGGTGGGCAAAATAGGAAATAAGAGCCAATTTTAGCTCTTTACAACAAACATCATTTTTATTAAGAAAAATAAGCAAAACACAAGCACTCTACCCTGCTACGCACATTTTTATTTATGTGGTTTTTCTTATACGCGCTATATTTACATTAAATTTACATTGGGATTTTAAAAAAAAAAAAGGCGCACAAGCAAACAACAATGCGGACATTGACGACAACTTCTCTCGTTTCGTTTGATCAGTGTTCGCTTATTTTTGCACTCATGCTGTTGTTCTTGTTTGATTCTTGGAATTAGCTTTTGGCTTATAGCAGAATTTTTTTTGCTATCGAGATCGAATTTATGGTAACTGTTTTTGCAGTTGTTGCTTTTGTTGTAGCTTTTGTTGTAAGTAGCTCCTGCTTCCAAAATTTTGCCCACCTTTGATCTAAAATGTGAATTTTTCAAATTCTCGTCACATTTCTTTGAAAACTTTCTTAATATGATAATTTAAGTTTTTATCACCTAACTCATTCAAGTCACTCTAACTCATTCAAGTCATTTCACTTTCGTTCGTACGGTACTTGATTTATTAGATGTCCTTGCTTTAATTTTATTGTTCCTGATCTGTCCACCTTTTGTCCACGCAAACCTTTTTCACCACTACAATCGCTACATTTTTGGAAATGAGTAAAAAAAAAGTTGAAAATACTTTTCGCGACTACAAAACCGATTTTTTAAAATTAGTGAAAATATTTCTCATGACTGTAACACCTTTGAAATAATCTTTTCTTGATAAAACGTATGTTAAAACGGAGAAAATTGGTACCACTCTTGCCACCAGCGCCAGGATTGAATTTTTAAACATTGGTAAAATAAACGTAGATATTTTTTAAAAAAGATCCCAAATACCAATATTTATAACTTTAATGCCTTCGGTTTTGAAGACACTAGATTGTCATGATGTTATTTCGTTTTCACCCCTTTTCGCTGAATTGAGATTTTGAAAAGTTATGAAACACGGTTCAATTTGTTCTAAAATATCGATTTTCACTACTGTAATGACCAGGGTTGTCAAATTCAATAAGACCTTCCAAAAAGTACGTCGGTTTAAATTGATTCATTCTTCATTTTTGTTTATAAATTTGTTCAGCTGACAGATACGCTGATGTCAAATATGCGAAATTACAGTTGCACTACTGGCTGATTGGAAATCTGCTTGAGAAAGTGCTTAGCTTAATTTTACAACTGGCTACTAGATAGCGCTAGTTGTAGTTCTCTATCTTACTATCACCTGCCTGTGAAAGTTCTTAGCTTAATTTAACTTTTTAAAAAGCACTTACTACACTATGACTGACTACTGGCTACTAGATGGCGCTAGTCTCCCTCTCAACTTCCGTTTGCAATTTCCGCAACACATTTTTCAGCTTACCCTCCGTAAAGAAGTTTTACTTCAAAAAAATTTTCCGTCGATTTGTTTTTAAAGAGAATTACAAATTCTGATTTTTCTGTTGAAAACATTTTATTTCTGTTTCATATTTCCGACCATACTTGGACCTGTGCCACGAAAGCTATGAAACGACAGTCAGCAAATCATGGAGCGTTAATATGGTTGCCAATAAAATCGACTTGATTTTACGCATTACTTGTGTCAAGTTAAGTCAATTTTTGTGAATATTTAAACAAACGTAACATAAGTGACTTCTAATATTTTTAAATTTAACGCAACATTTTTACTGGGTATTTTGATGATAATCGGAATGGAGCCTGCATTTTTGAGGCAGTTGAATACACCTATGGTTTTGACCTATTTTATCATATCTTTGTCTATAATGCTCCTCGCATCAGAAACACAAGGCACTGTTCTAGAGTGTGTACATATGTTATGTATATGTATTGGAATTAGTTAGGAATGCGTGTGTATAATTGTCACAATTTTATTGATTCTGCTAATAAATAGTTTGTACCATTGATGTTTTATTATCAATTTTAAAAATTTCGTAGCTAATATTTTTTTTTAAACTGAGGTTAAATTTGACAAAATTAATAATACATTCTACATTACTTAATGAATTTTACAAAGAGTATACACACAGAATTGATGGTAAAAATATGTAATTTTATGTATACAAGTGAATGAAGAGTAAACTTTCAAACCAAATTCAATAAAAACTGATCCCAAAATAAATCAAAGGCATTTCAGAATGTATAAGCATTTTTTTATAATAAAACATATCAAGCTTTTTACTATTTCAAGAATATATGATATTTTTTAAGCAGCGCGATAATTTGTATGCTTCAAAATGTTGGCAACAGTCAACGCTTTTTGACCATGAAGAGCGGCGCTGACAGCGGCCGTTGCCCAAAGCAATCGACCACAAAAACAATAACAACAGCGATCAACAAACAACTTAGTTATTATGTAATATAACTACATTTAACTCAAGTAGCATAAGAACTGCTGAGCCAGGTATAAACATACAGTGGTGGTCAAATGTGTCATTTCAAAAACAATTTTATTACAAGTGAATCGCTAAAAATCGAAGTAGATAACTCTAACCGACATTAGCCATTAGGCATTAGACATAACTAATTGGTTAACTAGACACTGTGATACAAATAATAAATCTTTAAAAACGCAATAAACCAAAAGCCAATTCCAAGAATGTAGAAATAAAATTACACTGATGAAACGAAAGAAAGGAAGTTGGCGTCAATAAGGGTGTACACATGATCAAATTTTTCATCAAATTGTTTGTCAAACAATTTGACAGCTCAGCGTACACATGATCATATTTTTCGTCAAATTTCAGTCTTTCTCCGACCACCATAGAGAAATCATCGCGGTGGCAGACAAATTATTATGTTGATGATAGATGGATAGATGGTATGTGGATGAATTTAATTTCACCTTAATTAAAACCTAATGTCCTTTTCAAAACCACAAAAACAATCAGTAATTTTTGTGAGCACAATACCATCTAAAATAAGGAATAAAATTTTACACAAAAACTAAAAAGTCTCCGAAAATCGAAGCAATTATAAGTTAAAAAATTATGTGGTTATTTAAGTATAAAACTAGTTTTAATTTAATTCCATTCCATTTCCGCGCGATGTGCACTCGTTGAAATCTTTTTTCAAATGACAAAAATGTACTAGCTAATTTGACGAGCGTAGACACCATCAAATTGTTTGTCAAGCAAGCAGAAATTCAAAATATTTTGTTTTTCATCAAACAATTTGATGAGCGTTCACATATTCAAATTCTCATCAAACACCATATATTTTTTTGACCGTCAAATTGTTTGACAAATAATTTGATGAGTTGTTTGATCATGTGTACACCCCAAATGTGCGCTTTGTTGTTTCCGTGTTTGTGTTACATGTTTCGTTGGAGAAACGAAGATAAGTCATTTTCTTTGTATCATCCTCTCTTGTGCTACTGGTACTGCTGAGTTGCAGAATGTCACGCTTGATCTATACTTCACAGTAACCCTTCAATCTAACGTCACAGCAAGTAGTTTTACGCAGAGCTCTATTTCATATAGAGGCATGGACAATTTCAAATAATAGTTTATCAAAGTGATTATAGTGAAAATATCAAAGGGTTTGAGCTATTAAACGAGAAAAACAGAAGCTCTACTTCATGGATGTATAGACATAAATCAATGAGTTTGGATCTTAGGGCATAGATATATAAGATATAACGCAGTTTCAGTTTATTCAATACAAGTGTTACTGTAATAACAAGCAATAGCCTCATGCAATCCACATACTAAAGTAAACAAGCAACAACCCAGTAGGCAAGGGCAGGAGCTTGCAGGCCTTCTAGCAGGCCTTCCTTGGTAAGATTAAGGCCTTGCCACCTCCTTTCAAACTGACTTTCTTTTTTATATGAAACGTCCCGATAAAACAGGCCTTCTTTAGCAGGCCTGATAGAAATACTCTTCAAGCAGGTCTTCCTACATCGCTTGCGTCAAGAGCCCTTCTAAGAGCACTTGCCGTAGAAGGGTTCACAGAAGTACTTTGAAAAAATTAAATCTTTATACGTCGTGAGACTCTTAGTTAAATGTTTTTTTAATGCGTCGACCCCTTGCGTTGATATTGTTAATGTTTTTTTTTGTGACGTTTTCTTAATTTATAATTTGACATTGAATACACAACACTCTACCATTTTAACATAACATGAAACAGAAGATCAGCCTAGCAACATGCACACCGTTCCTTACTTCTAACCATTTATCTATTTTTGATGTCGTATTTCTACAATGCAGATGACAAAAAAGTAATGCCGAATCATAAAACATTGCTATAAAGGAAATAAAAAAATACATAAAAAGCCTTAAAGTAAATGTAGTCCTTCTTTTTTACCTTCTAATATCAGGCCTGATAGCACGTCTGCTGTGGGAAGGCATAATAGCACGCCTGCTGAGGAAAGGCATAATAGCACGTCTGCTGTGGGTAGGCATAATAGCACGCCTGCATTGGGAAGGCATAATAGCACGCCTGCTGAGGGAAGGCATAATAGCACGTCTGCTGTGGGTAGGCATAATAGCACGCCTGCATTGGGAAGGCATAATAGCACGCCTGCTGTGGGAAGGCATAATGGCACGCCTGCTATAGGAAGACATAATAGCATTTCATAAGTATACGCTCAATGGAGTGTAACTATTCTCCTAATTGAAATTTCACTACTTATAAAATTTACTTATTGTTAATATTGACGGATTGCAAATAAAAACAAAAAACATAATAAAAAAAAAAATTAGCATTTATGTTTTTATTTGCATGAAAATTTAGTTTTGAGAAGGCCTCTTACAATCGGAGCAGTGCTAGCAGGCCTTCTCCGGGCCTGCTGGGAAGCTACCTGTATTAACCCTTAGGTGTTTTTTGATGCGGCCGCTTTTATATTTCATTTGTTACAACTTAACACCGTGTTATGAAATTTCGTACAACCAAAGGTTAAATCCAATAGTACAGCGTTTAAACTTTTGATGCCGACACCTCAAAATTACTTTAAGAATAACCTACAAAGATGCATGTTATCAATCCATGTAAATATGTGCATGAACTACACCAGGAGAAATTAGGAAAGAACATAAAACGTTCACTAATATGTAGAAATATAAGTTAAAGCTGCCGCGAGTGACTGCATCAAAACTTGAACAGAGGTTGTGTGCATGTATATTTGGTAGCTGCAAATATTTATTTTAATATCAATAACTTTTTACCATCGAGTCGACCCGTATCATATTTTGCAGCGATGACAACGAGAAACATATAGCGTCTGCTCAAGTTCTGCTGCAGTTACCTGCGGGCGGCAGAATACTTGACACTACATTAAAATCTCTGGCAACTTTAAAAGCTTCTAATTTGTTTTAATGGAGAATTTTTATAATGTTTGCAATAAAAAATGCTTGTACATAAATTATGAAAAGCTCTTTACAAAAATCAAAAAAAATTTTTTAATACGCCCCTTCTCACAAGTTACTGAGAAATTTTCTATAAGAAAATTAGCCATGGAAAACTTTTCATCTTTGACCGTTTGTATACGACATTAAACTTTTGGTTCGAGTCATTTCATTTCCTTTTCATTTATTCATTCAATCGTAGTTACAAATTCTACAATCCCAATCAACTAATTACAAGTTAGTTAACTGTGCAAGCAAACTTAACTCTCCCCGGGACACTTATGACGATTTCGTCCATGCCTACTTTCGGCCAACTCTGTATCTTGGAATCTGCATATGGGCGTGTACTGGGACACTTCCTTAAATAAAAAACTGTATTGTACCATGGTGGTCCTCACATCAAAGCAAGCTACTTTTTATTGAGATGTTATTGAGCCATAAGAGTTTAAAATGAGAGGACGAATTGATTATAAGTGTACAGAGTCGGAAGTTTTTCGTCTAATAGTACTTTCTTATTCAATTTCACATTTTATACATTATTCATCAATTTAAGAAAAAAAATAATAATTAGCGGCAGTGATTTATTACAAAAAAAAACCGGTACATTAACCATTGAAGAGTTTAATATTAATAAAAATTCTTTGTGGAGTTTTGTCTAGACGTGTAACGGTACAAATATCCGCTGACACGTCGAAAAAACATTTTTAATTTTGAACCGCTCTAATGCAATCACAACTTTCTCATAATATTAAACTCAAACGTTTCTCAAATGAAGTTATAAATTGGTATCGTAAAAGACTTTATTTGAAGACATTGACCGAATTAGAGAATGATCCTAAGCTCGTAAAGTTTTTACCAAGTTTGATTTGTCCACTCTCTTTGTAAGAATAATGTGCCACAACAATCTAAGAAAGTTCATAAGCTTCCTTGGTTTAATAAATGCTGTAAAAAAATTTAAAAACCTTAGAAATTAATTTTACGATCTTTTCAATGCTTCAAATAATTTCTGATACAAAATATATTACGACAGAATATAATTTCATCGATAAATTCTTATATAAACAGTATATCTTGCAAATTGAGCAAAGTATATATGATAATACTAAATCATTTTGGAAGTTTATAAAATCCAGAAAAATACATCTGATATACTCTCTGATATATCATCTGAATCTCTTCGAAATTTATTGTTATGATGTTGTCCTCATATCGAATTGATGGTATTAATTTGGTAAGCGTTAAAAATGTACTGAATTTGGGAGTAATGTTTAACTTGAGTTTTTGCTTTGTGGAGCATTTATGTTTTACAATTCCAAAAGTGTATTCAGTACTGACTTTTGTTAGGCGACATACCTTTACTGACCCTTATACTTTAATGTGTCTTTAAAATTCCCTTCGTTACTCTAGATTTTTAGTTTCGACATCATATCCATAAGCCCATGTTATGATGAATTGGCTCATGCCATTAAGTTTTGCTGCAAAACTTTTTTCAAAAGTGCTAAGTTCGAACAAAAATATCAGCGAATGGAAGTTGATCAGGAGTTGCTAAATCAAGTCGAAAACGATACAGAACTATTAAAACTTATTATAACAAGTGATGACACATGGCTTTCATGTTATGATGTCGAAACTAAGGTGCAATCGACCGAGTGGAGGCATTCTGGATCGCTGGATCTTATCCATTATTTATAAAAATTGCAAAATCGCCAACAGTACTAAAACAAGTGATATTCTTTCAAAAGCTGACAAAAAAGTAAATGGCCAACATAGCTGACAAATACAAAAACAAAAATATCGTGCCAACAGGACAAACGCATCCCGTGAAATTTCGAAACTCTCGTTATATTCCGAACACACCTCGTATGGTTCATTCAAAAAAGCTTCGATATTGATTATGGCTTCGCTATGGGTCTGGTGAAAATGAAATCGCATTAAATAAAACTTTAGCGTTGAGAAAGTAGTACCTTTAATTCAAAAACCATTTTCCGGCAGTTTCTAGTAAATTTATTTAAAGAAAATCGAGGTAATCTTATCTCAGCGTAGTAACAAGGAATTTCATAGTTTTTGTGCAAGCAAATGAGGCGTTCTTTTAGAATAGTAGCAAAACGCGTTGTTTGTGGATGGATATTTATAATAGAGAAATTTTTTAAGTTTTTTGGAATATGTACGGCGGAAATTTCAGAATATTCGTTAGCAAGTCGTAAAATTCTTTCAGTAGGATTTGGAATAAACAGAGGATGATGGACTAATTTTAGGTACATTTAGGTCCGATGACCATTTTTCTTTTATTTCACTAAATTATTACTTACAGTTCACTCCCACACGCCAGTGATGTTCTACACTGATATCACATCATACAATAATATCTTATTTCCAAAAAAAAAGTTCAATATCCGGCTCTTGCTCTTGGAAGCGAAATATTCCAGGAACGCCACTGCTCCCATACAGCCAAAATTTTAAGACTAACTATACTGAATGAGTTATTTAAGGTAGTGCAGCTAAGTTTCACACTTATGTATACTAAAAATTGTTTGCACAAGGTCTGGACAAAAATTGGGCAAATTTTGCTAAGAGAGTTGCATCTTCGCATCACTAGTTTTTGAGAAGCCACCCAAAACGAAAATTCGAAAGATCGACAGATCGGGTACAGGGTATAGTTTATACGGATCATACCATTTCAACAACTTTTGTTTAATCGAAAACAAAACTTTTTTAAGCAATCCTTCGAATTTTTGTGTTAAAAACTGATTCAGGATTTCGGTATTGAGTTCTCTATTCGACAAATTTGAGAAATGCAGAATTTTAAAATTTCTTTTAATGGATACGATCATAAAGTTATTTCAACTTTACCTATTTTAGGTGAATTGCCCTATGGTTTTTTAGTGGGTACGAGTGTTGACGTTTTTCGGATTTCCACCAGTACTAATATTTCTAAATTCAGATCCACCATTGTGAACCGCTGCTATTGTCTACCGATGTTGCTTAGCCACATTTTTAATTTTGGTATTTTCTTATCAAATTAAATATTAAGCTTTTTATATGCAGAACAGTTCCATTCATAATTACAACTGTGGATGTCGTCTGTCGCTAGATATGTTCTGACAGATGTTTAGTTTCTTTCACCTTTCTATTTTCATATAAAAATTTGTAGGTATAAAGAAAATGCTATAACAAATATTAGGCTTATATCTAGTTTGCGATAAGTAATCGATTTTCTTTTTTCCTTAGACCTAGTTTTCTAACGTGGTTTTTAGATATAAGATGTTGCTGACAATGCTTTTTTAAATGGCAGTAATTAGTTAAGAATCGATTGTATGGGCGTCAGTAAATTCTAAATTACTCCCGTAATATGTAAGGCAAGACAAGTGAGTGACTGATAGTTATGCATTTACAATAGTCGTTTGAAACTTTTGATGAAAGACTTGCTCCATCCAGAGATTTCCAACTGTTTATTTTTTATTGTTTCCAAATAAAGAGGATGCATAAGGATATTATTTTAATAACACTTAATAGCTACTTTTAGAACATAAAGGATTTTTCGAAAAAAAATAAGTAAAAATTTTTAAAAAATTGTCATGACTTGGAAACTGTACGATAAAATCTATCCAGAGATTTCCAACTCATAATTTTTAGTTAAGGCACATTCGCAATTGACGGCGGCTATGTCTCCAAAACGTGATTTAAGTGATAAATTGCTTAGGACACAATACACAAAGCACAACTAATTACATGAATTGAATCGGCAAACATGTTGCAAGCTACGAGCGCTCGAACAATCGGCCTGTTCGATCGCTATTTCTGCTCGTTTTAGGTTCGATACTTTGATGAAATCCCGAGCATTGTTTACACTTTTATTGTTAAGCCTTAAAAAGCGAACTCTGAAAGAAGTCTAGGCAATTTACGCTGAAGTACACTTCTGCCGAATATTGCTATCTTATTTGTTTTATTTATTGTATTTTTCTATATTTCTTTGTGTTACTTTGTCTATACAATTGTTGGTAATTGTTGGTCTGTTTATCAAGAAAAATAAGAATCGAAAAATGTTTATACGCTTACCTCGTTACCACTGCGGCCTTTGTTTCATTAAAAAGATTTTTGACAGCTGCTGCCACTGCTCCGGCTGCTTCGCCGATTCCGGTTAGATTTGCTTTTTGTAATGATTCATTTTGATCACTACTTAACGCACAATTTCCAGAATTGAGAAACAATGCGAAAATTACAATAAAAAACACAAAATTGGAACGAAGATTATAATTAGCGAGTGTGAGAGAGGAGGTATTTGCCTCCGGGAAGCTCGACGTGAAAATTGATTTTTCGATTTTCTCAATGCTGCTGGTATTGGTGTTGTCGTTAACACATGCTGGAGGACAACATGATTTCCTTTTAACAAATACTACTTTAAATTTTCTAGTCCGAATTCGTTGACTTTTTGACACAGCGCTTTCATCCATAATACTGTTTCCTTTTCCTTTTTTATTTTTTTTTTTTGCTTTATTTACTTTAAAATTCTATTTTTAACTTTTACGGCGCTAACCTTTTGAAATCGTGTTATTGAAAACTATGAAATTAAATAAATCACCGAAAGACCGTCACACTCAATGCCTGTTTATGCTATGTTTGCTCTCGAATTCCTATTGACTGTTATGTAGTTCTTTCTGTTCTACGAAGAGCTCACACCCAAGATCAAAGAGTGCAAAGATATGAAACTGGCGGTAGGATTCCAACACTAACACAAAATAAAAATCAATTGCGTTGCCACTTTTAAGGCACAACCAATAAGGGACTATTTTATAGCTAATTCAAATTTCATTGCATTTTAGGCAAAATCCTACAGCATATTCAATAAAATCAAGAAATAAAATATTAAAGTTTTTCTTTAGGTTAAAATTAAAACATGACAGCCTACAATGGCTAACTTATCTACTAGAGGTCTGCATGAGTGCACTCAAAACGGCTATCAAGCCACTGGCCACGTTACGAGTCCATCGAGCCCTTCTGCACAAAAGCTACAAAAAAAACACTAAGCAAGAGTGGAGCACTTACAAATAAAATGTTCGACAAGTTCAAGCCCTCGTAGTTTATTGCATTCGGAAGTTTCTATGATGATCGTTTAGTGTAATCATGCAGAATTCTATTATCTACCACTGTCTTTCAACGGATACACACTGTTAAAATGATAGCACACTTGATCGTATGAAAAGAAACATAATAGCGGCGGACGACTGGTAAAGTTCCAACCGATACCCGTCGATTTAGATTTAGTTCTATATTCACAGCCAGTGGTTGACGACCAGCGTTGCATTTCTACTCAGCTTATGTCAATTTATTAATTTAAGTTTCTAGTGGCAATTCTAATTCTATGGAATGTAATTCTGATATAAATAATTAATAGAGAAACATGTTCTCAAAAAAAAGTTTTCACTTAGTCACAATACATATCTACCTTTTTTCTTCACTTAATTGACCAATTTGATCAATTATCCGGGATTTTTTTAATTGATTCTCAGGAATAAGTGGGCTCGCTTTATTGATTCCCCGGTTTATAGATCTAATGTTTTTTTACCGTCAAAAGATCAACTAAGCGGGGTCTACCAAACATTAATTTTTTTTTTTTTGGAAAATAAGAAAAACATATTTTTACCTAGCGTTGTTAGTTCTACGACTAAAAAATGCACGAAGCATAGAAAATTTGGCCACTAACTAAAACTGTAAGAGAAAAATGTCTGATGTTTGCAACATTTTGTTCTCACATTTTCGAATTAGATAGATTTACATTGAAACTACTGGAATACCTCACTGTGAATTGTTGAGAGCTAAATGCTTTATAGTCCTTTGAATTCAACGAAATCCATTTTGAATTTGTAAGGATTAAGAACTTTTTATTTAATTCTAATAGGGTACTTCGCCTAATTTCTAATCGAGTTGCCAAGTTGAACCGTTCCTCGTTAGTGTGGCTCGGATTGTACTATATCATTTACAAAATACGGCAACATTGTTTTAAGCGAAATTACACGTATTCTCTGACATGCAGTACGTGTGAGCACAAATCTTTTGGCGGAAAGAGCTTCATATCTTTAGCTCTTTGCCCAAGTCCAATAAATCACTGTGATTTCACTCTCACCGCGTACCACCATTTGTACGTAAGTTATTTGTTTTTATTTTTCTTTTCCTCTGACCTTTTGGACATTCGGCGTTTTCCCACAGCAGCCTTTATGTATTCGCTGGGCTAATTTAGTTTGGTCCGCAAAATTTAAATAGATTTTTTTACGCTAACATTACGTCGGTTCTGTTGCAACATTTGACACTTCCTGACCCAACTTTTCTATTTCCTGTTCTTGAATTTCTAAATTTATCCGAGCAATTTAGTTTTTATCGATTGATTTTAACAGAACACTTAGATGTTTACCATTTTCAATAAAAATGCAGAACACAATGAACTGTCAATTAATGTTGTTGCCATATTTTATTTAAAATATTTTGATTTTCATCCCACGGCAGTATTTCGTTATAGCGAGAACATATTTGGAGCAGCAGCATCATGACTCCAGGGCAGCCAAATCTGTAAACGTGAAAATTATAGAGAACAATAAGGGGTGAGAAAGAGACATATAGAAAATCGTGCAGTTTGTTGCCGTGCTGTCCAGTTGGCGATATATAGAAATTGTTGCCTATTTTATCTGGCAGCAAAATATCAGTGTTCAAGCTGCCATGTACTGAAAATTTATGTCTAAGATATTTTTTTTTAATTTATCCAGCTCTAATAATGAACAACAATATTCTTTTTGAATATTGCAAAAATTTTATTCTGACTAATTTATTTGTTTACAATATTTGAAGTTTTGACAGATTTTCCTGCTTCTGCTTTTATTCTGTTCCACAGAGCGTTTTGCTGCTGCTGCCCTAATTGTGCTATGCCTATTATGCGTTAAACAGAGCACGAGCGGTTGACGTTAATACCGCCAGCGGTGAGCCGTACGACGTAAGTGCCGCTATCGCCTACGGTGGAGTTAGATTTAGTTTTAATTTTGCCGTCGCGGCAGACAGATCAGTGTCCAAGCAGCTTGTGCCAATATAATAATTTAAGTTTGTAGTGTCAATTTTCATTTTATGTAAATTGATTCTAATAGAAAAGGAACAAATGAATTAAATTACAACGAATTACTAAAAGAAGAAGTATTTTCTCAAAAAATAAAAATGGTTTCTCTCTGTCTCAATCAAATATTTTTCAATAAAAAATTACAGAATTGCTGCGTATGACTGATAGTCTGCCGACGGTTACCCGTCGATTTGGACTAAATTCTATTTTCATCGTATGCGCACGACGCTCAGTGTTGCATTTCGAATCAGCTTGTGTCAAGTTTTTTGTTTACGTTTGAAATGTCAATAGCCCAAGCCAAAATAGACGTGACGAGACATAACGAGTAAGTTCGAGTATATGTAAGCCACTAACTGCGTTCGAGCCAGATTTTGTGGTAAAAATGAAATAGGTCAAATCGAGATATATGAAAGAGCGAAAGCTGAAATTTTTCCGACTAGTTGTAACACCTGAATTTTCTGCTCGAACGCAAAATGGGTAAAATATGAAAATTGTCAAAAAGTTGCGAGTATTTTTGTAAACAAACGATAGCTGACCTCAGGAGGTAAAGCCTGCGTTATACATAGTTGCATATCTATTTGCTTGATACTTTCTAAATGCAAGCCAAGGGAAACCTTTTTGAGAATATTATTGATAGTATGATATAATTCAAAAAGCTAATGACTTACCATCAAAATTAAGGTGTCATGCGAAAGGTTATATAGCGTGTAGCAATTTTTGATTTAATTAATAAGGCTCTCGCAAGCTGTCAAACTCATCTAAGCTCTTCTATGAAAGAGTTAGTCGTCCTGAACAACCGAATGTCGAAATAGATAGCCAATACAAAACAAATTAAAAATCTAGTACACTTTGACAATTGATCACTGTAGAAAAAAAAGGTTTTAGTCGATCAGCTGATTAATTTTCACTATAAACCTCCTTTTGGAAGAAGCAACATTTTTTTCCTAGTACCAACTACATTCACATATTTTTGCCTAGAAATACACCCCTGAAATTGAAGTTTTGACATATTTATTTTTAACCAATGAACACATCCGCTCTGGTGCAATTGGCAAAAGTAAACAATAATAATTTATTTTATTCCTGCTTCTTGCCATAATTTTATGAAAAGCAAATTTTGTTATACTGTAATAAGACTGTAACCATGGAGATCGATGATTTGGATCCAATTGATATACTTGCCTTTACGACGGATGAATTACGAAACCGTTTTGCGTCAGCAAAGAATCCAACCGATCAAGAAACAGTTATTTTGGAATTTTTGCAAAGCTGGGAAGCCGATCCATCGTTGTACCATTTAAAAAAACTTAAGGTCAAATTTGATATAGGTGAGTTGGTTTTAAAGAAAAGATAAAAATGCGTGTACGCCTCAATCTAACGCGGCCTAACATCTTGATTTCTGTGAAACATTCGCGCAGTTATAATCTCATATTAAAATAAAGTCCCGGAGAAGACTAATGCAACCAGAAAGTACGGCTGTCGTATGCTACTTGCTCAAGGTTAATCTTTTGACTTAAGCTTAATTTAGCTTCATTCTCCAAATTTTATCAAACCAAAACTTTTTATGCGCTTTAGAAAATATGTAATTAAAAAGTGTCAGTTGGATCTAGTTTTGGAGATATAGCCATCGGAAGTTGCATAACTTTTGTACATATGAGGCGTCCAGTTTCAAAGCCGGCCAAGTGATTGGTTTTGAATACAATTCAATTGAAATAATACGTAAACTTGAGAAATTTTTTGTGTGCAATTTTATTAAACAAAAATCAATTTCATAGTTAGAACATTATTAAATTACATTTTCTAGTTTTGGTGCGATTTTATTAAATTTTTATAAAATTTGAGGTCTCTGTTCCTTCTCCAATTCCCTCCAAAATGTTTGCTAAGCAAACTCTCAACTTCTTTAACATTTGACCTGGATTGATATCCAAAATGTGGGTATCATAGGAAATAATATAATGAGATTCAATATTGACAAAATAATTTTTTTGAATTCAACCTATAGTTTTGAAAATGTTGACCATTTGATTTTAAAAATATGTGAAATCTTATAGCAATGTTTCGCTAGTTCTTAATTTTTGCATACCAAACGCCTAAGACATTTCTTCAATAAATTCTTTTGAAAACTATGCATTTATGGACAACAACCACAACAACATTACTTTATTTATTTATTTTTTTATTTGTTTTCTTGCAATTACAAGATTCATTTTGTTACATTCATAAAAAACTTTTTGTCTGCGGTGCTTTATATTCTTAATTTTTTTTAGGGAAACATCTCTCATATTTTTTTTATTTTCATATTATTTAAGTATTGCCTAATCAATTTTTACCATGATAAGTCGGACTCATAGTGGAATTATGTGTTTTTTCCTGTATGTATTTTGATTTGGAAAACGATGCTTTTAAATATAATTGTGGTTGATATATACTTCAATACTTACTATCATAATGAATATTCAGAATATGTGTGTTGATACTGTCGAGGAGATGTATATAAAAAAGTATAAAAATATTTCCAAAATTCATAATATGAAAAACTTTGTAAAAATGACACATCAATTGAAAGGGAATGAATTAGGCTGTCTTAATATGTTAAGTAAGTTATAGGTTATTGAAACAGTTTTTGAAAAAAAAAACGGTTTTAAAAAAATCGGTATACAATTTCTGAGAAATTGTCAAATTTCGAGATCTATAGGTTAGATCTTAAGGTTATAGTAGTCAATACGGTAGCGCAAAAAATGCATTTCCTATTACAACCATATCATCCAGGGATTCCCAACTTATATTGTTTTTTATATAGCTGTATCTTCGAGACACGATCCAACCGACTCTTTTCATTTCCTTTTGCTATTAACCCCCTCTGATCCCTAAAAAAAAAATGGGCGATGAGAGCTAAAGTTAACCTGTTCCAATTTATTATTAAAACAAGATTTACTTAAGTTATTCTTAATCCTTAGAGTTCTGTAATTGATAACTGTGGGTCGTATATAGTTCCATAGTACTGAATTAATGAAAACTCTAAATTGTTAGCTCTAACATTTTAAGACCTACCCTTTAATTTTAATAACAGTCTTTAGATTAGTTTTATTGGTTTTTATATTCTTTTTCAGATCTTGATTGGTTCAATGTCAGCCGCCCGCTTAGTACTGACGATCTTAATGGAAAATTGGTTGTACTTGATTTCTTTACATATTGTTGCATCAACTGCATGCACGTTTTCCCTGAGCTAAAAGTAATCGAGGAACGATTTTCCATTGAAAATGGCCTTGTGGTCATTGGAATACATAGTCCAAAATTTGAAAACGAGAAAGATTCTGCCAATATACTCTCTGCTATACAGCGTTATAACATAACACATCCTATTGTCAACGATCCACGTTGTCAATTATGGAACAGTTTGCATATAAAATGTTGGCCAACTCTGCTTGTGCTAACTCCAAGTGGCGCACCTTTGGTCTTATTAATGGGTGAAGGACACCGTTCGTTTTTGGAAAAATTTATAGAACATGCAATACAATATTTCACAAACAAAAATCAAATCAAAAAATTTGCGCTCCCCTTATCCATATCCAGAACTTTAACACCAGCTTCAAGCTTAAAATTCCCTGCAAAGATTTCACGCTTACAGTACAAAAATACTAAAGAAAATGAACAGCGTTTTGCTATTGCAGATGCAGGCAATAATCGTATTTTAATTATTGATGAACTTGGCGTTGTACAACAACGTATTGGTGGCTGTGAAGCGGGCTTAGTTGATGGTGATTTTAATGTAGCTCGTTTTCATGCACCTCAAGGAGTATCCTTTGTCAGTGATGATGTCTTAGTAGTTGCGGATACTGAAAATCATTCTATACGGCAGATAATATTGAGTACCAAACAAGTCAAGACATTAGTTGGCACAGGTTTCCAAGGTACGGACAGAATTGGTGGCAAGATAGGTAGCTTGCAGGAAATTTCTTCACCATGGGATGTTACGGTTTTCAAAACACGTGACATGGATATGTCATTTCACATCGATGAGCAAAATGTTCCCGAAAAGACAATTGTTTTAATTGCAATGGCTGGCACACATCAAATTTGGGGTTATTTTGAAGAAGGCATTATCTGGTGGAAATTTAAGAAATTTGAACCACTTACTTGTGTGTCACTTATTGGCAATGGCTTAGAGGAAAATCGTAATAACTCCTATCCACAAAATGCTGCATTCGCACAGCCATCAGGCTTGGCAATGGCTAAAGAGTTTTTATTCATTGCTGATAGCGAAAGCTCGAGCATAAGAAAAGCTTCGATGGTTGATGGTAAAGTAATGGCTGTTGTAGGTGGCGATAGGAATCCATTGGTAAGTATAATGTTTGGAAATATTTTATAGCTGTGAATACTCTTTAGAACATAACTGAGTAATATTGCTTAGAAAGAAACATATATTTAGGGAATAACTATGACTTAGTCCTAATATTTTCAAAATGTACACTGTATCTCTACATGGTGAACTGAAAAAGACCTTGCATGCAATATAAATGTCAGCGAAAACACAGCACGCCATCGTGTTCCTCGTTCTTTAAAAGCTAAAAAATAATGGTCCGATGAAAAAATATAATTTTTGAGTATTGCACATACTATTTTGTGTAAAAAGCGTCTCGGATTGTTAAATATTCTTTAGGCGTAATGAAGCACTTGCGTGAGAATTTCCGCCGAAATCGGCCAGATTTGTCGATTTTGCACTACGCCAATGCACATTCGCATAAAGCTATCATTGTGCAAGAGTTTTTATCCGAATGTCATCGATATGCATTTTATTCGCCTGATATGGGCTCGTCTGACTTTTTCCTGTTCCCGAAGCAAAAATTACCACTTCAAGGAAGGCGGTTTGAATTGTTTGAAGCCATTAAAACAAATCCACTATAGGAGCTGAAAGCTATTTTCAATTAGAGTACGAAAATGTATGGATAACTGGATCAAGCGCTGGCGTAGTTGTATTGCAAGCTGTAGGGCCTAAATTGTAGCTGATGGACACCTCGGAAAATCTGGAGTGGTAGGCTGACAAAACCTAACATGGCGGATCCAATATGGAGGTCAAAAATCTAATATGGTGGCCGAAATTTTGAAAGTCAACTGATTTCCACCAAATTTGCTATATGGCTGTCTTGGGATTCACTGATCACGAATCTGAGGTTAAATTTGCCAAACTGAAGATGTCGGATCCAAGATGGTGGACGTATTTTTCAAAAATCAATTGATTTGTACCAAATTTGGTATAAGAGTTGCTGATTACGAATCTGAGGTTATAAATCCAAAATTTTTAAATTCAAGATGGCGTACCCAAGATGGCGGACGTATTGCTTAAAAATCAACCGATTTGCACCAAATTTGGTATTCGAGTTTTTGGGGTCGCTTAATACGAATGTCAGGTCAGATTTTCAAAATCAAAGATGGTGGACCCTATATAGGGAATTGGGTTGTTGAGTTTCCGCCATATCTTGGATTTTGAAAATCAGATTGCTATTAAGCCTCTGTCCCATATACAAAACTCAAAAGCTTGTATATATAAATTCAAAGACGATTGGACAAAATAAATTTTGATAAATAAATAATTTTCCTTCGTTTTGTGTAACAATTCCGGATACCTTTTTACACAGAACGTATAACCCCTTAATTATGGGTTTTTCAAATAGTGAATGTTTGTTACTTTTATTTTCATAATGGCTCCAGGAATTTTTGTGAAACTCGGAGTTTTTGTTTACTAAGAGGTTGGAAAGTAAATAAAATGGAATGTGTTTTTATAGAAAATGTTTGGGGGGCGGATATCAGTACGAATCTTGGCTGGTTAAAAAATTTGCTAAATCAAATACAAAAATTGGACAGCAATTTTTATGCTAACAAAAATTTAGAAAGATTGTTCTGAAAATCGTATTTAAATTTAAAAAAACAAATTAGAATAGCAGTGATTACAGAGCATATTCAAATGACATATGTACGTTGCAATAAGCGAGGTAAAATAAGTTTGAAATATCTGTAATGCAATGCGAACATTGAAGAGTTGCATTTATTGAGGTTTGTGTTGACCGAGGTCGCACTGTACTTAATAATTTCAGCCAAAAAAGCATTTCTCTAATTTTCATCTAATACCGTTTTTGTTTAATGTTTCCAAAACTTGTTCCAAACTCGACAATAATGTCCCCTTAAAAATTTCCGCAGCTTTGAACCCATTGCAGTAGTTGAAAGATTTTTTTTTTAAATGCTTACACTTAAGGGAATACTCCTTTGACCCGTGGTGTGTAAGCTTCGAAAGGAGAGACCGAAGAGTAGGGATGAGGGCTATGAAAGTAATTTTAATTATTCTGGTCCAATGATAAGAATAAAAGTGATCTGAAAAACAAGTGTTATGCCTTTGAACTTCATGGCACTTCAATTATTGATGCACTACATATGTGTACTTTCTCGTCACAGATGAAAAGCTCAGTGTAGCTCTAATTTCGTAAGAGCTGGAAAAATTATCCAGAAACTTCAGCAGAGGAGAACCAATTAATTAGATAGAAAAATTAGGAAATATAGAAAGTATATAACGATGCATGAAACTGGAATCGGACCGAGGGACCTCTGGGTTATTAGGCCGGCAAGATGGATGGAGCGCTAGCGATACCATATGGTAAACGTTGATATTGGTGCAGACTCAGCAGCGTGATTACTATTATAAGTTTCTTCGAGTCTTCATTAAATTTCCACTTGAAGATACGCATCACGCAAATCTTATTTTGAGAAAATGGATCCGTTCCTCAGCTTTTAAAATATGTTTTTGCGCATACGCAATAGATACTGCTCAATGTCAATTTGTGCATTGACATGCTATCATGCCATAAATACCAGCCGAAATGATAATCTTTCAGATGTGTTTAATCGAGCTATAGCAACATAATTGTTACAAACGCTAACGACATTACCCAACCTATTTTTTTTGTCGGTCTAAAAGTATATTACACTTATCCCCTTTACCTGGAAGATAGACTCTTTAGAAAACTGTGTAAATCGAAACTGAAAATTTTTACCTGATAAACCGTGTAAAACGAAAACAACCTCAAATGTACTTGTTCATTTATTGAGAATAAGATAAAAGTACCTAACAGAAGCAAAAAAATATAAAAATAATTAGTTAATTAAAAAAAACATTATTAAATAGCATTTTAAGATAAAGAACTTAAGAAAATCCAATGATATACACCGTTTTGGTGTTTGAAATTGACTATATGTATTAAGTACCTTTTTTTAAGTTGAAATCGTGTTTTTCAGTGGTTCTTTTTTTAAAAAATTGTTGACAAAACAAAAGATAGAAATTGAAGAAATAAGCATGAATGAAACCAAAATGCACATTTTGAACAATATTTGTTTGGTACAATTTATGATTTTGATAACCGCGTAAGATCGAAAATATGTAAAAAAGTAGCGTATTGAACGGGGGATCAGTGTATTTGAATTATCAATTAGCAACTACATAAAATGGCATTCAATTTTTCATTTTGACAGACAAGTAATATAGTTTTAGTTTTTCGGAAAAATACTGAGAATAGCTAGGTTCAATTCTGATCGGTGAAAGGTCAAAAATTTAAGTTCTTCTTTGAAGTTTTAAAAACGCTATACAAATAAATTAACAATAAGTTCCAATTAGGTTATTAGGTTGTTAGATTTGCTTGGTATAGTAAGCCTGTCTCCATGCTTTACCAAGCCTACCCGGATCTGATCCGATTACATAAGTCCGCACCGCATCTCTAATAAGGCCATTCGTATGCGATCCGGACGAAAATTTCTACTCGGAAGGTTAGTAGCATTGCTTACAAATTTTAATTTGTTGCCATTCAGTAGAATGCCTGGTAGGGTTTCAAGCGGAAAACAGTTTTTGGAAATTGACAACATAAATGACTTAAATGGATTCAGCTAACGTGACCATTTGATCCGTGTGTCACAGGACTAGTCCGCGTTCTTGAATTTCCGTTCCGCGTGGTCCGCCTTCTCATTTCAAATATCAAGAGCAAAGGAAGATAGAAGAAAATAAATCGTCCGCGTAATAATTTAGTTTTTAGCATAATTACGTAACTTCAGTAAATTTGCTAAGGTTTTCGGGATGTGAAACCAAATATTTAGTAAAAAATGTTTTATAAATAAAGATAGAGTTTTACCCGGGCTCAATGAGGACGGAGGTGCCACTCCAACTGATGCAATCCCGTCAAATCCAATTTAATACAAAAGCTTATGATAACCGACTTCTCTATATCAAATTTTATCAGGATTACTCCTGACTGCATTAAACAAAAAAAGATTTTTACTCTTTCTAAAAATTATAAAAAAATCAAGTTCCGGATTATATTGTAACATGCTTTGTCCACGCTCTACAAGAGAATCATAAGTTATTTACCCTCGAACAGGTCCGTATCTAGGGGGGATGCTAGGGGATAGAACCCCCCCGAAATATTTTGACGGACACTATGTAGAAACAATTTTGCAAAGAATACACACTACGTAGAAAAATCTCAAATCCACAACCCCCCCTCGAAATAAAATCCTGGATACGGCCTTGCCCTCGAATCTCTTCTTTTCTTTTTCAATGATCGTTCTCCAACTCGTTCAATGTTTTTAGGGTGTTTACAATAAATTTATAGTAATAATTTTAAAATAGTTATTCCCTCAGTATAGCGCTCTGAACTCCTCCGAAGACCCACGGATGTACAAAGATCCATGAGTTAAGATCAGAAAGATTCTGGAAACGTGTAAAGTACAAATGGCAACACATACATACACACGCATTTAATTTTCTATAATAACTAAAATGGAACTCTATGTACTTTTTTGCTGTAACTTTGTTAAATTAAGTTTGTGTACTTGCTGTCGAATACAATGGATCTATTGATATTGTGCAAGTGATCAGTAGACTCGCACAAAACAAAACTATTAAACGAATTGTGACTCGTTTGGACTCTGGCTCGTTCTGACTCGTATTGCGGTGCCAATGTTGTTCAAGTCGAACAACACAACACAACACCGAAATTGAGAAAAAGCAATGAATGCTCATTTCATTTATTGATAAAGATACGCAATTGCTCAATTGCGGACAGAACATTTTATCAGTGAGTGCAGCCCTCAACTCGCTGGCTTAATCTTTTGATTTGCGTTCGTAAAGGCTCGATGGGTTCCCAATCGTGCCAAGTGGCTTGATGGTCGCTTCAACCGCACTCACGATGACCTCTAATACATAGATATTTAAGCTCTGATTTTTAGACCTTTAATGTTGTATTATTAAATTATTTTTACTCCTTTGTAATATCTGAATACTAAGTTTACTCAATCAAAGGCTTAATTACTAATTTAAATAAATTAAACAGTTAAAACAAATTTTAATTTTATAATTATCTTTATTTTTTAGAATCTATTTGCTTTCGGTGATGCTGACGGAAAACAATGTAATGCAAAATTGCAACATCCGCTTGGTATAACTTACAACCACTATGATAACAAAATCTATGTAGCAGATACCTATAATCACAAAGTTAAGTCAATTGATATCGAAACGAATACGATCGAAACTTGTCAAGTAAAAGATGATCAACTTAAGCCATATAAATTTAATGAACCCGCAGGACTTTGTTGCGATGCAAGTGGAGAAAACTTATTTATTGCTGATACAAACAACCATAGCATACAAGTTATTGATTTAAAAACAATGCAAACTAGACGCCTCAACTTAAATTTTACAAACATCCTAAACGCAACGGAAAATAGTACAGGAAGTAGTCTGCAAATACGTAAAGGTCTTGCTTTATATGGATGTAAGACATTAAACCTTAATGTTTGCATTGCACTTAAAGATAAATTTAAATTTACACCAGACGCTCCTCAAAAATGGAACATTAACACAAAAAAATTTTCAATGCCACATGGACAACAGTTAAGTGGACAGATTTTTAATGGCACGTTCAATTTACAACTGCAACGTGTAGAAACTGAAGTGGATTCTGCTGGAAATGATGCAGCTGAGGAAATAAAATTGGATTTCTTTTTAAATTTGTGTGATGATAAAAGTTGTGTTATCAAAAAGTTTTCGTTAATTTTAATGACTAATGATGTTGATGGCACAAATATTTTGAATGAGTCGCTTGATGAGAACTTGAACTTTGATATAACAAAAAGCACAATTAAATTAAGCTAATGCCTTATAAGTTACCTTTAGAATGGTTTTATTTGTTGTAAAAAAAATAAAAAGTTGTACATGGCAAAATATCGGAAAGCATAAATTTTGTACACACTACGGGTGTCACTGTATGTATAAGCCACTGTTTACAATAGGCTTCACTTCCACCTAAATTGAATAGAAACAGAATTTTATTTATGTTCACATATTTCACTGTAAGACACTTAGTTGTTTTTCGAGTTAAAGATTCGATTTAAAGCTCAAGTGTATTTAGATTATTTAAAGAACACCAGCAGCTAGCCCACTTTGTGTTCCATGAATGTGTCTAACGAATTGTTTACCAATTTTGATGTTATGAAAAAATTTGCTAAAAAACCTTTTCTTTTTTAACACCACTCAGGTTGTTTTGTTTAGATTTTTGAATAAATCTAAATGCACTCCAAGATAATAGGTCTGTATCATCCGAAAAAATAGGTGGTTGAGAGAGAAAGCATGAGAGTAAAAAAACAGCTGTCACTTCCCCTCCAAAAAAAGTTTAATTTTTCACCCATACATATTTCTTGTGGCTAAAACTTGAAGACTGTCAAAATCGTAGGCAACGAGACCAGAGACTCACTTTTGACAAGCGAGGGAAAGAAAATCCCAATTGTATTTCCCCAATACTTGCCTCATAGAATATTTTTCAGCACTTAATTTTTTTTCACTTGTTGAAAGGTTGTGTTAAGAAGGAGCAACATAACAAAAAGCTAGAAGTAAAAACATTTTTTGGTAAATGCTCATTTATTCAATTATATAGATGAGCGATTTTTGATTGAAAAGGAATCATAAAGGTTAATGTCTCCTAAATGATCAACCAGATAATTCATTTTGAAATATTGTTTTTCGATGCGCTGTTTTAAAATATGAAAGTGGGAATGTCATTTTGGTAAATTTAAACCTTACGGCAAATCTCTTATTTTAATACTACGCAATAGTTTTAAAATGCACTTTATTCACTTAAATAAAATCTGCAAAACAAATATTGACGCTCAAATCTACTTTCAGATATATCGTCATTGGTAATTACAAATATAGTTTTTTAAAATTCACTGCTTCTTGAAGGCCTTGCACACATTTTAATTTTTTAAGGAAAATAATGAACAAGATCTAGAAAATTTAATAAAATATTGGTAATTATTCGTAAAATGCAACACGTTAAATAACCTTTCGTAGGACATCTTAATTTTGAAAATCGATTCGGGGATTTTCAACGTATAACGATTTTTTGAAAAGCTTTATCGCAGACTTCGAATGTCTATATCTCCAAAAGTAGAAGCGGGTCACCAACTTTTGATTCCATAATCGCTTCTAAAGTAAACTTATGCTCAAAATATAGAAATCAGGTACAAAACTTTAAAGTCAGTCATGAGTCATATCCTGTTTATCAATAATATTCTCAAAAAGGTTTCACTTAGCTTCCATTCAGAAAGTATTAACCAAACAGTTATGCAACTACGACACAGGTTCTAACTCCTGAGCCCTGCCATTATTTGTTTACTAAAATACGCGCAACTTTTTTGACAGTTTTCATTTTTTACCCATTTTTGTGTATAATCCAAAAATTGTGGTGATTCGACTTTTTTGTGGAAATCTCGATTTGAGACTTTTTCCTTTTTTACCACAAAATCCGGAATTAAATTAAACGGAAGTATTTGCGGAACAATTTAAATTTCTTAGGAAGCTTATTCATTCATGAGATGATTTATCGATTATTCTTCCTTTCATCTTAGATTAAATTTTTTTGTTGATTTTTTTATTAATTTTGTAATTGCTGAAATTAGCAATGTTAATATATACATATGTCTTGTACTTTACAATATAAAAATACATACTAACTAATGTAGTATGACTTAAAAACTAATTGCATTTTTATGTAACTAGGAGTACACAATTCTATACCTAATCAGAGTCTTCCTGTGGAGCAATTTTTTTTTTCTTTTTGGCAGGTGAAGAGACATCCGGTGCTTCATCTTTGTGCTTATTCTTCTTCTTCTTTTTCTTTTCTGATTTAACTTCAACAGCTGCAGTTTCCTCAACGGCAACAGCTTCACCAGCAGCATCATCAAGTTCTTCTTCTTTAACCTCAGGGTCGGCTTCACGTTTACGTTTCTTAACGGAAAGTGTGCTATCAGCTTCAGGTTGGTATGTGAAAACCTCACTGCAATTGCAAAGAAACATTTTTAAGATTGTTTTTTTTTTTTATAAGGATATAACTGTATAAAACTTTTTTTTTAAGAATATATTAATTGTACAAGAACTTGAGGTTTTGATATTCAGACAGCCAAGGTGTATCGTCACAACATTTGTTTCAGAAAAATGCGAAACCTTTTGTGATATCATCATTTAAACAAAATTATCAAGTTGCTTGAACGAAAATGAAAACAGAACCAAATAAAGAATTTTGCAATATTAATTACGAAACTTAATTAACACCATTCAAAGAAATTGATTTCTACTTTAAAGGCAAAATTCCACATTTCTGTAAAGCAAAGGATTGTTAAATCTTATTTATCAAAGGAATTGATTTCTACTTTATATGCAAATTTTCACATTTCTGTTTTAAAAGGAATGAATGTAAGGATATAAAGTACATACCTTTTTGCTTGATATTTCTCAAATTTAGCCTTTGCTTTTCCGGTACCAGAAAGTTTACGTAAGTTGCCTTCTTCGAGAAGTCGCAATCTTGCTTCCAACTTCACTTTGTGTGCAGCACCCAACTCAAATGTTGCTTCCTCACCAAAAGCATCTACTCTTGTTGCTAATGACGCTTTTGCGGCTAAAGACCGAGACATTTTTCCTTTATTCTTAAGACTGGCCTGATTAACAAGTTGCGCATGGAAAATTAAACCATATTTAGGTGTATCTTTCTTTGTTTTAAGCGCACGGAATAAAGCTTTTTCGGCCCCTAATATTTGCACGGTAGATGATGGATGTTTGGCTAAATTAATAAGTGATCCCGCGTGGGCAATTAAACGTGCACCAACAGTTTCACCTACAAGAATTGTCAAATTCGGAGCCATTGCCATCATACGCGTTTTCAAATAATCATACAAATGTGTACGATATACATCTATGGACAATATCTCATCACAAAGGCATTGTATATTCATTATGTCCTCTTCAGATACTTCTGTACCCATAGATATTTCGGCAGCTTCTTTTACTTTTTCCTCTACGTCCTCAGGCAGAAAGTCAGAAAGATCTGATTTACCTATATTTTCACGCGTTCCAACTAATTTGATTGTCTTAACAAACGCTATATTATCGGTAATAATTTTACCTAATTCGGGAAAATGCCAACCGTACCATTCGCGCGCTCTCATTATATAATTGTTTAATTCCTTATCCAAGTCATCTAGTAAGCATTGTGCCTGCACTATCATAGTGTCAATTTTGTCCGGTGAAAATTTTAACTTATAACGTGATAGAGAATGTGCTAGACCTAATGCCATTGCAGTCATTTCCTTCTTTGGTAGCCCACTTAACAAGCTATCCGATTGTTGTCTTATGCAACGCATTAGCTCCTGCACCCCTGTGTTATAGACACATTGCACTGAAAACTTATCTTTGATCGCATTTCCTAGTTTTGCATCTGCCACGAGTATGGATGTTTGTACGTCCTCGCTGAGTAGCTTCTTTAACGTTTTTTTAAGTGGTTTGGATATTTTCCCTTCAACTGCAGCCGTAGCGGCAGCCAGTGCTTCGGTGGTATCGTTGAATTTTTCAAAATGTTTTAATTTTAGTAATTTGTTGGCCTTTTCCGGTGTCTGGAATTCTAAATATAGATTGTCCACCTCTGCCATTTTTTTTTCATCAAGCAGTTTGAAAATTGCGTAGCCCGCCGGCGTTTCATATAACACAAACATTTTTTATTACTACAACTTTAACTGTTTTCACCAAAACTTCAATAAAAAAAACAGAAAAATAACTAAAGCAACACAATGTGCTTTTCCTATTCTTTACAAGTAGACAAATTCAAAATGACGGCTAGCAAACTCAGAAAAAAAACACGTGTGCGCGCAACAGCCCTCTGCATCTCGTAGTCACAAGATCGCAACGAGTCTCTATTACCAAAACGCTAGTGTCAGGCTTTGAATAATTAATGCCACATGTTCAAAAAATTGCATGTACACTTTATAGGAACCAATATTCTAAAAACGTGACAATGCTCACACGACCGTTTTTTCAACGCTCGTCAACTAACGCACGTTTCAGCTTAACACAAAATTATATGCAACTAACCACACCATTAAAGAGCGTTTTTTCAACGCGCATTGGAACGCACGTTGGTATTATTAACGCATGAGATATGCTCAAACAAGCGTTGTGGAAATCGCGTTGAAAACACGTTCGTGTGAACTGAGCCTAAAACAGCATCAGAACTAAAATGTGCTGCGTTGTGCTGGGAAAAGCAGCTAAGTCAACGCTTACACGAGCAAATTCGGTCTGAGAAATTCTTGTCTATTCTCTTTTGTAAATTTCTTTTGCGTTTACACACGGAAACTAGAATTTGTTTGTGCAAGAAAATTTCAAAACAATTACTGCGTCAACCCACCACAACAAACGTAAATTCAAAGCATAATATCAGCTAAAGAATAGAACGAAAGGGATTTCGCGGGTACGACAAATTCTGCACAACACCCTTTCGTTTTTCCCTTCTTGCCTACAAACAGGAAAACTTTATTTCAAGAGCTTCCTCGTGTAAACGCTGTCTAAGCCACAACACACCTGAAATTTGATTTGTGTTTAACTGTACTATTACTTTGAATTTATTATATGACAGCTATGAAAGCAGCACAGCACAAAAATTATCGTGTTTAGCGACCCATGCACTTGCAGCCAGAATTTGCAAATCGTACGTGCGCAAACGTGATGGATAGAAGGCCCAACTCGGTTCACACGAGCGTCTTTTTAACGCGCGTTTCAGCATAACACAAAGTTATATGCGATAGGACACACCATCATGGCTCAATGCATAGTCTTGTGTTGTGCTAAAACGGACATGCGTTAAAAAAACGTAATCCGAGCCTTAAGGTGCTAAATATTAGCGACGGAATTTAAAAAAATTACCTTTATAAATTTTTTTTTTTTTTCAGTGAAAAATTTATTTTTAAAGTTAAAAAAAGTTTTTAAGTTTTTTTATATGATAGCTTAGGATCGATTTTATAAATTTATATAATTTTTTTATAATTCTTTCTCTAGTATAGAGGGCGTTGGAGCTGAAATAACAAAAGGCCCAAATCTGCGCAAATGACAGAGTCCCTCCAGTACAACTGAAAATAAAAACTCAAATACCATTTTATAATTATAAACATTGTTGTCAAAGAGATACTCTTTGATGATTGTGCATGCCCCCACCAAAACTGGAATTAAAGCGTTTTTTTTTTTCAAAATTGGCGCTTATTTGAAAACAGCCTCATTTTCCCGCGCTTTAATGTCTCTAAGCGGGAAAAAACACCAGGACCGTTGGGGCTGGATAATTATCAACAATAAAAAAAAAAAAAAAAAAAAAAAAAAACTCGTTAAAAAAATAATATACAAAGAATTTACGCAGAGTCTTCAAATCATGACTACAAAAATCGGTATAGCTTTCTATTTTGACCTGAAATTTAAAAATCATAGTCCCGTAGTTATAGTCGCAATGTTAAGAGCGCTCCAAGTTAAAACCTAGTTTTTACCTAAAATTGAACATACAGAGTGACGCCATAAAAAAAAGAAAACCTTGCATTAAAAATAGATTACCCTGCGTTATTGACACAAAACATTGTAGACAGTGACCAAAAGGAATAAAAAATTTACAAATGGCAGGCAGCGTGGCATAGGGGTTAGGACTTTGAACTCATAGCTCACAAAGCGTGGGCTCGCTACTCGTGAGCCCAAAATGTGTTTTTTATTTAATATCAATGAAAATACATGCCACTTTAAAACCAGCTTTCAAATAAATATTCAAAAGCACTTTGTCCTGTTACGTTATTTTTAAAAAAAAAAAAAGCGTGTGGACTGATGAGTATCGAACCCACGCACTGTGAGCTGAGCCCTAACCCCTATGCCTTGCCATGCTGCCTTTCTTTCATCTTTTTATTATGCATTTTGCTCAATGTCTGCAATTCCTCATAATTTAATGCTATGAAGTCACTCTGTATGTTCGATTTTAGGTAAAAACTTTTATAAAAAAAATCTTTAACTCGCTAGTAGTACCTTGAATAAAATTTGAAACAAAAATCAGATGCACCAGTTCCGCCTTCATAATGCAGTTTCGCGACTTTTTAAACTTTAATCTTAAATGGCCTAATATTCATTCTTATTATATTCTGATAACAAAAACGGTCATTTCTCATTCACCAGTTAAGAAAGGTTTAATTCGCAATGAATCTTGGCTGCAGTAATTCTACTTTTTTGATAAAGTGGTGAGCTCTGTAATAAAATTTCTCTTTTTATAGTTTTGTGTATTATATTTATTGATTTCTTAATAACAATAAAAAAATAATAGCTATAGGTAATGAGCAATTTTAATATTTATATATGCACGTGTACATGCCTTGGGTCTTGCATTTTACAATATAAAAATACACACTGATGTAGTGTGTACGACTAATATCATATTTTGTACATTTCTTGCTTCATCGCTGTGCTTATTTTCATTTCTGATTTAACATCTGGTGTTAATTCCCTAGCGGTAGCAACCTCAACAGCATCAAGTTCTTTTTATCCTCAGCGTTGGCTTCAAGTTCACTGCAATGCGAAGGAACATTTTAGTTTGCTTTTTACATGGATATATTAATAGTACAAAAACTTGAGTATTTGTTATTCAGACAGCCAAGGTGTATCGTCACAACATTTGTTTCAGAAAAATGCGAAACTTTTTGGTATCATCATTAAAACATAACTATCAAGTTACTTGAACGAAAAGGAAAACAGAAATATAAAATTTTGCAATTTAACTTATGCAACTAACTGGACTGTCAAATTTCATTAAAATCGTTTCAAATAAACGCTTTTTACTTAAATAGCAAAATTTCACATTTCTGCAAGAAAATAATTTTATGCACATAATACAAAGTTCTTACCTATTCTTAGTATTTTTCACATTTGGCTTTCGCTTTACCGGTACCAGAAAGCGCAAGTTGCTTTCATCCAGAAGTCGCAATCTAGCTTCCAACTCCACTATGTGCAGCCCTAGACGTAAGTCATATCGCATTGGAAACTTATCCTGTATCGCACTTCCCAGCTTTGCATCTGCCACGAGCATCTATGTCTCTGTGTAAGACATTAACAGCATCTCAAAAGGTTTTTAAATAGCCGCAATATTTCCCCTTGGACTCCAACCTTATCTGCAGACAGTTGCATACATTTTTTCAGAGCCCGGAATTCTAAATATAATCGTCCATTTTTTCTACCAAACCATATGAAACGTTCGTGACGTGATGAAACATCATATAAAAACTTTTTATAAATTTAATTTTGTCATTAATTAAAACAATGTTTGAGTCTCTCAAACTTAGAATGTGAAATGATTTTTTTCATGCACTGTTTTTATGTAGGCAAATCCAAAATGATGGGCATGTTGAAAAAACCACGTGTACGTCGAACTTATGCGCCCTCTGCATGTTAGTTCCATAACCAAAACGAGTCTCGATAAACGAAGTGCTATAGCAAGATTTGAAATCACCATTATAAAAATTTAGTAATGCCAGATGTGGAGAAAAAAATATAAGAACGTTTATATATTCACCCCATATTGAATATTCGGAGCAAAACGAATCTCGGACTTTTTTTCTTTAGTCACCATTTACATACAGAAACTCTTGGACAAAAATTTTTCTTGTTTGTTGGCAAAAGGTGAAAAAAGAAATGGTGGTATGACAGCGTTTACACGAGGAAACTCTTGAAAGAAAGTTTTCTTGTTTGTTGGCAAGGAGGGAAAAACGAAAAGGTGGTGTACAGAATTTGTCGTACACGCGAAATCCCTTTCGTTCTATTTTTTAGCTGATATTATGCTTTGAATTTACGTTTGTTGTGGCGGGTTGACGCAGTAATTGTTTTGAAATTTTCTTGCACAAACAAATTCTAGTTTCCGTGTGTAAATGCAAAAGAAATTCACAAAAGAGAATAGACAAGAATTTCTCAGACCAAATTTGCTCGTGTAAACGTTGAATTTATCGTACTCGGAAATTCTTTTTCATTCTGTTTGTTCGCTGATATGCTTTATATTTACGTTTGTTGTGGTGGGTTGACGCAGTAATTGTTTTGATAGCACAAAGAAATTCTAGTTTTCGTGTGTAAGCGCAAAACAAATGCAGAAAAGAGAAAAGACAAGAATTTTGTTCTGGAATCGTAGTTAATTGAAAATGGAAAACTTAATATCCCAATGTGCATAAAAACGGATTATTATCAATGTTTTGGAGTTTCGGTCAGTCATTTCCCAATGTGCCAAACGGATCCGTTCCCTCTGATTATTTATCCGAATCGGATTCCCCTTCGGATCCGTTGTTGGATGAAATTCCTCTCGAAAAAACGGAAGGATCGTCCGCTTTGTCGGATCCGTAACGGATCCGAAACGGACATCATATACGGATCCGTTTTGGATTCGTTTCGGATCCGTTTCGGATTCGTTTCGGATCCGTTCCGGACTCGTTTTTCTAAATAAAAGGGATTTGATACGATCTTTTTCTTTAATACTGCGGATTTCACTGTACAAAAAAACTAACGCAATTAAAAATTTTTTTTTATTCTTTCCCAAATCTATTTATTTTTTTAATTTACTTATTGTTTTCTATCTATTTCTTTAATGCTATTTAACTTATTGTTAATGCCATGACACTGTTCAAAGATACTCATCTTAGCCAACTCAGCTATTCATTAGTTTTCTGACATTCTTAAATTTAATTACTTCTCTATCAAAATTAAAAATTGAAGATTCATTTTGAGCAGTTGTCGATTGCTAATTCAAATACACTTTTAGCCAGCAGAAAAAAAAGTAATACGTTGGCTGATGTTGTTAAACTACGCATGCAACAACTATTGGATAAGCAGAGGGAGGATACAGGTTCAAACCCCGGCAACGACTCATTATTTTTTTTAATATTTTTTTATTTTTAATTTAAAGATATATAAAAAACAAAAAAGGAGTAGAGAACTGTATTTGTTTATTGAAAATATCTTGAAATCTGCCTTTTATATTAATAATAAAAAACGAGTCCGGATCGAATCCGTTTTATTAAAAAAAAAACGCATACAAAGCGGATTCCGTTTTTTCGAGAGGAATTTAATACGAAAACGAATCCGAAACGGATCCGTATTTGAAATCCGTTTCGGATCCGTTACGGATACGACAAAGCGGATGCCGGTTTTTTGGGCGGAATTTCGTACGTAAAAGAATCCGAAACGGAGTCCGGAACGGATCCGTATATGAGGTCTGTTACGGATCCGCATCCGTTTTTGTGTACATTGGAGAGTGCAACTATCGGAAGAATACTAATACCGACGGAAAAAAAATTTATTTTTTTGGTTCTTTAAGGAACTCCCCGGGCGTGGTGACTATTTTAAATATGGCTTTACCACTTTGGTTGTTTCATTCCAAATTTGGAATGTACTTACGTATTTTTTTTTCAAATTTGTCAATATATTACTACTTTTTAGAAAAAATCTAAGAATTGAATAAAATTAGGAAATATAGTAGTAAACAATACTTTTGTCGATTTTATAGTTGATAATCAATGGATTTTATTTGTTTTGTTAAAATCATAACATATGGCAACATACAATATTGGATTTCACCTCTAAATATTTGTGCGAAATGTATGAAAATATATGATCCACTTTTCATAGATTCTAAATTACTAATGTACGTCGCTATTTTCGATAAAATACGATCTTTATTGAAAGTTTTAAGCTAACATTACTCATTAAAATTTTCAAAATTGAACGACTTGTCTCTGTAGCCCAGGAAATCGCCGAAATAGTAACAAATGGCTGCACATTTTCTTCATGTCTGTAATAGCACCTTTGCTCACTTTCACGTCAGCATTAATTCTCCTTGCGTAAACTCTTTTCTTAGCTCAGTCACTGTTATGGTTGGATTTACATCAGCATTTTCAGCAAATTTCAGTTGATCGAATAACTCCAAGCCTATAATTTTATTTCACTCAAATCTATTAATTTGTTCGGATTGATTGAACTTCGTTTTCCGTGTAACAATAAAGCCCGTTTTAAAATTTACTTAGTGGAAGTTTTTTAGTAGATCTTTTGATTTTTATATCATCATTACAAGATCCACAATTCTGATGTTGTTTTTCAAAGTATTATTTAATGTTTGCACTAAGAACTTTTGGGGAAGTCTTGCGATTGCTTGAATTTTACTATTTTTATTGTGAGCGCATTTGGCAGGTCATTCAGTTATGAACTAAACAGTGCTTCTGAATAAAGCAGACTACGATGAGAAAAAGTTGAGAATCTATTTGCTTATAATCATAAATAGACGTATCAAAATATTACAAAATTTCAATAAAGACCTAAGTAAATTGAAATGCGACCGCTATTAATATCCCTCACATCACAAACGAAATTGCTTTTAAAAGAATACTCTGATTTTGTACTAAAATCTAATATGATATGGTTGAAATTTTAATTAAAATTCGATTACAAAGAAAGGACTTTCATCATTTAAATGCGGAGAAAATGTTTCTTACTTATAAGAACAAACCATGTATGGATGAATATAACATTTTTATTGCTGACATATATTTTCTCAATTTTCCTCATTAACTTTTGGAAAGTATATACATTCCAACAATTTTTTTAGTCGGGATCTAGGATAGCTACAGCAATTAATTATATATCAAACTCATAGACCAGAGTGCACTAAAACTATCAGCTTCGAAATCGGTTAGCCAAAAGCTGAAATATATGTAAGGACGAAAGATTTACTACCAAAGCCTTGCCATGGCGATGAGAATTACGTTGCTTGCTTTCTATTACTACGTTTGTGCGACAGCTTAGTTCGTTTTGAAATTAAATACCGATCGAAAATCGTGCACGAGTCGACACACTTTGTCCTTTAAAAGCGCTTTGATTTATGCACGTGTTCTGAATAATGGCGTACCCAATCAGTCAGCCACAAAAATGTTTGTGGTAGAGTGACAGTCAGCGGCCATATTTTTTTAGCTAACGAACATGATCGCTAATGTGTACGTCCTTTAAGTTCATGTTAAATTTTAAGTTGTGAGTAAAGTTATCAGAAAATTTAACAATCATAAAAAGTTCAGATGCGATGCTTACGAGGTTTAAGTTGATATTTTTTTCAGTTTTTTTATGCTAGGATTTTTGTCTTTCAGTATGTACATACATATATGTACCTATGTTACCGGCCAAACTAGTTGAATTGAATGCCCAAAAGTATGCAATCTAATTTTAATGCAAAATCACCGTGGATAGCTAAGCTGGTGTTGGATATATTGTAGACTGAACCGAGGCCGAAGGCCGCCGCTAAGCTGACGTTGGACATATTGGAGGATGCAAGTCCTGAGCCGCGACCGTCAACTTCCCTTACATACCACTTGCCAATCCTGCAATGAAATTCACAAGTTTTATTGTCTTACTTTCTTACAGTCACAATGATTTACCATTAAAACTTCGTTGCCTATTTTTAGGCTTAACGGTAACTAGTTTGGCTGAATACATATATAAACTTCAAATATTTAACAGGATAAATTTTTTTTTTTTTGAATTTTAATGATATTAACAAAAAATGTGTAGTGAATAATAAACTTATAAGTTTCAGCGTAATTCATATAAAAAAAAAGTAAAACCAAACAAAAAATTTAAATATGTATAGTTAAGAGGATGCGAATGCGGCCAACATGCATAACTAAATAGGTAACATAGGTCAGTCTAATGCACATAGTTAAAACTTATTTTCCGTTTATTTTTTAACGAATTTGCAGAATTTCATATTTAGTGAACTACATGCTGTCAATGATACATAAGAAACTTTTAAATATATTAACCACAGGTAACGAAGCAACTTGCTTCGTTATGATTTTTGCAACATTTACTTATTTCTCGATTCCATCTTTCAAAATTTCCACTAGTTACAAAACTGTGCTCCTTATTTATATACAATTGTTGGCATTGCGTTGTTCACTTTCCTAATAAACGGCTAGTTTGTAAGGAATTGACGAAACATCCAGTTTCCGAATTGTACTAAAACACCTCAAAAACTAGAATTTTTTCATAAGAGTCCCGACATTAACACATGCCAACCTCGTTTACATTCCTCCATTTTTAAACCAAAAATCATTACTGATTGGACTATGGATTATGTTTTGCAAGCGGGTTTTGAACATGTAAAATAACATAACATTAATTAAAAAAAATAAAACTTCTGTGTTTTTAATTAAGTTTATTGGTTAAAGTTTTATATAATCATTGATGCTGACAAATCTTCATAAGGAATTGATTTTGTTGTTGTTCATTAATAAAATAAGTCTTAATTAACTACAAAATTATGTTATTTGATTTTTACTTTTCTTCATTATTACTGTCATGTTTATGGATTTAATATTTTAATTATATTCATACAGGAGAGAAAGGTAGAATCCTCATGCCAGGATTTGCTCGCATTGAACTGTTCTAACGGTTAAATTGACTTCAATGAGTGCTTAAAAACTAAAAATTAGATACAATGAAAGAAAGAAAGACTTTAAATGTCATATTTAAAATAAAAATGCAAAAATTGCAGTTAATTCTTAACTAGAAAAAAAAGGATACCTTACACTAAAATTCGCATTTATGATTACAATTTGAAAACTAGGAATAAATAAAAAGTACCTCTGTTTTTCAGACTTAATTAATTAAAAGGAATTTAGCATGGAATAATACCTAGTGAAAAAAGCAAATTGTTAGTACAAAGAGCTTTACTTGTTATTGTTAAATCATCAAAAAATTACTTCATAGATAATCTTAAAAGTATGAAAATACAAAACGAAGCGTTCTTGTTATAAATCAAAGGGCGAAGATTTTTTTAAAATATTTTTTTTTGTTTTATTTTTCTTTTGTTTAGATGATGCTTCTTTTAAAATCATAAATAGATTTTTTTAAACAAGTCTTGTTTTTAAATATAGTTTTTAAAAAAAGTCTACTTAATTCAAACCGTCACGATTGTTCAACATTACTTTCTCTTGTTAGCAACAATTGCTGTTGCTGTTGAGCGTTAAATTCGTTTGTGGTTTACGCTGCTAGTCTTTACGTGAACTGGAACGTGAACGGGACACAGATGCACCGCCTCCACCTCTTCTACGTGAATCAGAACGTCCTCTTTTTGAAAGCGAATTACGCTTCGGTGATGGTGATGAATCATCGTAGCGGCGTTTTGGCAATGGAGATATAGCCCCACCACCATTACGTTCATCGTCACTGTATCGTGAAGAATCACCATTTTCGCCACCACGTCCATTTTCTCTAGATTTGGCATGAGTGTCACGCGACTTTCGTGAATCTTTTACTGAAGATGCTGAGCGACTGCGGCTACGCGAAGCTGAGCGAGATCGTGACCTATGACCACGTGAGTGACTGCGGGAACGACTGCGTGAATGACTCCTATTAAACAAATTAAAAAAGTAAGTGATATTTATTTTATGCTTTAATTGGTCAGAAATCAGTGTTGGGCGTTAGCAACAACATTTTGAATTTTTACTAAATAAATAACACTGGCCTACATTTTTACTTTTCAAATAAATAACAGACATACGAGTATGTATCTCTTTACTTATTTTGGTCGCTCAACAAATTTAAAATTATGCTCTCATTTTTATGATATATGGGGTTGAATGTATCAAAGAACATAGATTTTGGCCACCTTTGTGCATTTACATAAGTATATTAAAGACTCTAATTTGTTGTGACTATTTTTAACAGTATAATCGTTAAGTTGTGTCGTTCCTTTCATATGGAATATGTAATTGGGATGTTTTTATTACCTGAAATTTAATTAATCATTTTTTAACATATGTGTTTGTTATCTATGTAGATAAAATCACCCCCAAGCAACTTTTAGAATTCGAATATTTCGATATTGGTTAAAATAAGGAAATCAAAGACGAATTTTCAGTGTCACTAGACTAAATTGCTCTGACTCATATCTTATACAAGCTACACGCTTTCAAAGTCAATTCTTGATTACGAAACGGCATTAGCTGATTTATATTTTCTAAATTACACTAGTTTACACTCAAAGTGTTCCATTGATAGGAGGTTACTTATCTTATATACTTCTTCCTGCTGAATTCAGAAATGAAAATAATTTTCGAGATATTTTGGTTTTTTCATTTATTCGACCTCTTTTCATTTCAAAATTCATATCATGAGCTAAAACTGTCAAATTTAATTTGATTTTTATAAACATCTGGCTTGTTTTCATCAATATCTTTTGACCCACTTATTTAATTAAAGATCTAATCACATAAGTTTGTTTGTCATTCAAATACCATTTATACCAAAAACAATAAAATTTAACAATTATAGCTCGACATAAGAATACAATATCTCAAAAATTTACCATAAAAAAAAAATATTTTCAGCGGGAAAAAGTACATAAGAAAAGTAACCTCTCATCAAAAGAAAAAAATAAAAATCTTAATTTTTGCGTAAAAGTATCAGCTCTAAGATCTTCAAGTAAATTTTTTTTTTATTGTATTTCTTTTTTTTTCGTGGCCACAGAATCAAATGTAAAATTTGATTTTTTTTTAAATCTGGCCTGCTTTCATCGATATCTTTTGAACCGCTTACTTAATGAAAGCTGTAATTATACACGTCTGTTAGCCATTTTAATACCTTTAATTTGGTGCCGATGAACGATGTAATTGGACTAAACATGTCCAATTTCATCTAAACATGCGCAAGATATGAATTTTAAAGTGAAAAGAGGTCGAAAAAATAAAAACCACAATATTTCGAAAACTTTACCATCAAAAAATTTTTATTTTCATTCCTGAATTCTGCAAGAAAAAGTACACAAGAAAAGTAACTTCTCATCAAAGGAACAAAAAAAAAATCATTTTGTAAACTAGTGTTATCAATGATTCTCAAAGCGGTCAGCCAACAGCTAGCACATACTATGTCTCGTGCCGCAGTCAGTGGAAGTGTAGCTATGTGAATATCCTCTAGGGAAGGGGAGTATACATATGTACTCCTCCCTCTAGAAGGAAGTTTTTGAACAAGTAGGCAGCGATCAGAATTCGCCGTGGCTTGGAAGCTACTGATCCGATTCGATGGGTGAAGAGATCGACTAAGGATCTGTAGGCCTATTACAAAAGGTCGTTTCAAAAGTTATCTAAAAGGCAGAGGTCTCATGATGAGATGTCTGATGCCAAAAGGCAAAATATAGTTGTAAAAGGGATGAGGAGCTACCTAGCATCCCGTCAGGTTAGAACGCAGTCTTGCGGATGCTTCGACTGTGCAACTCTAACATTTCAACTCACAACTGGAAGATTGGGAGGTTGGAATCTGCAGTCAGTCATCTATGCAGGCTATGGGCACGATAAGGAGACCGTGGAACTACTGGCGACAACTAAAGGCGTCGTCAAATATGGTTTCAATAAGGTGACGCTGAGTCGTCGCTGGTCGCATCCTCTATGGACTCCGACAGGTTGTCGGAAGTAGGAAGAGGAAGACTTACTCCTGGAAGAGGTCAATGGGAATGTAATGAGGCGAATGAGTCGTGGAGAGAAGAGATGGTGTAGAATCCGATGAGGATCCAACAGATTAATCTCCACCACTCTAAGTTCTTGACCACGCATTGAGCAGCAAGCATTAAGCGGTAAGTGACAGAGCGGCAAGTAGCCATTTACTAAGCGGCAATTCTAGAGCGTTAATTGTAAAAATGCAGTTGTCAAGTGCTATTTGCCGCAGTCTTTTACTTAAAAGTTGAGTTCAAATTAGCAAATTTATTTAATTTCTAAAAAAAAGATTTGGTGTGTATTGGTGAGGTTTTTCATTTGCATAAACAGCTTCGAAAACATCCTGACCGATTCAGGCAATATGTCCGTACCTACAGTGAGCCACAAATGTCTACATACACCACCACTTTCTGCTAGATCGAGAATCTGAACATATAATGGAAAAAAGTAATGATGCAGTTTTGTTTGAAACTATTTTTTATTGATCATCGATATCAATTTAAAAAGTTATGTGAAAAAAACAAATAAAAAGAGTTTTTATTTTTTATATCTATAATTTAAGTCATACATATAATGAACTAAGTTGTGATTTGGCCATGATATTTGATTGATATAACAGCTCCGTGAAAAAAAATTTTAAATAAGAGAATTTTTTTTTTAAATTTGGAAAATAAAATTAATCTTGTGGTGTAATAGTTCAAACGATCATTAAAAATTATGAAGATATTGCTTCCATTGAAAACAAAGCCCAAAAACCTTATCTCGCAGAGATCTCAGCTTGATTGTAAAAGAAGTGGACAAAAATCCAAAATTCCCCAGCAGGTAATTGAGCAAGGCCTTTTCCGGAGAAGGCCTCCTAGCACTGCTCTGATTGTAAGAGGCTTTCTCAAAACTCAATTTTCATGTAAATAACAAAAAAAAATTTTTTTTTTTTACAATGATTTTTGTTTTTATTTACAATTTGTCAATATTAACAATAAGTAAATTTTATAAGTAGTGAAATCTTAATTAGCAGAATAGTTACACTCCATTGAGTGCATACTCATGAAATGCTATTATACCTTACCACGGCATGCGTGCTATTATTCCTTCCCACAGCAGTACTGCTATAAGGCCTTTCCATAGCAGCAGTGCTATAAGGCCTTCCCATAGCAGCAGTGCTATAAGGCCTCATAATAGAAGGCAAAAAAGAAGGATTTCATGTATTTTTTTATTTCATGTATTGCAATGTTTTATGATTCGACATTACTTTTTTGTCATTGGATTGTACTTATACGACATCAAAAGTTGATACATGGTTAGAAGTAAGGAACGGTGTGCATGTTGCTAGGTTGGTCTTCTGTTTCATGTTATGTAAAAGTGGTAGAGTGTTGTGTATTCAATGTGAAATTATAAATTAAGAAAACGTCACAAAAAATAAACATTAAAAATATCAACGCAAGGGAGGTTGAAGCAGATAAAGAAAAAACATTTAACTAAGAGTCTCACGACGTATTAAAATTTAATTTTTTCAAAGTACTTCTGTGACCCCTTCTACGGTAAGCGCTTTTAGGAGGGCTTTTGACGCAAGCGATGTAGGAAGACCTGCTTGAAGAGTATTTCTAACAGGCCTGCTAAAGAAGGCCTGTTTTATCGGGACATTTTATATAAAAAAGAAAGTAAGTTTGACAGGAGGTGGCAAGGCCTTAATCTTACCAAGGAAGGCCTGCTAGAAGGCCTGCAAGCTCCTGCCCTTGCCTACTGGGTCAGTGCCTCAAAATTGTTCGAACACATAGCTAGTACATCAGATAAGTGTGTGCATTCACGGAAATTTCATACAACATAGAACACCACCAAACACCAAAACCTCACATAGCCAACACATACTGTGTGGATGTCTATACGTGGGCACCACCAAATAAAAATTAAGACCACGAATATCAAGCCACAAATCCGATTTTAAGTCGAACCAAGAGAACAAAACAGCACTTGCTGAACACTGCCTTCAAAATAATCATATTCCGATTTTCAAAGAGACCAGAATATTGCAACAAGAAAACTACTACGCAAGACGATACACGATTAAAATGTTGCACATCATCAACAAACCTACAAACAAAAGACTGAACCAAAAAACTGACACAGACAACTGTACCATATTTATAAACATTTACTTAACAAAAATTAGTTGCAAAAGTACCGCAGCAAGATAAGTCCTACGACATCTCATAGCAAGTCAGAAAAAAAACATGTTGCTAAATTTTCCTCATAGTTTTTCATATTTATAATTGTTTAAAAAAGAAAAAAAGTTTTTGTTAAAATAATAAATTGTATATGGGTCATTCCATCTATAATGGGCCTGTCATTACCCTCATGTTTTTTAAATAGGCTGAAACTTTTTTCAGTAAATTTACTTTCATCAGCAAAAATTTAACCTCTATGGGTCAGATGGTAAGAAATTTATTTGGAGAGAAACAAATACAGAGCTCAAACCAAAAAATTTACGAGGAACAGTAAAGCATGGCGGTGGGCATGTGATGGTATGGGGTTGTATGGCATCTTCTGGGATTGGTAATCTCGTTTTTGTTGAAGGAAATATGGACAAGAATATTTATTTGAAAATTCTACAAGACAATTTGATTCAAAGTGCTAAAAATTTAAATATAGAAAGCAATTTTCGATTTTACCAAGACAATGACCCAAAACACAAGTCATCAATAGTGCAAACATGGCTCATTTGGAAATGTCCCCATATCATCGCAACACCTGCACAGTCTCCAGATTTGAATGTTATAGAAAACTTGTGGTCTGTACTAGAACGAGGAATTCGAAATCACCACATAAGAAATACAAATGACCTCAAAAGTGCACTCATGATCGAATGGAATAAAATTTCACCTGAATATACTAAAAAATTAGTGGATTCAATGCAAAAGCGCCTTAAAGCCGTGTTGGATCAAAAAGGTTATCCTACAAAATATTAGCGATTAATTTTTTAACAAATTTTATGTGAAATTATCACTTTTTTTACGATTTGTTTTTGATGGGTCATTTAAGCTGTGACATGAATTTTGTTTAAGTTTTATATTTTTTTCATGTAACTTTGTAAAAATTGAATACTTTAATTTTTATTTTGTGTATAATAAATAAAAAGATTTCAATCAAAAAAACTACATTCAATTTTTTTTTTATTTTGTATTAGAATAACGGTTTGTATAACAAAATAATTATATATATGAGGTGGGTCAAATAAGCTGTACATATGTAACTGTATTCTCATATATTTTGTATTTTTGTTTAGACACAATCCTCAAGAAGAAGGTAAGCAAAAGGAGCCCGACGAACAAAAATCAATTGATCCACTATATCAAAGAAGAATGGGAGAAGATTCCGATTGAATATGACCTCAAAAAGCTGATCGGATCAATGAAAAATAGGTTGGAAGCAGTAATAAGTGCCGAAGGTCGACATACAAAATATTAAATTCAATTTCGCATTACAAAAATAACCTTAAATTTTCTCTAATTGAAATTTTGCCTATCATTTTGTTACAGCTTATATGCTGATGTTTTTATACCTTACACAGAGGGTATATTCACATTGTCATTCCGTTTGTAACGCATAGAAGGGGGCGTTTCAGGTATGGAAAAGTATACATATATATTCTTGATCAGCGTCACCACCTGAGTCGATATAGCTGTGTCCGTCTGTCTGTCTGTCTGTGTGTCTGTCTGTTGAAATCAAGTTTACGGCAAAACTAAGCTAAGTTCACACCTTCTTGCAAGCTGCTAGCATATAAAAATGGGCGAAATCGGTTAACGGCCACGCCTTCCGCCCATACTCTATGTAAATATACAAAGGCCAATTTGGAAAAAAAGTTGCTGAAATTGATAAAATTTGGTGATTTGTTGAAGATAAAAAAAAATTAAGATTAGGCTAGGTTCTAAGTTTCGAAAGGCTCTTAAAGGTGCGTGGCACAGTCCTAAATTTTAACTTTTATAACGCCATAGCTCGTAAACCGTTCAAGATACTGTGATGAAATTTGATACACGAATACAGATCTTATGAATCTTGAATTGCGCATAAAGTGGGCAGAATTGCACACCGTTCCTTACTTCATAACAATTAAAAATTTGGATTTCGTATAACTCCAAAATGGCACATACGATTTTCATTAAAATTTTAGGGATGATACCACGGAAAGTAGTCAACAATACCACCTACGTCAACATACTGAAAAATTTATTTTAAGGGCGTGGCACAGCCTACATTATTTATAAACGTTATAAAAAGAGAACTAACAACGCAATCGATATGAAATTTAATAAGGCGGATATACTTGCTAAAAGGTGTCTTCTTGCAAAATTTTGGCACAATTGTGCTGGTGGGTGTGGCACCTCTCATATAACCGAAATACGTTTAATGCTATAGTGTGCTATGAGAGTAATCTTCATAAAATTTTGTGTAGAGGTGCCGGTTACTATAAGCTTTGACAAGATTGCATCAGTAGGCGTGGCACTTCTCTCATTAACATAAAGTTATAAGTGCTATTTTAAGTGAACTATTGGAGTAATTGATCTGAAATTTGATGTAAGTGGTTTTTTGGGTATTAGGTACATATGAATCAAAATCTGGCAAAATAGCAACAGTGGGCGTGGCACCTCCCATACAACTAAAGTACCTTAAGTGGCATAATTATCGAAATATATGAGCAATCATACTGAAATTTGGTGTAAGGGTTTGTTTATAAAAAGCTTTTTCTGGATCAAAATCGGACTGGATTGCATCAGTGGGTGTGTCACCGCCCTAAATTTTAGGAATAATTACGGCACATATCGCAAACTATACAAGCTATTGTGCTAAAATTTGGTTTGTTTATTGAACCAAAAATGGGCGTGATTGAAGAAGTGGGCGTGGTATATTTCGTGTTTTTCATTTCTATTCTATTTTTTTCAACATTTCCCATATTCTTTTGACATTTTCAATCTTTTACCTTCCTCCTTTAATTTCATTCGACATTTTCTTTATTCATTTACAGCATTTTTCATATATTTCGATCTTATTCAATTTCTTTCATCTTTCTTTAATGATTTTCATATTTTTTCAACATTTTCAGTTTTTTCCAACACTTTCCAACATTTTTGAACCTTTTAACATTATTTTCGACTTATTCAACCCCTTCAACATTTTTTTAACATTTATTTGAAAAGTACTTTCAATGCAGTGTAGGGTATGTGAGTTTCGGCCTGGGTGAAGATAACACCTTTACTAGTTTTTTTTATTACTTTTGTTTGCACTGTTAATTTCTCAGAATGAATTTTTGTTGCTTGCGTTGTGTTTGAAAAATATTCAAAGAATAAAAATAAAAAATACAAAAAATATCATTATTTTGATTTTATTGACTGTTAAAGTGAAAAATGTATTTAATTTTTAATTTTGCCTAGTTTTTTATAACAAACTGTATGTAGTTATATATGTATTCTCATATATTTTGTATTTTTGTTTCCCCTGATGATGACCGACAATGCAGGTCGAAATATTGGTAAATTAAAAAACTAAAAACAATCAACTTTTTTATTTTTATTTCGTACGGTCAAAGCCCGAATATGTTTGGAAATTTTTTAACTTATTAAGCCATAGTCCGGCTGTGCACTGCGAAAATTAAACTCTCCGAATCAATTTTCGACATTATTGTAGTATCTTAAGTATACATACCGTCACCTAACATTCAAAAAGCTATAACCACACTTTTTAGTTATATACAGGAGGAGGAAAAAAAGATGTATAAATTTCTTATGAAGAAGATTGAAAAGTCCCAAAGCTTACTTAGGTATCTAAAGAATTCAAATATTGTGTTTAATTTTTTTCATACTAGTGTGTTATATCTATTGGCTATATGAAACTTAAAAACTTGTTGTTACGGCCTTTTGAATTTTGTTGGTAAAATCTTTATTGGACATATGACATAAAAATTTTTTAGGGACATGTAGTTTAGTCAAATGCATCGTGATCAATTAAGAAATCGATTTTGAATTTTTCGTGGTTATGGCCTTTTAGATGTAAGGTGACGATATGTAGTTAAATATTATTGTTTCAACACATAACAGAATTGTTTACTATTTGCTTGTCACACATTCATAAAAAATTAAATCAATTGCACAAAATTCTGTTTATGTTCCTTTGCCTTGTCGGACTTGAAGTGTTTTCAACTACGATTCGGAGACAAAATGTATTAACTACCGCTGAATGACACGGTTTGATCGATATTTGGAGAGATGATGATGAATCTGATGGAGAGAATAATAGCAAAGACTACGACTTTTTCAACCTTTTTCTATATTTTGTCGACGTTATCAGCCTTTTTCAACTGAATCAACCTCTTTCAATCTTTTTCGAATTCTCAACCTTATTCAACTTTTTTCGTCAATTTCTATAATTTATCGATTTTTTAGCCTCTTCTTTCAACTGTTTAACATTTTACAACCTGTTTCAACTTTTCCAATATATTCCACATTTTTTCGACTTTCCAATCTTTTCAACTTTCTTCATTAGTTTCATATTTTTTCGACTTTTTCAGCGAATTTAGCTATTTCAACCTTATTGCACTTTTTCCAACATTTTTCGTATATCTTCGACTTTTTAACCTACTTCAATTTTTTAACCTCATACAACCTTTTCGAGTTTTCCAAAACTTTCCATATTTCATCAACTATATCAGTCTTTTTGCACTTTTTTCAACATATTCTATATTTTCTCGAATTTTTCAACCTCTATGAATTTATTTCAAGATTTCAACCTAATTGACTAATTGCAAATTTTCGATTTTTTTAACCTTTTTCGAGTTTTTCAACCTGCTTGAACCTTTTCAACTTATTTTGAACATATTCGATGTTTTTTCGACTCTTTTAGCCTTTTCAAAATTTTTTCAACCTCTTTCAACTTTTTACAAGCATTTCGATTTATTTTCGACTTTTCCAACATCTTTCAACCCTTTTCAACATATTCCATACTTTTTTGACTCTTCACATTTTCCAACAGTTTTCTCTTTTAACTTTTTAAATATTTTTTTGACTTATTTAATCTCATTCTACATTTTGGATATTTGTTAAAATTTTCCAACCTCAAAACGAAGAACCGAACTATGGTCGGTCTCTTAGTTCTTTGGACTGAAGAGCAACTCGAAGAGGTTCAAAAGAATTTCAACGGGCATTTTTCAAACAGTTTTAACATATTGTAGTTAGGCTTAAAGGATGGATTGGTTTTTGGTTGATCAGATCCTGGAAGGGAACTGGGTTGTGCGTAGGGTTTGGTACCCGCCACGTGAAATAAATGTTCCAATGAAAACTAAGAAAGCCTCGGATGAAGAACCCCTCAACGTAAACGACCATTACAGAGGGAAAAAAGGATTATGATTGAAGAATATGCACCTGGGGTGTCCGGACCCTTAATAGGGAAGGTACCTCTATCGAATTGGCGGATGCCCAAAAAAAAACTACTGATATCACCGCCATTCAAGAAATAAGATGAATAGGACAAGGTTGCTCTAACCAAGCAAGTTACAGTATCTACTACAGATGACATGCGGAGAGGCGCAAATTGAGATGCGGATTCGTAGTAAGCAGGAGGCTTCGCTTCCACATCTTCAGAGCCACACCTATGAACGAAAGGTTGGCTACGATCCGCGTCAAGGCTCGATTCTTTAATATCAGCTGGATTTGCGAGCACGCGCCGACGGAGAAAAAAGACGACGCTGTCAAAGATGCCTTCTATGCGAGACTCGAGTAAGTATACAACCGTTACCCGGCCCACGATGTTAAGATTGTACTCGGGGATTTCAACGCAAAGGTCGGAAGAGAAGGTATATTTGGCTCTACTGTCGGTCTGTTGAGCCTCATCGAGACCACCTCGAACAACGGTCCAAGGCTGATACGACTTCGCAGTAGCTACATGGTTTTTAAGTAGCACCAGAATTCCACACCTCGACATCCACAAGGCCACCTGGCTGTCCCCTGCCGATCGTGTTGTGATAGATGGAATGCATACTTCCAGCGTGCTAGGCGTACGTTCCGGGGAGTTCATATTGACTCCGATCATGCGGCTGTGTAATGCAAATGATGTACGCTCTGGTACGAAACGAAATCTTGACATCGCTAAGCTGCAAACACATCGGACGGCCGAAGGCTATTCCTCTCGCCTATCGGAACTGCTCCTTAAACCTGATTCCCTACCCGATAATGCCAGTGGACTTTGGACGTTTGTATCCCGCGAAGCAACTGCAATTACAAACGCTGTCTTCAAAAGAATCCTGCAGTCAAGAAACGCGCGAGCGTAGGAAACTGAACTGTAAGTGTTACGGGGCTGGAATTATGCTCGAAAATTTAACCAACAACCTAAGCGTTTGACCCAGCTTTCAACTCCGTAGCATCTACCTGTAAAATATCGTTAGCAGAAAGCAAGCCCAACTATTGAAATCTCAGTGTGCTGTACTGAAGAAAGTCTGCGCCAACTACCTGGGAATCAGTCTACTTGCCATGTCATACAAGGTGCTGTCGGCAGTACTTTGTGAAAGTCTTAAACCGTTCGTCAACACATTAATGGTCCTTACCAGTGCGGTTTTAGAGCTGGTAAGTCCACCAACTTCAAACAACGTCAAATCCTCAATTCAAAATTTTGAATATGAATAAATATTGTCGAATTTCAACAGAATTCTAGAACATAAGATTTTTTTTTTGAAACAAGTCTAGTGTGCTAGCATATCAGAGCATGCTCGTGATCTTGCAGGGCTGAAATTGCAAATCATATATCAAGAACTTGACGTATTAGGGCGATTCCGAACGACTGTCTGGTTTCACACTTTGAATGATTTTGTCAAACTAATCACTAACCTCGTCCTGACCCTTAATAAAAAGTATATCGTGTAGTTTTGCCAAGAATGCTCAATATGTTTAAAGTCTCAAAGTAAAAATTAAATTTATATTATTTTTATTCGTTAATTGGTGTTGTCAATTATTTATTTATTTAAAAAATATTTCTGCGATACTTCGATTTTCGTTGAAAATCATCTTCAGCAACGTTAATCGTATGTTAAAATTTAAATTTATTGTTAATTGAAAGTAAATTAATTAATCTAATCTACATAAACTAGATTTTCCTAGCCCGAACTAGTCCGTGCGAAACATTAGGTATTATATCGTAATATTTTCTAAATAAAAATATGTACATAGCCGCGAAGCCGGTGTTAACTGTTTCTATGCTAAACTGGTTGACCCTAAAACGCTTCGGACTAGTTTGATCTAGGAAAAACTAGTATAAAAGTCAATATGTGCGTGCGTGCGTGTGTCTGTGTGCCATTAATGTACTCCTAAGCCGTTCAATCGATCGCTAAAGGATCCAGTACATGTGACAAAATTGCGGGCTCTACGACCAATACATCTTATCTAATTTGAGAAATTTATTCGTTCAACATGTTATTCTAAATAAATAAGACCATGTTAAAACTGCAGATTCATTTTTGAAAATAACTCATTTGTATATATAATAAAATGAAAAGTATCTTGACAATATATGGGCTTTGCTTTAAACCAAAACATATATTCCGATTTTTATTTTTCTTTTCAGACTAGTCAACCTTTAAATTACAACCAGTTATCTTGAATTCAAATATTTCCCAAAATTTTTAACTGTCACAATAACATATTTTTAATATTTATTTTTTCTTACTTACCGACGTCTATTTCGTCCATATCTACGGCAATCTCTGGCATAGTGTCCGCGGCCACCGCATTCATAACATTTATCATCTGGATTAAAGGGTCGACCACCACCCCCGCCACCTCCACCGCCACCTCCTCCACCACCACCACCACCGCCACCACCGCGATTTCGATCGCCACCTCCGCGACGATCGTTACGACCGCCTCCAGCAAATTTTCCACTTGACAGTTCGACACGAGCACGCCGGCCGCACACCGTGCGTCCATCAAGACCGCGCACAGCGTCAGCTGCATCACGAGCATCTTCAAACTCTACAAAAGCAAAACCCGGAGGATTCCTTGCAATCCAAACACTGCGCAGGGTACCGTAGGAACCGAAGGCATACTCTAGCTCATTTTTCCGGGCATTGTTACCTAAATCCCCAACATAGACCTTTCGGTCACTAGGGTAGCGAGACATTTTCTTCGACTGCAATAGCGACAGGAACGGCGGCATTGAAGACGGCGTAATGCGTATATATAAAACGAAACGAAAGAAGAGCAAAGAGAAAGATATCAAATGAAAAATCGATTTGCAACCAAATTGCAAATATCTTATACACACAACTCCGGCCAGCGGCCAGTGGACTTGAAAAAAAAAACATATCCAAGTAAATTTACTTATACGAAAATTACCATGTTATTAAATTTTTTTTTTAAGAAATCACTAATTTTCACTGTTGTCCATTAAATATGAGCTAAGATAAATTTAACTAATACATTATTTCATTTTTTTCCTTACAAAACTCATTAAGTGTGCAACGCGCAAATTTTCTGCTTAAACAACTTAAAAACGCCAAACAAAAAGTGAAACTGTCGAGGCTGGATATCACTGTTGCCAGTTTAAAGTTTTCAAAATGATGGCACATGGTATGGAATAATAACTAAGTGTCGCCACTTATGTATATATATTAAAATGTTTTATCATATACTCCTTTTGTTACACATCTCATGTTAAATTTGTGCCTTTGGCACAACTTTCGCAAACTTTTGATAACGTTTTGTATGTCAACGTTTATACGAGCAAATTCGGTCTGAGAAATTCTTGTCTATTCTCTTTTGTGAATTTCTTTTGCATTTACACACGGAAACTCGAATTTGTTTGTGTAAGAAAATTTTAAAGCAATTACTGCGTCAACCCGCCACATAAAACGTAAATTCAAAGCATAATATCAGCTAAAGAATAGAACGAAAGGGATTTTGCGTGTACGACAAATTCTGTACACCACCCTTTCATTTTTCCTTTCTTGCCTACAGACAGGGAAACTTTCTTTGAAGAGGAAGAGTTTCCTCGTGTAAACGCTGTCTTTTAGATTTTGACAACTACGAAGCTACATTTTCTCTAAATATTTAATTTGAGATGTGAACACAACTTCCAATTTACTTATATGGCTCGGTTCACGCTAGCGATTTTCACAACGTTCAATTTCCTAACTAAATAATGTTTCAGTTCATTTCTACAATGCTCTCATGTCAAGATACAACAATAAAAAAAAAAAATAATTTTTTTCCATGTAATTTATATGGAAAATGGAAAGTTAGAAACAGGCAGCTCTAAATGTTAATATTAAGAGCTCAAATTTTTAGAGGCTTCCTTTTTTACCTTTCTGAAAGTTTTAAACCTGTTTTTTAGTTGAAAAAATAAAGTTGCTCAAAAATGGCACACCCTAATATGCATGTATATATTAGACATATATAAACATACATATATACATACATATAGATGGAGCTAAATAAGTTTTACTTCAGTCGTGGGGTCTAAAGCATACTCGTTTTGTTTTTACAATGAACTAACGGATTACTATCAAGCATGCCACTTAGTTACTTCGTTAGTCAGATGCATCGATAATTTTACAAAAACAAACTCAAATAAATAAGTAACATATAATGTCTAACGCATTATCGAAGCAGATGTGAATACCCCTATTATATTTTTAAAAAATGTGTAATGACCTATAGTTTTCTAGTATTTTAATAAAGCTTAGTTCTCGTCCTTTAAATTATGTCTCGATTGGTTTAAATCTTAGCATACTTCACATTCAGTATTTTTTTTTACCGGAAAGCTAAAAAAAAAATGTATTCAATAAACTCCTTTGAAAACTATAGTGGTATTCACACCAGCTTCGTTAATTCGTTAGTCATTACTTTTTGATGTGAGTTTTGTTTTTGTAAAAAGGAGCTATTTTGATGTGTACTTGTATTCCGCCTTTATTAATTTCATTGTTAACATGCAATTTAATGAATACATAAATCAATATCCATTATCATAATTTGTCTACTAAATCGATAGTATTACCTTTCGGTGTTCAAAGCTTTTCTAAAACGTGCTATAAAACTTTACATGTGAGCACTTTTCTGTCCAACTGTTTGATTTAGCACTTGCTTGTTATATGAATGACATTAATGCTTTAAAAATTGACACCAATGTTTTCAGCCAATCCAAAAATGTGGTGTATTCAACTCTGTTGTTGGTATCTCATGAAGTGGTGAGAAATTGAGTACACTACATTTTGCGAAAACGTGGCAAATATTTTGCATTTCTGACTGTGGCATTGGTACAGTTGCAAGTGAAAAAGGGATATCTATATTACGAGACAGTGATTTTTCAACATACCGTCAAGCAACAATTTCACCACTGTGTAGTTTTAATGCTGTGAAACGCCACCACACCATTCACCATTATCGAAATCATTTTATCATGGTTAAGTTAGGTTATATCGTATGCATCAAATCATACAATTATTTATAAGCTAGTTTTTTAAGGAAAAAAAAACTTAAATTTAGTGAATTTGCAGTGTGAAAAATTTCAAATTCTCTCAGACAAACACCTAGTGGAAACGGTGAGAATAAATTGATATTAAAATTTCCTTTTTACATAACATTTTTTTTGTAATTTAAATATGTGAAGAAATGTGCTGCCTCAGGTCAGGTAGCATTTGTTCAATTCAACTATCTTTGTGCTGGCCTAGTCAGTTTGGTTGAAGTTTGTTTTTTTTTTTTCGCTTTTGTATTTAAAATGGTGATCGGCATAGGAATTGGACCACTCGGTATAGGGGCAATTCGTAACAAACGCACACACAAGTGTTCAAGAATACCACACATGACAAAGTTTTGAGATTTGGAGAAATGGGAGAAAAAAATTACAGCTTGAGGTAAAGTCCGATGCGTATTTTAATAAATGCGTTAGATTTTTCTAGGGTTTTGTGGAAATAAATGGTCTTATTTGTACATACAAAATGCGCTATGTATATCGGTGGCAAGACTCATACTTGCGAAAATGTATATACATACAACACTGATGAATGTATGTATATTAGTGTGTGTGTGTGTATTAAGCATACTAAATTTTTTTTTAAACAAATGCGTAGAAATGAGTTACAGAAATTTGCAATTTTCAATCAAGAGAACACGAAGAAAAAAGCAACGAGTTGTAATTTTAGTGTACATATCTACTAAAAACATAATTTTTATGTTCTCGGAAAATAATGCCGCTAAATATATTTTAAAAGTAATGTACATCTTAATTATTATCTTAATCGTTTGAATTTGCTACAAATTTCAACTTTTTTTTGTCAACAAAAGACTTGAAAAAATATATACTTTTACATATGCATATAAAAATAATTTAACATTTTTCTTGTATTTTTCAAGAAACTGGCTTCCATTTTGTTTTTTCTTTTTGCTAATCATATACGTTGCCTTGTTTTTGCCGTGGCGTATTTAATATTCGTGAAGTTTATACGGTAAAGTTAACTTGCTGTAACTAGTTTGATTTGTTTATACTCTTTATGAAATGATAGAGGGTTGCGAGGACTATTGCTGCCGGTGTACTTATTTGGCACAGGTTTACTTAAGCTTCCATTCCAAAATTAACTAAAGACAAAGAAATAAAATAAGACAAAAGAGCTATAAAACGGATAAAAAAATAGGTATTAGTTGTGGCTTCGTTGTACTTAATTTTAAAGGAAAAATGAATTTAGCTTTCTTTTTGGAGAAATAAACTACAAATAGGGTTAACATTACAGAAAAACATTCAATCTTTGATTATTGTTAATAAATGTGTTGTCTTTCAAATGACTTCCATATTATAGAATTACTATACCATCATTCCAGATCAATTTATGTACCGAATATCTAGGAAATATTTTTTTTTATTTTTCAATACTGTTAGAGTATTCGTTGTAATTACAGATTGAATGCTCTAAATTTCACAGCCGAGTCAAAGTGAAACGAATTAACATAATAGAACATGCATGGATGAAACAAAATACTTCGAACATTTGCATATATCAGCAATATATTTGAAATTATGAGCAAATATGATTCTAAACAGCAACTGTTCTCCGTATTTAATGTTAAGGTGCAGGTTTGTCTGTGGGAAAACTTCAATGTTTAAAATTATGGTACAAGTTTATTTCAAATTATCAGCCTACTGCCTGACTGACACAAATCGCATATGTGTACATATATATATATCGAATTTCCCCGTTTACACACAGATTAATTTCGAAAATTCTTGTTTGTTGGCAAGAGAGAAAAAGCGGAAGGATCGAGTACAGAATTTCTTATACTCGCAAATTCTATTTCGTTAGCTGATAATGTGCTTTGACTTTATGCTTGTTGTGGCGGGTTGAGGAGCAATTATTTGACATTTACATGCAGAAATAAATTTTAATTATCATGTGTAAATGCAAAACAAATTCACAAATTTTCTACTATATACATATATGATGGACCTACAACTAGAGGGATTGAAAAGTCTACCAACAAATTATCAATGACAATAGACTAATTGAATATACTGTTGCTAACTAATTATGTAGTACTACTACTTCTGAAAAAACATTTTATCTTATTTTACTAAGAAGTACTTTTGGTGAATTTGTATCCCTGGTTCTAGGTCCGTCACATAAAATGTTTTCAGGTCAGAAAATACTCGTATGATAGAAGAAAGATAAAGAAGAAAATAAATATAACAAAAAATAAATATTAAAAAATATTCCATTGAATACTTTTTGTGAAAGAAACGTATGATCAAGTTGTCAAAGCGGTCTCCAACGATGTCAAGAATAAACAAAACAATTTAAGAAAACGAACATGTAAAATAGTTTTCGGTGTCAGAAAATTTGTGTATAATGGTGATAAAGGTCGAGAAGTAAAAGCTTCAGAAAACTAAACTGCGAAAGAATGAGACGTAAATATTTTTTTAAATGATTAAAGTTGACAGGATCAAGAATAGATACAGCAAGGGTTTGTTAGTTAATCAGTGAATTACTTGAAAAAACTTAAAAATAGAAAATCTTTCCACGCTTATACGAGTATATCAGCTTTTAGCTTACCGATTTTGAAGCTGATGTTTTCGTGTGAAAATATTGTGACATCGAAAAAGTCAAAACAAGATTAAAAGTGGAATAGTTTTAAATATTATAAAACAAGCGAAGAGTATGTTACGCGACCAAAGGATATTTAGGGATTTCGACATTTTGGATGATACCGTCGAGAGGAAATTAAGTCTCAATGCCGTTAGGGGTGCTAATAATTTGAAAATCACTGGAGAACAATAAGTACCAAGACGTTACGTGTGAATGAATACTTTGAATAGAATATAACAGAGAAAACATACATATGTATAATAGCCCATGAGCCCGCTGTAGAAAAGTCGAGTATATAAGATTACAGTGTGGGAGATGTACGGGAAAGATAGAGATGCATTATGGTGAAGCTAACCAACAAATGTAGCTTTACCAAAGCCACTCCCGATGTTCGAAAATGCCGTCGCATATTCGTAAACCACCAGTATTGTAGGTTAGCCATTGGAAGTCAGCAAACTGCGAAATTCAAATATTTCCTTACGCTCAAAAAAGAGGGAAATTAAAAGCGCTATCACCACTGAAAATTATTGTATGTTGTTACTTTTTTTTTATACATTATTACAGTTTTGATATTGCATTCCGAGTGGATTTAAAGAAAATTTATGTATCGAAATTATAAGAAAATGCAGTTTTATGAAAAAACATGTATTTATTTTTTTTTAATTGAATACGTGACAAGAAAATTCAGTTATCACCAAATATAATGTACAAACGACCTCTGCATGTTTTTATTTTTATTGGGTTAAAAAAAAGAGATTTTTCTCTTACTTTAAAAAAGAAATAAGAATTTAAGAAAATTTGAAAATATGTACATACTAAAACAATATCAATCGAAATCGTGCATACGAAAAGTGAAAAAGGTATATACAAAAAAGAAATCCATGATTAAGTAATTATGTATATGAAATAAATATTTTTTCATGAATGGAATTCTTTATGAAGGGGCATGAAATGTCTTTTCATCTTCCCTTTGTGTACATCCATTTAACGTTAAACACTTTTCGCAGATTCGATAAGCAAGAGCTAATGGTTATTCTCTTCGTTCGGTCACCGCAATATGTGCTGGTTTAAGAGCTAAACACAGCTGGGACGTGCGATATCATCCAGATTTTTCCTATACGTTAGAGCAAGATAAGTAAGTGACACTACAAAATTTATCGCAGAGCGATTGAACAAATTCTATTTCCAGTTGTGTTAAGCGTTTTAGTGTAACTCGACCGTCAGTGGTAGAATTTTTCCGTCGTCCGCACTTCAAAAGGTCAAGTGTGCTGTAATTATGACAACGGCTAACCGTTGGCGGTTTTTTGTCGCCTGTCGTTATTGTGTGTGTTTAGCTTATAAAGTGAAATCTACGTTTTTTTTTCAAAACATTTCTGAAATACATAAATCACAATGCAAATATCATTTTTAACTACAAACATTTCTGGTTTTTTATGTTCATTTGATCCACGAACATGAGAATCGTTTTGTGTTATATTATTTTGTACACAGTCTAAGACGGCGAGCCCGAAATGCCAAGGTCATGCGTCAGGAAACTGGCCACCATCTCTTTCAACCGCGTTTATCATAAAATCGTATCATCCATCGCACATAAATCTCCTGGTTTCCGCAGACCTGTTCATATAAACGTATTTACAAGCACAACAAATGAGAAAAAATTAAAAACCAACTCCTAGATAAAGATGTTATTTAACTTCTTTTTTTTTTTTTGTAAATAAATGTTCATGTCTTTAAAAATCTGGAAAAGGTTAGAGAAAAATCGATTTTAACCGGTATTAGTTTCTTTAACTGTTTTGATGGTTACAATTTCAAATTTATTAAAAAACTAAACTTAAGTTCTTCCTGTCACTAAACTTATTGCTTAAGCTAGGTATAATTTGAACCAATTTTAAAGTTTATGCAAGGTTTACAGTTTATTGTGAATAAAAATGCTGTTTCAATTGATATTTTTTAGTTATTTTGTTCGAAAAATACAATTTCAAATACAAACTAGAACGAAATAAGGTGAATTATGTCATCGATGAGAAAAGCTTATATAATTTTATTGGGCTAAGTTTACTTTAGCTGATATTCTCCAATTTTATTTATTTTTTTAGTGGTAAAAGGGGGTTTATATAAGAATAAGATCATCATACACACATTTTTGGGAAAAAAGTTTTTTTGAAAAAAATCTCAAAACTATAGGTTAAATTTCACCATTGTTGAAGGCCATTAAATTATCTTTCTTATGACACCCAAATAAATTTTTGATATCCATGTAGGGGTTTCCAACTTATGATCATTTTTACAAAAGCTATACCCGGAACTTCCGTTGGCTATATCTCCGAAACTAGATCCGAGCGACACGTTTCTTTTAATAACTTTTAGTTATTCTTACCCAATTTAATTCTTAAAAAAAAATTTTTGAGAATGTCAGCTAAAGTTAACCTGTTCCATTTTATTTCGCGTAATTGGTCAAAAACATTTTTTTTGGCCACTTTTTAGTGGTCTCCGAAATCGTAATCAGAGACGATTCAATACCAAATAATAAACTTAGCTCGGTATATTACGAATATTTTTAAGCAAATAAACTAGCTTTACGGTATAAGCATGTTTTTAAGAATTCTTTGTACGTTATTTCACCACACATTTTTTTTAAATTCGTTGCTATCTCTTTCTGCTGAATAAAAAGAAACCATGATTTCTAGTGCCATGGTGTGACTAGTGCCACATGTAAGGTGTAGAAGGGACAACTAGTGGGGTTTTACCTGTGCTTACAGTGTAAACAGAAAGGGACAAAAGTGTGTTGTTTTGTGTTGCTTTGTTTTTGAGTGTGTTGAGTTTCTATCGAGAGTTGAGAAACCTCTTTGGATTTTATCGTAGTTTGGTGACCGGCGTTTTTTTTTTTATCATATTTGGTAATTATGTACTTGAAAAAGAAAATCGTCTCCCATCGTCGTCTGTCGTCACTACGAAGAATTGACAAATTTTCAAACAAAGCACAGAAAAAATACATATACATATTCATATAAACATAAGTACAAATATTCATATACATTTGACTAACCATTATCTACATATTTCTTGTTTTTTTTTTTTATTTATAATTAGAAAGTTACGTGTCTTCGTCGGCTTTGATTTTCTGGTGCAAAAAGTGGGGAAATAGTGTACATCAGCTTTCTAAACATACGACCACATTTTCAACACAGTAACTGCTTAGCCAACCAAGAACTATCAACGATTTTGGAGTTCGGACTCTCGGAGTCATAATTCATCTTTTTGGATTTTACAGCGCGAAGGTTTTAAAAACAAATTTAGCCTATCACAATTACGTCAATTAAAAAGAGTCCGCAGAAAATAATGGAGGAAGACGAGAGAGGCAAATTGTTCGTTGGCGGTCTATCATGGGAAACAACCCAGGAGAATTTGTCGCGCTATTTTTGTCGTTTTGGTGAAATTATCGACTGTGTGGTAATGAAGAACAACGAGAGTGGCAGATCGCGCGGCTTTGGTTTTGTCACTTTTGCTGATCCGTCGAATGTGAATCATGTACTACAAAGTGGTCCACATACTTTAGATGGTCGTACCATTGATCCGAAACCGTGTAATCCGCGCACATTGCAAAAGCCGAAAAAGGGCGGCGGTTATAAGGTTTTTCTTGGTGGTCTACCTTCGAATGTTACTGAAACCGATTTACGTACGTTCTTTGGACGTTATGGTAAAGTGACAGAAGTTGTCATTATGTACGATCAGGAAAAAAAGAAATCACGTGGTTTTGGTTTCTTATCTTTTGAAGAAGAATCATCTGTTGAGCATGTCACCAATGAGCGTTATATCAATCTTAATGGAAAGCAGGTAAGCCTTCGATAGATATGTAAGCTATTTATAGTTCTTTTAATTCACGCTTAAGTTCGTTGACCTCGATTCATAAAAAGAAAATTGCGAAAAATATGCTGCTAAATTTCGTTCTTACTTTCTGAGGGTTTGTTTATGAGGCCCATTTTTGGCTTATGAGGCAAAAAGAAATGGGTTTCTTTGAGTTCTTTATAAGAATTTTTTTTGCAGCCAAAACTAGGAAAATGTGTCGTATTACTAAAAGCTTTCAAACTTAGATCCTTAGATCAGACCAACTTACTCTCCTGTCATATGAAATACACTTTTTGAATAGGGTGGGTGTATCAGAGACTATACATTTAAGGGAACGGGAACTCTATAAAATGTCGAAGTTCTATAAATTTTTAGCCTTTGGTTTAGTCTTTCTACTAAATTAAAAATTTCGGACCTTGAAGTCTTAAGTTACTAAAAGTTTTTGGCATTATATTTTTAACCACCATATTTTATATAAAAGGACTCAATGTGTCGATAAAACTTTTTAAATATAACTCCTGTATATACTGTATATCGTATCTTTCTATTATATAAAATAGTTTTCAGTGTCAGAAAATTTGCGTATAATGAGCGAAGAGAAGATGAAAAGAACGGAACAAAAATTAAAAGAAAACAAAAATTCTAAGAAGCGAGCTTTTAATTTATTATTTGTATTTGTTGAGCGCGGTGAACTATATGTTGCGCTGTCAAGATGAAGCAGAGAAGGAATAGAAATGATTTGTAACTTGGAAGAAACGAAAATTCAAGATATGTATACATTCTAATGTATGTCTTAAACGCAATTTCAACGGATGACAACTGCAATGGACGGCGGAAAGTTCGATACGATTCCGACATCCGTGGGGCCACGATTTGACTACGTTTTTGATAAATCACGTCAAAATAAATTGAAAATATTAAAAAAAATCGATATCGAGTTCAGTTTTCGAGTTTAGAATTAAGATTTCAATGGCGCCGCAATATAAGGATGGATTTCAATATAACAATTGAAAATATTGGCATTATTCACGGATTTTAAAAGACCGTTTGAAACAATCGATTTTAGCATACTACTAAAAAAACAGTGGTCCTACAGCATACGTGGAATCGAATACAAACTTACCTAACGAATCGAACCCAGAGAACAAAAATTAATAATTCCATATCTGGCCATGTGCAAATTGAATATGGAGTACCACAAGGTTCTATATTAGGAGCATTACTATTCATAATATATATCAATGATTTGCCTTATATCGTCAGGAAATGCAAGTTAGTTTCACAGACACATCTGAAATAACTCAATGGCTAAAAATGAATAAACTCAAATTAAATATCAGCAAAACAATGTTTATGGAAATAAACTCAATCAGTAACATAAATATAGAAATAAATAATGAATCAATTGAAAAAGTTAACCAAAAAAAATCTTTAGGAGTCTTCATTGATATCAAACTCAACTACCATTTTGATTATATATACATAATTGCAAAAAAATCGCAAAAAAGTTAGTTTTTTCAAACGGGTAAGAAGTAAAATCTACTGTCTGTCTGACCGCGATTAATGTTTACAATACAATGCTTAAACCACATTTTGAATACTGCTCTTTTGTAAACGTGTGGCAACGAAACGCAATTAGAGAGGCTGCAAAACAAAGCAATTAGAAGTATTCTAAAGTGCAATTGATATACAGGTAGTCCCCGACTTACGACCGTTCGACTTACGACTATTCGCACTTACGACCAATTTTTTTTCAATTTTTTTCATAGAAAATGCTTAAAATAGTTTCGGGGAGTCCCTAAAATATGTATATGAGAAAAAATTTAAAAAAAAACAGTAGTATGTACAAGGATTCGATTTATTTCAGTACAAATAATACTGAATAAAAGAAAATGCTTAAAATAGTTTCGGGGAGTCCCTAAAATATGTATATGAGAAAAAATTTAAAAAAAAACAGTAGTATGTACAAGGATTCGATTTATTTCAGTACAAATAATACTGAATAATAGAAAATGCTTAAAATAGTTTCGGGGAGTCCCTAAAATATGTATATGAGAAAAAATTTAAAAAAAACAGTAGTATGTACAAGGATTCGATTTATTTCAGTACAAATAATACGTTTGTTTAAGTGAATAATTTTATATCATCCCAAAAATGGCTGGAACTAGTAGTACAGTATGTATGTAATATTTTTCTTTAGTTATTTTTTATGAAACTCGACTTACGACCGATGACAAGGAACCTATCTCGGTCGTAAGTCGGGGACTACCTGTACCTCAGTAAGATGGATGTTAGAGTTGTTAAAGTGGCTGAATGTTAAGCGCAGAAGCTACAACTTAACACATTGATCGCTGTCTACAAAATAAAAACAGGATGCGCACCTAACTATATAACAAGGTATGTTTCGACAGTAGGGAACGTGCAATCATATAGCATAAGGAAAGCCAATAATCGTAGACTCGATTTCCAAAGTACATCAGCTACACATAATGTACAAGGGTTTTCAACTATTTAACCAATTACCTAGAGACAATAAAGACGAACAGAAAATCAATAATTTTAAAAGGAAATGCATTCAATTTAGTAAAACAGCATTATAAAATTAAATTAAATTTCCCAAAGTATTTCAAGAATGTTATGAATTCAATAAGCTAAAAATAAGTAAAATGTACATAATTAGAAAAATAGAAACAACATATTAAGTGCAATATAAAGCAGTGCCGCCAACCAATTAAATACAATTCATATTTTAATGTCATGTAAATTTTTAAGTATATATTATACCAATAAATCTTTAATAATAATAATAATAATAAATTATAACCTAAAATAAAGCGTACAAGTGCTAAGAAGAATGGGAGTGATCCTTCCAACAAGGATAGATAAGCGTCTTAACCCGGACCAAGACTTAAATGATGTTGAAGTCTGCAAACTTAAACGTCCATGAGCTTCAGATTTTGTACCACTCCCCCTTCATGAATCCAATGAAGGCCATATCCCTAGATTTTTAACAATAACAGCAACAGCAATCCAAGTAAATGGCTCTTTAAAACCAATAGTCTCATATAATGTTTTTCAAATTAAAAAGGCCTCAAACATATCTCTCGGGACTATTGGGAAGTCATCGAACTAAAATCTAGTGATCTCATGATCAAAGCCTTGAATCGAAAAGTAGCTGATAAATTTCTTTGATACTGTAGCAGTTAAAATTTCACTTCGAACGCTGAACTCAACAAAGGGGAGAATATACTCCAAAAAAAATTATCGACATTCCCACCGAAGAGCTGACTGTGACAATTCACTGTGACAATAACATATAGTTCATACGATTCTAACTGCCCAAGTTTTCTTAAGCACAAAGCTGTGATCAAAGTTAAATTGGAACGTGCACAATTCGTGTTGTTTTGAAAATTTATAATAAATAGTAATCCCGATGCATACAAATAAAACCCGTTACTAGAACCAACCAAAATCTAACTCTAGCTCAAATAATAAAAAATCGTGTCACAGAAACAAATAATACAATATCAACAGCAGTACCATATCTCAAAACAACGTTTTAAAACACACAAACAACATCAAAGGCAACAACAGCAACAAAAACACCATAAATTTAATCATATATACGATTGATACAGTCCCAAATATCCAAACGATTTCATCTAATAAAATTGACGAATTACAACCTTCAACATATAATATGAAAACAGAAATTTTGAAAACTTATCGTTGATGTTTTCAAAAACATAGAATGTGAAAATGCAGAATTAACGCCAATTAACTTATACTGAAAAGACCGCAACTACCTACTATTATAAAATCCAACACAGTGAAAAAACAAAACCACAAACACCGATAAAATCACCAAAAAATAAGTATTTATTCACTTTATATTTATATAACCAATTTTTAATATTAATAGCATTACTTATTTTATTAATGTACAATGTTATCACTACTTCAGTGGAACGTCAATGGCTATTTGAATAACTATACTGAACTTCAATGTCTTACAAATAATCTTTCACCTACAATCATTTCACTTCCAGAAACTGGAAGCTGGAGTTGGAATCCTGGTTAAAAAAAATCTTCCATACACTCTCCATTTTATTAACTCCAGGATCCTTGCAATAGGAACTCAATTTAATGTTGGTGTAAAGATTACAATTATTTCAATATATATTCCACCCAATCAACATTTCACTTCACAGGATTTACTAAACATTTTGAAACAAGTCTCGACCCCAATAGTTTCCTCTGGTGACTTCAATGCTAGGAGTACACTATGTGACTCTAATAAACCCAATATCATTGAGAACATTTACAAGCGATCTAATTATTTTAAATAACGGTGTCTACATTTTCTCATATTGATTTAACACTATGTTCTACCAGTCTAGCTCCCACTTGTAATTGGACCGTCTTAGACGATCTTTATGGCAGCGACCACTATCCCATAGTCACTAAAATTTTTAAATGCAACTCAATCTCCAAATGCAAACCTACACCAAAATTGATAACTGATTTAGCAAGCTGGGTAAGATTCAAAAATATTTGCGACTTTTTCGATTAGATCAGATCTAATTCTAAACAGAATACAAAAAATAATTATTTCTGCGGCTCAACCTTCCATTCCACAGTCAAATAACATTTCGTTAAAACAAGTTTTTTCCTAACATCACTCAGATCTTTGAAACAAAATGCTTGGCCAGAATTTAAGCACCACCATTCTCCCTAATATCTTATAAAATACAAAAAAGCTAATACTTTATTCAGACTACACGCAAAAAAAAAAACAATGTTTTAAAGATTTGATTAGTAAAATCAATCCACAATCTATCCCAAAAAAAATCTGGCATGACATAAAAGCATTAGCAGGCAACTATAAACAAACCTCCATAACATATCTCAATACTAATGGGGTAATTTTTTCACCTTTGGATATAGGTAACGGTTTTGCCTTACAATTTTCGATAGCCTCATCAGACTAGATTCCCACCTCAATTTTTATCTGATAAAAATACCTTTTGCAATGCAGCATATTATCAGCCAAGTTTGTCATCGTATGCTAAACTAATAGAAAAGAACATTTCTGCTTCTGAGTACCCATTCATTATTTCTTCTCTATCTGGTAAAACTCCCGTCTTTGATAGAATTTCTTATCCGTTTCTCAAAAATTTATCCAAACCCGTCCTATCCAGATTAGTTAATCTTTAGAACAATATTCTATAACATAGCAACATCTCACACGCGTGGAAAACTGCTACTATTGTCCCAATACTCAAACCAAACAATCCTTACTGTCTTGTGTTAGTAAATTACTAGAAAAAATTATATCCTTTTGACTCATGTGGATTGATAGAAGAAATATGCTGATAAGCCATAACCAAGTGGTTTTTAAAACTGGTCAAAGCTGAATTGATTCAGTACTTCACCTCGATAATTTCATGTCAAATTCTCTCGCAAGTAAAAACCACGTTTCAATTCTTTCGTTAGATTTCGAAAAGGCTTTTGACCGAGTCGGGGCCCATATTGTTTTGAGACAACTCCAGAATTAGAAAGTTGGCTACTTTTCGTAATATTGGTGGAGTAAATAATTTACAGTTTGTTTTCAGAGTTTCCAACCAGTCTATTTCGGAGCTATTAATACCCATAAATATCTCCAAAGTTTTCATTTGGTGTCGTACAATGGTTTTAAAAAAATTGAATGTATATTTCTAAATTATTAATGATCCTATTATTAATGGAATGAACGATAGGTATACATAACTATGGCATAAATCTTTCAAGGAAAAAAAGTATGAGTTGGAGAAGAAATGTTATTTTACAGGATTTAATTTTCCGAAAACAGGATTGATTACAGAGGTTACTTTTTTTTTCTTAAAAAAATGAAGAAAATTGCATTTTTTCTTATTTATAATCACCCCTATCATGAATATCCAAAGGAAAACGATTCTTTCGGATTTCTTTTTTCCTGTGAGCAAAATTATGCATTCATCACTAATTGAGGAATGGAAAACTTCCAATCAGCCAGTATCTGTGACTTCGCATGTTTGACATTAGTTTTTCTGAAATTTTGCATGTTCGACATTAGCCAGCTGAATAAGTTTATAAACAAAAATGAAGTGCAAAGAATAAATTCAATTAAATTTTATCTACATTACAAAAAAAAAAATCACAAAAAAGAGAATTGCATAGCTTCATATAGTTTGCTATCTACTGCTTTTCGTGAAGCCTTTGCTGATATTCGAATTGGACCTCATTTACTGGACCAATATCTGTAATTGCTCTTTATTTGTGTTGTAAGATCTTGTAAATATGTTAAAAAATCTTTTTATCAAATAAAATTACATTGTATTGGTAACATTGCAATTTTCCTCATTAAATACCTTGTTGCAAAGTTGGAGAAAAAAGCGTCAAAAATTGTTGCCGGTAGTTAATTTTCCAGGAAATTTTTTCTCATTCCCAATCTTCCACGATTGCAAAACAGGGAATTGAAGAAAAATTCCGAAAGAATGTTTATTCCTGATAGGGGTGATTTAATTTTTTTTTCCATTTTCCTATTTACACATAAGGAAGCTTAAAAAAAATGTACCGCTACTTTTAAAGCCTATATATGTACATACAAGGAACAAATTCATGATGTCTACGCAAGTAGAGCTTTAGTGTTTATAATCATAGACTTTTTATTAAATGTTTTTCAAAATTTGCAAAATTTTTCTGATTTGGGCAATTTATTTTTAAAAGTTTAAAAATTAACAAATTATATTTTTCAAGAGCTCAAAAAACCAAAATTTAAAACAAGTTCTTTTTAAAAAAATATATTTTTTATATGTTTTGTTCCAAAATGTATTTTAAAAGAGAATATCCTCTGAGCCTCAAAAAACATCTCACACCACCTTTAAAATTCCTGAAAAATGCGTAATTTTTGAACAGAAATATTTTGAATTTATCTTAATAGGAACATTACTTGTCGAATGATACCAAGTTCGTGATATTCAGAGACCAAAACCTTTTTGATTTATTTTCACTACATAAAGCACCGTACAGAGCTTCGTAAGTTTGCCGATGCTCGTGTCGCGTTACGCGAAATCGCCTAACCATAGACATTTCCATATGCACGCATGTATTTGATCGGCAGGAGCGACAAGCTTTCATGTAGCGCGATAAAAAACGCCTAGCGATAAACGCATCCTACCACTAACATAAGGGCTGAATTTCTCTATTGTTTTTCATTGAATTATATTATGATAAATATTAAGCAAAACATTTGTTCTTGTTGTTTTAGGTGGAAATAAAGAAAGCTGAACCACGCGATGGATCGGGAGGTCAAAATGCGAACAACAGCAGTGTTAGTGGTGCGTATGGTAAACTCGGCAACGAATGTAGTCACTGGGGCCCACATCATGCTCCAATCAATATGATGCAAGGCCAAAATGGACAAATGGGTGGTCCCCCTTTGAACATGCCAATTGGTGCCCCAAATATGATGCCTGGCTATCAAGGTTGGGGTACACCATCACAACAACAGGGATATGGCTATGGTAACAGCGGTCCTGGATCATATCAAGGTTGGGGAGCACCACCAGGACCACAAGGCCCACCACCACAGTGGTCGAACTACGCTGGTCCACAGCAGACACAGGGCTATGGTGGATATGACATGTATAATTCAACATCAACTGGAGGGCCTTCTGGACCATCAGGTGGTGGCAGCTGGAACTCCTGGAATATGCCACCGAATTCGGCTGGTCCAACAGGAGCTCCAGGTGCAGGTGCTGGTACAGCTACTGATATGTACTCACGCACCCAAACTTGGGCTGCTGGTGGACCATCAACAACTGGTCCAGTGGGCGGAATGCCCCGTACAGGCCCCGGTAATTCTGCCTCAAAATCAGGCTCAGAATATGACTATGGTGGCTACGGCTCCGGCTATGATTACGATTATAGTAATTATGTTAAGCAAGAAGGTGGTGCTTCAAACTACGGCGCTGGACCACGTTCTGCGTACGGTAATGACAGCTCCACACAACCACCATACGCAGCTTCCCAAGCCGTTTAAGTACACGCGAGCCACTAAGGTGAAGCTAAGTTACATTTTAAGCTATAGCGTCTGTTCGTTCAGTTCTGTTGTTGAAATTAAATATTAATAATTATATTATATTAAATATTAAAAACAAAAAAGTTTATATATACATATATATATATACTATAAAAAGTAATATACACAGAAAAAAGTAAAATTAAACACATAAAAAATTTAGCTAATTATGTAAACTTACTGCTAAACACACATACACATTGAAAAAACAAAAACAAAAACACAAAAATCAACATCTAAAAAACAAAAATTAATATTAAAAAATGAGTATCGTTGCGAAAAAGATAAACTACATCAACTTACAGAAAAACAAATTTTTTTAGAAAAAACGTAAACAGCAACTAAGAACCACCTTGCAGCGCAGGGAAAACAGTTTAAAGAACTGGGAGCTTTTGTGTGTTTCTTAAGTACTCAGTTAAGCTTTGCAAAAAATACATTTTAATTTAGTTTTTTCCCCTTTTAAATTCAATAATAATTAAGAAAATATACTTCTTTATTATTTGTAATGTATGTACGCAGTATAAATAGTCATTTGCACTGACCATGAAATATATACATACATATGTATATATGGGACAATATCTATCAAAGCGAAAGGAGCTGAACCTTGATGAATCTGGTTGTTTTGACATTTCGATATCTAGTGACAATGTACAAAAAAAGATATAGGGAAGCATTAAATTTTGGTTTTCAAAAACTGAAGGTGAAAACAAGTCGCTATTTACAGAAAAAGTGCTCTTAAGCATTTTATTTTTTATGACATTTCAGAAAAAAAAAATTGAAAATATTAAAAAAAATAAATTCCATGCGTGTATTTTTCTCAAAAAATTTATGTATCTTTTCCTTAAAAACAATTTTTTTTCTAAACCATTGTTTTTTTATTTAAAACATTGTTTTTAATTTTTTTAAATATTCGTTTTGAAATTTGACTAAAATATACCAAAATTTCGATACCGAAATCGAGTTGCAAATCGAAAACTAAGTAAATTCAACGGCAGAATTGGAATTCCACATAAGAAAATTGTCTTCAATACCTATAATACATTTGTACCTTATTTCAAAAGTATTTTTTAGTACTACTACTTTTACTAAGGATATAAGGAGGTATGAGTTCTATATATATTGAACTTGTACAATCTCTACGCATATGAACTCAATTCGAAATATGATATTTTTAAGACCCGGGCCAATTACTTTTTAATATTAATTTACTTAACGCTATAAAAACATTTGAGTACATTAACAAATGCAAAGAGAACGATGCTGATATCGTACTGGATAGAACTCAGGTCGAAATTTGTCAAAAAATATAATTTTTTGAATTATACTCTGAGCTATACCAAGGGGAAACTATATTTTCTTGAGTGAAACGTTCTTTTGAAATATCTTAATCATTACCACAAACTTTTTAAAAAAATCATGTTAAACAGCTTACAGAAATAAAGATATTGGTAAATACAATATGATAGAAGGGATCCACCATGGTTATTTTAGGGCATATTTTGACCGTCGAAAAATTATAGTCATAAAATATGTTTTAAACGAGATGAACTTTATTGGTGACAGAAATTAGTTTGTTTTTTGATAGAACTCAGAATGTAGCCATAAAAGTTGTATTTTAGACAAACTTCGATCTTTTCTGTTTATCGAAGAAGTGTAGTAAAATTTACATAATCGGTACCTTTGAAACTAGTAATGCACTTAGAAATCATCTCTTTACCGATGCATATGTATAAGTTTAATAAATTGTGGCCCCTGATTGCATGTAGTGGGTCCTATAAAAAAACAAATTTCGACATATAGCGTATCTTCTATAAAACATAAGTTAATATCCCTATTAAAAGTTGTACTAAGGAATACCTTTCGAATGAAACACATTGCTGTTGAAAAAATTTCTTTATGTGGTACTCTAATTCTCATGTTGAGTTAATTTAGTTTAAAATTTTAAATACAAGTACCTTCAGAAAAAGTCTCAAACCACCACACCGCAATTTTTCCAGAGTACATATTTTATTATGTCTGAAATTTGATAGCAAACAAATAAGCTTTGATACCACCTTTTCTGTGAGTAAACTAGTTTTCAATTAAATTGATCATACCGTTCAATGGTTAAAAATGACAATAACAAATCGGATATTTTCCCTACAAAAAACATCAACAAATAATCGGAGACATCAAGGTTTATCTTTTTTCGTTTTGACAAAACCCCTTTGTATATTAATATGTGAACAAATTCAGGATCAAAAAGTTTAATGTAAAATTTTAAAGTTAATGTTATGGTCTAAACGGTCAGTCCTTAAAAAAAATAAAATGTTAAACTTATAAAAGAATAATCGACTATATTGCTGCTATTCTCTAGTGTCCTTTATGTCTTCACGGAGCATAGGACATCTACATTGCTGCTATTGAAAGGGTTTAAATTTGATTTGATTAATAGCCGTTTATAATTATATAAGACACGTAAAGGCGGCATAACTCAACCGTTCTCGTTTTTCTACTTGTTGAGTTTTTCTTGATTGATTACTAAGCTTAATAGATTGATTGTTTCATTGAAGTTGATAAAACTTGATTGTATTTAGAAATGTTTGTACTATTTGCATTATACTACTAAATTAAAATTATTTTTTTTTTACTTCACTTATTAATACATCCATACACATAAAACCCCAATACAATTACTTTATATTATTTAGTAAAAATGATGATGGATCAATAATTTTGCTATCATCAAAATGGTTTTACTTGATTGCTAACTGCTACTCTTGTCCTTGTGTATATTTAACTTTATATGTATAAATATAATTTAAATTAAAATTGTTTGCATATTTTTAATTTTAATATATATTTATATATGTACTATATAAACACAAAGGCAATTGCTTAATATACTTTATTTTATTCATATTTAAACATCTAAAGAGAATTATATTCAATAATAATTACTTATTAACAACAAAAATATACTATATATATATATACAAATGGAAAATAGAAAATGAAAAAAAAAATTTGAAAAATTTGCGAAATGCTAACAAAAAAAAGCAGTTGAATGAAACAAAAACAACCTTTAAATTAAGAAATAGTTAATATGCTAATCTACTACTTGTACTACATACTTACATACAACAATATAAATTATCGGAATAAGTTTAAACAAGAAAAAAAAGTGAAAAAGAAATGTCGAAAAAAGTTAAAAGATGAATGAAACAAGCTAAGAAATATTCATGCAGTTAATATAACAGCAAAAAAAACAACACCTGACGTAATAATTAATTAATTTTAATTAAAATACAATTTAACTTTAACGTTTAAATTAATGATTAAAATATATAAAAAGTTAAAGTAACGTAAAGAAATATTTCATAGAGAAAAAAAAAATAAAGTAAAGTAGATTTAAATAAAAGTAAAAAGTAATTATTATAAAAAAGGATTTAAACACTGACTGTTAATTGTAAAACAATTTCTTTAATGATTATGATTTAAAATTAATATCAAGTATCTTTAAAATAAATTTTACTATCTAAAATAAAGCAAACCACTTAATTATCGGTATGAGTATAATTTAGCTTTTAAAGCCCCACTTACTTTAATTTTACAATTAAAAAAGTAAACAAGTAAAACAAAAAAACGAGCGATTGAAAGAAATAAAATCTACAATATCTAGGTTTAAAAATTAGAAAATCAAATACAACAAAAAGATGCATACATACAAATAAATATATAAATATATTACAAATACAAATTCATTTATTTAATGCGTGTAAGGGAAATGTCCAAGTAAATTACGATTTAATATTTAAATTTTGTAAAAAAAATTTAGCAATGCTTTTATTTAGAAAAACAAAAAATTGAAAACAAAAACTCTGATTTAAACTGTTGAAAATTTTGCAAATAAAGATTTTTTAATGTATTGTAATAAAACAAAGAATGGAACATTTTCGATTTTATTTTAAACAAAAATTTAGATTTGTAAAACTGTTAAATTTTAAAATTACTCTTATAATCTTAACTTGTATTAGAAAAAAAGCGGCAAGCAATAAATTCATTTAGTTTTGTACGGCACTTTGTTATACGTTTTAATGTGTTTTTCATATGACTCGTTTCTTAAACATCGCAAATTCCCTCTTCCCATATATTTATTTCTTCTACGTGTAACTACATTTCTGCTTTTAGTATATGAATTTATTCAAGTTACCTATTCACTAATCAAGCGGGCGTTATTCAAACCTGCTAAGAGTATATATTACTATCACATAAGGACGAAGCTAAATCTCTGAAAAAGATTTATTGCATGACTTCTCGCGCCGATTTCTAATTTTGGCTTCACAGCCCATGAATGGCCACGGCATAAATTTTTCTCACCGCACATCTCTTCATGTGCAGAATTCATATTTACATTATAAATCAGACGTTTAAATTTAAAGTACGTCACTAAATCTGGACCAAAAATGTTTTGTTTGTTACAAAATTTTATCGATTGAGTGTCCATTGTTGTTGAAATTAGTTCGGAACTTGACAAAGAGGTCAATTGGATAGAAAATTGGAAGAGTTTTAATGACGCCGCAAGGGTAAAATTCGGATAGAAGTCTACTCATAAGTTCCATGTTCTTGAACTCATAATAACATTAATTTGTAGTTTGAATAAATATCCGCTGCCAATGACGTAACCTAAAAGATATATTAATAAAAACTTTTAATAAGTAAAAGTTGTGGTTTTCTTAATTTATTTTTTTTTCACATTAATTTATATTTTTATTATGTATTTGTTTTGTCCTCTTGCATAAATATGCAATTAAATGCAAAACTAACAACAATTTTTAGCAATTTAATGAAAATCTTGAATACACACACAAAACAACCACAACCAACAATTTTAAACATAAAATAAATTAAAGTAAAATAAAATAAAAGCATAAAGAAATTGACTGATTTAACAAATATGTGTACTTTAAGAACGCATACAATATGAGCTAACAACAATTGTACATTTTATTTAAACGATTTTTAGGCGTATGTTGTAATTTAAATCAGTAATATAAGATTTTTATTGTCTATCTATTTAAACTCTAAATTTACGGAAAATAATTGAGAGAAAACTAAGAAAAAAACATTAGATAAAAACAAAAACAAGTATGTACAACTAAAATAAACCATCATTAATCGACCTTACTAATAATTTGTTTTTAAAGAAACAACAGTCGACTTTGAATAGAACTTAACGGTATGTCAATGTCGACGATGGAAAAAGTTTTGTTAGTAAGGAATTTGTTTTTTTCTCACCTCACAAAACCACCTACTTGCACTCTTGTAGTACGTAGGTGTCAAAAATATTATGTTTTCATTTGCAAATGACAAATTTACAATTGCCGAAAATCGAAAACTCTTCACATGTCGACTAAAGGCAGTTTCTGAAACGTTTGAGGAAAATTAAAGTTTTCCTCTTTGCTAATGCGACAAATATATCAAATTTATTATTGATATTAAAAAAAGTCTATGAAATTTAAGAAACGCAGTCACATTAAATGAACATAGAAGTTTTGCTTTAGTGAAAAAGGCATTTTATTTACTTTGACAGAATCGACTATAGTCCTTACTATGAGAAAGTATCGCTTATTAGCCACTTGTTACAAATATATAGTACAACAATTGATTTCATATCATGCTAGATATTTATAAAGTTGATTTGCATCATAAGAAAAAAAGAAAGTTGACTCAGAACTACTTTATGTTTATCCAGAATATGTAAAAATGGATTTCATAACCGGTCCCAGCTTTGGCCATTCACGTCAGGTTTACTTTTAATGTGGCAAAATAGGCAAAGGATTCGGGTTAAGAATCTCAAATTCATTTTTTTACTTGGACCAGATTCTGTTTCTCTTTTCATCTGATCGTTATTGGTGGGGAATAAACACGTCTCCTTGTCAACGAAATAAACGGCAGAGGTTTTTTCAAACACTATTTTTAAGAGAAAAATCGGTGTTTCAAGCAATTGACTTACTAATACTGGACTCCGATTCAGCTATAAGAAATCCAAAAGAAGCACTTACCTTGGTCTATCGTAATTTATATGAAAACATATGCACACAAAATAGTTTATGCAACAGTTGAAAAATTAAAAATTGTTTTACTATAATAAGTTGCAACATGTAGAGTATTTGTCTGTAGTGTACGAGTGTCAAAACATTACCGGTCTAAAATAATTTTCAGTAAAATTTTCAAGAGTCCATAGAAGTAGATAAAGTTTTTGTACATATATTTATGTCAAAAAAACAAACATGGGTAAATTCAATGAAATGTTGTTCTCTATTAGAATCATAATGAATAGAAAAAATCAGTATTTTCAGTTGGCAACAATTTGCTTACAGATTTTATAAAGTCACATTTGTTCCGCCAATAGAAAGCCTATCCCAAAAGAAATATACATGCTGAGCGAAAGTAATTTGGTGCGGGTGGGATATAAAGTTACGCTTGTAATGAATTTTTACAACTAGCTGTATTTTATCAAGTAAAACTACACATATTGTAGTAGTGAAGTATACTTTGGTCGCTATAATTGTAGGAAATGATGAAGACAAATAAATTTTCGGCTGGAACATCAGAAAAATGAATTGATTGCACTTGTATACAAAAAAAGCTCTAAAGGAAACATTTGTTTCCAAAGTAAATCAAAGCGCTGACTCCAAAAATTATGTTTTTTTTCTCCAGCAGTGTATTTTTTACATTATTTTACTACAAAAGATTCATTAAAAATGATAAAGAGGATAAGACTTCAGCATATTTTTTATCCAAAATGAATTACTTTCTCATATATACCTCATGGAGGAAGTGATCGACTACATGACGTTCAAATAATGCAATCGACTTTCATAACTTTAAGTTCAAAGTCACATCCACATGTAGATTCAACATTCAATGAAATTTTTTTTTCATTCCATCCGCATTGAACATTTACTTATGGAAATTTTTCGGATGGTGCTCTTAGCAACAAACCTTTTCAAAACTAAACCTGCTGAATAAAACTAATGTAAGTTTTTTTAAGCGTATCTTAAGAAAAAGTCTTGGCTCTTATTCGAGCACCAATCTGACTAAAACTTGTAAGCTATGTTGTTAGTTAACAGCAAATGCATATAAATAAATCATGATATTTTGACAATTTCCGTGCTGAATGGTGTTTTTTACTGAAGTAAAATTACAAAATATAACAAAGCGACTACACAAACAAATACCTACCAGTTAGTACTCATCATCTTATAAGTAACACTCATTTTAGACAAAAGTTATAATAATAATAATGAAGTAATTAAATGTTAGTAAAATCTATTTTATGCAACTTATTTTAAAAAAAAAAGTGGAAGAAGCAAATGACGTCGGTGACGACTTACATTAAAAATAGTAATTGTATTTCTACTGTACAGTACTGTAATTTTTCAAAACAATTGATCGATTTTTGGATCCTGTTATCTCTGGCAGAGCTGGATAATTGAAAAAATTCCATTTGGAATCATTCCAGAAATGTTCCCCTCAATTGCTTGAAGTGATCTTACTTTTCAATTTCCATTGATCTAGATAACCAATAGGAATTATAATTCTTGCACAGGCCTCTGTCCCAAAAGTTGTATTTGAATTACAAGTAGATTGGAGTGGATACCTGTAAAGTAGCAAAACAGGAATTCTAAAACTAAACATTTCATATATTCCACCACATTATTCCATATGCATTATGTCAATTTCGTACCGTAATTAAAATTCAAATAAATTTGACGTTTCCATAATCAGTAATGGAAACTTGGACTCCTACTGTTTGCAATTCAAGAATTGAATATAAATTTCTTTTGGTGATTAATGTCTATTCTCTATCGTGCTGGGAGTGGGAAAGAAAATTGTTTTAAGAATTGTGCTGGGGATTGGAAATGTATAAAAATCTTATGTAATCTACAGCTCCAATCTGTTCTGCTACTACATTGTTATATTTCTAAAGTTTTCCCTTTTTCTTAGTTTGTTTAATTTCTTTATATGAATTTTTTAATTATAATGAACACAGTGCCTAAGTAATCAAAATATCTATCAAGGACATTGTTACTAAATATGAAATATTAATTAAATAAAAAACTAAATGAAATGAGATGATAATGATGAAATTTAAGACGAAACAAATTATGAATATTTAAATAAGTGTAAGCTCCACCAGAGTTTTGTTAAATTTACTTAACATTTAAATAAATAGCATAAAAATATGTAAGTGTTTAGCTCAGTATAAAGGAAATACAAGAAAACCCGAAATTCGTAAATTTTACATGGACATTTTAAATTGTTGCCTCTTTTTGTTAATATTTCTTTTAATTATTTCTTACACACATTACGACGCGTACATTTGAATGTTTAATTTTTTTGAATAATATGATAGTAATGTAGGTATTTCATTTTCCTTTTTTAAATTTAAATAATTATTAATTACAAAAACTCGGTTTTGATTCAAATATAATACTACTAATATATGTTTTATTTTTATCTACAAGAATATACTTTTTTAGAACTTTTGGTGAAAATTTATTACAATCTTTGCCGTTACAATTTAAACATAAAAATAAACCTATGTATAATTTAGCTGGCATTTGAGTATTTATATAAAATACATTTTTATAGTTTGTATGAAATTTCAGCATATTAAAAATTTTGAATACAAAATAACAAATTTTATACATTTTCTTTTGATGAGAAAAAAAATATATATATATTTATTGGTTTCTTTGTTATCAGCTGCAATAAACATGAGGTGTATGGATAAGACTACACGATTTTTATTTCTAAAGCCTGTTAATGTGGTAATGGTAAATGTTATAGGAAAAACATAATGTACTCCAACGAACAAAAGATTTTAGGTCGGGCAAATTGTTCTAACAGTAAAACTTGGGTGCCAATAAGTAATAACTGAAGAGCTTACTAGTAAGAGGTGGTCGATTGAAGAGGTCAAAAAATAATTTTTTTTCATATGCTCGAAAAGTATATCCATGTATGTAGCTCAAATTGAAAAATGTGGCCCTTAAATGCAGAAAAGGAAAATTCAAATGCATTTTTTCCTATCTGCTTTAAGATTTGACCAATTTGTATCGTTTCAAAAGCTTACCCGAATGTCCAATTTTTGATCAAAATGTCCCCTTTTTGTTGGAAAAATAATTATTCAAAACATATGTTTTCACGGAAATTTAAGAAGAAGCAAATTTTTTTAATCGATATTTGACTTAGCACCATGACCAAAAAATTTTAGCATGTGATAAGCAATCACATATATCCTTACGTAAAATTCGACGATTTTACCTCTTCATCTGGTGTCAGTTGGTACGTGCAACTGTTTAAAGAGGTCGAAAATCGCATTTTGTTAGTTTTACCCATTTCCTTAATGAGTATGTGGTGCTTGTAGTCTTTTATTAGTTGATTGATATTTTGAATACGTATGTATATTTCATATGACTTTATTTTAAAATTTTGTTTAAGGCTTTTTGAAAACTTCTTTTTTGTTTCTTATGAATTATTACAATTGAAATTTTTTATATTTCTTAAATTAAAAATTAAATTCAAAAACTTAAATAACCTTTATTCTATTGAAGTGGGAGTGCACTTCATTGTTTCCCCTCTTTACAGTTTTTAATTGTAATTTTATAGATATTAAAACGAACTTTCTTAACTGGTTTTTGTATGTGACTAAAATGATGTTGGGTTTCTGTGTCTATGGATAAAAAACTGCTGTGAAAGAAAAAATAATTGAAATTTTCAGAGATGGTACTCCTGTATGTTCTGAAAATTTTGAGCCTAAAAAGGCTGAAATCAGTTCAAATTTTATTCTCTCGGACGCATTCTCAATGTTACAATTTAAATTGCAAATCATAAATCTTAGCTTTAAATGCTTGTAAAATCAAATATTGTGAAAAAACATGGATAAAATTTTCAGAGATGGTACTCCTATATGTTCTGAAAATTTTGATCCTAAAAAAGCTGAAATCGATGATGAAGTATTTGGGAAAATGATGTTTTCTTGAAAAGTCAATTTTTTTTATCTTTTTCCACATAGAAACTGTTCAGGCCTTCATTTATTCATATTTGCAGTTTTTTTGTCATCTACTAGTACACAACTACCTAAAAATAATATAAAAGCTAATTTGGATTGTGTTGGTTTGTTTATATTCATCAATGAATTTTTTTGTTTACTTACGAGTTTTTTTTAACACAATTTGAAATTTTTTTTAAGCAATAATACTGGTCAAAAAATTTTATCGAATTTTTGTATATCTTTATATCCGGACTCGGAGCGTCTGCCGAACTCCCGTTTCAATCCAGCCTTATCCACACGGACTCTGAGGAAGAATTGTTCCTCGAGGAAGTCGATGTAGATAAGACGGACGTAAAAGATGTGAATAATGGAGGTGCTTTGGAATCCGATGAGGATCTTCCACATTAACCTCCACCACTCCGCCGGCTTACTGATCCGCTTAAGTAAAAGCGGAGATAGTATAGCCCTCAAACGTCTTCAACGAGTTAAGATTTCTGCCTCGTGAGAATGTAACTTTGAAGTCACTTTAAATATGCCCAATCGCGCACGAGATCATGATAATCAAGACTTGACACTAAGAGAAGAAAAGTGAAATGGACCATACAAGGTAAATCTACATTGCCTACTTAGAACTAGAACTTTATTACGAACTTGAATCGAAATTTTCTTCTCTAGTAAAAGCTCCATAGCTCCGAAAATTAGTAATTGATTATAACAAAAAAATACTTTTTTTATCCGAAATTGATAAGAATTTAAGAGTATTAATATCGCACTCAGTACTTTTGTTACAACACCAAACTGAGGCATATATTTTGCAAGTATTGACATTTCACTTTCCAAACCTGTTTGGAAATTTGAAATCACAAAAAACAGGTTTTTTGACTATAAATTGAAAATTTGTGGGTGTTACAAAATTTTCAAACAAGGTTTCATGTTGTTCGACCAGACATACAACGTGCACTAAGTCTTTTGAAAAATTAATTTTCTTATTTTTGTAGCAGAACCTTTATTTCTGAAAGGATTTGTGACTATAACCTACAAGATAAACTTAAGGATTAAATGCACACATAAGAACTTTTTATTTATTCACTTGCTCATAACCAAATATACTACTAATTTGCTGCTTAGGTAAAGAAAAAACAAAAGCTCGCTTGGTATGCTTGTTGATGAATTCATCCATCAATTGTTCTACCTAATTAATTCGCTCCTGCGTCATAGTTGATAGAAAATAATTTTTCATTCGCCGAAGTAAAGAAACACTGCGTTCATTTGGGCACGAACACCATGGTATTGTCACGAGCAATCGAATAAAGCGTATTATTCTTAAGGATGCGTCAAACAAACTCGTCTCATGGTCAGATGTGTTGGATTAGGTGTGAGCCTTAACAAAACAGTACTAGTTTTTTTTACTAAGAGTCACAAACTTTCCATTATTGAACGACTTTTCTTAAAAGGCAATGAAAGTAAGGCCGTCGAGAAGGGGAGAGTGAAGGGAGGATTCTTTCGGGGAGCGGGTTTTTTGAGGGGCCCGGAAAACATTATAATTTTTTATCGTCAGAATAGAAAAAAAATATGTTTTGCATGAAAAGATTTCGTGTGTGAAATAATTTAGAAAATGCAAGTACAAATTCTTTTCAATTTGACGTAATTGAACATAAGGAAGCATCGATTAAGTCGATAATGAAAAAAAAAAAATCCCCCAGTCGATAAATAATCGACTTAAAAGCTTTTTGAAGTCAAACTTTTTTAGTGAGGGTTCACTTGAAAAATTAGGTGTGTGTAATGAAACGCAAAACGTGAAACGATTTTTTAAATTAGGATCTGATCTGACCCGTTCCACATGCTTTTTTCAAAGCGGTGAAACGTGTAGGTTAAGTACGATTTCAATCCCAGTGGGATATCATTTATAGCCTTTAAAAAGGCGATCGTGCAATTTAGTGATTCACAATCACGATAGTAAGGACTCAATAAAAACCTCATGTTCCTGAGTACTTTCCTAGGTTAATATATATGCCTTTCGGAATGAATGTTATATTGTAAGAGAGAGAGAAAGAAATTTGACAGCACTGCCGTGGAACGACTGTCAAACAATAAGACAATTGAATAAAAACAAATTTAAAATTGAACAAAATCGTTTTATAAACGTCTCAATTAACACAATTATTAAACAAAATTAAAAAATTAAGTATTCAAATAATTACCTTTTTTCTTTCACCATTTCATTTAGGTTTACAATTTTTTGAATTTACTTTTGAATGCTAATATTTATTTTTTTCGCCTGTTGACGTCTAGAGGTGGAACTTTTTCGACTATAAAAGACATTGTGAGACTGTGCTGCCAAATCACATAGTAATCAACCCAATTGTGAATACTCCAACGCTTATTTGAACGAATAATATATAAGCGACTATTATATCGCCGACAAATTTCTCATACAAAATTTTTGCTTTGCGGGAAACCGCGTAAAAAAACACGGCTATATATTACATGTTAAAGTTGAATCATATCTTTCTCACTTTTGTTTTGGTAAAGTGACAAAAACTAGACTACAATACGCCCTATCTCGTGTGTGTTTCAGAAAACGTGTTTTCAGAGACACATAGATAGGGCACATTATTGTCCATTTTTTGTCGCTTTACACATACCATAATATATGACAGATAACCTAGTAGGTAGCGCGCAGGACTAAGCATAGCTGAGACACGGGTTCGAGTCTGAGTTTGCAAATTTATAATTAAGTAAAAATTAAATTTGACAACAAAATAAAGTTATGTATAGTAAAGTTCTACAATTTACATAATGAATAAAATACTGTTGCCTTTAAAAGGCCTGTGAAAGAACTGTAAAACTACTAGGGTTCTATTAAATTTGGACGTTTATTTAATGAATTACATTTAATAAAAGCAAAATATCTAATGTCATTAATATATTCTGGGTATATGAGTGTTTGGGAAACTATGAAAGTTAAATAGATAAAGGAATTTATTTGAAAAGTGAAGCGTGGTTGGGAATTGGAAGCAAATATGTTGACATTTTGTAATACGAAATGCCTAAGCATAAAATGCCCACTTCATGTTGTGAAAGCTATCGGCTGCTCTAACATGGACGTGAAGCTTATCGAGACCCTATGTAAAGTCATTCAACTTCCAACCACAAACCATCAATCAAGTAGTGAAATTTGACCAACAAACATGGGGCATAAAAAATTTGGATACTCATAACTGCCTATAGGACGACCGAATTGTCTGGATTTTTCTTTTGATATCCTCAAATAAACAATTTTTTATATATGATATTAAATTATTCTTCAATTGATTTGCTTTTGTTAACACGTATTAAGTACTCTGGACTAGTTAGAGAGAACGTTGAAATTCATTAGAGACAACGTTGAAATTCATAGCAACATATGAAATCTTTCAATAATCCATCCTTTCGCTTTAAGTATTCCGCTTGAATGCCGCTTTTTGGTACACACTATCAGTCAAAGCAAAAATGGCCGCTGACTGTAAATCAACCACAAAAACTTTTATGGTTGACTATTGAATTACGAAAAAGAGCGGTCACACACGCAAACATGAGAAATTTGAGCAAAACTGACGAACATGATCGCTAGTGTGTACCGTCTTAAAGAAATTGAGGTGCTTGCGAATTTCTGGACTGAATGGCAGCATAAACAAAAATGTATTCTCACTGAACATATTTTTTCTTCAGATACACAAACATATCAAATTGCAACAACTGCAGCCAACTTCAAGTGTAGTAAATTTGAGTTTAATTTCAATTAACGCACCAAAAATATTATTTGCAGTGAAATTTTATTCTTTAATTGTGATAATTGCATAAACTAAAAGTTAATTTTGTTTTTAATTGTGTTTGTTGAGCCTTTTTTTTAATTTTTCCTGAAATGTCATTTCGCACGCAAAGACGAAGTCGAGACGCCAATACGTCGCAAGACAATATATTAAACTCTAGCATCGAAATGAAATCTCCTTCGCCGATTTGTACAATTCAACCCAGAAAGTTACGATTTGTTTCACCTCGGAACTCGTGTGATGAAGAATTAGAGAAAATTAACAAAACAACAAAAAATATCAATAAACAAAATTCTGATTCGCCACCTTACAGAAAGGTGCGAGCCCTCAGGTAAGATCGCAACAGAATGTTACATTTATGCATTTAGATTTTGAAAAAACTAAAAAAATTTAACCTTCAGGCTCTTTGACACTCCCGCCACACCAAAGACTATAATACAAAAATCATCTGGTAAATGTTTTAATTATCTTTCGGCTGCAGCAACTGCTGATATGTCGCGCAAGGAAGCGATTCAGATGATGACTGCTGAGCGTCCGAAATCATTGCCGCTGCACAATCGGGCGTTGGATAATATCATGCAACAGCAAACAGCTAATGTTAATCCCTTTACTCCGGATAGTAAGTGATATGTTAATCTGACCTTAATAATTTTGGAATATATCTCAGAAGGACACTTAAAATTACCTTTCATCTCTTTCGATAAATCTTAAGAAAAGGTATTCTCATTTTAATAACCTTAAGCGCCTTATAGAATATCAACCAAGTAAGCGTGCGATGATATTGATAAACATAGGATTACTTCTATCTTTTTCTAAGAGCTTAAGACATGCGAATTATAAAAGCTAAAGAAATGCGAAAATTAACTTTGGAACAAAAATATTCTTACAAGGATAAAACTATTAGAATATTTTTGTTTTTCTCCAAAATATTGTCACAAAATTGGTATAAGGAGTAATTTCTCACCAACCTTATCCTCTACCCTCTATATTTGTCCATGCTTTGAACAATTGAAATAAGCTATTCTACAATCATTTTAACAATTCAAGTTTAAGTGATAGTAATTTTTGAAACAAAATTTTATAGTTTCTACGTAAAAACATCACGTGCAAATTAATTCTCATCATGTATGTTGAGCTTAGAGCTCTCGTCCCAGTGCCACACAATTAAAATTTATTGTTGCAATTTTTTTCCGAAACTGATACTTTTCCGTATTACAGGTTGTAAAAATTGTATTTCATACTCAAGATATAAATTCATAAAGTATTGAAGTGTAGGTCAACAAGGCCCTTTTAAATTTAGCTGAAATCATATATTTCGGCTATTGATTTCTCTAGATGTAAGATTTTTAGAAATAATCGCTGTAGCTCTAATAAAGGAGGAGTAATTTTATGAGTTAGATAGTTACTTATGCGATTTGTGTATACTTTATGACGATGTTATACTTATTACCTTCTACAACAATATCTCGACTCACTGCAACAATTTGTTCAACTCTTTAATTGCACGTCAGTAATGTTAACTCTGTCGCTCTGTCTGACCAATCATATTTTTTTAGCATATATATTTGGTAAAAACTCTGATAATGTAACTGTTTCTTTTAGATTTTATGAGTCTATCAATTTTAATGATTTGTTTAGTGATTTACAAGCAACAGACTGTGCCTATTCCTCGTCCAATGAATCTAAACTAAAATTAAAATTTTGAAATTCTACTAGACTGAAAATGTAATCGAATCACGAATGACAGGTTTAACTGTGCCGAGATTTCTAATGCTATACGACTAAAACAACTTGCTTTGAAGAAATGTCCCTACAATAGTTCTCTTAGCAGTAAACTTATAACAAATACTGCTAAAATAATACTACTGCAACCAATTGTGATTTTACATGTTTTTTTTTTAAATAGTTAACATAATTATGAAGATAAGCTCAATTGTCATACTGAGAGACTTAAGATAATTTACTCCTGTCCATGAGGTTTCCAGCAATAGACTTCACTCAGGTTTCAATAGAATTATAAGGTGTGATTATCATTTACGGCAAATAGATTTTTACTGTTGAATGAAATATCGACATAATTTATATAAATATTTTAATTTTTTTCATTGCGAGAAACGGTTTTTTTCTATTGGAGTGAAATCATCTGCTGCCGTATCTAAAAGTTTTTCGCTAGCTACTTTAAGAAGCTCTCATATGAACAATTGCCACGTTTACGTAAGAATTCTCGTATTTTTAACCTAACTTTCCTTTCATCAATCTGAATTACAATGACGGGGAAAAAACAAACCACACAAATTGTATTGTCAAGGCATCAGAAAAGAACGCGTTATTACGTATTTCCAAATTCCTAGAAATTCATGTTGACGTGAACACAATATCAACTGAAATAGCATCAAAAATAGTACATGCAATTTGTTATAATTGTGATGTCAACGAAGGCTCAAGTGTGGGAGACGATGAAGTTTCAGTACTAGAACAGGTCGCTGATGTAGACTCTGAAAATATTCAAATTCAAATGCAACATTACTCTCAAAGCTCTTTCTTCTTTAAGCTGATATGCATGAAACTGTATTTTTTGTTTAAAGATTTACATCATTCTACACCAGTAGAAATGATTAAAAAAGAGTTAGAAGAAATAGGGCACACTGTAAGAAATGTAACCAATATTCGCAGCCGTATTACTAAGAGCCACTGCATATGTTTTTTGTTGACCTTGAACGGAATAGAAATAATGAAAAAATTTACGATGTTAAGCATATGTAATGCAATCATCAAACTTGATCCACCACCTTAACAAAAGGACATTCCATAGTGCTATCGTTGTCAAGAATTCGGTCATACGAAAGCATATTGCACTTAAATAACCAAATGCGTAAAATGCTCACTAAATCATGCAACTAAAGACTGCACAAAGAGCAAAGATATTCCTGCTAAGTGTGCTAATTGCTTGCAAGATCTCGCAGCTAGTTACAAAGGGTGCAAAATATACCAAGATCTTGTAGCAAGAACAACAACAAGGCAAAGCGTAACCCGGCAGAACCAAATCAATACTTTCTAAATACTTCATCAGCAACAATTATTTTCGCCGTTAAGAGAAGATTTGACAAACTGTAAGGACAATTTTAATCATTTGTCTTATGCTCAAGCTTTAAAAGGAAATTTTCAGTCGAACGACTTAAGCCCATTTAAGTTTTTACTGAACAGTTTGAGCTAATAAATAATCTGTTAAGTATGAAGACAATTTTAGTTAAAAAATTATATTTATTATTATAATATGGAGTGCCAATGGTATCTCCAACTATACAGAAGAACATAAAGTATTTCTTGACTCTAACAGCATCGATGTTCTATTAGTCTCAGAGACCGATTTTACTAATAGAAGCTATTTTAAAATAGTTGGTCATGATATTATCAATGGAAACCGAGCGCACGGTGGTTCAGCAATTCTTATTAGAAGCGCTATAAGATATATAACGGATTCTATTTAAGAATTATCGGTTCAAGCATCATGCTTTAAAATAAAATGCACTCAGTTCGACGTGTGTCTTTGTACCGTATGTTTTCCACCTCGCTTTGCTCTGAAAGCCAACAATTATTTGAATTTGTTTAATAAACTGGGTTCTAAATTTTTCGCTGGTGCCAAACATCTCTGGTGGTGTTCTAGATTAGTAAATCCAAAAGGAAAGTGTTTGATGCAAAATAATTTTAAATCTTTATCCACTGGGAAACCTACCTGTGATTGCAGTAAAATTCCAGATTTACTCGATTTCGTGGTGTATTCTGGCCTTTCCCCTCAATACCTTGGTATAATGGAGAGCTATGATTTAAGCTCGGATCACTCTCCTATTATAGCGCAGCAATCAAAAATGTAGTGAAAAACTACCATACACTATCACCTTAAATAAACATAATATTTCAAAATTGGATAGAGGATCACGCTAATTTAAATAATGCTCTAAAATCTAGGCTAGATATTGATGATGACTAATTTGATACATGAAGCTGCTTTTCTAGCTACACCGTCTGAAAATTATATGAGGTTGAACAATCCTTTACTTTCTGCCGAGCTAAGATTACTAACCATAGAGAAGCGGAAATTTAGAAAAGACTGGCAAATTAGTCCAAGTGCTGTCGAGAAAATTTAATAAAGCTGCCAAAGAACTTAAACAGAGACTGTTGGAACTAAAAAATGAATCAACTGCTCAATTTCTCTTAAATATAAATCTACCTTCAAGGAATAATTAACATAATCTTTGGAAAGCAACCAAGTACTTAAATCGTCCCACTAAAAGAAATGCAGCTATTCAGACTACTAACGGAGCTTGGTTGAGGTCTAGTAAAGAAAAATGTGAATGGTGTTCATTTATGTAATACCTTTCAAACTTATGTAACAACCGCTGTGCCGAATGATGATAATGGGTTTGTCAAATGAGCTTGCCAATCCTCCACTTCAAAATGAAATCAAACATCTGACATCTGACTGATATCGTTGCAGTAAATTAATGTTAGAGGTTCTTGCTGTCCCCCTGTCCATATTTGTTTGAGTATGGATTTGTAGATACTTAGCTTGCTTTCCATTGTTAGTTCGGACTTGAGACCGAGTTTTTTGTTTTTGTTGCTAAGCAGCTGCGTTTTGGCTTTGATATGGTCTTACCAGGTAAATCGCTTATCCAATTGTAAGCTAGATATTTCACAATCAAGTTTTTTGGGATTGTAGTGTCGTAAATTTTGACTGAGGGCACTCGTTTTTTCTCAGTGTGAATGATCATGAGCAGATTTTTCGGAATCGACCTTTATATTCCATTTATTTAGCCAATTTTCGGTTCTGTTGATATATTTTTGTACTTGAGCAGAAGCAGCAGATGGATTTTCGTCATCTGCATATGTCGCTACTAAAGTCTCGTCAGAAGTTGGCATGTCAGCAGTATAAATAGTGTAGAGCACCGGACCAAGTACACTACCTTGAGGAACTCCAGGATTTATTTCTTTGAGAACCAAGTTCTCATCTCCAATTTTAACGTAATATAGTATGCGATTACGCAGATAGGACTTTTAATTGAAAAAGTATGGCAAAGGTAAAAGTTTTTTAGTTTTATAGAAGAGGAAGTATGCCAAATGCGATCATAGACTTGTTGTACGTCGAAGAATACAGCACTACATAATTTTTGTTTTCGAGACCATCAAATAGTGTTTTAGCAATTCGATGACAAAAAATTACACAGAAATTGAAAAAAAAACACCCTAATAAGCATATCGTCAGCTAACATCCAAACAGCTGTAACCTCACTTTTTAGATTTATACATGAGAAGCAACGTTGTACTCGTATACTGGGAACATATATTTTTATGAATTTCTTACGTAATATATTGAAAAGAGTCAAAGCTTACTTAGATATCTAAAGAATTCAAATATTGTGTTTCATTATTTTTCATACTATGAAACTCAAAAACTTGTTGTTACGGCCTTTTGAATTTCGCTGTTATCGGTCATATGATTTAAAAATTTTGTATGGACATGTAGCTTAGTCAAATGCATCGCAATCAATCAAAAACTCAATTTTTAATTTTTTGTGGATACGATTTTTTGGATGTTAGATGACGATATATATGTACATGTGTCCAAATTATAGAAAAATGACGAAAATCAGTCACAATTTTGTTTGATCATGCTCATTATACACTAGTACTTATATTTGCTGTACACTACATTTCCTGCACTCGCTGTTCTCGCTTCAGTGAACAGTATATTCAAGTACTTTTGTTCTAGTGAAGTCTTCTAATGTGTAAACTGCTTGAATATTTTTGCTCTATTTTTTTTTTGGTTTGTGTTCTAACAAGGAATGATTTCTGAATCAATGCATATGCTTTGCAAGCAGTGAATAGAATGAAGTAAGTGTTTGATCCTGCAATGAAATGTTTTCAAACGCATTTCCAGCATATTTATGCAGAGCTCTAGTAGTTAGAGCAGCGAATTTAACTGATGATATTACCCGTGACAACACAAAAAACATAAAGACTTGGTAGATGTGTGGTTAACATTTTCTCTATGAAAGCAAAGATCATTGGTCAAAGCCTACATATGAAATAAAAGAACATGAAAATATACAAGCTATGTTCATACAAAATATTGAACCATCACTATCAAGTTTGCAAGAAACACGTTAATCATTTAAAAAACTTTTACGCATTATGAGCCGGATAAAGCGCTTCGTTAACAATGCAACGGCCAGAAAACATAATCTAGAGAGTCGTGAAGGAGACTTGCAGGTAGATGAACTGCAATGGGCTATAATAATATGATACAAAATTGTTCAAACTGAATGCTATCCAGATGATCCCAACTACTTCGAAAATGGAAGGTGAAATGTTAAGTAGCGATTAACAAAATATTCTTCTTATTTAGATGAAAACAAGATCATGCGGATAGCAAGCAGGGCAAAATTGTCATAAGCTTCCGAAAGTACAAAACCTATTGTCTTAGATGGCAATCACAAATTTACAGAACTACTACTTAGTTCAAAGTATACACATCGGCGTAGACCATTCTGGAACCCAAGTAGTGGTGCATAAATTAAAAGAAAAATATTGAATGCCTAAAATGACTCAAACTTAAAAAAAAAGACTAAACCTGTAATGCCACTAATGGAATTTTTACCAAAAGAACGATTCACTACATTCCAAAAACCATTTACTGCAATTGGCGTTGATTATTTTGGACCGTATCTTGCCAAAACTGCCACAGCTGTCGGAGGTAGATATTCAAAGGATATTCGTTAACGATATGTCGTGATATTCACATGCTTTACACCCAGGGCTATTTATGTTGAAGTGGCACACGGAGAACGATGTCTTGTCGAGATGAAAGCCGAGTTTTATGAAGAATTGGGTGAATTTACTATCAAATCAATCTTGCGTGCAGACGGATTAAATGGAAGTTTATGCTAGCAAATGTACCGAATTTTGGAGGATGTTAGGAACGATTATTTGGTTGTGACTGATGAATCACTTCTAACAATACATCATGGAACCGGACATCTAGTTAATAGCCGTCTATATATTCTCGAATCAGATGATCCTGATGATGACATAAGTTTGTGTCCAAATGATATCTTGATACAGCAAAACGTAACAATACATGCACCATGGAAGACTTAATACCAGTTGAAAAGCGCATTTGGCGAATCACTCAAACAATATCGACATGTTTCGGAGAAGGCTTATAAATGAATACATTCCCATGCTAATCAACAGGTCAAAATGGACTAAAGAAATCTAACAAAACGAGAAATTGTGCTTATGAAAAGCCATACACCTTAAACCGAATAGCCATTAAGAATAGCCGAAAAAATTGCAAAGATGGTGACGTACAAGTAGTTGACGTCCGGGCATCAAATAATGTATATCGTCGTCCATTGAATGGACTTTGCAAGCTGGGTGTTTGTTTTAGCAGCAGAGGTAATCGTGCTAAGGCTGGAACACAGCACTAGGAAGTGTTTCAGAAAGTAGTAGAAAAAGGAGTAAAACGACAAGCCTACCGTGCGTCGGTTTTTATTATCCGTGGAAAAATGTTTGTAATTGGCTGATGCAATAAGCAGAATAGACTAAAACTAAAACAAAGAAACAATTCTGTATATTTTATAGCAAAAATGATTTATGAAAGCACGCTTACTTCAAATTATATTAAACTCTCAAACTTAAGAAATCACTTAATTTACTGTCCTAAGTTTGTCTGTCTTTTTTCCAATTAAAACTAAACTTCAGAGACAGCTAACATTTTCTGCATCTTGTTTTCTATGTTTTTTTATTAAGAAAAAAAAAACAAATATTTGGATGTACAGGCATTTTCTACATTTCACTGCCGAGTGGAACGAAATCACGTGAACTTTTATGAAATTCATATGAATTTGACTCAGCAGTAAAATGTAGGACATGTCTGATAACAACTTAATAAATGAAATTCACTAGGGCCATCGACTTATAATATTTAAAACATCAAACTTTTAATGTTCATTTGTTTTATTTATCCTTTTAGGTCTGTTAGCGCATAATAAAAAACGTTGCCGCACGCAGTGTGGACGTGAGAACCTTAGTTTAAGTAATAAATCGCTTCATTCTTTCTTGAACACGGATGACGACATCAACAATCGAGACGACTCAGACCAAGCGCCAGAAATGCACCAGGCACCAAAGCGTCTTGCTTTGCAAGATACCAATATCAGCCGCTATCAAAAAGAATTTATCGAAATATCCTTAATTGGTAAGTAATATTCACATAAATACCCCTAAGGCTGAGGCAATATCTCAAAAACTACTCGAAAAATTTTCATCGGTTCTAAATTTTTTGTTTTTGATGAATTTGTTTTTCACGCCAGTAAAAAATCTCTTTTGCACCGATTCGTACCATACATTTTTTTGTCTTTGACAATGAGAACAAATTACCACTGGGGATAGCTTTCCTCTCTGCTTCTAAAGTCCATGTTCACTTTTGACCTGAAAGCGAATCTTTATTATTCAATGTGACTTCAAAGGCAAAAAGGCAATAAAATGCCAATAAAACGCAGCTAATATTATTTGGAAATTAAGTTAGTGTTTGGATCTTTGTAAGTTGCTTGTCGAAGAAGATTTTTTTCTCCAGCCACGCAAAAGCAAAAACTTGAAGGAAATTAAAATTCAGAAATACTGTCGTTAAAATGAACTAGGTTCTCATAAGGCAGCAAGCATATCGACCCCTTTTGCGCGAAATGATCGTATGTGCCAAATAGCAAATTTTACAGGAGAGCGTTTTATCTACTTTTCTGTGCCTTAGCTTGCTATATCTAAATCAAATTTCAGGTGTGCTATAATTATCTATGATAACTAAACTCAAAATTTTTCCTGTGGAAAAGTTTACATTTTCTGAATATTTCATAATAATATTTTTAAATATACATTTTGCAAATCATTAAAGGGTCTAAAGGGTTAAAGACCCTTTTTTCAGGAGATACATAAAGATTCACAGAATCAACTGGCATCATTGTATGACCGAGAAATAAATATATATATAAATTTAATTTTGGGAAGCAATTGCATTGTCAATAATTTTTTAATTTTTTCCGTAGAGAAACTTTGAATTGAGTGCTTCACAAAAACTGCTTATCTGTAAGTAACGGTAAAGCGTCTCTAACATGATACAAAAAGGCTACATAAAGTGAGAAGCAATCCGCTTCACATTCTACTTTTAATTAAAAAAAAAAAATTGTAAATATAACAACAACTACTATGTACAAAATATTTTTGTATGGCACATACGATAATTTCGCCCGCAAGATTTTTTCCTGCATTGTAACATACTATAAGATATACAGCCAATTTTTGGGGTAACTATAGGGATTTCAACTACAATATTTTACCGGGTGATGCGTTGTGGGGTGTAGAACAAATTTGTATCAAAAAGTGATTTTGAACTACATACGATAAATTCGCGCAAAATAGTCGATATATTTTCATTTATTAATTAAGGCTTTCATATATTTTGTAAAAAATTTTAGTGTTCTTACTATAGTATGAACAACAACCACTTGAATACAGCCGTGTGTTTGTTTCGATTTTTGTATTCTCATCAGTATATATTTATATATTCAGTATATATGTATATATTTTGATACTTTTTTGAAAATAATTGAAGAAAACACTATATCTGATCAATATCCGTTGTTTATAAATACATTGATACAAAAAAATATATTTTTTCAACAATAACTAATCAGAATAATCAGACTCACTAGCTGAGAGATCTTCTTTTTCGGAAGTAAAGGCGATGTGCATGGAATCATAAGTACAAGTGCCTCACGTGGAAAAAGACTTAGTTTTTTTGTGCCGCCATACCCTAGGGCTACTAAGGTGTGGAGAAAGTGTTAGACCAAATTTTAATCGATCTTCACGAAAATGTTTGTTACAGGCATCAGCTGTCTCTTCCAATAACTGACCGATATGTGCAATTGCGTGCTTTATTGCTTCGGCGTCATGTATCAAACCTTTGTGTATAGTTGGTGACATGGGATACTAACCATACCGATCTATATACATCAGTGGCGTGCCGTGACCAGACACAGTTTTCACTAAAGTATAGATAACTTTTATAACTGGACACAATTCAAAGCTTCTGAATTACTGAATCGGTTCTGACGAGGCCACTTCTGAAGACAAAGAAGACACAGATAAAACCTCTGATCTATATGAAAGCTCTCGCGACTCAGATCTAGTGAATACAAGTTCAGAAAAGAAAAAAAGATGATGAAAAAATAATTTATGTATTATATTTTTTCAATAAAAATTAATTGATTGAAATCATGACAACCAAGGTAGTTGCAGCTAATTTTTGATAGGCAACCCGACGGTAATGTATTACATTGTCATTAACCATTGATTTGAATTTAGTTTCATTAACAAAACAGATATCTGCAGAAAACAGCTGCTGGATCTTAGACTATTATGAACAAAGACCAAAGAAATTGTTGAATCGCAGTAATATTCATCTTAGTAATACAAAATAATGACACCTAATTTTTTGAAACAAAAGATCAAAAACTATGAAGTATCAAACTCAATTAAGATTAATAAATTTAAATTTTATATTTTTTATTAGGTATTGGAGAGTTTGGATTAGTTTATCAATGTTTAAATCGTTTGGATGGCTGTATTTATGCTATTAAAAAAAGTATTAAACCTGTTGCTGGAAGTTCATTTGAGTAAGCATTGACTATTATTCCATAGACCATTATTCAATTCCATAATTTTAAAAATAAATTTTCTACAGAAAACGCGCATTAAATGAAGTTTGGGCACACGCTGTGCTTGGTAAACACGATAACGTTGTGCGATATTACTCGGCTTGGGCTGAGGATAATCATATGCTTATACAAAATGAATACTGTAATGGCGGGAGCTTGCAATCTCTGATACAGAAACGTTTTCTTGTTGAATCTGAATTGAAAATTCTTTTATTGCATGTTGCTGAAGGCCTTAGGTATATACACTCAAATGACTTGGTTCATATGGATCTAAAATCGGGAAATATTTTTCTCACTAAAGTACCATCACTGCACAAGTCCTCGTTGCCACCACTCACAAAAGAGTGTTACGAGGATGGTATGGATTGCATATATGAGGAGCTTAATAGCACAGAATGTATTATAACTTATAAAATCGGGGATTTAGGGCATGTGACCTCAGTGAAAGAAGCAAATGTGGAGGAAGGCGATTGTCGATATCTGCCGAATGAAATATTGCAAGAAGATTTCAGTAATTTATTTAAAGCAGATATATTTTCATTGGGTATAACAGTTTTTGAAGCTGCTGGTGGTGGACCATTGCCAAAAAATGGTGATTTTTGGCACCAGTTGCGCAATGGCGAAGTTCCCAACTTGCCTACTTTAAGTAGAGAATTTAATGAATTAATTCAATTGATGACACATCCGGATCCGGATAAGCGTCCATCTTCGACATCAATTTTTAATCATCCGTAAGTATTTTGAAATCTATATTTAAATATATAATTACACAATACTTTATTACAGAATTTTATGCTCATTGGAATCAAAAACAAAACTGCAGCTTAGTCAAGAGCTGGCGATTGAAAAGAGTAAAAATGAGATATTACTTAGAAAATTAAGAGAAGCTAAAAAAATGTTAAAAGTGTATGAACACTCTAAACAAGGTACTTACATACGAACCAAAATTTTGAAAGAATGTGCAGAACTTTTAACCTTTCCTTATTTTGTTTATGAAGTTGGAGAAATTGATTCTTTTTTTTTATTACCATGCATCAACATTTTTACTGAAACTTGTTTAACGTTTTGAAGTTGTAAATATACAGTCGTGGTTAAAATTATTAGGCACCTTATATGTTCTTATACATATACTTAAACCTATTTCCAATCGAGAATTTGTTGAAAATACTAAATGGCAAGGTGCACAGACGGTTCTGTTTAAACAAGCAGCAATTAATTGAACCTATAAAAGAAGAGTGCAGTAAAATTTTCCAAAATATTGAATTAGTTGACAGTATGCTTTGTATATAGAATAAAAACTGTTACAAGGGCTAACACCCGACGTTTCGCTTATGGGTTTTAAGCATCCTCAGGGGTATGTCAAAATTCTTTATTGAATACTGACATCACAAGCAAGAAAAACATTATTTGAATTTACAAAAATATTAAATTAAAAATTAAAAATTAAAATTAATAGATTGAAAATAAGCTTTATAGCACCACACTGTAACTAATAATAATGTAATCAAAATTGACCTAACAGCCTGTTTTTCAACAAAGAAAAACCTTTTCAATTTATAAATAATATACTTTTTAATCTTCTGAGTAGAATTGAAAAATATAGGATTGCCTAATACTTTTGACAACCACTGTACTTATTAGATGGCTGCTCTTTGGAATGGGTTTATGTTCATATATCTGATTTTTACATACGCATTGAAATCTGCCCATCTGGGAATCATTTCAGATCAAGTTTAAGTTTAAAATTGCAGAAAATTTAGTGTATACAGAGTCCGGCTTAGGTTTGCCACCCAGAGTAGTACTTATACGAAAAGGTTAGCATAACTTTCTCAGTAATAGAGCTAGAGCAATAAAATGAGTGAGTTTCATTCGGTAATTAACTCATATTTTTTAATAGAACTATTATTGGTAGTCTTTTCAGTTCAGAGTTATTGCTTGTTGAAGTCAAAAACTTTTTTATTTTTAAAATGCTATTTCTTCTAAAAATACTGTACTGAAATATGGTATTCTTCTGTATACATATTTTAGTGCACCATAATATTCGTGTTTTTTGGGAATTTTTTTCAGGTAAAACTGATAAGGAATTGTCACGCATCTATTTAAGTTTTAAAAAAATATAATTTTTTTTTAAATAATATTACAAAATAGCCGCGGACACGCCAGACGTTATAAAAGACGAAAACTCGGATGTTTCTAAGTGATGAAATGTCATTTTGATACAGAATATACCTTTTCGGTTGGTTTTTGTCTTCTTCTTCTTCTTCACCTTCGTCTGCTTTCAGCATAACTCAAGCCACATTTCTCTTAACCTCAGTTGGAACATTGTCATTAAATAAGGATAGAGCCACAATTTCAGGTACTAAGTACCAGAGATGAATGAAAATTTGTCTGCTACAACCTTACTGATTTTTAGGTCAATATATTGAAACTTATCAGTTGTTGCATAAATAGAAAATCATGGTAAGCTGCTTGAATCGCTTCTGATGACAGAATGCAGGCTCGAACGTACACTCGAGCAACATAAATTCTTATTCTTTTCAAAGAGTTTTTCTCCTTATTAGTTACCTGAAATTTGCCATTAATCAAGCATCTTTCACAATTCTCAGTAATCATCTTGTTGTTGCTTCTGCATAGAAAGGTGTTGTTCAAGAAATTTAAGAATGGTGGAGCACCAGGCACTTAATTCCTACCAGTTATATAAACATTCTTGTCGGATTTCGTCCAGGTTTTTCTAAATCTCTTGAAGAGCGCCATGTCTTTACCAGAAGATCTATCCATCAGTGAGTCGAAACAGCTCCCCAAAAATATAACGACGAAAAGAAAGGTATAACAGGCGATTGAACAATTTTTCTAAATTTGTGCAGACACCATTTAGTCGACCTGTGTTGTTTGCTGGTGTACCACAGCAAAGTGTCTGAACAGTCATGGCTTGCTCTTCTGAAGATGTTGGGGCTTGAAGGACTCCGAAATGAAATGAAATTTGGTTGTAAGTTGCTGTAAAGAAGTACGATTTATTACTAGGTCTTCAGTACCACGCCTGAAAGCTTCTGCAGCAGCCATTAATATGTAAACCCTATCGAAATCTTCAGAGCAACAGGGGGTAAAAACCTGCATTTTACCTCGAGTTGCTGGAAATGTTGCTCATATTTGCTGAACGAAGACAGACGAAATTTCACTGTTGTCACTACCATCAATGCTTCGGCTGCTTGATATTGAATTATCAATTTTAGATGTAGAAAGCTGATGATAAGCAAATAAAACCAAAAACTCAGAGAAGAGAAATTTATCAGACTGTTTATGGTATCGTATTCACTTCGCTTGACATGCAATGCTTCTCGATATTCGGCCATCATTAAGACCGCTTTGTTGTTATTCGGTGACCAAGAACTTGATAAAGTAATCATAGCAGCTACGCCGATAATTTCGAAAATACCGTAATCGTCTTTAATTATTCTTCTTTGAAATTATCAGTGTGTTGTTGCAGATCGCCTAATAAAAACCCATTATGCATTGTGTTAAGAATCTATTAGAATTTTTTGTTATTTTTGCATTTTTCTTGTTTTTACCTTGTTAATAAACGTTAAGTTAAACAATAAATTTGAAAAAGCATGAAAAGTTTGATTTCTATTTTCCACCTCCATGATTGAACGTGCTAAATGCTCAATTTCTTCTATTCTATTCATACCAAACATTATTCGAGTATTCGCTGTTGGTAAACAAATGAAGCGTGTACTGTAGCTGTTTTTGTTTCGTACCTGTTCGTACTGCAAAGAGGCCGGTACGGCTGTGTTTCGTTCTTCGTTCGCTATGATGAACTGACGTTGTGCCTGCACGGATGTTTTTGGGTAAGCGAAAATTCGTACCTGTGCAGTGCTCTAGTAGCAAAATGTTGTTCTTTCCTTCATAATTCCTTTTTTTCCTGGTAGTTTCCATTAATGTGCGCTTTTTTCCTTGTGTCTTAGTTTTTTATCTATACCAGCCATGGAGTCCGGTCGTCCTTTTTGACGTTGAAGAATTAAGAAATTTTAATCCTCTTAATTTTTCATTTGACTCAAAGAATCTGAATGAGCTATGTCAAAGATATCTTTCATAATTTTAACAAAAATATCGCTTTTATATTTTTGCTTGCCTGCAGCTCTAGTCAAATTTTTATGTAAGCCTTTCCATCCATCATACAGTTTGAGTAATTTATCAACGCAGTGGTCAGTTCTTCTAGTAGGAACAAAAATGGAAACTTCTTGAATTTCTAATGCTGCACTTTCCTCCGTTGTAAGATTTACAACTCTTGCATTGTAGAAAAAACACTTAAAACTTGCCAGTTCGACGGTAGCTTGGCTCCGACGATTTGATTGGAAATGAAGCCAACAAGAGAGACATTAAAACCATTTCTTAATTTCTATGACGAACTATCCGCAAAAGTTGACAAAGACAAAGGTCACTTTACACCAGCAGCACAAACTGTTCTGAAACGATAGTTGAAAAATCATTCATCAAATTAGCATCTGCGAATGATCCATGTTTGCGCGCACCAAAATTCAAGGCAAAAAGTATTATTACACTATTATTCCGGGATTTATTGAAAAAATGTTTTTACGCAAAAAAAACAACGCGAGAAAAAAATATGTAGTAACTGAAATAGTTCCTTTAATGAGTATGTCGGTATTACGCATAAATATGTAATTTGTATATCCAATATGCAGGGGATTCCGTGAACTAGAAAAAATTAAATCTAAGCGTGCTTACGCGCTTTCTAACTTTATTAATGTTTAAGGATGTCAATGTAAAATAAAACGTGTTCAGATTTATGCTGCAATAGCAAATTAAGGTTTTCCAACAAAATTTCAAGTTTTCTAAAGTTATTAACAATTTGTGTAATCGTTTTTAATTACATCGCCAACCTCGTTCATAAGTGATGAATTACTTTTGATTTAAGAAATATTTCTATTGACGATATTGGATTTTCTTTTAGCGAAGATTTAGTTGAGCAAATAAATTGTTAAAACCAAAACACAAAAAATTTCTTTATTTGTGTTTTTGGAATAAAGAAAAATGTATTATGTACTTTGCAGAATGTTCAGTACATTTAGTGCAAAAACAACAAAAAAAAAATACAAACGCAAAATGTATTAATTGTTAAAGAATAACTGCAACAATTGTAAAGAAACCAAAAAAGGGCAACCAGCTGCTTATACTAGTTTCAATGACCGTTACGACAACATTATTCTCCATACAAAATAAGTGAACACGTCGTTTTTATTTGTGGTTTGGCTTGAAATTACGGATTTTATGCAATTTAGAAGTTCAGTTGTTGAAAATTGAATTTTTTTAAAAATCTGAAACTAAAATTTGTTTTTTTGGCCGTGTTTCACCATTTAAAGGGAGTTTCGTATAAATTTAAGCTTACATGAAACACTATAGATTTTTTATCAATTTATTCAAAAAGAAAAATCAATTTAATTAACCCTTTCATTCCATAATTTTGATTCTTATCTTAAAAAAAGTAAAATTGATTTTCTCAAAAAAGGCACCAAAAGCTAAAAAAAAAATTTTGCTGAAAATTTGTGAAATGATAGTGAAAAACATCCTCTTCCTCGTCAGAATCGGCCTTAGGTAGTGCGAGGCCTCGTGCAACCAGCAGGTGCATCGCACCTTGAAACTAGTAAGTCACTGCTACTTTGGCTCAGCTTTAATTTTTCCTTTTTAATACAACGACAAATAGTTTTGTTCTTCACATAATATCGTTAAATTTTTTTTATGCCGGCTCTGTAGTAGTTAAAATTTTCACGAAGTTTTTATTTTAGGTTAAATACTTAAAGAATTACTTTCTTCCATACTTTTCAGGTTATGTATGGGATTAAAAAAACGTATCTAATACACGCAACGTTTAGTACCAACCTTCCTCTTTAAAATGAGCTTCCAAATGGTCATTTATGATATTTCCTCACAAAGTTATAGCCATTTTAAGGTGACCTGAATTTGAAACTATGCTTCTACAACTCACCAATCTTTTAAAATGAAATGCGAAAATTCAAATGATTAATGTCACCTTAACATTGCTATAACTTTGGGAGAAAATACTATAGATAACCAGTCGAAAACTCATTTTAAAGAGAATTGATGGTGCTAAATGATGTGTTCATTAGAAATAAACTGAACATTTTTTTAATCTTTTACATAACCTCATAAGTATGAAAAAAAAAAACTCTTTAAACCGTTTAAGCCATTTAAGCCGTAACCACTACGACGAACAGATCCGGCCTTAGCGGCGCCAAACTAATGTTGTTGCACGGGGCCTCGCTCGCCACATTTAATTTTTTAAATTGCGATAAAATGCTTTTGAACTATTTGAATAGTGCCGTAGACGTTAACATCAGTTTTTTTTTAATAAAAAAATACGTGTTCACTAGAGTAGGATTCATTCAATAGATAGCTAACTGAACTTAACTTAGTTTGACAAAAATATGCTCGGTTTCTTTAAACGATTATGTTGATCTGCCATCACCTTAAAAATAGATTATTTTCATATTGTGTAATAAAGAATTACATATGAAGCACATTCTTTTAAAACTAGCACATTCTTTAAACAACATTACTATTACTATGAAGACCTAAATTTATTTTTTTTTAATTTCATTTCAGCAAATATTTCAAAATTGAGGAGCCCACAAATTTTCTCAGAACAACGCTGTCTGCGTTCGTATACACGCCAAAAAAGAACTCCTCGCGCTAGTGCAAAAGTGGAAGGATATGATCGTAATAAAAATGTTATCAACAATTTATAATATTAAAGAACACATTAACATTTACAACTATCGTATAAATATGTTGAATTTAAAAATCTTTATTTTTACTTATATTAACTGTAAATATTAAAATGTATTGTATTTGTACGTATGTACATTTATTTTCTTTTGTTTAAGCGAAATCATACATCTTTACTGCTTATTTATTCAATTCAAATCATATTTTTGCTGTTGCTTTTTGGTGCTTCACCTTTCGTCCCCCGCTTCCTATCTTGTTTAACATCCGTCTGAACGAAATCAATGAAATATTATTTCACTTTTTATATATATATATATTTAAAATTAAGTCTTTTTACATTTTTTATTTTTATTAAAAATAAAAAAATATAACGTGAATATTTCAACATTCAAAAATTCTACATTGGCATTATTTTTAAACAATTTAATTAGAAAAATCCTTTTCATTATTATAATCATCTTCGTAGCAACAAAACGATTGATACTGTCAGTCAGAGTCATTAATTGTTTTTTTCCTCTTTTTTGCTTGTGATAGTTTTGGTTTCGACCAGTCCTCCTATTTATTAAAAAAGTGTTAAACCGAAAATTTTAATTAAAAATAAATTTCAAACCTCGCTGGATTCCTCATCTGATGAGTATATTGTCTTAACAGGGTCTGAATTTTTCTTATTGCTACTGCCATAATTATTAGAATCTTTTTTCCCCAATGGTTGTTTACGACCGCGCCCGCTCCCACCTCGCCGACCTACGGCTGTAGTCTCATCTTCTGCAGCTAAGGCAAAAAGATCACTGTATTGCTTCTGCAAAATAAAAAAATTAGTGTAGCATTAAGTCTCTCTAAAAGGGGAAAATTGTTAAATTTGTATACTTTTGTGCTTTCATTGCTATGTGTATACGCTGTTTGCAACGCTCGCTGCATGGTATCATAAATGTATAGACCGGTGCCTGTGCCATGCCGACAACTTCGTCTATAATGTTCCAGATGGCTTAAAACCTAAACGATGATACGCAACAATATAAACATGTAATCAACAAATATTTATAAGATCTCGTATACCTGATCAGCGGAAGGAATACTACTTGCTGTTGAGCTTCCTTTAAGCGGCCTTTTTCGTTTATTAGGTGAAGAGCTTGGATATTTTGATGTTAGCAGGGATGCAATAATTTCTGATAATTTTTCCTCGCCGCGCTGGCACCAAAATCTTTAAAAAAATGGATTATTAATAATGTGTAGTTTTATCTTCCCTATATACAGTGGCGAGCACATGTGGATACATCTTGATCACAATTGTCTTTGGATAGCTCTAGAACCCTTGGAAATACATAAATCGGAACTAGAGATTTTTTTAATCAAATTCTTTAATAATCTTAAAAATTACGAATATAAGAACATCCTTTGAAATTGGAAGCAGACCATTACTTTTAATTCATAATATCAAAAATCATACTGCACGTTCAAAAATTAATTGCTCAAAATAATATTTTTCATATTTAGTCTCAAGGCCCTTGGCTTTAATGACATTGTTGACTCGTCTGGGCATGTTTTCAATCAGTTTCTCGATGAATTAGTGTGAAATAATGGCCCACATGTTGACTATCTGATCCAGAACGGTTAATTTTGGTATAGTACGCTATATTACTCTTTTTCAGTCATCTCCGATCTAATTCCCATACGAAACATAGCAAAAGCATCAAGCGAAAAAAACAATGAAACATGGAGGAAGTAACTTGATGATGTGACGTTGCTTCTTTTGGCAAATTGTCGGGCTGTTAGTAAAAATTACTGGCATTATAAAAGAAAATTATCTTCGTATTTGGAGCTATTTGGACGGAAGTGTTTACCCAGAGCACGAAATCATTTTCCATTAGAATGGAAAATTAAATTGCTAAAAATTGACTCAATAGCCACAAATTTTAAACGATGCAGTGGTCAGCTCAATGCCCAGACCTGAGCTCCATCTAAAATTTATCGTCTTCATATAAAAATCGACTGGCCAAAGAACTAAGACGAGCTATATGGCCCCAGGTTCAAACTAAGTGCTCCATTATTTCGCACGAATTCATCGATAAACTGGTTGAAAGCATGCCCAGACGAGTCAAAAATGTCATTAAAGCCAAGGGTTTTGGGTCTAAACAAGAAAAATATATTTTGAACATTTAATTTTTGAGCGTGCAAAAGTGAGTAAATTGTGTTTTTTCATTACATGAATGAAAAGTAATGTTTTGCTTCCAATTTTGGCGGATGTTCTTATATTTTTAATTTTCAAGCTTAATAAAGAATTTAACTAAAAAATCTGGTTGCGATTGATGTATTTTTAAGGCTTTTAGAGCTACCCAAAGGCAAATGTGATCAGGATGTATCTTCATGTGCTCGCCACTGTATAGTAAGTATGTGTTAAAAAATTACGAACTAATAACGTATGCATGTAACAAATTATAAATATCAACACATTTCAATTTGTTTTCAATATAAGTTTCATTGCAATTCTGGGTATTTTCGGACAGGGACCGAAAATATCAGTTATGGTATCAATCAAAAATTAATAAGACAAGGGCAAAAAATTTTCGTGTCCTTGTGATCCTCAGAACATCCTCTACAAGAGTCCTGGATGCCTTTTATTTTTCCAACTATTTTGACAAAAGTCTAATATTAACTGGTATAAAAGTTAAATTTAGCCAAATATTTTTTTTTTGTCAAAAATAAATTACTGCAAAATAATAAATAAACCGTTAATCCAATCGAAGTAAGTCTGGTGCCAATCCATTGGTTTTCATGTTCAAAAAATATATGTTTTTGTAATAACAAGTGAAGCGAAACCCAGTACCAGCAACGAAATTTAGTGTTGAACGAGCTTTTTCTGCGATAAAATTAATTTCAATCGATTTGCGCTCCAACCTGTCCGAACAAAATATGAAAACTATTTGTACTTTGAAACTAAATACCAACATGGTTTCATTGATATGACCTTTTAAAATAAAAAGTCGTTTTTGAAGAAATTTTACGCTTTAAATATTTGTTTGATTTATGAGAAAACAATGAGAATTTTTATTTGGTACAAAAAAATTATCAAATAATTTTCCTTAAACTTACAAATAAAGTTTCTGTAAGTTATGTATAAGAACTTCAATTAAGAAATTATACTTTTCTGTCTGTTCGATATCTAAAGTTAATTGCTTTCATATAAGAATGCAGCTGGTTTTTGCTTTGATTTTTGAACTCTAAAAATCTATCTAGATGGTATCAAACAAAAAACTGAGCCAAAAAAAAATTTGCCTAAGGTTAACTGTTATCTTTTGACTGAAAAAATAAAAGTCATCATTTACCTGAAATTATTTTTTAAATAATACAAAAACCAAAAAAATATCTTCTTTTTCGAAACTTTTATAATAAAAGTCATAACTGGTTGGGGTCCCTGTTTTCGAAATTAGTTCCTTAATAGAGCAATTTTGGATCATTTTTATTAATGACCGAATCCATCATGTTGACTGACTGACTTCAAGTTGCGGAATTGGTTGCTGATAAAATGTGTTGATTTCACGAGGCAATAAGAGGACTCATATTCCTCCGATTGTAAAACTATTTTTACGAAGTTAGGCGCTTTTCAATTTTGGGTGTCAAAAATCAATAACCGCTTAACTTTTTTTCAAAAAAACGGCATTTTCATCTTAACCAAAATAATTCAATCTTTTTCTTTTGATTCCAATAGAACTTCTTATTCTCTCTCAGAATCTTAAATAAATTTTGCAAATGCTTCAAAATTGGATCAGTTATGGTTTTTTTATAGAAAAAAAAAACAAAGTTGATTTTCTCAAAAACCCCAACTTTCACTAAAAATTATAGGGCATATTTGTATTAACATGAGGAAGGAATGATGTAAGTTTTATGAACTTTTAATAACATTTGAAGTCGGGAGAATTTTTTTCTCAAAATCGAAATTTAAATATAATATTGCAGAGCAATCTAATTCCGTTTGGCTCGCATAAAACTAATGTATATCCTTTCTTCCTCATACACGTCTGCTCTACAGTTTTTAGTAAAAAAAAGGTGGAGTTTTCAAGAAACCTTGTTGTTTTTTTTAACAATTTTAAAACTTTAATAACTTGATATTACTAAGGAACAAGGATAACCTTCGTCGATACGACGAACACATACAACTCTCTTCAACTTTTCAATTCACACAATGCACTCTTGCGCTTATTTTTCGCATAGCATTATTTGATATAGTAATTTGTTTTTGTCGAGCGCGCACACAATTCGGTTCAGTGATCATGTTAATGTCCTTTTTTTTTTTTTTATAATCGTATTCGTCGAAAAGACGAAGCTTATCTCTAGTGTGACTTTCGAAATCGGTAAAGTTTTTGAATTACGTTTTATTTAGTGTGTTTTTTTCTTTTAGCCACAAATTTGATGTAAACTAATTGTTGAACTAATCTTCAAATTTTAATTTGAAAAAAAATTAACAGATCAGCAAATGGAAAAATTTTTCGCAAATTGTAAAGCCGTTCTTGGAACTGTAGCAGATGAACTTTTGTACAGTAGCTCTTATTAGATGAACTTTCTGATGTGGATGAGGATATTATGCCACTGAATCTACTAAAAAAAGTAGAACCATATAACATAATACAATTTTCAAAAACCATTTTCAGTGGTAAGAACGAAACAAATGGTCGACTGTAAAAGCCAAGAGCCATCGGTAAAGATATAATGTCGTGCATCAAGCTCGTGGGCCAGCACGAATTTCAAAACATGAAATGGATCCATTAAATTGCTTTGAAACATTTATAACTCTGGAGATATTTGATGAAACTTTTCAGTGGACTAAAACGAAAATGCTACCTACTAGTCTTGTGCAACCATGGACGAAAGGTAGACTCCAAGCACCTACTCTGATGAGTTCTATTAAAAGCAATATTAGAAATGTTTTAGATTAGGATATACGCTATGATGAGAATAAAGGAAGGCAAAAATAATGTTTGTGGAAAAATATAGTTATCCTTCTACGGTTAAAGAAGGATCCAGTAATTTTTGGGTGATGCGCGAACATCGAAAACAGCTATCATTTTATTTATATATGTGGATACTGTCCTTTGTCTGAATATGGATTTTTTATTTCAGGCAATACAGTGGACGTTCAATATATCGTATAACGATACAACGAATTTCCATTTTAATGAACAGTTTTTGAAATTGGAATGTTTTCTTTGAGTCTCTAAATTAGGAACGCTAAAAACGTTTGCTATTCCACATAACGAGCATTGTTTAATTCAACAACAATTGTTGAACTGAAATAACTCTTTTTACCAGTAAAGGTGATCGCAAGTTAATATGGCATTCCAAAATCTAACTTAACTTAAAATCCAATTTCTTTAATTAAAAACACTTCGATATAACGAATTTCACGATATTACGACTGACCCGTGCATTAACTAGTTCGTTATATTAGACGTCTACTGTATATGGAAATCGCATAACATACATATTAACATATATTTTGTATGTAGTCTATCTAAATAGCACTGGCGCACAGTGGATGGGTTTGTATGAAACGGCGGCCATATATAGTAATAATTGCGCTAGACTCTTGAAACTTAGTACAGATGTTTTCATGGTGAAAACAACAAAAACTTGTGAATATGAAAAAAAATCGGTTCACGGATATGACTACTTCCCATACAAAGTTGGGGTGTGGTTGAGACCTTTTTTTTCATAGTGGGTATCAATTTTCATTATTTTAGCAATGGTGATTTTAAAAATGTTACAAATTTTGCGATATCTTTAATATTTTTCAAGTGATTAGAGAAATACCAAAAACGGTAGCCACTAATAGTAGTAACAGCGCTAGAGTCTTGAAGTATATCACAGATGTTTTTTAGGTTAGAGCACCAAAAATTTGTGAATGAGAAAAAAATCGTTTCACGAACACGGCAACCTCCTAACCAAAGTTGAGATGAGGTTGAGACCTTTTTCAAAATGGGTATCAATTTACATTAACTCAGAAATGTTGATTTCAAAAATGTTATAAATTTTGCAATGTCTTTTATAGTTTTCAACTCATTAGAGAAAAACCAAATCCGGTGGCCATTAACAGTAGTAATAGCGCTAGGGTCTTGCAATTTGGTTTTTGGATTAAAGCCACAAACATTTTTGAATATGAAAAACATCGGTCAACGGACACGGCTACTTTCCATACAAAAGTGGGATGCGGTTGAGAGTTTTTTTCACAATATGTACCAATTTCTATTAATTTGGCAATTTTGTTTTCAAAAATGTTACAAATTTTGCGATATCTTTTGTAGTTTACAAGTAATAAGAGGAAAACATTTTCAAAAGCTTATCTGTTCTGTTTTGAAAAGCATTAGACCTTATATCTTTTACCACAAGGGGGATAAAACTAGAAATAATAGTCCTTACCTGTTAACCTCTACTTGAGGGAACTTTTTTACAATTTCAAGCAACTTCATTCATACTGTGAACTTTTGCAATTGATAAAATTATTGTTAAGCGTTGCAAAATGTGAAGAAATAACAATAATCATAAAAAAAAATTTATGAAAAAAAGCAGCTGAAACTTTGGACTTTAGTTAACCATACACTCATATAAAAAAATTTCCGAAATCCGGGGATTTGTATTTTTTTTTTCTGTCAACGTTTGCAAATTTTCGACTTTTACCATTTTTCATTGAAATTTTTGAAAAATCTACACAATTCATACAAAATCCAAGTTTTGAAATATTGACTAAAAAACATATTTAATAATAATGGAGTAACCTCTTAATCTATAACAGTCTTAAAGTGAGAACTGTTGAACTATTTAATATTGTAAATAAAGAATGAACTAAGAAAAGTACCTTAAAGCTGATGTCACAAATGGATCTCCACGCGATTTTGTTTCTCGACTCAATAATAAGCGTATTAATTCGTTTGTAGGCTCTTCATTTTTGAGTAACAACAGCATATACCCTAACGCTTCCGGATGATTTGAAGATTCTAATTCTGGTAAAATATCCTATAACAGGCAAAAAAATCATATACGTTTAAATATATATATATTTTTTTTTTGAAACATTAAATGGTTGTGTCAGACCCACTTACTTGAAGACATTTAAGCGGAACATCATGTGCTTGAACTAATTGCCACAGGCACAACTGCTCAAAAGTTTCATAGCCGAGACTATCACGTATACATTCAATTAAGCCATCCTGTTTAAAAAGTGTAAGTTTTCCTTGTGCCACATAATACATAAGATCTCGTAGGTTTTTTGCATCAATGCAACGAAGTGTTATTTTAAGCAGCTCACTATTGTTAATTGCATTCGTTTTGAACTCTCGGTATATATCTGGTAGCAACCATAGATATATTAACGTGCTCTCTTTCTCTATAAAATCCAAATCACGCGATAGACAATCTTCAACATTTTCATCGCATATTTGACGATAAATGCTTGTTTTAAACTGATACGTTTGTTGCGAGTTTTTTCGCGTTTGCAATTTTACGTGGACTTTCATGAAATATAACAGTAGATAAGATGATTCTGGTATACGTTTACAAACTTCAGAGAGCATTGTTTGAAATGGTTTCTTGCTTTTGTCTTCGTTTTCGTACAGAAATCGAAATAAACCAAACAACGGATAGCTTATACTTTTGGCGAGACTTTTCTCATCGGTTTTACTATCAGGAAAAAGATTTTTTTGTGGTAATGTTTCACGTAATATTAAATGCGTATTAGAGATCACATAGTTTAGTTGTATTTCATCAAGCGCCGACGCAGGTATTGTACGAAATTCTTCTAAGAAGGCTTCGAATGTTAATGAATTCTTCTTCGTAATAAAATCCTCAAAAGAGTCATTAATCGCAGAAGGCAGGTCAATTTTTTCTGGAGTTGGTTTTTCTTTTAAGCGAACCTGAAATTTAAGTGTTGTTTGCTTAAGGATCAACTATAAACACATATTCGTATAAATTAAAATACAGTTGTACAAATCATGGTGGAATTGCTTTAATTCACTTTCAATACAAAAAAAAATATTGCGGAAGACAGGACTTACCTTCCAAATAAAATTGACTCACTCTTTAATGATTTTACCTTTAGTTATTCCACCATGGTCCAAAGTGAAAAGTCAGTATTCGAAATTCCTGCTATTGATATATTTGAAATCGGGCATCTGGCACATCCCTCACTATTTGCAAAACTCAGAAAACCATAGTTTATTTAATTTTGCTTTTTGCCTCTAATCGTTAATCAATATTCTTATATGCAAATTCAGTCTTGCATTCTTTATCTTCTCACAGAGCATATATAATATACGAGTATATACATATATCGGTCATTCTTTATATAACTGCAAACTTTATTTTTTCTTTTTGACTCTTTGAACATATAAAACAAAACAAGGACCTTTTTTGTTTAAAAATGCTTTAATTTTATGATAATAAATAAAAAACTTTAAATTTATTTGTTTAAACATAAATTTTTTTTCATAAAAAATGTTTCTCAAAATTTTTTTAATATAACACTTCTGTTTTTTTTTTTGTTTTTTTAAATGTATTATTTTTCAATCAATCTTAAGGAATCTGCTTTCATAACGAGATTCCCTCCATAATTTTAGAATATATGATTTTTTGTTTTAAAAGCGCGAAACAGTCTAATTGTATGAACTGTTTGATATTTTCCAAAGTTATGTCGAGAATTTCGATTAGAAAGCAGATATATTCTTAAGATTAATTGAAAAATAACATTTAAAAATAACACATTAAAAAAGCTATGTAGATTATATTTTGAGAAACAAGGTGCGCACGACAGTAAAAAATGAATAATTTCCGATGTTATGGGAGGAATTTTGATATGAAAGCAGATACATTCTAAGGATCGATTGAGGAATAACATAAAAAAATCATAAAAAAAAGTTCTTATATTGAAAATATTTTGAGAAAAGATCATTTAAGTAAAAAAAAAATATTTCAAAAAATTTATTCAAATAGTTCTAAATTTTTTAGTTTAAGTATTTTTAAACAAAAATGGTTAAATAATTTTTTATCCACCTCTAATAGTTTTTGAGATATTTCGTTTCAAAAAGTAAAAAAAAACCAAGTGTGGAGTTATTTAAAGAATGACCGATATAAAAAAACAAAAAACTTTTCCGATATGTACGATCAGTAACGAGTGCTTTCAATTCTCTCCAACATTTACTTGGTCACGTATTTCTTGCTCTAGCAAACGTTTCCACGATGATTTAGGACAGCCGCGTATCTTTTGCCCTGAAAGTTCTACTCCAATGCTAGCAGGCAAACTTCAGTTGGTAATTTCCACAACGCGTTTTTAATCCATTTTCACTTTCACCGTTTGATTTAAATCGAAATTCAATCTTGACAGCATCTGGTGAGCAATTCGATATTTTAAATAGTCCCAAATTTACGGAGTACGGCGTAGAAAATTGTTGGTGAACACTTATAAATATCGAGCATGGTGCGGTTGGTTGACCAGGTTAAACAGCCGTACAAAACAACAGTCTTCACAGTTTATTCAAATTAGCAAATTAGGGGACGGACAATTTTTTTATTTTTATTTAACATTTAACTTGCAAACAAGTGAAATAATTTCGAATTTGCAAATACTATAGATTTATATCGAAACAACAATAAAGTTGTTATTAAAAAAGGTGATTCACATTGGAAATTTTTTCATATAATTTATAAACATTGCCTGTGTTCTTTTCCATTTCGAAATGAAACGTCGCCCGCAAAAATTTCCAAACACTATTTGAACTGTTAAAAAGTTATTGGCTCCCCAATTTGATTACAACATTATTAATTAACGAGTGGCAGGCTTAGGGTTTCAAAGCAAGGACCGTAGTCATTTATTTAATGATAGTTACAGTTTCGTTTTTCTGACTCACATCTTTTGGAGTGATTTATTTTAATTTAATGTCAAATAAAACTACGAAGTGACAACTGTGACTCGCACATGTTAAATTTCTACTCCCACTCGTGAGTGTGAGTATGCATATCTGTATAAGTGCGCTTGCTGTGTCAACAAATTATTGTACTCGCTGTCGAGTAAAATTGTTCTATTGACATTCGGCGAGTCATCAATAGACTCGCACTAAACAGAGCGATTCAGTAGTTTTTAAAGATTGATTGTTTGTATGTTATTAGTTTTGCGAACGTTTCTCATAGCCCGGGAGGAAGCGTTGCATTTTTCAGTCATCCCGCTTAATTTTTATTTAAATTGATAGTTTAAGTATGGCTGATAATCGAATTCAGCGTCAGTCGTCAGAATCATGGTGAGCCCGGTTGAGAGGTCGACAAAAAAAGTAAGCCATAAGTAGAAAAATATATTAAAACCAATGTTAAAGAGTAGAATGCCCATATGGGAAAGCAGCACTTACGATTTTAGCTGAGCACGCCGACGAGGGGGCTTTTTATGAGCAGAGAATAATGGTATGAAGTCTTTAGTATGTATTATATGTATGCGTGCGATATTGAATCAAAAACGAATGTCAAACCGGAAAAAAGTACAATTATATAGATTTTTGCTTTAGATTTTATCAATAAAACAGGGTACTAAAATCAAGAGCAAACATCGGAATACTGAAGAGTGTAACTCACAAAGTGTAGATAGCCTAAGAAAAAACTACGGGGTATAGTGGCTGCTTGGGAGGAAGTAATCGTTCCGACACAGCATTTGAGTGGTTGACTTGTTTATTTTTTGAGTTTTCTATTATTAATTTAAAAATAATCTCATTGGTTGCTATTTCAATTTGCTACATAGATAAAGGTTTCTTCTCTAATATTAAGTTCACGTTCTCAACTATTTGCATGTGTTTTGTATTTGGCATCCCCTCCCACCTTTTATTTGAAAATACCACTTTTCCTACACTGCTTGGCTCCCAAGTATCGTTTTGTGCAGTTGACCTGACACCACTATCGTAGAGGAGATGAAAACACATCGATTTTGCCCGAAAAACTTCCGTATGACAAGATTTGGCACACTTTCACGAGATAACAATGTCTGTTACGTTACATGGGATTTCTGAAGTAATTTGCATATATGGATGCGTTTGTGAAAAAAGAGGATAAAATAGAAATATCAAGCATACAATAACGAAAGTTAGCCAAGTTTTCCAAAAAAATACATAAATTTTTGCTAGCAAAATAAGTTTAATATCAATTGCATTGGCTTTGGAATCGCATTTCGTTCGCATCATATTACAGAGTAGGCTTCAGGAGTCTGGTCTGTGTTATTCGTTTGTGTGTAACCGGCAAAATAAATTTACATTTTGCAAACGAAGTGTTCATTCTCAGACCGCAAATTTTCCGCACAATCACAACCGAAAAATTTATACTAAATTTAATGCAGTCCATATTTGGGAAATACATAAGTACATAAATACTGGGATTTGTACTTCTGTAGTCAAAAATTATTGTTTTTTTCAAAGAGTTTTTCAGCTTCTTAATGTCAATGCAATTTTGTCAACAAAAAAAAAATATTTCATAACCTTTTACATAGTATATATCCAATACGCCGTTCAGTTATTGGCTTATTATCGAAAATAAGTCCAATAGAAATCCTATATCAACAGTTGATTTTTATATACATAAGTACTCGCATGTTCTTTGATTCTATTTAGCTTTATTAGAAAAAACGATATACCTTTGACAGTGGCAAATCATCATCATCGTCAGTGAGCTCTTCGCTTTTAACATCTTTTACAATTTCCTCGTCATCTTCGCTAAAAGCAGCTTCATGTTCCATGTCATTGGCTTCCGTTGGCATTAGTGAAAATTTGATATCTTCGTCGACATGTGGTGGTACACCATCACTACCACTACCACCACCACCAGTGTCTAAGGTAGTACTTCCAAGCATATCGGCAGTGTTTGAATTAGCTAAAAAATGATTCTGCGGCTGCAAATCATGCTGTTGCACAGTTGTAACACCCATAAGTAATGTACCCGGATGCATACCTCGCTGATCAACCTCCTTTTTAAAAACTGGTGCTTGTATCACTGTTTGTGGTGGAAACATCGGTGGACCAACATTGCCAGTAGCTGTCGGCGCCACTGGTGAAACAAATTCACGAAAATTTTCACGTATTAGATTGCGCAGTTCCCGATCCAACTTAGGTGATTCAAAAAGCGGCTGGAGGTTTGGAATGACCTTAAAAAATGCATGCAGAATTTATTATTTCATATATTACCGCAAAAAATTATAAGTGATAAATACCTGTTTTTCTAATATTTTATTTAAAGAATTGTAAACGCCCATTTTAATCTTATCCTCATGTTTGACGTAAAAATTTTTCATTATTCGACACAAAAAGTCCAACAGCGTGCTGCTGACAAACGGATGATTTCTTATTGAATGATACATGACCAGGATACCTGGTTCAATGTTCATAATATTATCTTTATTTGGGTCGAAGAATAACCAATCATAAAACAGCGATAACTTGCCATTTGCATGTGCTATGGGATTGGTACATGAAGAAATTAACCAGCCGATGATGGCCCAACGTGGTATAATATCCGAACAAAGCATATCATTGGTTGGATGTATGACGTTTATTATAAAACGTATTAAATCTGATCTTAAACTATGTGACTCTGGCGTCGCGAAATATTTGTCCTGAAACCAGTCTTGATAGCGTTTTTGATTTCCAAATTTCACCGAAGATGCAAGGAAGTGCAACTTTCGCTCAACTTCAGGAGTCAGGCGGCACTGTAAAAAACGACGGCTTGTGCGAATTTGTAGTAAATGCCATATACCGTTGAATGTGGGATGGAGACTCTTAGGATTGTGAAGAATGTCACGCCAAAGCTGTTCAAATTCAGGTATGCGCGCAACATTTTGTAATAGTCTAAATCAAAATACACATAAATTTAACTTTGGTAGTTTAATTTAATATTATTATATGTGTCATAAAATTGGATCAAAATGGAATCATCAACCACAAAAACAGAGATAATAATGTATACCTGACAAAGTCTCTTCCTAATGGTATAATATCCTGAAATCGCTCTCGTATCAATGATATCACAAATTTAACTTCTTTATTGCGCAAATTATTCAATGCTGGATTCGCATGATCTTCTATCAAACGTACATAACTATAAACAACTGTTTGTATAAGGAAATGATGATTCTCCAGCCACGGACGATACTCTATGAATATGTCTAGTAATGCTTCAACAAGAAATAAATTCTTTTGTGACACATCACCGCCTCCAGCTTGTCGCAAACAATTCCAAACAATGTTTTCAACATTCAGAACTTGGTGCTTAACTAGTTCCCGCAAAAGCCAAATAAGTTGACGACGTGCAATGTCTGTGAGCTTGGAGTATTTCTCAGCGACGAGCATCGTTAAATTAGTGACCACTAAATTCATGCCGTCACGTGCAACTAACGTTAGATCGCGGTAGGTTTTTTGAGCGAGCGCAGGATCAGTTAACATATTGTAAAGAAATCCGATAGAAATTTCCTCGTGTTGTTTTTCTTTGCACACCAATTGCGAGAGGATGTCATGCATGTCCTTGTCGTTAAGGCCATTGATTTGTTGTTGTAAAGTCACATATGCACGTTCAAAACGCTGCAAAAATCAAAACTTATAATAGCAAATAATAATGAATGAGCTAAGATGTCACAAAAATAAAGTTAAATAGTAAACCGATAAGTATGCAGCGATAATTACGCGCAAATAATTTTGTAACCGTATTACTCTACATGCCAAAACAATAAACTCCTGCATAAACTGCATTCAGCCACTATTATATAAAAAGGTGTATGTCGGGCATATTTCAGTTAGTGGAGATTTCTGGTATAGAGTTAATAGTAAAAGTTATATTAATAAAAATTACATTTTAAATTAGAGACATATGCATGTGTAATTGAAATAAAAACATATATTTTGCTTTCAATTATATGAACATACAGCTAAGTTTTCAAAAAAAAGCATTGAGTCACATTTCGACCAGTAAAAATTACATTTTAAATTAGAGACATATGCATGTGTAATTGAAATAAAAACATATATTTTGCTTTCAATTATATGAACATACAGCTAAGTTTTCAAAAAAAAAGCATTGAGTCACATTTCGACCAGTAAAACAGATTTGGTTCATTTTTTCGCTTGATTCCGTAGTAAAAATAAATTTCTTAAAAATAGTCTTAAAATAATATACAAATTATTGAGATCGAATATATAGTATTCATTCGTCTGAAATTGGATCAAATTTTGTTATAATTTGACCCCAGGAACACACTTAGCCGACTCGGTTTCTGAGCGAACGTTTCCTTCAAATGAGATTCATAATTGTTATTGTTATTTTATGATGCCCTGGAACGTTAGTATGGAAGCGAAAAAATTAAGCGAATCTGACGCATCCTTGCAGAAATATGCTGCAGTAATTGAGCGACTGGCATACGTGCTACAAAGGAAAAAAGAAGCAGCAGTCGTTAAAATAAACGAGTTATGTTAGTCAAGCAGGGCATAAGCTGACTATGATTACTGATTGCCTCATAATCCGTTACAAAAATATGCAAACGTTGGAAAGGTCTATATTAGAGAACCCTTTCGAATTGCACCCAACACGGAGAAAATAATATGGGTTCCAACAAATGAAGACTATGAGACTAGTCAGCTAGTGTGATCCAAAATGTATTCAGAAAAGTGAAGTGAAAGCTCCGTGTGAAAAGATGATAGCCGATAGAAATTGTGAAGGCGATAAGCAGGAACAAAAGGTTGAAACTTTACTGAAGCTATCCGCCTTGAATTAAACGAGAGAGCTATATGTCAAGGATAGAAACAAGGCAAGGCATATTCCTGCAAAAACATGGGAAAATTTTTGTATCCAAAGGAAAATATATCAGAAGATTATCAGTAGTAAAGAGCGTCGCATAGATACAGGTTATTCTCAGCAACTTCGTCAAGCTTTCAGAAGAATAGCACTTGCGGAGAGAGAGGAAGCGATGAGCCTTGTTGAAGAGATGAAATAGAAAAATGTAATCGAGCTATCATAAAGCGCATAGAGAAAATTGAATAATGTCGCCTAGACGCTTTGTTCCAGTGCAAGCAGCTGCATGAGTTGATGCATTGAAATCGGAAATTTAAATTAAGTAGCGCACAGGAAACTCCGTTCCAGAAGCTAAAAGAATTATTCTGCATAGCGCAACTGCTCGCGTATCTTATGCCAGGTGAAAAGTTTGAGTTGGATGTCGATGCAAGTAGTTAAGATACTAGTGGAATTCTGTTTCAAGTCATCAATGGACAAGAAAAGGATATCGCATACTTTACCAAAATTCTGTCGGAAGCCGAAAGAAATTGTTGTGTCACTCGGATGGAGTTCCTGACAATAATGTTATACGTAAAACACATTCCATTGCTCACATGTAGAAAAAAAAGCACTGGAAAATAACTGGGAGAAATTTATGAGCCCATCAGAAGACGTATTCAGCAGGCGAACAACAAGATGAATGCCAGGAATGATCTGCGAAAAAATACGGAACAAAATTTTTGTGCTGCTGCTTGTTCTCTCCAAACCAGTTTAAGAGGAGGATAATGTGACACGTGCTAAGGTGCTACAAAAATAAGGTTAAAATCACGTCCAGAAATAACTGTGCGCAAAGATCATAAGAACCGCTTACAGCGCCTTAAAACTAATTATTGGCACATTATTAAGCTTGTACACAATCCATGTCATAGGTAATGTCATCGAGGATAATAACGGAGAAAGTTTGTAATACACCAACAAATGCTACACAGCACACTCTCGATTATATTTACGCTTGGTTATATGGAGCCTCGATTACAATCACACCTTGAAAGTAATATGACCGCGCGATTATTATTTTTTATTAAAAAAAAAAATCAAATTGTCTTATTTGTCCTTAAAATTGAGTAAAGCTGAACTCTTGGATATCCTTGCCAGGCATTAAGCTATTAAACAATAAAACAAAAATTCTAGTTGAGCAGAGATCATGAATTCTCTCTTTGTATATAGGCTTAAAAAATAGCGGTATAAATTTTTGTCCATACTTCCTTACATACATATGTGTACATAAGGAAAATCGAAAAAAAATTTTAAAAAAAAAATTAAATATGAAATTTCGAGCGTTCCCGAAGAGTTCTAAAACAAGACCTTATTTTGAACATGTCTACATAGATGAAATTTACGTAAAATTTAATGAAAAATTTTAATCAGAATTCAGATGTACAAAGAAAATTGAACAAATGCCTTTGGGTTATCGAAACTTAAGTTTTATATTTTTTTTTTCATTTCCAACTTATTTTCTGGGAATTTTTTTTAAATAAGTTAATAAATCACAACTTTGGGCCGTTTCAAGGATATAATTTAAAGAAAGATTTTAAATCGAACAATAAGAAATATTAGTTTTATTGGCTATCTGCATAATTTTGAAAAAAATGTTCAAATAGAAATGTAAGTCGTTTCAAGTAGTTTTCAAAATCGAATAACTTTTACATAAGAAAAAGTAATTTTGTTGGAGGCACGTTTTTGTCTTGCGAATGTGCAGTTCGATAAAATAATGTTCAATTATACGAGTACTTTATAATAATCAGTCGACAAAAATCAAATAAAAATTTTTTAATGTTTTTGTTTGCTATAAAAGTCAAAAAATAAAGTTTTAGCTACTGTGATCTATTGCTATACTCTTTTTATTTGATATGAGCGTGCAATCTTGTCCATTTTGGTCTGCTGATAGATAATCATAAGCAAGCAACTGACAAAGTAGCACAATAGCTGTGTAGCTTTTAGACTCAAATTGAATTAAAAATCCTTGAAACCGTCGAATGAAACATTTTGTTTGTATGATTTATTTTTATCAACTCAGTGCAAATTGTATTGTTTATACCATTCCTCTGAATATTGAACAATATACATTTTAAGAAGTTTTCGAGGCATAAAGCATTTGCATTAAGGTTTTTGTGCGGATTCCAGGTTTAATTAAAATCGACTATAACATTTCGAATATAAAAGCAACAAGCAATTTTCAGTCGAAAAAAAGAAAACAACGACTACATAGCTTTGGCCGGTGTTACACCTGTTATAATTTCAGAAGGTAATAAGTTATTTTCCCGTAATATTTATTATTTTACCCTATAATTAATAAAAATCGATTAAGTAAATGTTTCAAATCAGCTTTCTTCTCACGCCTACTGTTACATAGGAAGAAAGCACACTGTAAGGAGCTATACCGTATGGAAAGTATCAGGAATTGTGAAATAAAACGACACAAAACTATTTAATCATACATGGAGGACGCACTGGCGTAGCTGTATTGCAAGCGGTTGGGCATACTTCGACAAAAAATATTTCTATGAATATATTATGTTTTTTGTTTTATTACACAGAAGTAGCTTGAAAATAATTATTAATACTAGTAAATTTGTACTTATGTATATGTACTCAAGCATTTTTAAGTACCAGTACAGCATCTCAATTTTTAATCAAGATAAACTTTAGAATACAGTTACCAAAAAAGTCTTACACTACTGCCAGTGGGCTATAGCTTTTGCAATTGGTGCCATAATGGCACTGTTCAAAGTACTTAAGGTTTGTATTTAAAAAACTTTCGACATTTTATTTGCTACATAGCTGGCTTTTGTATTCCTTGCACCTTAATTTTAATTTCCATTTATTCAATATGTTATATATAAGTTATATTGGCCAAAATAGAGTAAAACAGATTAGAAAACAAGTAAGTGTTCTAAAAACTATTTAAATAAAACTTAATATTAATGATATATGGTTTTCCTACTAAATGAAATGATCTTCCATAAAAATAGCACAGTAGGAATACAAAAATTTCGAAAGTAGCCGGAAATCGAGCGATTTTTGTGACATTGACTTTAAGTTTTTTTTCAACGAGAAAAGAAAGTCAACTTTTTTCCTAAAAAAAAATAACAAAAATTTTATTTATTACCATTTGAGCGAATTTTTTTTTTTTTTTGAGGAGGTCGGGATATCCTTCTGTACGACTTGGTAACCCTGGTCATACAAGACATCTAAAAAGAGAGTGAACAATATTCTATTTAACATATAGAGGCAAATAGAAACCGGTGCTTTACTTTCCTTAAAATAAAGACTATTTCTTATTAGTAACGACAAGTTTGGAGTATACTCAAATGAATTTTTTCAAGACTAGAGAAGGTATTTAAATTTTACTTTTATACAACGCCGTGGACTCCAGTTATAATGTAACTAAATAGCTAATTCACCAATAGACAGACTTAATATCGAACAAACGGTTATATAAAAACAGACAGCTTTTATATCCAAAATACATAGTGAATTAAAATTGAATAGGCTTTTGTGGGCCTCACAAGTGCTGTCGTATTCGATTATACTTCAAATGTAGCAAAACATACATATTTTAGGAACTGTAACTTTTTTGCTAATCATATTTACACCATTGATACTGTTTCTATTATATCACACCATCCGAGCGTCTTTGCGAAGCTACACCATATTTTATTCAGGAGTCTCGAACCACTATTAGATCGTCCTTAGATAAAACGCGTAAAGCGCCTACCTATCAAACTTAACCTAAGATTGTACAATTACATACATATGTAACACAAATTTATGTTTTTATAAATTTGAGGCTTTTTTGGCATATGATTACTTTTGACTTAATAAAAAAAATATGTACACAGGGCTTTAACAAACAGAGCTGGCATCTAGCTCTAAAGATTCTACTTGATAGCATATTGGAAACAATTTTGAATTGAATACCGCCCAAATATTTAACAGCATAATCTTTTTCTTTACAAGTTATGCAAGCATAAATAAACTTAAGTGTTGCGCTAAAGTAAGACCCGGACGAAAACCAGCATAAACGAACCTCTTCCAAATCATCTTTGAAATCGACGGCAGTGCAGACAAAAAGTTTTGAGCTGTAGGTGCCCTTTTGTTGCTCCATTTTAAATTTTTCTTATAGTCGCTTTGTTAATTTGTCCTTAAGGGGTGTGCATAATCGGAAACTTATTTAATGTTATAAATAATTTATCAACTTTAAATTTTAAATCTATATCGACTTAAATAAACAAAAACTTTGTATGGAAATTCAGAATAAAAGCCAACAATTTCTTTAAACGAGTTCACTGTCACTTCTGTTTCACACTGTCACTGTCAGTCACACTGCACCGTTTCACTGTTGCCAACTATTTTGTTTGTTTTACGATATTTTCAAAGACGTAAATGAAAACGTACTAAATTAAGGTTTGTGTTTCAGCTTATACGATATTTTCAAACTTAGTAAGTGAACGTTAATTTAAGTTAATGAATGAAATTTCCTCAAAATCAAACTTCGGATAAGTTAAGAAATTGAATTCAATATGGTGACAATGCTCTTATCACTTACTAAGATAAAATCCTATAAATGATGGGATTTTTGGGGAGAAGTAAATTTTGAGACACACATTTGATTTGTGTTCTCCTCGTTTTTGGCATTCCTCACATCATTTTTCTCATTATACCTTTCAGACTAGTGCCATTAACACTCTTTTTCTTTAGTTTTATATTTGAATATGTACTAAATAACACTATTTTAAATTTTTTTTAATACTACATATTTCTAAAATCTCAAAAACTTGCCATGAAGTTGTGCAACTGGTTGCCACAGGTAGCTTCCAATATAAGCTACTGATCGTATTTACGTGCGTACTCATACTATAGAGGAGTCATAGTGGACTCAGTTGTCACACTATTTTATGTATGGAATTCAGTTATGCAATTCACAGTTCATTGTAAATTGCGCTGGTGAGATTACAATGTTGTAATTTTACAATATTTTACGAGGTGGTAACTTGTTTTGTAATTGATTCCCATGTAAATGCCAATTACAACTAGTCGATAAATTTTAGCATACCTTTAAGCATGTTTTTCGAAAGTTGTATTCGTTTTCAATTTTGGAGAGAGAATCGTGTAAGAAAAGAGTGACAAAAGGTATAATTTGTTAACAATTAATGTTTGCTATTATTGTGAATCGTATGGGAAAAGAGAGTAACAAAAACATAATTTTTAAACAATAAATTTTTGAGCTCACAGTTTTATAATTTGACACATAGTAATTTTGTCACGTTCCAATTTTACAATGAACTTTGAATTGCATAAGTATAGAATGATATTTCTGTCACATAAAGATTCTAAAGAATAATCCTCATGAGATTGCTAATATACACATATAATTCAATAGCAAACGGATTTTATATTGATAAAGAAGTTGTCATAAGCTTAAAAGTTGTGCATGAGTCGACCAACTCATTGGTTCGAAAATGGTTTATAGCTTGTTATTGTATGTACGCAAAGTCTTATTTTCCTCATCTGCCTTATATCAATTAAAAGAAAACACAATAGAAAAGTTTTGTGTAACAATCATTTTCGATTGTGAGTCAAACTACATCTAAGCCAATTAAATAACTTTCATTTGAACTTAAATTTTAAGAATCCGCACTTTATAAGCTTTTATGGCTCGGGTCACACTAGCGTTTTTTCAACGCGCTTTGGAACGCACGTTGGTTTTATTAACGTTGGATTTATACTAAAATGCGCGTTGTGAAAAGCGCACGTTGTAAAAACGTTCCAATGTCAACGTTTACATGAGGAAACTCTTGAGAAAGAGTTTTCCTGTTTGTTGGCAAGAAGGGAAAAACGAAAGGATGATTGTCGCATCCGCAAATTCCCTTTCGTTCTATTCGTTAGCTGATATTATGCTTTGAATCCATGGTTTAATTATATAAGGTTGGATCGTTTCTAAATTGTGCCTCTTTCTTTATCATTTGATTCTTCTCGAATTGTCAAAATTGAGCAATACAAAACGTGATAATTTGGTTAAGAAGAAAAAAAAAATATTTTGTGAATCGCAAAGATTATTGAATATATTTCGTGTGATTTTTTCTTTAAAATTCTTATTTTACTGAATAACTATGCCGAATTTTTGTGAGTTATGCTGCGCTGTTGCTTCGAAGGAAAACCTTTCAATTTTTGTGTTCCTACGAATGAAGGAAGGCGTCGACAGTGGATCGAAAGCTGCGGCAAGGACTTGAAAGGATCGTCCCGTGTTTGATTTCCGGGTAAGTGCTACAGTCAGGCGAGCATCTTACTTAAATTGAGCAGATTTAACCAATTTCGCACATCAGATGGAGTGGAAAATAATGTATTGTATATTAAACCTTTTTTCACTTTAGGCAGTCCACTTAATAATAGTTAATAATCATTCATGCTGCCCATCATGCTTGACAAACTTTACTATTTGATCATGTGAACGGCTTGACACTCATGTTGGATGGATGGATGGATGGATTTCAAATGTTTTTGATTTCTCTGCTGGCTTGTCCGTCCGTACAACGCTGGCTGCGAAGCCTAGTGCAATATTTTCATTTCAAATAAGATTTCATGGAGTGAACATCGACGGCGCCCATGTTTACAAAATGCTTTTTTTTTATGTTCCATGGATAAGATGTTACTTTATTATGTAGTTTTTCTTGCTGAATTCGAATATGAAAATAAAAATTTTTTAAATGGTACAGTTTTCGAAATACATATTGTGTTTTTCATTTTTTCGACCTCCATTCACTTTAAAATTAATATCTTGAGCTAGGAATGTCCAATTTGATCGATTTTGATACCAAATTGAAGATAAAAAAAATTGACACACAAACATGTGTGATTACATCTTTTATTGAATAAGTGGTTAAAAAAATATTGATGAAAACAAGCCAGATTTAAAAAAAATAAAATTTTGCATTTGATTCTGTGGCCACGAAAAAATAGAAATAAAATAAAAAAATAATTTTACTACATACACATAGAACTGATACTTTTACGGAAATATTAAGATGAACTAGAAGAAAATCTAATACAATATGACAACGTTAGGAGCGATTGAATGAGTAATTTCACAATTTAGGTTTCTTAAGAGGCATATTTTTGTTCTTAGGGAGCTGAAAACAATTGTTTTTTATTTTTACAGGAAGCAGCACCTCCGCAAAATAAAAAGCAAAGAAGAAAAGTGAGTAATGCAAGTGATGTGTACGCCTCAAAATTTTTCTGCAAATGATGTTTGACAGCATGCTGTATGATGTGAACGCAAAACGAAATTTACATTTATTCGGGTTTGTCAAGCATGATGGACAGCATGGAGGATGGTGTGTACGGCACAACTCATCAAACAATTTGACGGACAAAAAAATATATGCTGTTTGATGAGAATTTGAAGATGTGAACGCTCATCAAATTGTTGGACAAATTGTTTGATGGAAAACAAAATATTTTGATTTTCTGCTTGTTTGACAAACAATTTGACCAACAATTTGATGATGTGTACACTCGTCAAATTTTCTAGTACATTTTTGTCACTTGAAAAAAGATTTCAGTGAGTGCACATCGCGCGGATAATGAAATGGTAGGCAGCTTTTATTTCTTTCACATATTACAATGATGTTTTTATTGTTATGTTCTTAACTGTGGCTAGAGGAGCCAATGTTGATAATATTGAAGGGTGTAAATTTTAACTTAAATTACTTTTATACATAAGTAACGATGGAACCAATTTACAAATATTGCTTCAATCACAGGAGACGTTTTTGTTTGTATGTAAAATTGTATCTTTTATTTTAGCTGGTATTGTTGTTATTGTGGTCTTAAAAAGGACATAAGGCATTAATTTAGGTTAAACTAAATACCTTTTTCCTCAACTTATCTGCTTTCATTAACATAATAATCTGTCCGCCAACACCTTCGGTGGTCGGAACAAAACTGAAATTTAATGGCAAATTTGATCATGTGTACGCTGTGCTGTCAAATTGTTTGACAAACAATTTGATGAAAAATTTGATCATATGTACGACCTTTATGAAGTCAAATCTTCTTTGCTTTCAGAATGTATTATTGCAAAGACAGCGTTTACACGAGAAACTCTTCAAAGAAAGTTTCCCTGTCTGTAGGCAAGAAGGGAAAAACGAAAGGGTGGTGTACAGAATTTGTCGTACACGCGAAATCCCTTTCTTTCTATTCTGTAGCTGATGTTATGCTTTGAATTTACGTTTGTTGTGGCGGGTTGACGCAGTAATTGCTTTGAAATTTTCTTGCACAAACAAATTCTAGTTTCCGTGTGTAAACGCAAAAGAAATTCAGAAAAGAGAATATACAAGAATTTCTCAGACCGAATTGCTCGCAAAAGAAATTCACAAAAGAGAATAGACAAGAATTTCTCAGACTGAATTTGCTCGTGTAAACGTTGACTTCGCAATTTGTTAAAATCATGAATTAATATATGTATATATGTTTTTATTGAGTCTTCTTAGACAGCGTTTACACGAGGAAACTCTTGAAAGAAAGTTTCCCTGTTTGTAGGCAAGAAGGGAAAAACGAAAGGGTGGTGTACAGAATTTGTCGTTCACGTGTCCCTTTCGTTCTATTCTTTAGCTGATATTATGCTTTGAATTTACGTTTGTTGTGGCGGGTTGACGCAGTAATTGCTTTGAAATTTTCTTGCACAAACAAATTCTAGTTTCCGTGTGTAAACGCAAAAGAAATTCACAAAAGAGATAAGACAAGAATTTCTCATACCGAATTTGCTCGTGTAAACGTTGACAAATGCGATGTGTAACTGTCACGCACTTCGCAACTACTGTACGTCACTTCGGTGACTTCGGTTTGTTATCGTCTGTAAATTTTTAAGTGTCTGAAAGAAAAGTTATTGCATTTTAATTGCAGCACTGTTGTGAAATAATGGAAGAATTACTTAACGAAATTGTTCCCCAAGATGAGCTGGAGGTAATATAGAAAAAAAAAATCCTAAACATCTTGCTAATGTTATATTTTAGAAATTTGAAAAAAAATATCATCACGAAATTGAACTGGATGGAGAAGTTACCTCTGAGACAAAGTTTGAATATGCCTTTTGCCTTGTTCGCAGCAGATACACAAATGACATTCGAAAAGTATGGAATGATGAATCATTTGCCTAATTTCCAAGTGGCGAGTTTCTGAAACTATATATATTTTTTTTAAGGGCTTAATGATATTGGAAGACTTGGCCAGAACGCATCCAGATGGAAAACGCGACTACATTTACTATTTGGCATTTGGAAATGCTCGAATAAAGGAATACTCTGAGGGGTTAAAATATTGCAAAGCTTTTCTTGAAATTGAGTCCAACGATCAAGTTCGAACATTACAGGTAAGCATCAATTGTAACAGACATGCAAAAACCTTAATATGTTAATCAAACTTATTGGAATCACCTAATATTGCAATAATTTCCTGATAATTTGATGTAAAATTTAACTAAATGCATATTAAGAAGTTGTTGGTCTTATTAAAATATTTCTGATCTTTTGTTGGTAGCAATACAGTTTGACATACGATCAAGTATGTTAGGAACTAATTGATGAATTGTTCCTAATCGCGTATTCGGATAAATAACACAATACCATTCAGATATCCAAATTTAAATTTCATAATTGAGCAAATTGATATTAAGCTGGGTTGATTCCACGGAAGAGTTCAATACATGCTACTAGTCTTATCTAAATGGCAAATTAGTTTTCATCTCAATGATATCAACACAGTTTTTTGTTTAGATAGAATTGTAATTCAAGATGAGTAATGACGTGTTATTTTAAGGAATATAAATAGGCAGTTCGTAAACGGTTACAACGCATTTTAAGAGCCATAACAAAACATAATCGCTTAAATTTTTTTTTATTGGAAAGGTTGTGAAAAGAGGGAGGGCGATGATACTTTTTTTTTCAATGGTAGCTGGTGCCTACCATTGGTAGAAAAACGTTTCCACGGCTAAACTAATGGACCGATTTTAATAAAATTGGGCTGGAGATAAACTTAATCCTAAGAAAGGTTATCAGAAACTCGAGAGTTCCTTAAGGAGGCGTGGCACCGCTCTTAACGGGAAAAACGCGCTCGGCTGAGCTACTTTATTGATTTTGATGAAATTTGGTATGGAGATAGATTGAATCCTGAGTAAAGATATTTGATTTGAGTGGCGGTGCTACGCCTATAACAGGAAGAACCGTTTTCCTAGCTAAACTAATGAAGCGATCTTAATGGAATTTCCTAAAGAGATAGCTTGAACTTTAAAAACTATATCTAAAAATTCTAAGATATTTAGTGGGGTTTTTACTGTTCATAGCAGGAAAAAACGTTTACCTGCAAAACTAATGAACCGATTTTGATGGAATTTTAGAAATAGATTGAATCCTGAGAAAATATATCTTCTATATATATACATAAATAGGCAGTTTCAAAACGCTTATGGCAGTTAAAAAGGGGTATTTTAAACTAACATAACACAACACAATCGCATAGCTTTTATTTTTTGTTGGAAAGGTTAAGAGGGGCACTGCACTTTTTTAATTTTTTTCCAATAGTAGGCGGTGCCACGCCCCTAAAAGGATAATATTTTTCCACGGCTAAACTAATGAACCGATTTTAATGAAATTTGGTGTGGAGATAGCGATAGGGGTAAGGAAAAAGTAAATATCTCTTTCCAGTTCAGTTTTTAATACTAAAAAGTTGGTTGAATTTCAATCCCTGGGCAGATCCAATAAATCGATGAATTTGAAATTGACGGAGACTTTCGTCCTTAGATATATGCATATATCGTATGAGAAACGTGTAAAGACAAAATCATTGAGCCAAATATTGAATAAATCCTCAAGTTTCGTTTCTAAAGCAAATTAAACAGATTGTTATTCTACATATGTATAATAATTAGTTTTCCATATTTCTATATAAAAAAATACACTTAAGTTTTTTTAAAACATTCAGGCTTATCTTATGTTGAATATAACATTATTAATAATTAGATGATAATTGAACTTTAAGCCATTTAGCAGCAATCAATATTCAAGTAAAATTTTACGAGTTGATACGATACGATATTTATTAAACAAACTTTGACAACAAAGGAAAAAAAACCCTAGAATATTCTTGAAATCTCATCAGTATATTTTTGGTTGATGCCTACGTCAACACTTAAATTACACCCGCCATATCAATGCAAACATAACGAAAAACTAATTTTTAATTTCAAGCAAATGTGGCAAATTTTTAGAACACACCATTGCGTTGAAATTTGAATCAGCTGTTCATTTTGTTTTTCATTGCAGCTCATACATACATTACATTTAACCTTAATTTTCCTTTGTCATCGTAGTTTCTTAATGTATTCAATACAACATAAACATGATGATATTCTAGAATTGTTGTTTTTTCCTTTGTTGTCAAAGTTCGTTTAATAAATAAATCGCTGCTAAATGGCTAAAAAAAAGTTGAATTATCATTTAATTATTATTACTAAAAATGTCAATAACAAACAACCAAATTTATAACATTATTATTTAAAAGTATATATTTGTTTCTTTGTTTTTGCTCGCGATCTTGTAAACATTCTTTATATTCATTGCGTTGCATGTTAAAATTTATTGCATGCATATCTAAATTTATTCGTATGCACAGTTCAGCGTTCACTTACTCTCTTCTAATTTTATTTCTATTATCCGACCAAACCGAGCCCCTTATTGGAAAAAATTGTTCTACGTGGAGTAAGACCTTGTTTTAAGTAGTGAAATCCTTTATTTGGCAACAGAATACCTACCCTACACTTGGTTTTGCAATTCCCATAGATTTTTCATTCATTTCCGAGTCAGGAGATAAAAATATCCCGGATGGAAACCTGTGTAAATCTAGAAATACTGGCAGTGAGTAAATATATGTAATTTATTTTCCGTCGTCAATAATATTAGTACATGAAAATAAGATTTTACAGCCCAGTGGTTAGCGTGTTCCCCTCTGATAAACCAAGAATGTTCTGTGCATCCCACAGTGTGGACCCTATGGCCCATGCTGATTATTGGATTATTTGTAAACTTTAATGAAAATCCGTGTTTGCTAATCACTGCAAGTTCAATGAAATTATGTTCAACTGTAATAAACAGTCGATAAAAACAAATAAATATAAATAAATAAAAATTGGAGAGAAACCGACTGATGTCAAATAGGCTAATTTTGGATCGCTGAACTCTATTCTGTCCTCAGATTTTGGCCTACACGTCAGCGTTTCGAGATAACAGGAAAAACATTGCCAAGTTGAGCAGAAATACCTTTCGCTTTATTTATTCTAGCATGAATGCCTTTATTGGTACCGCCAGCAGGTGTTATTGCACTGCCTAATCATGAACCTATTGCTGGCACCAGTTGGGCGAATGGACATACTTTTTATTTATGTTGATTTTCAGATCTACTTCTTCCAAAGATCAGTGATTTTTCTTGTATGTCTGACTGCTTGCTCCATACGGATGATAAAGCGAGGTTTTCATCGAGGTCATATCACAAACTAAACTTATTACATTTGGTCTAATGATAATTCCTAATATAAAAAGTTAGAAAACTAGTATAACTCATGATTAACTATATATAATAGTTAATCTTGGTATAACTCAAATTTTGAGTTATCCCACATTTGCTCTCAGCGGCTAATATGTTTCGGTTATTACCACATACAAAATATGTACATAGCCTCATCAGATTTCAAATGATATTTCTGTTAAGTATTTTTCAAAATTCAGAAAAACTAGGTGTTGAGATTCCATTTTAATTAAAAAAAATAATAAAAATAATGCAATTTGAGTGTTGGTCAATTTTCAAGTTAAACTCTAAATATCATTTACGGTGAATTATATATTGGGTAAATGATTTACCCTATTAAAGATAGTAAAATTGATTTTTGTTTTCAAATTTCAAGTCTTTAACTATGTTTTATGGCAGAGAGATACTTAGAATAGTCTGTATCAAATTAAAATAGAGAAAATCATTCATTCGAATAATTTTAAGTGCACAAAAACCATTTCGCGCACAAAAAACACTGTTGACCCTTTTTTTTATAATCACCTATGAAATAAAAAATATTTCAAAAATTGTTGCGCGAAACAATTATTTATGCCGAAAGGATTTTTGGTAAATTATCATCTGGTTTAAAACTAAAAAAAAAAATTAGTAATATCAAGTTTCAACTCCTTTAGTTTTATGGACTATATGTAACTGAAAACATACGAGTATAAGTAGATTTTTAACTTTAATAATAACTTATAACTTTTTTTAAGGAATACATACAAAAGCAAAGCGATAAGGACATGGCGAAAGGTATGGCAGTTGCTGGAGGTGCTGCTTTAGTACTTGGCGGAATTCTTGGCCTTGGGTTTGCACTCGCAAGAAAGTAATACATTCAAATTATAATTTATTTCCTAATTTTTAAGTTTTACCAGAATTACAAATTTTAAGCAATACATTTGAAATATCAATTGTATTTAATATCTGTTTTAATTATATATTTGTAGTAAACAAAAACGCGATAAATAAAAATGAAAGAGCATAAATGTAAAGATGGGAGAGCTATTGTTATTTTATTCCAATCTGGATTCCATTTTATTAGTAAACGAATGATGCACAGAAAGAAATGTTGCCAATGAAAGCCTGAAGGACTGCATAATCTTATAAGCGAGCGATCAGAGCTGGACGTCGATGTCATTGTCTTGCAATTTATTTAATCAAATAGAATTTTATCACATTGTTAAATTTCAAATGTATATTTATACTTACGTTATAGGACATAAAGTTCTTCAATAAAATGTAGAGAGCCATAAAATTTAAAATGAAATTTTCAAATTCAGTTTTACTTAGGCAAATATTGGCAATACTTCTTTTTGCTTTGTTTAACTTTTTTTTATTTTTGAATTACCTTTATTTCTTATGTTACCATATTTTTTTTCTATATGTACATATGTATTTAACAAAAAATAAGATAAAACATAAATTATTGTAAATAAATGCATCTGGTACAACAAAATTTATACTTAATCGAATTAACGAATCACATTTTAAAAATTAACAACCTCATTGATGGCGGTTAGGCACCTAAATTTGTTTGGTAAATAGAATGGTTCAAAAACATGTGGGAAAGGCGTATCCCAGCCAGCAACACGTCTTACCGGTGCTTCTAAGTGTAAAAAACATTTTTCCTGAATATAAGCGGCCAATTCAGCACCAAATCCTTGTGTTAGGGGAGCCTCATGTGATATTAGAACGCGTCCAGTTTTCTTAACAGACTATATATCCAAAACAAAAACATACATATTATTAAAAACATACTTTCAGTTATATTTTGAATAAAGCTTACATTGCATACGGTTTCTCTATCCCATGGTAAAATGGAGACCAAGTCTATAACTTCACAATTAAGGTTTTGTTGTTGTTTAGCCAAATCTGCGACCTGAAAATTCAACAAATCAATACGGTTAAAATAAAATGAATAAAAAAAATATATACATATAACGGGTGAATTTTTAAGCACTTGGTTTTTGAAAATTGAAAGAGAATAGAAAATTTGCAATAGTAAATCAAATATTTATTTGGAACGATTCATCAATTTCTTTCATTTACTTTTTAAGGATTATATCCAGTACATAAGAGACTTCACGTAGGTCCACAAAAAAATAGTATGGTGGGGTAGAATCGCATGATCTTGGCAGCGCACAAGCCGCATCAAACAGAGCATTTTCTAGGGTGGATTCGCAGCTCTTGAACTGCCTCTGGGAACTGAAATACGCTAAAGGCAGTACACGCCTTGGTTTTGACGCGGAAATGGCGGCATATACTTACATAACGTCCTCTCAGAGTGTATGTAGTGTTCCAACTCGCTTTTTAGCAAATTTTTTTTAATATGCTTCGTTTGGTGCTATTAAAATTTCCATTTCGTCATAACTAAAGCTTTCAAAATAAAAATTCAGAGTTCAAGTACCCTAGCTGCATTATTGCCTTTGAAGTCACATTGAACAATAAACAATCGCTCTTAGGACAAGAGTAAAAAAGGGGCTTTAGAAGGCGAGGGGTAAAGACATACCTACAGGAAATTTGGTTTCATTTAAAGATAAGAATTTCTACCACCAATTGATGCAAAAAGGTCGAAAATGGATTTAGAAAGTAGCAAGGATAACCTGCCATCTGTTCAGGCATCATTTAAGAAAAAAAAGTAATTGGACCAATTGATGCGAAGAGACCGAAACTAGATTTTTGAGGAGGTGCCACCTCATCCATTGAACAATAAACAATCCCTCTTAGGTCAAAAGTGAAAGTGGTCTTTGAGGCGAGGGGTACAGGTATACCCAGAGGTAATTTGGCCTCATTTAATGCGAAAAGTTCGAAAATGAATCTAGGGTGGTGGAGAGACTCAAACGAATTTTTCGTCATTTTCGATGCTATTTATAATGTATAAGTGCAATAAATTTTTTTTTTACCTCATCCTTCCAAAATTAAATTTCGTCTTTTTCACGCCGATTGGTGCAATTTGCATATGTATCTACCCGAGCAAAGTTTTGATAACCAAAAAAGGAGCGCGAGCCAGCGAGCTTTTTTAAACAATTTTCCTTCATCCTTTATTCGATAAATCAAAAGCTTACTGTATTTTTTCTTAAGTGCTTTTGCTTTTCCGAATAAATAGTGAAATCATTTTTGTGCTTCAAAAAAGCATGCTTTATTAAAGTACATAACTCAAATACCAATATCGCCAGCCACAGTAATTCTACATAAAATTTAAAGCAAGTGAGTGGCCTTCGGAGGTTTTACATCCTCCATTATCAGGTTCGTGGCGGCTTCGACCGCGATTCGCTACATGTCCAACACTGCTGCTAGCGCATACTATATTGAACCGAAGTCTGTGTTGGACCTAATGGGGGATGCAACAGTATTTTTATGTAGAACTACTGTGGCTAGCGAAGACGGCGTTGGATATACTACAGGATGTAAGCGGTTTTTACACTCACAAAAATAAGAAGGTGGCGTTTCCGTGCCCAACATACTAAAATTCCAAGAAAATCGTAGGTGTTCCGCCAATTTACCACATTTTTTTTATTAGACTAGTTTTAACTTTTATATACACGCGTGAAACCACCAAATGATGTAGTGCAAAAACTAAAAACGGATTTACCTCTAATAAGACATGTACTTGTGTGCCCCATCCTATCAGCGTTATGTCACTTCCCGTACGTAATATATCTGCTTTACCAAGTTCTGAAACATAACTATTAACAGGAACCTCTTCCACTGCTGCACGATATAAAGTTTTTGGCTCAAAAACGATGCAAGGATTTGGATCTTTAATGCACGCCAACAGCAGTCCCTTAGCTTTAATCGGTCCACGTGGCACAACAATTTTAAGACCGGGTGTATGAGCAAAGTATGCTTCAGGACATTGTGAGTGATAGAGTGCACCGTGGCCTACAGCACCGCATGGTGCACGGAATGTGAGTGAACCACAATCAAAGATGCCACCACTCCGATACCTATACTTGGCTGCCTCATTAGTAATCTGATCAAAGGCAGGAAATATGTAATCGGCAAATTGAATTTCAGCAATGGCAGTGCTGCCCATATTCGCAACACCAATAGCGAAGCCCGCAATACCTTGCTCACAGAGTGGCGTATTAAATACACGTTCTTTTCCATATTTTTCACGGAGATTCACAGAGCAGCGGAAGACGCCTCCAAATCCAACATCTTCACCGAAGAGCAATGCCGATTTATCCTGCTCCAAGGCTATATCCATAGCATTATTGATTGCCTGGAACATATTCATCTTTTGCGTTGAGCCAGATGCCGCTTCTTTGCCCACATTTTTGTCCGGGTAGTAGGTAAAATGTGTGCGTATCTGCAGCGAGTAACTGCTTCTTAAAGTTGGCTTAACTACATTTTGCAAATTAATAACTGATTTAGTTATTTTATTCATACTTTAATTACAAAATTTGCGTCAACAAGTTATCACAGAAACTCACAACAGTGTTATGTAATTCAATTTTATTATCTGAACCATTTTGTCACAGTTCTCAATTGCAGCCCTGGCAATACATAGATGACTTCTTCGCAATTTGTTAAAATCATGAATTAATTATAGTGAAATAATGAATGAATAGTAATTGGATCTTCCTACTACGCTATTTACACACACCGAACTTACGCGCCGGCGTGTCACATCGGAGGAGGTTTTGTTGTGTATGTGCAATTCGACGTAGTGTAGTAGAGCGATCTTGCGTTTTTTTAAACTCAACGTGAAATGCCATAACTGCTGAAGACGGGGCCATATGAAGGCAAATTGCAGAGTACTTGTTAAGGAAGCAAAGGTGAAGCAAATCTAGCATAAGGACTGACTGCGCGATAGTATGATTTCTATTCGTTTAGTGTCAAATCGCTATATTTGAGACAGTAAAAGCTGAAATTTCTCTGATTAGTCGAATCACCATTGGCTAGAACGCACAAATGGGTAAAAAATGAAAACTGTCAAACAGCAACAGGATTCAGAAGGCAAAGCTTGCGTCGTAGTTGCATCACCGAAAAACTTTACATTTCGAATGGGTTTTTAAGGAATTTACGTTATCTTCAAGCTAATTAGTCGATAAAAATCTAACACCAAACTATTTTGTTCAAACAAAAATTTATTTTCGATGGAATTGTACGAAAATGTTAAAAATGAGGTATCAAAGGATTAAGCTACACTTACAATTTCTTGTTTGAAAGCTATGCGCATCGCAAAACATTTTTTTAGAAATAATTATCTGGTTGACTATCGTACAATCATTTGGGTGTCATTCAACTTTACAATTCCTTTCCAATCAAAAGTCGCTCAACTATTTCATTAAATAAAAGAACATTTACCAAAAATGTTTTGATTTCAAGAATTTTTTTATGTTGCTCCTTCTTAAGTCAACGTTTACACGAGCAAATTCGGTCTGAGAAATTCTTGTCTATTCTCTTATGTGAATTTCTTTTGCGTTTACACACGGAAACTAGAATTTGTTAGTGCAAGAAAATTTCAAAGTTAACGTTTACACGAGCAAATTCGGTATGAGAAATTCTTGTCTTATCTCTTTTGTGAATTTCTTTTGCGTTTACACACGGAAACTAGAATGTGTTTGTGCAAGAAAATTTCAAAGCAATTACTGCGTCAACCCGCCACAAAAAACGTAAATTCAAAGCATAATATAAGCTAAAGTATAGAACGAAAGAAATTTCGCGTGTACGACAAATTCTGTACACCACCCTTTCGTTTTTCCCTTCTTGCCTACAGACAGGGAAGCTTTCTTTGAAGAGTTTCCTCGTGTAAGCGCTGTCCAACACAATCTTTCAGCTAGTGCAAAAAAAGTGCTGAAACATGTTTTATAAGGCAAGTATTGGAAGGATACTTCTTCTTTTGCTTTCTCACCACATTTTTTCCAGCTCGAACGCTTTTTGCGGTAAAACTTTCTAAATGTTTACTTAATTTTATCGGCTTTATAACTGCAATAAAGAACACGACAACCGCTGAGTTGTGATATGGACCAAATCTTAAAAAACTGCGATTTTTTGGATGCAAAGCGTTTGCGTGGCTGCCAGAACAAAAGAAACGGAAACTTGATGAGAAGAGTCAAGAGTATATGATGATGGGCTACTCACCCAATCGATATCGGTTATGGAACCAAAAGAAAAATAAAGTTTTTGTTGCATGAGATGTCAAGTTTGATCTACAGAAAATGAAAATATTTTGATTTTCATCCGAAGCCAGCTATGCACGGTCAAATAGGAAGTCATACGCCGGCGCCCAAATCCGGTGTGTGTAAATAGCGTTAATAAAAATGACAGATGAGTTTGATCTCTTTCTTTTTTAAACAAACAAAATGTCAAATTTTGATTTAATTTTTAAAACGGACGCATTATAGAAAACTATATTTTATTATATTGTAAAGTTTATTTTTAATATTTCGTGTAATTTTTGACATATTTACAATTCGATATGACGGATATATCCTGTGAGACGATAAGCAACATAACGTTGGAGGATGATGCTTGGAAAGACTCCTTTGATAAATTGCTTGGACTCAGACCGTAAGTTGGTAATTTTACGAATATTAAGTTAATGAAAATATATGCACCCATTCTCTTAGCAACTTACGGGAGTTGAATATTTTAAAAAAGGATGTCCGCACCTCCTTTAACATGAACAGTAGCATAGAAAACTGCAGTAATGACAGTTCCAAGAGCACAAATAATTTACAAATTTCACGCCTAAGTGTATACAAGACGAAGCCTGCGGAAAGATATGGCAACAATAGGAATGAACACGTTTCAACGATATCAACACCACTAGGAAAACAATTTATTGTGAATCCTTTTAAGTGTTCACTGTCTCCAATTTGTGATTGGAAGCTAAGATTTTGTGATAACGCTGAAGAGCCAGTCCGAAAGAAAACGTCTGCCGTCAATGAACTTCATGCAACACCAATTAATCCAGAAATAATCTTTGCTGGTAAGTGAAACTTATAAAATATCTAGGTACAAGTTTTGGCGTTTTGGGTTGTATATAGTTTAAGTAAGACTGATAATGGAAATAAGCGTCAGTCGCCAGAATCATGGTGGGTCTGGTTGTGGGAAGCCGACGAAAAAAGTTTCGCTCAATAACTCGGAAAGTAAGCCACATGTGTTGTAGAGCAGATCAAAACGTAAATTTTTGTCCGAAAAATCTCCATACGATAAGATTTGACCCACCTTTCACTGTTTTAAGGTTTCCAATAAATGATATAATTTCGAGCAAAAATAGTAATTTTGGGCGAAAAATGTGGTTTTCAGATTAAAACGAGTAAGCATTACATTACATTACATAATTTAAAACTCAATAAAAACCTTATTTTTTTCAAAAATGGAGATGGTCAATAAAAATTTTAAAGCGCTAGTGTCCACCATAATATCAGATCTTGTCGCCTTACCTCATATGCAAGAAAGCTATAGTCATCACATAGACTTGATTGTCCGCATGCAGCTCGGAGGTCCTTGAGAGCTTTTCTTTACACAATACAAACTTGCACTTCCATTGCGTCAGAGTATACAACTGACAGCTTAGATTAATTTTATCTATTTGTATTGAGTGTGGCCAATAGCTGAACTATGAGAAATATAGATTTGAATTCAGATGGGAAACCATCCGACCTTTTTTTAGAACTAATGAATCCCCAAAATTTTTTGGGGTCATGAAGAATATTAAGTTTCGTTTTGTTTTCAAATCTGTAGTGTACCATGGGTACGAGGAGTCATTAACATACCTCAGAGTGTATGGCACAGACAAAGATATAGCCGAAAAAATTTCTTCATAAAAATATTTTACGCAGTCATCTAAATCATTATGATTGAAAAAGTCCAACCAAATGTTAACTCTATCATTTAGGATATTATTCAATTTCAAGAAGTCAGCTTTCTTGAAATTGAATTCATAGAATCTGCTAGAAGAATTGGCTGCATTTATGTTATCTCTATCTGATTGGTACAACACACTCAGAGGTGGATGGGACGCATCAACCGCAGTTAAAGCATGAGGAGCATTTTGTGCAATAACATTGCTACTGTCTGTAGTCAAGACTAAGTCCAGTAGCCGAGTGTGGGAATTTGTAATACAACTAACTTGTTGTAAATTGGATAGGATATCGTCAACAAAAATTTGTTGTTGTCGAGTTTTAGGACTAGATGCTCAATATTACGTACCATTATCCGAAATAGTCCATTTTAAGTCAGGCAGATTAAAGTCGCCTAACAATAAAATGTCGTCATTCGTAAAAAGTTTGTCTATGACAAATTTTACGGCCCGCGAAAGGTGCTCGTAAACTTCTGTGCTATTAGTTGGAGGAATGTAAGCGTTAAGGATATACACATTAATGTTCAATACTAGATGCACAGGGAATTTCAATTAAACAACTGGTGAGATTATTTTTTATTGCTATCAATATACTCCCTCCAACAGGAGACGAGTCGTCTATATATCTGTCTCTTCTGAAGACATTAAAGCTATTGACAAACAGTTCCTGGTTAAGAAAAGAGCTGTTTAGCCAAGTCTCGGTAAAAACGATAATATCATTAGAAAAATTCTGAGTGGTAGAGATAAACGATTTAGTTTTTTGAACTAGAGCGGACTTTTTGGACAGTCTTGTTTTTTTTCGATTGAAACTCAGACTTGAAGATATTATCAACCCACTATTGCCGTACCTTTTACAATTTCAATTAGACATAAGACTGTTCCAAAATAATTTGAATTAATGTTGCGAGAAGTGGCAATTTAATGCTGTGCTGAAACTAATATGCAGTTTTATTGGAACTAATAGACCTCTCAAGATCATCATAAATTCTTATTTTGCATAGTTTTTATTTTTAAATAAAGTCTTGAAGTTGGAAGATGGGGTACCATATCGAATGCTCTGTGGTGTGTTGAAAACTAATCCGGAGTCAGAACTGCTCGGTCATGTCGCGTTTTTTCGAGATATCCTGAACTAAAATTTCAAAATCTTGAAAAAATTAAAAATATTTTTATTTTTAGGTGCGGTATGACATGGTACCTTTTTTATTTTGTGGCTCTTAACATATTATAAAATATTCTTTTGCGTTGTAAAAATTTTGTGAAATGCAAGAAATACACAATAAATCACTATTCTAAGACATTTCAAAGTGTTGAGCTGTGACTTCAAATTGCTTAAAACTTTGCAAGACATTTATTTTTACCAAATATTAAAATAGTGCAGAGTATGCGAATTGAAGTTCCAGATACTTTTTGATAAAGTCTATAAGACATCCAATTTTGATACACAAATTTTAAACTTTTACGTGTCAATGTTATGGTTTATTATTATCGTTCATATTTCAATTCAAGAGTTCCCATCTTAAACGATTTTAAAAAATTGATGAATAAGTATCGTTTACCTTAGCCGGTCTAAAGCTTTTGAAAATACGAAACACATATCTCCAACACATTTATTTATTTAATTTTTTTTTACAGACTATGAAATAGAATCTTTAGAGAATATCATCATGAAACCAAGTGCTGATATTGATAAAGGCTTTTCGAAACAATTAGATATCATGCAGCAAAACGAAAAAATTGTAGAATCGAAACCAAAGTCCAAGCCCAAACGAAAAACAAGTAACCGACATGTTTTCTTTGAAACCATAGCTGAAAACGAGAAAAACAAAAAAGAAAACATCACACAAAGAGGCTCTCGAAAACACTCAACACCCACCAATACACACGGAATATCAACAGTATTTGAAACAGATAAAGAAAGGCCGTCAAGCTTAACATTGCAGCCCGGAAAGTGGCGTAAAACATTAAATGTTTGGCGACGTTTACACAATTTGGAAGCACGTAAGTCTTAAAATGTTTTGCATTCATATTTTACTCCTTTGGTAATAATATTTTGTTTCATAGAAAATCGTAAAAGTTCAGATGTGCGTTTTTCAAAACATAATGAATCTGTAGCAATTGAATGTGTTGAATCTATTGGTAAACGCATGTCAATATTTATAAATCCCGATAAAGAACTTACAGCAACAAACAATTGTACTGATAAAAGTGTGTGGAAAAAACGCGTATTAAAACGCTGCAACCAAAATATTGTATACAATTTTTTGAATTTATACACTCAAAATCAGTTGCAGAATTGTAAAAAAATCGGTGAGGGCGCGTACGGAGAAGTTTTTTTACATACCTTCGACGATGATCCCAGTCATGACATCGTATTAAAAATTATTCCAATCGAAGGCCAGGAACTTATTAATGGTGAAATGCAGAAAACATTTGAACAAATATTGTCAGAAATCGCTATTACCTTGGAGTTAGGTCAACTTAGCAACATGGTGAGAAGTTTGAACGCAACAAGCGGGTTTATTGGCGTAAAAAAGGTAATTCAATATTTTATGTTGTTTAATTATTTTATGAGCGTTGCAAGTATCAGATTTCTGAGGCATTTGAATGTGCATTATCATCCCTGAATTTTCACTTCAATATGAATGTTAGAATTAATATTTTATGAATCCTAATTTTGAACATAATCTGAATGTTATTTTTTAATTATAAGAGGAAATGTCTCCGGCCGGAACTAAATTAAAATATTTTCAAATGGTTCTTTTCAAAGCTATGTGATTCAGTCCATCAATGACTGTAAATACATTCGGTTGCATTTCGTACGTAGTGTCAAAAACTACGGGAATTTATTTTTGAAGCTAGTGCGGGTCAGTAATGCTAAAAATGCTTGTAATAAATTCTTTTATACTTTATCTACTAATATTTTAACCTTTGAACTATTATTGCATTTTATTTCTATTTTAATTTTCAATTTATTTTGGTAACGAAAATTATAAGACACGGATAAATGTCTTATGTAATCTGCCCTCGGGATTAAAAACTGTCCATTCTATCGCAATAAGTTTTTACTTGTTTTTGAAAACTCTTCAGTTGGCAAACATAGTATGCTTTTCAGAGATATGATTCATCCAAAAAATTCTAAAATTTTCAAATGGGGTAGACCAAATAGGTATGGCCATGTACTGTAAAAATCATTTGAACATTAAGGTACTAAATGAAACAAATGGTTCACACGTGAAGTTTTTGAATATTAATGTATATGCCAACAATACTGAACTATTTATTTCATATACCAATCCTAACCAAAATTTTAGCCAAAACTTTTTTTTTACTCTGTTTAACTATCCTATTGATTTTAATTATTTTATCATTTGCAGTGATTTCTACATAAAACTAATTTTGAACAACCCCCTAACCAAGCATCTTTATGATCTATATGAAACTGATCTTTTAATTGTGAACTCATAACTACTTAAGCTATGCTTCTCCTAGCCTTCTTAAGTGCTTGTTGTTTCCAATCCCTCAATTGTGCTTTTAATATCTTTCTCATCAGACCATGATTTCTATTCATTGACCATTAATTTAAACTCATTCGACTTGTTCTTTTGAATATCTTACTTATCCTTGAATATTTATAGAATGACTTAGTTCAAGTACAGTGGCGTGACTATGAAGATATCTTAAATACTCGTGATCCTCTCTGTGCCGTGAATATGAAAATATTTTAAATACTCGTGTTCCTCTCCGATACGTCCGATTGGATAATACCTCTTGTCCATGACTTACCAGGTCTGCAGTTTTGGAAAATAGCAAGTCAAACAAAACTTACACAAAGTGAAAATTCAATCCGTCCACTAGTCACCGTAAAGAGCACAGGGAAAATATCCTGAATAGAATCTGCTGTTAGATTAAATAAAAAAAAGGATGTGCAATTGAATGCAGCATGACTCGCCAAATTTTTGTATAACAAAAAAAGTAATTCAAATCGCATAATCCATGCTGATACTCTTCTTATTATGTCATCGAGAGCAATCGTCATCTTATTGGACATCATTGAACTTGCGGCTGAGTGCCAAACATATGATAAAAATTATATCTAATGCTTACAACTCTTGTGAAAAGAGATGACGGGACTACAACCCCGCGTAAGGGCGGCTTCCTGGCCAACGTCTGACCCAAATGGCTGCTTAATTAAGTCCGCAACAATACTAGTATACTTTTTTAAAGGTGGTTGCCCTACCCTCGTACTATCGGACCTGACCAACCAACGGTGGTGGGTCATTCTTCCGAATGATAACAGAAACTGGAACAAAACATATCTCACAGACCCGGAAATCGATGTCGACATTTGTTATGAAAAAAGTTATTGCGCTCAAACTATTTTCTAATGCAACCGTTTTTATCAGACCGTCCTCAATTTTCAGCGCTGACTGCTGCTAAACGGGGGCAGGGAAACACATCACCCTCACAGATAAAAAAATATATATACTCGGGGCATGATATCATTCACATTAAAAGCTTATAGAGTGGCAGCCGTTCTCCCCAAGAATTATCACAGCAAATCCATATTGTGAAAAATTACAATATTAGAAGCATATGCCCATGTCACATGGTGACGAGCGTTAAGAAGCGTGTCGAGAACTATAGGGTACATAAATTAGATGCCGCCGTCTTAATTTGCTTGTATTTACACACTTCTTACTATCCCACTTTAAAAATTTATGGAGGTGTTGCTGAAAAGTTTTTTGTCACCACAAAAAAAACGAACGAACCTATTTATGTATGTTGTATATGCATGCATGGTTTATTATACTGTGAGTATGATGCCTCATGGCGTAAGAAGTGGAATAGGGATACTTAGTAATTGTAGAGCTGTGACATAGCGTTTAGAATTATCCTCTTCGTTTGTCGTAAGAAGAGTAAGAAGTTATTTTGTTTACTTCTGCCAGTGTAATCCAGTATATTAAGTGCTGAAAAATGATCTAAGTTTAGGTGAAATTTATATTTTGGTCTTTTTGCAAAAGTTAATTGAAAAACTGACTAAGGCCGTTTGCCTACAACAATGAAAGGAATTATTTTTATGCAACCTGTTAAAACGCAAATACTACAAGGAATTATTTTAAAATCAAACGGACACAATAGAATGGCGGCAAGAAAGGCTAGACCAAGCCCTTATATGAGCTGTTGTGATTCATAATTATATATATACATAAAAAAAAAATTGTTAACATTTTTTTTATAATTCTAAGGTGTCTTGCGTAAAAGGTAAATATCCTGCTCACTTGATTCAACTCTGGGAAGAATATGATAAAATGAAGGGTTCTGAAAATGATCATCCCGATGTGTTTACCGATGAACAATTGTATGTTGTTTTAGAACTGTCATATGGTGGAAAAGATCTTGAAACATTTGTGTTTAACAATGCGGAACAATCTTATTATGCCCTACAACAAGTATGTACAGTTAAAAAATAATAGTTTAATTTACTTATATTGACGCTTCACTTTAAATTTTAGATAATACTGACGCTGGCAGTTGGAGAAGAATCATTTCAATTTGAACATCGTGACTTACATTGGGGAAATATTTTACTACTTAATACTGTAGAGAAGAACGTCACATATAATCTACAAGGAAAAACTTTGACAATACCTACAAAGGGTGTTAAAACTACAATAATTGACTACACGTTATCACGGATGATGTTTAAAGATTATTGCTTTTATAACGATCTATCTACAGATGAAGACTTATTTTCTGCAACTGGAGATTATCAGTTTGATATCTATCGGATGATGCGTCATATCTTAAAGTATTTATTGCAAAACTCTTATTCCCAATTTAATTTATACTTCATAAGTTTCCTTTTCTTGTCAATAGAAATAATTGGGAAAAATTTGAACCAAAAACAAATGTATTCTGGATCTCCTACCTAAATAGAAAAATGATACAAGGTGTTGTTTACAGAAATACACGCACTAAGATACATTCAACGTATATGAATAAGCTTAAGCAACTTGACACTATCGTCTTAGACTTTATTAGCGCAAAAGACTGTGCGAAGTATTTACGGAAAATCCAGATTTGATGCTTATAATTTATTTTTTGATAACAAGTGTTGTACTCATTGTTAAATTAAATTTATTTATTATACTATTCCTTTGATTATGCAGGCACAAAAATGTTAAAATCCAAAGTCAAATTAAGTTGGTCCGAAGGATTTTTGTATTAAACACGAATGTGATATTATTTTTGTCGCATTACGATAGATTCCAACCTATTAGGCATTTGATTTAAAGCGGACAATGAAAAAAAGGGGTTTTGCAAAATATTCATATTAGGCCTTATTGTACACATCTGTACGTTTTTTTTTGTATGAAGCTTTGTTGTCAAGTTATGGACTTTTAAAAATTTATTATCGAAATTGTTGAAATCCTGATTTGAAATTCCAATTTCGACTTTGATTTCATAATTGAAAAGAACTGTAAATTTCCTATAAAAACCGCTATGTTTGATATCTTATAGCAAATTTGGTTAATTCGAAAAACTGCTCCCACAACATGACAACTAAGCCTCATATCAAATAAAAATTGTGTGTTGACATACACACCTTCTAGAAGTACAATTATGCATAGCTTAGCCACAATACCGACGGACGACCGAAAAATCGTCAGCGTTAAAGCCATCAACGATGAAATCCGTTCGAGTAAACACAGTCGCGACGGACGACAGAAATTTCAGCTGTCATTTTGAGTGAGTACATATTCACAACGAATTACTAATATTCGCTGTAAATCAATTCATCTTATATATATTTTACTTATCATAGAATTAAAATTGACATCACAAACTTCAATTAATAAACTGATACAAGCTGATTAGAAATGTAGCACTGATTTGTCAACCGCGATGGTAAAATGTAAGTTAGCTAAAGTCGACCGTCCGCTGCAGTTCTGTTTCATTTCAAGCGGTCAAGGTTGTTGTAATTTTGACAGCGGCTAGCCGCTGGAGGTTTTTCCGTTGTCCGTCGATATTGTGGGTAACCTATTAGGCCGCGAACGAATTTCAGAATGTTATATTTTTTCTTGTCCGCCTTTCATGAAATGCCCGATGTCTTTTCTAAAAAATATAAAAAACGCCATTTTCTGTTGCGTATACATATATATGTATTTGGAATATCTTACTCTTAAATGAAACTTTTTGGCTTTTCAAATTCTACTTTTTGACCTTTCAAAATGCCTATATAAATAAATTATTAAATTTTAATTCTGCACAAATTATAGGTCAAAATGTAGAATTTTAACAAGACAAGTTAATGGTGAAGTGAAAGTAGTTTCACCACTTCAGCACTTACATTTTGTTTTTGAAAAAAATTAAAAAAGTTTTCACTACATTGCTCAGTACAATGCCGTCAGGTGCCATGCATGTAAACAAAATAAACGGGTTTCCATAATTGTTAGATAACTTCAAATACATATTACTCAAACCACTGTTTTTTGCATTTATGTCCAATAATATTTCAGAACGTTGAAGTATTGTAAACAGTTTATTCAAAAATCATTCGACTGACTCTCCGAAAATTTTTTTTTATCTGCCTATGTTATCTATAAACTGCAATATTACAGTCTTATTTTATGTAATGTATCTTTTTTGAAAATCTATTTTATCAAAAAATTTAGCTAATAAAAATTACTTTTAAATAAAACTTAAGTTTAATGTATACATATACTTACAAATGCTGTATTGAGCAGGGATTGTAATAGCTGTGATTTGAAAAATAAAAATTCACTGCATAACCGTTATTTGTATTTCTCTTTTAAAAATCAATATGTTTGATTTTGATTCTTTTTAGATAAAAAATAACTCATATTTGAATTACATTTTTTCAATCAAAAATCAATTATTTTTTTAATATTATATTTTTAAAACTATCTTTTTTTTTATTTCGATCAAGAGTATAGAGCCAAGGCTTAAAGCGGCGTTCAGAATACATCAATTTAAGTTCTCGAAGTCAGTTCAACAGCTTCTCCTACTTCCACAACTGCGATACTCTCAACTATTCCAAGCACCAGCAGTAAAAGCATCAGCACTATGTCTATTAAATCTACTTGGCTCATTAACCTCGACCACCTCGAAAACAAAAACTTCCACTGCCTTAAGTCGTTAACACCATTCCATTGATTGCTTTTGTGGCATCGCCTATGGATAAAAGCGCACTTGTTTGAGGTCGAGGGACTGAAGTACATCAGTATCCCTGGGTTGCTGTGCTGCAGAATGGCATTTGTTTCTATTGGGCTGTATCGCTGATTCAGGAGAGAACGATACAAAGATAATAACTTAGCTTGGATTCACTGCCGGATTTACAAATCAAGGGGCCCATGGGCACAAGAGTGGTGGGGGCCTATCCGGACTGAAAAAACGAAACCGAAGTAATCGAATCGACCCATTCAACATGTAAAATTGCTTATTCAAAGTTGAAAGATACGTTTCGCTACGAAAAAATGCAAGAGCTGAGTCGATTTGGTTACTTTGGTTTGCATTTTTAATTATTAAAAAAATGCACGAGCTAGGTCGATTTGATTATTTGTGTTCGCAAATTTAATTATTTAAATAATGCATGAGCTAGGTCGATTGGGTTTCAAAGCAAAAGAATTCGGCTTTTTGATTTGATTTCTGATTTGCGGTTGCAGCGCTCAACTCGCTAGCTTTGTCTGTGGTTTTGATTTGTGATTTGCGTACTCAAAAGCTTGGTAGACTTTGCAATGTGGCAATTAACTTTATGGCCTTTCCAAGTGCGCTTACGCAGACCTCTAATATAAGCTTTATGTGCACCAGTCCTGAGCTTTCAAACTTTCGTATGTGGCAGAGCTGTTACAATTTCTGCTAACTACTGTCCTTATATCCTTTTTACGGCGAGGTAAATCTTTTTTCTTCGGATTTTAACATACAATCGCGGAACGCAGAAAAGCGAGCAACTTCTAGAGAAACTCATACTGCGTTGCGAACGCAAACATACATAAGAAAACATTTTTGCATTTAAAAATTGTGCTAAAATATTAATAGAAAATCAAACAAATGTATTTAAGTGAAAAATATATCATTTTAATCTAGAAACAGTGCTAAATTTTAGTTTATAATGAAAAAACTAACAGAGATGAAATGAAACGAAAAGTTTCACGCAAAAAAATATCTATAAAATCGATAAAAAATGAAGCAAATTTTGTGAAGCAAAGAAAGCATTAAATTGCATTAATAAAAAAAAAAAAAATGCAAATTTAAAAAAAAAAGTTAATGAAAATTGTTTTTATTGTAACAGCTACAAAATGTGAACATTTGTGAAATATGCATTAATATTATCCACCATCGAAAAATAATAAGAGAAAAAAACATCTAAAGTTTGTTTTAGACACCATAAAAACAACGGTAAATTTACACAAAATATATATTTGTGCATACAGTATACTATATACATATATGTATGTACATACATATAAACATGTGTTGATTTTTAAGGCCTTGTATGTGTTTATTTGGAGAATGTGGGCAGTTAAAATAAGATATATGATGGCGTTAGTGCGGGGCATAAGCGGAGTGGAGAGCGTGTTTTGGAATAACACTCATCTTTGTCAGACGATGGTTTGTTTGTAGTATTTTGGTGCTCTGTTGATGCTGACTAACTGTACGAGAAATAGAAAGGGACGGCGGAAACTTCTTTAAAATAAAGCAAACTTTGTTTAAATATTTTTGCTCTCCCGATTTCTTGCTTTTATTCTTCTTGTTCTTCTACAGTTTATCTCAGCAACTAATGACTGGCAACACCATTAGTCATATACGAGTACTGCACATACACACACACGACTCACTTTTGAAATAAGAGAGTAAAATTCATATAAAAATGGGAACCACCACGGGGTGGATCGGCCTTTTCATTTCAAAATGATGTCAATTTCAACGCAGTTAAATACCTGTTGAAGCGGTTTTCCATTAAAATCAAGTGGGATTTTGTTTATGGTGTAAGGCGCTGTAGGAAATATCCGACAGGAAGACGAAAAAAGCAATTGCTTAAAAGTCCCCTTCCAATTAAATATCATTTCGGTTTTATTACTGCGCAACTGTTGTTGTAAAGTGTCCTTGTTTTTTTTTTTTTTTGCTTTCTGTGCATTAATTATATATTATTTGTTGTTTTACGATAATATTTTCATTTCCCTTGCTAATTAATTTTTTTATTAAAACGACTTTGTTTCAATTTCATAAGAGGTTGCTCGCCTACGAGTATTCTTTCAATTTCTTATAAAATTGCTTTGATTGTTCTTTTTTTTTGATACAACACTCATACTGGGCGTGGCATGAACATCTCTAGTGTAATAAATTTAGGTCAACGCTCTTACCATTGTTGCACAAGAATATGCACACATACATATGCATGTACATACACACATTTGTACATGAACTTGCATACATTCATGTACTCACAATCAAAACGCACAATGTGCATTTCCTATTTTCTTAAACAACAGTTAAGGGAAATTCACAATGGAATTGCTTAAATTTTGTTTTAACAGAACTTATGGTCCGAAAGATGGCTGTGGAAAAGTAGAGTGTATAAGTTTCATGGATGAAATTTTTAGAAGAGATATTATTACATAGGGTGATTGAATCAAAGGTTATAATTCAAATGTAATGTAAAACGCAATGGACTTTGATAAGCTGTTGAAATTTTGATTTATGTAGATACATACATGCATTCAAATGCATATGTGATGTTGAAATAATTAACCAACATTTATAATAATAATTAATTAAAGCTACCATGATCAACATTGCAGACTCCCTTTTCATAGGCGGCAACTATGGTGGGCAAGACACCTTTTGCCTCCCAAAAAATATTTTGAGGGGCATGGCACACTCAAATTTTAGAGAGCAAAGATCCATATTTGAAAACTCAGTATGTACAAAGTAATTGCCCGGGGAGAAAAAAATAGCTTGAGTTTTACATGGAATCAAGCTCAGTTCAGCCTGACAGAACGTTGGGTTAGACTGTCTTTTACGCTGCCTAGTGTTACAAGATAGGCAACTTCACTTTGAACCAGCCTAGGAGTCAAGGTAGAAGCTGAAACTATTTTATGGTACTATATAGGCTGCTAAGCCATCCCACGTATACGTGAGGTAACTCGTCAGCCTGCCATCCCAAAGTAGTTTCTACCTTGAGCCCCAGACAGGTTAAAATTTGTCAAAGTTGTCAGACCAGAACCAATATTCTTTTGACGCGGCTGCAAAACCGAAAGGATTTCTCAAAGCGATGCAATCTTTTGATCTCTTTTTTATAATATCTATTTTGAGAAAAAAGTTTTCTACCAACACTGTCATTCAGAAGAAACACTTTCATTTTGGTTATGTTAAAATACTGATCGAAAGTTTAAGCGAAACAATTTCAAGCTTGAGTGATGAATTCGCAGTGATTTGGAACAAAATTGATAAAGAAAGAGTTTCCGTATACATCGAACTACCACAAGAAACAGGCAAAAGAAAAGTTCCAAAGAAACTAGATGATTCGAATAATGATGCTAAGGATGGTTTCCAAAACCACGAAGACAAATTTAGAAGTCAATACTATGAAATTATTGATAATATTGTGATTTGACACGAAAGTTTTCACTTTTCTTAGCCAGGCGAAAAATTTCCTTTTTGGACGTGACAAATTTCAATTTAATGAAATTTGTCAAAATGTTGCTAACGTTGTAGTAAGAGAACCCAAATCAAGCGCGGCAGATTAACATTGCACTCTTTTGAGTACCTCTACCAAATCTTAGCCCTCTATATTTTTAAACATAACGTCCTGGTTGACCTGAAATGTTCCAAATACATACATACTTACCATACCAAAATTTTGAAAAAAAGTATCAATACTATAATATGTCATTGATAAGCTGAAAATAACGTTTTTATTAAATAAAAATATTGTTTGCGTGTAAATACTAAAACTAGCTTGGTATAAAGGTAAAAGTTGGTAAAATCGTACAATAATAGGTAACTTCGAACAACTGTATCTCAGCCAATTTTCATCAAAAATACTTTTATAGGTCACCATTTTTCGGAGACTACATTAGCTTTCATTATTGTCAAACAAAAAAAAAAATCATTAATCCACTCAGAAAAAAATTATATTTAAAAATTCAAAAAAATCTAAAATTTTCGGTGTTTTTAGATAGTTTTGTTAGCTTATTTTGTTGAAAGAATAAGTTCTTGGCTTTATTAAGTGATATTCCGATATTTGAGATATAATTAAAAAAACAAAAAATGGACAAATTCGCACCGTTCTCAAAAACCCAAACCTAAATTTAATCGCACTTTTGGATTTATCATGGTACAATTAAACACATAAAACAATAAAATACCTTTAACGAATTAGTTCCTTATTTAAATACATAGTCAATAAATAGCCTATGAACAATATTAAAAAAATCGAAACCCATCGAAAAATATCGAAAAGTTGGAGCTTATCGGAAAATACCGAATAAGTTGAAATTTATCTTAAGAGTTTATCATAAAAAGTAGGTTATTTCTGTTACTACAGATTCTGGTTCCTACTAAGCTATTTTTACATTCCAAATGATTTGCATTGAGGGTGTAAGTTTTCATTACATGCCATTTAAATAAAAAAAAAAATCAAATGAAAATCTGTATCCGCTCGCTTAGTGCTAAAGTTGAAAAGTATTTTAATTTTGCAAATTCCTGCCTTCTGCAGAAGATAGAGAAAAATCAAAAACAATTTCAAGAACTTAGCCAATTTCGATTGGGATACAAAAAAATTAAGAAATAATTCGATCATAAGTTATTCTACCTTTACCTGTATATCAGTGGTTTGTTGGTGCCATTACTTTCACTCATCACTCGCATTTTTATCCATATTTACGATATATGTACATGTATTATATATATTTATGTAAAATATTTACCTGCTAAGTACTGCAAGTTTGCTATACATTTGCAACACACTTACTTACCCAGTAGGCAAGGGCAGGAGTTAGCAGGCCTTCCTTGGTAAGATTAAGGCCTTGCCACATCCCTTCAAACTTACTTTCTTTTTGGTATGAAACCTCCCGATAAAACAGGCCTTCTGTAGCAATACTCTTCAAGCAGGTCTTCCTCCATCGGTTGCGTCAAGAGTCCTTCTAAGACCGCTTGGCGTAGAAGGGGTCTCAGAAGTACTTTTGAAAAAATAAATTTTAATACGTCGTGAGACTCTCTTAAATGTTTTTTTTTTTATCTGCGTCGACCCCCTTTCGTTGATATTTTTAATGTTTATTTTTTGTGACGTTTTCTTAATTTATAATTTGACATTGAATACAAAACACTCTACCCACTTTAACATAACGTGAAACAGAAGATCAGCCTAGCAACATGCACACCGTTCCTTACTTCTAACCATGTATCTACTTTTGATGTCGTATAAGTACAATCCAATGACAAAAAAGTAATGTCGAATCATAAAACATTGCAATACATGAAATAAAAAAATACATGAAGTCCTTCTTTTTTGCCTTCTATTATGAGGCCTTATAGCACTGCTTCTGTGGGAAGGCCTTATAGCACTGCTGCTATGGGAAGGCCTTATAGCAGTACTGCTGTGGGAAGGCATAATAGCACGCCTGCCGTGGTAAGGCATTATAGCATTTCATGAGTATACACTCAATGGAGTGTAACTATTCTGCTAATTAAAATTTCATTACTTATAAAATTTACTTATTCTTAATATTGACAGATTGTAAATAAAAACAAACATCATAATAAAAAAAAAAAATTAGCATTCATGTTTTCATTTGCATGAATATTTTGTTTTGAGAAGGCCTCTTACAATCGTAGCAGTGCTAGAAGGCCTGCTCCAGGGAAGGCCTTGATCAATTGCCTGCAGGGTACTTATCCAAACGCCAAATTTCACGAAATATTTTTGGTTGCAGAAGTGCAGCAATCCCATGTCGAGAGCAAGTCCCACTTCGTTAGCAAACAGTTTGCAAATACACAATTTCAATGACTGTTGTCAATTTTTTCATAGTGAAATAGGAATAGTACCTGTGGGCGTGGCACCTAACACACAAGCGAAAAACGTTAAATGTTATATTTTGTGTGCTTTGAGAGCAATATTATTGAAATTTGGTGTGCAGGTGTCGGTTACTATTAGCTTTGAAATGTAATGAATTTCTATGGGATTGCATCGGTGGGTGTGGCACCTCCCATACAAGCGAAAATCGTTTAATGTTATATTAAGTGTACTTTATGAGTGATCCTAATAAAATTTGGTGTAGAGTTGTCGGTAACTATAAGCTTCGATAATAAATTGAATTCGACGAGATTTCATTAGTGGGCGTGGCACCTCTCATGTTAACAAAAGGTTGTAAACGTGGCATTTTTTCCTTTTTTTTTAAATATTTGAATGCATTTTATATAATTAGCTTTAAGTGTATTTCCAAAACATGAGTTGACTACAGAGTTAAAATCTTTGAAAGTTTTTACATACTTCAAACCAAGTAATGAGCATCGTGAACCTAATATATCTTTTTTATTCAAAAGAATTTTGCATGCATTTCCATTAAAACCAGAGTTACCGCGAATGACTTGACGTTCTACATGACAAGATTTTGCCCACTCCAAAGCATCGTGCTCGCATTCTTATGTATACTCTCTGCATACATTTTGTTTATGTTTTGTTGTTATTATAGAAAGAGTATATTCAATGTAATGTGTACATGACAAATAATTCATTAAATTTCTCTTGACATTGTGAAATATTAAGAACTAAAATAATTTCCTTTATATTATTTTTCCCACTGTTATAATTGATATATATGCCTATCTTTCTAATGTGAGTATATGCCAATATATCGCACTGGAAAACATATACATAAGGTACATAAACAAATATTTTAATGTACGCATGTATATACATTCGTTAATCATAATAAAATAAAATTTTCAAAATTTAAAAAAATATTATAAAATTGAAAAATGAAAAATGACTTTATTCCAAAAAAGGCCCATTCGATTTTTTTTAATTTTGGGATCATTTGATTCGTGAAGTTATTACGTAACATAATTCAGTAAAAAAACTCATATGCAAGAAACTTTTATTTAAACTTGGTTCAAGCACGCCGTGTACTATGTATATCTACAGTAGAGACATGCGGTCTCTTTATTATGATTTTATATCTTGTTCTAGCAAGCTATTGCAAAACTAAATTTTGCTACAATGGCAAAGTAATATATTAATTACAATACAAGGCTATTTTAAAGACACCACTGTATTGTAAGCTGGATTTTTGTCTTCATAACTTCCCCTTATGCTACTAGGGTGCTTATGGGTTTGATAAATAAAATCAAAAGTCAACAATGCGTTATCATGCAGAGATGATACTTGCGCAAATATTCAAGTTAAGCTCTTAACGTTTCAATAGTAACTTAAATAAGTTTTTTTTTTAAATAAATTTATGTTCATGGATTTGGATGATGCCTACAAAAATTTGATGAGTCTTGAAATTGTCATTTACTGGCATTATAACTTAATACACAGTAAAAAAGTTTGTCGCAAAAATCAACATATTGTTATTACGTATATCGGTATCTATTTTTCCATCGTTTCCACAAGTTTCATTGCACTTTGTTAATTACATCAGCTATCTATTTTTCGTTTGTGTATGCAGCTTTAACAATGCATGCCGTTGGAATACATTCGGCGATGGCCATTAAGCGCCAGCGTAAGAGACGCGACGAACAAAAGAAAGCTCGCGAAAGACGTTACAGCACTCAAAGCTCTGAAAGTGGAGAAACTTTTCATTCGCCTAGTGGATCGTTTAGAAGAAGATATCACAATGCGCATAATGCAGCTTCACAAGGACCGGGAATGCTTGATACCCAGGTAAATATTTATAATTGAAAGTGCGTTACAAAAAGTTTTTAAGAAACAGGGCTGCCAAGTGGTCGCTTTAGAGCCGACCAAGCCTCGAGTTGTATGTCAAAGCCAGGGGCCATGTAGGAATTGAAAATTGCGGAAAGGCCGTTAGTTGGAGGATTTTTGTTACATGTTCTCAGAAAAAAACTGTGTATGTACAGCAACAAAAAAAAAGCCTACCATTTCATAACACTTCTAATTTTCTGACTACACAGATTGAAAATATCGCTCTTATGTCATTTATCTTTTCACGGAGCATAGAGCCCCGCCAAAACTCTTGCAAAGTGCTCGATTTATATCGAGTGCCTTCAATTGTCTCCAACATTTTCCTGATTCAAGTATTTCCTATTATAGCGATCGTTTCCAAGGAATATGTCATCAGCATAAATGATGCCTTCCAGATGCTCGTCGAAAGTTTATTGAATGCAACTTTTTGTAGAGCCCATGGCTCTGCTTAGAACATCATTAAGTACTATCAGAAACAGGATAGGTGACAACAAACAACCTTTGTGTACACCTGAGATGGACTCGTATTGAGCCTTGGTAAGATTGATAATCTTGGCTATGCATTCCAGATGTAATTTTGGTTGTTGCTATCAAAGCACTACAGTAGCTTGTGAAAGTTTATCTGCTCCACGATAATGTGAAGGGCTTTATTTTGATCACTACATGATCTGTTCAGGCAAAATCCAGCTTGTTGTTTTCAGATAAGTGGTTCTATATTTTTAGTTAGCTCTGTTGAGGAGGATTTTCGTTAAGATCTTGCACAGAACTGACAATAAGTCCCCTTTTTTTAGGAATTTTCATTAAGGTTCCTATGAGGCAGAGTTCAGGTATTCGTTCTACTTGTGGAAGAACTGGGTACATGAGTTCAGTAGTGAACTCCGGAAAAGCTTGCAACCTTTCGGCAACTATGCGACCTGCTCCAGCTGCTTTGTTGTTTTTGAGAGATTTGTGGGCCTTTGTTATATCCGCTAATGAAGGCGGCCACGAGGATAGTCGATGAGATCTTCCCTCAGGGAGAGCCATATGGCGACTGCTTACGTGTAGAGGTGAACGGTTGATGGTCTCCCTATTATTTGTAACTTTGCTGGACAATGTGCCAAGCCAATTTCTGACTGGGAATTATGAAACATCTGGAAGAACTGGCTTATATTCGTCGGAATAGCGCCCTTTTATCGTCAAAAACTTCCAATATCTAAATCTACCATACGTGATCTAGCATGTTAACTGAACTGAGCTGAAGCAATGTTCATAACTGTCAGCTAATGACTAGTAAGTTAGATGGTTATGAGTCAACTAATTACCTACACACGCAGTAGTACACTACCGGTGGGGACCTTCCAAAATGTTCACACGCCTATTTTCAACTTAATTTCTACCCCTTGTTATGCGTCGACTCCAATAATTCTAAGAGGAATGTTAGATTACAGCCATTCAGATCTAATTTTAGGTGGAAGATCTATCTTTTCTCTATTAAAATGTTAAGGGACTTGTCGAAAATTATTTGTTCTCAACACACAACCATTTTTCGACTTCTTAAAAATTCGTTAAAAAAGACCCGCCTTGATTATGATCCTTTAAGGTGATATGCATTTCTACTTAGAACATCAGAAATCATAAACTTTTGAAATATATTTAACGTGATACCAGCCAAATTTTTTTTTAGGATAAACTCGTTTTTCCTAGGCCAAACTAGTTTATCCGAAGCGTGTTAGGATGAATCAGCTTAGCCTAGGAAAATTTTAACATGTTAGGGTTAGCCTTCGTCCGCGACTCAGGGCCTGCATCATCCATTCGCGGAGACCTTCGACCGCGGTTTACTGTAGTATATTCAACGCCAGTGTGTTAGTGAAGCCCGTTTTGGACATAAGAAAGTGAACCGCGGCCAAAGGTCGGCGCCAAGCCACCGTTGGACATATTGGAGGATATATTTCCTGAGCCCTTAACCTAACATACTAAAATTTTCGTAGGCTAAGCTGGTTCATACTAACACGCTTCGGATGAACTAGTTTGTCCTAGGAAAAACTCGTTTATCCTATGAACTAGTTTGACCGGTAACATAAACATATGAAATTCATCTCTGTAAAAAAATTAAACTACTCCACGGTGTTACCACTCCTAGTCCAAATTCTGGTAAACTGGTACTCGTGTCATCACTTTTTTTATTTGTTTGCTTTCTTTTTAAGGTTGTAACCAGTATTGGCATGCTCCATATTGGAATCGTTTTCATAGTATTTGGAATATTTTTGTGTGGAGCTGGTATTATACCAGATGAAACTATGTCTTGGAATGTGTTTAGTAAGTTTAATGGTCCTATACATGACAAATATTATAAAATTGATTTTGTTAACTAATCCTTCAATTATAGGCTCAAGCTCAGCTTGGTGGAATGAAGTTACTTGTACTGGATTATTCTCACTTGGCTTAGGTTTATTTTTACTAGTACTAAATTGTCTTATAAGTCGCAAAGAAGAGGAAGATTTGGAAGATTATGTTCAAAGACAACTGACAAGATCACGTTCAGGACATCGTTTAGAGCGTGATGTAGAGACGGGTGTGCTGACTACGCGTCATGCCCGCAAAGCGGTGGCATTGCAGAAAAACGGCAAAAATGGTATAGCGACTGATGTCGCTCTGGTGAATAATGTGACAACGGATAACGTAGCTAATGGGCCAATATCAGTACGTAATTGTAAGTGCATGTCGTTTGTGTACTTTGTATGTATTTCTTTAATTTTTATTTTCATAACAAATCCAACAGACTTAGCTACTTATATATATCGGAATTTTAAAAGATTACAATTGCCCAATGTTGGGGCAATAATATTGCTTCATACTGAGCTAAATAGAGTTGGGTCAAATACCCGTTTTTGTCGCTAGCAATGGGGTTGAACGATTCGTGAACTAAATCATTACCAGAACCCGTAGACACAATTTTACTACCCATCCCAGATCATTCGCTGCGACTTTATAGAATAATCTCATATGACAATTATTATTTATGTATGTACTCCCAAAATTACATAAAAACGCTTACACGAATTCATAATCCAAAATTTTTATTCAGAAGTTTGTGGATTACTTTTCTTAGTATAGGGTGTCCCAATAAGAGTGCACTTATTTGTGATTTTGTGCTGTGATATTTTTATTGCATTTTAAAGTAGACATATTCCGATTAAGTATGCAATAGAATATCCTGAAAGTGACCACCGCAGCTCTAATGACAAGCCAAATAACAGGTGAAATTTGAAGTTGCTGAGAACGATGCCGAATTGATGTTTCTTCCGCAAATTTTGCGTTTCATTGGAACTTTCCCCATTTTTGTAATGGTTTATCACAATGATATCGCGTTGTTTTTTCCATTTTTAATAATCGGAACAATCATAAGTTACAGCTGCCACTTGCACGAAAACAAAATTATACAAAATTTAAAAAGTGCACTCTGATTGGGACACCCAATATTAAATGCAAGGAAACCAAGATCGTATGTAAACCCATGTTTACGCGGATTAAGCATGAATTTGCAAGAAATCTTACGTGCATTTTGTGACACCCTTTAGGTATAACGGAATATGAGAATACTTTCGATAATAAACTTAGTTAAACTGTTAATGACTTACCGGCATATCCATCAATGAAAGGCCCTTCACGTGGTGATATGTAGCATTCTACGCTATAAATGATTCAAATAAGTGTTGTAGAATTAAGGCAATATATTTTGTTCAGATCGGTGTCCTGAGAGTCTTGTCATAAGTGTTGTGGTACCAAAGTATTCCTTGAGATAGATCACGCCAAGTGCGCACTCAAAAAACCGGTGCCAATCCGTCTTTGGGACACGTTGCAACAATATAACTCCATATATTATATTTGGGCAACTTCGAGTTCTATCATTTGGCATGCAAATGAAATGAATTGTGCGAAATTTGGTCATTTTCGGGCATTTCGGGCATCGGGATGGGCTTTGACAAGGCAATCCTGGTTGGTTAGTTTCACTATCTTTTCGTATATCTTATTCTGTAATCTCATACCTCCAACTTTTCTACAACAGGCTCTGGTGCTATAACTCCGAAGCGTTCTATGTAGTCATCGATGTAGTAAAATTTAACAAGCTCAGCGCGTCGTGGAAAATAAATAAATGAGAGTATTCCTTTAAACGCGAAGATGCTTCGAAAGGCATATTTCGAAAAGTCGGAAAGTAAATTAGTGTTGCTGTTTGTCGAAATAATTTGCTTCCAATTTGAAAGTCCTTTAGAAATTTGCACTTAGATTTAACATAACGATTTTTAAAATATTAAAAAAACAATTCTCAGATTTTTTTTTGTTTTCTTATTAGTTTTTTGTTATTTATTAACTTAATTTTAACCATTTTGATACTTTTGCTCTTTTTGGTGTGATACATTTTTTCCATGGTTGCGGCAACATTGATCGAAAACTTTCCAGATTTACATGCGTTACGAGTTTTCGCGTATAGAGGAATACCCTAAATGAAGTAAATTTTCAAATTCAGGAATGCCTCCAGTACACTGGCGTCAATTCAGTAGAGCTGCTAAGGGCATTGCCCCCCCCCCCCCCCCAAGGATTTGATACTAGTTAGTTTTCAAGACCCATCTAATAGTAGTAGAATAATTCTCGCCCCACCCCCAAGATTTGGTGAAGTGACGCCACTGCTTTAATAGGAAAATCTCTAGATTTAGTTGAAGTTTTAGTATGCAAGGCAGTGCCAGAGTGAGTTTTCTCGTTGAGTATGATTTAGTCTGCGAAGTAAAAAGTTTCATCTTTGAAACAAAAACGGTATTCAATTTCCGTTCCAAATGTGCAAATAAAAAGTTTTGTGCCAAATACACCACATTTAAACGTGTAAATCCACACAACTGTCATGAGGTTCGCGAGAAATTTTTTGCTAATCAAAGAGAGTCGAGTATTCAAAAAGTTTGAAAATATTCGGCAACCAAAAGAGAACAAGAGTTTTCTATGATTTATGTGTAAAAGTACATAGCAACTCTAGTTGTCAGCTAAAGAGCTGACTCAGAATATTCATACTTATACAGTACAACCTTGCTCAACGCAACTAATAGAAATTCGGGCAATTGCGATGACTGAGGTTGTTGCCAAAACCGTGTCAAGAAATTTTTTCGCCCATTCGCATTGGAATCAGAGTAAAAGTATTTTATTGAAAATACTGCATTCTTTATTTAAAACCAAAAAAACTAAAATAAATATTTCTGACGCGGTAGTTATGTACGTATGTATGTAGAATATAATTTTGGTAAAATTATTTCTCAAAAAATATGAAATTTTTGACACCATTTCATTATATGCCATTAGGTATATGCTGCACTGCATTTTCGCCAAGATCTTGAAGAATCAAAATATATTTTACGTCATTTTCTCCAGCCCATTGAATACAAGTGCTGAATGAACTAAAAGCAGTGCTAGCCTTAATCTTCGATACAGGTGGAGTGAAATATTGGTTTCGTCTGCGCTTTCAATTTCTTCCACCTGATCTTCGTTTTTTGACAACAGGCATTTTGCAGCAGACAGAAAGGAACCGGTCGTAAAATAAATTTAATTAAACTGAATAAGCACGAAATAAATGTACACGTAGTTCTTAAATATTGTACATACATACATGCATATATGTATATGTTCTGAGAAATAGCAGTAACATTCAAAGAAGCATTTCAAAGTCAAAGTAAACTAGATCAAAAGTAAAAAAATTCAAGTTGCGATAATTGAGTGCAGCTTTTTTTAAGTTGCGTTAACAGAGTCAACAATGTAAGCAATGGAGGTGTTGCAATAATCAAGGAGTTGCGTTCATCGAGGGTTGCGTTGAGCGAGGTTATACTGTACATATTTTTTTTATTCATACCGATTTAAGCAAAAGCTTATTTTTTTTACATACGGATTGAAGTAAATGCTAAAAATTGAAGTACTTGCTTCGAATTTCAGCAAAGTAAGTTTTTATTAATACGACCCAACATATACAACATACAAAAGCAAATTTTGTACAATGAAAGTTTAAGGTAGGAGTGTATGGAAAATCTATCATATTGTATATATATTCTTTTTTTTGAGAAAAATTTGGTGTAGCTTGTGCTAAAATAGACTTAATGTTAACTACTCAGTCACACTAAACAGCGAATACACGTATAGTTTTTAATTGTTCTCGTATTTTTCATACATTTGGTTGTTTTAGGTCATCATAATAACATCTTCCTTTATCTCGTTTTCACACAGGCTTAAATAACTCCGGTGATATTTTACTTGAAAAAATTGTTGAAGAAGATACATCATATTTAAATGATCGCAGTGCTGGTATCTCACCAATAGAAATAGAAAATGATACCAAACAACTTTTACGGAGGGAGTCCATAACCGAAACAATCAATATAACACGAATATAAAAATTCATATGATAATGACTTACTATATAGTATGTACATGTATGTATAACATATATAAGTATATGCTCGTAAACTAAAAAATTAAATTTTATTAAAACTTTACTTCTAAGTGCATAAACTAATTAAGAATTTAAAATAATTGTACCACGTGCGACCATAAATTTTACTCTCTTTTATAACAATTTTCATAAAATATGTAACTATGCTAATATTAAAATTAAATTTAAAGCTATTAATTGAATCAACTCATGACTAATATGTAAAAAGATTACAATATAAAAAACCAGCATTTTTCTCGTACAAATAACCAATATCAAAACAAAAGTTGAAAAATGTTTTTCGTTAAAAAATGCAAATTAAAAAAAACAAAGAGTATCGCCAAAAAATAATAAAATTAAAAATAAGGGCAATGCCAAACTTTATATAAAGCAGACGTTATTTTAAGCACTCACAAATAAAACCACAATATTATTGTAGCACACTCAAAAGTTAGTATGCAACAAGTATAAGCTGCTATTTTTCAAAATTTACCGATGTACTTACATATTGGTCCCCCAGACCCCGGTGGTTTCAAGCTTACACGATCTGAATTTGAACTTCGCGTGCATGTTGCTAAAACTTCATTTAAATATTTTGGTGGACGCAAATGAAAGAATAGGAACCTCTTTTATTTTCGAATACGTTAAGAATAACGTTCAGTTCGAGAATCACTAAAATTCATCCAATCGATGCCACTTTTCAAAAGAAATAGATTTTTCTTAGAAATACAAATTTCCTTAAACATCTATTTTGTAAGGCTGTGCAACGAGCCGAACTTGTTCGAACAAACTCAAAACTCACAAAATTTCAACACCGAACCAAGTCGTTCGATTCGACTCAACTCAGATCGTTTGGTTCGGTATGTTCGCTCAGATTTTGTTATTTTGCTTTTAGTCATTCGAAGAAAAGTGAAAATAATGTATGCGCCTTACAGTGGAACAAATTCTCTCGCTACAAATTTACTTTCAGAGCAAGCTACCTAACCGATTTTAAAGAATTTTGAAATAAAACCTTATTAAACTGAATATTTTTTTATCTAATTAATATTTCTTGTATTTTAACTTCTTTACATATATTCATCAACAATGCAATTTCTTCCATTTTCCTTGTCTTTGGAGTATCCCGGGGGTTGTCACTTTATAATATATGTATATAGTGACAACTCATAGAGGCAGTTCACTCCGAGTCACTTTGGTTACTTGAAGCCACAGACGCGAGTCAAAATTGGGATTTTATGGTTTGTGTGCGATTTTTGTCCAAAAGCCATTTCATATTCTTGGAAGTAGCTGAAAACCCTCAGTGGAGTTCTCTGGTAAACACCAGAATGTTCCGTGAGAAGGTTAGCTCTTTTGGCTCTAACTATGTGTCCGCAAGTTGAGAAAAGACGCTCGCTGGTAGTTTGAGTTGCGAGAATATGCAAAACTGACTTGGACACTGGAACGGACCGTTTTCGACCCATTTTCGGAAAAAATTTTTTTTGTTCCAATTGACTCTTGACAACTGTAGTTGTGTAGTGTTAATATTGTAGTGGAAATTTTTAATATTTGACCACTTAGTGCGTCCTGAGCGATTTGCGGATTTTATTGCTGTAAGGATATTTTCCTTGTCTTTGGAGTATCCCGGGGGTTGTCACTTTATAAGTGACAACTCATAGAGGCAGTTCACTCCGAGTCACTTTGGTTCAGTTGAAGCCACAGATGCGAGTCAAAATTGGGATTTTATGGTTTGTGTGCGATTTTTGTCCAAAAGCCATTTCATACTCTTGGAAGTAGCTGAAAACCCTCAATGGAGTTCTCTGGTAAACACCAGAATAAAAAAACTAAACTGTACTAAAATCTTCAGCAAACGATCAACTCAAAACTCGAAAAGTTCGATGCTCACGAGTTGTTCGAAACTCATGAGTTGCAATCGTATGTTACGGACAACGAAGGAACTGAACATGAGTTGAGCCGAACGAATTGAGTTGTTCGAGTTTGATTCGTTGCGTATGGCAAGAGTTCGGACATGTTCGATCAGCTCGTATCATTTCGTAAGTCAACGTTTATACGAAGAAATTCGGTCAGACAAATTCTTGTCTATTCTCTTTTGTGAATTTGTTTTGCGTTTGCACACGAAAACTAGAATTTCTTTGTGCAAGAAAATTTCAAAGCAATAACTGCGTCAACTCGCCACAACAAACGTAAATTCAAAGCATAATATCAGCTAACGAATAGAACGAAAGGGAATTTGCGGGTACGACGAATTCTGTACATCACCCTTTCGTTTTTCCCTTCGTGCCTACAAACAGGAAAACTTTTTCTCAAGAGTTTCCTTGTGTAAACGTTGACTAAGCAACTTTCGGCGTCATTTCGAATGTGTTGAAAACACCGATTTTAACCAAGTGCTTTGGCAAATTTGTCAGTACCTACACAAAAATTAGCTAGCGAACTTTTTCTTTAAAATATAATGAAAAATTTAAATTCATTTGACATTTATAAACATTGCTTGACCACAGCCTAACACATCAAAAATAAATAGTACTCATAAGTCGAATGCATGCAAAAAAAAACACTGATACTGACTGGAAAAATGTATATTGGATTTTAAAGAGAAAGTTCACTAATTCAATTTTGTGTGCTCCATAGATATTGGAATCCTTATACAATTGCACGAAAATTATCAAAATTTGTGTTTTTGACTTGTAGTATTTGACCCCACATATCTTTACAAAGAGACGTGATGAGAAAAAAGGATAGGATCCAGTTTATTAACTCAATGCGAAATCACATTAATGAAAGTTTTAATAAGAGGAGTTTGTGGCTTACAACATTACAGCTTCACTAAAATTAGTATAAATTATAGAGGTCTGCGCAAGAGCAATTGAAGCGGCCACCAAGCCACTTGCCTTAATTGCAGTTCTACCAAGCTTTTGTGTACGCAAATCACAAATCAAATCAAAATAAAACAAAAGACAAACAACAACGTTCACGGCAATTCACCAGCTAAGTCATTTCGTTGTTTGGTGGTACTGGTGCTGATGAGTTGCAAAATATCACGCTTGGCCTATACTGCCCTCAGAAGCGTAAAAGTCGTATCTCAAAAAAATGCGTTTCGAGATAATTGATGTTTTGTTTAAGCCATTTTATTGGAAAACATGTAATACTGAGATAGAAGAAATTCTCTTAGGAAACTTTTTATAGGTTTGAACTAAGATACCTATGCCATATGAATCACGAACATAAGGGCAGTACACTTGACAGAAACTCCTATAGTCTGACGTCACAGCACTTGCGCAGACCTCTAATAAATAACATCCGATTGGAAACCGTTCCAGTACTTTTAAAATTTTGGCTTTTGGTAGTTTCTTAAAAAATTCTGAAAAAAATATATGTTAATGTATTACTTTAACCAGGAGATTGCAAAAATTTATAGCTTTTCGTATGACCTTGAAGTTATGACACGACCTTTTGGAAGTTAAGCTAAAAAGGGTGTTACCTTTGGCCGCGACAAAAACTAAACACCCTACACCTACATTAACAGAAAAAGTGCGCGTAACTTTTAAATCTTTATTAAAAGGGTATTTGGTTTCATAACTCCTTAGTATAACGATTTTCACTTTTTCTATGAGAGGTACCACGCCTTCTTGTCGAAATTTATTCAATTTTTGTTGTGAGCTTTACATAGCTCCTAGCTAGCTAGCTATCCAAAATGTATACCCTTCTTTCTGGTGCTAGGCCGAAGCATTTTTGTCAAATTTGGTTGCATTACCTTGAATAATTCCCTTTAAAAGTTTTTGTTTATTTTGGGGTGCTACGCTACCCACTCTAGGTCAGATGCAGGAGATATGCCTGGTGATACGCAGGATCATTAGTCCTTTCACCTCTTTCCACAACAGATGCCCCTGTAGGTACATATGTACATGCATATGTATGTATGTTCTACGTTGTTGGAATGATCTTAGCAAAGTAAGACAACCCTTGTTTTCAAAAGTAAAAAGATCCGAACGATTTTTGGTGATTTTTAAAAAATACTGGAAACTCCCAAAAAATGTCTGATTGTTTTTACCTTTTAAAAGTCATACATATCGCAACTCCAAAGTCATTTGCAACGCTAAAGTTTTGTATGAGCACCTGATATCAGTCTTACCGTATAGTCCGAGAGATAGCGTTGCATTTTTTAAATCGATTTCCTCCAACTTAATTTTTATTTGTAAATGATAGTTTAAGTATAGCTGATAATCGAAATAAGCGTCAGCGGCCAGAGTAGTGGTGGGCCAGAATGTGAGAGGCCGACAAAAATCATTTTACGCAATAGCTAGAAAAATAAGCCGAAAGTAGAAAAATACATTTTGACCAATGTTGGAGAAGAGATGGAAATACATCGATTTCATGCCTGAAAATTTTCCGTCTGTTTAGATTTGACCCACTTTTCATAGTCTTAAAATTATTAATGATCATCTACATTTTAGAAAAAATACGGTTTCTATTGAAAGTTTTAAATCAACATAACTCGTTCAAATCTGAAAACCGCATTTTTCGCACAAAATAACAATTTTTGCTCAAAATTACAATATTTATTGGAAACTTTAAAACCGTGAAAAGTTGACCAAAAATTGTCGTTTGGGGACTTTTCTGGCATGAAATCGTTGTGATTTTTTCTCGTTTACAACATTGGTCTCAACATGTTTTTCTACTTTTGGCTTACTTTCCGAGTTATTGCTCAAATTTTTTTTTTATTGGCTTCTCACTACCAGGCTCACCACTATCCTGGGGGTTGACTCTTACTTCATTGTCATTTGCAAAAAAAAAAAATTAAGTGGAACGAAATGGCTTCGAAAAATGCAACATTGCCTCCCGGACTAAAAGGCAGGGTTGCCAAGTTAAAACGAAGGAGTTCCCTGGTTCCCCTCCCCAAAATAAAATAATATTTTCTTAAAATGGCAAAAATTAAAATTTTTTATAAGAAAAAGTAAATTTTTTTTTGATAAAAGTTGATAACCTTTTTTTTTGTCAGAGATACTAAAAAATAATTAGGTAGTATAATCGTAAAAAATAAAATTATTGTGTGGGAAAAACTTGCTGACCCTTTAGTAACCATTATTAAAAAATTTAACTTTTGTGTGGAAAAAACTTGATGACCTGTTTTTTGTTTGTATATTCAAAAAAAATTAAGCGCAGATAACAAAAATCATCCAATTCCTGCCTTTTTCAGAAATTAAGCAATTCCTACCGGGCTTCGGGGCTTTGACATGAAACTACGTGAGTTTCCAAAGTTATTTGGGAGGCTAAAATTGGATATAAGCTCACAATTTTTGTAGTAAGTACATTAGCATGCATATTTTGAGAATTTTTGTCAAGAATCACCCAAAATAAACATTTAGAAAGCATAAGTTTGAGCCATAAATAGGACGTCCATACATTTGAATGAACAATAATCTAACTTTTCCTACAATAATATGTTGGTTTAATTAATGGTCGCTTAAAAAAAGTCCAAATGACATTTGTTTACTTGCCGTTGATTCTTTTCATGTGTTTAAGAAAATTTATTTCAAAATAAAAATTACATGTTAATCTCCTGCTAACGCTAATAATGCAAGTTAAAAATTAAAAAAATTTAAAAAAATGAGCACAAATTTTACACTCATAACGAAAGACTTTAAATTACGATACAATACAATTTTAATGTAAATATCTTATTGTTAGTCACAAATAAAATACACATAAAAGCATATAACTATGTAATAAATAAATCTAAAATACATGCATATATGTATTAAATCTTCGGATTCGCTATAACGCTATTTTAGGAAAACTGTGAATGAAATTTTAAAAACTTATTTTATAAGTTTTCTATAAAGTTATGATTTCCTTATTCATATATATACATATATATATAAATATATATATAAAACTACCTACTACATACTCGTTTTCGTATTCGTATAGAAAGAAAATATTTTTGAACACCAAAAATTTTGGTTGAATTTTTTATATATCTACCTATAATTAATTAATTACATAAAATCGATATGACATTTTTATTTGTCTTATTGCACTGACTTACTCGTATGCATAATTTACCGACTAACTTATTTACGAAATGTACTTAATGTTTAATTTTTTACGTCCAATGTATGTAAAATAAAGTGATAAAATATTAAAATAAAAAAATTATATCTTTCATATGATATTTTGCTGCTGCTACCGTAGTGTAAAACAATGCCGACCAAACTTTTAAAAATGCATTTTGTGCAGCTACTCGTATTAACGCTCATCACTTGTCCTTAAAAAATTGTTAAATCATCCAGATAATTAAAAAAAAATATTTTGCATCTTATTGGTCAATGGATCCCATTGATTGCGTAATGTTGTAGTAACTTCTATAAGGTTAGGTTAAGCAGGCAACTTGCCAATTACACAGAAAGATCACACGAAGGCCATCCAGTGGCCGTAAGTGTGGCTTCAGCTGTATCTGGGATGATCGAAAGCACCTCGAACTTTTAATGAAGCAAAATTCTAAGACTGTGCATTTGATACGATGCTCAAATTATCGGATGCTCTATCTCTGAGGTAACATGCCGCTCGGTCTGAAGTGCAGAGCATTCGTAGGGAAAGTGCTGCAATGACAGTAGCGTCACTTCACCAAATCTTGGGGGGGGGGGGAAGACAAAATTATAATTCCACCACTATTAAATAGGTTTATTGAATTAATGTATTGAATACTAACTAGTATCAGGTCCTTTTGGGGGCCCAATACCCTCCCCAGCCCTACTGAATTGACGCCGCTGTGCAATGACTTACTTTTTCATCATTTCTAATGGGGTAAACCGAGTTTTCGAGCTAACATGTCTCGTTGGCTTAGTTGGAATCTCTGATTCTGTCAGGTTCGTTGGTTTGTTCATAATGTCATAATTGCCAATAGCACGGCATAAATTTTCACCTGAAACGCACTGAGCTATTCAACTAGCTTAATCGTAGATCCCCTTAGCAATCTCGCAATATATTTTCGAACCATCGGTGGAGGTTTTAATCTCATTGCCGCCGATGATGATGACATCCCTCCATTCCTTCATGGTGGATATATATGAACGGCTATGTTTGATGGTGGCAGTTGGATTATCGTTTTACGTTCGGTATGCGGTGTGAATATAAAGGCTATTTATTCCCAAACATGCTTTTCTCTGTACCTTGTTTTGAATGGTGAAGTAGGGGCTATTACGAGTTGATTCAAACCATACTAGACTTTCTTAGGTAAGTATGTACCAAACGACTGGTGCATACATTTAAAATGCTCATTTACATCCAATGTGCTGTTTCAGACCCTCTTTTTCATTCATAGCTTTCTTCATTCTCCACTTCGTTTATCTGTATTTAAAAATTGCGAGCGCAGCTTGAGTCCAATAAAGCTTAATTACCTTTTCTTCATCATAGGAATGATAAAGCTGGGGACTTTGTATCTTCACGTAAACAGTACGCATTCCATTTTGTTGGAATTATCATCAAGAATGTTATTGGTTGTTCACATTTTCCTTTCAGAGAGCACCGATTCCACTAGCTCGCTAATGGTTGAAAGGAATTTGGCATTGATCAGAGTCACCATGTCGTCAATATTTGCCACTATTAGCCAATGTTTTGTCTTCGCCAAGGTAAAGATGAGCATTAAGACCAAATTCTGTAGTTAGGTAGATATGATTCTTTCTTTTTCGTTGGACTCAATGTGCTTATATTCGCTCATAATTCAAATTGAAACTAAGGTGGGGATGTTGGACAAAAATTCACAAACCTTATCTTTTAAAAGCCAACAAATTGTCGTTAACAACCTTTCCCATCTTATCTTCCTTTGAAGCTGCAAAAGGTTAAGCATGTACCTCAAACGAAATGTCAAACGAATTGGCTTGGATCTTCTGTAATTCTTTTCGAGCTTGTTGTTCGCCTTTTGATCTTCTTTCCACGTCGCAGAAAGCTCTCGAAACACCGAACGTCTTGGCTGGTTTCTTCTCTTTGAGCGTACTTATATAACTTGCTAAGAAATCTGAGTAATTCTTGCTTTTGCTTGACGGCCTCTCTCGTCTCATCAGACCAGAATAGAACTTTTAAATTCCGTTGAAACACTGATATCTTGCTGTTTTTTTCATGGTTTTTCTGGTCCTGGGACATGAGTTTTTTAAATTCTCACCATCAGTCGACATCAAAACCAGTAGTGGCAACCTTGCATTTTCAGAAAAGATGCAGCGGCCTAGTCTTAAGTATCTTTGAGGCTCCCAGAATATGTGCCTCGAGCGCAGAATCAAGGGATAGGTTGCCACTATGATGGATACAGCCTGTGGTTGCTATTTCAATGGGCATACCAGAGAGTAAGAAGCTTGACATCGAATCGTTCTTGATTGATTACACGTTCACGAAAAGGGGCATAAGGTGGGACCTCGTAACTATATTTTAGACTGTTCATTTTACTCTCCTGAAAAGTGGAAAACCGACCTTCGCTTGTTCGCTAAGCGACGATAAAAGGATTTGAAAAAATTTTTTAAATGGGCTACTAAGATATTTATACTCGTATGTACAAACGTGCAGTAAATTCCAGAAATTTTGATCTTAGCGATTGCAAATATTAAAATTATTTTAAAAACTTTTAAATTTGCTTTTTATTGGCAAATTTGGCACGAATTTATTGCAAAACTTTGCTGCAAGCCTATTCCCCATATTCCCAATTCAAAGCCTGGCTTTGAATTGGGAATATGAATATATCTGCTTACATGAATTCTTTGTTGCTGAACAAAAATCCCTTGAAGCGTCCTGCGTTCATGCTCCACAAGCTGATTATACAACTACAGTTCATCTACAATTTCATGTACAAGATATAGACCTAAGTTTTGATGAATAAAAGTGGGAACTACCTTGCAGTTTTAAGTGAAATAGGTGGTCGCAATATGTGGTTTCGCACCAATCGGTCAGGAAATTCTAAAAATAAATTTAGAACATCACCGCTTAGGAACATATTTTTTTATCAATCGTTGTGGAAAGGCGGAAAATGAGCCAAAAACCGACTTTTGCATTCTCCTCACTGATATGATATTAGCAATCTTTTTGCAACCATTGGTTGAAATAATTTTTTTCGAAAAACGGATGGTGGTCAAGACCTTCGACAATTACCGTAGTATGGTAGTGTGCAAATACACACTTCGACCTGTTCCTATTGAATCCTACAAATGTTTTATTATTAAAAAGAGTTCTTGAACTACTGTTAATAATTCCTTTCAGGAATTCTATGGAATGGATTCAAAAATAATTCAATTCAATAAAAAAAATCGCTTTCTAATTCCAACTTTTTGGAATGTAATTCAATTGAAATAATTCTCATTGCCAAAAGTCGATGACGATTTCCAATATCTTCATATTTTCTATCCTGCAGTAATCGACAGATGAATCAATTCCTTTTGCCAGGGAATTGAAAAGGCTGGTTAAAAATTTCAATTCCTTGGAATGGAATAAACATTTTTCAATTCCAATTCTTTATTTCTGTATTGAAATCGATAAATTAATTAAATCTTTTTTCATGGAATTGAAAACAAATATCTCCATGGCAAAAGTTATCAATTGCTTGGTCTTTTCCACTCCAGAAATCATAATTTGGAGTTGATCAATTTAACTCCATTCTATTAAAAAATAAAATTTCAAGGAAAAAGCAATTTCCGATTCGATTTAAGCAAAAATTGAAAATTTTAACTTCATTCCAACGAACTTGGAATTGAAATATATATCTCCAATGGAATAGAGAATGGAACCAATCCGTTGAAAAAATCAATTCGGAATTTCAACGGACTCTTTGAAAATGTGGATTAAAAATTTCAATTTCTTGGAATAAAATGAAAATTTTCCCATAGAAAAAAAAGCAAAACTCACACAAACACATTAACTAATCCACGATGTAGACCAGTGATGGCATTTGTACTTTTTTTCGGTACATTTTCGCTCTGAAAAATCGTGGTCAGTACATTCGACCAGTTTTCAGTACATTCGGTACACTTGCCGCATTTTTAGTACATTTGGCAAATTTTAAGCACATCCTCAGTACATTTTCGGTACATTTGGACAATTTATAATAATGATCTTTTTTTTTAGGTAAAAAAAAAATTACATTTTAAGACTCGATTCAGTATATTTTCATAAAACCCAAATGCCATCACTGATGTAAACCATCAATTAGCTTGGGGTTCGGGCTTTAACCCCAGCTGTAGCCCTACCTTAATCCAGCGCTGGTGTCACTTTGTACTTGAAATTAATTCTTTTCAAAAGAACAAACACAATTTTTATTGATTTTGATTTTAAAAAATGTCTAAGCCAACCATTCTGACACTAAAATTTTCTATAGCTTACCAACGCAACTCATTGACCAATTAGATGCTTTTCTTTTTTTTTATAAAGATTCCTTTTCATGAGGTGTCTTTTTCTTTGGACCTCATCACTTATACGATACGGCATAGTAAATACATGAGTTGCTAATCGTGTAAAAGCATTAAAGCTCATCTGCTCACCTGGTCGCCTTCAAATTTATGTTTATTTTTTATTAATCATCTAACCAGTGTCTTAAAGTAAGTCACTGCAGCTTTATAAAATGAAGAGTTCGAAATCGTACATCATTAAAATTCGATAATAGCTTCATACATACATACATACACACAATAAAATACTAAATTTTAAGAGAGTAATAAAACATACACTTATTTTCAAATTCGATTTAAAAAAAAAAATAATATCAAAGCCATAGCCGCTTGCACCCTTTGTCAGTTTAATTTTTATTTGCACAAATTAAGATAATGTTATACTGTTATTATATGAAAATTTTCTTTAAACTTTTTTAATTCAAATAAATTTTTAAAACCACACAAATATACAATTATTCAAAAAAAAAGAATAGTTTTATTTACAAAGCACTCATTACTTTGCACTTCGATCGCTCTCATTTTATTACACAGTGGTCGCCGCCGCACAGTGTATTGTTTTGCCAATCTAGCAGCACTAAATTAATATCTCAAAAACTATGGCGGCTAGGCCAATGAAATTTTCCAAAAACATTAATATTTATATTTTGCAGCATAAGCCTAAAAATGGTGTAAATCGGTTTAGTTAAAGATATAGCTCCCATACAACCGATTTTTTCCGACTTGGTGTTTTAAAAATAAAAAAGTATGTAACCTTTGATTTTATTGTAGATTATTATTTTTAGTGTCTGACGAACATTTTTCTATAAAAATAAATATTTCATGGCGTGGTTTTCATAAAGCTGTTTTTGGAATTGAAAACTGCTTTTTGTATATAACTTTTAGCTTGCTTAAAATACAAAAATTTGGCATTTATAAAAGTTATAGCATATAAAAATTGATTTTTTTAGTGTTTCTTAAGTTTTCGGAACTATAGTGATTTTAGCTAAGGTTTTGACGCGAATTCGGAAAGTAATTACGAAATGAATAACTTATTTTATTATATGTAGAACTAAAAATATGTACTTATACATAAAAAAATATTTGTTTTTTGTCTTTTATTTCTAAAACAAAGTATGTGTCTTACAATTTTAATATGTTTTTCAATACAGGGATGCTGCTTTCAAACCATGAATCATGTCTTTACGTCTGTAAAGTTCATACATAAAAAATCAATCAAAAAAAAAATAATTATGAAAAGAATAAGTAAAGCAGTTACCTTCGGCCAGGCCGAAAGTCACATACCCTACACTGCATTGAAAGTGCTTTTTAAATAGATGTTAAAAAAATGTTGAAGAAGTTGAATAAGTCGAAAATAACGTAAGAAGGTTCAAAAATGTTGAAAAGTGTTAGAAAAAACTGAAAATGCTGAAAATATTTAAAAACCATTGAAAAAAGTTGAAAGAAATTGAATAAGTCGAAAAATATGAAAAATGCTGAAAAATTAATAAAAAAATCGAAGAAAATGTCGAATGAAATTGAATGGGAACAGGTAAAAGGTTGGAAATGTCGAAAAAATAAAGGAAATATTGAAAAAAAATAGAATAGAAATGTAAAACACGAAATATGTCACGCCCACTTCTCCAATTCCGCCCACTTTTGCTTCAATAAATGATATTCGTGATTGACATGCACAAACCAAATTTTAGCACAATAGCTTGTATAGTTTGCGATATGTGCCGTAATTATTCTTAAAATTTAGGGCGGTGACATACCCACTGGTACAATACAGTCCGATTTTGATCCAAAAATAGCCTTCCATACACAAACCTCTAACACCAAATTTCAGTATGATTGCTCATATATTTCGACAGTTATGCCACTTAAGGCACTTTAATTGTATGAGAGGTGCCACGCCCACTGGTGCTATTTCGCCAGCTTTTAATCCATATGTGCCTAATACCCAGTAAACCACTTACATCAAATTTCAGATCAATTGCTCCAATAGTTCACTTAAAATAACACTTATAACTTTGTGTTAATGAGGGAGGTGCCACGCCCACTGATGCAATCTTGTAATGTTTCATTTGATTTCAAAGCTTATAGTAACCGACACCTCCGCTCAAAATTTTATGAAGATTACTCTCATAGCACACTATCTATAGCATTAAACGTATTTTGCTTATATGGGAGGTGCCACACCCACCGGCACTATTGTGCCAAAATTTTGCAAGAAGACAGTTTTTAGCGAGTATATCTGCCATATTAAATTTCATAGCGATTGCGTTGTTAGTTCTCTTTTTATAACGTTTATAAATATTGTAGGCTGTGCCACGCCCTTCAACGAAATTTTCCAGAATATTAACGAAACTTGTATTGATGACTACTTTTAGTGGTATCATCCCTAAAATTTTTATGAAAATCTTATGTGGCAATTTGGAGATATACGAAATCCAAATTTTCAATTGCTAAAAAATGCCACGCCCACTTTTACAATTCTGCCCATTTTATGCGCAATTCAAGATTTATAAGATCTGCATTCGTGTACCAAATTTCATCACAATATTTTGCACGGTTTACGAGCTATGGCGCTATGAAAGATAAAATTTAGGGCTGTGCCACGCCCCTTTAAGAGCCCTTGGAAACTTAAAACCTAGCCTGATCCTAATTTTGTTCTTGTCTTCACTAAATCATCAAGTTTCATCAAAATCACAGAAACTTTTTTCAAAATGGACTAGGGTATATTTACATAGAGTATGGGCGGAAGGCGTGGCCGTTAACCGATTTCGCCCATTTTTATATGCTAGCAGCTTGCAAGAAGGTTTGACCTGTGTGCCAAATTTCATTCAATTAGCTTGCTTAGTTTTTGCGTAAACCTGATTTCAACAGACAGACAGACAGACAGACAGACGGACAGACAGACAGACAGACAGACAGACAGACAGACGGACATAGCTATATCGACTCAGGTGGTGACGCTGATCAAGAATATATATACTTTTCCATACTTGCCACGCCCCCTTATATGCGTTACAAACGGAATAACAAAGTGAATATACCCTCCGTGAAACCGCTCGAATCAGAAGTATCATCGTTTTCCATTTGAAGCAATGACATCGTTCCCGGACTTAACTCTGTATAATTCTTTTTAGGCATCTTGCCCGAACTTGCTATGTTCGAGAGTCTTTGGATCAAATCAGTATTTGTGTTATTCCTTGACGCTTTTCGCGTAAAAGGCTCTCTATAACGGCGGACATCCTTATTACGTGCTATCTGTACTCCCTCTGACATTTGGCCAATAGGAATAATGCATGTTTTTATTACGCTGCTTCCATGATAAAGCACTTTGGTGGCAAATAGTACCGAGGATATAAATCTAAATATAAGTACATAGTCACGTAATGCGAATATTTTTGAAAAGTATCCTCATTGGTTGGAAAGCCAGAGTTTAAACATTGAAGCAAGGACGAAACGAAAAATTAGTTTCAAATTTATTCCAGCTCACTTGCATGCGCTAATAGGTCTCGCTTACTTGCCGTTCTTAATTTCATCGCTGATGTTGGGATTTCTACTTTTTGTTAATTCGGTGTATTCTTAAAATTATTTAGTCCCACCAGTGAATTTTTTCGGTGGAGAGCATAAAAATAAAGATAATTCAATTTTACCTCCGAGCCAATCTTTATTTGATGAAAAAATCGCATATTGCTTAACCCTAATAAAGTCAACAGCGATCCACCAGAATCATTATCAAATAAATCAAAATCATTACAATCATCATAAATTAAATTTAACTTGGAATAGTTTAAATAAAATAAAAAAATATACAATACTTAAAGATAAAAATTAATAAATAAAAAAATATCCTATTCATAAAATTTCTCTAGAATATATTGCTATTAATATTCATCCTAAATAATTAATTGAAGAATAAGCTAATAATTTACATAATAAGGTTTGATTTAAGCCTCCTGATGATCCAATTATTGATGATAAAATTATACAGGCAAAAAAAAATTGTTTTTGAGTGGAAATCAGAGATTAATATTAGAGGCGCAAGATTTTGCCAGATTATTAAAATTAGTGCATTTATTCAGTTTAGTCCTTGCATTACATTTGGGAATCCAAAATGGAAATGGGCTGCTAATCGTTTATTTACTGCAGTAATATTTCGTAGCGAGAAGTTTCAGAGGTCATCTTTAAAAAGTGAGAATGGTTGTATGGGTGCCGCACCTAGGCTCAGATTTTTTTTATGAATTCCATTAGTATATATATCAAGCTTTATTGCAATCGTAGTAAGAAGTCTAAATTTATTCGAAACAATTTTCTTATTGACTATAAAACTTTTTTTTTTTAAATACTCACAGTTAAAGTAGGTTTTTTCAGTATACAAATTTTGTTGCTGTGCATAATTCTGCTGAGATTTTTTTACTTTACTCAACTTTAAAGTAAATTTTTTTCAAAAAAATAAAAACTTTCACTTTTTCACAAGAATTTAAAGTTTGCGCTCAATTTTAGCGAACTTATAATTTTTTTGACGTTTTCTTTGTATTCACTTTCAAAGTAGCGTTATTTTTATTACTGCCATATAAGCCAAAAAACTTTTCACGTAAGTGGAGAATACTTAATATATTTGCATTTAAATTTTATCAATAAATCAACTTTTTTTTAGTTTAGTGCCGAAGAGACTTTACTGATTCCATAGTAGAGTAAAATCCTCACTGGCCTTCCTAGTGAGTTTTATCGACCTAGGAAGCTTTTGTGATTCAGTACATCTTTTGGTAAATATTTCGCGCATTTTTGGCGATATCGACTTAGTATAGAAGCGTTTCATACCAAATTGGCCACTTTTTTTGGTCAACCACTCCGATTTTTTTCAAAATTTTAAATGTGTTTGAAACTGATAAGGAACGCATTCATGAATTTTTTGCAGGGGGAATACATTTCGGAAATCAAGTTTTTTTTAAATTCAATTAAAAATAAGCCATGAAGTCTAAAATTTTTCATAAATTCGTATTTTTTTCCCTAAACAACACTTAAAAACACGAATTAAGAAAGAACTACCCGATTGGTGTATTTTTCGCAAAGTTATGAACTTTTGAAAAAAATTGATGTGTGTAAAATGGATAGTTAAAAAATTTGAAAAAAATTTTTGAAAGCGTTTCCTATCAGTCTTAAAAACACAAAAAAGTTAGATAAAAATCGGAGGGGGTGACCGAAGAATATGGCCGATTTGGTAAGAAATGCCCCCATAGAAAATTGTAGCCAATTAACAAATTTTATAAGCAAACAAAAAAAAAATATTTCTTGTCAGTGTTTTGTAGTAAAATACTTTATTTTTTGATGGCTATGGACTTTGACTAAATTGTAGCCAGAGTAAGTCAGAATACTTCTTCCCAATACATCAATCCTAAAAAACTAGCTCAAGTTCATATTAATTTTTGGACTATTATTTCCCAATAGCTGAACATTTATTTAAGCTACATTCGCCCATTTGTTGAAATTCAACCATTATTGTGAAATTCTATAAAATACGTTTTCGTATTTAAAAACGTATAAAAAAACAATTTTTTTTTTGCCATCATTCCCAAAAAATTTGAATTATGATGGTATGTTACCCTGTCCCTATCCCTGTCTCTATCCCTTCTTCACGTCCATTAATTTAGCTGTAAAAACATATTTTCCTGTTAGGGGCATGGCACCACCCACTTTAAATTAAATATCTTTCTTTAGGGCTTAATATATCTTCGAATCCAATTTCATGAAAATTTGTCAATTCGCTTATCCATCCACTATTACTTTAATAGTGAAAACGTTTTCCTTATAAGGGGTGTGGCGCCGCCTCACTTAAAAAGTTTCCTTACTCAGGAATCAGTCTATCTCCTTACAAAATTTCATCAAAATTGGTGTTGCGACTCAGCCGTAACAGTGTTTTTTCCATTAGGGGCGGTGCCACGCCCGATTTAAGAGCTTATGGCAAAATTTCAATTTATATTGTATATAACATAAAATAAATATGTGGGAAAAATGGATTGAAATTCGTTCATTTTGCAAAAAAAATATTTGGTACAGATACCCTAATGAATACATTAAGCTTAGATTTTGCTAAAAAAAATTAATTACTACAAATAGTTATATGGTGAAAATTTTTGAAAATGGGTACGTTGTATGTTACAACATTTTTATTTTGAATTTTCAAAATTCTCTCATCTGGTAGCCCTGAGTTGCAAGTATGTATATGAACGTAGCCGCAAGTGTCATATTTGACAGATTTAATGACAAATACAAAAAAATTTCAACGCATCTACATATGTCGGAAAATTTATATATTATTCGTCATGTTCGGTAAAGTTATTGAGAAATCAAACAATTAACAAATAAATCATTGGAAAAAGGGTTAAACAACAAAATTTCAAGTAATCTTATTGAACTTTGCTACTAATAAACCAATATGAGTCAATCAGAAGTGATAAAAATCGATCAGCCACAGGAGCTGAGTTTCGCGGAATGTAAGTAACAAATAAATAAATAAGTTGAATAAATAGATGTTTTATAGAAAAACTAATACGGATATTTCAGGCCCAGAAAGTGAAGCAGAACAACGAAAACGACAGAAAATCGAAAAATTACTAGAAAATGGAAACAATATTGATCTCTGCGAGTTACAGGACTTGGCGCGCTCTGATTTCGGATTGGTAAACGACAACCTTCGACGCAAGTTATGGCCCATATTGGCCGGTGTTGATATATCCGATTTGGAAAAAGCACCCAGCTTAAGCGATTTACAGACGCATCCAGAGTATCACCAGGTGGTATTGGATGTAAATCGTTCCTTAAAACGGTTTCCTCCTGGTATTCCATACGAGCAGCGAATTGCATTGCAAGATCAATTAACAGTGCTTATATTGCGAGTCATTCACAAATATCCGAATTTACGTTACTATCAGGGATATCATGATGTTGCAGTTACATTTCTTCTCGTGGTGGGTGAGGAGGTAGCTTTTGCCGTTATGGAACAATTGTCTACAAACCATTTTTCTGAATGCATGCAAGAGACAATGGATGCAACACAAAAACGTTTAATGTTCATTTGGCCAGTAGTGAATTTTGAGAATCCGACACTTTTTCAGTTCTTACAGCGTTCGAGCGTCGGTACACTTTTTGCGTTACCCTGGTATTTGACATGGTTTGGTCACAGTTTGAATTCTTATAGCGCCGTCGTACGTTTGTATGATTATTTTTTAGCTTCACCGATCTATTCGCCGATTTTTGTAACAGCAGCTATAATATTGTATCGTGCTGAAAAAATTTTACTGGAGGACTGTGACATGGCTTCGATACATTGTGTATTGTCGAAGGTAATTTATTGCAGAACTAGTACTCTGTCTAGCGTTTTTGTAAATAATTTTGTAGGAACACTTTTTTACCTCAAAAGCTGAAACACATAAACCAGAAACAAATAGTGGAATTCAATTCGATTTCGCTATTTTTAATATTATTAATAGTAAATTACTCTGGTAGTTTGAACAGTTAGAAAAACTTGAATATATTGAGGGTCCATTTTACAGAATTTGTCAGAACCCGTTCGATCTAGCTGCTGCAAAAACTCTCAAAGAAATAAAGGTTTTCCTTTATGGCGCATGCTATGAAATCACTTTCTGGGCTTTTAGATGGATATAATTTTTCAACTTTTAGTTTAGAGGTCTGAAAAATGGATTAGAAACAAGAAAACTAAGGTTTTCGAATGAACCTAAATAGTAAATAAGTAAAATATATTAATCTTTCGCAACGATAGAGCCGTTTGAACAAATATTTTAACTTTCCAAACATTTTTGTATAGAAAAAAAGGCTCGGTTTCTTAAGGACTTAAAAACTTATCATGGGAAATCATTTATTTTGAACCATTCTAGTAGGATGAAGGACATCATATATCAGAAATGAAGGTCTATTAAAATGTAATGCCAATAGGAGAATCCCTTGAAATTCAGTAACATCAAAATAAAATTCTCAAAAATGTTTTGATCCTCACATCCCATTGAAGTCAATTTAATGATAAAAAAGTCTCTCTAAGTGTACAAGGCCGTTGAAATTGCGAAGATTAGGGGGCTGTCATAATGTCCAGCGCCCCAGTAGAACTTTTCCCATGTTTATTAAAGCAGTGACTAATTCAATTCAATTTTTAAACGACTTATTTTAAAATCAAAAGTATTTTGCAATTGCAAAAAAATTCAATTTCTTTCATTTCTTCAAAACATTTAGCTGCCAGACAATCTGCCATTTGAGGAACTTTTGAAGACATCTAGCGCATTATATGACAGATATTCTCTCACTGTAATCGAAAAACAAGTAGAAGAGTTAGTAAGGATAGAGTAAGTTGTTTTTTGTTTTAATTTATAAATGCAAATTTGTAAAAAAATTTCGATTAATATTTTAGAAAATTGCTAAGACAACAAGAAGAGCAAACCTTAATTGAATGGCGTAAAAAACAGGCACGTAATGCACGCAGCGGTAAATTCATTCTAAATCATTGGCTGCCACAGTTTCTGACACCCAAGTCTATGCTTGTAACGACTGCATTTTCGATATTTGTTGGCATTTGCGCTTATTACTATAAGAATCAGTATATGGCGGCAGGTATTAGTTGAGTAAGCGTTTACTTGCAGCCGAATGTACATTATGTAATTCGACATGCAACAACCCCTAAGTGGAATTGTATGATTGGGTTTTCCCTATTTTAGATTTTTTAAATACAATTAATTATTTTGAAGATAAATTGTAATTAGGGGAGACAAAATTTAGATTAACTTTTTTATTTCAATATTTAAGTGTTAATAGCTTTAAGAACGTTTTCATTGCCTACATATTCTTATTTTAAAATATTACCATGCAAAGGAATCGAGTAAATTCTTTAAGTCATTAGCTAAATTAATAAGCAAAAGTAAACTATAGCTTATAATATATTTTTTAGTTGAAGTAAATTTGAAAATAAGTTTCTTACAAGTATTTGTTGTCAATGAAAAAATGCTTAAAATATACTTAACATTTAAGCTTAACAAAACAAAAAAAATCACAAAATTAAGAATCAATGTATGATTATATTTTCCTAATCGTTTTAAAAAACATTTATAGTTACAGCTTAAATTTATCCCACACCTAAAAATACCTTAAAGGAACTTGGTTAATATTGTAAAATAACACATATGTATGTATATTAATAAAAATTTAGAAAAGTATTGAATCTGTTGTTGTTGTTAAAGTTCACTAAAAACATAAAGATCAAAATTGCTATTTTTTAAAAAAAATATAGACAGCTGATGGATCAATTCAACCTGGTAAATGGGCACTGAAAAACAAATTTATTCGTTTATATGTCAGTTGAAAACCAAAGCTTTTAAAATCATAGTAGTAGTTTTTAAACTTTTTTTTTTGCATAATGAACAAAAGTCGGCTAAGCTTGTTCCGTGTTCTTTGTCAACAACATTAAAATCACCACTTTTGAAACACCGAAACCATCGTTCACATGTATATCGCAATGGAGCATGTTCACCAAAAGCTTCTCGGTGGAATCGGTATGATTCAACAGCAGTTCCAATGAAAACAAAAAATTAATGCTGTCCGCGAAAGTCTTTTATCTGGCGCAAACTTCGACATATTGAAAACGGGTATGTAATGTTATTCAGATTACCATAACTCAGATATCTATAATTCAGATATTTCAGAATTTATATAACTTAAAATACAGATGATTTTAAATTAAATTTTCTATCTTTTATATAGAGATGTAAGCATCTCGCCAAGCTATACAATCACTTTGTAAGCTGTAATGTGCGTTATGTGCGTTATGTGCCTTTCGCTTGTTACACATTGTATATGGATATATAGACGAACTATCCACGAAGCTGCTTTCACATTGTAAAAATAATTTTTAGTTGTAAGTATTACTGTCATACTGCTCATCGGTGTTGCTTTTAACATATCTGCATTGCTTTTTAAGTAAAACTTTTGTTTTAAATAATTTGATTTTTTTTTACTGCCGAAATTGTTTTCTCGAAACGTAGCAGCTTTTTAAACTAATAACTACATACTATACATGTAGATGCATGCATGTTTACCAAAGGACATACAGACATTTCTTCTTGAAAACTTTTTTAAGCCAAGATTAACATTTTTGGCGCCAATAAGGAGAAAATTTAAAAACCACCAAACTCTTGAAAGCTTAAGCTGACATTGCGCAAAAATATTGTTTTTTAAATGCACGCAGTTTTGGATATAACATTGATTCTTTTGACTCATTTTGAGCTTTATATGGGTGGTAATGGCCGAAACATGTTCTCTTGTTACCAGGTCAAACTGTCTTGCAATTTTTGTTAAAAAAGCATGGACCGATTGCAAAATTTACAAGTCATTACTAATTCTATAAATTTAGTTAAATTAATTTTAATTGTAAATAATCAGTCGATGAAAACAAATAAACTAGGATTGCTATTTTTAATATGCATACATATGTGTGTCTGTACTTTTTTCGTGCTATTTATGAAATGAATATTACTGAAAAAACCACTTATATTTCCTCGAAATTTGTAGGAAAATCGATTCCTTATATGTTTGTATACTTATAGAAAAAGAAAATGGAACACAAAAACTGCATTAAGGCCTATGGGAAACTTGTTGGTCATTTATAAACTACTGTTGCCACAAAAGGCAAGTAATGAAAATTCAGAAAAATAAAAATTAATACTTTCTAAATATATTTTTTTGAATTTGTAGCAATGCAACTTATGTGAAATATACTGAATCCTTTTTCAGGGATGCATTTCTGTTCGGCCTATAGAAATTCTGATATTTAGAAAGGACCCATTTTTTCACCTTGGAGTTCTTAGTGATGTACATTGTACAACTTGAATCTATGAGAACTTAGACGGAGTCGTCAAAAATGTCAAAATAAAGGTATAAAAAAAGCATAAAATAAACACTTTCCATATTTCTCAATCTCCTCTTACTTTTGTTTAAAGTTCCTGGAAAATTCGACAATATCCTCTTCATCGATGAAAAGTATTCGGATTTCTTTTTGTTTCTATCAATTTCCCAATTTCATTTTATTTATTCAACATTGACTTACAATCTGTAGCCGAGCTAGCTCCACAGAAAAGAAGTTGGTTCAACTCAGTCATATCAAGTAGTGTTCTTCAAGTCATTTTATAAATAAAAATTGTAATTAAAAATAACTATCTGTTCCAGCAACCCGTGTATGCTGTATCCAAGGCAAACGTTCTAACTATCGATATAAATACAAAATTATTTCATTGTCAAAATTAAATATAAATCCGATTTTTTAAGCCATGAGGCGTTCAATTTAGTTTATGTATTATCGCTAGTATTTTACAGCTGCCAATAGTACAATAAGTGAAATGGAAAAATATCTGTACAATCGTTTTATAAGTCTCAATAAACACAATAACAATTCGATTTTGCCTTAAATTTTTAGAGCTATAGGCAGTCTGTCTGCTATCTGCTAACTTTGTATACAGAGATGCAGGTAAACTGCCAACAAAGCGGCCATTGCTTTTTAAAATTAAGCTAAGGCTGTGGATGGAGTTGTGAGCATTATTGCCCGCAAAGAGTTCATCGGCGTTCTTTACAACGTATTTGTTGAAGAATGAAGTATAAATTCCGTTTTCCCTTTTCCGTCGTCTTATAAGAAGATTAATATATCGGTCTTGAATATTCCGCTCTCATATACAAGTCGCTTGTTATTGATTCTGAAAACCATTTTCAGAGGTATCACAATGTAGGCATAGTAATTACCCACTTTTGCCACCTCATGAGCTATTAAGACCATAAGTATTGAGGTTAAAATGTTTATGGTCAAAGAACATAACTTCATCAGGACCGATGAATGGATGATCGCCTACATTGGAACAGAATCAGCTTCCAAGGAATAAAAACTGAGCCTGCTTAGCTTGGAGATTGCTAACTAATACCTGGTCTGTCAACAGACACCACAAATAACAATTCATATATCTTTAATCGTTTTACGATTATGTCTACACTGAGTTGATCGATTTCCCAGGCCAGAATTTAGCTTCAACGTTGAATTTAGGGAAAGTTGATATTGTCTGTATAATGTGGTACAAAAATAGTGCAGAAGTTTACACTGTACATTTAACAGCAGCTTGTATCTTACATTAATGACGAATATACCAAGGTAGTCCTTACTGGACAAATAGTGATGCTGATAGTTGTTAGACAAGCATTTGTCTCTTTAAATTTAAATTATTTAAAGCATGTGCCTCATCGAAACCATACTGTGCACCGCTGGCAGACTAGCCATAAGACGTTTATGTTAATTTGTTTTTAGTTAATTTATTACGAATAAAGGTGGACGAACACCCTTAAGAAGATTCACTATTTTTATTATTTCTTACATTCTAACTTTGGAACTCCAACATCAAAATTAGAACTGGTAGTATTTTGAGAGTCTATACTATTCACCACCTTCTGCAGAACTTCAATAAATTCATCTAATTTCTGTTGATTCATTTGAAAGTGCAACTTATCCCGTTTTCCTGTTGATTGTAGACAATTCAAGGTTACTGTTACCAAATGACGGCGATTTTGTGCAAAGCTGCCGTCACCCATGATGTGACGCAAATCCCAATCGAAAGACTCAACTAGTGGGTGCTCGCGTGCTGTATGTTCCCGTACTAGAAATTTTATTATCTCCGGCCTGCGTATGCTCAGCACCATTGGCACCATCTGCTGCAGATCTGGATTCATATTGGCAAAATCAGTTAGCAGCTCTGCTTCTGAGCTATTGTCAATGCAATGATTCTTGTAGCTTTTGGCGATGGCTTTGACTGTCAGCAAGAAGTCATCAGAGTTCTGGAAGCCATATTTGTGGCAAAGTTTGAGGAGGGAGGCATCGGTGCTGTGATTACCAATTAGGTAGTCGATAGAATGATGTAAAATCTAGGAATAGGATAACAATAAATACAAAGATTCGAAAATTGTTATTATTAAAATTAGCCGCTTACTTCAATAAGGATTTCTTTGTTATCGATATTTAGCAGAAAGTCTTGCATTTTGTTGCAAGAATTTATAAACAAATACTGCACGAAATTGACAGCTTTTTTGCTTGCAGTGTTGTCGTTTGAAATGTTTTTTCTTTCATTGAATTAAACATCCCATGCAAGCAAAAACTATAACCCCTATCGGAAAAATATTGCGATTTACTTTTCAAATAGCAAATGTACGTGCTCCGATTTTCGAAAATCGAAAAATGTTTCCGGTTTCAAATCGGAAACTGCTGGGTCGGTGAAATGAAAAGTAAATTTCCGTTTTCGTATAAATAAACAACAGACTGAAATCAAAAAATTTTTTTATGTTCTTCTGTAATGTTTTAAAATAATTTTGGCGTACTCAAAAACAAAATTCAGGTTGATTTCATTGTTTAAGTAAATATTTACTGGCCACACCTCAATTTTTATTGTTAAAAAATTTGTCAAAACAACAATAAGTTGCGATTTGCTTTTAAGCGATCTGAGAAATGATAAATTCAATTATCGATATGTCTGACAGAGACAACTAGATAACTGAAATTAACGAATTCCGGAGCACCTAAAAATTAAATCGTACGATTTATATTAAAACGCAAATCGCAAAACCAAGAGTAAATGGGAGCACAGCTGATAATAGCGCTTTGTTCACGCTTTGTTTTCAGCTTTAATTAAAGTGCTTCGTTTGCAGTATGCTGCTTCAAATAAAGGCACACATCCACTCTTGCTATTAACTGCTTCAAACAAAGCGTTTTTTCAAGCATTTGCCTCATATGCTATGATGTTATTAACCCTAGTAGCATAAGGGGAAGTTATGAAGACAAAAATCCAACTTACAAAACAGTGATGTCTTTAAAATAGCTTTGTATCGTAATTAATAAGATATTTTGTCTTTGTAGCGAAATTTGGTTTTAAAATATCTTGCTAGAACAAGATATAAAGTCATGATAAAGAGACAGCATGTCTGCTATGTCTTAATACTGTAGACATATAAGTCACTTGCAAGACGAGCTAAGCCACATTATTGTCCATTTTTTGTCACTTTACCAAAACAAATGTGAGAAAAATGATTCGCTTTTGACAGATGGCCTAGTAGATTTCTGCTACAAGAAGTGTCTTTCTTTTGAATTTGTGGTAAAAAGTTTAAAATCGCGTGCAGGGATTGTCCGGTCAAGCCCGAAATTTCATGTTAAGGCCAAGCTTCTGGTAGGAGTTTAAAGATTTTAGAAATAGCCGGGACGATTTATGTGACATGGATTTCATGAGGAAAAAAAAAGAAATGTTCATCAACTTAATTTCCGAAAAAATTTAAATTTTACCATTTGAAGAAAAAATAATGTTTTTGAAGGCCGGGAACAGAATAACCATGTTACTACAATTGTAGCAGATCTGTTACATTTTCTTGATTCTTAAAGTTCAGTACAGTAAAGTTCAGAGTTATTGGCTTCTGCCACATTTTCTCAAGATATTTTCCTCGAGTAGATCCAGGAACACAAATAAATGTAAATAGACCCCGCTTAATATATCCCCGGATAAGTGGTCTAAAAACCCAATGAAATTTTCCTCATTTGAACTATTAAATGATTCCCGCTTAGTTGATTTTCCCACTTAAATAATCAGAAAAATTATTTCCCATGTTAAATTCCACTTTTAAGAGATCAGGCGAAGAAGAGGAAGAAACTACTGATAGAGTTCCAATTTTTAGTGAACTACTTCAAAATATTCAAACCCTTCGCACATATTTTCTTCCTCGAAAGAAATATTTCAATGAATTAGAAAATATGGAGAGAAATCCTTACCAATAGACTGCCAAAGAAAATGCAATCGTCCATAACCGATTTTTTAAGCAGATTTAAGGAATAAATACATACATACATACTTTTTTTGTGAAATGCTACACATACCTAAATACAAAGGCATATACTTTTTTACTTCAATTATGCAAGATTCTTTTAATTGATCCGTTGGATCAAATAAGCGGGCCCGCTTTATTGATTCCCCGGTTAAGAGATCCCAATTCTTTGCGCCGTTAAACGATCTAGCGGTGTCTACTGCGTACGTATCTGAAGCAGCGATGGGCACGTAGTGTCACTTTTTACCCTCATGACCCGGACCGTTATTCGACGCACAAGCTAGCAAAAAAATGATTCGCAAAATTTCAACGCAATCAACGCATAGCGATGACTTGAGTCCGAATGAAAACAAAAACAACACACAAAGACATTAGTGATGGTACCTCGACGAATGTAGCAATTTTTTTTGTTTGTAGTGCAATTTGGTTTTTTTGCTGTTTGCGATTTTTGCAAGGAAAGCTTGATTTTGTTGTTGCGTCCTTTTGCTGCATTTCCATGCCCACCGCTGGTTTAAAGTATTAAAACGTATAATGGAACACAATGCGTGGAATACATGATTTAATGGGACGGAAGTACATATTTGATGGAATTTTAATACTTATGTATTCCCAATTGGCTGAATACAAATTAATTATTCTAACTTCCTTTGCCGCATAGCCGGATTAAGGCTTTGCGAAGCTTGGGGATATAAAAAGGAGAGGGGCCCTTTATAAAGAAATAGAAAAATTTATGAAAAGGCCACCCATCAAAATGCATTACTATCTTTCCCGTATGTCTTATACTGTAATCTTATACACTCGACACTTGCACCCAGGCACAAAACCGCGTTGATTGGAATTGATTGAACTGTGCACAATATTGGGAAATTCTCAAAAAAAGTGTGCCGAGTTCTCTCCATAAACCTGCAGATACAAAGTGGCCTGCTAAAATTGAAGCAGCTAACCCGTTTTCCAATCATACTCCAGGATTGCAAAAAGCACTCGAAAGCTTAAATGAACTCAATCTTATGGCTAAAACTCGTAGTGATGTCAACGGTATTCTGAAGTACATGAAAGGTTTCGAATGCATATTAATGTCCTCGATGTGGTATAAAATATTGAAAGCTATCAATTAAAGAGGCATCATTCTTCAAGCAAGAGACGTGACCATCGACATCGAATCGAACCGATATGATTGTCCCTCATAAAAACATACATTAATGTGTCATATTACATAGTGTTTCATCAAAGAATTGGCGATAGGGGCCCGAATTTATGCATTCCCCGGGCCCAGTTTTCTCTCGGTGGCCCTGATATCCGACGTTTCATGTTTAATTTTGTGTGAAAAAATCAGAAAGGTATCTGACGAACTTACCTTGTGAGAAGAGTCAATGTAGACAACCTTTTTTGATTTTCATAGAAAAAGTCACTTATGGAAAACTACATCCGATATTCTACCACTTTAGGTTTTTTTCAGTAATGTCGGTCTTGCAGCAAAGGAGCGATATGTACATTTACATAACACTAACGTTGTATTAATAGAACATGAAGGTAATATTAACTTTAAATGAAGGTGCATCTATGCTATGGTCAGGGTGCATATTTATTTTAATGTTGTATCAATGTCATCAAAGTATTATGTTGGTGCTATCACACATGTGAGGACTAAAATGCTTCGATATTTTACGAAATTTTCAGTTACTCGCAACTCAATTTTTTAGTGAAATTATCATTTCCATATTCAAAATAAAGCAGTTGTCCCGTAGCAAATAAACGTGGCGAATTTGTAATGGCGTTTTTATTTTAAAAGATTTCTATCGCAGTTGCAGTGCAGTGTAAGAAACTTTATACGTTTTGCGTATTTGCTAACATAGCAATTGTTGTTGTTTTGTTGTCTGCTGCTAATGCACCAAAGTAGCAGTGGAGGCGATGATAAAATATTTTCGAAGCATTTCGAAAAAGATAAAAATAAAATATTAATACTACAAGGCTGTGTTTCTAAAAGTGTCTGCTGTGACCCGCTGGCGGTCAATTATAAATCAACGTTCCAACTTCAATTGACTAAAGTTCATGCTGGAAGGAAATCTGTTACAAATCCTATGATTCAGATTTGACTTCAAATTAAAAAAATAGTTCCTACTTATAACGGGTGGTTTCTTAAGCGTTTGGTTTTTGAAAATTGAAAATGAAACAGAAAATTTGCAGCAGGTTTTATTTGGAGCAATTGGTGCTTTCATTTACTTTTTATAGATTAGTCCATGTAAATGTTGCCTGCGACTACGCTTGAGGTAAGCACCAATTTTGGCGTACTTTTTCCAGAATTTCGGCCGGTATCTCACTCATGGCAGCTGCAATTGTGGTTGGCTTGCTCCTGTACACGAGAGCCTTCTTGTAGTCTCACAAAGTCATAGTTTAGTGGGGTCAAATCGCAACATTTTGGCGGCCAATAGACTGCTCCAAAGCGTGAGATTAATTGCTCACCAATTTCGCCTCTCAATAGGTCCATGGTATAAGGTGCCGTGTAGCATGTGACACCATCTTGTTGGAGCCAATTCTTTAATTATGGGCAAAAAAAAGTCGGTAATCATTGCACATTACCTTGCTCCATTGACTATGACATTGCGACTTTCAGTATTTTTGATGTCGCCGGCAAACAAACCGCACCAAACAGTGCATTTTACAGGGTGCAATCGAAGCTCTTGAACTGTCTCTGGCTGCTCTTCAGAACGAATTTGGCAATTCTGTTTGTTGACGTACCCATTGAGCCAAAAATGAGCTTTGTCGCTGAAGAAAATTTTTCGATAAAGACACATTTTTCACAGAGCACGAATTTTGACAATAAAATTTAATAATTTGCAAGCGCTGTTCATTTGTTTGACTATTTGTGTACAAATGGCAAACTTATTTGAGCATTTTTGGCAGTAACGCATGTTACGAATTGCGCATAAAATGTCAAAAAACTTACAATGAAAAAACAAATAGCAAAAAAATCACCCGTTACAATCCCACTAACATTAGGTTAACTGAATTAAAAAAAAAGTGTGTCGACAAATTTTTTGGTCACAGAACCACATTTTCACAAAACCCAAATGCCATCACTGATTCTGACCCATTAGTTGAAGTGTGCGCAGTGGCGTAGCGTGGAGGGAGTACTTTTTCACAGTCTGAATACATAAAACAAAGTCGGGTTAGTTACACCACTTTTTCTAAGCTCAAGAATGGCTGGACCGATTTTAATGATCTCTGATTTGTTGTATTTATCTCCGCTCTGAATAGCAGAATAACTATAAAATATCGGTTAGGATGTATATTTATAGTGGTCCTTAGACAGAAATATTTTCAAAATATCATTCTCACAAAGATCGGTTAATTGACTCAAATGGAATTTACACCACGTATTTTCTATATTAAAAGGCACAGCTAAGGCTACAAAACTTTTAGTTAGAGTGCATATTTAGGGTGGCCTTCATACAAACATAATTTTTTCGCAGACCGCTTGCCTAATCGATTCTCATGGAATTTACACCATGTGGCCTTTATATTATGGGGCACAGCTTAGGCCATAAAAATTTTATTTAGGGTGTTTTAAAATGCTTTTGGTCTTATGGTCTATGGAAGGTTTTTATAAAGTTTGGTTTAGATAAATGGGCGCTGACACGCCCTTCATATTCAAATTCATCATATCTCATCAACGACTTGGTACAAATATACAAGTATAAAAGGCACGGGCAGCAGTAAGTTTCAAATCCAAAAATGGGCAGTACCCCGCCTCCCATATCCGAATAAAACCACATTTTGTATATATATAAAAGACTATTTGATGCAGATGTACGTTCAAAAGATTATAATAAATGAAACTCATCGCCCCACCTACCAGTTACTGTTATTTTGTTACTGTAAGAGCATAACAACGTCTGCCAGGCCTGCTATATGAATGTAAAAAAGTATCGCTTGAGTTCATACAACAACGCGCGACCTACCGAAAAAGGCAGAAGAGCGTCTGCCGGGACAGCTAGTATATCTTATATGTTTTAATCTGAAAAGCGGCTTCTCAGAATTCATATTCATTGATTGCGTCGCATGAGTTCATGACCTCTAATCAGCATTTTCGAAAAGAGCACTTTGGAGACAAATGGCCAGTTACAAGACTTTTTGATACTTTGACACTTACAAAATACGAATTTCGGAACAGTTGGGTCACTTCAGCAATATGTTCTTCTCAGTAAGCTTGTTGTTAATTCGGATTCGGGATTTGACCTATTAAGTTTCGATTAGGTTCATATGGGGGCTTAAGGATGGTGTACCTATCACTTTAATGCAATTATAGAGCGTCCATGTCCTACACTAGAGCCATTTCTGCTTAGTGTCATTGAAATTCTAAGCATTTTTTTTCAATTTCTTTTAAAGATTCCTTAAATAAAAATCCTTCGTCGATATTTCAATATGTCTCAGGTACATTGCCTTAAAATTTCAGTTCTATAAAAGTGCCACGTCCACAAGTCTAAAGCCGCACACTTTTTGTAGTTTTAGTTTGTGTCACCAAATGTTGTACTAAGATTTATAATCTTGACTTCAGTAGTTTCTTCACTTAAGCATTTTAAATATTTTGCTAGTATTGAAGTTATCACTCCCGTGCTTCAAATCGGTTCACTCCTTGTCCAGCCACTGGGCTCGTCAAATTTTAGTCTAATGCTTATCCGAACTCTTCCTAGTATTTGTATGAAATTTGGGTACACTTCCTCAATTAAGTCTCTCAGTAGCATTCTGAATTGTTTTTAGTATTTGTATGACAATTGGGTGTGACACTTTAATAATTCTGTCAGCACAGGAATTTAACCATCCCTAGTATTGATGTGAAATATCGTTGCAATACCTTGAATAATTGTCTGAGCTAAGCTTTTTAAAATTATTGGCCAAGTAGTTCCTGAGGTAATTCCGAACATATAGAAAAATGCCCAAGGTAAGCTTAGGTTAATGTGAGCGGTAGGCGTGTCCATCAACCGATTTCATTGATTTTGAATTCAAAGAAATATAATTGAAGATATGTAAAACTGTTCAAGTGGTGTTTCAAATTTTATCAAATGATCCTGTTACGTTTTCGAGATATTGTGATTTCCACAAACACAGGCAAAAATAAACTTTTAATATTTGCAAAATGTATGTAATTTGAGAACGTTCCTTGTTTTCAAACGAAAATCAAACTACACACAGTGGCGTACGTTGTACATCGGGTACCCGGGGCAAATAAGCTATTTGCCGACTCCTGCAGAAAGAAATTTTCAACATTTTGTGGTTTTTGGGAAAATTTACTTTAGTTACTAAAACTATTTTCATTTACAAAAAAAATAAAGGTCCTTTGCCGCACCTTGAACGTTTCGCCCGGGGCAACCACCCCCCAAAATACGCTACTGACTATGAGCTCAGACTTACGAGCATTAGCTAGATCTTAAATAAATAATTAAAATTGATAAAAACGAAGTGTTAGCTTTGTGTTCAATGAGAGGGAGTTGGAAGCTTAGAAAAAGTTTGAGCAACACTGCATTTATCAAATAAAATATAAATTGCGACTGAAGTCATAGTAATAAGAACGATGTGAAGGCGTATTTGCGGTACATTGGTTTAGTTATTTTAATTTATATTTTTAAATCTCAAATACTTAAAGTCTTATGAGTTTTGTCGTAATTTTGTACAATTTAAACGCCTACTTAAAATGCTATTTTCATGTTTTTAGCATGACATTTCACTGCAATATTGTGGTATATAAAATGCGAGTCGCTGAAGTCAGATATGACATGCCACGTTATTAAAAATGTATGCCTTCATAATAAAAATCAAACGAATTATTTCAAAATGTTGATAAAAAAATTTAATAGAAATATGTATGCAGTAAATATGTAGAAAGATACCTCTGGGTACATTAGGGTGATTCTTCTGAAAAAATTTGGGGCGCCCCCTCAATTAGTTCGAAATAGGATAAAAAAATTTGGAATTTTTTTCAAGTTTTTATCTTTAACCCTTGCTGACCCTATTTCATTTTATATATGAAAATTATCATTTAATGTATGAAAAATCCTCAATTTCAAAGTTACACAAAATTATTAATTTTTGTTTAATTTAAATTATTCAAAAATTATAAATTCAGTAAATTTATTTTCTACATTGTAGTTTTGTCAAGATGCCATAAAACATAAAATTCATACAAAAAGAGTCAAATTTAGAGCTTCCAGCGGTCGCAAATTAAATTTTTTAAAAAAACTTTTTCTGATCTATTTTAGTGGATGTTGCACCTTTAAAACAGTACCAAGCTTTTCTTATTTTTTAATTTTTTTGATTTATGTCTATAGGACGAATCCTTGTGTCTTGGTGCAAAAACTTATCACACCTTATAACGTTTAGTGGTTCGTGCGATTTTTGGATTTTATTGCTGCAAGGATATTTTCTTGTCCTTGGGAGGCAGTCACTCTATAAGTAACTACTCATCGATTCGGTACACTCCGAGTCACTTTGGGTCACTTGGAGTCATACAGGTGATTGAAAATCGCGATTTTGTGGTTTGCGTGCGATTTTTGTAGAATTGTACTGTAACACCTATAAGCCACGTTAGTTTCGTATGTATGGGAGGTGCCACGCCTACTAAAGAAATCCCGTCGAATTCCATTTAACTTCAAAACTTAAGGTAACCGACATCTCTGTACCAAATTTAATTAAGATCACCCACATAGTACACTAAATATAACATTTAACGTCTTTTGCTTGTATGGGAGGTGCCACGCCTACTGGTTCTATTGCACACATTTTTGGTCATAAGATACTTTATAGCAAGTATATCTACCATGTGCATTTTCATAACGACTGCGTTGTTAATTCTCTTATTATAACGTTTATAAATATTGTGGGCACACCCACGCGTGGCACACGCCCTTCAACTAGTTTTGCCTGCAGTGATACTATCTTCAAAATTTTTTTGAAAATCGTGAGTGCCGCTTTCGAGTAATATTGAAAAATATTTTAAATTAATTGAAATGACACGCCTACTTTTTTGATTCCGCCCATTTTTGACAAAATTTAAGATATTTTTGATCTGCATCTGTCTATCAAATTTTATTACATATATAATACATATTTATTATATATATAAATATATATATACAGGGTGTTTTTTTTAGAGGTTTGTTTTTCGAATAGAGATAAAACTGGCATTTTATGGTCAAATCTGGCAACTCTAATGTCATTTATGTTCAGTTTGGTTTGCCATTTCATCATGAACAGGTTGACAAAAGAACAACGCTTGCAAATCGTGCAAATTTATTTCGAAAATAATGGTTCAGTTCGCGAAGTTTACCGCAAGCTCCGTCCATTTTATGGTCGACATAATCGTCCATCAGAGCAATTAATTCGGTTAACCATGGATCGTTTTCGCACTACGTTTACTCTATGTGATAATACGCATCCGCAGAGACGTCGAACAGTGCGCACCGAAGAAACAATTGCCGCTGTAGAGCAAAATGTTGAAGAGGACCCGAATGAATCGATTCGCCACCGTTCACAGCAATTGGAGCTTTGTCCATCAACTTTATGGAAGATTTTGCGCAAAGATCTTGGCTTGCGACCTTACAAGATCCAGTAGTAGTACATACATATGTTCACTTTTATTTATCAAGAGGCAACAATGAAGCAAGCCTTAATTATGGCAGCAAACAACAGATTTCCGGTTGACATTTGTGTTTCTCGATATTCTCGGTAGTTTCCTTTTTCGCGTTTTGGACCGTCCTATTATGGGCTCACTGACTACTTTTTCTAGCCAAAGGCTCTATAAGGAAGTTTTTGGGGTCGCTGATTTCGATTTTAATGTCATAGTTTAAAAATTTTAAATGACGACTTTAATGTGGCATCCGGTATTTTAAGTCCATATTTGATAAATTATTTTAAGATTTCGGAATTTGGTATTAAAATTGAAATCGGCGACCACTCCCATTCCCTTATACCAAGTTTTTTAGACATGTAATGCATTTTGCTTTCAAATAAAAATATCTGTTTGCTGAAATTTAGATGGAAACCTTAACCCATTCAACCTTTTTGTCAAAAAACATAATTTCTTTAAAATGTGTTTTTTTTTATTCATTTCAGATTTGAAATTCAATTAAGGACTGTCCCAGAAAAAACTTACGTTTTGCTTTTTAGCTATAAAAAAATACCCAGTAATTTTTTTGGTCTTTTTCCCATTTTTATTAAGAATTGCTAGTGTTCAGAATATAAATAACTAGAAACTAAGTAACAATTTTTCTTTTCTATAAAAATATCTTACTTTTTTCGTAAGGCACTTCATTAAATTTTGTCCAGTCGTTTCATCGACAGTATGGTACGATTTTTTCCACTTAAGTCTGAAGATTTGTAAATTTTTTACAGTCCTATCACTGTTTCAAAGATCTATTTCATTTGAGCCCCATTATCTCTCAATTGGGCGGAGCTCTGGACAGTTGTGCAAATTTGCTATTTTTGGTACAAAATTGGTCTTTTTACTTTGATACCGTGCCATCGTATCTTAAGAGTAATGAGAGGTTACTAAATCTGGCCAGAACATCACAGTACCCTCATGTGCATGAATAAATGGTAGAAGACGTTTTTCGAGGCACTCGTCTATATAAACTTTAGAATTGATTTTGCTTTGCGCAACAAAAAATCTGCTTCTGAGACCACAGGTGCATATGGCCTGCCAAACCATATATTTCTTCGAAAATTTCGAAATTTTTTTTTCTTTGCATTTACTAGACACATGCCCTTTCTTCGGTGATGTATGGAATTCGTGCCCAGGTAGCTGCTTAAAATCTGCTTTGACTTAAGTTTCGTCGTCCATAACACAGCAATCAAATTTCGTCAGGTACCTTTCATACAATTTTCGGGCTCACATCTGAGCCATCAACTGCTTTTCATCAGAACGGTCTGGTACTTTTTGAACTCTTTATGTCTTTAGTTTACTTTTCTTCTTGATCTTTTGTAGAGTAGATTTTGATGTACCTGCTCTTGCCGCCATATCTCGCACAGAGGTGTTGGGTTTTTGCTTAAAAAATCGCTTCACCTTCGTCGCTACCTTTGGGTTAGAAAATTCTGGTTTTCTGTCTGAACCTTTTTCGTGAAACAGGTAGACCCTTATTATAATTTAAATAACCGCAAAGACAGATTTTCCTGATGCACCAACTTTTTTTGCTATAGCTAATTATTTTAATTTTGGATTTTGCAGGTATGTGGACAAAATCAGTTTGCGGACTTTTTGTTGCTTGCTAGACATCTTTGTCGTCAAAAGTGCTATCTTCAAGTGGTATACAGCATCTGGCCAAATCCAATATTATGTCTTTTTAGACCTATAATATTATCAGGTAGAGCATAATACAAAAAATAAGAAACTTAAGTTTTTTTTTGGGACAGCCCTTATATTAATAAATTTTTCTTTCGTAGGAACTTTTCTTAAAAAACCAAAGTTTTTAGCTGATGTATATTATAACTCAAAACTTTAAATAATTTTCTCTACTTTAAAACTTATGATTTATTTTCTAAAATTAAATTTTTCTCTTCAAAGTCTTCTTCTTCGTTGTCGTCATCTGTACTTTTATTTGGGTCTCCGTGCTGTTGAAGCAAATATGCTTCAGTGAGATCCTCACAAATTAACAAATGGATAAATCCTGGTGGCATCGTTGCACATTTCGTTTTGTGTGCGCGTGTACTTAAACGCAGAGATGATATAAGTGGATCTAAAGAATCCATAGCCCATCGAAAATATTATCAGTGCGGCTAGTTTTGCGGGCTCAGCTTTATAAAATTTATGCCGCGTTTCAGCAGAATCCTCACCAAAGCAGCCAAGTGAAAGGAATGTGTTTGGCAAAGTTCGCGCACATTTTCCACTAAATATTTCGGAAATGCATCAAGATGGTTTTAATCTCGAATTTTTTAGCAGAAATTTGATAATACATTCCTTTTTTCGATCATTGATACGCTCGTTTCGCCAAACTCGAAAATGCTCGAAAGTATTGAAGCATAAGTTGTCTGGAAAAAAAGGGGGTTTCTTAAAAATCGCAATACAAAACATGATGAAAAAGACTTATCACATCTTATATTATTATTTTTGTTTTTGGTTTCAGGCTGGGCAAACTTAAGAATTAAAAAATCACAATAATTTTTTAAAAATTTTCGTATATGAACATTAAAGTACTTATCTTTATTTTCCATGTTTTAGTTTTTTTTTAACTTTTGTTTTGTAAACAAGAATAATATTTCAATAACCTTAAAAAAATCGCACACACAATTGCATTCACAATTCTACTCAGTAAGCTAAAATTTCATGCTTTGATATTAAAATTTTGATTAGAAGTTACAAAAACAAAGTGCATTTTTGTTTGTTTTGAAGTATTTTCTATTAGATAACAACAACAAAACAATAACAGAGTGTGAAAAAATAGGTTTTGGCCAGCAAAAGTGGTCAGCGAGCCCATAGTGCGTTCATATGCTTTTAATCGAAATTTCTAAAATAATTTTGGAAAATATGATTTCTTATTGAAAGCGCGCACTAGTCAAAATTCTGAAGGGCTTGTAGGAGAAGTAAATGCAGAAATTTTTAAAAATTTTACATTTGTAGTGCAAATTTCACGCTGAAGAACGATTTTAACGCGTTTGCAGCTTTTTTTTATATTTCGCAACATTAATAACGAAAATATAACGCTCAAAATCGCGTTAAAACCTCTTGGTAATACAGCATTCACACAGAAAAATGCGGAAAACGCTGCATTAACTGCATATTTTACTCAGAAGAGAGAGAGAGAGAGAGAGTTGTAAAGCGAAGAGAGAAAATAGTTGGTGAGATGATTCGCGCATTTAAAGCGTGAAATATTTTAACATTTGTGCTATGAGATTTTACTACAATAATTGTAGGTAAATGTTGTAAATTCCCGACTTTTTTTCCTATAGTGTATATTACTCCAATAACCCACTTCTATATGGAATTAATTTTATTTATCAATTTTAACGCACCATTATAACTTTTTTGAGGAGTCATAGAACGACTTATGATAGCTAGACTACTAAGTTCACGCACTGCGATTTCATTAGCGTTCATGTTAAAATTAAAACTTAAAAACAAATTTTATTATATATCTTTATAGTTTTATAGCACAAAAAAATTATTAAGAACAATTATATTCAAAAGTTTCAACAAGAATAAATTAAAGTTAATTTTTTCCCAAAAACATATTTTTCAACGATTGCTCGATTCAATACCCCTTCTCAATCGCTTAAACCTATCTCGAAGCATAATTTCTTGAAACGAATTGCATCTAAGGAATTTGTAAATATATCCGCCAATTGATTCTCTGTTGCAATCCATTTGCAATATGGTCTCTTATGAAATGATGTTTTACATCAATGTGTTTCATGCGCTTGCATTCTAAATTTGTAGTCATTCCGATGCAGCCTCTATTGTCTTCAAATATTTGGATTGGCTTGTTTTACTTGACCACGACACAGGACACTTATATACTTTCAAAAAATTTCCACTCACTGATTTTCTGTCTATTGCATCGCTTGCCCAATCTGCATCAGCATATCCCACAATCTTTTTGGCATTTGTATTTCGTTTAAGTATAAATTTTTTTCTATCGTTCCTTTTACATACCGCACAACTCTTTTTAAAGCTTGTCAATTCTCTCCGGAAGGGTTTTGTTGATACCGTCCCATAGAGCCAACTGAGAAGCATATATCAGGTCTAACAGTTAGCATTATGTACATGAGACTTCCTAACATTTCCCTGTAAGGTTTATCTGAGATTGTGTCATCTTTTTTTTTATTGTAGCTGTAATCCCTTTTCTATTGGTGCTCGAACTGGATTACATTTAGACATTCCAAATTTGCTTATATAACTACTGACTTCTTGTGATAATTTTAGCCATCTATTGCCAAATTCGATTTTCATACCAAGGAAATGCTTGAGAGTACCACAATCTGACATTTCAAATTCTACTGTTAAGCTTTTCTTCAAGGATTCAGTTTCTGTGAATTTATTTCCAGCAATCAACAAATCATCAATATATAGTAAGAGAATCAGTATTTCATTTTTTTCTCATCTATTCGGGTATAAATACAATAATCATGTTTTGATCTTTGAAATTCCAAATTCAAAATCAAATCATTGAATCTCTTGTTCCAACATCTTGGAGCTTGCTTAAGGCCATAGAGCGATTTTCGAAGCAGCTTACATGCTTTTCCTTCTGCACCAATTATCCCTTCTGGTAAAGCCATGTAAATATCTTCATTCAATTTGCCATGCAAAAATGCTGTCTTTACATCTAATTGCTGGAAATAAAAATTGTTGTGCATACCCACTGCTAAAACAACCCTTAATGTGGTCAGTTTTACCAGTTTCATTATAATCAATCCCTGCTTTCTGCAGAAATCCCTTTGCAACCAGTCTGGCTTTATATCTAGTAGGTACACCATTCTCGTTCTCTTTAATACAAAATATTCATCTTGATTTTAGCAACTTTGCATTCTTCGGTGGTTGACATATTTCCCAGACTTCATTTTTCTGCATTGAATTAAGCTCTTCTTCAACAGCAACATAAGCAGCAGAAGTTGCTCTATAGCCAGTAAAGTTTTCCTTCTGCGATGGGAGCGCAGCTGGTACATCGTCATGGTCAGCTTCAAAAAACGTTATTTACCAAACTTTCTTGATTAGTAGCACCTTCAAATGTACAATCTATTTCATTGGTAGCATCCTGAAATGTGTCACCAACTTCATTAGTATCATCTTTGTCACTCACATCGTCATCGGACACAAGCATTGACTTAATTTCTCCCTCTTGCATGTGGTTTCTTGTAATTATCAACTTGGAATTAACTACTTATTTCTCCTGTTGTTTATTGTTGTAGGGAAAATAGTTTTCCTCAAATTTTACATCACGGGAGGTAAACAGCTTTTGTGCATTCATGTCCCAGAGTCGATAGCCGTTTGGTGCATACCCAAGGCAGTGGCCTTACGACTTTTTGGATCAAGCTTCTTTCGTTTCGAATTTGGAATCCATGCAAAAGCTTTGCAGCCAAACACACGTAACTTTCCCACATCTGGCTTTGTACATACCACATCACGGCTGGGGTGACAGGATCTTCCAATAGTTTCGTGGGACTTATATTTATTAGGTATACACTAGTTAGAGCAGCCTCACACCACATTCGTCTTGGCATTCCCGATTCAATCAGCATAGACCTAACTTTTTCCACCACTGTGCGATTGAAACGCTAAGCAACTCCATTTTGCTGAGGTGAGTAGGCCATTGTGGTCTTTGTACCATTGCTCCTGGTCATTTGAACAGTACTCTTTTCCTTGATCAGCTGTTATTTTGAATATCAATTTTTCAAATTGTACTGTCACCATTGCTTCATATTCTTTTAAGGCATTGAACACTTAAGACTTCCTTTGGATAGTATATATGATGGCGAAGTGTGTGTAATCATCGATGAAAGAGATGAAATACTTAGATCCGTTCCATGCAATTGGATCTATGGGACCGCAGATATCTGAATGAATCCGCTCAAGAGGTCGCTGCGCTCTTTTTCAGGTTCCATTAAACGGATCACGCCAGTGTTTGCTCTCAACACATACATCGCAAAATCCAATTTGCTTAGAACTTACATTTAAACCGGTGGTAAGGTCTTTCTTCACAAGCTCATCGAATGCACTTTGACCAATATGGCCTAGACGTTTATGCCATAATTCAACTTCACTTATGTTGCAGATGTTTGCACTATACCTCTTAACGTTGATTTCCATTTCATATAGACCGCCACGCATATAAGCAACTGCAATAAGTTCAGTATCCTTGATGATTTTCGCTTTATTTTTACTAAACTGCACCTCAATTCCAGCACTTATAAGTTTTCGTACACTTTAGACGACAATCCTTAATTTGGTGCCCGAATTTTCCACATTTAAAACACTTTTCGTATGTGTCTTTTTCGCAGAAAATGCAGTCTTCTCACCGTACTCTTCATGTTGCCTATCGTTAAATCTGCTTTCTTCTAGCACGAGCCTCTCCTTTGCCATGTTGATAGTTACTTTACCATCCTCTAAATTCTGTAATGCGGCTACTAGAGGGTCACACTTTTCTGGCAGTGTCATAAATAGCTGTGTCAGCATATTACTTTCTTCCAAAGCTGCCCCAGATATTTTAAGTTGCCGTATCAAATGCTCAAATGTTGTTAAGTGCCTTACCACGAACTCTCCTTCCTTCATACGAAGTTTTGTAAGCTGCTTTCGAACCAAAATCTGACTGACTACTGACTTCTTTGCGGAAACCGACTGTATGCTTTCCCACATAGCTCTTGCTGTTGGCTTATCTCTTATATATCCCAAACAGTCATTGTGTAAGAATACAACTAATCTTTCCTTAACCTTCTTGTCTCTCTTCTTAAACTCTTCTTCCGCCGCTGCTTCCTTCGGTGAATCGCCCGTTAAGACGTCCACTAAATTTAGCGAGTCTAGAGTAGTTAGCACCCTAAACTGCCATTCATCAACACCACAACCGTTAAACTGTAGAATATCATAAACTGAATCCCTTGTAATGCCCATAACCTTTTAGGATATATGTTAATAGTTTTATAGCAGAAAAAGTTTATTAAGAACAATTATATTCAAAAGTCTCAACAAGAATAAATTAAAGTTAATTTTTTCACAAAAACATATTTTTCAACGATTGCTAGATTCAATAACAAAGTTATAGGCTGACTTCCTAAACGTCTATACACAATGTAATAATGCGGTATCATGATGGATTCTTCCTTTTTTCCCTTTTATTTTGCATCATATTGTTAATGATGCGCTGTTTGCTTTTTTCTGCGTATCGATAACATTTAGGAACAGCACACTCGCCAAAGCTTGCACGGTTGCATTAAGAAACAAGTGACATTGCAATGCAATGCAACATGCGTTAATGAAGTCAGCCATGTTGATTTGCAATATAATCCATAGAGTTTTTAATACTATCAATGAGTACTATTTTCAATAAGGTCAGCAACACAATAAACTGGAATTCTCAAAATTGACAACCAGGGCTAAGTGCGTTTAAAACCAGGCATTTTCACCGATGCAATTATTCGCGAATTACTGTACCTACTAAAGTTTGCAAAATGTCAACGAGAACAATCAAATTTTTGCCAACAAACAAAGATAATTTTAAAAATTCATTATGGAGAATCATAAACTGTTTTCTATTGTGCAATGAATGTATTTGCGAAACACGTGTCATTTGTAAATTTGCTTAAAACATTTTCAAAACACAAAGCAATTTGTGATAAGCGTTTTTAAAAAGCACACCATAAAATTAGCATAGAATCAACGAACTTAAACCTTTTTTTTGTTTTTTTTTTATAAAAGAACTAGACAACAATTTCCGTGTTGACAAATAGCTTTCCAATTATATGCCTTAGAAAAAAGAACTTAAATATTTTACTACTAATTTGACACGGTTATAATAAAGTTTTGTTTAACTACAAAAAAAAAGAAGAAGAAACAAACAAAATGCAATTAAATTCACAATGAACTTGGATAGTCTCACGCCCACAAGAAAAATCCCGTGCATATACATTGGTCGGAATAAGTATTTTGAAGTGCAAAAAAACTCCGATTTTCTTATTTTTCTTCAAAATTTATGAGAATGAAAACTATGAAAAAATTTGTGCATCAACTTTATAATTCCTCCAATACAAAAACAGCTAAATTAAATTTCGTTTGTGAATAAAATAATATTTTTAAAATATAAACATTTTTACTAAGACGGCAAAAAGTATTTTGACATTTTTTATGCCCTAAGTTTACTCTAAAGTAAACTAAGAGCTTCCCGTTTTTTATAAAATCTTACTTTTTTCTAGGAGGTTTTCAATTTTGACATCGAATAAGGAATCAAAAGTTAGGGAACGTTTCTAGTTTTCGAGATATAGACATTGGAAGTCGTGGATGTAGCTTTAAAAAAATGTAAGTTGGGGACCCCTGAATCGATTTTCAAAATATATATACCATAATTAATAGTAATTTCTTATGCTAAGTATAATTTTGTTTTTACAAATATAAAATCGATTATTTTTGAGATATCACAATTCATCTAAATTTTTCACTAACTTCTTTTAAGAAACCGTTATTTTTTTGCAAAAGTTTATTGTTAACTAACATTTTTACAAATACATAAGAAAGCAGTTTTTATATCGTTTCTAATAATGTGCTATTCAATATTGATTTTTCCTTTCCAATCCAATTTTATGTTATAAGGAAAACTGTTTTTTTCGATTTTTGCGTTGATTTTTTCTTATAATAATTCAATATTTTTGAAGCTGTTCATTTATTTTCCTTATAAAATAGTTCTAATGGAATAATCGAAATATTTCAGTAGAGAAAATTTTATGACTTTTTGCAAGCTTTAATTTTCTGACGTTAGAGTGGCACATTAGGATAGAAGGAACTGAGATCTGGTGGGTAAGAAAAATAACAGGGTACTTGATATCAATGATCTTTAGATCAAAAAGTTGGTCTACTCAAGACAAAAATACTGATATATCATACTTTAAGAACGAACTGGAAATGCCGAAGATATGAAGAAAAACTTAAATGCGCGACCTCTATTTTCACCCAAAAACAAAAAAATTTTTTTTCGAAATATCTTGCAAAAATGCTTCGGATTTTTCTGGTACGGTCTAATGTACAAATATTAATGCGACAGGAAAAAATCGATTGTTTGAATTGCATACGCGTCCTTGTCTTAACCGGTTCCAGAACGTTTTAAGTAATCCAAAGTAAAATTTAAGTCATTTCTACTGATTTAAAATCGCGAGTTTATTAGAATTGTTTTAAAAATATTTATTGACAGTCATTGAACATCTATATACACCCACACTTGTTGCTAGATTGAGAATCCGAAACCGCAATAGGAAAAAGTAATTATATTATACTATATATAATGATAATGAACAAAAAAAAAAAAACAATGCTGTGGTGAAATATTAAGAAGATTGGACTTGAGTCGATCAAAAGTTCACACAATCATTGAAAATATTGATTTCGTTGAAAATATGCCCCTTAGTGATTTTAAAAGGAGTGAACAAAAATTCAAAGTCAGCGCCGAAAAATTGATCGAACTCATATTTTTGCTCATTATCATTAAAAAGAGTTTCTAACAAAACTGCATTATTACGTTTTCGGATTCTCGACCAAGCAAAAATTAGGTGTGTATGTAGACTTTTGTCGCGCACTGTATGTAGGTGCATAATCATAGTGCAAATAAAGTATACCTTAAGGCCAGTCAAGTATGCTTTTAAATACAGTATGCTTTAAGAATCATGGTCGAATTTAATCATACTTTAACGCTTAAAATATACTTTAACTTTAAAACAGGCAAAAGCCGTTGCTAAACCAGTTATCAATCTGTTAAAATGAAGAAATATTTGGTATTTTACAAATTTTCAGTGCGCTGCAATTGTGGAAAAGTAAAAATCTAAGTAAAATAAACAATTAAAAGATATTTCGACATTATTAAGGAAGAGCATTTATTGAGTATAGTCTACCGAACATAAATGTAAACTGTTGAGAAATTACGTTGTACTTTGTTGAAATTAACTTTACAACATAAATTTGAATGAAAGTAGATTTTTCTTAGAACTTAATAAAACTTCAATGCGAGAACTTCGCATAAATAAGTTGAATCATTGCATAAACTCTTCAACATACTACCTCAGAAAAAAAGGTTCAGAGATCAGACTGAAAACGTGGATAAGTCAACCACTGCTAAATAGAATAAGGCTGAAAAATAAATTACAGCAAAAATGCAGCGAACACTCACAAAACCTCAATTTGAAAATACGATTTCAGCAATTGTGCAAGCGTGTTAATGATGAAATTCGCAAGTGTCGGGACGATTGTTATTTTAATATTGTTAGAAAATCCAAAGGTAACCTAAAAGAAGAATGGCAGGCTATAAATAAGATAATTGGTAGAAATGTTAACAATAATAATAGTGAAATTGTTTTACAAAAAGGCGGCACTGACATATCTGATCCTACAGATATAGCCAACGAATTAAATGAATATTTTGCTTCAGTTGCGAATTCAACATTTCCGTCCAACACGACAGTACCTTGTGACTGTTGTTCTGATTTTGGAGAAGCTAAAGATAACTTCAACAACAACAGCTTCTATTTCGAGCCTATTTCCGGAGTAGAAATACTAAACGCGATAAATTCATTAAAAAATAGTTATTCTTGCGGTCAGGATGGCATTTCTAATATTATGTTAAATAAAATTTATTTTAATATTGTTGATGCATTAAAGTATATTTTCAATCTCAGCATTACTACTGGCATATTTCCAGATGAACTAAAATGTGGCATTGTTGTTCCGATTTTCAAAAGAGTAACAAAAAAGATACGAGTAACTACAGGCCAATTTCACTTTTGTCCTCAATTTCCAAAATATTTGAAAATATAGTAAAAAATGGATGTTATCTTACTTGTCGAAAATAAATTTTCTTAGTCCGTTGCAATTTGGGTTCAGGGAGGGTGTATCTACGGAAGACGCTCTGTTGAACTTTTGCTCAACTATATACAAAGGCATTGATACTAAAAAAGTTTGTGCTGGGCTTTTTGTTGACATTACAAAAGCCTTCGACATGGTTGACCATAGCCGCCTTTTGAGCAAACTTCACTGCTTGGGTATCCGTGGTTTTTTTTTATAATTGGTTTGTGTCTTATTTAAAAAATCGAATTCAGAGAGTTAAGATAGGCAACAGCCTCAGTCAAACAAAAGTCATAAACTCGGGTGTACCACAAGGATCGGTTATTGGGCCCTTATTATTCATTATTTACATAAATCCTTTATTTATACAGCCATTTAAAGGAAAAGTAAAAGCATTTGCGGATGACCTAGGGATTGCACACGACTCATCTGATCCTTTAAGTTTAATTGCTGACCTAAACCATAATATGCACGTGCTTCGGTTATGGTTAGCGGAGCATAAGCTAGTAGTCAGCAACAAGACTAAACTGATGTTTTTTAATTCAAAGCTTCAAGAATGCTCAGACATTGTTATAACATTCCATAGTGTAATATGCAAACAGAGTATTTTATATAGTAATACCTGCTCCAACCCTCGTTATGAATGTTCTTTTAATCCTAGTACAACGTGTGACTCAAATTGCTTTATAATAGAAAAAGTTAATCACTTTAAATACTTGGGAATTAACTGCAATTTAAATTGGGATGAACACATCTCAAATCTAAGAAAATATTTACTGTCATCCAACAGAATTTTTTATCGTCTCAGAAAATACGTTTCCAGCCAAACTTTAAAAATAATATATTATGGAATATTTCATTCGAAACTAGAGTATGGAATAATTTGCTGGGGCGGTGCTAGCTTCAATAAAATTAACCAACTAATGGTACTACAAAAATATGTAGTAAGAAAAATCTTTAACTGCTCACGTATTGCCCACTCCATGGAGTTGTTTAGGAAATCTAAGATTCTGTCAGTTCGACATTTATTCTTTTTCAAAGTCCTAAAAATATTTTATATGAGAGGTGGCTATTTGCAAACTCCCATACGTGATACCTACAGTTTGCGTAGTAACCAATGTTCACTGGTTTCTTTGCCCGATTTTCGAACCTCATTGCTTAGAAACTCCTACACTGTTTTGTCTTGTAAACTATTTAATTGCCTACCAGAAGATATACGAATTATAAGATCTCTAGCCGTATTCTTAAAAAGAATAAAGATTTGGCTTCTAACGTTTGATACTAATCAAGTCGAAAGTTTGATGCGTTACGTTGTATAAAACTTTTAGATACTTACTGTTGTTATGCTCTATAATTATTAACTATTAAATTTTTGAATTATTTTATAATAGTAATGCCGTTAGCTACTATATATTTTTTTATTTTTAATTATTCACCCCACAACTGAACTAAAAAATTGAATGTTTTATATATAAAAATGATGTGATACTTCACACTATTTTCGTAATTGAAGATACAAGTGTCACTTACTATTCTCTATAAGTTATAAGTATATCATAGAGTCAATTTAGATATTCATAAATGTATATGATATGAGAATAATGAATTAAGTAAATAAAAAAAAAATATATTAAACAATAGGTTATGGGCCCAGAGCTCCAAGTGGAGAGGCTCTGAGGATTAAAATAAATTAATAATGGCGGCGAGCATATCAATGACGAGAAAAATCCGAATTTTAAATGGAAATATTTATCCAATTTGGAAGACGCAAGTGGAGGCGCTGTTACACAAAAGTATAGTAGACTATTGAAGACAGTGAATGATCAAGATGCGCGTGGCATCAAAGATAATTACATTGGTAAAAGGATTTTCTACATCAAAGGAAACATAGAGTTATTTGCAGCAAACGTATGAACGTAAGTCAACGCTGCAAAAAGCAGAATTATATCGACGAATTGTGAATTTTAAGATGCGTTAGTCACATACAAACGCAAATACATGGAAGAGTTTGACACGTGGAATACCCAACTAGAGAAAATGGATGGTAAGATTGAAGATGAGTTAAAAGTTATTATAATTTTAGATGGACTATCAGAAATATTTAAAGAAATAAAGCCATCATTCAACACAGGAAATTAATTTCGTTTATTTGAAAAAGATGAAATCAATGTTGAGGATTGTGAGCGAAGCAATAATGCGATTAAAGTGGGATTCCGCCGTAGCAACAACGACGCAGCTAAAGAAAGGTTTCGTTGCAACAAACATAATAAATCAAACGATCAAGGCACGTTCAAAACCATTATCTGCTACAAGTGCGGTACGTCAGGTCATATTGCAAAGGACAAACGCCAATATAAATAGCTCAGACATGATAACTACTGGACAGCGGCACTTCAAATAGTTAAATATTTGAACTCGACGAAGAATGTGGTGTTGACATATCACAAAACAGATTTGCCTCTTATGGAGTTTGTGGATGCTAATTGGGTGCAAGATGTCAATGATCGTGAGTCACAATCTGGTTTTTGTCATATTCTTGCAGGAGGTGCTATCACATGGGAAACACGTAAACAAAAAGTAATTGCAACTTCAAGTGCCGAAGCGGACTATGTAGCCCTAACAGAAGCAGCCAAAGAAGCTACTTATGTATCTTCGTTATCTACTAGAAGAACTTGGGTTTCCAATAAAAAATCCTGTAACAATTTTTGGTGACTTGCAAAGTGCTCAACACATGGCGAAATTCGAAGCCGATGATTCAAGGACTAAACATATTGAATATAAATATCATTTCATCAGAGATGCGGTAGAGTAAGAGATCGTGGAGTTTAAATATGTTCCAATAAATTAAATGCCTGCAGACTTTTTAAGGAAACTAGTTCCAAAAGACAAGCACTACTTTTGTTTTAATTCTTTTGGATTGGAATTTCAAGCTGGAACAACTTGAGGAGGTATGTTGAGAAATCAAGTTGTAATTTGTTGAAATTAACTTTATATCATGAATTTGTTTTATTCTTGTCTGTATTGATATTTATGTTATTTTGAAAGTAATTTCTTCATCGAACTTATGAAAACTTCAATGCGAGAACTTCGCAATAATTCTTTGCAAAATGCAAGGAACATATGATGAACCTAAAAAACTAATAAGAAAAAGTTGAAAACTTGCTGTTTCCACCACGAACACTAATCACGGCTTGTAGCTTTCTTGGAATAGACGCATTAAGTTTTTATAAATCAAGTCCTTCCGGTATCTTTGTGTTCACTCCTCCTTAATAACTCTTATTTGAGAGTGTCCCTATAAGAGTGCACTTTTTAAACTTTGTATAATTCATGCAAGTGGCAGCTCTGAAATATGACAGCTGTAACCTATGATTGTTCCAATTATTAAAAATGGAGCGTTGCATAAAAGAACAAAGCGTTAGCATTATTTAAATATTGGCAATTCGTTAATTGGACCATAGAAATACAAGAAGTAAATGAGAATTTTTCAAAGGAAATTATTGAAATTGGCCACCAAGATCATGCGGTTTAACGCTATGCGATTTCTTTCCTCAGGGTTTTGCGAAATTTTGGGTTTATGTGAATAAACCAGAAACTATTCCTGAGCGCAAGGCTGAGATCCAACGAGTCATCGGTGAGATACAGCCACGTCTTTGTAAAAAAGTCTTTGAAAATTTCATGAATAGAGCAATGGCCTGTTATCAGAGCCGCGGTGGCCATTTGCCGGATATTTTATTCTATACTTAATCGGAACATGTCTACTTTACAATGCAATAAAAAAATCACAGCACACTCGCTCAAAAAAATACGTGCTTTACTTTAAATAAAAAAGTGCACTCTTATTGGAACACTCTTTATTTGTTCGAGACCGTTTGGGAACTTTTTTTTTTAAGTGTGCTCATTAATTCTCAATTGGGTTCATCATAGCGGGGTCTTCAGCTGATATGCTCATCACTATACATACTGCAATTATACAGCACCCAGGACCTACACAAGAGTGATTTGGGCTTAGGCTCATTGTCCTGATACGATTTGTGTCTTAAATTTTCGGCTTTTTGAGTGTCAGTGAAGCCGAAATACGGAACACTTTTTTCAATTCGTTTGGAAGGGTGTTAACGTGTTACTCCTTCGTCTTCCTCTCAATTCACCAACGCCTTCCCTTGATAAGAGTATGTATCCCCATACCTTAACGGGCAACTTTCCACACTTCACAGTTCTTGAATGATAAGTGAACGCAAAAGCAACACCATATCACTCTTGGCGTTTCGCATTAGATTTTAGTCTGGGTTCCACGCTCTTTTGGTGTTGGCCTTGAATACATAGTAGTGTCTTGAACTTGTAAAATACGCATGCTCAAGTTTAATTTTATTCACTACTAAATGTTCTTATATTGTGGGGCTTTGCTAATGTGCAAGACTGCACAGCGAAGACTGATTCAGATTAAACGTTTCAAGCGAATTCAGCTCACAGCCATCAGCTTTCAGCAGAAAAGAACAACTGAACTGCGTTCCAATAGGCCAAGTGATGTGTAATATATCTCTGGTTCAACAAATTGAAAATATCACTCCCAAAAGGCAGTGGTTAGTTAGGTGGTACAAATCAGAGGTAATCTTAAGATGATGGCATGTATATGGAAATCAGTGCTATATTTTGATCTTATCTCAATATAAAATAAAACACCAAAGTCAGATAAGAAACAAATAACAAATGCTGATGACATTGTGCTGCTTTCGTTGTGTTACGAAAAGTTCAAACTGACATAAAAAGCTTAATAACGGCAAGTGATAAAAAACCGCTTTTTGTTTAGAAAAAAAAAAAACAAAACAAATAATACGTCAGTTCGTAAACATAAGAAATTTTTGGCAAGCACGACAATGCCAGCAACAATTTATATTGCTATTGTTGTTGTTGTTGTTGGTGTAGTGCGGTTCTCCAACGCGTCGTCGAACTTTTTTACTTTGTTTGTCTTGCGTTTAGTTTTATTGCTGCATAGCTCGCAAAGACTAAATAAAATATTTAATTACATTTTTGAGAAAAATTTTGCATATTGAAGCTTTTTTTGTTTTTATTTGAAAACTGACTGAGTTATGATATGAATTGAGCAACATAAGTGTTGCCATCAGTATTGTGCGAACATAATTCTTTTGATTTTCAATTGTAGTGGCACCTTAATCAGGACGTTTCTGTTTCTTTCGGTAGACTGTTGAAAAATATTTGATTGAATTGAAATTTTGCACGAAACCTATATTTTAGTATGCAAAGCAAAATCTTAAAGAAATTTTGGCGACTTATAACAGTAAGCAATAGAAATCTGAAAGATCATATATGTACACATACCATATCTTTCATAAAATTGCAATACATACTTTGCAAACACCTGATAGTTGAAATAAGCGTTATAGGTAAATACTTGTGACTTCACAAAATCCCAAGAGACAAAAAAGTGAATTTGTGTGAAATCAGGCGATTTAGGTGTCCAATTCATATCTACACTCCTAGAGATTACAGGCGACTTAGGTTTCCAATTCATATCTACACTCCTAAAGATTATATGACCTGGGAATTTTTCTCACAGCATATCATTTTCGCGTGACGTTCTGCTGGAGCCATATGTATTCAAGATACAAATCAATAAATCCTGGCTAAAAAAATAGTTATTATTGTTCTGTAATGCAAAAAAAAAATGCAGCCGCATTTTAAATATTAATCCTAAGTACTCCAAGGTCGACCGTTTTTGTAAAAATTACTTTTTTTTAAGCTATTGCGTAACCGACCTTATATGTATAAAATTTTCCACTGAAGCACTTACTTTATATTTTTAACTCGCTGAACAAGATTTGTTCCATTTTCCGAAGGTTTTTTCTCCAAAATGGTGTCAAAAAACGGCCGATAAATGTGACTGAACATTTTTTTTTTCTTGAGTGCAGCTTACTACTTTATAGGGCATGTAAAATTCTATAAAAATTATACTTTCAGAACTTTTTTCACCTGCATTTTCATGCAAGATAAGCAGAAATTCGAAAAATTAATTTGGAGAAAAATCAAAATTTCACGTACAGGTGTTCATATCTCGAAGAAATTTCGTTTTTTCGCTGTTCCTCAGTAAGCAGTACTCTAGTTAATGTACATTAGTGTAAGAATTAAAGATTAGTAAATCGTTTCATAAAATTTTTCGAAATTTCGTTTGCGGAGTGATAATTATTGAAATAAAAAGTAACATAATTTTCCACAAACTTATATCTCTTGAATAGCTTAGTAAAGAAACCAGACCAACCAGACTAAAAAAAAGTATTCCAGAACATCAAAGATCCAAAGAAACATGGTGTACAATTTGGCGTGGAATGCCTCATATGTAAATAGCTTTATTAGAGCTTCCAACTTTAAAGAAAAAAAAAAAACAATGAGTCGAAATTGAAGTCCAGTACTCTTATTAGATATATCCCATATACACATTTTTCAGCGAGTGTCAATTTGATTGTAGAACAAGTTATAAAACAAAAGATGCTCTTTTAACTTTTTGTTATGAAATTTATAAAGGCTTCAATAGCAAAAAACTGTCTGCAATATTTTTTGCTGCATTTGATACCATTGATCATCAAATGCTTCTGCGAAAATCTATAACTGTGGGATCAAAAAAATAAATAACTGGTTCTCTTCCTACATAAAAAATAGAATGCAAATGGTTAAAAAATGCATCATGAGGATTACAGCTCTTTCTTAGAGATTGGGACTGGCATACCACAGGGCTCGGTAATAGGGCCAGTGCTTTTTCCATTTACATTATTCGATTTTATTCAGATCTTTGAAAGCAAACCTGTACGATATGGCGTTTGAATATACATGCGACTTATTTTTTGACTTAAAAGCAAACATAAATTATGATTTCAGCCTTTTGAGTCATTGGTTTGCAATTCATAAATTGGTTCTTAATTACACGACTAAACTATTGTCTTTTAATGATTCTGGCAAAAAAAAAATATCACTTGAAACCAATTTGTCTTTCATTGCACGAGCTGTGATAAGTTTTTAACTGACGAAAACATGAGTGGCAGTAAGTTTATGAACCGACTCAGTTAGAGCCCATTGTGATACCACAGAGTGTTTAACTAAAACCTTTCATTGAACCAACCAGATTCTTAGCTGCTATATATCTTCGAGGCCATCAAATAAAAACGATCCAAATATTTTGTCTCCTTTTCTACAAAATTCGGGACAGGAGCAAAGAAAATGTTAAATGTTTTCCTCCTCCTACATATCCCTACAACTTCTACAAAAGTTAAAAGACTGACCAACTAGTCTCTCCGCATGTCTGCTGATGAGACAGTGGCCAGTTATCACCGCAACAACTGGCGAGGCACTATGTCTAGTGCGGGATATCAGTTCTAGTGAGCGCTTAGCATCAAGTTGCTGTGTTGTTATATTGCAAGTTGAACCTTGGGTCCATATTATCTTTTGTGAAACATCATCTTTCAACAGTAACTTGCAAGTTGCAAGTGGTAAGCTAAAGGATCTGTGTAGTAGTCACCTGTCAAGCGAGCTCATCAGCTTTGCAACTGTCATCAATGTTCCAATGCCCAGGCATCATCCGGATGATGAGTTGAATGTTAAAATGCTCCATCTCATTGAAAGACGGGCGATGTTCCGGGGCCACTAGTGAGCTTAAGGAAACTGATTCTAGAGATTTAGTAACCGCATGGCTTTCTTGTATACGATTATTGAGAATTGAAAAACGTGTAAGAACTAAGTTGAAATAATGTAGTAAAATGTACATGCTTTGATTTTAGATAATTCAAAAACTGTCAGAAGCTGAACTGACTGAAACTGAATCTAAATGGCAATACATCAAGAGGTAAGCATGAACAAGAGACCATAAAAAAAATTATAGCGTCATTTAAAGTAGATAGAGGAGAAATGCACAACTATCTTGCAGCCTACCCTTAGCATGCTGCAGAAATCCATACCATTTAAGGCGGTGCATGGAATACAAGTTTAGGTGATGTTCACCAATCAAATGCAACAGCAGTAACTTTTGAGCCACAGACGATTTCTAGTCCGTTGGAAAGATCACTTTTCGAAAACTTTTTTTTACCCAGAGAAAATACAGCGACTAGCCTCAGATCAGTGGCGTACTGTACACATTGGGCAGCCGGGGCGAAGAATTGATTTGCTAAAAAAAACAAATACCCACTTTTGGCATCTAGCCAAATTAAATTTCCCTCATTGCATGTTGTTATCTTCACTTATTTTCATTTACTAAAAAAAGGTACACAGTGCTCAAAGCAAAGTTTTTATTTCATTATACGAGGACCATTTTGCCGCCCCTAAGTACGTTACTGCCACTTACTCATCTTTATTGACAAAAAAAGTAAACGTTTTTCCTTACAAACAACAAAGCAGCGGGTGAAGATCACAAACGTAGAATCCGAAATGATGAAATCATCCCTGTAACTCACAGCCCCATTCTAAAACTTGGAGCAAAAAACTAACATATGTATGTGTATCTGGCGAATTGCTATATCAGAGCAAGAGGATCATCATTATAATATCAATCCTATTCAAGGTCCTTAACAAATACGGCTACTTGTCCAAAAAAGCGAATGCGTCTTTGTGTTGATCGATAATTTTTTGAATAAATAGTATACATAATAAATACATTGCTCTGGAAATCCCTGTTATATTTAACTTTAATCGAACGAAGCACCATTTTTGAAGGTATCAACCGCAATTGCATCAAAAATGCATTGAATTGATACTCAATGCCTAAAAGCTTATAAGAGTTCAATACAAAGGCTTCAAATGTAGCGAGTGTGGGGAAGATCTCACTTATACAAATGACTTATATCAGCAGTGCCATAATACTTCATGGCGGTCACAATTAAGAATTTCATGCAATAATTAATTGTGGAAAGTACATTTTTCTGCTTTAAAACTTTGACACTTTTCTTTTCAGTCGACATCATCGACATTTATAACGTTTTTGAACATGATATGAAGTTCTTTAGCCTTTGTCGAACCTGGAAGATTTGGTTGGTCAGATACCGAATTGTTCATCGGACGAGTTAAGATCAGATATCTGTTCGAATCAAATCACCATGTGGAGTCAATTGGCAAGAACTTCAGTGGAAACTCCAAGAAACGTAGTTTCCTAAGTCATCTTGGAAAAGATCGCTGGAAATTACAACTTGTGGATTGGGGGAGGCTTTGGATTAAATTAATTGAAGTCGCAGTCGTACACAGCGCCTGGTCAAGGTTTCTCGGACCGGGGCCCCAGTTCACGTAAAAAAGTTAAAAAAAGCTTTCATGCCCAAAAAAACAAAGGAAATCACAAAAATTATTAAACAAGGTGTGTCGAAGGTGCCTTTTGTGATGTACATATATATATTAAGGGTGCACCCAAACAGAACAGCTGCTAGTTTTTCGTTCCCGACAATGCATGATGGGGGCCCCCATAAGCTCAGAATTCGAAGCTATAGCCCTACTTTAATTCAGCGTTGATCGTAGACGGTGAAATGGTTTTTGTGACAGAAGATATAGCACATTAAAAATTTGGCACTTAAAAACATGAAAATATCGTTTTCGTCTTGATGGTATACCGCGCATGCCGCAAATGCTCATGTGAATGAACAAATTCTGCTGACGCAGCCAATCGTGTGTACGACGCGATGTGACGATCAACTTAAGCGCGGTAAATATTTTAAGTGGTTCGCTCTCAGGCTTTAGTCGCTTGTCAAACATTGTGAATGTCGTAACGTTATCGTACTGGTGGTAAGCGCGCAAGTGCTACAACAATAACAAACTCGCACGTTAATTTACTATTAAATAAATAAAACAAAGTGGAGTAGAGAACAAAACCAAAGCAATCGGAAAGAACAGAAAAGCGCCAATCTGGAAATACACAAGTTCATTCAGTAGTAAAAACTCGCGCCTTCTGTGGCATCATCAAATAAAAACACACGCGACACGGCTGGCGGCGTACATCTTATCAATGAATAAACAAATCAATAAATACGTGGAGGAAAGATATAATCCACTATCATACAATAACAACGATAACAACATTCAAAAAAAATAGATATCAAATAAATGAAGTTTTATGAGTAAAGGAGTGAAGCAACATAAATTTGGAGGCGCGGCATGGCGCTTCGTTTACTTGCGTGTGTGTGACAAAAAACAAAATAGTGGGCGTGCAGTACTTTTTGGTTTTTTTCTTTCTATAAATACTGGATGCTGAATGAAGCTTAATGAAAGTGTTATAAAAATAAACACGCAATAAATCACGAGCATGGCAAAAGGGAACACGTGAAAAACACAAGGAAAGTAAACAATCAACCAATGAAAAGAAACCGTTTAAAGTTCAATCAAAACTAATTCGATTATCGTCGCGTCATTATTGCGTCTCGTGCGTCACGGTTAAAAAAAATTCAAGTGCAGCAAGGAAAATTGAAGATAAAAATTAAGGCACTTTGTGTTTTGCTTTGCAAAAACAACTAATTTAGTGTGAAGCATAAAAGTGAGCGCGGAAAACAACGATATGCAGGCAAGTATTTAGCAAGATACCCTACACTGTGAAAATTATAGGAATTATTGGGACTTATAATATGGTTCTGGTTTATTGTATCCTAAATCTCCTGTGTTCGGATTTTAGAATAGTTTTGCTTTCGATTTGAAATAAGATATGCTGCTGAAGATATAAAAGAATGTAATTTTTCTGTAAATATTTAGTATATTAAGATGTTCAAATTTGAGGTATCTTTTAAAATTTAAATAAGTGACATAAATTGTGTAAAATCTTTATTTATTTTGATTGGAAACTAAAGTAAATAAGTTGCGTAAGTATCCTTCTCCTTCTCTACTAGCTCGGCAGGCTGTCAATCTCTTACCAAAATTTTGAATAATTTTTTCGCATAATGATATTTCCCTTAGTGATATTTGTTCGATGATGTTGTCTCTGAGGTGTGGAACAGTTTGAGTACTATCTACCTTAACTTTACTCTTCAAGAAACCCCATAAGAAGAAATCCAATGGTGTTAAGTCGCATGATCTTGGTGGCCAAATAACGTCTGTCCTTCGATTAATTATTCGATTATGAAACTTCTCTTTCAAAAGATCGGTTGATACCGTTGCTTTGTGGCATGTTCCGAAGTCCTGTTGTCCAGTTAAATATTGAAAAGAGAGAACTTTTTTTTTGTCCATAAACTTTTTGAGAAAGGTAACAGGGTCAGCAGAGCAGGCAGCGCTTAAGGGTAAGCCAACCAAAGTCTAAGAAGACGAGTTATTTTTTATGATGCACTGGTCAAACGAGGTGCTCAAAAATGGGAAATCACAGTTAACAAATCATACAAGTGCCGTTCTTAGGTCATGAGCAAAAAAGTAAGGAAAGTTCATCGGTAATAGTAAATCACAGTCCAATGCAGTTCTGGGCGACACCTACTGGTGTCTCAGGGTAGTTCTTTGCTCTATGAAAATTACGGTTATTTTGCTCATATGGCAAAATCAGAACAGGTTTTCGGAATTTGATTGTCTGAAGGATGATGTTTTTTTTGGCGATTTTCAGCTATACTTAAACCATTAACGTACCTAGGAGGGCCCGAGTGTGCGGCCACCCCGGGCGAAAGGCTTGGAGAGCAGCAAAATGGGCGTGAAATGTATCTAATTTTGCTACGAATTTTTGAAGGTCAAAAATGAGAATCTTTTTTTTTAGTGAAGGAAACTAAATCGATGTAGAAAATTTGAATGTGTAGGTGGAAATTTTCAAATAAGTTTTTTACCCGGGCGGCCCATAATGCACGGTACGCTTCTGGTTCAAACGTGAACCTATGTTTGCGATTTTGTTTTAAAGTCGCGAATAAGGACTTTCCCAGAAAAAACTTACGTTTTGCTTTTTAGTTATAAAAAAGACGCAGTAATTTTTTTGGTCTTTTTTCATTTTTTATCAATAATGGCTAGTGTTCAGAATATAAATAACTAAAAACTTAGTAACAATTTTTTTTTTTTATAAAAATTTCTTACTTTTTTCGTAAGGCTCTTTATTAAATTTTATCCAGTCGTTTCATCGACAGTATGGTACGATTTTTTCCACATAAGTTTGAAGTCTTGTGAATTTTTCGCAGTCTTACCACTCCTTCGAAAATCTCTTTTCATTAGAGCCCGATATCTTTCAGTTGGGCGAAGTTCTAGGCAGTTGGGCGGATTAGCTATTTTTGGTACGAAATTGATCTTTTTACTTGCATATCATTCCATCGTAGCTTTAGAGTAATGAGAGGTTGCTAAATCTGGCCAGAACATCACGGTACCCTCATGTACACGAATAAATGGTAGAAGACGTTTTTCGAGGCACTCGGCTATATAAACTTTGGAATTGATTTTGCCTTGCGTAACAGAAAATCTGCTTCTGAGACCACAAGTGCATATGGCCTGCCAAACCATACATTGCTTGGGAAATTTCGAAATTGTTTTTCTTTGAATTTACTAGACACATGCCTCTTTTTCGGTGATCTATAATATTTGTGCCCAGATAGCTGCTTAAAATCTGCTTTGACTTAAGTTTCGTCGTCCATAACACAGCAATCAAATTTCGTCAGGTACCTTTCATACAATTTTCGGGCTCGCATCTGAGCCATCAACTGCTTTTCATCAGAACGGTCTGGTACTTTTTGAACTCTTTATGTCTTTAGTTTACTTTTCTTCTTGATCTTTTGTACAGTAGATTTTGATGTACCTGCTGTAGACGCCATATCTCGCACTGAGGTGTTGGGATTTTGCTTAAAAAGGCGCTTCACCTTCGTCGCTACCTTTAGGTTAAAAAATTCTGGTTTTCTGGCTGAACCCTTTTCGTGAAACAGGTAGACCCTTTTTATAATTAAAAATAATCGCAAAGTTTTTTCTGATGCAGCAACTATTTTTGCTATAGCTGAATATTTTAATTTTGGATTATGCAGGTATGTGGACAAAATCAGTTTGCGGACTTTTTGTTGCTTGCTAGACATCTTTGTCGTCAAAAGTGCTATCTTCAAGTGGTATACATCATATTAAACGTCACTTTATATAGAACAAATATTATGTCTTTTTAGACCTATAAGATTATCAGGTAGAGCATAATAAAAAAATAAAAAAACGTAAGTTTTTTTTGGGACAGTCCTTACATTTTTATGTAATTTAGGGTAATTGATTTTTTTTTGTTCAAACATGTTTGATAGTTGCAGGTACAGGAAAAAAATGTTCTAGTGCAGGGACTTAGTTTTCCATAGGAATTTCCTGAGCAAATAACACCTTACTAGAATGTTTCGTCTAGATCTTGTGAAGAAAAAACCTTACACGAATGAGAATAGGAGCCCATTGGAAAGAGCAGCCTATCGGCCCTCACCACAAAATTGTCAACCTTTTTTTTTGGTCAACAGCATACTTGGACTGTCTTTTGAGACAATTCAAGCGCCATTGAGTGTAGATGAATTTGTTACAGAGACAATTTTGGTTCATATTTTGGTCTCTATCACCCTATGTGTATGTCTAGAACTTAATCAAACTCATTTTTAGTGGATTTCTGCAGCGTTTTGTATTTATTTGTATGCCATATATCAGAGATGCATAACAACATCAATTTGGATAAAAAGCTTAAAAATACTTTGAGGAAAAAAATATTGTTACCGAAATTTTTTTAATCAGCTGCGGTGAGCTAATTGCATGTAAACAAAAGAAAACGAAAACAAAAAGCTAAACCTCAGGGAGCAAATGACTTGAAAAGAAAATCATATAATCAAAAAAGTGCGTTGAAGACAAAATCACAAAAACAAAACGCATGCAACGATAGTGAACCAAAATTATTTAACTTGATAGTTTAAGATCCTGTAGCTAGCTGATTTCTGATGGTATCTGTTTATTTAATGAAACTTAATTCAATGCATTGTTGGCCTATTCCCTTTAGAGATGCGTATGTTTTGCACTACAGTGCTACGGGGACGTTCATAGATTACGTGAGTCAAAATTGGGAAGAGACGTCCGGAAAAATCTCACCAACTCTCACTAAGGAGGAAGGGGGGAGGGGAGGAGATCATATAAAAATCTCAGCTCAACTTTTTTATTCAGAGAATATATTGTATCACAGTCACAATCCTTGTTGCACGTTTGTATCACCTTGTAGTCATGCCGCTCAACATAAAACGTATTAATACCACGTTTAAAGTTTATTCCACAAAAAAAATGTGCACTCGACATGTAACGTTTCGTAATCCTTTCAGAAATCGTTCACATGAAATCTTACAAAGCTTCACTTAAATTTCGGAAATCTTTCATTTCTTTTCAGAAATTTGTCTAGAATGTGTCATTGTCGGCCTTCTGATTTCATTTGAAATGTTTCTGAGCATTTTTTACTACGTCTTCGAACTTTTTTCATACTGCGTCACTTGCGTTGTTAATTTATTGCATCATCCGGATTATGAAGTACTTTTTTCATTTAACCCTTGTCATCACTTGCATTGATACTTAATATGCAGTTATTTTTTGTGACGATCTTGTAGCCCTTTCATGAATTAACAACCCCTCGAAAATTTTTTTCAATTCCTTGATTATTCAATCGTAGAAGATTTTTTGAAATGAGACAAAGTTCCCTGGAAAAAGATAAAGAGCAATAACATTAAAAAGGAGTACTAAACTATGAATTTTAGTGTATGGTAAATCTCACCAGAGGGAAGCCTCGTCAGATTTCACCAAATCTCACTAAGGGGGAGGGGCCTCCGAATTTTCAATAAAACGCCTTACGCAATGTATGGACTTCCCCTAACTTAATAAAAATAAAAGAACAATAGCTCATTTGCAAATTAAGTTTAAAATATTTTTTAGAAAAAATAATATGTGTTAGATTTGTAACTTTCGGTGGTAGATGCTGAAATTTTTGGAAAAATATAGACTTACCACTATTGTGGAAAAGTCCCATCGCTGATACTAACGGTAAGAATATTCCAAATGATTTCAGAATGAGCAAAAAAGAAAAAAAAATTTTTTGGTTTAACTGCAGTCTGACCTATGACACAGGAAATGTTATTATTTATATAATAAATACGAACTATTTCTAGACATTTTCATTTATTAGTTCCATATACATAACTGCTTACGAAAGCCCATGTCTAATGACGTCTACGCGTCTGCTTGTAGGGTACAAAAAACTGTAAAGTGCAGATGAAGTTCATTGTAAAAGTGCGAGTAAAATTAAGAACAAGAGAATATTCAAAAGCTTTCAAGCTTTGTACGATGGCAAGTGGGCTGCCGGTTTGGTTTTTGTATGAAGGTTATTGCTCGTGTTTCAATGCGAGCATGCGGAGGGGAATTTGAATAATTTGCATAATTGTCATTTAACCAAATAACTGAATTTAAAGTCAGCACTACAAGAAATGACAACAACAACAATAGAAACAATAACAACAAACAAACAACAGGTTGCTTAAAATTAGTAACGAAAACAAAAAATTTTACTACCTTTTAAATGTGGCTCGTGATAAATATTTTGTTTGCTTTAATTTGTTTATAAAAATTTAGTCAAGATGCACATTATACAAAGTTTCTAAAATTTTTTTTTTATTTTTTTTTTGATAAATTTTTAAGCATTAAAAGAAATGAGCTCATTAATTTTTTCTTAAATTTATTAAAAAAAGTATTCCTCTTCCTATGTCGAATGGTTTTTCGTAAATATTAAATTTTTTTGATTCATCTTAAAATAAAATGATCAAAATCTTCAAAGTTTCTTGATATCATGCATAGACATTCTATTTAGGGTCTTCGAGCTCTTTCATTTGGCATCGTTGGCCATAGGAAAGACCTGCAGGCCACGAAAAAAAGGCCGGCCCGCGCCCACCTCTATTATTGATACATACAGATGATATCATATAATTAGACTGGTGCGCGCCATCAATAAAAAATTCATGTCTTCCAAAGTTATGAGATTTAATTCGATGTTTTTCAGAATTTTTGTGATGTTCTTCATGCAGTTGACTAACAATGAGTTCTTGACCTTTTACGTTTTTATTACTTTTCGATGTTTTTGTATACTTTTCCACTTCTTCGATCACATCGATACGCTGTTGTTCGATACCTTTGACTTTTATCGACTATTGCGATGTTTTTTTGATCTTGAATATTATTCGACAAATTTGGATCTTTGGTGACTCATTGGTTTTTTTCATTGAAACTTGATTTCATTACATATAGTATGTGGCTTTCGATTTCATTTATTTTCGTCTACAAGTGTGTAAGCTTATCACAATACTAAGCCTCTATTATATGTCTTAATTTAATGACTTCCGAAATTGATTTTCTCTTTTAATAGCAAATGTCTAATTTATTTTAAATTATTTTTGATTAAATATTTGCAATGAAAAAAATAATTTGTTTATTTGTCATGCGATACCGCATACTCGTACCCGCAGAAGTGCTATTTTTTAAACTTAACAAGCAATTCACAGCATAATAAACGAATAGTACGAACAGTACTGATAAGCGCTGTTGATAAAGGGTGCACAAAAAGTTCAAACACAAAATAATGCGTGACTTTTAAGTGTTAAAAATGTATTTGCTAATAAATAAAATAAACTGTTTACAAATGTAAACAAAACAAATCGCTTACGCTTACAATGTTGAAATGTCACATTGTTGAATGGCTTAAATGTCTGATGAAAGCGGGAAAACTGAATTTAGTACTGTGAGTACGCAATTAAAACCATTTTTATCATCAGATTTTCAAAGTGCACTCGTGCATAAAATTGTTATTGAATTGGAATGGAGTATGGTGCAATAATGTGAAAATATTTCTGATAAATTTTTGGTGCTCTTGTTTAAAAATTTTTGTTAAATCGAATTAAAAATAGTAAGTATTTAATGAGTTAAATAAATAATAGTAATGACATTTTGCCGCCACATTGGTGTATTAAGAAATTTTAAACGTCATATTGAGCCAACTCAGTTTTAAGGCTATTTCACTGCTGACTACGCGCTTTTTAGTCCATTTTGGTGTATATGCAATGGACTCTTACAACATTATTAACAAGTAAAAAATAATCATTTACTTTGATATGTAGATCTGTAATATTCTTCCTTAGCTTTTGCTGCGCAGCCTCTGGATTCAGTAAAAATTGTGAAAGCAGAACAGTCCGGGCTGTTCGTAGTCGTTCACCGATCCGTACGATAGATTCAATTGACGGAAGCGCCTATCGTGCGGTCCGTAGAGACTAATCGAAAAAGAAAACAAAAAAGTATCCAATGGTACGGAAAACGCTGCAAAAAAGTCGAATAGTAGAAAAAACATCGATGACGATTTTTTGCACTTTTGCCTTCAGCGTCACTGAGAGTTTGCGTATATATATGATATATTAAAATGCAAAACTGGCCAAGTCCAGTTTTCATACTTTTGGAAATACAACGAAAAACGTTTATCGCCATCTATGTATGTTCATTGAAAAATTAAAAACGTATTTCCCACATAAAAGCTTATAAAACTTCCTACTCAAAACCCGTCTAATTAGACTTTTCGAGTTTCAACTGCCTATGTTTTTGAGAAAACAATTTTGGACTTGGCGGGCTATGATCCATTGAACATGGACTTTGTTGGTTTTCACATAGTAATCAACATATTTTGTTTGAAAAAAAGTTGACTTGACTGGTTTTGATATCAATGTACTGGCCGCTTTTGAAAGCAAGTTCACGGACTTGGTCAGTTTTTAAATCTGTGCATCAAAAATAAATTTCAAAAATGTAATATTTGTGGGAACATTTTTTTTTTAATCTAAATATCTAGTGGAAAGCTGAAGCATTGTATAGATTTTGATATATGAGAACATCATAAGTAAGTTAACATAAACAAACATGGCGGATCCAATATGATGGTCAAAATTCCAATCCAAATTTTTCAAAATCAACCGATTTGCACCAAATTCGGTATACGAAAGTTTTTGTAAAAATTTGGTTGGCTTTCGAAAATTCGGCCACCATATTGGATTTATGACCGCCAATTGGATCTGCCTTGTTGGATTTTGTCAACTTTTCACGTCAAATTCTTAGAGGTGTTCATCAGCTACAATTTGAGCCAAGATATGACCCAATCGGTTGCAAATTTACTACAAGCTGTTTTTGCTGGATACTCAATTTTTCTCTAGTTTCCGGTCGCGATATTGGAGCCGCCGTTTTGAATTTCTCAAAGCGCCACTTTGCTTTTGGAAGCCTTACACTAGACAAAATCTTTAAGAACTCGTACGTCTTGATGGGTCGAACCAATTTTTGCCCAGGTAGGTGATCCGTTTGACGTGAAACGTCCCATACAAATTTAGACTTTTACTTTTGTGGGAAAAAATTTTTCTGATTGACAAAGTTATAAACTAAAAAACGCGAGTCCTGGGTAATCATATACCAGCATTTTGCCGCAAGTCGAATCATTGTTTTGCTACAATTTTCAAAATTTAAGCTTAAAACAGAATGTGAAGAGTGAAATACAGAGTTGAAGCTGATTGAAACGCTACAAATTTTAAAATTTCCTATTCGATTACAGTTAAAATACAAATACAGTGAAATTCCCCATTACGGGCAGCCTCCATAGCCGCACTGCCTCCATAACCGGACACATTTGGACGACACTCACTTTTCATTAAATTTTCCATACAAAATTAATTTTGATAACCGGACTCTCAAATAACCGGACGCGGGCCCTATCTCCATCTCTTTTAAACGGACAAAATTAAATACGAATTGTATTGAATTGTTCTTTTTACAAATTCTAATTGGTTTTTGGTTTCAAAGCAATGAATTCAGAGGTTCCCCTAATAACGCGGTTGTGCACATTTATGTCAAAAGTGTTGAGTAGAGTTGGACTTTTTCGTTCATTCTGTTTCGCTGGCTTTGACAAATTTTCGAAAATCCATCAAAGTTTATTAATCAAAGACAACAATATTGAAGTACAATTTGAAAATCAAAGCGCCACTCCAGAGATAAGCGAGTCCCAAGACGAAGCTGATGAAAAAATTGCTGATCCCAAGTTGCCCGGTTGAAGCATTTTGCCAGAGATGAATTTGTAGCGTTTCATCGCACCAAGAATATAGAGACGCATTTTGAAACCTAACATTTTAAGTTGATCCAATATATCAGGATTTTGCTGAACAATTTTTTTTTTATACAAAATATCCAGATTTGAATTTTGGATAGTTTGGTGAACCAACATTGATCCAATCAGTACAGCTGGAGCTAACATACTTCACATATGAAAGGATTGGAAAACATCCAGTTAATTTTTAAAAATTTATATTTGAATACATATATGTATGTATCGGAAAAAAAAGTTTTCACCAAAATCCTGAAACTAAAGTTGTTGAAAGATGCAGGAAAAAAAACTATATTGCACTTGAAGAAGTTGAGTTTTTCCCCTGAAATCCATGTGGGTTGTTAAAGAAAGACCGATATGAGTCTTTCTTTGCTTAATGAGTCCCTTAGTTAATTTTTCTTCTAACGGGAACGGCCTTTTGACGAATAGTTCTACCTGAGATGAGGAATGGGCGAACAGCACGGCACATGTCTATGTTAGATTGTTTTAAGTTTTTTCTTGTAATGGTGTTCATTACACTTTCACACAATTTCAATCTCAGACGCTTGAAAAAAGTCTTATGTAGGTATCATACTTTTTGATAGCAAAGCAAAGGTTTTCCTGTGATCAGTTCAGAAACGTAAACAATTTTTCGCGATTTCTGAAAATTTTTACCAATCTGACATGTGTCGTTCCGTTCGCACACTCCTCAGCTACTGTAGATGTATGTGTATCAGTTCATCAAAATATTGCTCCGGCGTACAATGATTCGTTCCATAGATAAAAATTAAAATAAATTGTAGATAGAGTATAAGGAAATGTTGGTATCGTTTTAAAGGTGAAACATCCACTAAAATACTTAGATAAAAAAAAATTAAAAAAAAAAATCAATTATGGCTAATGAATTTCGAACTGCATTTTTAAAACAAGTGTTTTTTGAAAAAGTTTATTGTATATCAGAAATTTTTCAAAAATAATAACTTTATGTTAGTTTTTGACCAATTTGCTCAAAAACTTCATGATGCAATAATTTCTATTGCTTAATATATTTTATATATAGTACATTTTATCACAAGTTTTTTCTACCGATAAGTGTCAAAATTTATAGTTTTTATGAAATTATTGCTTAGCATAAGATTGAATTAAAAAACACCATTTACTCGAAAACCATTAAAAATTTTCAACATTTTTTACCGTTTTTTGAACTATTATTTACTAGCAAACGAATTTTCATTCAATTCGGACAACTCTTTCTATTTTTGTCCATCGATTGTATGGATACGAATCACTGTGCGTCGCCAACTTATCATGTACTTGCTTTATCTTAAGAACTGTATCGTCACAGTTATGCTTAAAGTCCGGAAACTAAATGAACTCTTAAGCTAAAGAACTAAAATAGTGGATTTTATAGCTTTTTTTAATATTCTTTCAGATTATTCAAAATTTAAAATAAATATAATATTTTTCTTTATTAAATATCATATATTTTCTATGCTCGGGACTCCCCGATTTGAAACAAGCACCGTACAAGTGTCAAGTATCATTCGGGGACTTTCCTAGCGCGTTCAGTCAGTCGTGATATCTGCAACGCATACGTCGATATTATTTTGTTCAGCACTAATTGTCGGCAATCCGAACATACCGAATTGATATGATATCTATATCTGTAAAAAGTTGACATTCTGTTTACCGCTTTATGAAAAATAAAAATTATTATTATTATCTTTGTAAATAAAATGTTAGCATGTTGGTCTTTCAAAAGAATTTTTTTAAATTTTGTTTTCCTGTGTGGTAAGTTGTAGATATTTTGAGCTAAATTTGAAAATTGCACAAACTCAAAATTCGCAATTTTTAAGAAATGTATCAAAAGCAAAATGTGCACTGAATACTTGAAATTTTTATGTGAATTTTTGAAAAGAAATTGAAATTCTATAAAATTTTTTTTTTGATACATTTTACTTTCTGATTTTTAAACAGATTTTAAAATATTAATAAAAAATCTAAAATGGTACAATTTCAGTTTTGAGAAAATATCAAGTTTAACTCAAAATATTTACCACATTTTGAAGATAGAACTTTCAAAATAGAGTACATTTATGTAAAAAAACAATTTTTTTTTACAAAAGTTGATATATACAGATAATGCAAACGTTTTAAGAAATAATAATTTTATTTTATAATTATTTTGAAAAATGTTTTTACATGTTTTTCTTTATTTATTTAACATAGTAATTAATGTTAATTTGGAAGAAATACTAGTGCCGGGGTAATCTGTTGATAATTAATGATTTATTTGTGGCGAATGCACATGTGAGTTTTACATTTATTGAAGAGAATATTTTTATGCTTTGTGTGATTTATGAAACACTACCTTTCTTAAGTAGGTTGATTTGTTTCCAACTTGGATTTGACATTGAAAAATCATAAAATTTTTAAACTTTTATTGTTTCATGTATAAAGACGAAAACAAATATTTTATTTTGTCACTTAATTGTTGTATTTGATGCAAGTGACTCCAAAATTCTACAATAAAATTAAACTGGTCTATTGTTAAAATTAATCAATTGGGTGTATTTTTTAAGCAAGAGTTGTTTTTGCTTTTCACGTATTTAATTGCTAGATTTTTTATTATTAAACTAGTTTTAAATTAAGTATTATCGTATTTTTTTAATCAAAATTTTAATGCTGCCATCGTTGTGCTAATTCTTGAATTACTATGAATGTACGTCTTTGGGAACAAAACCCAGTAAGAAATGTTTGAAAACCATTCTATTTTAATGCTATAAGTGAATTGAAGTTGTACTTATAGGCTCTAATGGCTCTATAATATCCTTAGAGCAAGTATTTTCTTGAGTCATATTCCTTCTAGTTGAAGGAACGTCAGGGTCATTTTCATTCCAAAACTGGACAGAAGCGGTCATGAATCTGTTAAGGACTTCAGGCCAATCCTTCTGTCCTCTTTTGTACTTAAAACATTAGATGTTTATATCAGAGAAGCACTATGCATTAACTCCCTATTCACCTCACAACATGTTTACGTCAAAGGAAGTTCAACAGAAACTGCTCTCCATGAGGTTGTTCGCACGATTGAGAGGTCATTATACTTTCGTCGATTCACACTTGTAGTCTTTCTTGATATTGAAGGAGCTTTTACCAACGTACGTACTGAAGCTATCCAGGTGACTTTCATCGGGCTGGGGGTAGAAGAGTTTTACATCACTTAGATAGTAGCCATGCTGAAAACCAGCACAATTAAGGGCAACATGGGAAGCAGTCAGGTAGCAATGCAGGTAAATAGGGATACACCTCATGACGATGTACTCTCCGCCTGTTCTGACTGACTGTAATAAATACTGTCCTCAAACAGCTTGATAAAAATTGAGTGAATGGCGTAAGCGGATGATGAGTTAGTCCCTCAACGCAATATCATGGAAGAAGTTTTCATTCAGCTTTACTCTTGGTCAACCGGGTGTGGTCTGGAGGTAAATCCAACCTGATTTTGTTAAACACTAAAACCAAAATGCCAACATTCAACCTACACCGGCTTGAAGGACAGACTCTTTTACACAAAAGAAGTGCCAAGGGTGCCAAGGACTGCCTGTGTAGGCGAGACGGAAGCAATGAGACCCTGCCACACGGAAGCCCTCAACGTGCTCTTGCACCTGCTACCTCTTAATATCGTCATAAAAGCAACACCGTCCTGCGGTGGATCCGGCTCAGAGAAGCTGGTTACCGGATAGCGAATGAATACCGGCACTGCTCCATCCTCGATACAACGCCAAAGGCAGCGGCTAATCTCTCAACCGATTACATCTGGTGGAGACTTTTACTACGTTTTAGTAAGTCGGGTTTTTCGTAAAGTTTCAAATGAAATTGGGCACAAACTCTATGCGCGCCACTTACAGGTTTGAGCTAGGAAGCTAAATTTTTGTAACAATAGGGAATAGACAGAATAATTAGAAGATACATACATACAGATGTTCAATGATGGGCACCAACTTGGGCAAAACTTTGTTTCCATGTAGTGGTACAACAACCACATGGAGTAAAAATAAGAAGAAGAAAAAATAAGAAACCAAGTGACATACGTTTTGCCTTCTTCAATGCTTGCGGTGAACTGACAAAAAAACAGCATCGTATGCTTGAAAGGTTTTATTTGCCTTGCCAATTTTAGTTGAAAATTAAATTGTAGCTTATGGACACCTCTAAAAATCTGGTGTGGTAGGTTGACAAAATCTAGCATGGTGGATCCAATATGGAGGTCAAAAATCTAATATGGTGGCCGAATTTTTGAAAGTCAACTGACTTGCACCAAATTTGTTATACGGCTGTCTTGGGGTTCACTGATCACGAATATAATGTTAATTTTGTCAAACTGAAGATGTCGGATCCAAGATGGCAGACGTATTGCTTAAAAATCAACCGATTTACACGAAATATGTTATACTAGGGTTTGTGTGGTCGCTTAATACGAATGTGAGGTCGGATTTTCAAAATCCAAGATTTGGCGGAAACTAAATAACCCAATCCAATATATTAGGTCCGGCATCTTCGATATTGAAAATCTGACCTCAGATTGGTATTATGGTATCTGTGCCGGTTGACCTGGAATGTCCCATATACAAAAATCAAGAGCTTATGTTGAACGTATAAATTCATAGACGATTGGAATGTATGTCTGTTTTGATATTTCTGAAGAAAATACTTTTTTATTCTGAACACGCCTTTTTCCATGCCTTATAAACGGAATGACAACTGTGCCATTGAGTTCTATATACATCAAGAGTCGAAACGTTGTAGCTATAAGCATTTGTATTAAAATTTCTCACTGGGATTGTATAATTTAGCGACATATCGAATATTTTTTGCGCAAAGGGTCTGGGGGCTCATATCGCACAAACATCGCTCGTTTTTACTACGAATTAATTTAAATTATTTATTCTTGTTATTGCTATTGTTTTAAAGTTTTTTATATCGTAATGACCTCTAATTTGCTAAATTCAAAAACAAATTCCAATACTCTCCGACATTCCGCAAAATACATTCCACGAAATTTATTACGTAGAAAATCCGTAAGATACACGGATTTTTATTTTTCTTTTTTATGACGTAGCTGAAGTGCTTAGGTATTTTTCGTTATGTTGTATTATGTCGTAGTATTTGTGTCTTGATTTTTTTCCCTCATTATGACAAACGAAACTCAAGTGATTATTTAAAAGTTTAAAAACCCATTTTAAGCAAAAGAAAGATAACCTTTATTTCATCAAAATGGCTTTTGTTGCAACTTCCGAGATATGATAAGTCAAAATGATAGAGGGAATTGCGGCTGAAAGACGCCGTAGAACCAGCGTTGAGCACATTGGAAGATGCAAATCCTGAGACGCGCCCGAAACACATCTACTTACCAACAATTGTGTGTAGAATTACTTTGACTAGCGAAGCCGTTGTTGGATACACTGTGGTGAAGAATGCTATTTTCAAGCTCAAAAAATATGAAGGAGGCGTTACAATCATCAAGAAAATCAGGGAAGAGACCTTTAAAGCAAATAATTACCAAAGTATTTGTACAATTGCGCACATTTTATCTGCAAATTATGGTGGCAGCAGGTAGACTTTACATCAGTGCTAGGCATTTTGCCGCCCGCAGGCAGGTGCGCCAGTACTCAAGCAGAGGCAGCGTGTACGCTGCGAAATACGATTCCGCGCGACTCGTTTACATTTGGTTGTTTTTTTGTGAACATTCTATATTTTTTATTTTTTCCCCTAATTTCTCCTAGTGTAGTTACATAGTTCACGCCTACATTGACATGCATTGGTGTAGGTATGCTTTACGTACTAAATTTTATGTATATAACTTTAATGGTTCTCGAGATAGCCCTGAGACACAACTCACGCACTCTTCTTGTTTTAATTTTTTTGTTTTAGATAGGACACATCTTCAAGTTTTATCCAATTCGATCGAACCGTTTTGAAAGTTTTTTTAATCCAATAACTTTTGATGTCAAAAAATAATTTCGAAATAGGCGGCTCCAAAAATCTATGGCCTGTTCTGGTGAGGAGCTCCAGAGGTCGAAATAACTGTTGCGTTTGATAAGTAGAAACTGCATAAAAGAGTTGTGAAAATATCAATACAAATTTATTACATTGATCATTACGAAAATATTGAAAACTGTAGTATTGGCAGAGTAGCAATAAAGAGCACCTCTTTTCCCTCAAAGTCTCTTTTTTAGATCGAAAAATTTACCGCAGCAATCGATGTGGAACGAAAGAACATGACCAGGAGTACAGTTTTGGGCCCATTGAAAAAAAAAGTGCATTAATCGATGGTGAAAAGTTAAAAATAGATTTTGGATGAGACCAGGAGCACTAAAAACTTGTAGCACCAATTAATGAAAAAATATCGCAAATAAATTTTGGACTCGACCAGGGACATTCCCGGTCCTATCTTTGAACTCATAATTGGGAAAAAATTTTATTGCAGCAGTTGATGGGGAAAAATCGGGCACGGGTCGCGTTTTACACTCATTAACATTTTTCTTTTTCACCAATCAGTAGAAAATAAATTTCGGACATGACCAGAGGTGTCTCCTGTACAGTTTTGGGCCTATTTGCAAAAAAGGGCAATAATCGATGGCAGGGCACTTTCGGTACCACTTTTTGAAAAAAGCGTTGATGCTCCGATCGACTGCGAAAGTTCAAAAATAGCTTGTGGACATGACTAAGGGCGCGCTCGGTTCCGAAATTTTCGAAAGAAACATATGCAACAAATGGATGGAAGTAGTGCAAAAGTAAATTTTGAATATATCTGCCCGTTTTTGGCTTGTTCTAAATTCTACTATATTGTAATATGGGCGGTGCAAAATGGGTTGATTGATTACAGCCGTGATTTGCTTATCATCAAAACTTAAAAGTCTTGAGCGGTCTAATCTTGAGTCAAATTCTTTATGTTATTCTAATTTTTATTTTTTATTAAATTGATTTATGCGGCCATTTAAAATGTCAACAACATCAACACCAAAAATAAAATTATATCAGCTACCGCAGTGGTGTATGAATTCGGCCGTGTATTATCAACAACATAATAAAGTTCGGTCGGTGGGCAATGGTGGTGCTGTTTCTTTAATAATAACTTGCAGGTAGCTTTCTCGTATAAAAATAGTCTGTAGACTATTTATTAAATGCTTTATATTTTATATTAAATTATCATCATCGAAAGCGCTGAACGTTTGAAATGTTTGATTCTTACTAGCGAGAAGCGTTCTCTGAAAAACTCAAAATATTTAATGCTGAAAAAATATTGCAATTTAAGAACAACATAAATTATATGGAACAATTAAAAATAACCTTGAAAACGGTTTTGTGTACGTACGTTTTAGTTACAAAAATTATGCCGCAGTCTAATAATATGCGAATTTTATGAGTCGGGGTGGCGTAATGACTCGCTCCGATTAGTCTGACATATGCATTGATTATGAGTTTTTGCTTAATTTTTGCTTTCATACTCAGACACAGTCTTAGTGGCGCCATTAGCAACTGTCGGCGGTTACTCATAAAGTTTTCTAGTAGTTTTCCGGTTTTACAAAACTATTCTGTGTACATAAGTTACACTGGTCATAAAGTAATATTTTTAAACAAGCACGCTGGGTCGGAATCGGATGTGCAAAATTTAGAGATATCCTAATTTTAAGCGGTCATATTTCGCAGACCAACCATTAAATAAATGACTTTGCCTTGAAATTATTATCAAATAGGTAGAAATACCATATAACAAACCTTAAAATTTTATTAAGATCTCACTAAAAAAGTTCAACTACATATCAGTGATTTTTTGGACCATTACTTACCAATTCGTTAGTTCGTACATTCCCATCGATAAGTTTGTTGTTTAAGTTCCTGAAAACATAGTATAACTCAATTAAGTGGTGTTGAATATGACCTCTAAAGTGTTGATCGTTGTCTGACAAATGATATCACGGTTGGCTGGAAAAAGTTTTAACCCTCAAGTTGCATCCCTCCAAAAATTTATGTTGCTACGTATTCGAGTTCGGAGTCAGGAAATACGCTCAGTTATTTTGGTGGAACAAAGAATCTTGGCAGTGTGACCACATTAAGCTCAGTGCCTATCTTGACAATTCTTTAAACATCTAGGAGATTACTAATACGAGTACGTAATATCATAAAGATACTACTGAAGATACTGTCAGATATCAGTACTCGTAAGTCATCAGTGGAGGCTATCCCTAGTCAGAGAGAGAGAGATAAAGAGAGAATACAATGCGGACCCAAAAGCAGCGGTGAAATAACAACTCTTTTGGAAGCTACTCAAATAATTTTTTTTATTATTACTTCTCAGACTTAGCAGGAGATTACTCTGCTTTCAAGCATATTGCTGATCCATCAAGTGATCTTGGAATCAGATTTTTGTACTTGGCTTAATAAATGAAAAGTTAAGAAAAAATTTTGAACATAAAACTTGTTACCTAGTGTTATTTCACCTACTGCACATATGCATAATGCAAATTTTTGAAAGTCATAAAAACCGCAGAAACAACTTTCATAAGACTATTGAGAAAAGTTGAAATGTTAATGCCTATTTTATGTTTGTTATGAATTTTTATTGTGTTGTAGTGTTAAGTATTTACGATAAAAGTGGTCATTTTAATTTGGAAAAGGTCTGTGCTTTGTATGCCACGCGCAATGGCAGTAAATGTTGAAGGCCTTAATGCAAATTGCGAGTTTTATTTTAAAAATTTGTATGAAATCAGCCGAATTAAGGTGTCTTAGCAATGGTCCCTGGTGCACCTATTAAAAAATTTTTTGGGCTATGTTGGCATCAGCTAATAATGTATGCATAAAGAGGACTACGATCTGTAGATGTACTCGATTTATCTGGGCAGCATTTTACCACACAACTTTTAATTTTAATTTTATAGACGAATGAATCGCTAGAAAATCTAGACCGTATGTTAGGGAAAAGCTTTGAAATGCCAAAAATTATTTCGTGTAAAGCAGTGTGGCGCTATTGGCTCTGCTTGTTCGTGCGCTGCATTGTATACTTTTATTTCTATGTAGTAATTCATGCTTGTATTTGTTAAAATGTAAGAAGCATCTTAAGAAATTCTGATGTACTAATGAACTGGTGATCTCATAGTTTTATGTTATCGACTGAAGATTGATGCACTTATGGCCTTGAAGTTCTTATGACGCAGTGCTATTGCAGTTTGCATGTAACCAAAATTGTATTTTCTTTCCAATGAATCCCAACTAAGTTTTTAATAATTTGGAATTAGATCCGATCTCTCACCACATTAAGCATGCTATATTTAGTTGGAATGTACTCCATTTGGGCTAAACATGATAATTATTAAGGCATAAGCCTTGCTATTAGTGCTTCACCGATACGAAAACGATACGATAATTCAAAAATTATCGTATCGTGCTCGTTGTGGCATCAAGCTTATCGTACTCGTACGAGAAATTTTTGATCTGTATCGTTATCGCCGATAATTCTCGGTTATTCTCGATCACATATTTTTATACATATAAAACTAGCCAATGGGGCCTTTCCGCGCACTGTCCGTTGTATAACCACATCTTCATTTTACGCAGTCTTTACTACGGACAATTGGATCCATGAACGAAATTTCACAACTTGGCATAAGTTCCAAGAATAGCAACAAGGATTTTTGTTGAATCTACGATAGATGCGCTTTAAGTATTTTTTTTTATAAAGGTGCCACGCCCGTTCGATTAATCTCGTTCAGATTTCGTGAGATACTAAAAATAGACAATATAAATACATCCTAGCGTCGAATTTCAAATCGCCTGCTACCATAGGTGCCAAGATATTCCGTTTTAAGCGGTTTTTTTAATATGGAAGTTCTGGCTGAATTTCGTTCTCGGCGATAATTTAATGCCTATCGTACGATAAATATTGCATTATCGCCGAGAACGAGATATCGGATAGACCCTTCTCGTTCTCGTCCTTGGTCGTTAGAGAAATAATTTTTTTGATATCGTCTTGTTATCGTTCTCGTTATCGCGACCGAGAAAAATTATTTCTCTTACGACCTAGGGCGAGATCGAGAAGGGTCTGTCCGAAATCTCGTTCTCGGCGATAATGTAATGTATGTATGTTTGTATTTATCAGTCCTCGGTGAATCACTACTTGCTATAGATCACTGCCAGTATCATTATGCTCGAGCCCAAATTATTATACAAATCACTTTAAAAAAAACCGTAATTTGATAATTCGGAGCAGATATGGTTCTAGTTACCTTGTCAAAATCATTTTAAAAATAATTCTATCCCAAAAATAATGTTTATATTTTTTCCCCTCTACTATTTTGTTAATGATACGCTTTTATTGCTGAATCACCTCTGATTTTTGAAATAAATATGCTCAATTTTGTTCAAAAACACTGAATTGAACCATTTCCGATAATTTTTGCGAAACCATCACCACTTTTTTTGAAGCAGCTCTGAGTACACAAAAATTATGTTAAAGACCTTCTCTTTGAAATCAATTTTGTTCTGTTCCTTGCAGGCTTCGTTGCTTCTGGAATTATGGCTACGCGAATGATTATATATCAGTAAATTTGTTACATTTGTGTCCTTTATCTCTTCAGGGAGCATAGAGCCTCCACAGAACTCTACATACGCGCACGCACGATCAATATCGAGTGCCTTCAATTCCCTCTAACATTACACCGATCCACGTATTTTTTATTCTAGCGATCGTTTCCGCAGCCTTTGCTTCTGAACTGAAGGTTTCAATTCAGGGCTTGTCAGCAGACGCCAGTTGCTGATTTGACAAAGGCGATTATTGGAAATCACTCGTAAATTGTGTAGCAGATCGCTGATGGTTAACTTGATTTCACCGCTGTCTTAACTACACTGTCGATAAAATCAATAGCAAATCGTGACTGTTAACAAAACACAACCTGAGGATTGTTTAAAATCTGACTAATATAACACAATTTTTTGTGGAAAAAAAATATATCGATAATAAACAGATTTCATTTTATACGCCCACTTAAAATCGATGTCGCGCAGTATTGAAATTTTAATTGTTTTTGACTGTTATATTAACGCGATAGCGATGTTTTTTTTAAAATTTTTCATCAAATCATATTTTTGTTATTATTTATTTTAAAAGGAATTCACATAGTAAAACTAAGCTTATTTTTATTAACCAATACTTTGATTATTGCGAATGAGCACTGGCAACTTGAGAATGTCAAGAATATACATATCAGCAGACACAACAATAACAAGAACAACAACAATTAGATCAGAAACAACAATAACAAATTTAAATTTTTAATTTTATATGAAGCGTGACAAATCTAAAAACAAATTTTTAAAATAAACAAATAAAAATTTCTTACAAAAAAGTGAAAAAAAATAAATAAAACCAAATAAATACGGTAATTAAAAGTCTGTTAATAAATGAACAAAGAAAAGTCTTTAGCAAATCGTAGGAGGAAAACAGAGTTATGCAACAATAACAACAATATAGACGAGTCGGCGTAGCAATAAATATATCATTTATCAATTTATTATGAGCAGTGGCATACTTAGGGGAGGACCCGAAGGTTTGATCACCCCATTTTGAAAGTCAGAAATGAGGACTTTTTTGTAGTGAATGAACATAAATCAATGTAGTAAAGGTGGGAATAAATTGTCAAAGTTTAAGAGATATATATCTCATTTTGCTACAGTTTTTCAATATCAAGGACCTTTTGTTTTTGATGAGGCAAATGAAATTTTTGCTAAAAACACGAAAATTTCTTTCGGGAGGGGTGGTAAATCAGTAACAGACCCCAGGCGCCCGATGTGCACAGTACGCCTCTGATTATGAGCAAAGGCTGTTAAATAAAACTTTGCAATGTCGTAGACAATCGTCATTCGGCGGCATGAATAAATAGAAGGCAGAGCTTTGGCCTTATCATTAATTTACTGTCCTTGGTTTGAGTTGACCACTCCAAACCAAGACCTAAGCAAAGCTAGTCTTTATATAGTATTAGTAAATACATATGTTAAAAATGGATTGGTATCTCTTCAACAAAAAAGGATCGATAATATGAAGAAGTTGGTGTGGTTAAGTCCAAGATTCATTAAAAATGAGATAAAAGATAATGGTGCCAAGCGAATACGAAACAAATTCTCACTTAAAAAAGTCTCAAGAAATCCAAATCCGGTATAAAAATTTTGGGGTCTCAATTATTTTAGAAATTAGCTGCATAGCGTGTACTTTGTAGCACATTAAAACAAATGTTTTTAATTCATATAAACATACACACATATGTAGTTAAGCACTTTTAAAAATAACATAAGGAACTACTTATAAAAGAAAATAATCGCCATCTTATTCCAAAACAAAGAAATTAACAAAACAACTTCTTGATTTCAACTTAATATTCGAACTCAAAACTGAGGTTATTTTGAGCATGTCCAATCTTCAAACTGCATATTTCACTACATCTATTTTTATGCTTACACTTTCAATTTTGTTGAAAATTAGACGATATATTTAGTTTTTAAGTCGACTTAATGCCCAGTTTTCCTAAAAATTGGCGATGATTTGATCATAAGAGTGGGAATATCAGCAATAACGAATTGAAAACTAAACTTTCGACGAAGACTAAAATCGATTTAAAGTAATTAAATGTCAGAAGTTTCAGTTGTTACGCCATTTGCAGCGCTTACTTAAGTTCAAATATTAAAACAACTGCTCCGATTTCGGTAAGAAAACTTAAATAATTTTGAAATTCAAAACAATCGTTGGCAATTAATTTAATACACATAAAACACTAATTGTCAGCATACACTAGCTCACAAAATTATCGGTACGGCTATTTTTTTGTGTGTTTTCATAAAAAAATCAAAAGTATTAAATTTTTTTATATACATACATATATATATGTACATGGATATTTCAGAAAACAATAAAAAATGAACAAAAAAACTTAATTTTAAGTTTATAGCTTAAACATATTTAACAAAATATTCAATATTTTCTCCATTGGCAAACTCACTGAAGTATACGTTCTTTTCTTACAAAATATAAATCATTAATACTAAGTGTGACCTCGATTTGCCTCTATTACTTCGGAAAATCTGGTACACACCGATGAAACTAATTTTTGTGTAATCTTAGCGGGAATCTTCGCCTGTTCCTCAAACAAATCGGTTTAAGGATGCTTAGTCACATTTCATTTTTTTTACTTGCCGTTTGAGATGGGCCTATGAATGTTCAATAACGTTTGGATCAGGAGACAGTTAAGTTTAATTAACCGATGTTAGGAAGGTAACTTTACTTCAATATGTCCAAATACACATAGCAATCCATAGTATCGACACAACAGACACTGTGAATAATAACAATAATAAAAAACAAGAAGACGACAGACAGCGGTTTTGGACTGTGAACTCATAACTCACAGTGTGTGAGTTCGATACTCGTAAGTCCAAATGTTTATTTATTTATATCAATGAAAATAAATGCAACTTAAAAACCTGCTTTTAAATATTTAAAACCATTTTTCTTTCTTTTAAATTTAAAACGTGCTTTAAGAAAAAAACATTTGAACTTACGAGCATCAAACCTACGCACTGTGAATAATGAGTTCACAGCCCTAACCGCTTGACCACGCTGTCTGTCGTTTTCCAGCAATTTATTCTTGTTATTATTCACAGTGTCTGCAATGTTTTGTGCCAATTTAGGCAGGGCTATCTGTTTTTAAAAATTTTCATATAATATAGTAAGCATAGTATAGTATAGTATAGTATAGTATAGTATAGTATAGTATAGTATAGTATAGTATAGTATAGTATAGTATAGTATAGTATAGTATAGTATAGTATAGTATAGTATAGTATAGTATAGTATAGTATAGTATAGTATAGTATAGTATAGTATAGTATAGTATAGTATAGTATAGTATAGTATAGTATAGTATAGTATAGTATAGTATAGTATAGTATAGTATAGTATAGTATAGTATAGTATAGTATAGTATAGTATAGTATAGTATAGTATAGTATAGTATAGTATAGTATAGTATAGTATAGTATAGTATAGTATAGTATAGTATAGTATAGTATAGTATAGTATAGTATAGTATAGTATAGTATAGTATAGTATAGTATAGTATAGTATAGTATAGTATGTTTCTCGTTCGTCTTACTAGCTGCAAAATTACGCTGCGTACAGACATACGAAGAGGCGAAAAAAACAAAAATCGCCTAAAATTACAACGTTTTTCGACCTTCCTATGAGTATATCTTTGCTTCTGAGGCACCTAGAGGGCTGAAATTTTTGGAGAACCTTCTGTTATTATGTAGAACACGCCCTATTTTCAGCCAAATTGGTAACTCCTGCGCTGAGAAATTTTAAATCGATTTTATTCTGACGCATAACTATATTGTTTACGCGAAATTCAAACTTTGAGCTTCATGCGGTAACTGAAGATATCATTACCTTGCGGCTTCTCTCTTTTTTTATATAATACTAACGTTCTATTGCTATTAGAAGGCGATCGGCTTCAAAAGTGTTTTTTAATTGGTGATACATACTATATAAACATATAATATATAGTTTGCTCTCAGCAATAGACAGAATATAGCCCACAAAAGATATTAATCCGAAAAACTTTGGTATGCCAGTGAAAACCTTCCCCAAGTGTACTTTTTAAACATAGAGAATCCAAAAAAAAAAAAAAAACAAAATAAAACTGTTTAGAAAAACAAAGATGTCATACGAATATTCAATTTAAAACCGTAAAATAAGACTCACCAAATTGTTTCGTTTTAGCTTTGTAGACTTTTAATATTCCAGAGTACTGCAAAATCTTAACAAATTTTTATTATTTACAAAACTTTTAACAGAAATCATTCCACTTAAAACGTGTTTTCACATTAAAATTAATGTGGACATACATATGTAAATATTTGTAATTCAAAAAATGTGCCGTAAAACAATATAGACTATATAACTTATATTTTAACAGTTTTGTCAAAAAAAAATTAACAGGTCAACAACATTCATAGTGCTGACTTTATAAAAGTACTCATGTGAATATCCCTATCGTATTCAATGACCTACAAAGCTGTAGAAACAAGCTTTTTTTGGGTTTTTGTTGAAAGACATTAATAAGTATATTAGTAAGGTGCTATCTTTGGCCTCGCGATAAATTAATTACCCTATACTGCATTAAACAAAAAGTTTTCCGCGTTTCATGAAGCACTAATTTGCTTCACTAAATTCCGATATTTATTCCATACCTATGTACGAGTATGTAATTATATAGTACATAATTTAAAAATATTGCTTGCATTAGAAGTGCCACACCCACAATTTTCAACCCACCTATTTTTGTCTAATGTTAGTTTTAATCATCAAATGTTGTCGAAACGATCAATGTACGTAGCTACCTACCAGTGTTACCATACTTACAGTTTTAACTGCAAATATAGTTTTTAAGATAACCGCGCAGTTTTTATATAAATTACAAATTTTTTTTTATAAAATTATGGCCAACTTTATCCTAAGTTATGAATTAATTTTTTTTTGTTTTTCAATATTGCAGGGCAAAAAAAAAGGCCATTAAGTTTTTTCTACCAAAAAAGTTCAATTTTACTAAAAAGTCGTTGCTTTGGAAGAGTGCAGATTTTTACAGTTTTTTGTTTTTGGGAATTTGCAGTTTTTTGCATAAAAATATCTGGCATCACTGCCTACCACGCCACTAGAATTTATCAACTTTTACTTAAATAGCCCTCAGTACAGTGACATGTAGTATGTCAAACCATTTCTTGCATTAAATTAGAATGAATTATCTTAAATAACTCTTTGAGTATAGGTGCTTGCCATAGACCATGCGCATCGTAACACCAAATTTTAAGACTCTTACTGTCATAGGAGTGAAGATATAGCGTTTTAAGTAATTTCTCGTATGGAAAGCCTCACACCTCGTTGCGTTTTCCCATCCATACTTCATGAGGTGCTTAGCATAATCTATAAGCAATCTACCAGCAAATTTCAAAACTATTGCTGCCATGTAAGCCAAGATTAAGCGTTTTAAGTGTTTTTGTTGCATAAAAGGTGCCACGCCCCCTTATCTAATACTGCCCATACATGCGAGGAGGTTGGCATAGATTATTTGCATCCTATCACTAAATTTTAAGACTCTAGCTATCATAGGTACGAAGATATAGGGCTTGAAGTATTTTTGTTGCAAGTAAGGTGCCACGCTCCTTAGTTTTATCAAAACAAAGCACACCCTATGTTACTCAGAGCTTTGGTAGAAAAATTTTTAGAATCAGAGCAATATTTCCAGAGATTACCCTGTACACACAAAAAACAAACTTTACCTCTTTATATATTGTAATAGTATAGATGTATTCACAACTTTATTTCATCTTCTTATCTTGTGTCCATCTGAGTAGCATAGAGCCTCCGCAAACTCTTCAACATGCCCGCTCTTTCGCGAGTGCCTTCAATTCTTACTCACATATTTACTGTCTTAATTAAGAATTTCATATTCTTTAGTTTTTTGTTTTAAGTTTCCTGACCTTCTTTTTCCGCTTCATGTGAATATATGCAGAGGCGTACCGAGCACATCGAGCGCACGGGGGCAAAAATTTAAGTGCTGCCTTTGACAATTTCCACCTTCACAATCAACTTTGCTACATCGATTTATTTTCATTCACTAAAAAAAACCGTCCTCATTTTTGACTTTCAAAAACTCTAGCACAATGAGATATTTTTCGCGACCACTTTGCCGCCCCCAAAGCGTTCATTTAGTAATCGTACCAAATGTGTACACAAATGCAACTATCGGTTAATATTATGTAGAGGAAAGGGTGTCTGCCCTATGTTGTTACTATTAGCAGAGTGTCAACAATACAAAATTAAATTAAGAAACTGAAAGAAATAGAGTAGGCACTTGAATAAAAACAAAACTAATTAACAAATTTTTTATTGCAGGTGTTTTCATAAATTTTAAGTGGAAAAAATTGCAGCGTCAGCAAAATAAATAAAAACAACGATAAGTCAAAGAACGATAATAATAACAAAAGCAAAATTGGTAAAAAAACACTTTAAAGTGCAAGAAACAAAGAAACACTTTAAAGTGCAAATTCAGAGAGTTCGTTTTAAAATAAAATATAAAAAAAAAAAAAAAATCCTTAATGAAAAGTGGAAGAAAACTGATAATTTGGCAAAAACACGAAAAATTAAAGAAATTCATATGTAAATAAATCGCGAAATTTGATATCATTTTTTTTTCAAATAAAATTAACAATCAACAGAACAACACCATTAAAGGTGTCATTCAAATGGCGTTTTTTTGTCTCAATGTGGCCAAAAATGCAATGTTATTTTGAAACAAGTGATTTAAAAGAAAAAAAATAAAATTTTAAAACTTTAATCTAAGCTGCACACAATTGAAAAATTGCTTAAAATATTTAAATTAAAATAAAATCAGAAAAAATAAATCTACAATCTAAAAAAATGCGGGAAAGCTATTCGTTAACATTTCGAAAAATGCATTTGACGTATGCGGTGCTGCTGCTCGTGACGCTGTTTGCATCGGCAGCTACTGAATTTAATGCTGATAATCAACTGTACCGTGAACATTTGTATGATTATCAATGTTTCAGTGATAATGGTGAGTTTTCAATTGGTCCTACTGTTTATGTTGTTAATTTTTTACAGTTCGGGGTTTTTTTCAGAGTGCTTGTTTTCTAAATTCAAAATACTTTCATCAACGAGTTTGTCCTGCAGGCATCAGTGAAACTGGGTATTTTTTTTGTAACCTGTACAGAGGGTATATTCACTTTGTCATGCCGTTTATAACGCATAGAAGGTGGCTTGGCAGTTACAGAAATGTATATATATTCTTGATCAGCGTCACCACCTGAGTCGATATGCCTATGTCTGTCTGTTTGTTAAAATCACGTTTACGGGAAAACTAAGCAAGCCACAGGTCACACCTTCTTACAAGCTGCTAACATATAAAAATGGGCCGCCGATACTCTATGTAAATACACCCCAGCCCATTTTGAAAAGAGTTACTGCGATTTTGATGAAACTAGATGATTTGGTGAACATGTGAACAAAATTAAGATTGGGCTAAGTTTTAAATTTGCAAAGGCTCTTAATGGGGCGTGGCATAGCACTAAATTTTAACTTTTATAACGCCATAACTCGTAAACCGTGCTAAAGGCTGTGATGAAATTTGGTATCATCCTATAAATCTTAAATAATGCTTAAAATGGGCGTAATTGGATATGTAGGCGTGACACTTTTCAACAATTGAAAACTTTGATTACGTACAACTTAAAATTGGCACGATTGCGATTTTCATAAAAATTTTAGGGACGATACCACTGAAAGCAGCGATCAATATAAGTTACGCCAGTATACTGGAAAAACTCGTTGAAGGGCGTGGCATAGCCCACAATATTTATAAACGATGTAATTGGAGAACTGCCAACGTAATCGTTATGAAATTTAATGTGGCAGATATACGTGCTGAAAGGTATCTTATTGCAAAATTTTGTGCACAATGGTGCCGATGGGTGTGGCACATCCTATATAAGCAAAAAACGCTTAATTTTATAGACAGTGTACCATGGGAAAACTTGGTGTATAGATGTCAGTTACTATGCATGTATAAGCTTTAAAATTAAATGGATTTCGACGGGATTGCATCAGTAGACGTGGCACCTCCCATATTACCATAATTGCAGCAATTGGTATGAAATTTTCTGTAAGTGGCTTACATGCTATAAGCTATATCTGAACTTAAAGTGGCCGAAACAGCACCAGTGTGCCTGGCGCCTCCCATGCAATTAAAATTCGCTAAGTGGCATATCTATTGAAATATGTGCGCAATCATAATGAAATTTGGTGTAACAGGTTAGTTTATGGAAAGCTATTTCTGGATAAAAATCGGACTGGATTGATGAATCGATGAAAAGTGGGTCAAACATTGTCGTTTGGGGATGAAATCAATGTGGTTTTTTTTTTGCACAAAACAAGAACTACAACATTGGTCGTAACATATTTTTCTACTTGTGGCTTACTTTCCGAGTTATTGCTCAAAATTTGTTGGCAGTCGTCGTTACATTAAACTTTCTTCAAATGCAGTAACACTCTTGATGACATTGAATGATATTCCATATCAGATGCATTGTAAAGACGAGTTGCAGAATCCAAAATTTTTAATCTTATCAAGACTCAATACGATGGTTTCAAATGTGCAGTATTACATAACGGGAGACTTTTTTGATCCTTTGAGTCCGTCTCTATGTGTGCGCCAAAGTTATTTAGTGTCACCAATATTGCTTCCGATAGTACCTGGCAATGCTCTCAGCAGAACTCTGCAAATCGTGGCATTCAATGAACTTTCAAACCAAGCAGTCAGGCATACAAGAAAAACTCATTGTCGTCAGATCTTTTTGGGAAGAAGTAGGTCTAAGAATCAACATAAATCAAACAAAAAGCATGTCCATTCGCCCAAGCAGTACCAGCAATAGCTTCATGATAGGCGACTACAGTAAAGGCGTAGTTGATCACTTTATATACTTAGGCAGTGTAATTATATCCATGTTAGAATAAACAAAGTGAAAGATATCTTCATTCAACTTTGTAATGTCAGACAACCTTTTTGTTTCTGTCGACGACAACGTAGCTTAAAATCTTTGAGTCAAATCTGAAGCCACCTCTGTTGTTACAGAATATACAAGTGTTCACCAACAATTGTCTTCGCCGAATCTTGAGAATTTGATGACCTAGGACCATCTATTAAATTGCTAGCCAGATGCAGACTGGACACCCATTGTGAAAATTACCAACTGAAGTCTACCGGCAAGCATTGGAGTGTAACTCTCACGTTATCAGATAACGCGGCCGTCCTAAATCATCGTGGAACCGATAGCCAGAACAGAATATCTATACGTAAATCGAGTAGATGTTGGAGATAATTGAAGGCATTCGCTACTGAGTGTACACCTTGGAAAAGTTTTGTGGAGGCTTTGTGCTCCGTGAGATTAAGTAAACAAGAGAGACAGAGAGAGTTTTTGATGTGTGATACCAATGAGTATGAAAGAAAATTTCTACTAAAGCTAAATTTTAGATTGCTGGCACTGACGGTTACACCAACACTTAATGTCGCAGTCATCTTTCTGAATTTTCGTACTGATTACCTATACTTCCATAATTTCTATTTTATACAAGGACTAAAAAAAAATTATCCTTTTTCAAAATATTTAAATGCAAGTTGCGCCCCCTAAATCTGAATAGAATTGGTTGAAATTTTACTGAGATTTACGTAAGGTGCCATAGAACCGTTTTAATCCAGGACCCCCAAACATTTCAAACAATCGTTCTTGTCGCACTACTATACATACATCACATAGTTAACATTCCTTACATATGTAATTTACATGCCTTATACAATTTACAAATGGTACTCGATTATTTCAACTTTTCCAACATTTTCGAGCCTCTTAACCTTTCTCGTTGTTTCCAACTAACAAACGAGCCCTTGTTCGAGATTTTTATTAAAAAAAAATTTTTAATGATTATTTTAACTGGGTGATTCATCAACTTATTACCAAACTTAAGGTAATGAATAAAAAGTCACTTCACTATTACTCATGGAAAATTAAATTGTTATCGTGTTTATTCATTCACATGTGAAAAAATAGCAACTAAGTCACGATTTGTAATCTAATATTAATCTATCAGATCAAAACCGAAGCCCTTTACACAAGGAACGATGTGATAAGAGGTTATTGAACTTGATTTACTTTCATACAAAAAAAAAAAAATCATTTTCTTTGTCAATAAATATTTCAAATAGTGAAGAAAACACCTGTTTACTATTAAGCTCTAAAATATTTATTCTGAATATTTGATGTAAAAGTTATGTAATTTGCGATAAGACATAAAGGGTGTTTTTTTAGAGGTATAGAGCTTCGAATTGAAATAAAACACAAGAAAATCGTTTTAATGTCCATCAATTTGGCTTTATTGGAAGGATAATTTTATGCCATTAATGTTTAAATATGATTTCGGGCATGTGGCCGCCGCGGCTGGCTCGAATAAAGCCAATTCTACAGGTCCAATTTTGAAGCACTTTTTCGAGCATATGGGGCCGTATGTCGGCAATAACGCCATGAATGTTGGCTTCCAAGTCCCCTAACGTTTCTGGTTTGTTGGCGTAGACGAGCGACTTCACATATCCCCAAAGAAAATAATCCAATGGTGTCAAATCACACGATCTTGGTGGCCAATTGACAGGTCCATTCCGCGAAATTATGCGCTCATCGAATGTTTCCTTCAATAAATCGATTGTGACGTGCGCTGTGTGGCATGTAGCGCCGTCTTGTTGGAACCACAACTCATCCACATTCATGCCATCCAATTCGGGAACAAAATAGTCGGTTATCATGGCTCTATACCGGTCTCCATTAACGGTAACTGACTCTCCAGCATTATTTCGGAAGAAGTATGGCCCAATGACTCCACCAGCCCATAGAGCACACCAAACAGTCAGTTTTTGTGAATGTAATGGCGTCTCAAGGGTCTCATGTGGATTCTCTTCACTCCAAATGCGGAAATTTTGCTTGTTGACGTAGCCATTCAACCTAAAATGAGCCTCATCACTGAACAAAATTTTGCGATGAAAATCAGCATCGAGATCAATCCCATTTTCGGCCCATACACCAAAATCACGACGTATTGCATGGTCTCGCGGCTTTAATTCTTGCACAAGCTGGATCTTGTAAGGTCGCAAGCCAAGATCTTTGCGCAAAATCTTCCATAAAGTTGATGGACAAAGCTCCAATTGCTGTGCACGGTGGCGAATTGATTCATTCGGGTCCTCTTCAACATTTTGCTCTACAGCGGCAATTGTTTCTTCGGTGCGCACTGTTCGACGTCTCTGCGGATGCGTATTATCACATAGAGTAAACGTAGTGCGAAAACGATCCATGGTTAACCGAATTAATTGCTCTGATGGACGATTATGTCGACCATAAAATGGACGGAGCTTGCGGTAAACTTCGCGAACTGAACCATTATTTTCGAAATAAATTTGCACGATTTGCAAGCGTTGTTCTTTTGTCAACCTGTTCATGATGAAATGGCAAACCAAACTGAACATAAATGACATTAGAGTTGCCAGATTTGACCATAAAATGCCAGTTTTATCTCTATTCGAAAAACAAACCTCTAAAAAAACACCCTTTATAAAATCTGCAAATATTTTTGGTCAGGAAGCAACCCAGCAATGTAGACGTATTGTTGTCTGCAATGTTCTGATATAAAAAACAAACAAAATTAATATTAATTTATTTGAGACTAGTGTACCCAGCAGACGTTGTTCTGCCCTTTTTGTTCATGTCCCTATCTCCATCCCTATCTCCACCCCCTCCTCATCGTTACCTCAACCCTAACCATACCTCCAAAACTACCCCCATCCTCATCCCTATTTCTATCCCCATCCCTATCTCTATCCCCATCCCTATCTCTACCTATATATCCATCTCTATCTCTACCCCTGTCCCTATCCCTATCTCCACCCCTATCCACATCATTACCTCAACCCTAACCATACCCCCATGACTATTCCGATCCTCATGCCTATCACTATCCGTATCCCTAACCCCATCCCTATCCCCATCCCTATCCCCATCCCTATCCCTATGCTTTGATAGTAAATGTAAAATTTGTTCAATCAAAAAAATAAATAACAAAGCAAATATTGACATAAAAATAAAATAAATTTGAATTTGAAAAACTAAGTAGAAAATTGAAAAATTTTTGGTTTTTTGCATTTTTCCGAGTTTTCTTTCAAATTTTTCCAAATTTTTTTTTGCTATAAGCCTTCCTTGCACAATTACAAACCTAACACAAAAAAAATTATTCAAATTGTTCGAGCCATTCTCGAGCCTTTGCGAGACAAACATATTTCAAAATTCATTATTATATATATAGTAGATTTGAACTCACAACATAGTAGAGGCCGGAACTTAACTCTACATACTCTTACTCGTAGGCGATGTTTCAATTTAATAGGCAAAAATATAAATATACTCTACGACAAACTTTTTTGCCTAGATCGGAAAGTCAAACTCGACCTTAGGTATTTTTTTTCTGAAATTTATTTTATAATTTTTGAGTACATGTACAGTGCCTCACTGTCGGTTTGATCAGTGCCTATTTTAAAATTGAAAAATAATTTCGACAAAATTTGAATGCCATTTTATAAAATAACATTTATTGCATACCACAATAAATTCGTTTTTTCGCCGAATTGGTTTTAAATACAGGAATCCCTCGAACTGCGCGGTTTCGGAGTTGCGTAATATTGTTTTTTACTACTGAAATTTCGCAATGCGCAGTAAAAGTTTCGGAGCAGCGCGTACATCCATTTTTCTTTTAATCTTTTTTCGCACTATTTTTCGTGAAATGCATATGCACATAAAATTTGGTGAGTCCCCTTAAATTGTGTGATTTGGCTTGAAGTTTGTACATATGTACATACACAATTTGCATTTTGTTTTCGAAGCCCTTCATGTAAAGACGTGTTAAAATGTGAATAAGTGTAGTATAGATTTGTATTAAAGTTAGTGCTACACCGACTTCTCCAATTTTTTTTGACTCTATATCGGTTTCGGTTTGCGCGCTGTTTTATCAGAACGTAACTACCGCTCAGATCGAGGGATTACTGTAATTTAAAATTAATTATTAAAGGTGTCATCTTTGGCCAGCCCAAAACCTACGTACCCTACATGTTAAAAATACGTTGAAATGGTTAAAGAGGTTAAATGAGTCGAAAATAATGTAAAACGGTTGAAAGAGGTTGAAAAAAACTATAAATGTCTAAAAAATATGGAAACAATTGAAGAAAATTGATTGGCATTGAAAATGTCGAAAAATTGTGGGAAAATTCGAAAAAATAAAGAAAATGTTGAATAAAGTTGAATGGGGTTTAAAGAAGGGGAATCAATACAAATGGGAAATATTGGGAAAAGTTAAAAGGTCGAAAAAGTGAAAAGAGCCTGAGAATGTTGGAAAAAATAGAATAGCAATGAAAAAGACGAAATATGCCACGCCCACTTCTCTAATTCCGCTTATAAAAAAAATTGTATTTGTGTTTGATATATGCATACAGCACAATAACTTGTATAGTTTGCGATGTATGCCGTATATAACGTTATAAAACTTAGGTCGGTGACACACCCCCTGGTGCAACCCAGTCCGATTTTTTCCAGAAATAGGTTTCCATGAACAAACCTCTTATACCAAATTTCAGTATGATTGATCACATATTTCGATAGATAACAAATTTTAATTGTATGGGAGGTACCACGCTCTCTGGTGCTATTTTGTCCACTTTAGGTTCAGATGTACCTTACAGCATTTAAACCACTTACATGAAATTTCAAACAAATTGCTCTAATAGCTCACTTAAAATAGCGCTAACAATTTTATGTGCACATGGGAGGTGCCACGCCAGTGAGGCATTCCCGTCGAAATTGATTTAATTTTAATGCTTATAGTGACTGACATTTATAAACCAAAATTTATGAAGATTGCTCTCATGGTACATCATCTATAACCTTGAGCGTTTGTTGCTTATATGGGGTGTGATACGCCCACCGGTGCCAAAATTTTGCAATAAGATACCTTTCAGCACGTATATCTGCCACATTAAACGATTCATAACGATTACGTTGGCAGTTCTCCAATTATAACGTTTATAAACATTGTGTGCTGTGCCACGCCCTCCAATGCGCTTTTCCAGTATGCTAACGTAGCTTGTATTGATGACTGTTTTTATCATCCCTAAAATTTTTATGAAAATCGTAAGTGCCAATTTTGAGAGATACAAAACTTTCATTTGTTGATAAATGTCACGCCCACTTTAAGCATTATTCAAGGCTTATATGATCTTTATCCGTGTACCAAATTTCATCACAACCTTTTGCACGGTTTACAAATTATGGCGTTATAAAAGTTAAAATTCAAGGGTAGGCGGCGTCCCCTTTAAAGCCTTTTCAAATTTAAAACCTAGCCCAATCTTTATTTTGTTCAGATGTTCACCAAATCACCTAGTTTCATCACAATTGCAGCAACTGTTTTCAAAATGAGCTGGGGTATATTTACATACATATAGTATCGGCGGTCCGCGATTCCATTTCGCCCATTTTTATATGCTAGGAGCTTATATGAAGGTTTGACCTGTGTGGCAAATTTCATTGAATTACTTAGTTTGCTTAGATTTCCCGTAAACGTGATTCCAACAGACAGACACACAGTTTCATGTGAGCCAAGTTTGAACAACTCCCGACTTGTTTTTCAGATCATTGCCTTGATAAAACCGAAAATGGTCGCCCAAGCTCAGCTTCTGCGTAAAGGTAAATATTTTGTATATTATGTCCACAATAAACTCCAAGTTTTCCACGTCAGCTGTGGACATACAGACCCTAACTATCACACTACCGCCACCATGTTTCACAGTAGGTTTGAGGTTCTCTTTCTTTACATCGGTATTTGACCTTGTATAGTCTTAAGACTCCTGTCTTAAGAATATGCTCCTTAACAAAGGGTAGTCGGCTTTTTCGATTTCTTGTCCATATAAAAGGCATCTTACCAGCTACTCGTCCATTAAAACCATGCTCGCGTAGCACACGACGCAGGGTTTCAGCATTATATGACTTCCCTAATTCATCATAAAGGTCAGTAGCCAGTTTCGGAGCCGATAAGTTTGGGCTTACTTTAATTTTTCGGACAATGTATCTCTCATTAGGCTCGTTGAAAGTTTGTCGCATTTCTTCCTATATCTTCCACCCTATACTCATGTACGAAGCGCTCAACGATATGAAGAAATGAGCTATTTTACGGACCGATTGGTCACTTTTAAAATGGTTTACGAACAGTTCACGCTGTTCAAATGATGTGGTACGAACCATTTTAAAAATATTCGCCATATATTTGGACGATGAACGATGAATGAAGATCATTTCGCAACCGTGAAATCTGTTGACTGGTTAATGATATACAAATGTATGTACATATGTGTTTATATGATGGAATCGAAGATGCTTACGCTCTAGCTAAGAACATTTTCAATTTACAGCCTTGCGATTCGAGAAGAAAAGGCTGGCCAAACACTCATTTCGGAGGCCAGATCATCAACGATAAAAGATATATTGACTAAACTGGAAAGAGCTCGTCTGAGATTAAGGAGGATGAAAGGTTGTTGTGAAACATTATTTTTCGATATTAAAAATACTTTCTCATATTGAAAAAAATTATAAATTTCGTGAAATCAACATATACATTATATTTAAGCGACTACAACCATATTCTGTAATTTTGTTTTCCCCAAACATTCACTGATTTGTATCTAAATCCGTTTATTTTCAGATAATTTTTCTATCCACCAAACCTTTCCTCAAGCATTGGTTGCCTTGCAACATACCGATCGTGTCATACATCAATTGTTAAGTCGTATTTTTGCAATTTTTTTACGGAAATATTTTTATTTTCGGAACGTTTATCTGATACCATTAAATTTTCATGGTAATATATCCTCTGAATCATATGAAAGCCAAAAACTTAGAGATGAACTTTATTCGATAAAGTAAGTGATATTTTCAGAAATGAAATAAATCAGGATGTTAGTAATTTTCTGCATTTGTTACAGTTATAATACAGAATTTCCTAAAATGTCAATCATCATTGACTTAGAAGTATGGATGCCAGCTACAAGACATGGATTAATACGAGAATCGGTCGTGGAAGCAGGTCCAACAATATCTCCTGGACGATTTGGTTGGTACGTACCAAGCACGCTAGTAACAAGTGATGACGATGATACATTATATAGCTTACATTATGCAGTGTTTAAGAACATGTCAAATCGCTACTATGCGCAATATGTCATGGATGACAAAAATTTGGATTATCTTCACCAAGGAGCAGAGTAATATTTTTTTAGAAACAGAAAGCGATTTCCTCATTTTCAGTATTGATATTTTATTTCTTTTAGTTGGGAAGAGTACCTTAATCCCCTATGCAAAAATAAGCAATGCGCAACGTTGTTGGCGGAATTCAGACTAGATACTGCATTTGTTGTGCCACAAATAGAAGCAACCAAAAGTTATCTAAACGTTATTTGGCTAGGAAAGCAATTCCGAGAAAAGATCATGGAATTGAACAAACTCTATCACACTGATGCTAACTCTACAAAATACCGATACATCGTTCTGCATTGGACACCATCAGATTTCATAGATTCTGAAATAAAATGTGTGTCTATTACAATGCCCAAATGTGAAGAGGTGTTTACGCCAAATTGTAAATACGAACTTACACCGGTACTCAAATATTTTTCAAACAGACTCCAGCTTATGAAGGACGATAGCCACATGCTACTCGCATTACGACAATTCAGTTTGACTGATGATGCCCTTCAAAATCTACAACGAGAGCTAACGCAAGTGCGTGGAACTAACTATAGCAACATTTCAGAAGACATGTACAATGAAGTGGCATGCAATTGGCTTAAACACAACGGGCGCACGGTTTCCGGTTGGCTTGATTTGAACGAACCACTGATAAATTTGACTATTGGTGGCATATTTCCTATGACGGACCCCAGCCGTGGACATCAAAAATTAGATCAGGCTGTACTTCAGGCACAAAACGCCATTAACAGTAATATCAATTTACTAAAGGAATATATCCTAAATGTTGATATAAATGACGGAAAGTGTCAGACAGATTATGTGATGAAGGCATTTATACATTATTTCGCAACGGATAGAATACTCGGAGTGTTGGGACCGGCTTGTAGCGATACCGTCGAGCCAATTGCTGGTATATCGAAACACACAAAAATATCTGTCATTTCATATTCAGCTGAGGGAGCTTCTTTTGTTGATCGAAAGACATACACGTACTTTTTCCGAACCATAGGCTCAAATAGGCAGTATGAAGATGTTTACATAAGTCTAATGAAACATTTTGGATGGCGACGTGTAGCCGCGCTTACAGAAGATGGTAAAAAATACACAGAATATATATCGCATATGGAGGCAAATTTAAAACAACACAACATGGAATTGATTATCAATAAGAAGTTTGTGAGTGAAGTTACATCAGCTGAAATGAACAAAGTAAATTGAACATAACATTTATATTTTCAAAATATAATGCAGTATTCTTTTTTTAATTTTAGTATTTGGTTGATTTGAAGAAGAAACATGCAAAAATAATTATAGCAGATATTTATACGAAAAATGCAGAAAAGGTGCTTTGTGAAGCTTACAAATTGGGGGTAAGATCCAACAATTAAAATTATTTAAACATTTTAGATATATTAGTATCAATATTTTCCTAGTATAACGTTTTCAAGGACCTTCTCAAGGTTCACTTAATGTCATATAAAAATTTTGATTAAGTTTACGGATCGTCTAAAAGGAAATGTAAGAAAACTGCAAAAAACAGTTCTTTTATATTAGCGGTATACCTGTGTAGGCTTCATTTTGTTGGTTAAGCCGTGATTCTCGAGATACACACATATATGAGGTCATACATGTCAAAAAAATTCAGTTTGAATACCAATTTCCTTCAGCTATTTTCGCTAATCGTAAATTACTAGAAATTATTTTTAAATCTCCAATTTAAGTCTTCGTGAAGATAGCGTGCTAAAAGATATAGATAAGTGAAAGGTCATTTCCCGCAGAAAATCTGAAAATATAGACATATGTTCTCCTATCAAACTTTTTTACTAAATATTACGATTGATTAGAACGATATGCTTTTGGCATCAAAAAGTAGTTTTGTATTTCAAGTCGGGCCAATACGAGATGGCCAGCTGCCTTACATTAACAGTAATTAAGCCTGATTGTCGTCATTATATAATGAATTTTTCATGTTAACACAGTAATTTTATGTAATTTACTCACAGTAAAGTTTGTATGATCAACACATGTTAAGCTTGAAGCCTATACTATTGACTGTCTTACTAAATTTTATTAGAGTTCCTAATATATTCAGGATTGAGTCACTACTCATATCATACATTTGACACGATGAAGCAAAATCATTCGTTTTAGAGGCGTTTAAGTTCAAGTAGATTTGTGGGGCCCAAGAAAATATTGAATTGAGATCTTCTTCCAGTCTATGAATAAGATTTTCAGAGAGACCTATGGGACGCGATAGACACATTTGTGCATCGTTTGCATACAGTATATTTACATTTTTACAACCGTACACAAAATCATTCATAAAATTGGTGGAGAGAATCGAACCTAAAATCGAGCCTTGCAGTGCTCCAGATAATACTGATCTGAAACTTGACACTTTATCCTTAGATGAAACTCGTTGCAGTCGGTTTGAAAAGTAACTTTTGACAATATTTAATGCATTTCCTTGCACGAGAACGTAATGGCTAACAGTGTGGTAAGCCTTAGAGAAATCCAATAAAGGTAAAATTATAAGATCTCCTCTGTCCTATGAGGGCCAGATGTTTTCAAATCTTTATAACATTGCTTTTGTAAATTTCTCAAATACTTTGGAAAGTGACAACAAAATACTTATTGAACGAAAATCACAAGCAGATACATAAGTATTTTTCTTAATAACAGGTGTCACGTTAGCGATTTTCCATTTCTCCGGAAACGTCGACGTTGTTAAACAAAAATGAATTACATGTTTGTAATTTGTGAAGATTTCTACATTGATCTGTTGAATAATCATACGTGCGCACTTATCTTCGTCATAGCTTTAGTTTCTTTGGTATAACTATTGTAAATGCCTTGCCAACTCACTTTGTACGTAATTGTAGTCCTAATCTTATAGATTTGATTTGTTTTTCAGATATATGAGTTTAAGTACACTCGGATCAATATTCTTTTTCTGGTATCTCAGATCATGACATTAAAGGCCCTAAGTAGCTGGATTCTATCATTTGGCGAGCACAATTTTACAATAATCGGTGGTTTCGTATTATTAACCGGCTTAATTCTGAACGAATCACGCGTTTGAGGTGAGCTGAGATGCAACGCTTTACATCTTTGTAAAATTAGTGCAAATGTTTTAATTTTCTAAATGAGAAATTCCATTTCTAATTAAATCAGTTGACGTGGCATCATCTCCACACTGCACTACTTTTGTGTTCAGTGTACTCACTTCATTATTTAACGATCTAACTTCAGCGAAAGCAGCCTCGGCAACACTTACTCGCTCAGTTATCAACCTCATTTTAGTATAAGCAGCCTCTGAAACTCTGACTCTCTTTCATTTTTCCTAGTGATGCTTTTAATTTGAAGATCTCACCAACAAACGTACTCATTCTCTGCCATACTCTTTCTTCTATGGTCTTCATTGAATTAGTCAGCTCAAAAATTATGCTCTTCTTTTGCACATAAAGAAAATGAGCCACCTTCATACGGTGCTCGTGGACCCTTCTTGTGGCAGAATATAAAATAGTTTTGAAACTAAACTTAAAACCATAGAGCAAAGAAACCCGATATTTACTTAATGGAAATATATAATTGAAATATTTTAAATTTTTTAGATGACAGCATATGAGGGCTATGTTTGGTTCTTACCTGCTTGGCTGTCAAGAGATTGGTCGATTACTAATAGCAGCAGCAATGATACTTGCACAGAGGAGCAGTTAAACACAGTGAGTCAAAGTAACTGAATATATTTCTTGATAAACTTTTATAACCTATGGTTCGTTTATTTTTAATACATAGGTAACCGATGGGCATTTTAGCTTAAGGCACCGACCATTTGGACCTTTAAATGCGACCATGCAGGAAAATATCACAGTTGGCGAGTGGCTGCAAAACAACAATAGCACCATTTCAAATTATGCAGGCTTTGCTTATGATGCGGTTTGGGCTTATGCTTTAGCAGCAAATAAACTTTTGCTGGAAAACAGAGAAGCGATTTATAATTTACGCGCGGATAATGTGATCAAGCGTCTGACAGATCTTATTTGGGAAACTGACTTTGAAGGTCTGTCAGGACGTGTTCGTTTCGGGTTGGGTGGAACGCGCATAACAGATCTGGATATCATACAATGGCGTGGTTCCAGCTTCCACGAAATTGGCCAATTTCAACCAAAGATAGTAGGCGAAAAACGCAACATGCGAACGGATGGTGGGAAACTGGTTTTGCTAGATAATGCGATTAAGTGGCTTTCCAATGAAGGGCCACCTGGAGATGGCACTTTCGATTGTAGTTTTTCGTCATTGGCTGAGTTTATGGACACAGACTGTGAAAATGCCACTGTGATTTTCACCGCAACTCTGTGCCTCGCGGCTGTGATATTAATATCACTTGTTTCTTTCCTATTTTGGAAACAACAATACAATAACAAAATTAAACGATCTGCCAAGATAATGAAGACATTTGGTATCGATTTATTATCTCCATCTCGTAGTAAATTCAATACTTTGGACAAGTGGGAAATACCGAAGGCGAATGTGGTTGTAAATCGTCGACTGGGTGAAGGAGCGTTCGGTACAGTATACGGTGGTGAAGCACAAATCGGTTCCGGCAGTTGGACTGCAGTAGCTGTTAAGACTTTAAAGGCTGGAGCGTCAACAGAAGATCGCTTAGATTTTTTATCAGAGGCAGAAGCAATGAAACGTTTTGATAATAAAAATATTGTCAAGCTTCTAGGTGTTTGTTTGCAAACCGAGCCGATTTACACAATAATGGAATTCATGTTGTACGGTGATTTGAAAATTTATTTACTAGCGCGTCGGCACATGGTTAACGATAAAATCAGTGATGAATCGGATATTTCATCGAAGCGTCTGACACAGTACGCAATGGATGTTGCCAAAGGCTTAGCATATTTGTCGGAGCAAAAATACGTGCATCGCGATATTGCCTGCCGTAATTGTTTGGTTGATGCACAGCGTGTTGTAAAGTTGGGTGATTTTGGTATGGCGCGTCCGATTGGCGAAAGCGATTACTATCGTTTCAATCGCAAAGGCATGTTGCCGGTACGTTGGATGGCACCAGAATCATTAGAATTAGGCATGTTTACATCCGCATCCGATGTGTGGGCATTTGGTGTTGTGCTTTTTGAAATCATAACATTCGGTTCGTTTCCCTTTCAGGGTCTAACGAACAATCAAGTGCTGGAATTCGTGAAAGGTGGGAAATGTCTTCAAATTCCGACAGGTGTTAAGCCACATTTGGAAGGTTTACTCAAGTCCTGTTGGAGTCATGAAATGACAAAACGCCCAACAGCAGCTGATATAGTTGACTATATATCAAATTATCCACGTTTATTGTCACCATGTCTTGACTTTCCTGTTGCTTCTGTTGAAATGCCTGAGACTGAAAGTGATGAGCTTGAACTACTGCCAAAAATACGAAAATGTTCACCGATCAAGGATTCAACTTTGGACATTTTAGCACAAACATCTATGCAAAATAATTTTGATAGACCCAATTTTATTGAAGATGTCGAACAGCCGGAAGACATCAAACTTGACATGCCACGAGAAAGAAACACCGTACCACTTAATGTTACCAATATAAGTCAGGAAATAGATGCATTTTCACCAATAACGCCTGATGGATACAGCGTCATGTCACCACTGTTGACGCATCAAACAAATTCGGAAAATTCAGACTCTTCGCAGCAGCAACTTATACGAAAATCTCCATTAGAAATGCATCCGCAAACAGTTTGCTGAAGTGTAGTTGGAAGCAGTAGTTATTGTATAAAGATTAAATGTTCAAATAGTTTTACAGTGTATATTTTTATACATTGCTTTAAGGGTTTTTGTTTGTTGTTTTTAGTATCCCATACGTCCTTTTGTAGTACTTATTTGCAATAGATCACCAATCGAATACCGTTTTATTTTAAAGCATTTTCAACTTATTATTAAACTGCCGTATAAATGAACTTCTGTCTACATACATTGCGCATTGATTTTCTTTTTAATTACCTTACGATTCAGGAAGGAATCTGTTTAAAGACTGTTTTTATACTACTAAATATATATATGTACATATATAATATTTTATAATTTTATCATACATATAATAAATGTTTTGTTAAGCTTTTTACCTATAGACCATAAAATAAAGTACCTACTTTTTGTAAATACATATAATCATAAAATATTTCTAAATGAATTTAAAAAACATTGTACATACATACATACACACAAACATATATGCCATATATTAAGAAGGAGTAACATTTGTATATTTATAAGTTCCTATTTACATGAATAAAATGTATGCCGTGAAAAATTCCAACAGAAATCTGAATGTTTTATTTGTCATTAATTTAAGAAATACGCAGGTCGCGTATTTATACCAGTGACGGCAACTATTTTAAGTTTTGGAATATAAAACACTGCATAATCGTTATAAATGGAATTCATATTCGTTTTGATCACACCTAATCGTAATTTTGGACTTATGTATACATTTTTTCGACCAGAGAAATCGCTGTTTTGAATACTTTCAATCAAAAATAACCATTATTTACATAGCCGAAGCACAGTATCCGAAGTTTTTTGATAAGATTTTATTGATTTGATGTCTTCGATAGTTTTCATGTTTATCGATGCTTCTCGATAGATTTCGACTTACCGAACACATTTGCGATGTTTATCCACCAGTTTCGGTTGATTCAGTGTTTTTCAACTTCTTTTGAGAACTTTGTAAGTTCCTATTTTTCGATGGTATTTGACTATTATTGATATGTATGTATATTCGATACTTTCTGCTATTACTGAATTTTTCGATTTGTTTTTGATAATTTTCAACTTATATCGGGTATTTTAAAACTGTCTGCTAAAATAAGGCTCTAATAGACATATCCAATGTTATTTGACTATTATCGTTTGTTATTTTTCGAAGTTTCGACATTTTAACTGCTGTTTAAAATTTTCCAGAGTCATCGATTTTTTCGATGTACCTTATTTTATATGTTTCAACCTTTACAGAAAAATTCAATAAAATTCAAAAACTATCGAACAGTCTAAAGAATCGAAAATTATCAAAAAACGTCAAAAAAAAGCGTTACAACTCGAAAAACATCGAAATAGTTAATAGTTATCGGAAAACAAACAATTATCAAAAGAAGTCGAAAACTTTCAACAAACATCGAAACAGTTGAATGGCATAGTAATATGGAGAATGTCCAAATATATCGAACTTCATCGCGGAACATCGATATTAACTAATGAAAAGCATTGGAAAAATCGAAAATGATCGAAAGGTGTCAAAAATTTTAAATATTTCCAATTTTTTCTATCACATTGGAAATGTCGAAAAGTATTAAAAACATTGAAAAAGTCGTTTTAAACAAAAGTCAATTTACCCAGCGGGACGCATAAGTTCATGATTTTTACGATACATTCAAATACTTTGCTCAGGAGTTGTAAATATTGCACTGTACAAGAAATAGCCTGGTTTCGAAAGAAGTTTTTTTGCAGAAGAGCCAATATTTCCATAATTTTTAATGTAATGAATTTTTTGCCAATTTGAACATATTAACATATATATAAAATAATTTTGCAGTTAATTGAATTATTAAAAATGTGTATTAAAAATTTAGTTTGCCGTAAAAACAGGGTGTCCCAATAAGTGCAATTCTTCATTTAAAATAGTTGTGTGAGTTGTGATGTTTTCATAGCATTGAAAAGTTGACATCTTCCTATTAACTATGGAATAAAATATTCGGCAAATGGCCTTCGCGGGTCTGATCGCATGCTCAGGAATTATGGTTGGCATATTTACATAAGCCAGAGATTTCACAAAATCCCAAGGACAGAAACCGCATGATCTTGCTGGCCATCAGAACTTCGTACATGATTTGGTCTGGAAATCGTTGCTGCAATAAATTGTGTGACTGTGCAGCGAAAAGTGCTGTTCAAAGAAAAACCTCATGCAGATTTTATTTTGGATAGTTATTTAATGTCTTGATTCCAAACTTTTTATAGTGAGACGAAGAAAGCACAACATCTGCATTCGCAGATTGCGCCAAATGCATAAATCTTATTAATTTTTTTTGGGCTGTTTTAATGTAGCTTTCTTATTTTGTATTAAGGGAAAACAATTTAAGGCTCAAAAAGCTTATCCCCATCAGGTCAAACTTCACTTAATATAAAAAAATACAGTTCAAGTGCTTCTGACTTGGGACATATTGATCCAAAAGCAATTATCTACAAATCTAGCTCCTGACATGGCAAAAGGTTGACGTCTCTGTCACACCACCGTAAAAGATCGCTCACTCGTTGAAAAACCAGAAAAGGATACGGTGCCAAAAACTAAATTAAAAATACTTTTATAAAGCTAACTTAATAATACTTCAAACTAACTGATCAATATTGAAATCTTAGTTAAAATAAACTTAAAATTAATATGAGTGAATTAAAGTCAATTAACTAAAAAATGAGAGAAGAATAGTGTTTTTTGTCTTTGCCGGTGAAAGCGACACAATCGTTTTGGTGTTTTGCTGCACAGCATCCACGCAGTATCACATCATCACAACAACCATCATCATCACCTATAAAACCGCCACCACCATCATAGCCGTAACCAGCTTTACTACATAGAGACAGCAGTAGACGTTGGCGCAAAAAAAAAAAAAGTTTGTGCTACGCCCAGACAAAGCCGTATGACTACATTTACTTAAGATACTTTTTACCATTATTCAACTTCATCGATATTTTTCTACTCTGCTCAAATTTTTCGACCATAAGAAATGGTTCAGAAAACTTATACCCGATATAACGAGAAGTACGTTAGTAAAAAAGTAACAAAAAAAAACAGAAAGAAAATATGCAATGAAAAACAAACTGTTGGTCGGTGCTTACTTATTTTATTATGCGTGGTGGTACTACCGACTTGGAGCACTGAGTAGAGAGCTTGATTTCTTGATCACTTGAGGGCGGCTGTTTTGTTCCGACATAGAGTTACAACCAACGAAAGACAAAAATACATTCACTTCATAGCATTGCATTGCTACCTTCACCTCTAGAGTCGAGCCACACATTTTCTCTATAGCAATAGGAAAGCAATGATTTTATTGAGTTGCAATAGAATTGGAACCAAATTTATGTGTTCTCTGTGGCTTAAGAGCACACATTTTGTTTTCGTTTATCGCAAGATCAATTTGAGCATAATTTTTAAGAATTCACTAGATATTACCGAGGCTAGGGCAAACCAAGTTCAAAAATCAACCTCGTTACAGCACTGTTGCTAATCGACCCGTTCGAAATGAATTTCTTAAAAGCCCATATGGATTAAAACTACAATTTTCTTGTATATAGAATTTATTAAATTTCAATCTTAATGTTTTATACCTGCATTAATCCTTCATATCATTTTTGTGTGTAAATAAAAAATGTGTATGTCTGTCTGAATACATATATTAAATAACACTTCGATTGAAATATTTGTCATCCATTGAATTTTTGCAATACACGCGTAATTGCGGGTTAATTGAAACAAGGAATCCTTTAAATAATTAACTCGCGCACACGGATGTACAAACAGAACAAGTGCATGAACAAATATACTGAGTGCCGCAGGAAAGTTAGGGTGCCTCTACATTTTTTTAACCAGCACCAAGGCAGTAAGTAAGAGAGAAGATGGATTGTGGCTGCGGACTTCTATTTGGATCTACCAATGTTACATTTGTTCAAAAAATCATTTGTATGAAGATATTTTTCAATAGCCTATTTCTATTGCCTGAAAGTCGCCTATGATTAAAATTTGACTTTTATTAATTTTAATAAATCTGCTTGACTTAATGGATTAGTTTAGTTTCTATTTTTCAGGAATAAAAAATCATTGCAAAACCGCTCAAAAAATACTCGTATATCATAAGCTCTGTTTTGTATTGCCACAGCTCCCAAGTAATGCGTAACTCATCTGTTCATAAATATATATATATACTATTCCTATCGATAAGGATGATATGTTCCTTAAAAAAAAAACAAAATTGGAATTGAAAAGAACAATAATTTCTATATCATTTTGAAGTACAATTAGTATTGTAGATGTAGATCAGTGGAGACAATTCGGTAGGGCTGGGGAGGACATTGGCCCCCGAAAGGATCTGATGATACTAGCAATTAGTCAATACATCAATTCAATCAAATCATCTAATAATGGTGCAATTATTATTAGATGCAATTGTTTTAAAAAAAATTATTCAAACCGTCGCCTCTACCCAGAGACAAACACGATGTGTGCAATTTTAGACCACCTTATTCAACAAATCAATCAAATCGTTCAATATTCTATTTTCATGCATCAATTCTCGCTGGCTTACTGACATATACCAATGGTTAAAAATAATCACACAAGAAAAGGTCCAAAGCTGTTAAGTTTCAGGTTTTTGGAAACTCCTGCGTTTCTGGAGGTTACTAACCCTCCGACAGCATGGGCTGTGTGGCACATAGCGCCTTCTTGTTGACACCACTTGTTTGTTAAATCATTATATTCTAATTCAGGTCATAAAAAGACCTTTATCATCGATCTGTACCGCATACCATTGACAGTAGAGGCAACTCCTTCTTAATTTTCGAAAAAATAAGGACCTACAATTCACACCGGTCTGAAGAGCAGCCAGAGCCAGCTTAAGAGCTGCCAATGCACCATGAAAAATGCACTGATTGATGCGGTTTGTGAGCCGGCGGCATTATTGGACCGTACTTTTTGAAAAATAATGAAAATCGTAACATTACGGTCAAATGATTGCCGACATCTTTTTTGTCCAAAATGGAAGAATTGGACTTGGTTGACATGTGGTTTCAACAAGACGGTGCCACATGAAACGCGGCACCAAGGACCTATTCAGAACCGAGTTTGTTAAGCAAATTTGACCTCACTTAACTATTTTTTTGTGGGGCTACGTGAAGTCTTTCGTGTACAGGGACAAGCCAAGCACAATTGCAGCCCTGGAAGACAACATTACAGCTGCCATGGGTGAGATACCGGTCGAAATGCTGGAAAAAGTATGCCAAAACTGGAGCTTATGAAGCTTACCTGAGGCAACATTTACATGGCATAATCTTAAAAACCAAATACTTTATTCACTTTTGCAGTCACCTACTTTAATATACATAAAGTTCAATTTTCTTGCTTGAAGCTCAGTTCCTATACTCTTTTTTATACCCTACATAGAGGGTATATTCACTTTGTCATTCCATTTGTAACGCATAGAAGAGGGCGTGGCAGGTATGGAAAAGTATATATGTTCTTGATCAGCGTCACCACCTGAGTCGATATAGCTGTGTCCGTCTGTCTGTCTGTCTGACTGTCTGTCTGTCCGTGTGTCTGTCTGTCTGTCTGTTGAAATCAAGTTTACGGGAAAACTAAGCAAGCTAATTCAATGAAATTTGGCACACAGCTCACATCTTCTTGCAAGCTGCTAGCATATAAAAATGGGTGAAATCGGTTCACAGCCACGCCTTCCGCCTATACTCTATGTAAATAAACCCAAGTCCATTTTGAAAAAAAGTTGCTGCGATTTTGAAAAAATTTGGTGATTTGGTGAATATGAGAACAACATTAAGATTAGGCTAGGTCTTAAGTTTGCAAAGGCTCTTAAAGGGGCATGGCACAGCCCTAAATTTTAACTTTTATGACGCCATTGCTCGTAAACAATGCAAGATATTGTGATGAAATTTGGTACACGGATACAGATCTTGTGAACCTTGAATTGCGCATAAAGTGGGCGGAATTGTAAAAGTGGGCGTGGAATTTGTTAACAATTAAAAATTTGGATTTCGTATGACTCCAAATTGGCAAATACGATTTTCATTAAAATTTTAGGAATGATACCACTGAAAGTAGTCAACAATACAAGCGACGTCAATATACTGAAAAATTTATTTTAAGGGCGTGGCATAGCCTACAATATTTATAAACGTTATAAAAAGAGAACTAACAACGCAATCGTTATGAAATTTAATATGGCTGATATACTTGCTAAATGGTGTCTTCTTGCAAAATTTTATCACAACTGCGCCGGTGGGTGTGGCACCTCCCATATAAGCGAAATACGTTTAATGCTATAGATGGTGTGCCATGAGAGTAATCTTCATAAAATTTTGTGTAGAGGTGTCGGTTACTATAAGCTACAGAATTAAATGAAACTTGACAAGATTGCATCAGTGGGCGTGGCACCTCCCTCATTAACATAAAGTTGTAAGTGCTATTTTAAATAAACTATTGGAGCAATCGATCTGAAATTTGATGTAAGTGGTTTACTGGGTATTAGGTATATTTGAATTCGGTATAAGAAGTTTGTTTATAAAAAGCTATTTCTGGATCAAAATCGGACTGGATTGCATCAGTGGGTGTGTCACCGCCCTAAATTTTAGGAATAACTACGGCACATAACGCAAACGATACAAGCTATTGTGCTAAAATTTGGTTTGTTTATTGAAGCAAAAGTGGGCGGAATTGGAGAAGTGGGCGTGGCAATTTCCTGGTTTTCATTTCTAATCTATTTTTTTTAACATTTCCCATATTCTTTTGACATTTCCAATCTATTACCTTCCCCCTTCAATTTCATTCGACATTTTCTTTATTCTTACGACTTTTTTCATCAATGCAGTGTAGGGTATGTGAATTTCGGCCTGGCCGAAGATAACACCTTTACTAGTTAAATGTTCATTTTGTCAAATTTTGATAGACTCAAGATGTGAGATAATCATATTAATAAAAAGATTTGCTGACACCTAAAAATGTTGACCACATTATGATATAACTTATTTCTGAGTAGGGGGCAAAATGAATATATTGCACTTCTGACCAAATTTACCACCCCTGTTGTGACGTCCCTGAGTGGCAATCAATCAGAAAAGGAGCTTTCGATTGTACGAAATTCTGAAGTTGCAATATTTTTGGTATTAATCTTAAACGATTACGGCTTTGAGATGAACGTAAGAAAAAAGTTCCTCTATTTATTTAAGATACAGCAAATATGTCGCTTGTAGTTTTTAATTTTCACAGAAATTTAAAAATAGGGACACCTTGTTACGTGCACATAAAACACATGCATGGTGTAAATTTAAGCTGCTTAAATTGAAAACAATTTATTAAATTGTTTTTATGGTTTTTATCGATATTCATTATTTATAATACAGTACATGCACCTTACGCGTATATGTACTACAACGCACATGTGTATGCATGTACATACAACGGTATCTATGGAGGTCATCTTCACCTACAATAGAACCAATCCTCAGCGTCCAGTGCCTCTGATAATAAAAGTAATCCAGTTGAATTTTATGCGTTGGCTGCTTCATAAATTTTGCATTCGCAAACACAAAGCTTAAAGGCTGTCGAAAACAGGCTTTAGGCCGCAGGAAAAACAACGGCGACTGAGCCGGCCCGGCGGAAATTAAACAAAAAAAATCTTAATCCTTGCGTAGCAATGGGTTCAGCAAAACGTAGCTGACCTCGGCACGGACAAACATCAGAATTTTTATTATTCGTAAGCTGAAAGTTCGAGTGTCTACCATTCACTTGCCCATTTGCAGTCAATTGACATGCGATATAAGTCGCAACGCATTTCGCTTGCCAGCCAAGTTGATGGATGCCCTATTGGAATATCAAGTGTGCAACGCATAATCCTACGCTATGCAACAAGCAGCGTTGAAAATTGCAAAACTGAATTTTACTGCAATTGATTTTAGGATACTTGATGTGTCTCACTTGAACTTTTGAGCCCATAGCGTTCTACAAAAACACGGAGAGAAAGATTACTTAATCGTCTGAGTTAATTGGAAATATCTTGCCAGGAATCACTTAAATAAATTGGTACGTTAGTTCAGGCTATGATGGAAGTAAGTATTATCGTTTTAATTACAAGGTCTTAGTACTAATAGAAATCCAAAGGCTCTGTACTTTCATCTCTAAGAACAACCCGGAAATTTTTATAGTCCAGGAGACATTTCCTCCCGCTAAATTTTTTTGCAATTGATAGCTTAAGTAAGGCTGACAATGGAAATAAGCGTCAGTCGCCAGAGTCGTTATGGACCTGGTTGTGAGAGGCCGGCGAAAGTAAGCCGCAAATAGAAAAATATGTCAAGACTAAAGTTGTGGAGGAAATAAATGTACATTTTCATGTCACAAAAACTTCAGTATGGCAAGATTTGGCCTAAAATTTTTAATGACCAACTCTATTTTCAAAAAAATAAGTTTTTTATTGAAAGTTTTAAATTAACATTACTCATTAAAATCTGAAAAACATATTATTTGCCGAAATTTACTAATTTTGCACAAAATTATAGTATTTAATGGAAGCTTTAAAACGGTGATATGTGGGTCACATCTTAGTGTATCTCAGTATGTTGCTATTGGAAATCAAATTCCTAGAGCGTGTGGCCATTTGACTTATTTCTAGCAGTGGAAGGCAAAAAAGTTTTAAAGACAAACTATTTCAGCTAAATGGTCGAATTTCAGAGTCCTTATGGAATATATGATGTCGGTCAAAATATGTCAAAATCTGTACAAAATTCAAAAATTTACAGACTTGTGCTGAATTTTTAAGTGAAATCTGTTCAACTTTGTACATTTCTGAATATGAAATGTTATTTTTAAAAATACATTTAATAGTCGACAGCTCGGACGCATACAATTGATATTTTGCTGGATCCAACATCTTGCTGCCGCTCGACCTTTTAGAATTCTATTTGTGATTAGTAGTAATTTTCGAAAATATTTGCAAATAGTATTCCTTTTTTTAAATGTTTCCTAGTCCAAAAGTCTGTACTGTTAAGGCAAAGCATGTACAGGGTACGGGTTGTTTTGTTGTAAATTCTAAATATTAATTCAATTTATCAGCGCTTAGAGGCGATGGATTCGGATATGAGATTGATTTGGTGCGAGTATGCACCACTGTAGATATAAACGTTGATATTTTGCTAACCTCTTGCTAGGCACTCATTTTGGATCCAATTCTTTAAAATAATGCGCTCTTTTCAAGAAAAATAGCATTCACATTCCAAAATTCAGTACACGATATTTGATCAAAATTGCATAAGTCCAAAATCAGTAATTAGCGATAAAGGCATATTGAGATTGGATAACAATTCGAGACATGTAATATTTTTAATCTTTTGGTTAGCTATGGAAGCGATTTCCTTCAAATGACTTCCTCGGCTGGCCTTACAATAGCCCACACGATGAACCCAATTTTTCAGTACATTGAGAAAAAAATCAACTAGGACCTGGTTCATTCAATTAAGAGACGTAATGTTTTGGTGCCAAGCTAAAAATCTAGCTGCTAACCAGAAATTTGATTAAAAATATCAAAAATAAATCTAAGCAGTTGATTGAAAGTTATATATGGTTAAGCTCAACTGTGGCTTGCTCATAATATTAACCAGGATTCTATTTAAATTGACTAGGAAATTGCAAAAGTTTCAAAAAATTATTTTATTTTACTGGCCGTTTTTAGGACCTCTTCTTCTCTTGTCCAGATTTGTTTCCACCTAGATTTTCATGTGGCACATGTGGCTCCCATTTCTTGTTGTACATTCCTATGACCCATTGATTGATAACAACCCACTTTTGGGACCAACTTTAATTTCCCATATATATTTGGCCCAAAATTTCCTTAACAGTCTGTGCGCTTATGCGCCACACAAAGGCGCAAGAGAGCCAGCCTGGCAACACAGTTCCTTAATGTGTATCTAATTTTGATGTCGCATATATAAAATTCAGAAAATCAAAAAAGTATTAGCGAATCATAAAACATTATTAGATTTCATTCATTGCATACAAATGCAATTTAAATGGTGCGCATTCCACTGAAAGCAATAATTTATAACTAAGCCGAAAAATATGCAACATTTTCATTACATTGAAATCTAAACAATGTTTTATGATTCGTTATTACTTTTTGGCTATCATAATTCTATATATCCGACATCAAATTAAGATAAATTGATATAGAAAAAGTCAACTACGAATAAATTAACAAGCCGTTTGGTTAAAATAACTATGCTTCTTTTCCTTCAGTGCACATTTTCGACTGTGCAGGAGCTCTCTTTGACCGATGGCTGGACATATTTCGTTCTTAAGAGCCTAATTCGTTGCTGAATGGATGGGATGTTCGCACTTATATTCAAAGGCCCATAAATAATATCCAAAGAAGTCAAATCGAAGTTTCACACACCAAAACGGCTAATAATAACGCGTCTTTCAAACTTCTAACGCAAAAGGGCGATTGTTGCACCATCCGCCATCTTGTTGAAATCAAATGTTGTCCAAGTCCTTTATCTTCGAAAATAGGCCCACAAATAATAATCAATTATCACTGGCGCGCGCGGTAGCACTACCCAATCTGTAGGGCACTCTCGAAGGAACATGGCCCAAAGATACCGCCGATTGGAGATATTAAAACTAACTTTATGTTGTAATACGAATGACATAATAGTTGCGCCACACTCAAGAAGAGTTGTTCAAATCCCGAACGCTAGATGGCCCCCATTAATAAGAAACATTGTAGTAAAACCACTAATAGCATGCATTTTGAATTCAAAATTAGAAAAGCGAAGGTCTTAGAACTGGTTACAAGATTTTGTCCAGTGAATGAAAGTTAGCGCTACCGGTAAGAAAATCTCCAATCTAATTAAATAAGATAACGAAATTTTAGCCTTAATTTCAGACATTGCTTGCGTCATTCCACTTACACCTCCAACGATATAAGAAAATTGAAATATTTTTCCATGTTACACTGTAGATAAGTTGCAACGCTCTGCGAACTTAAATGGCATTTTGCTGTTTTATCAACCAACATTGACCGACCTTCCATATTCATAATCTGCTTTGGTCAAGCTATAATTTAGGAAGCGCAATCTAGACACGTTTACACTCATGAATTGCATTTGCTGTTAGTGGTGAATTGAATGCTATTACGACTTTTAGTTTTCAGCTCTGGGTAGGTGGTATAGTGCACTGACTGACGGATCGAACAACCGACTGTCTGTAACCACCATTAGCACCCTGTGGCAATTGCATGCGATCCGCGTTCAATTGATTGCGGTCAGCTTTATGCATTTCGTGAATTCATTCGACAGCAATAAATCAAGAATCCTCGAAGTGGATTAAGTGTTTGTTCAGTGCGTTTACAGTGCTGTCACTAAGGTCACAGTAGCCAGCCAGCTAGTCATTTGAAGTGCCTGCTGGTATCTATGTTACATTGGGCGAAAACATGTAGCCAAAGCATGCATTTAGCTGCCGTTAACAGAGGGAGTCATAAATATGTCGGGTTAAGTTATTGATGCACAGTGCTTCAAGCTTAGACAATAGACATGTGTAGCTTTTTTTCCGAGAACTTAATAATTTCTTAAAACTTTTTGAAGTTTTGAAAAAAAAATGCAATACCATATGGTCAAATAATACATTTTAGTTCGGCAATACCCATATGGTCAAAAAATACATTTTATAGAGCACTGAACTATGTAGCCATCATTATAGTCTGATGCCACTTTATATTCGATACCATCTAATTTTTCTGATACATTTTATGCTTACTGTTGCCACTCGATACCTTTTACCCATTGTTAACTTTGGCATTTTAATACTTTACGCTTATATTCAATGTAACCCAATTCTTTGGAAACGTTTCGAATATGATTTTCGATTCTATCTGAAATCTTTCAAAAGATATTGATTTCATATGATGATTTTCAATATCTTTCGATTGTGCCCGATGATGTCCGATGCTTTGATTGCCCCGATGCTCCGATACAATTGGATACAATTTTACTGTATCCATTTAGCTTTCTTTGGTTTCTTTTTCAGACAATAATACTTCTACAAACATTCTAAGATCCTTTGATGGTTTCTAATACATTCCAACATGGTTTGGAAACATATGGTAACTGTCGCTTGGATCCGATATAATTTTTCTATTAAGAGTACAAAAATAATATACTTCCGAAAACCATCAATACCTTTTTTTTTAAATTGTTAAAAAGCTAATAATTAAGTGGTAAATCTTTCGCAAGTGGCGTGTAAGCTTCGATAGAACAGGGAGAACTGCAGCAAATAGATCTTGCAGACTCATAAGCTACATTAGAGAACTCTATTTGCGATTTAAAAATCAGATGCGTTTGCTCTTTGAAATATTGGAGATAAAATTAAACGCTTCCTGGAGTATACTATCGATTGATGCTTCCTCAACAAAGATAGTGCTTTCGACTTAACCGATTATAAGCAGATTTACAAATACCTGTAGAGCAGAGATGTTGACAAAATCATATTTTCTTGGATAGCGCATATTATCTCGATCCTAGGCCGAGAAAAAATCAAGTCGACTTACTAAATATAACACAGCCTTATTTATAGGATGTTAATATGCGCATACGCTCCAATATCGCCCCAATATCCATGCATTTGCAGCTGTATGACGTTATGAATCCAAATTTATTATGAGTGCCAAGAACACCAACACCATATTCTTCACAAACAAGAAGGAGAAGGTCACGCAACAAGGTGTAAATATTTCCATCGTTATCTCTTATGATAAATAAATTCAGCTTATGGGTTGTCAGAAAAGTAGAGGATTGAATGTTATGACTTTAATCTGAATGCACATATACCGCCGTCGCCAGACCCCTTTTTTTCGTATGCTATAACTGGTTGGTGCACTCAACTTAGCCATATTAAAGCCAGCAGTTTAGCTTAGTAAACGCTTGAGATTAGCTGCTTTATGGTCATCTGTGTTATGAAAACAAAGCCCAAATAAGCTCAACAGGTAGCTGTAATTATTTCTCCTATGTACGCGATAGCCTTTCTAAATTAGCACATTCTTGAGGAGGCGGCTAGTGCTGAAACTATTTTTTCCAATTGACATTTACTCAGATTTTTTTCCACCCAGACTAGTATTTCACCGAGACAACCTCGTTCTCGGATCCAAGAACGAAGTTAGATCGCTTTCGCTGAAACTCTTACTCAGATACAACTGTACACACAACTTTCGATGATAATGATCGATGCTACCCAGAAAACGACCCGGCGCTCAAAAAGCGTAAAAATGAGAACAACAAGAGCCTTAAAGAGGCTGTGTAAAATCCAGTAGATATAATTTTTCCGAAACCTAGTATTATCTAATACTTAGAAGTGATTTATTTGACTAAAAAAATTAAAATTCCTATCGACATTAAGGCATAAGAGAATTAAGAGTTTTAAAATTCATTCAGAGTCAGAGTTTCCATGAACTAAACTTACATTGGAATATCATCAAATGCAACTGGCCAGTGTCGTTTGAAGTGCGCCTTGTCCTTGTTCCTTAAAATTGCCGAAACTTGAAGTATTTAAAGAATTCAGGGCAAATCCATTTCATGTTGTGTTTGACGCCTAAAATCGACTCTATAGTCAATATTTCTGGCGAGGATAGCTTCTGCTTCTAGTTTTTTTTTCACTCTCTCAGAATAAGTTCTAGAATGAGTTGGAAAATCGCACGAGCGTATACGTTGAACGATTCGCAACACCATGGTGTTGAAAAAGTGCGTTTAACATCGGACCTTCGTATTCTTATTGATTTTCAATTTATTGAACTCAAACTTAAGGTCTGATACATTGAAGTAAGCACTTGAACATCAGTCAATCGCCATTCGATCAAACTCAACAATTCTCAACATCATATCAAATGCCCTGGCTTATCCATCAAAAGACTACAACTGTCTCATACTCAGCTTCAAGTTAAATTTCGTGCTAAGTTTCCCGTCAGATTTCATTGTGAGGATGAAACTCTCAACAAGTTTGAAAACGCGCTTAACCCTGATTATTTAAAGATTCTTGAAGCAAACCTTCATCGAAGCCTACAGATCAAGAGAAAACAACATCATCCTAGCAATCTTCAGAGGCAGTTAATCTTCTGAAAATTTGAACTCGGAATTTATAAAATCAAGGTTAGAACAAATCAAATGCAGAAAAGAACTAGGCAATCAGGCAAAATAGTTAAATTTTTACCGAAATCACTGAATAGAGTGAATAAGGCGAACGATACTTGGCAGGTCTTAAAAACCTTTAAAACTAAGAGGCATCATTTGGCCATCACTGAACGACCCAGAAGACACAGATTTAGTGCCAAAGAGTTTTGTAGATATTTCGAGAGATATATCCGCGGAAGCAAGCTTAAAACATCTTCAAACCATTAAAATTCTTCTTCATGGATATAAGCCGCTATTCTAATTCTACTTAAGATCCATTGCAGACCATTTCTCCTGGTTGTTTTCAGGATGAACAATATTTTATTATCGTAGCCAGTAGATATCCGTTTGAACCTTGTAACATCTTTTAAATACTTTATTTTCCTCGCTTACTATGAATTGAATCAATTTAAACTCCTATAAGAAAGAAATGTTGAAGTGTTCGATAACTCCAAGTTATTATGATTTTTGTCCACTGTCACTGGAATGTGCCATTTCATCATCCACTACCACCACCAATGGCAGTATCGTGACTCTGCAATAGTTAGAGGCAGAGATTTTATGCATTTCTAAATTCTTATGTTACTCGCATGTTTTGTTGTTGAAATAAATCCCATGATGATGCAGAACAAAAATTAAGCCTCCTTAACAGATTAAATGCTATTTAAAATTCAATTTTGAAAGCATTGCGGTGTGAATGTGGATACAACGTGGTAAAGGCAACCAGACGCCAGCAACAATGTTGCAATTGCAATTTATTTCAGGCTGGGCGAAATACTCCCGAATAGTGTAGATTATAATTCAACATTTGATTATCGAGATTTCCGACAAAGTACACATAATTGAATGTCCTGTCTGCGGGGCAGGTGAAAAGTTCGCATTTAAAATACCAACAAATAAATTGCATTTTAACAACACATTCGGACTATAAGGGCGCTGATTTTTTGATATCGGTTGGCTGCGTGTCAGTTCACTTAGGTTACGATAAAACCAGCACTGTTGTATTCATTTTAATAAAGGATATGAAATGATATGAAATAAAAGAGCAAAAGGATTTTCGATTTTCATTCCGAAAACAACAAAATTGTAGTTTTGGATTTGACGTAAAAATATTTCAATGAATCGACTTACGTTTTATCTGTGCCGTAATAAAATGTACATACACAGGGTGTGCCAAAAGTCACCATGTGGCTTAAAAGCTTAATAACTATTTCGTTTATATTTTTGTTTTTTTCAGATTATATAAATAGACCAATAATAGACCAATGCACCGGCTTATCCCTCAAGAGACTGAAACTGTCTCATACTCAGCCTCAAGTAAAATTTCATGCTAAGTTTTTCGTCAGATTTTATTGTGAGGAAGAAACTCTCAACAAGTTTTGAAAATACACATAACACTGATTATTTAAAGATTCTTGAAGCAAACCTTAATCGAAGCCTACAAATCAATAGAAAACAACATCATTCTAGCAATCTGAGATGTGGTTTCAGCAGGATATAGCCACTGCCCGAGACACAATGGCACTTTTAAGGCAAATTTTCGGAGAGCGAAAATTTCCAGATATTAAGAAATCATTTGGCCAGCGCGTTCGCCACACTTGTCAACACCCGACCATTTTCTTTGGGGCTATTTGAAGAAGCGAGTACATGTGAACCAGCCCGAGACCAAGCTTGAACTCAAGGCCAACAATGTTGCCGATATTCGAACGCTACAGCCACAAATCTTAAAAGATGTTATGGAAAATGCTGTAAGACGAGCTTATCATTGCGAAGCTGATAGCGGAGGTCACTTAAGTGACATTATTTTCTGTACTTAGTGTAAAAGATTTTCCATTTTATATTTTTTATAATCTGAAAAAAAAAAAATAAAAAAATATACTAACGAAAATGTTATAAAATGTTTACAACCCATAGTGGCTTTTGGCGCACCCTGTACTCATACAGTCATAGACATGGAAGTCTGCACAAGCCTTACGTTGTTTGTTTTTTAAAGGAAATAGGGTTTTTAACTGGGGTTATTACCATAGCTTCCAACTTACTGAACTTACATCAAGCATCTGGTTTGCTTTGATTGGATTCAAAGTCTACAGAGCATCAGTTGAAATGACTTTATGCCGAACAATCTTAGCTACCTCATTCAACTAATCCCTGAGGCTTTACTCGTCATAGCTAAGCTTGCAGGAGATGCCATAAGTTGCTCATACGCTTAGAGATATGAATATGGTACTCTGTTTAGATCAGAGTGACATAGCGCATTTTTAACTGCAATTAAAAGAAAGGAATGAGAAATCAAAATTCAATTCGTCGAGAGTTATTTTGACGTAAGTCCATTTTAAGTTTCATTGGTAATTTTTTTTTGTGGCTAAGGGCAAAATAATTTTTCCTTAAAATGGTAAAGATAAAATTTTTTTCGGAAAAAAATTGATGACTTTTTTTGGTCATATTAAAAAATAAAAGTCTTTATGACATATGTTTTGCTTGATAAAAAAAAATGTAAGTGCATACATTTTCGGTGCGCTTGTTCTTTTTTTTTTGCTATATTCGTGTCCCGAAAAAACGTCGTCAGTACATTCGATAAGTTTTCAGTACATTCCGTATATTTGCCACATTTACCTTTGTTTTTTTTAATAAATGAAAATAACCGCATTGTGTACATTTATAAGAGTTATCTTTGTTCTTTCAAAGAATTGAAAAAATACTGGCAAGGTGTAGATTTAGTAATTTAATGTCAAATTTTGCTACTCTTTTTGAGATAGAAAAATTGAGGACCTTTTGTTATTTTACTAATTTAAAAAAAACTCTTACATGTTAGTAAAATTAGGTGTTCAAGTCAAAAAAAATATATTCGGCCTCTGAAAAGTACATTTGAAGTGTCGGTTCAGTATACTTTCACAAAATCCAAATGCCAACACTGAATTCATATAACAAAAATCATCCTATGCAAGCAGATAAATAGTTGATCTTTTTTGTCTTTTTAAAGCATTTGGCGCTATAATTGTTTTGTGCTTTTTGCACTTACAGTATTAAACAGGAGGCTAGGTAAAAAATATAATCACCCCTATCATGAATAAACATTCCCTCGAAATTTTTCTCCAATTCCTGGATTTGCAATCGCAGGAGATTTTTTTTTGGAATGAGAAAAAATTCCCTGGGAAATGAGCTATCGGCAATAATTTTTGAGGGAAAAGTTTTTGATGTTCTCGCAAAACTTTTTCTCCAACTTTGTTGCAAAGAATTAAAAGAGAAAAATGGATTATTTCGCAGAATTTTCTGTTCCTACTCCACCTGCTTATGGTAAGCTAAGGCCTTCTACTATTGAAGATTCGTTTCCAAAAATATCTAGAATAGCTTCATCTATTGACATTTCGTTATAATTTTTGAATTCTTTTTCGTAATTGCAAAGTGGAAACTATTTTGAAAATTTTGAATTTTTTATATGGCAACACCATTCATTGTAATTAGGCAAAAAATTAAAAGCTGCAAAGTAAAAATTTTGTGAAAAAGGCATTGTATAACGCTTTGCACTTGTACTTGCATAAAATTACCTATCTGGAAAATTGTAAAGTGCAAAGCGAAAAGCAATTGGTGAAGCTACTTTTGGCACCGGTTGGGCATGCTTTTTGTTTCAGTAGTGTTGATATTCAAACCTGGATTCATCGAAATAGATCTGAAGTGCTTGCATGTCGGACTGCAAGGTGACAAGGTAAAGGGTGTTTTTTTAGAGGTTTGTTTTTCGAATAGAGATAAAACTAGCATTTTATGGTCAAATCTGGCAATTCTAATGTCATTTATGTTCAGTTTAGTTTGCCATTTTATCATGAACAGGTTGACAAAAGAACAACGCTTGCAAATTGTGCAAATTTATTTCGAAAATAATGGTTCAGTTCGCGTAGTTTACCGCAAGCTCCGTCCATTTTATGGTCGACATAATCGTCCATCAGAGCAATTAATTCGGTTAACCATGGATCGTTTTCGCACTACGCTTACTCTATGTGATAATAAGCATCCGCAGAGACGTCGAACAGTGCGCAGCGAAGAAACAATTGCCGCTGTAGAGCAAAATGTTGAAGAGGACCCGAATGAATCGATTCGCCACCGTGCACAGCAATTGGAGCTTTGTCCATTAACTTTATGGAAGATTTTGCGCAAAGATCTTGGCTTGCGACCTTACAAGATCCAGCTTGTGCAAGAATTAAAGCCGCGAGACCATGCAATGCGTCGTGATTTTGGTGTATGGGCCGAAAATGAGATTGATCTCGATGCTGATTTTCATCGCAAAATTTTGTTCAGTGATGAGGCTCATTTTTGGTTGAATGGCTACGTCAACAAGCAAAATTGCCGCATTTGGAGTGAAGAGAATCCACATGGGACCCTTGAGACGCCATTACATCCACAAAAACTGACTGTTTGGTGTGCTCTATGGGCTGGTGGAGTCATTCTTCCGAAATAATGCTGGAGAGTCAGTTACTGTTAATGGAGACCGGTATAGAGCCATGATAACCGACTATTTTGTTCCCGAATTGGATGGCATGAATGTGGATGAGTTGTGGTTCCAACAAGACGGCGCTACATGCCACACAGCGCACGTCACAATCGATTTATTGAAGGAAACATTCGATGAGCGCATAATTTCGCGGAATGGACCTGTCAATTGGCCACCAAGATCGTGTGATTTGACACCATTGGATTATTTTCTTTGGGGATATGTGAAGTCGCTCGTCTACGCCAACAAACCAGAAACGTTAGGGGACTTGGAAGCCAACATTCGTGGCGTTATTGCCGACATACGGCCCCATATGCTCGAAAAAGTGGTTCAAAATTGGACCTGTAGAATTGGCTTTATTCGAGCCAGCCGCGGCGGCCACATGCCCGAAATCATATTTAAACATTAATGGCATAAAATTATCCTTCCAATAAAGCCAAATTGATGGACATTAAAACGATTTTCTTGTGTTTTATTTCAATTCAAAGCTCTATACCTCTAAAAAAAACACCCTTTAGCAGATGTCATCTGGATAATCAACTTATTCGAGATGCTAACTGAAGGTCAAATGAATACTTTGCTAACATGGTCTAGAGCTCTGCATAGTATATCGCCCAGTGATTTAAAAAACAATATTGATTACAGCACACAACCTTGGCGCATACTCAATACATAGATGGCGCTGAATGATCGAAAATAAATATGTGATCTATTGACGTTTTCATTTTTAATTAGGAGGACTACTTGATGTATTTAATTTGAAACTGGAACTCCCAATCATATCCTGCCTTTCTCTGTAGACGTGGTCTGTGCGCATTTCTTTTCGTTGAATCCATAAAGAAGAGAGGTTAAGGTTCTCGAAATATTTACATCATTTTCTTGTTTACCAATTTGGTGCATTGTCATTATATAACGGGTGATTTCTAAAGCGTTTGGTCTTTGAAAATTGAAAAAATTGAAATATTTACTTGGAGCAATACATCAATTGCCTTCATTTACTTTTTAAAGACTATTTCATGCAAATGTTGCCCGTGGCTACACCTGAAGTTACAATTTTGACATACTTTTTCCAGCATTTCGGCCGGTATCTTACCAATGGCGGCTGTAAAGTTTTCTTACAGGGCTGCAATTGTGGCTGGCTGGCGAGCGACTTCACGTCGCTCCACAAAAAATAGTCTACTGGGGCAAATCGCATGATCTTGGCCTATCGATAGGTCCACGGTATCGCGTGCCGTCTTGTTGAAACCACATATCAACCAAGTCCAATTGTTCCACTTTGGGTAAAAAAAGTCAGTAATCATTTGACTGTAACGTTGCGATTTTCATTATTTTTGCAAAAGTACGGTTTACCAACAAACCGCACAAAACAGTACACTTTTCTGGGTGCATGGGCAGGTCTTGAACTGCCTCTTGCTACTCTTCAAACAAAATTCGGCAATTCTGTTTATTGACGTACCCATTGAACCAAAAATGATCTTCTTCGCTGAAGAAAATTTTTCGATAACACACAGTTTCACAGAGCATAAATTTTGATAACAAAATTTATTAATTTGCAAGCGCTATTCGCTTGTTGGTCTAATTATAGTAAAATGGCAAACCTTATTAAGCATTTATGGCGTTGAGATATGTTATGAGTTACGCGTAAGGTGTCAAAAAATTTCCACTGAAAAAACAAATAGCAAAAAAATTTTCGTTTATAAGGTCCGAAATGGCATCCTTCCATCGTTGAATATAGTTGCTGTCAAAGCATAAGTTCGATTTACATTTGAAATAAACGTTTGCACACTTAATGAATATTTTTATTTCCGAAGCTGAAAATACTAAATTGATATTAATAGGACTTTTTTCTTATTATTTATTTAAATTGTTTTTTTCAATTTGACCACAAAATCACTCGCTCATAAATTAAATATTTAGGTGGATTCCACTAACTCATTTATGGTTGAAAGAATCTTTAATGAATTAAATTTTTTTTTTAACAAAAAAAAAGAGTTTGTTTTTCATGTAATTCTTTAAGGATAACTTTGCTTCATCATGATGATCACTCCTCTGATTATATTTAACTAGAATTGTATTCACATACACACGTGGATGTTTTGACTTAGCGCAAATGTAATTAACTTTAGCTATCGAATGCTGAATCTCATCTAGTGATACAAATGTACGTTTAGCTATCAGAAGGATTAAGCAACCCCCTAAGTGTCATAATGCACAAAACATCCCTGCCGCAAAACAAAAGGATAAATAAAGTCCTGGCGGCTCATACTTTTCGCATGTGGCACACGCCGATAAACACGCGCTGACATTTGTAATGGAATACATTTTTGTGCGATTTGGAGTGTCGTGTGCTTTTTGCTGTTGTCTGGGTTAATGCAGCACATGATAAATTATAATTGTTGCAATCAACAGCAACACCACAACTACTATCATCGGTGGATCTAACTAATTTGTTTTGCATTAACAAAAACTGGAAAACCTGATAAAACACGCACGGGACTAAATCGAACAAAATCGCGAGTATTGGGCAAGTGCGACAAGACATTAAATTTTGCAGCCTCTGTACAATAAAAATGTTTCGAAGTTGAATTTTTCACAACATTAAATGGCGGCTGGAAGTCCGAAATTAAACTCTGCAAAATAAAAATCTTTTAAAATATAATAGATAATTAATAGATAGAAAATTAACGATGTTTTTTATTTTTTACGGTTTAATACAAATCATAGGTATAATTAGTTGTTTTTTAGAAAATAAGTCTTAAAATTATTTCATAAACTTAAACTCTTTTTTACTTCAATGTTATAGTGACGTTTTTTTGTTTTGATCATGTGCTATTTCGGCAGCAGATGAACACTCGTCAGCATTACGTGCTCTTGAACGAGTTGGAATATCTATGGAAAGATTTTTGTAGTAATGGTGGTAAATTGATGGAATGTATGGTAAAACATCAAGCAAATATTTCTTCTTTGCGTTAGTGACTGGTCTTCTTGATAGAAAGAGTGGATTTTGTCGAATATTGTATAAGTGAGCCTGGCGTCCTTGCTTGTTTTTACAACTTTATCAGACAGCGGTGCTTAAAAAGTCGGCATTTTTTATTTTGGTAAGAACAATATAAGGTTCTTTGCGTTTGGATGTTTTTATAATATCGATTCATTGGTCTGGGCTATAAATTTGTCCAATGCAGCGCATTAGCTGTATTAAAATTATCTGTAAATTGAACAAATTTTATTGAATCAAATTGGTTGCAATGTAGGTAATTTACATTTTAAGAAATATATGTATTTCATTACTTAAAGTCAAAGTGTTGAAATAGAATTTGTGACATCCCATTACATTTTTAAAAAAGTTTTTGTACATCAATGCTGATGATTTTTGACGTCACCAGGGGCAGCCTTGGACTCAATAAAATCTGTTTCAAGTCAATTTTTTTCGCACCAACCGATTGGAAAAGTCGAAAACTAATTTTGAAAGTCTTCAATCACTTTAAGTAGGTAACTAACCGATAAGAAAATGCTAGGAATAAATTTTAGAAGTCACCAGTGTTTCTATGACTTCCTTAAAAGAGTGTATTGAACCGATTTAAAATATAAGAAAAATATTGCACCAACCGTTGAGAAAGAAGGATGAAAATAAAAGGATTTTGAAAACAATTATCAGGACATCGAAATTGTTAAAGGGATGTTTAAAACTCATTTTGCGAACAACAAATTTCGCTTAGAGAATCCGAAAAAGAGGTTTTCGCTCAATAACTCCAAACGCAAACCTTAAATAGAAAAATATACTAAGTAAAAAATTTGTAGAGTATGCAAATACACATCGATTTCACTCTCGCAAAGTGGCAAGATTTGACGCACCTTTCATCGTGATAAGACTACAAATATACATAAGCCTCAATTTTCAAACATAGGCGCGTATTTCGAACAAATGCGTATTTGGGCAAACTGAAAACCGCGTTTCCTCACAAAAAAATGTTTCGTTCGAAATCGCTGTTGTTATTGGAAATTTTAAAACAATAGACGTCAAATTAGTTAGTCAATTCTTTTCGTACAGAAATTTTGCAGTCAAGGAATCGTCATTTTACATTAAAGAAAGTTTTATTTCTGGTCTAGGAAGTTCGAGTGCGATTATGCGAGTAGGCGTGACATATCACATACAAAAACAAGCAAAAAACCTTGTCTTAAATGGAAAAGACACTTGGTACAGAGCCACAGGAATATGCCATAAGACAATGCGAAAAAATGGCCGCACTAAGTCGAGTTGGCTAAAACAAGTATGATTTGAGATATTCAAAAATCAGAATGCGGGGTACAAGATACCATTTCATAATCTCATGGACACCGATATAAGTTTGATACCCATGGGTGCTATGATCGTTTGTTGTCTTTCTGCCCAAAACTCTTAAAAATATTGTAAAAGAAGTATCAGATAATTAGAGGTAACCTGTTATTTTTTTGGATATAATGCCCGTCTTCAAATATTGCTATAACCATCCAAAAAATTGCGTATTATGACGTATTATGAAACATAATCGGAAAAAAGGCCAAAATTCATTTTAGGTATTATTTTATTGGAAATGTAATTGGATATGCTTTGCTTTTATAGGACGCACCGTACTTACTCGTGAAGATCGTCCATTGAATTGTAAGCTTAGATGTATTCTAAAATAACATTCAATTCATTGTTATTTTCTTTAATGAACGTGATGAATGATATAAATGGTTAATGCATAGTTCCTTAGTGGAGTGGTTATTTTCGGACTCAGCCCACCGAAGAACATACACAGATGTATTAATTTTGGTTCCATACCAACACTAACTTTTGGGCATCCTCTTTTGGTATTAGATTTAAATTTAATTTTTTTTTAATTGTACAATATCGACTTATGGAAATAATGCACATATACATGCCCATACGCATATGTTTGAATAAGTACACGTATATAAATTTGAAGAATTAAATACACACAGTTATACAAATAAACAGAAACGTTCGTTCACATGTGCACAACGCATTGCACTAAACGATATTTTCGGAACTTGTCAAAAACATAAACTACTAAACAATATGAACTTGTAATATGTCATAAATTTGAAAAATGTATTTGTAATTCGACATTGCATCAAATGATGTGGAAAATAAGAAGTAAAACTACCGAAAACCGAAGTGGGCAGAATATGACTGGGCGGTACTTGAAAACAGAACATAAAACATGAGAGTACAAACGTCAAGTGCGTTTAAGTAGGACACGAAAAATTGTGTGCTGTACAGTAAATTAACCTTAAATTAATCAACAACGGAGGTAAGAACCCGTCATAAGGTACAAATCAGATTGAAACAATTGAAAGTTGTAAATGCTGCAACTCCTCAAAGGTTTTGGCGCTTACAATTGTTTTACTTTTGCGTCATATCGTGCCTTTGATGAAATCGTATGCTGACCATGATTTAAAGATTAAGGTTCTCGCAAGCTGTCAAACTCACATCTGAAAGTGTTTAACGTCAGAAAGTTGAAGTGTCAAAATTGATATTCAAAGCAAAAATCGAAAAAAAAAATCTTATACAATTTGACACTAGACCTACTTTTGGAAGAAGCAGAATTTTTTTTTGCAGCGACCTTATATAGCTAAATCATGATGCTGACGTCATGGTGATACTGACCGGTGGAATATGTCTTTCAACGATCAACGAATTCATGGTATCAGCGTTCTATGAACTGTAAAGTAAGGAACGAAGAACGGTTTGGAACTGGAACTCATTCCAGCAAATCCAATAACCTACTAACTGTTTTTATTTTGTCAACAATAAACAGAAACAAAGCAAAATTAATTTTGACAGCTGAAGTAGTCCAATAGATAAAGCTGCTACCATGATAATTGTGCCATGGTACATTTGAACTTCTTTTAAAGAGCAAGCCGAATTTAATATAAAAACAATGATAAATATTTTATGTACAAAAATGGTCAAAGATGTTCTATAAAATGCGGAGAGAGTTGACATAGTAGTAAGTGTATTGAAGAGCTTACCCGATTTATATGAAGCACGGCGTGATTTCGATCAACCTAGGAAGAAATGTGAAATGGAAACTTAACACATTTTTGGATATTACAATTATCGTAACATAAACCTACCTAAATGTGAGTTCGATGAAAGAAAATATGATATACATAAGTAGAATGATACCAATCTAAGGAGAGTAATATGATATGCTCTTTCATGACAGAAATCATTTTAAAAAATTGCTATGAAAGAAGGTTCCATTAAAATTGACCAAAGCTCTTCACTTACTTTAAAATATATAAAAAAACTTATAAAATTTCAAATACAATAAATGAAACAGAGTCTCTTTTCTCTTCTTGAAAATTGAGGTCAAAGTCTACTCATGTTTTTTTGTAGCTCCTGCATCTTTGAGGTAGATATACCATTATCTTATCTTTTACATTATAAATATATTGCTTATACCTGTTAAAATAGCAAATTGATGGGCATCTCTAAAGATTTTTTTAGCGAAGTGACAAAATGATTGATGACTTTTATTGTTTGTTAAATGCCTTAGCTATTAGAATAAATTTTTCAATTTCAGTTTTGTTTTCCAAAATTTTATGGTCTTAGATTTAACATGATGCTGAACGCTCATCATTTGCCATACGTTTTAGAGAACTTAAACCTTTTTAAACGTCTATAACATCTGTAAAAATAATGATAAGGAAATAACATAAGAAAATTTTTAGGGAAAATTCTTTGAATCTTAAATTAATCAATTAATCTTAATTAGTTACTTAAAAAATTAATAAGTTTTTTATTTTGCCAGCATTTTACTTAAGAATCACTTAACCAAAAATATGTTTTGAGAGCAGATGAGTAGTGCTAATTTCAAATCTCATTCTAAGGAGGCTGCATAGTAGCTATAGAGCAATACTGTAATTCCAACGCCGGAATACTTTGCCGGGACCCTAAAACGGGGGCTTAGAAACTGAGAATAGGTCCTTCTCATGAACAAGTTTTTGATGGCCCAAATTAGAAAAAGTTCCTTCATTTAATCCATAGCCCTTGGTATTGCAAATCTCAATCATTAAAATAGCTATGGTGATGTTGGTCGTTCGTTACATATGAGACATGATGGGGGCCGTCCTAAGCTTGGAACACGGGGCTATAAGCCCACATAGCTCAACTATTACAACATCCTTCGAATTGTTGTCTAACAGGTACTGTAAGATTTTCATAAAAAAAGATTCATAAAACTGTGCGGCGTTCTCTCCAAGGTTGTCGAGACGATCGTAAGTACTTCCCGGCAGGCACGAGAGGATCTGTATAATTATGCTGCAGGCGCTTTAGACGATACTGAAGGTAAGGATAACTTTTATATTCTTTTTAATGATAAAGCTCCATCTATTTTTTCCCCATTATTGTCACATTAAACTATGGATTGAGGAATTCTCAACAAGATATACCAAAAATCAAACAAAAAGCAGCTTTTATAATGGATAATTCTCCATGTGAATTCTTAGCATGTGTTCTTAGTAAATATTGTCTACGCATCATATAAATAAATGCAATATACCATATCAGCACGTACATGCCTTTAAAGAAACTTTTTATTAAAATGAAATTCAGATTCATTGTCAAGAGTCCATAAATAAATTTATAAGCAGCGCAAAAGAAATCTATGAAAAATATCTAGAAAAACGTAGATGTTGAAAGGTTAAACACCACATGTCACTTTAAATAAAAGATATCATCATAACAGAAAAATTCTCCAATTGTTATCTTCATCATGCATGAGATGTGTGCAACTGTTTTATTGGAAACCGCAAGGATCAACACAAAGAAATATTCTGTTGTGTTAGAATGGAGATTTTTAAGGCTGGGGACGGAGTGTGTGTTGATACTGAGCTATAGACTTTCTACCAATGCTGTAAAAATCAAGTCATCTTCCCACATAGAACTTATTTGAAACTCATAACAATGTTCCTCTTCTAACTGGACATCAGTCAAACTTCATTATTTTCTCCAGGATTTGTCTTAAAATATCAAAGCCTATTTTTCTTTCTTGTATACGATTAAATGGAAAAAATTTCACAAACTGAATCAAAGCCAATTCACTTCCAATGACTTTGAAAAATTTAAATGATTTTTGACCATTTAACGTCTTTGCAGTTCGTATTTAAAACTAACAATATTTGTGGACGAAATAATTGCTACCATAATTTAAATTGTTTTGTGGTAGTCTTTATTAAAATATTTTTAATCAAGGAATACGTAAATAAATTGAATTAAAGCCTTCTTCATTTGATGGATATTTCACTCAAGATACTACTGCGCTGCACAGTAGGTCGTTTAGGCTTTTACTGCTGCAAATATTATAACTTCTGAACGTATAAAGGATATCTAGATATAATTTTTTTTCAATCGACAGCAAGTTTTCATTTATAGGTACTAATTTTGATAGAACAGTTTTACAGGTTGGATCCGTTCCGGATTCGTTTTTCTAAATAAAATGGATTTCAGACGAGCTATTTTCTTCAATAATACGCATTTTACTGTATAAGATTGACGCAGTTAACACATTTTTTTTTATTTTTAACTATCTTGCCATCTCTAATGCTAGTGTAGCTTATTGTAAATTTATATGTGATATGTTTAGAAAACTTTAAAGGAGAACTTAACTTTTTCTACCTGTCACCGATCAGAATTGAACCTGCATCCTGCGCGCCAAGTCACTGTTGAAATATGCTCATCTTAACCAACTCAGCTACTTTCATTATTTGTCTGTTAAACTAAAATTTAGTTAATTTTCTATCAAAATGAAAAATTGAAAATGCATTTGTTACAGTTGTCAATTGATAATTCAAACAATATACTTTTAGCCAACAAATAAATAGCAATACGTTGGCTGATGTGAAATTGCGCATGCAATTATCATTGCGTAAGCAGGAAGACTCCAGACTCAAGCCCTGGCGACGACTTAAATAATTTTTTCTGAGCATTTTTTTATTTTTCATTTTAAAAATACATATTTATACAACAAAAAAGAAGTAAAGAACTATATTTGTATATATAGGAAATATCTTGAAAACTGCTTTTTATGTTATATTTTTTTTTTTTATTTACAAAAGACGAATCTGGAACGGATCAGTTTATGAAGTCCGTTCCGAGTTCGAGACGGATCTGACAAAGCAGATTCCGGTTTTTCAAGAGGAATTTAATATGAAAATGAATTCAAATCAGATCCGTAGCGGACTCCAGAACGGATCCGTTTTATTTAAAAAAACGAGTCCATATCGATCTGATTTATTAAATAAAAAGAGTCCGTAACGGATCTGTATGTGAAGTTTTTCAGGATACATTGCGCTCCTTAACTAAGCGCTGACAAACATTTTTTTTTATATTTGTAAGCCTATTTTGACTTCGAGACATTTGAACACTTCAATGAACTCTTCAGCACTATAGTATGCTACATAGTCACTTGCTGCTACTCTCTAATCAAAAATAATGTTTTTCAACTCTGATTGCACCCTAAACTCAGGTGCAAACACAAAACGATGCTGTTGCATCAGAGATAGCGACAACAAAAAGAACAACACCAGCAAAATACGTACAGTATAAATATCAGCTTCATAGAAAAAGTCCCATAAATCCATGAATGAAAACAGTCCAAAAAATTTATAAATTTATTTCTTGACAACACGTCTGCAAAAGTAGTCGATGCACCGAAGGTTGGAAAAAGCGTGACACCAATGCAAACTATAAGGCAATAAAAACAGATTGTCTCGTTCGTAGGTTAAGAAAACCTCGACATGTTTTTATAGCATAAAATACAGGGTGGGGCATTAGTCACGTTTTGGTTTGAACTTTTTTTTTATTAACATTTGAATCGCCGAATATTTTGACATTATGAGGGCACATAATTTTGATTTATCTGAAAGTTGACCGAGGTTGTTTGTAAAAAGGGACCCTTGCCAACTCCTCTAACATGGTGAAATTGCTCAAATGATCTGTATTTTCGAAGCACACCAATGTCAAGACTTTTCTTGGTGCAAACTACGATGTATACATCGTGAGCAAATACTCTGGAGACCTCTTACGAAGCGAAAGTCTATTATTAAGATTAAGTTTTGAAAGCTATTAGATGTGCTTTTCGTATCTTGTAAATGCAAACAAAAGATGTCCAACTAGTTTGAAGACCGCGATGCGGACAAACTACGGTAGTTTCCAAACAAAAGATGAGCAGGACTGACACCTACAACAAATGACTGATGTTCAGAAGCCAATCCAATTATCCCACTAAACAAAGAGAATACCAGAGCATTCAAAGCATTCAAGTGGTAGTAACAAATTTTAATTTACGATATTTCGGAGAAGAGGAGAGATATCGACACAATTCATTTGGTTTCATAAATAAAAATTACCTTTCAATGAATATATAACATCAAATACCTTGATAAACGCACATTTAGGGTAGAATATCTCGGAAACCAAAACCACCTGAAAAAAACTAACCTCGGATTCGAATTCAGCACGTTAAGAACCTTTGGAAAAGTATATTTGGGCTTCAGATACTGAGAATTGACAAAATTTTGTTGAAATGTGTAATTCTATCCCAGTTTTTTAATGAAACTTACTTATGGAAACTTGCGAAAATCACATTGTCAACAATCCAAAAATGTGCTCGAGTTTAATTGTTTTGATAAAGGAGCTCTGTATTTAGACATGAATGACGTTAAATTTTGGGAAACTTCTTCAGCTTCTTTGTTAACTATAACTTCCTATGTTTATAATTTCCAAGTATGTTTGTGATCGTTGTACTGTTGTATTAGGAAATCTTACTCAATGAACTTAAGACCAACCTTTCAGCTTCAAGCCTTTACTATACATCGTATCCTCAATATGTACAGAATTTCATACACCATTAGCTGAGAACCTTAACAGAGCCACCTTCACGTTTTACAGCGGTGACTCAACAGCATGACAAAGTTTGCTCTCCAGTACTAAGGACTCTACTTAGAGTAATAATTATAGCAGCTCAATGAAATGTGTTTATGGACATTACCCATTTATGTTTGTAAATAAGTTTTGCTGAATGTCCTTACGACTAATACCTATTAAATGATAAAAACTTTGAACAAAACAAGCTAGGACATAGACAGACTAATTCAGAACCACTTAACACTAAGATTTTTCAACATCGAGTAGCTAAGCTTAAGAAAATTATTTGTGATGCTTTGTTGCAGCAAGCCTCAGAAGTTTGAAAAAAAAAGTAGAAACGGAGATTTTTATTTCCATCACAATATCAGCTCAAAGGTTAAGACCACAGGCTGTTGATTTGGAAATAAGAAATGCAAAACAATTCATTTTGATTTGAGCTCCAAAATTTATTTTGTAATTATGCTGAGCGTAAAGTTTTGTTTTAAGAGATGCCATTAAAAATGACTAGCAGCTACAACAATAACTACCAAACCTAAGTACAGTCAAAAGGAGTAAAACTTTGAGAACCTTTGCCTATGAGTCGTTTTATGAAACGTCAAAAAAAAAAACCGCCGTTCAACTGAGAAAAGTAGAGAATGGGAGTAGAGCATAAGGCACAGTGCCACATTCCGTCGACCTGCACCGCCGACAACTCATCGTGTCGTCATTTGTAGTAGGGCTGCCAGTTCCACAACAACAATTGACGGAATTTATTTCATTGAAATTGTTTCCAACTCAGTACAGAACTGAAAGCAATTAAAATGCTGTGATTATAATTGCGCACTCAACAGTGTGTTACGCCTCCTATGCACTTACATCGGCCCATCCACCCACAAAGCAGTGTTGGTGGTAGAGCACTGGGTAGGTTGAATTGGACTGACGGGTTCCGTTTGTATTATTTTCTTTTATTACTTTTTGAAAAAATGCAACGCTCGCTCCGCTCAACGGAAGCCCAATATGCCGTCGGCCGTCAGCTTCATTTTACAATTTTAACCGGAATATTTATTATTTCCAGCTCGACACGTTTGCTCGAAAGCGAAATTCCAAAGCCTGAAATATTAAAAAGAAAAAAAAAATATTTTTAACTGTATGCCACAATGTTTTTTGTTTTATTTTTAATATTTTTTTTTTTTTTTTTTAGCTTTTTAAGTAGGTTTCGCCTTCTGATAATTATTTAAGTTTAACTAGGTCTTTTTGCATTTCTGTAATTTTGCAAAAGCCTATAGACACGTTGCGATGTCATAAATTCTAAAACACTTTAGTAATATTGTACAAAGTCCTTATACTTATATCCTTGCATAAAACAAAGATTTTTTAATTCGAAACAATTTGAATTGAACTTTAAATTTTCAACAAGTCAGCTGTACTTGGTATGGATTGAGTTCAAAAGAAAATAGTACATCAACTGCACTGGCACATAGGACAAGCATCAATAATGGACGATAATGTTTCTGCCAGATAGTCCTCAGTTCACAGCCGCCAGGTTATTGAAAAGATGGCAAGACCAGTGATGATATGAGTAAAAAATTTGAGAGATTACTTTCAGAATAGAGAAAGACTAAAGTTTATGACCATTCCATATGACCATGCTAAGACTGGTGGCGTTATAACGAAAACAAAGACCATTTTTAATCTGATTTTAAGGATATTTGTTACTATTGATTGTCTATCAGAGTAATTAGCACTGTGTGCTCTTGCACACTCCGTATGTATTTGTAAAGGTGCACAGCCTGGTGGGACGAATTTTACTTTTTTGGAACGAAATCTAATGGTATAGCAAGGTAGTTTAAATGTTTGAAGAAGGTTCACTGTTTTCGATCAACATTTTGTCCATCAATTAGGCCCACTTTTGCATTAATGGCTATGTGAATAAGCAAAATTTCCATATTTGAGTTGAAGAGCCATCCAAAAACAGCTTTTTGGTGTGGCTTATAGGCCATTGGAATCATCGGCTCATATTCCTTTTTAAATGACGCAGGGTGGAACGTAACTGTGGATGACGGCAGTTATCGCGTAATGATCGCGGACTATTTGCTGCCTCAAACTGAAGCCTGTAATCCCCACGACATTTTATTTCTGCAAGACGTCGCTACTTGCAATGGAACCATGGCCATATTGTGAAAACAATTCTGTGAATGGTTAAATTTACGTTTTGGACCGGCTAGTTGTGTGTTCAATAGAACTCAAACGACTCTTAAGACTAACGGAAATGATTTCAATATAAAAGTATTTTTAATTTTTATCAATTTTTAATGAAAGAGCAGGTACACAGGAGATGCATTACTTCTCTTGACAACTAAAGGCGATTTAAAATTAAAAAAAAAATGAGAAAATTTCGATTTTACAAACGTATAGACTTTAAGTCTCAGAATGGGGAGTGTTCAAACAAATTTGGTGGCGATATGGATTTTTTCGAACTGGTCGACTAATAACGGTTGCTTTTTCCAACGTGTGGTTATTGAAAATTGAAATGATATTTACATGATTATTTCATGTAAATATCGCCCGCGGCATCCGTTAGCTCCAGTTTTGGCACACTTTTTAAAGTGTTTCGGTCAGTATCTCATCAATTGCAGCTGTAATGTCTTCCAATGCTGCAATTATGGCTGGCTTGTCCCTGTACACGTAGTCCCACAAAAAATGTCTAGTGGGGTCAATTCCCATGATCTTGGTGACCAATGGACTGCTCCAAAACGTGAGATTAATTTTTCATCAAACTCGCCTCTCGGTCCATAGTATCGCGTGCCGTGTGGCATGTGGCAACCAAGTCCAATTCTTCCATTTTGGGCAAAAAAAGTCGGTAATTATCGCAAGGTACCTTGCTGCATTGACTGCAACGTTGCAATTTTCATAATTTTTGAAAAAGTACGGTCCAATGATGCCGCCGGCCCACAAACTCACCAAACACTGCATTTTTCAGGGTGCATTGGCAGTTCTTCAGACCAAATTCGGCAATTCTGTTTGTTGACGTGCCCATTTAGCCAAAAATGAGCTTCGTCGCTAAAGACAATTTTTCGATAAAAAAGCGGATCTTCATCCAACTTTTCTAAGGTCAATTCACCAAACAAACGACGTTGTTGCAAGTCACCCGACCTCAATTCTTGCATCAGCTGCATTTTGTATGGTTTCACAGAGAGATCCTTACGTAAAATCTTTCAGGTGGTCGAATAACACAATCCCAATTGTAGACAACGACGGCGAATTGACATATCGCGATCTTCATTGACACTGGCCCTTACAGCAGCAATATTATCCTCGGTACGCACTCTTCGCACACGGTAAATTTGATCACAATAGCTTGTTCGGTGGGTCGATTATGACGACCATAAAATGAACGTAATTTGCGAAACATATTTCTTACAGAGCATGAATTTTAATAATAAAATTTAAAGATTTGCAACCGCTGATCCTTTATTAGTCTATTCATGGTAAAATGGCATAGCTTCTCGAGCATTTTTGGCGTTGACACATGTTGTGAATCACGCGTGAGGTGTTAAAAAATTTACACTGAAAAAACAAATAGCAAAAGAAGTAGCCAGTACGTGTGTATGGAGTGCTAATTAACATTCAAGTGATCTCAGTATTAAAAAAATTTAATTTTTATTTGACATTCGATTATTTTAATAACATTTCTCTGGTGAAATTTAGCACGGACTCAACGAACTGTATGAAGAACACATTCAAAGTATCAAATATAATTTTTAAGCCAAAAAAAAAGCGCTCTCCTAACTTGCTGACCACATCTTTTCCCTATTTTTAATTTGATTTATACGTTTTTCCACTATCTTACTACTCACATTATTTTTACTTTTGGATGCAACAGGAGAAGTATTTGCTGCAGCTTCAATTTTATTTTTTACAATTCGTTTTGTCTTTTTGCTGCGTGTGACGCGCATCCGGAATGACAGCTGCCACTTGCCAGAACCAGAACACGTTTGTTGGCGTATGGAATCTGCTTTATCCGTCGCGTACAAAATATGTGGCTTTTGACCCAAAGCTACTTCGACCAAGGGGACGCAACTTTTTGCTTTTGTGCTCAATATAAAGTGCATTTAATGGGGACGATTTTTTGTTACACACCGCAGTAAACGCAAATGAAGAGTATTTTCTTTTTTTTTAAAAGAATGTGCTTTACAGACAAACATATTTTTTATTTTCATTGGTGGTTAAAGCCTAGTTATCGCTTGTTATGTTGATTATGCGTCTAGATGGTAACATGTTGAGAAGATGCTATTTATATAAAAAGTTATAGAAAGTTCGCTGGATGGCAGCTAGTTTTGTAAAACGTAATACCAAGAATAAGGATTCTTGCTTTGTTTGTTCCAGCATAAGGTTAAACATCACATGAAAGTTCGTCATCTAAGCAAAATAGGCAAAAGCTTGGTGAGCTATTAGTTTCTCGTGTCTTGAAGAGTCTCGCGACACACTCGTGTACGTCCATTGAGATGGCACTGTTTTAAGTAGCTCTAAATTCTAGACCTGGGCTAGATCTGACACCACATGTATGGAATCAGTGCTATTCTTCGTGAGTACTAACCTTCGTATAATAGCTATCAAGTTATCAGCTAGATCCATTGAAAGTTAGCCATTTTTTAACAAAAATGAGTAAAATCGAATATCGTTAGATTTCTGATTTTGAAAAAAAGAAAAGAAATGAACTTTGAATTATAATCACTAAACTGAATGATGCTTATTGAACAATAAAATGTTGGACAACTGAATTTATATTCAGTCGTACGAGCATTTTCGATTATGAGCGCCCAATAGAAATCACTCCATCAGAAATGGTCGAAAAATACACGATACTCGTATAATAGTTGGCGATCGACGAGTGAAGGTACAAGAGATTACTAATGCCATAGGTATCTCACGTCCAAAGGTGGAATGCGTGTTGCATGTATAATTGGGAACGAGAAAGCTCGAGAAGCAGTCAACAATAAACGCAAATGTGAACTATGTCGTAAGAGTGTAAGTTCAGCTTTTTGCACAGTTTCGTAACCGTGGACGAAACATGGATTCATTAGAGTGCCAACATAGACCAAGGAAGCAGTCAACTTTTCCTGCAAAATCAGCGCCCAAGAAAATTAAGTTGGGTCTCTCAGCTAACAACTGGATGACGATTGTTTTTAAGAAGCGCATGGAATTAAACACATCGATTAACTAAAAAAAAAGAACATGTCAAATACTATTTAGAGATTTTGGACTGATTCTCTTAAAACAAGAGAAAAAAGTGCTCAGTCGCTATGGCAACATTTTATCATATGCAATAAAAATTGCTTCTTCATCCACTACATTCTCCAGATTTGGCCTCCTGCAACTATTACATGTTTCCAGACTATGATGAGAAATTAAATGCGTTTTGTATGAAACAGTGTGTTTTCTTGCATAGGCTGCAATCGCCGTATGTGGTAAGTTTCAAACGGGAATTGGACAGATTTATTCCGGGAATGTCTGCTTGTAGCCTAGAGCTAGATTGATTCGCTTCTTTTGAACAGAAAGTCCAACTTAAGGAGGCGCAAGCAATTTTTCTACTTTAAAGGCTAAGCCGTACTTCAAATGACTGAAAATGGGCTAACTATTCAACTTATTTTAAACATTTTTGACAGGCCTTCAGAAGAAGTCAAAAAAGGTAGTGTACTGAACTCAGTAAGTTCAAAGAAAGTGCAACAAGTACTTCCTCTGTCTGTATCCAGTGGTGAGCCCAGTTTTTCTAAATCAAAGCATAAAATAAAAACTTATTTTCGTTCTTCAATTACTCAAGAAAGACTAGAAGCCAACAAAATCTATAGAACAGAGATCAAATTACTTTATCATTTATTAAAATGTCGTGTGTATTCTAAACTTTTTTTCATAGCGGCAGAATCATAAACCTTAACTTGCACGGGCCGGCGCTGATTAAGAGAGGTGAAATAGTTGATGAAGATAGATTCCTCTCCTCACTTTCTTAATGAAGCCCAATAGTTTTTGATACCTTTTGGTAGCAAAACTGAATACTTACCTTGTTTAGAAACAATCTGCAAAGCCGAGAACTTATCTACTAATATGTATTTGTTTTATGTGTACTTGTACGGCTTCAGCGTTGCAGCACACTAGCTCCAGTTTTTCGTCATGTTCCCGAATGACTCAGTAGTTTTTCTGCAGGATGCTAGAATACTTTTCGAAGATGTGGTCTTATACCTTTTACAAATATCAATATAATTTAAAATCGAATGTGTCCAATCATATAAAAGGACTTTTTTTCTGTATACGGGTATATGTAATAATAAAATGCATGAAATAAACATTTGGGAAAGTACTCGTGGATGACAGTACCTACTTAAAAACAATTGGAATTTGAAATTGTAAGTCGTTGAACTAGTTTTACTGTTACGCCATTCTACCAATAATAACAAAATAACAAAGCAATAAGTGAATTCGACGAATTTTTCGAGAGTTATCTTATTTCATATACACAAAGGACACCCTCCTCCCTCCACTTTCGACACACTCTAAATTGTCATTAAGTGTACTTTCAGAGCATTAAGTTACACAGACTCCCTACCGATACGCCGATTACCCAGCATGCTCCAAAGTAGCAGTAGTTGGGCGTAGAGAAGTAAAGTTGGCGCAGCTGTAGCTGAAAATTGTGACGCCATTTAAGTCCCGCATTTATTTGCACTCACCATTGTTTTCGTTTATAATTTTTAACTTGTTTCAGCAACGATGCAGCAGCCACTATTACTCCCCGCTTTTCTGCTCGCTGTATATGGTACTCGGCGCTCGATTGCAACTGACAGTTCCATTGTGTAATGCAATAGCAAAAACAGGGGATATATGTACGTACGTAGATACTTGTATTGCATTAGTGCAGTAAAGCCGAACTGAACGTTAGATAATGCGCGCGATGGGTGCTGAATGCCTTTAGCGTTGTGAGTTATTAACCCTTGAATAGTAACTTGGTGCAATCATGCAAAAGAGCCTTAAGAAGAAAACTGTTGGGTAAGAAATATTTTTAAATGGGTCGAAAATACACTTTATTCAATTGAAGTCAGTGCTAGCGAAAATGTTGCTATTTACAGTGCAGTAGCGTACCTAGGGTAAGGGGTCGACATGGCGGTTTTCAATAATATAACTGTGCTTACTGTTCAGTACAGTGTGTGTCAACACCAAAAAAACTGCATAACATAACAATAAATAGCAAGTCATACTAGTTTCAGCTAAGTCGAATCATCAGTGACCTTTCAGCCGATGAAAATGAGCTTCTGAGCCTGATGTATTTCCCTCTTTGTTTGGGATCTCAACAAAAATATACAAAAACTGTACTCTTGAGTACACTTTCGCTAAGTATCCAAGGTTTATTGTTTTTCAACACCATGGCAGCTCAAGAACCAACAGATCGTCTATGTCTGAACCTCTTATTCAGTAACTACTTATCTTCTTACACATTTATTCAAAATTATCAAAGTACTATGCACTCCAGGGTTAAAGCAACATTTTACTCACCATTCCAGCTCGCAGAGAAATAATGCGACTGTATCCAAGCGTCTGGTGACTTGGCATCATTTTCAGCGTGTTGAGCGCTGCTGTTTTTTTTTTCACGTTGCGGCCGTAGCTCTGGGACGCTACGGTATTAGATTCACTCAAGTATGAGGTCCTTCCATCGCACTATGTGCACTCATCAGCGAGGAGGCAATGCGATGGATCGTGTAAAATGCTTTTCCATTTCCACGCTTAACTGTGCAAGTGTAGCGATTTCAGACTCAAACCTACGTATTCGTATGCAACTACTTGCTCTACCGTGGTAATGTTTTTGTCGTTGTTATTGTTCTGTTTATATCTCGTGGATAGCGTAATTACTGACAATGAGACATTATGATTGTTCTTTAATTTAAGGATTTACAATATGTATACGTACTCATGTGTGCGGTTAGGGATGTGGTTACTCCACCTTTACTGCCTGTCGCCATTTAAACACCAACTTTTTTGTTGTGTTGGTGCAACAGTAAAATTTCTTCATCCATTTTATATAGAGATGTTAGTGAAAATGAAATATATCACAGCACGATACCTCACTGTTCAAATGAAATAAGAATTTCGAAGTTGATTATGTGACAAGTGAACATATTACATTTATAAAAATTTACATTATTGCGATGGAACATTAATTATTTTATCGAACTTACTGTCTTACCTGCTTATTTACTTACAGACCATTATTTATCTAAATTAAAAAAGTCTCTCTATAATTTTTCTCAAATAAATATGATTAGAAAACAGATGGATCAATTTAACTTCGATTGGTTAACGAGTGATGCTGGAGGGGTAGCTTAGATTGTAGAAAAATAACTTTGCCACAGACTCAAATCTCTCAGTCTTAACAGCTAAACATACAAACCGGTAGTGATGAAATTTCGTATGAAGATAGACTGTATCCTAAGCAATGGTATTTAAAACTCTTTCAACTGTTAGTGGTCCTAGTACCACCCCTTATGGGAAAAAACACAGTCACGGCTGAGCCGCTACACCAATTTTGATAAAATTTGGTATGGAGATAAATTAATTTTGATGAAACTTTGTATGAAGCTAGATAGAACCCTAAGGTTTTTTTATAGTTTTTTAATGTCAAAAAGTATTTTTTGTTAGTTTTTCATAAGAAAATGCGCTTTGATTTGATTCTGGTTTTGCTGATCTTACACACAAACGAATGCGCAGAGTTCGGGCATACACAGCTTCGTAATCTGTGTTGTTTGAGATTAAAAAAATTATTGAGTTATGATGACTTTTAACAGATAAAATGATACTGAATAGTTTTGTTTTGTCACCATAATGGTTGAGATATTTTGAAGATTCTAACTTTTACCTAACAAATCTGTACGTTCCACAGCAAGAAGTAGCTTTTTTTGCTGACATTTTCCTCGAAATTGCATATGAGGGGACTAGCAAAAGTTGGCTTAGTTGAATAGAATAAAGTAGACAAAAATTTTTTTTAAATTTATATCTTTGTTCTTCATCAGTTTGTGTTTTTTCAACGTATTCGCCATTTATTTTGATACGTTTCTTAAGTCGACAAGTCAACTGTGAAAAACTGTCTTCAAAATCGGCTGTCATTGCTGTTGCAGACCCTTCCTCTGAAATTTTCGTTTATTTTTGGAAACAACCAGTAGTCGCAAGGCTCTAGATCTGGGAAATAAAGTGCAGGACGAACTTCTTCGATGTCTAGAAGCCTGAAAGCGAAAATCGCTCGTTTTTTCAGCAGTGTGCACTGGCACATTTTCATGAAAGAAGCGGTGTAGTTCCTTTTTTGACATTTTCCCAACAAGTTTTGGAACATTTGTGGTAATCAAGCTTCAGTTTACCACTTAGCAGTAACAGTCTAACTTAGTTTCAAAGAAATAGCCGCTACAATGTTCTCTCTGGTAAAGTAAGCTGACATCATTACTTTTGCTGCTTTGCTTTAGATTGTTGTTTGGTTTTAGGGTCGTATTTGGAAAACCATGCTTCATCACCTGCTACAATTTTCTTGAAAGTTTTACACTCTCCGTTTTTGAATTTTTCAAGAAAATTCTTACCAAAACGCACGCATGCCTCTTTCTGAGCATAAGTCAAAATTCTAGGAACCCATCGTGCGTACTTTCTCGTATATCAAAACATATTTTTTAATATTCGCGATACTGCCATGACATTCAAGCCCAGTTCCTTAGCAATCATATCCTGTGTCCATCTTGGATCTTTGGCAATTTTAGACCTCACTAGCGCTTCAATTGCAACGTCAGTCGAATATTTTGGGCGGCTTCCTGTGTGGAGCTTTCGGAACCACTTTGAAATAGTCACGAGGCATGGTGCATACACTCCAAATGCTCTTTGGCATTCACTAAATATTTCCACAGGCTTGAGCTTACGCCGAAATCCGAAAAGAATATCAAACCGAATCTCATGCTGCAGTGCCACTGGAATAACTGCTGAAACTGTTTCATTGATTTTACGCTTTCTTGTCTCCATTTGGACCAATCTTTCTGAAAATTAAAATGATATATCGTGACAAGGCCGTATCCAGGATTTTATTTCGGGGGGGGGGGGTTTTAGATTTGAAATCAATTTAAGGTAGTATCTATTCTTTGCAAAATCGTTTCTATATAGTGTCTGTCAAAAAATTTTGGGGGGGGGGGTTCTATCTCCTAGCATCCCCCCCTAGATACGGCTCTGTATCGTGAGACTATAGCAAGTTGTATGTAATTTTCGATTTAATGAAAAATTTATAACATGGCACCAACCAAGCGAACTCGTGATAGTTCCCTCGTATGCTTCAAAATGCCCTTAAAAATCCAGCTCCAATTGTTATTATATGCAATTTCCCGTTTGATAAAGGTATTAAAATACTCGCAGCAAGTTGCTGCGCAACAAATATTTATTTTATTGCAAAGCATCGATACTTTTACACATTCGTCACTTATCTTTGCATCATAGCAATGACACACTCCCATATCTCCCATGAAGAATTCAATTGAATTTTTATGACGGTTCTTACAGCGTGGGTGTTACCATTTGCGGTGTTATTTAAAGCCAATATTATGTTTATCTCTAATGACTTTAATATTAATTAAATTAACTGAAATACGATGTAGAGTTAATTAATATAAGAAGAAAGAGAAAAACCATAAATACGCTGTGTCATGTCAATGGCATAGCCATTAAAAGGCGCATGAAGCCTTTGCCCAAAATATAAATATCACGCTTTATTTAATTTTCTAATAGGAAAAATTATATCACATTCTTGTGAGTATAAACGCTGATTATGAATGACATTTTAAGCTAAATTTGGCTTTAATTATAATGTTTAGCAACACTTAGCGTCCAGGTTGAAAAAGTGATGATTCACAGAGTAATCTTGAAGCAATCTAGGAGAATTACTCCCTAATCTTCAGATTCCCATGTCTTTGATGCTCCGAAACTTTGGTCCATAGTATATTTAAACTTGATCTAAATTTAGATACAAATTTTTTCAACGAACAATGATCGGTCTGCAATTGTTGTATTATATAGGTATAATATGCCACTACTTCCCTTTCGTTCTTACCACTATCTTATAGTATCTACTTAGACTTGCTGATGGGGCCTCATAGAAGTCAATAGCTTGGACTATAACCTCTTTAGTTCCTACTTTAAGCCGACTCTGTCTGAAAGCACATACTTTTTTAATGAGCTTAGTTCCTGGAAGATCTTCACGCTTTCATCAACTTGCGGTTTTTCTTCCCACAGTCTGAATTCGGTGCTATTAGCCTACAATTTTCCATCAGTGAAAAAAAAATATCGTGTTTTTGGCTTGTAAAGGGTGGACCATTTATAATTTGCAATTTCATTTTGCTATAAATATAAAACGAATAATTTTTTTCAATGTGTTGTTTTTTATTCGAATGTGCAATCCTTCCGGTAAATTATGAAATATTACTTCATTCAAATGACTTCCTCGGCTAACCTAGCCCATACGATGAGCACACTTTTTCAGCACACTTACAACTGTAAACCAATGTTGTGGTAGAGCTGACCGTTCACTGTAACGGTCACCTTCAAAGGCAATACCGCCGATCCAGTAACCACACCAAACAGTTATTCGTTTCTAAGCTTTCCCCGTTTTTTTTGTGCCTAAAAAAAATGAAAAGATTATTTTTCGCTCAAAATGCTCATCTTCTTCTAAGCGTTCCACAGCCCAATTAAAGAACCGAAAACAAAAAGTTTCGAATTCTTTCTTTAACCGGAGATATGAACCTGATTTTCTGTCATAATACGAACGACATTTGAGGTTTCCGCTTTTAACAAAAACCAGTAGTTCAAATTTCAAAGGCTAGATGGACCATGTATATGTTAAATATTTTGAAATCAGAACGATTTAAGCGGCCCTCACACGATCAATATTACTGGCAATATTTTGAATACTGCCAGTATTTTCGATACTGGCAGTATTTTGGATACTGACAGTATTATTGATCGTGTGAGGTAAGTACTGATGTACTATCAGTACGATGCTGAAGACTGATGGAAAAATCGGATAATACTGACGAAGTAATTTTATACTGACAATAATATTGATGGTGTGAGGTGGATATTGACAGTTTTTCAGTATTATTATCACAGCGATGGAAGATGCAAGATGATGACTGCAAAATATTTCAAGTCTTCAAACGCTCGCCCAGTTGCAAGGTACCTCAGAGTAACATCCAGCCTTTGATTGGGAAGAGTACTTTCTCTCATATTAGTATCCATTTAAGTAATCAATTATTCTACCTGGCTTAATAGTTTATTATAGAAGTTAATGTTTATTCGAAAATAATTGTGGTGGCTTTTTGGGTCGGAAAGCTGGATTTCTTTTAAAAAACCTAAATGACAATACTTCTTACGTTTGGCAACCCATTCTTTTACCCATCGCTTTCTATTATTAATCCGTTTACTTGGAATTGAAAACGCTAAAATAATTGTTAACTGTTTTTTTAAATAAATAAAAACACGTTTGCTAAAAAACAAAGGAATCGACAATCTTTGACAATTGACACTGCTGTTCATCAAAGTTCGCAGCTTAACCAGTCGAATGCCAAACAACCTGAGTATTGACAATGATCAATTCTAACCGTGTGAGAAGTACACTGCCAATAATGTAAATACTGTAAGTACTGTAAGTACTTAATTATAATGTCAGTAATATTGATCGTGTGAGGGCCGCTTTAGAGAGATTCCGCCATAGAGTGTAGATGTTACATTAAAAAATGTATACGAAATGTAAAATGTAATTTAAATAGATGACCGAAAAAGTACAGATTTCCTGGGCAAAGGCCAAAAAAGAATATTCAGCTCTTTAAGGTTAGATAATGCGATATGAAGAGCAAATTCAAAGAAAAGGTTTATTTATTCGGATTCAACGACCTCGAGAACACTTAAATTTACTGGACGCCCTATCAGCTTTCTTTTTGCGACCCAGTACTACAGATGGGCGCGTGTCGCGTTTTTTTGTCGTGATACGACACTCTATCAAATATTTCGCTCCAAAATAATTGATATATTGGATTTCCATTTTTGTTTATTTGATCAAAAATAAATACAAGTATGGATTTTTATATTTTCAGATCAAAATTGTTCGTAATTTTGGATTTCTATCTTTTTAGATACAAAATAATCGTCATTATGGACTTTAATTTTTCGACTTTCTTTGATTTTTCGAGAATTTCGATTATTCATTATTATTTGATCAGGTTCATTGTTGTCGGTAAGTTTCGAAAGCCTGCGAAAAGCTATAAAAAAAAAACCAAAAGAAATGAGTATCGCACATTATTAAGAGATTCAGCAAAAGCCCAAAAGCAGTACAGAGTGAGGACTAAACAAAATTAATTTGCTAGCTTTATAAATCGGTGCAGAAAAGAGAAAATCAATAGCCACAAAACATCCCCCCTGATAGCAATAGGATTTGATAAAGAACATAAAATTCGATAATTACGATTATCTTGGATCTAAAAACATAGAATACCCAGAAAACCGACTATTTCAGATCGAAAAAATAAAAGTCTAAAATTATGATATTTTTTTGATTTTTAAATTAAAAATCACAATATTAAGAGCAATGGTGTGTACCTAAAATCACATTGTGATTTTTTTGAAATCAATTATTTTAAAAACTTGAATATTTACGGTCCCTGGCTTAATCGTAGACCGATATTTGGATCGTTTCGACCAAACTTTTTTTTCATATAAAATATCTCAAAAATTATCAGCTGGGTGGGCCTATGTTTTCGTTACTTTATCAATAGGTATGTTATGAATGAAAGCATGTAGCTTCAGAGTTTACAGATAGTTGCCCCTAAGTTTTATTAGACTTTGGGACTTTGTTCGTCATTCGAGTCGCTTTCGACCCGTACGTATTTTTTGCCTTTTTTTTGTATTTTGTATCGACTTAAAAACGGCAATTCAATGCTTATTAAGGCTGTTCAACAAGCAGATCGAACATGTTCGAACTTTTGTCATACGCAACGAGTCAAACTCGAATAATTCACGAGCTTCGAGCAAGTTATTTTTTCGAGATTTCAGCTGTTGGTTTGGTGTGTATTATGTGTGAGTAATAGTGTAATTGCATCGATAAAATAACAGATGTAAGCGAACACATGGAACTAAACGAACTGAGTTGAGTCAAGTCAAGCTCGGGAGCTTGTTCGGACGAGTTTGGCTCGTTGCACTGCCTTAGTGTCTTACTTTATTACATTATTAGTGCAAAGCCCGCTAAAAGATGCAACCGGAGACAAATTGGCTCATCAACCACTGCGACCACCTTGAGTTCCGGGACCCTCTGTCGCATTCTACTGTAAGTAATCTACCCAAACGGCTCTATGTTTGCGAGTGAACTTGGTCTCTCATTGGACAAAAACCACATATCTTACAGAACCAGAAACTTACTAAATTTTTTTCTAATAACGCTTTAAAAATCACCATCAAATCTTACTAGCGACGAAGATGAAGAAGCCGGTCAAGAAGCCTAGAACGGTGGTAAATAAGCTCTTTTTGTGACCAAGAAGACTTAACACAAAGAGAATAAAAGCGCATTGGTTGCTGCAAAAATGTTTGCAAAGGAGCACACAACCGAAATGTCTGTGTAAAATGTTTTCAAAAACTGTAAGAGCTTATCAAATAATATTAAATTTATTATAATTTTATTGTTCCTATCAATTAATGTATGTAATTAGTTCAATTTATGAATACAATCAATAAACTTATTATCATTAAAAAAATCTTTCCCTTAAAATCCATACGGGTCAAAAACGACCCGCCAACGTAAGATCAGCAGAAACAATTGAAGGTCGGTCTTACGGTTAAAGCATTAAAATCAAATCTACAAAAATTTAACTTTCGTAAATCAAGATCCTATTTAATCTAATTAAGCAAAATTTAATCGGTCTCAAAACAAGACTGAAACTCTATTTGGGAATAAGAAATCGATCATCAGAGTTAATGAAAGAGCAAGTGACATCGCATAAGTTTAAGTCACCCAATATACACACATGATTATCACTGTTTGCCATATGGGTCGCTTACATAGAATAAAGCTGTTTGGCGGAATGTGTCACGTACAAATGTATAGGAAACTATTTTTATTCGGAAAGAAGTTTTTATTAAAATCACAATTATCATAGGAATACCATTACCGATTTATTTTGGAAAAACCATATGTTTGCACCGCTTACATTATCCCACCGATATCTCAAAATCGGGGTTTTCATCAAGGTTACTACTAACACAACATATCCCGAAGTTATTTCTACTATTACTAAGTGACAATTTACAAATCTACGAAAAAGCTGTGAAATATCGAACCGTCTGTATCTGCATATTTTGCAAATTTTTATTTTATTCGATTTTTATTATTTTTCACATTTATTTTGTGGAATTCGAGTCCATATATGAAATTGCAGTCGAATACATTCGCATTTACTTTTTATGATATGACCGTCTCGCAGTCAGCTCGTTCAATAGCTCTCCTGTCTATTCGTTCTCCTGTATCAATTTTTTTATGATTTTTGCCTGTCTGACTATGCGTCAGTGGCAGTGTCGTTGGTTGTCATTGACACTTTTTATGTGCTGCTTCTTGTCTATGTGATGTGTGTGTGTGTGTGTGTTTGCAGCAGAATGAATGACATATCGGAACGAGACACATGTGCTGCTCATGCAGTTAACAAGTTACTGCCCTATTGCCTCACTATAATGAAACATATAAACAAAAACGTAATATTAGAGATGCCAACTCCTTGTAATTTATAAAAGCAGAGCAGGCACTTTGGTGAAAAAAGTTTTTTCCTTCTATTAATTAAAGTATAAGTTTTAAGCCTTCAAAGATTAAAAAAAGTTTTCCCACTAAAATTTTTTTTTGATTTTTCGACTACTTACTCGTATTCGCAAAACATACGTAGATTCTACCGGTTGAAGCGCATGCATACATTGCGAAGTTTATTTGCAGCAACTTCATTAACTCGAGCGATGATACTAAGTTCTTTTGATTGAGCCTCACATCTTGAAGTTCCTTGATATCTATCTACAGTACTTAGCGCGCATTTGGTAAAAATAAAGGCTGTGAGTTAAATTATTGAACATTTGATCTACTTGTTCTCATTTTTATGTCCAAAAGTTTTTTAGAGCTGGCAACTCTACATTTAAATATCCCATGTGTCTACAAACGCAGACATCCGGTCACCGGATGTCCATCGCACTTTTTTGCTGAGACAAGCGTAAAAGCCATAAATGCCGTGAATATGATTCGTTCCTTCCTAACGTACGTTTATCAGTTAAAATGTTTGTGCATTGTGTTTGCGTACATACGAGTACAAGTATACACATACATATGTAAATTCTATTATTGATGTGTGTGTGTATTTGTTTGGAACTTTAGTTGCGGCATATCTTCTTTGACTGTTAAGAAACTATGGTGTCGTAGTTGCCGAATGCTGTATTCATTTGTCGCAATGTACTGTAGGTAGATGCCACCAAAAATTACATTTGATTAACTTCGACCTTGCAACACTCTAAGCATAGCGACCGTAATAGATGCCATAATAGTGGTAGCAATATCAACGATCAGGGTGCTGACAACTTCGCTGTAGTAGTGACTAGTGCTTCACCAAGAACCGATAAATATCGTTATCGCTCTCGTTATCGGGACCGATAACGATAACGAGACGATATCGAAAATATTATTTTTCGTATGACCGATGACGAGAACGAGAACGGTCTGGCTGATATCTCGTTCTCGGCGCTAATGAAATGCTTATCGTACGATAAATTATCTAAATTATCGCCGGGAACGAAATTTAGCCAGAACTTCCATAGCACAAAAATACTTAAAACGCAATATATTGGCACCTATGGTAGCAGGCGTTTAGAAATTCGGTGCTAGAATGTATGTTATCTATGTTAAGTACCTCGCAAATTCTGAACGAGATTAGACATAGGGCTATGGCACTTTTATAGAACAAAAACCTCTAAAACGCCATATCTTTGCATCTATCGCAGCTACAGTTGTGAAAACTGATACGTAAATGTAAATTGCTTGGGCCAACCGACTCGCTAAATGTGAACAGCGTTGGATAATGGGTCATAGCTCGTAACATTGAACAAAAGCCTTACATGGCTTTTCTTGGAAGTTATACCAAGTTGTGAAATTTCGTACAAGGACCAAATTGTCTGCAGTAAGGACTGCGTACAATGTAGTCGGGGTTGTACAACGGACAGTGCGCGGGAAAGCTGCTGGTCCAGCTAGTTTTATATAATCAAAATATGAACGAGAATATCCAGGAAATATCGGCGATAACGACACGAGAACGAAACGAGACGAGAACGTTACATATCAAAAAATTCTCGTACGAGAACGATTACGAGACGATAGGCTTGGCGCTAATACGAGCACGATGCGACAATTTTCGATATTCAAAAAATTGTAAAAACTGTCACAGCATAAAACAAATAACGTTGGATCGAAGTAGCAACAGAAATTTCTAAGCTTTTGTAAAGCTAAACATATGCCTTAACATAACTTGTTTGCGTATTTTGTGTCTCTTCCATAATATAATGAACATAATTTCAAAATTGGTCACTTTGAGCCTTGAAGCCATATATCATTTTTTTTGGGTAGCTACCCTCAATCATGTTGTGCCAACCTGTCAATGTCTTTACCTTATTTTATGTAGATACATCATTTTGTTTATTTAATCTTCCTCAGCCAATTGTCGTGATAATTTTCTCTCATTGCTTGTAATTATCTCCCATGTTTTGAGAAATCATTGATATTGAATGACAGAGCCAACAAATGGAACAATTTATATTTTAATTTAATAAGAGATGAGAGGTGGCGTATGTGTTCTAAATGTAATACATAAAAACTACACTTTGTACACTTCATGGAGAACACCCCTCATGACTCAAGTTTTAAGAGCGGCTGTCCAAATATAATTCATGGAATGGTCGGTGTTCAAATCCTTGTAAAAATAAACCAAAAAATGGTCTGATGAGGCTATGTATGTATGTATATGAATATGTATATATGCGGTAATAGCTGAATCAAATGTCACCAATTACCAGGTTAAATTGTTCCATTTGTTGTCTCTGTCATGCTTGTTAGTAAAGCACTGACCAATTTGTGTAAGTTCACATGAATATCGGTTTCTGCTTATGACTGTACAATTCGATCAAATTATGTTCAATTAATCAATAATATCTGTCGACGAAAAATAAAAAAAAATCCCATAATATTTACATTATTTTTTCAGTTTTGGTCCCATTGTGCATTGGTCGTTTATCTAATGTTGAATGTAAAATAAAAATAAAAATTTTTTCGTAATCAGAAGGCAACAAAAACAATTTTATGTATGTGTGTGTATTTGATTTTATGCATTTTGCATGTGTGTATGTACCTACATATGTCCATATGTAAATTCATATGCTTGTAGTCAGCTCTATTTGCGTGTGTTTGTAGAAAAAAAACATTTATTAAAGTAACAAAATATGCGGTGAAATGAAAATGCGGGTGGGGTGGGGTTTGCCTTGCAGGCATACAATAAAATAAATGTCCATGAAAAATGTCAGCATTGAACTTTATTAAATAGAAAATCCTTGCATACTTTTAGGAAATTTGCTGCATGCACTACTGCAATAAGCTACAAATTCGCAAGACATTGATTAGTTGCTCTTATTGCTTATATTGCAAAATGAACTCTATTTTCGTTAAAACATGAATGTTGTTTTTCCGGTTCTTACCAAACCGTTTTTTGGGGAACATTTTTATTATCTATTCATCTACATCTTCTTCTACAGATGTGTATGAAAATTAAATGAATTATATTCTGTGGAGGCTTCTTAGTATAACTTGGTTTGGAAAAAATGTTTGATGCCACGCGCTTATAAAAAAAAACTAAATTCATCATATTTCATCAACGACAGCTGACTTGGTTTATACAGTGACCAACAAAATCGTTCATAAGAAATCATATTTCTAATTTTGAGTCTGTTTTTGTTTTGTAAACAAATTTTTAAAAATGGCTTGCAGAAAATTTGCAAATGGCTTATTCTTTGATAGCTAAAAAAACTCTAAGCTGAAATATTTAAGATTTTCATTAACTTGGGTAGTTATTTTTGTACTCATACTTTAAGTGAACACTTTTGTGACTCAAACTAATAAAAACCTTTTTAATATTTAATGCAGCCGCATTTGTTTCTCATGGTGAGCTGTATTCTATTAGGCATACGCGCTATCAATTTGTCTAGTATTTGAGAACTGATCCCGGAATACTGTCTATTGGCGACCTTCCATAGCTCATCCGGATTTTGGATTGGTTGGCTTTCTCGTAGAAATTTTTTTTTTAAATGTTCCACAAATTTTCAATGGGGTTAATATCTGGGGACTGTGCTTACCAACTTAAGCGGGTAATTTTTCGGTCTCAGAGTTATTTCATTGTAAGCTTCGGGCTCTTATCCTGCAAAATGATGGTAATCTTTTGCTTTTTTGGAGTTATCTGGAAGAGCTGCCGTATGCCGACGATATCCCTTGCTATCATGAAAATAGTTCGATATATAAAAACTTAGCAAGGCTTAGCGATGAGATTGCCACTGTTGGAATTTTCATTAACACTGAAAAAACTGCAACAATGTCAACGAGAATGTCAATCTAAATTCATAAATATGTGAATACGAGAACTATATAAGCTTCTTTAATAGAGATGTTGCAGGAGAAATCAATAAATCAAAAAGTGTTTTGGGTCATCTCCATTATATCAAACACCGTTGTCCACAACGATCTTAAATCGTAAACTCAACATATTGAATGGGGGCAAACCATCCAGAAGCTTTGCTGGTGAGCACCAACTCAGCTAGTTCCTCAAGACCAACAAAGAATGCATAACCAAAATATTTGGTTCGTTTTCTCCCTATCGCCGAGCATTTGCAGAGAAGGTGTCTAACCGTCTCATCCTTTTCTTCGTCTCCACAACACCTGCAGAAATCAATGAGAAGCGCATCAGGGTACCGTCAGTACTCAGTTCTCAGCTCTCTTCTGCTTAAGAGTGTTTGTGTCCTTCCTAGGTTCAGCTTAGACCACATGTTTCGAGACGTTCTGCATCCGTCGTTAAGGTTCCATCTTCTGTTGGTTTGTTTCATCGTTGTGCCCTCTATCCGATAATATAGTTCAGGCAGCCGTATCTTAAGGTCCTACCACTTGTTGATTTTCTGGTTGTTCTGATTCTATTTTGGCACATTCGCCAGCTTTCTCATTCCCTTACGACCGGCCATCCATCATTGAACGCAGTGACTCCCTGCTGTGTTCTATACACATAGACTTCACGATTTTGGCGTTCAGTGCTTTAATCGCTGCCTGACTGTCCACACATATGGTTATATAAGAGCAAGTAAGCTCCCTGTTCCGTTTCAGATGTGCAGCTTCGTCTATATCATACCATGTCGTTTCTAAGTAGCAACGTTTCTTTTTTGCGAAAACCGCCAAATTTTAAATTTTTCTTGATTCACTCTGGTAATATGCCATATGGAATATTGGCTTCTGAGCTATAGAGAACAAAAAGCCACATCAACTTACGGTCAATAAAAATTTCATCTAATTAGTTGTAACTTTTGTAATCTATTGCGTTGAAATTGGTATTTTGTGAGATTTTCATACAGTTTCAGAAATTATGAGCTTATATGAAACTAATAACAGCTTAGTCAAATAACGTACGGAGGACGAGAAATGTTTGTCCTTTTTGTAAGTATAACATACATTTTGTAGGTATATAAGGCGCCCAGTTGCAAGACCTATCAAGTCCCGTTTTCATACTTTTGGAAAAACATCGAAAAACGTTTGTCTTCATCGGTGTGCATTGAAAAACTAAAACGTATTTCCCACATAATAGCTTATGGAATTTCTTACTCAAAACACGTGAGATCAAACTTTTCAAGTTTCGTTTGCCTATGTTTCTGAGAAAAGAAATGTTGGACTTGGCGGGTGATGATCCATTGAACATGGACTTGGCTGGTTTTGACATAGTAATCATCAAATTTTGTTTGAAAAAAAAAGTGAACTTGACCGGTTATGATATCAATTTTCTGGCCGGTTTTGAAAGCAAGTTCAGGGGCTTGGCCTGTTTTGAAATCTATGCTTCAAAAATGTAATATATCTGTGAAAATAATTTTTTTAATCTAAAAAGAATGGTCTAGATTTTGATATAAGGGAATATATCAAAATTTGATTTTTTTGGACTTGGGCAGTTTTGAAACTGGACGCCTCAAATATTTTTTCTTATTGGCATAATATTCGAGCAAAAAATAAAACTTAAGTAACTCTGACTTAACCTTCATAAGGTCTTCGGGTTAAATTTGACCCATTTTAGCAGAAAAATAGATATTTTTATAAAAATATTGGGTGTTATCTAATATTTTTTGACTTTTACTTAATTTTAAGACTAATTACAAATTTAAAGATTCTGAAAAAATACACTTATAATTATTTAAGTAACAAATTTTTATACACATAAGGCCTTAAGTGAGTTTTTGTGATGCTTCCTGAAATGATTTGTGCAATTTTCCATTTTTATGATAACTTTCACACAAGATAATATCAAAATTAATATTAAAAGGTCAACGTCATTATTCATTGATATCAGTACTCAAGTTTGTTTGAAATAGATATAATCCAGCCCATTGTATGTATGTAAAAAGAAAATGCTATTGAATTACTTCTTTTCGCTTACTGCAACATTGCTACAGTCGTATAGTAAACAAAAACCGATTGAGAGCTTTGCGAAATCTTTCTTACTGAAAAATGAAGGATTGTGTAATAAAGATCATGCCAAATGAAGTATTGGACGAGAGACATCCTTGCTAGAAAATGAAGATTATATAAATAGAATAAGCTGAACCATTGATAGTTCTACTGAGAGTGATAGTGAAGTTGCGCCTGCTCAGATAGGGGCATTTAAAATGGCTACATATAAATTTCCCAAACTTTATGATCCTTTCAAGATACAACTGTCGATAAGCAGCTCAGATACACAATTTTGGGTTCTTTATGATTATTGCGCTCATTATTTCTGGAATAATAAACCTTATACAGACAATGAAATAAGAAACATGTCTAAAATAAGTCAAAGTATGCGTGGAGTTCTCGATATAACAGCTGGTTTAAAAAGTCATAAAGCCACTACAGATAGTTTTTTCACATCGTATCACCTTGGTGAAAGACTGCTACGTAAAAATAAGCCTAAATTACCACTACAGATATTGGAAATGAATGCTAGATCTATATATGTAGATATTCAGCATTTTTCTGTGTTACCGTGGGCATCACTTTCCCATCTAACATCTCTAAAAATTTAATTTAGTGGATCTTCTCTGCACTTTGTATCATAGTTCAGTGGTTAGTAATCACGTAGACAAGAAGCAAAAAATAATATCAGATCAGATTAAATGCAACGCTGGTATAGGACACATTGGATAATTATGTATTCTTATACTTGCAAAGGAAAAACAAATCGATGGCCTCAAATGGTATTTATGCTAAATATCATTTTAATAATCGTGGCTGAAACGAACGCTGGTATATACTTTAGACAATTTAAGAAGAAACTTACCAAGAGCACCATTTGCAGAGAAGATACGCGATTTTCATCAACAAGATCCACCACCATCTACTTACACCTAATCAGGAGAAAGAAATAGTGGACCGTTCAAAAGTGAAACCAAGTGAATTTGTTATCAATTATGTCCCGAAACCATGTCAAAACACTTAACACTTAGTCTGTCATCTTTGTAAAAAATTTTCACCTAAGCACCGTTCTAAAACGATTATTTTGTACTACCAATATAACGATAATTAATTCGATAACAAATTCTTTTATCATAATAAAATTTTATTTTAAGATGTCATATGTCCTTGTACTAATTTTGCAAAATTGATATAAATTTGAAATGTATTCCGACTTAAACCTACAGTTTTTCTTAGGTATCGTAGGAAATAACATACATATAAGCTCAAATAATGCACTTTAGTAAAGAAATTATTCTCCAAATAAGATATTTACTACTTGGGTCAAATTGGACCCGATTAGCGTTAGTGTCAGTAACTTTAAGGATCTTATGATGGTTAAGCGAAAAAATTCGGTGGTTAAAAAACTTTAAAAAACGACATAGCACAGTCAAATTTTATCTAAAAGAAATGATGTGATTGTTTTCTCCACCACAACTTTATCCATATTTTATTTTTCCATTTGCGAAATGCTGTTCAAGTACACAGACAAAATCGTTGCTTCGAGTTTTTAAGCGCCTACCATTTCTGTAGAAGAACCACGAGAATCCGGTTTTATTCTGAAAATTTCGTTTTAGAATTAAGTCTATTTTGCTATGGGGCACGGTTTTATTTTGGTTTGATACTTTCATTTCTTGCGTACGTTGGGCTAAAAGTGATTTGCAAAACCTATTAGCAACGAAAATTACAAGTTTAATTTTTCCAGTACTTCACTGCACCACTTTAAAAATCGGAATACTTCTGATTTTTAAATATTTCTTTTGTAGCTCTACAGCGAAATTACTGTAAAATATACCAAATCAATATCGTTGCGAATTTCATGAAAATATAAAATAATGGATTCCATAATACATTTGGCATCACTTTAATTTGACAGATTTGTCTCCTTTTTTCGATTTACATTTATAATACAAGAGAAAGTAAATTCAAGTTTTACCATACCATACCAAAAAAGGTCCAATTCGAAAGCGTGATCAAATTAATGCACGTTTATTCACTGCATGGTCAAAAGCAAACAAATAGACCAGTTTAAAATGGTAACGGTCGAAAGAAAAAACAGCCTGCAACATCTGTCAACAGGATAAAATGTTTTATCCTTGTTAACTGAGAGAAGGAAAAAAAGTACACCTTAAAATCGGTGGCAACAGAAATCGACGATCAAGTTTAAAGCTTCAGCATAACAGATTCGCGTTTTTATTAACAGACAGCAAAATAGTCCGAACAGTGGTGCAGAGTGCCGATGAACGATAAGGACGCTGACGTTGGCAATGGAAACCAAAAAAGTAAAACAATAAAAACACATCATATTCCGCTTTTAACTTTCGACAGCATACAAGGACATGCGACAAATGTTTATGTGGCTCACCAGGACATAAAATACAACACTTTACGGAGTGCATACATATGCACGTGTAATCGAAGCATAATTTTTTCACTTTACTTTTTAATGAATTCCGTGTAATCCTTTTAAAAAACAGTTTGCCAATATAAAAATTAAAAAAAGAATTAAAAACTGAAAGTGCGCCTTAAGTTGCGAAGTTTTTTTGTTTCAACCTTTTCATGGTGTTAAAGAATATTTCTACGCATTATGTTCGAAAAGTTTTTATTCTGGTGAATGGATGGATAAATAAGCTAAGTTTATAAGGAAAAAATTGGTATGATTAGTGAAAATTATGTACTGTCACCAATGATGAGATTGGCAAAAGTTAAAGATTTTATTTTTAAAATTTTTCTCATCAGTCTAAAATAATAAATTTTATTAAGATTTTTGGAGCGTATTCAGGTCTGTTCTGATTCCGATTTAGTTCGGGAGCGGAATTGAAGTTCGAGGTCTAATTTTTGAATCTGTTTTAAGCTTCAAACTTGAGGAGTAATTATTCCATCAAATTGACAAATTCCTTTTTTTTTTATATGTTCTTGAAATAAACTTCCAATTTCAATTCCGTTTCCGCAGCATAACTGAAACGGAATCAGAACAGGTCTGATCATATAATTAGTTTCCGATTCCTTTTAAAAAGAGGTGTTCTCGCTCATCTTACCGAGCCATTTAATCTTTTCTCCATATTTAAAGTTGTTATTTCAAGATTGTGCAGAAGAATTGAAGTTACCTGATCGAAAGCTGTTAGGTAATGCTAGCTAAAGAATTAATTTGTGCTGGGACGAAGTTAGTTCGAATTATGATTCATTTCTCGTGACAAAAGTGCTGATTTGATATGCGAACAATTGCCATAAAAAAACATGTTCTGAGTGCTTAGATGAGCTACAAAGTTAAACTACTACATATACAATAATAGACTCTTATTTTAGATACAGCTACCAAGTCTCCAATTAAAATAAAACGCATCCTAAACATTTGAAAGATCTGCTCAAATAAGCCTGACACAAACCATCTAAATTTGAACTTTCTTTTTCCGGATACGCAGTATTTCTGATACAAAAAGTATATTTGTATCAGTGATGGCATTTGGGTTTTGTGAAAATGTATTGAATCGAGACTTGAAATTTGCTCTTTAGGTTCCTAATGTACTGTTTTGTATTGAACATCCAATTTAACTAAAATGTACGAAATTTTTCTAAAAATATCCAAAAAAAAACCTCAAAAACAGTGGTAGCACAGTAAGAGACATTTCACATTAAATTACGAAATTGCGATCATTTTCATTTACTAAAAGAAAGAAAGTTAATTATTACAAATTCTCCAAATGTGCCGAAAACGTACTGAAATTGTGTTAAAAATTCGTCAAATGTACTAAAAATGCGGTAAATGTACCGAAAGTACTGACAATTTTCAGGACGCAAATATATAGGAAAAAGTACAAATGTACCTAAAATACCATCACTGTTCTGTATATGAAGGCTTTGGCTGAACTATCCTTTGCTGATATAGTGTTGTATCTAGTTAATATTTCTTTAATTTTTCCACGTGACATTATGAACCGTTATTGATTTCTACCATTCTATTCTTAATTTTCATAAACTCTATTTTTCCCAAAACCTCTGTAGTAAAAATCTAGCTTTTGCAGATGACATGAAATGTATTTACACGAGTAATTCAATTCTTAATATGACTGCTGACATTAATCGCGATCCGTTCACTTGGATCGGTTTTTAACTTTATTTTAACACATAAGCTAGTGTTAAGTGACAAAAGGAAACTAATGCATTTTAATGTTTCATGTTTCAGGAATGGAGCGTAATTCTTGTAATTTCATGTTTCATTCTTTCGAGTGTAAGGAATTTTTGATTGATAGTTCATGTTGTAAATATTCTTCCGTCTTGCAAACCTACAATGACAAATGCATCTGCTTCAAAAACTGTTTTGTTATTGAATGGGTCAAGTCTTTTAAATGCTTGCGTTTAATATTTGACTGGAAGTTGTTCTGGAATGACCATACTTACGCTTCAAAAAAATACCTAAATGCTGCTACTGGGCAACTATATCATTTAAAAAAATTTGCTGTCAAAAATTATTGAAATGCTCCTATTATGGTAGCTTTCATTCAAAACGAAGTTTTGGGCTAGTGTGCTGGAGAGGCACTAATTTGTGCACAAAAACATGTTATTTGCAAAATCTGTTATCAGAATCGTTTGACTAGAAGTCTTCCGCTATTTCGAAATTTGAATACATATATTGTCCATCAAACTTCTATATTTTTTCAAAGTCTCAAAAGTTTTTTTTTATCAGAAGTGCCTATTTGGAAAATAGAATTTACTCGGCCTACGACCATAGGACAAACAGTCTAAGCTTGGCTTTCATACCAAATCATTCATCTCAGTATTTCTTTCGTTATTACTTCGCTGTTGCTCCCAGACTTTTTAACAGCCTTCCAAAATCAATAAGATGCATACGCAATCAACAAAATTTTCTAAATCAAATCATGGCTTTTCAAACTTGATTATAGCGATATCGATATACTTCTTTGTGTTTTGATATAATATTAATATTGAAGTAAAATAATAAATACAATTTTGATGTAGAATTTTTATATTACATCCAAATTTTATGGTAGTTCTTTTCTTTTTTCTTTAGTTTTAACTTTAATTTTTAATTCAAAACTAGATTTTTTTTTGCTTTGCAAAAGGTCTATAATGCCCTACTTTTTAAATACATTTCCCTTGATGCGAAGGTGCAAGTTTTTTGTGTGTTCTTGCTCTGTTATATTTTTAATATTTTCAAATAATTTTGTATTAAGGACCCCACTCATTCTCTCATATGTCAGCTTAGATTTAAGGTAACTGCATTCGCCACTTGTTTGTCAATGTTTTTGGATAAATTTATTTCATTTTGGACTGTAAAAATATTATTAAATTTTTATATGGTTCTTATAATTAATACTTTATGTACAAATATATTTTGTAATTCTTTTACTCTCAATATTAAAATACATAAACGTTCGTTACGGATTCCATGTACTCCATTTATTTCAAGTCATTAACAGCAATACTTATAATAATAACAACAACAAATTAGCTAGCCTGAAACTACATTCCCAACTGCTGCGAGCAATTTCCTCAATTTTGGACTTTTTTATAAAACTTATGAGATGAGTTGTGCCCTGGCGGTAAATAATACAAATGAATTAAAATAAAAATATGCGGTAGAGACAGTGAATGCGACGGCAATTCATATGCTGCATGTCGTTTAAGCTGCAAATCGTTGTGCCGCAAAATTAAAATGCATTTAATGCGTCTGTGGTTGCATGCGTAAAAACATAAAGTTTTCCTGTCGTATTCCTCGACTGTATGTGAGGTTTTTTTTTTTTAACATAATATGTTGCAAGCAAACATTTTTTTTTTCTTTTTGTGGAAGAAACTCCTTTGTTTGCCCTTGTATACTACATACAAATATATTTGATATGATTGCAATTTTAACGGGCACAGTGTGAATGATTAAAACTTCATCTCGTTACATACTCATTCCAAATGAAAAAACTCTTTTAATTGCATTAAAAGGATGGCTCTTTAATTGTTAATCACTCATCATCTGCAGGCTTGAAGTAAAACATAAGGGATATTACGTTTTTACGGCGATCTACACTGTTATACAATGATTGTGCTAATGGAAAGTAACTAGATGATTTTGATAGATTTTTGCAAGCCGAACCAGAATCTGGGCTCAAAAATTGTGCATCACATGTAGTTTTTGAGAAAATGCTGATTTGAAACTGGAGAAAAATTTGTTTTAAGCCATTTTTTAACAAGCGTAGGAACAAAATATGAAGCTTTAGAACATTTCAAATTTATCTCAAATTGAGGCTTGCCGTATCTGACCCTGAAGCGTACAGAGGAACGCACTTCACACCCCCTTAGGACCCAGAGATTTTACTTACTTCCATGAGTGCGGATTTTTGGCTAGTGCGTATTTCAAAATCGAGCAGGGATAGCTATGTGCATAAGCAGCATGCTTATATCCTTTCTGGATGCAAAATTCATCCTCAGCCAGGAAGCTACCTCTTCTATCGCTATAACTTCCGCCTGAAGAACGCGAAAGTGATCTGGTAACCTCTCAGCAATTCTTTTCTTCAGTTCCATAAATTAAATACCATAGCCCACCTGGTTATTAAACTTGGAATCATCTGTTTAGAAATTAATTTGACCCCTTCTCTCCTGGAGTCCTCCCTTCTAGTCATCCCTAGATGGAATGTGAGTTACGTAATCCCTGTTGAATGAGGTTACTGGAACAATATAGTCCAAATTAGAGGGTACAGACCTCAAGTTATGAAGGATAGTTGAGTGTCCTGTTTTACTCTCGGACCAGCAAATAACTTCGGCTGTGTAGAGCCAGTGAATAATACGAGGTGATAGTCCCTATCATCCACCTACCGCTTTTTTTCAAGAGTAAAGCGCTACGGTTGCTTTCCTAACTCTTTCTTCCAAATACATTTTCCAACTTAATTTCCTTTGCAATAATAAACCAATATACCTTGCACTATGTATCTTTAGAGACAAGTCTAGTAGAATAACATCGTAATGATGTATATAATTTGAAACATAGCCATTTTTAGTACCTATTTTAGATATTTTGAGTTTTCGTGTTTTTGCCCCACCCTGAAGCAAGTCCTGGCTACGCCCATAATGGAAAGACTTACTGATGTGAACCAATTGTGGAAATACATTTTTAATATTTCGGAGGATAGTCTGCTATTACAGAAGATATAATCATCCCACGAGATGTACAGGTGCCCTCATCAACATACAATGTGAAATCGTACACAATGCCAGATGTTCCAGCGCGCTTAAGCATTCTCACCTTACACTTCTGCAGCTTAGCTAAGCTGTAACGGCTTACACTTGGCCGATCTGTAATGGATAAATATTAAAATTACATAAAAATCGAATGACCTTTTCGATTTTTTTTGACTCAACGTTGTTGAAATAACCATAAAAACAAATCTTTTATCTTTTTTTTAGATAATCTTTGTAAATGTTAGTAAATATTAATGTTCATAACGAAAAAAAAAACTAGTACACTTGACCTCTAAAAAGTTCATACCAAATCTATCCACAAAACCCCTCCGTTATCACAGGTAAGTACATTTTTTAAAAATTTAGATTGTTTATTCGAAGACTACTAATTATTTCATTTTAAAATGATAGTCTAGATCAGCGATGGCCAAGTAGTGGCACTTTCCGCCCTCATGGCCCAAACCTTTATTTGACGCACAAGCAACCCAAAAACAATTCGCAGAATTCCAACGCTACCGAAGCACAGCGTTGACTTGAGTTCAAATGAAAACAAAAACAACACACGAAGGAATTAGCTGCGGTGCCGCAATGTGTCTCGACGAATATAGCAATTGTTTTGTTTGTAGTGCAGTTTGGTTTTGTTTTGTGCAGTTAGCGAATTTGGGAATGACAGCAAAAAAATTTTAAAATTTCGTTTTTTGTTGCTTGATTTTGTTGTTGTGTCCTTTTGCTAGATTTCCATGCCCACCGCTGGTCTAGATATATGTTAGTGACATCGAATTAACTGTTCGTCGAAACAGTAGCCAATAAGTTGAACAATTGCGTTCCTGAAGTTGAGCAGCAGCAACCGCATAATTTTGTCACCTGTTCAAATAATAGTATTGCCATATATACAGGTACCATGTCTACGAGTCTAAGTTAACCAACTTTTTCTTCAGACAATGGAGAAACTTTTGAGGGAAAATAAGAGCACGAAGCATTATTAAAAATCATTGCTAAGTTGCCCAGACCAAGACTTACACTTATAGCTGGCCCAAATCTTGCAGAATCTGGCATCGACCCATATTGAAAATTAATAATCCTTAGTTATGATATAGAAGCTTTAATGTTTATTAGAATAATAATTGTCATCACAATCACGCTTATAAGAAACATACTTCATATGAACAAAAACTTTTTTATTGAAATAAACTTCGTGGAATTTTCATCAGCCAACGGCCAATCGTTATAAAATCTGTTAATGGTCACAGAAAGCTGTGAAAGTCCTTTAAGTGTAATTAAAATTAATAACATTAAGTAATCAAATTGCTAAAAGCAATTTTCATTATAAATTAAAATATCTAATCACCAAATGTTTTTTTTCGTCAATAATGTACCATTAAAATTATTTTTGTTGCCACTTTATCGTGATTTTATGAATGGAACATACCTAAATATCTAAAGTAAGTGTTGGCATAAATTTATATTTTAATTCTTTAAACTTTGGGGCAGAAACAAATTATTGTAATAAATGGAAGTGAAAATTTGTTTTCTAAATAGCCAAAGGGTTAATTTGATTGCGCCATAAAAACTTTTTGTGGAATTTCCTTTGTGGGCGATGCGCTAACAAAGCTAACGCCATAGAAAATTGTTATGTATACAACAGGAGGTTCTAGCTATGTAAAAATAATCGCTTGGACACATTTTTTTGCATAATGTCAAAAATTCAATGTATTCCAAAATAAGAAAAAAAAAAACACAACCTTAATGCCATTTTGGCCTTGTCAAAGTATTAAGAGTATTAGAGCGCGTGAAAGTCTTAAAGGCCGTGGAAGCTCTTGCATATGGGGAAGATCTAGATTGTGCAGGAATATGGATACACTGGATACAGAAAGTTTCAAGTTTCTGTTCAAAAGAAATTTTGGCTTTCCAGTTGTTAGCAATTAAACACAAATATTCAAATTGAGTTTTCACGAAAGCGGTTCAATCAATCTCTACGTTTTAATATGTGTGGTGGACAGTGGTAAGCAAACCTCAATTCTAACAATTGAAATTGGTCGAAATTGATTATTTTATATTTTAAGTATATCCTACTCCAGCAGTGTACTTCACTCTAAAAAATAAGAAAAACACTTGATGAGGATTAAAAATTAGTTAAGGAAAATTCTTGAAAAGCCGATAAATGTCGATGAAAGTCAAACACTTTCGAGAAATAAGGAGGATATAACGACAAATGTCGGAAACTGTCCAAGAATATCAAAAAGTTAAAATATGTCAAAAATATGAGCGATACCGATAAGTATATATTTCGAAATAGTTCAAGTTACATATTCATCCGACCGGGTCGAAATAAAGTTAGAAGGACATTTAAAGACGATTCTGAGAAAAAAACAATGGAGCACTTTCGATTCTCCTAAAAACCCTTTTTGACTAAAGAACGTGTTTTTCGCTCGTAACTTTTATTCCTTCGCAGAATGAATAGGCGAATATACTCGAAAAATAATGAATAAATATTGAATAATGTCGAATATTGTCGAGAATTTCGAATACTATCGAACGTTCAATAAATTTCGAAATAAGTCAACGTCATATAAAGTCAAAAAGTGGAAAAAGCGCATGGTCATTGGACATTTACGAATTGTTTTCTATCTCACTTTGAATACTTATGGAGAAGTTCCTGAAGAGTTGTGCCTTCGATTCGTGTAAATTTTATTTTAAAAAATTACGATGAACTTCACAGAAACATCACGAACTTCAAACTCATATTTCGCCACGAAAAAAGAGAGTACTGATGAGTAGCCGCAGTTCAGGGCTTACATCCTCCAATGTCTACAATAGACCAGTTAAAAAACAGTCGGCCTTCAGCCACGGTTCACTACACCTTGTCCAACACGGGCGTCGCTAAAACACCAGTGTTGCATATGATATAGTATTCTGCGGCCGACGCGAAGCCGGTGTTGGACATATTGGATGACGTATACCCTGAGCCACGGCCGAAGGCCGGACTGTTACCCTAACAAACTTAAGTTTCAAGAAAATAGGAAATGAAGCCATTAAAGTAAATAATTGCCTGCGTTTATCCTAGGCTAAGCTTGTTCATCCTAACACGCTTTGAGAGAACTAGTTTGGCCTAGAAAAACTAGTTTGTCTTAAACAATTGTTTGTCCGGTAACATAGGCATACATATGTACGTATATGGAAGGACAAAGTGAATATATCCTGCGTGTAAAAACGAAAACGAAAACCTTTCAAAGAAAACATTTTATTGTAAAAAGCATTTAGGCTTTCTGTTGCTCTGAATCGCGCCGTCGGTTGGACAATTATCAGAGAAGCTAAGCAAATACTAGAGTTTTGTGATAAAAATACCTTGTAGTATTGGTCGGAAAATAGTACAAAAAGAAAAGTATTATTCTCAGAAACCTATGTCATTGTGCAGCTCATTTGAACATAGTTTGGAAGCCGAAAACGCCAGTGCCATCGTTGCTAATCAATTTTCAAATCACAGCTGGCAGAATCGAGAAGAAAGGCAGTTTTAGAAATCCGAAGATCACAGATAGTGGAGCAATCGGTCTTATGAATTGTAGAGAGTAGTAAAGAATTTAGGAAGATGGGACGCTTCCTAAGTTAAGTAAAGTAAAATCTTGGAGCTGGGAACTAAAATTGAGAGCTGAATGCTTTTCTGAAGGCACTGAAGTATGCCACTGTTAATTCGATATTTATTTTTCCAAAAGTAATGAGTTATGCCATGTATGGCTTTTTCTGTTACAAATCTATTACATATGTAACTAAATTGATTCTTGATTGGTGGATTGATTAAGTTAAGGAATTCCGAATTGTTGAATAACAATTTTGATTTCTCCACATAGTGCTGATATTACAACTGAATAAATAAAAGTAGCCTGAGAGCTATAATTGAATTAAAATCTGCTCGCGCTAAAACAGGTGCTATGCTCTCTTTGTTTCTTGTCTGCAACAAATGCTGGTTGAAATTTTGTCTAAAGGCCAATTTAAATCACTCTGTCAACAGTTTCCTTTTTTTTCGGCTATTTTTCTAGCAGCGGTCAGCTTCGGTCAGTCAGTCAGAATTTCACAACAGGTCGTTCCACTCGAATGGTTATCTACATATGAATGGTATGAATTCATGGTTCCATGACTAATGTTGACCTTAGGTATTTCTAAGCTAAAATGCAAATTTCACACTTCAGCTGTTGTTACTTCCAACAGCATGTAGCAACAGACTTAACACATTCAATATCCTGCTCTATTACTGATATGAGAGATGAAACGTTGCATTGATGGTATCGAAAGCACACAACAGCATACAACTGTATTTTATCGATTGCTGTCACCAGACATCCTTAAACATGTGCAAGTCAAGATAGTTTACTCAAGTATGAATGTCACCGGGATAACTTACCCCCAATGCATTCAAATTCGAATGGCACTTCAAGACTTAGATTTTACGGGCGACTGAGACCAGACTTGGTAAGGTTCTATCAAAAGGCCTTATCACCAGACTCAGTGGGAAAGAAGAGCCACTAATTTGGATACAACATGTAGGACTTTGCCCAAACAGATCGTATTGTGATCATTAAGGTGCATTAAACTACATAAATTTTCATCGGCTACATCACTCAAAGCAAACTCGATAGATCGCTCGAGAGATCAATAATATTGTCAATATCCGTATTATCCAAGAGCAAATCTGCGAATTCCAAACGGAATCATATATAGAGAGTTGATTTGGAACGCATAGAAAACTAGAAATGTTGTTAGCAATAACATAACATCATTAATTCACTCAACGAGAGCTGTGAGGGTCCACAGCAATATCTCATCGAAAACATTAGTCAACATGAATTTTGTGTCCAGGTCCTTTATCAAATTTTGATTTCTTTCACATCACTAATAAGTGAAAAATTAGTTTTATTTTTGAAGTTAGACCCAGAATGACCTTCTTGTGCAAAAACCACGGATTTTCGACATATTTGGAGCGACGGATATAATCATTATAAAGGTCTCCATACATACAAACCTACATAAGTTTCAGTAGTTCAGAATAACTGAAAAATGTGTAAGAAATTCTAATAACCGATATTTCGGAGAAAAAAGAGATAGATATAATTTGAGCAATGTGCGAACCGAACGGCACATTTTCAGCTTCTAAAATTGTTCAGAAATTGCAAAAAGCAATTTTTGTCCTGAACTGATCAGAGGAAAACCTTCACTTTACTATCAAAATAGCATGGCATTTAGTCGTTTAGAGTTATTTATAGTATTTAATTAAAATTTTTATTTTTTGATAGTTAATAAGTGTGTTATATAGACGTAAATAAATAAATAAGTGAACACAATTCTTTCTAAAATCTCAAAAAAACCCACCCACTCGCCCACTCCTCATGTAAAGTGGGTTTTGAAGAGGAAAAGTAATTAATTTTGACTCCATTTATGGTTTCATAAAAAAAAAAAATACCTTTCGATGTAATATAACCTCAAATATCTCGAGAAACCGTGATTTTCGGTCTTTAAGGTTAGAATATCTGAGCTATTAGAGAAATTTTGATCTTTGATTTGAATTCAGCATGTCAAAAACGCTCGGAAAAGTATGTTAGGATTTCAGAGACGGAGGTTTGAACAAATTTTGTCGACCTATGCAATCGAATCATGATAGGGGTCAAGCTAGGGTGCTTAATGTCTTCACTGTTATTTCTAATTATGTCATTCAATGGGACTTCTAGGGTCACTTGGCAAAACTGGTTTAGGCCGAAAAAGTTGTCCAATTAATATCAAGATTGTCCAGTGTGTAATCCCACTTAGCAAATCGATTACCAGCTTTTAATTGCTTTTAGAGTTTTAGTCTCATCAAAATTAATAATAAGAGTAGCTCAGTTGGTTAAGAAAGCGTAATTTATATGCTTCTATATATGTGCTTCTACTTAACAATCAAGGAATCGCATTTTGTATGCTTCAAAAGGTGTGCATCCCCGCAATGACATCCTATGTTAAAAAAGATATGGAGTAAAAATGGCATATGAAGAAATTTCCTGTTTCCTCCAAAGCATATCCGAAAGGCTTCTGTTTCTCTTTGTGATGGCTCCTTACAATCATACTTACTCAAACATACGATCGCACACAGCACACGATCTCAAATCACGGTGTACCATCAGAAAAAAATACTTGCGAAACTTGTTGATCAGCGTTTTGGTGCTTGCAGTGGAGGAAAATACAGAGGAAAATCCAGAACATCGTGTTTCGAAGTAATAGGCAGTGATATGTTGAAGATCGGAACGAACTGGAAGACCAGAGCCTAGAATCAAAATTGGTAGTTTTAGTTATTTGTGATCGCAATGGCAATTGCATCTGGATACATTAAAAAGACGAAATGCAGCATCCAAGATCGCCTTTTGATGGTAATGAACGGTGTCTTAAGAAATCTTCCACACCACCTTTTGAATATAATATTTCCATTTTGATGAAACTAAAATGGTCTAACTATACTATTTATATGAAATTGCTTAGGTGGAAAGGGTTTGTAACGCTTTGGCGCAAAATATACTGAACCGATTTTGATTATTTATTTTTCTAATCAACACAATTGTGCTATTGAAGATTCTTGCATACTTCTTTTTAAGTTAAATATCCAGTTTTGTTGGATAAAGTATTTGCAAAACCTCACACAAAAAATGTTGTTTAATTTCCGTTGTTGATGCTTTTGCTGCTTCCTGAATTCTGCGCTGTTGTTGTTGTTTTTTTCACATTTGTACCGTTTGTATTGGGCTTCCAATTTCAAAGACCAAACTCTCTTTTTATTGACTTTTTTTTTGTTACTTTTGAGGAGAGAAGTTGTAATGAGATGTTAAGAGAGAAATTTCATATTAAAAAAAGGAACGGGACGTTTTAATTTTATTTCGTTGACAATAATTACTATATCCTGTGAAGAATTTTGTGAACGCTTAATGTTTCTACAGTAAATAAAAGACTCGGAAGAAAATAAGAACGCCTTAGCCTGAGAGCCAAATTTCGGCGCATCCTTTTAAACATTCCCGTGAAAGAGATTTCAAACGGTTTAAACTAAAGATGTGACAATATTTTTAATACCAAGTATTCGATAAAAATGCTGTCACTCCTAACCTAACGATTTTTCGCTATTTTTGATTCTTTATCGCCCTTTTTTCCACCGGAAGCGGCGTTCAAATGTTCCGTTAACACACAAAAGTGCACATTTACATACATACATATGCATGTACCATATACAGTACGAATTCACGTTCAATAATTGAGTGTGAGTGGTATTGTATCGAGGAAATGAAAAAAAATAGGAAGCAAAGTTGGCTGCGGTTCCCTGAGCATTTGAATGCAAAATTCGAATTCATTCAAAAACGATTTGATTCGACTAAATCGAACTTTTTACGGCTTACAGTTTTTCTTTCACTTTTTGTTCGCGAATACACTGACATATGCACATGGATATTCACAAACAGACAAACTAACACACATATGGTGACAATTGGCAAGTGATATTCAAAAAACACATCCGATTGAAAAATTAAAATTGACAATTTGTTTGTGCAATTTTCTGGTTCAGTGCATTTTTGCTGATGCCACTGACACTGTTGTTTCTGTTGTTGTTTTAGTTGTTGCATCTGTGTTGGTTAGCCTCGATTTTTATATCCTTTTCAATACGCTCTGTTGTGGCTATGTGGAAAAAAAACGCAACGTTTTTTGAACTTTTTTTTTTGCAAAAGTTGACTCAATTTTTAACAAAACGAAAAATTATGATAACAAATTGGTTTAATCTGTTTGTATGCGTATTTGTTGTAGAGCTGTTGGCTACAAATGCGAGATTTTTTGTTGCCTCCTCCCAATTGTTTTTGTGTTCAACCTAATTGTCCTTTGATGGCATGACATATGTGTTTGCACACGCCTATGAGGGATTTTGATTTTTTTGTTCATTGGCTTAAATTGTTTTTGTATATCTAAGAAATCAACTAAATACCTTATATAATAGATGTACAGGATGTTTTTTTTAGAGGTTTGTTTTTCGAATAGAGATAAAACTGGCATTTTATGGTCAAATCTGGCAACCCTTGAGACGCCATTACATCCACAAAAACTGACTGTTTGGTGTGCTCTATGGGCTGGTGGAGTCATTGGGCCATACTTATTCCGAAATAATGCTGGAGAGTCAGTTACCGTTAATGGAGACCGGTATAGAGCCATGATAACCGACTATTTTGTTCCCGAATTGGATGGCATGAATGTGGATGAGTTGTGGTTCCAACAAGACGGCGCTACATGCCACACAGCGCACGTCACAATCGATTTATTGAAGGAAACATTCGATGAGCGCATAATTTCGCGGAATGGACATGTCAATTGGCCACCAAGATCGTGTGATTTGACACCATTGGATTATTTTCTTTGGGGATATGTGAAGTCGCTCGTCTACGCCAACAAACCAGAAACGTTAGGGGACTTGGAAGCCAACATTCGTGGCGTTATTGCCGACATACGGCCCCATATGCTCGAAAAAGTGGTTCAAAATTGGACCTGTAGAATTGGCTTTATTCGAGCCAGCCGCGGCGGCCACATGCCCAACATCATATTTAAACATTAATGGCATAAAATTATCCTTCCAATAAAGCCAAATTGATGGACATTAAAATGGTTTTCTTGTGTTTTATTTCAATTCAAAGCTCTATACCTCTAAAAAAAACACCCTTTATATAGCATGTGTATGACCAACTCGAAAAAAAAATTTATTCATCCTGCACTCTGCAAATATTTAGATCGCGATATTAGTGAAGCTTCCAAAACGTCAGCGGCTCAAGCTAATTTTTCTCAAAAACGTGGGAAAAAACTATCCTTAGAGGATTCCATCCATTTTCGGCCAAAAAACCAATCACATTCATCAAAGCCGAGTGAAAGTTCAAATTTGTAGAGCTGTGTAATAACTTAGTACGGCATCATTTCCAGTGTTTAATTATCGAAATAGCAGCGACAGCTCCAAAGTAAGTACCCCCTTTTTCCAAGTTAGCTGAATACATTGACATTCTTCGTTTTATCCGTATTGAACGAGGTTCACCTGTTGTTGAAATTTAATTTAATTTAAAGTTAACTTCTTGATTACAGTATCACCAGCGCCTTCTCTTTCTCGAAAAAGTTTCTTATCGGTTCCATCGAATTCAGTAAGTAATCTTTTTGTTTTTTTTTGTGAAATGGAAGATTGGTAAAAAAGAGGAACGTTAATGACTCCCCCTATTAAAGGGGTAGCCAGCGAGTTCAGTATGCAATTTTTTTGTCTCTTTCATTTCGGCTTCTGAAGTGAAGTTTCATAAGAACGAGTAATGATTAAATATTATTTCATTGAAACTTACAGCCATTAGCCAACACCGATATTCATATAAGTTTACAAAACGGTCGATGCTTGTAACTAAATCATGATAAGAGAACAAATGCATTACTTTAACCTTATAACTGGTGACATCATATGTTTTGGCTATTACCACATATTACGCATTTCATGTCAAATCTCTTAAGCCCAAAATCGAACAATGCCGCTTGAACTCAAACTTGGTCACAGTGTAGTCCTGTTGTCCAAGTAGATTTTTTGATGGTTTCCGAATGGTCGTAATTATTTTTCGAAGGCTTTAAAATTTGCCCTTGATTTTTCAAAATCAAAAAAAATATTGGCTTGCATATGAAAATGGATACTTTTGATTTATTTTTTTGTTGTTATTCTTACTGAGGTTTTTTTACTTTAAATAAGTTAAACGGCCGAGAGTGTTTTGTTTTAATCATCGAGAAACTATTCAATGAACATCTCGGCACTACTTATGCCGTTTCAAGCAGAAAAAATCTAGCACCAATAGCTAGATAGTCTAACAGAGGTATGTTTTAATCCCAAAAAAAGACCAATAGCATAGTTTTTACTAGCAATGAAAGAAGAAATGACATAAGAACTGTCGTGTTTGCTGAATAAAATAGCATTGATCAATTAGTAAAAGCTTACAATAATAATCGCAAGTTTAATGTAATAATGTTTAATTATAATAAATAATCAGTCGCTAAAACCAATTTTCTTATAAGAATTTTCCTTTTGTGAAAATATTTCCTTAGTTGGGGATAGCAAGTACTTAGGAGATATCCTTGATGATAAATTTAATTGAAATGAATGGTAGTGTACAACAACAAAGTGATAAAAAAGAGGCTATGTAGGAAGCGATATCGTAGAGAACGCTAAAATAAACCTTGAAACCGGGCGCTCATCAAAAAAAGGCTGTGCTATGTGGTTGGTTAGGCCACAGAATACAACGCTGAACTGAGCTATTGTTCAAAAATTAAGCTTTATAGGTAAAGTAAAACACCGTTTTTAGCACCACAAAGCTAGAATACATATTAGGGAACGTAGGCCCAAACAAAACTTACTGACATGAATTGCAAAATTTTACCCCAACGTCCTTTTTTCAAAATTTTAAGATCCTTGGATAACTTATAATAACGAAATTGTCAAAGTGGCAGTGAAGAAATTTGGTCGAAATAGGGACTTTACATCTAATAATAACTTTTATTGAATTCATTAAAAGTCTCTACGAGTATTCTGGCAACTGAAATAACACATACATATGAGCATAGCTATTTAGGTCTGTTTTATATTTTCTTATATTGTCGTTTTGAATTAAATTGATTTAATGTGACAAACTTTGAGTCACAAATCATAACAAAAATATCTTATTGTTTGTGTTCCTGAAGGGAATTCTCAAATCCAATCCCATTGTGCTTTATGTTAATTCTGATTGCAATATACAAATTTTGCAATTGTTACTTAAGACACTCATACTCTCCGCTATATAAAATTATTTCGGCATCAAAATTGAATCAAAATATCTGCATGTAAATGGAATGACTGCTACAATTCCCGCATTAGGTCTGTCCAGATCATTGAATGTATTAATTGTGACTTCATGCTTGCATTGTTTTCTATGTACATAGATACATTTGAACCCAGCAAATATTTTTAACCGCTGAAATATCATATTTTAATCGCCGAGGCGAATATATTGATCGCTCTTAAGTTCATATCCAATTCAACTTAAGATCCTTATTTATTAGTCAATAATACTTATGTATGTTCAGAAAACATACTCTTAACATATGCATAAAGTTGATTAATGAAACTGCACTCTGTCTTGCTCCCAAGCAAGTAGAACCTTCTAAGAGCTATACTTAAAGATACAAATAATTTGGGCTAATACAAAATAAAAATGGGCCGCATTTTGGCATGAGAGCGTTTAGTACCGAACGTATGATTAAAAAAACTATTAACGTCACTCAGAAGGTATGAGTGAAAATTGTTAGTGGGCGAAATTGTGTGAATTTAGGCAAGAGACATGGAACTTTCGATACATGGAAAAAGTTTTTGGCGATGCCTAAAACAACACCATTATAATCTTTTTTTTTATTTAATCTTTTGAGTGAGTTATGAGTCCCTCGCCTGGAAAATTCTACCAATGTCTGACTGGGTGAATACAGATAAACAATACCATTGTCTGATTGTAGGTGTAAATAATGTAGCGTGAACATTTCTTATATTGCAGTTGATATCATTACAGTAAAGTTCATCGTAATGCATGTGGAAGCATATCAAATTATTCTACGACATCAGCATAGGATTTACATATGTATCAAAAATAAGTCCATGAGCTATGTTCTTTATACGGTTCCTAAGCCTTTATCTGATCTTACACCCATGGTTCCTCGTTCATTCATAGGTCTTCAGAGGTGGTCAGAAAAGCTAAATGAAGTGAATCGAATAAGGGGCTCGGGAGTTAGAGAACAAACATATATATGTATAAAGCTATTCCATTCACTAAATTAAATACAGTCACATTTATATAAACGAAAATGCAAGTACCTTACAAAATGTGGGCAAAATTGTATAAATGGTCGTGGCACCTCGCTATAAAGTGCAATATGTATATGCGTAAGTTAAATTTGTGATATTCGACACAATGGAGATTACTTCTTGTATTCTGGTCAACATTTTTTAAGTTATACTTTAAGAAATGTTGATGCATCCTGTTGCCGAACTACTTATTAGTACCGATATATCCGCTTCGATAGAACAAACTCTTAAAACTCTCAGTACAGATTTGGTTACTTGCCATTCGAGACCTTGTAAGGTTTTAATTTTAATGAATACTTTAAAACTTTTTTTCCTATACTGCATATCGCTTTGTTGTTTTAACTCTCTGACGACCATAAGCTTTTGAAATGTGATGTGTAACTAAATCAAAAATATCCGAAAATTATAAAATATGATTCTCGATTTCGAGAAATTTTATGGGACATATGAGTCCCTATGAACCTTAAGGGAATCCAATTTATTTGTACTTCACTTTCTTATGTTACATGAATAATTAGTAACATATATCTAAAGCATAATATTTCACCAAAAGAATTTCTATGATTTGAAAAACATAAATGTATATTGCACTGATTACAACACATATTCGTGCGATTTTCTACTTTATATTTTGAGCAATTCAAACACCTCTTTCTGATATCACTTCTGGCCATAGAATGTGATGGAGTTGAACGTTTGTTGCTATTGATTTTCAATTTTTGACATGTTTGAACGGTCCTCTCTCGCGAAGTGAAGGCAGCGATCAAATTTGTGGCGACTAATAGTCTGTATTCAAGGGCAATTAGTAATGACCCTTCAAGGAGATTTCCCTCATTACATTTGCTGTAAATATAATAGGAATTACTAACGCCTGTGTCAAACATATCGAAGAATATCCGCAAATAGTATTTTATTTTCGATTCGCGGTCTAGTTGATAACAGGCCTTGCGTTTATCCATTAGATCTACACCCCTCATATTTTCATAATAATGCGTTAAGTTGGGGCATGCTAAGTATATTTATTTTCTTGCGCTTCCCATTTTGCCACACGTTACAATATTTGGCTCCATAGGCTAAAGAAAATTTGATGCTCTGTCGTTCGAAACTTGATGAAAAAATATTTCCTCGTTTCATATTCTTATTAAGCGGAGCATTTTTCGGAAGATTTTTTCCATTCGTTCCAACAGTCCCACAAGCATTTATTTTGCGCTGCTTCAACTCATACTGTAACGAAGGTGAATTGAAAAAATTGTCGATGTATAGTTCGCATCCCAAACCTTTATTTTTTTCTGTCAGTTAAAAAATGCACCCAGACCGTGCTGAGCTCCTGATGTCTTTTTTCCAGTATATAGATCAAATTCAAACAGATAGATGGTAGCTGAATCACGTCTGCACCACATCTTAAAACTGGCTTGTTTTTTATGAATGAAATTTCAACATATGTTCATCGATCGATAGCCTGATTGCATGTATTTTTTAACATTTTCTGAAATGCCTTATTGAAGTGATCCATGACAGAAATGATTTTAAAAGCTCGATCCATGTTATCAGAAATGCAAAATTTGGCGTTTTCTTCAAATCTTTTTCTCAGCATTACACTTGCAGCGAAAGGTACGCCCATAATCTCTTATGGAAGACAAATTTTTATGTGTCATTATCAAATTTATACCTTAATGTTTTAGACAAATTTTTATACAAACAATATATTCTTAGGGTTGAATCAAATATAATCCAAAGTCTTTTTGGCAATTTGTTAAATCAAAGAAAAGTGTTGCAGATCTTCCATCTGAGGTTTCCTGGGGTAATAGGAATTCGTATTGTGTTGAAGATTCAGTAAATTTGTTTGCTGACTTCTTTAAATCTAATTTTGAACCAGATGTGGATTGCAACGATCCTCCTATCACTAATAATATTGGGTCTTTTACTGACTTTGGTGCTTTATCCTTTTCTGAAGATTACGTCCTAAAAGGAATTTTAAGTTAAAAAAATTCGTATAAAACAGACAATGGTAGCTTATGTCCTTCGTTTCTAAAAAATTGCCCATCACATTACTTTTCAATATGTCACTGAAATCAGGTGTTTTCATTGAAAAATGGAAAATTGCTTCCATCACTCCTATTTTCAAATGTGGATCAAAAAAGGATGTTTGTAATTACAGGCCCATTTCTAAACCTTCTACATTTTCTAAGCTTTTTGAAAATCTTGTAAAGGATAAAATCTTTTTTGCAGCTAAACAGTTTATTACCCCTTTTCAACACGGTTTTGTCTCGGGTCGTTCTACGGTCTCTAATCGGGCTGTTTTTACTAATTTCTGTATTGCAGCTTTTGAAAAGGGTTTTCAAGTAGATACAATTTACACGGACATATCCAAAGCATTTGATAAAGTCTCTCACAAGATTTTACTAGCAAAACTGTCAAAAATGGGCTTTCACTCAAGCTTTCTTAAGTGGATTACATCATACTTGAATAGGAGGGTATCATTTGTTGAAATTAATGGCGTCAAGTCGAGACCCTTTATAGCCAGTTCTGGGGTGCCGCAGGGTAGCATCCTTGGTCCCTTATTTTTAATTTTATATATAAATGATATTTTTAATTGTTTTTCGCATGCTCAATTTCTGCTATATGCAGACGATTTAAAAATTTTTAAGGTCATTCAATCTGATCTTGATGTAATTCTCTTACAAAGTGAGTTAGATGGTGCTCTTGATTGGTTCAAACGAAATCGTTTGAATTTAAATATTCGTAAATGCTCTGTAATTTCGTTTTCGAAATCTAATAGTCTGATTACATCAACTTACCATATTGATGTGGCTATACTTAATTCCGTCAAGAAAATTTGTGATCTTGGTGTTTTCTTTGATTGTAGTTTTTCCCTTAATGATCACTTAAATTTCATTATCCCCAAAGCATACACCTTGCTATCATTTTTAAAAAGGTATAGTTCTGATTTTGATGACCCGTATACATTTAAAGTATTATTCACTTCGTTTGTGAGGTCCAGACTTGAATATGCAGCTTTCATTTGGAACCCGTACTATGCTGGTAATTCGTTACGTTTAGAACGAATTCAGAAGAGATTTGTTAAATTTGCGTCAAGGTCTCTTAATTTTACTGACCCAATGCCCTGTTATAGTGCTCGTTGTCAGCTGATAAATTTGAAGTCTCTTGAAAATAGACGGAAAATTCTTTCTCTAATGTTTGTGTATGATCTCATTCGTGACAATATAGACTGTGTTTCACCTTACAAAAAATTAAATTTAATGTGCCTCTAAGGCAATTACGTTTTTCAAGTTTTTTTTTGGGTTAAATATCGCAAGACCAATTATGCTTTAAATGAGCCACTAACTAGGGCTTCACTTAATTTTAAAAATTTATTTGCTGTAAATTCTTTAGATTTTTTCTATGAAAAAGATTTATTTAAGAAAATGTTATGTAATATTATTTGTTGTTAATTTATAAGTAACTCTTTTGTAATTATTCGTAGGCTAGTCTGTAAGGATTTCTAGTCCATAGACTTAAATAAATGAAATGAAATGAAAATGAAATGAAATGAAAATGCTTTGATTTCAGCAGCAGTAATGTCGAATACTCTGCCACTATGGACTTCATATCTTAGAGACTCACGAAGTAATAGTTCCACCAAAACGTCGAAGTCAGTAGTCGACGTGAAGATTTGGAATGATGTTAATTCGATATTTCCATCTTCACTCTACAGCAAATAAGAAAAATTGTGAAGGATAAAATAAGTTTGAGATGTTGAAGGATTAAGTTCTTTAAGTTGTAGAAACTTCACATGCCCTTTAAATTTAATTAATGAATACTAAATTCTAGTAATATTGATGTAGAATAATCTGGTGGAGTTATTGTATGTGAATTTTGGACAATTGGATGCTTACAGTAAGATCATTTTATTATTAACGATGGGATAGTCCAGAATCTTTTTGTTTCAGGAAGCAACAAGACCAGATCTTCGATCTAGAGTCCAACCTATCAATAGAGCAAGGTACCGTGCTATGATTAACGAATTTTTTGGTTGACATGGTTTCCACAAGACGGTGCCACATGCCACACGGCATGAGATAACATGGACTTATTGAGAACCGATTTTGCTGACCAATTAATCTGACGTTTTGGCGCAGTCCATTAGCCGCCAAGATCATGCGATTTGACTCCACTAGACTGGTTTTTGTGGGGCTGATGTGAAGTTTCTCGTATACAAAGACAAGCCAGCGATAATTGCAGCCCTGGAAGACAACATTACAGCTGCCATGGGTGAGATACCAGACAAAATACAGGAAAAAGTATGCCGAATTAGGGGCTCTTGGATGAACCACCTGTGGCGTAGCCGCGGGTATCATTTACAGAAAATAATCTTAAAAAACTAAATGAAAGGAAGTGGTGCATTGCTACAAATTAATATTTTATTCACTGTTTTAAACTTTCTGTTCTTCTTTCAATTTTCAAAAGCCAAGCGCTTGATAAATCACCCGCTATTTGCGAATATTTAAACTTTAGTTTTCATCTCAGTTATCTTGACTGTGGATATATACACATTTATGTACATACAATCATGTTTGCATATTCAAGTACAATATGTCCTATAATTGTTAGTAATATATACATACACACATCAATTGATTCCAAAGTCACTTTCAATTGTTAGGTGTAGCATTTGCAAGAGAATGCTGCAAGTTACTGCAGTTGACAATTGGCCATAATTAGCTGTGAATTTCATAACAAAGCAACTAATGATTTGTTGATCCCAAGGTGCTGTGCCATGTCTTCATTAAGTTGACCAAAGAATTGATACTTTTGGTAAACAGAACAACAGCATTAAAGCGGTAGCACATAATTCTAATACTGAAAATAATGGATCTTTTGTTAGTAATAATAAGTTCAAATGAACAAATATTACTGCGCCCATTTTTTTAATTTTATTACGGATAATAAAAATTATTAATTAATAATTAATTAATTTTATTATACATATTTCGAAATATACATATACCAATATGAATATGATACCAAATAAATAGCTTTAATATTTCGAGCGCCGATCAAAAATTTCACGGACCAAGTGGAGAAACTCTGCGAAATTTAATAGGAGCAGATTGGATTGTGCCTAGTTAATGGTAAGTTTTCCTAGATCAAAATCGATCGGGCAGCATAGTTTATTTTAAACTTACAAGATCAAGTATCGTTAGATACCCGACTAGTTCAGGTATTCTGGATTATTATCAGATCAGGATCAGATATACCCAAATATGGCCATCTGATCGAATTCTGAGTTTGTCACCAGGGTCCAGTCCTGATAAGTTGTTCAAGTCAGTATCGTATGCGATGTCCTGAACTAAACTGTAATACGAAATTTAGTTTTTTTTCTGATTCAGTCCGTAAGTTTGGTATCAAAACTGCTGAACATAAAATTGAAAGTGTGATCAGTCCAGATGAATTCAAGTTCTCTATCATGCTGAACATGTCAACGACGCGCCGTTTGCAAAGACCAATATGACCAAACATTTTATATCCTGAATTTTGCTTTCTGTCACCCTTTAATACTGCCGGTGCAAAGGGTCTCGAATTGAAAACATGTACATTGTGAAGAATAGCACATAAAAAATTTATGCAATTCAATAGCTGCACGATTTTCATAAAGACATTGATGTTTATTAGAGTGAGCATACTTACAATTAAATAATTGTCCGATTCTCAATTCAAAAGAAACCGTAAGGCGTTAACTAATTAGTTGTGTGATAGTTGATAAACTAATTAATTTGAATATAGTTTTCCAGTAGGCAATTGCACAAGGCCTTCCCCGGAGAAGGCCTGCTAGCACTACTGCGATTGTAAGAGGCCTTCTCAAAACTCTTTTTTTTTTATTATGATTTTTGCTTTTAATTACAATCTGTCAATTTTAACAATATGTAAATTTAATAAGTACTGAAATTTATTTAATTGAGTGTAAACTCATGACATGCTATTATGCCTTCCCACAGCAATACTGCTATAAGGCCTTCCCACAGCAGCAGTGCTATAAGGCCTTATATTAGAAGGCAAAGAAGAAGGACTTCATGTATTTTTTTATATCATGGATTGCAAAGTTCTATGATTCGACATTACTTTTTTGTCATTGCATTGTACTTATACGACATCAAAAGTTGATACATGGTTAGAAGTAAGGAACGGTGTGCATGTTGCTAGGCTAGTCTTCTGTTTCATGTTATGTTAAAGTGGTAGAGGAGTGTTGTGTATTCAATGTCAAATTATATAAATTAAGAAAACGTCATAAAAAATAAAAATTAAAAATATCAACGCAAGGTAGGTGACGGAGATAAAAAAAAAAAACAATTAACGGGACGTTTTATATAAAAAAAAAAGTAAGTTTGAAATGAGGTGGGCAATGCCTTACCAGGCCTGCTAGAAGGCCTGCTAGCTCCGGCCCTTGCCTACTGGGAAGACAGGTAGTCCCCGACTTACGACCGAGATAGGTTCCTAGTCATCGGTCGTAAGTCGAGTTTCATAAAAAATAACTAAAGAAAAATATTACATACATACTGTACTACTAGTTCCAGCCATTTTTGGGATGATATAAAATTATTCACTTAAACAAACGTATTATTTGTACTGAAATAAATCGAATCCTTGTACATACTACTGTTTTTTTTTAAATTTTTTCTCATATACATATTTTAAGGACTCCCCGAAACTATTTTAAGCATTTTCTATGAAAAAAATTGAAAAAAAAATTGGTCGTAAGTGCGAATAGTCGTAAGTCGAACGGTCGTAAGTCGGGGACTACCTGTATAGGTTTTGTATTGAATGTCTTATACAACATCACTCCTTTGTCATTTTTTTTTACTTAGAGGTTCACAAATAGCTTACCTGCTTTTTTTAGCTTAGAATAAAAAGTCCAACAAACATTTAATAGCTTCCAATATTATTTTTTAAATTTTATTTCAATGTTTTGGTTTTTTTTATTTGTATTATTGATCTTAACTTTTAACTCTTAATTATAACAAATAAATTTATTGTCCTGTATTTCTTTGCCAAGTAAACTTTTTTTTAAATTTTTTATTTTGTTTACATAATTGTTAATTTATGCATATAATAATTGTTTTTTTTTTATAGATATTGTTATGGTTATATGTATTGTTGTAGCATTTTGCTGTTGTTAGATTTACATTGTTTCGATTGAATTATAATTATTATTTATTACAAAAATCATATGAAATTCAAAAAATTTAAACAAATATTAATAGCTTAACACATAAATAAACGTTTTACATGACTATGTATTAATTTATTATTTAACTGACTTCTATGTATATGTAAATGTATCATAAATACTTACAAAAGATTTTTATGAATTTTTTTATCAATTGTGTTTATTTAGTTAGTTTTTAATTGTTTACAATTGCATTAATGCGTACTATTAGATAAGATATGAATTTTGAAACTTTGCAATTGTCATGCAACATAAATATTTTGCGAATAATTAAAAAGTCACATGCAAAAACAACTTGCCTGTTTCGATATTTCATAGATAAATATTTAAACTTGTGCTACGTGACCTGACTACATTTAATGGGGGGGGGGGGGAGGAATGTACGATAAAATTGCTCAAATACATAATTTTAGTTCGCACAAATAATGGCGGTCATTATAGAACAGTTGCCAGACATTAGCCATACCAAAACATACGTCCCATAAAGTATCATATATAGACTCTTTTCGTTAGATTGTAGACTTCAAGCTTCCCTGAGCGAAACTTTTTAAAAATTGCACGAGGCAGAAACAAAAGAGTTTATTTGATATAAGAACCTGTTTGCTCGCTGTATTCCAAACGACCTTTATTTTGCTTAATTGGCACTCGTTTTCAAGGGGGAGACCACCAATTTCTAACAATTAAAAATGTGTCTTCTGGCAAATGCATACGAAAACTCTACACAATTCAAGTAGCTTATAATTTGAAGTTGTTTCAGCAAACTATTGTCAAAACTTTTACTGAAACCATTTTCAGATTGATTGTCGCGATCACCACAGCCTCTAGCAACTGGTCGATATCTTAAGCATTTCTCAGTGGCGTTTTCACGCTGAAGACTGATAAAATTTTCTGTAATCATCATACGTTTGACCGGAAGATGATGAATTATAGACCACAGCAGGATACCTTTAAAGGAATTCTTAAATCCGAGCAATATCAGAGTGCGTAAATGAACTTAGCACTTTTATCAGGGGAGCTAAAACTTTTTATTTTTAAATCATAGCGCTCTAGTTGGAATCTCCTCCAAATCTTATGTACGAGTACTTAAGGTCCGAGAATGTTTTAAATTTATTTCGTAATTTTTATAAAATTTGAAGAATACAAGAAACATAAGAATTTTCTTATGCTTTACTTTTCACATTGTAAAAAATTTAATAAAAATGTTTCCAATATTTAAGATGCTGTTGTGGAAAAATTTAGTTTCTGATAATAACATTTTCACGCAAGTGCAGCTCTGTAGCTCAATTTGAAAAGTTGGCGCCGAAGCCTGTTAGTTTTTCATGTAAATCGTATGAAAAAACTATATTTTATTAAAAGGCTCTGTGAATGATGAGCCGATGAATGTGGTATTTTTCAAAGTAATTTTTTGCGTTGAATCCGAAGCTGGCCTCAGATTCTCGCGTCAGGGTTTTGAAACATTTGAGGTTTAGTACATACAAAATAGTATTCTATACTTAACTTAGTTTTTCCGCAATAACAGCTTAAAAAAATATTTTAATCACCGTATTGTACGACTGAATCGTTCAAAATTAATAGTTCTGGAACCGAAATCTTAAATCGATTTTATTTGAATCAACAAAAAATATTATTTTGTGTTTTTGATGTTAAGTACACAAAAATTTTAGTTACAAATGTTGGAATATACTCTTATAACACTCGTTATCAGGCACTGCATACATTTTTTTTAATAACCGAAAATAATATAACACAAAGTTAAGATGATAGAAACATAGTTAAAAGATTTATTAGCGTCACCCACTAATTATTTTTTTGCAGAATGTCAATTTTGCTTGTATGCCGGCGGTATATTTCATAACTCAGAAGAAAATATAGGGTGTGCCAATAAGATTGCACCTTTTATATTTTGTATAGTTATGTTTTCGTGCAAGTGGCAACTCTGAAATTCGACAACTGTAAACTCTGATTGTGCCGAATATTAAAAATGGAGCGCTACACAAAAGAACATCTTCACCGTTGAAGTGCATTTTCATCTCAATGACTTCGTGAATAAACCAAATTGTTGAATTAAGGACTCCAAAAATCTTCTCGTGATCCATTAGGAACAAATGCATCCACAACGAGCAACTGTCTGGTGCGGATTTTGGTCAGGCGGTGTGACTGCGCCTTACTTATTTTGAAAATGAGGCCAGAAATGCAGTGACTGTGAAAAGCATGCGGAGTTCTTGTGGCCCCAAATGAACGGCATGGATCTTGACGACATGTGGTTTCAGAAGGAAACAATCAATTTATTGAAGCAACGTTTTCCAGACCAAATCATCTCACAAAATTCTGATGTCAACTGGCCAGCAAGATCATGCGATTTAACGCCTGGGGTTTTTTTTTTCTTTTACATTTTGTGAAATTTCGGGACTAATAAGCCAGCAACAACTCTTGAGCTCAAGGCCGAGATCCAGCACGTCATCAGTGAGATACAGCCACTTCTTTGCGAAAATGTCCACAAAAATTTAATGAATAGAGCAATTGCTTATCATCAGAGGAGTGGTGGCTATATGCTGGATATATTATTTCAGACTTAATCGGAGCATGCATACTTTACAATGCAATAAAAATATCCCAACTCGCTTTAAAAATACGTATTTTTATTTTTAAATAAAAACGCGCACTCTTATTGGGACATCCTTTATTTTCGGTTGAACTTTGAAATTTTGATGTTTGTGAATATTCAGCCCAGTTGGGAAATTTTGCTTCATTACGTCATTAGTTTGATCAATAATTTTTGCTCACTTGTTTCTTATAAATTTATTTTTATTACATTTCATTCATTTTGTTTTTCAGTTATCAATGCTTTGAATTGATTTTCCATTTATATTCTTGTTTTAAATGTGTAAATTCGTTTTATTAAAATTCTGGTAAATGAATATAAAATTATACTATTTATTAGCAATATTGTGTAACTACTTGTATAACTTAAGCCATAACGTTAACACTTTAATTTATTACCTTTTTACAAGTTGTTTATTTATTTCTTAAGATTTCACTTTGTTTAGGTAATAGTCAACTTTCATTTCCTAACTTAGGGAATATATTCGAGTATTTGTTGTTTGCTTGGTTTTTACAATTTAATTACATATGCATTTGGTATTCAGATGTTCTTATTAATTAAATATTTTCTAATATTGTCACATTAATTTATGCGTTTGGATTTATTATTAATATTATTTATAGATAAATGCAAATATATTCTGATATACAATTTTAAAATTAAGAAAAACCTTTAGTATCCTTCCCAAATTAATATTTCAATTAAAAAGATTTAAAAAAAAATTTAAATTAAAGCAATTGAAAACTGACATGAGAGACGAGTAAATCCAGTTTCAGTAGTTCTGATAGAGCAATAAAAAACTACATATTTCTTAACCAAGCCATGCGTAACTTGATGCAATTTTTTATAATTTGGACTTAGCTGAATTTTTTTACGATGAAACTGTAAGTAATGGATACACCGACTGTTGACTGTAACGAATATATTTGCAGACTTAAGTGAATCTTCAAATTAAGTTCCTATATAAAATTTTTTGTATGAGTTCTCTCAACCATAGATATCTGATAACGATTGTATTCACATTGCTAATGTGGTTGATAACAATTTATCGTTGAACTCTATGATAGAAAAAAATTCTTATATTTATATTGAACTTATCTGATTTTCATTGCTTTGAAACTATATAAACGGACTAAAACTGGCTTAATAGACTTTAGATTAGATATATAAGTTGATAATTTTAATATCAAATGATTAAAGTAATATGAGATAATTAAATTTTGGTGACATGTAGACTTATCTCGTTTTTGCACAAAAGTCTTCAATTATAGAATAAAATTAAAAATATGTTTATAAAAATTAAATTTTTTTAACGAACTTGCTTTAGAAATGTTCATAAGATAGTCTTTGACAAGGAATATTCATAAAACCTAGATTTCGCTGAATGTTTGAGAAACAAACTACAAACGTTTACTCAAAGCTCAAAAAATGTTTCCAAAATTAAACTTTCTGTGTGAAATTTGTCGCCTTTGATGTGCTCTCAAATTCATTAGGCATAAGTAAGAAGACTTATAAGGAAAATTATCTGTCCTTTTATAACCTATGTAACGCATAGAACGAGAGTGGCAGGTACCAAAAAAAAGTGCATGGTAATAGTATAGTACATATATACAGTGAACACTGAAAAACGTGAACTAGTTGAAACCGAGAGTGTTCACATCTTCGAGGTTGTTGATGTTACTGAATTGAAAATTTTAAGATCAAAATTATATTTCTATCATGTTGTCTTACTACTGTTCTTGAGGGAAAAGACATTTTCTTACTTTTTCTCTACTTTTAGCGAAGATTTTACTTGTCATAGCACAAGTTCACGAATATTTTCACATTCATAGGATTTTCACATACATAAGATTTTTAAGTGTTCCGAAAATTCTATATTTTTGCTTTCTTTGAACACATTTTTAAATAGTATTACACATTGTCATCATTATGGGATTTCCCGAAGTCTTAAATGTTGAATAACTTTCTGTTCACGTTTTAGAGCTTCTAGCTTTGTTCGCGTTTCAGTGAAGTCAACATAAAAAATACAGAGTTCACGTTTTGGGATGTTCATGTTTTCGAGGGTTCACGTTTTCTATTGTGCATTGTATATATATATCTATATTCTTAATATATTCTTGATCAGCGTCACCATCAAACTCGATTAAGCAATGTGCGTCGGTCTGTCTGTGGGAATCACGTTTACAGAAAAACCAAGCAAGCGTATTCATGAGTTTTTGTAATATAAAGTTTGGGGCTGGCTACAATTTATGCTTAGCTGGGATAAAAATTTGGTTCAAATTTACATGTCTGGAAGAATAATATAAATTCGTTTTAAAATGGGTAAGTTTCAACACTCAAATTCTGAGAATGCCAAATAACGAAGTAATTATTTTTCTGGCTTCTACGCTTTCTCTCTTCGCTGGGCATTAGCTGAACTTGTTAAATTCATCCTCCAGCGTTGTAAAAAAAGTTATGAGCGAGTGTCAAAAAATTGAGGCATATAACAAATTTCTTGTAGACGTAAATGTTGACTTTTGTGTAAAGTTTTAGTATTACTTTACTTTTTTTTAATGTATGCTTAGTGACTCAGTTTAAAGTTTTATTACTTTGTAGACGATTACTTTGATTATATTTTTTATGAAATTATTTTGCTCTTAATTTACTGTGATGGGGCAGGTACTAACAAAGCGATTAGGTAAGTTTCACTACTAATAATCACTGTTAAAACTGGTTCCAACACTGTTAAGGCTTGCCCCCATTCCATATAATATGTTCTCATATGAATGAAAAATACAAAAAAAATTTAAACGTGTTCTTGCTAAATATTTAGCTCACAATTTGCACTGGTATTGAAAAGTATCATGCTTAAACTTCCCCCAGGTCTGTAAATTTTAGCCCACACGCAGGACTAAAATAAGCAGCTGGTATTTTTTCTGTATCAACGTTGAAAGAAAACTGTAAGATATTTGGATCTAAACTTCTTCCACACACTAGCTTAAACATAGAAAGACAAATTCGTGAAAATACAAATTGGCTTACAAGTTAGTGCCAACTTTCCAAAAAATGTGTTAAAAGCAGCCATACTCTGCTCTACAGCCTAATATTGATGAGTACCAAATTGAATTTTGGATAGTTCTACCGTTTATGCGAATGTGGCAGCTGTCAAAGTAGTATGTATCAAAATATCGTTGTGTTTGAAATTTGATTAAGTTGAACTTTTGTGTTATGATTCTTAACATGTTCAGAACACATAGTGAAAAAAAGTCACTTAATAATTTCTTCAAAATCACACCACTATGCCACCAAAATGCAATTGAGAACTGCTGGTCTTATTTGAAATCACGGGTGTACAAGCGACAAAGTAACAACGTGGCTCAATTTAAAGAAAATATTTGCAATACGTGGAATAGTGACCCATCTTTTAAGGAAATGATAATTCATTTCATTTCAAGTATGCCGAGCAGAATAACTGAAGTGCTAAAATACAGAGGTGGAAACACTAAATTTTAAATTTTTTGTTGAAAAAACTCTGTAAAAATATCAAGAATACATGTTCCAAAAAAAAAAAAAAAAAAAGCAAAGTCCATGGTATTTATTTTATTTGAGGAACACTGAGAATTTTTATTAATTTTTCATCGTCCATAATTCAACGAATAGATACTGTTTGTGGACCACATACAAATAGGAAGCATATCACTCCCTATGTAAGCATAAATCTTAAAATGTTGAACGTAAGCGTTAAGAGCCATAACATGCTCTGGAAGAATAGTGAGCTGACTTTTACTTATGAAAGTTTTGCAAGTTAATGTAAGTGAAATCTGTGACGGCTAGAAAGGCTGAATGTCACACTTCGCATACAACGAAAGGCCAACCAGCGAAATCATTGCAAGACTTAATCATTTAGGTAGCAATTTATTCACGATTTTTGGCCACGCTTGTCATTTGAAACGTTTTACTCGTAGCATTTTAAACCGTCAGTATCGCTTGCAAAATGCTACCATGACCATATCCAGTAAACGCTTAATTCCCCTAATATTTAAGCGAAAAGAAATTGTTATTTCTTGTTTATTTTTTTAAAATATTTTACAAACATTATGCCGTAAAAGCTTATTTGAGCTCACTTTATTAAAAATTATTGCAACTCACTTATGCGCAGTATACCCATCTACACTTAAATCGTACGTTTATCCTTTAAGTATTGAATTGAATTTAATTTATTGTTTTTTTTTTTTTTTTGTTGATCACTCGAATGTAAGCGTTTTTGTTGTTTTTATTTTTAGTGCATTTACTACCATTTGTTAATGTTTTTAAGCGTATTTGTGTGACCATGCTTGTGTGTGCGTGCGTATGGTTCTCTACATACATGCACACATATGTATGCATATAAGCATGTTGATCCTTTATTTACCCTATGGCCATTTGTTTTTATGCTGTTTCATCCTTTTTTTTCACGCGTAATTACTTGTTTGTTGTTGCTTTTGTCATTGTTGTAATTCGGTTTTTATTTTTATTGTGTTTTTGGTTTTTATTTATTGACACTTTTATAAATTTATTTGTCGATTGTGTTTATTATTTATTTACTTCATGCACGCATTGTCATTGTCGTAGTATTGAAAAGTTTTTGGCTTTGTATTTTTATTGTTGTGGGTGTGCTAGTGCGTCCGTGTAAATTAAAAATCGATATTACTTTTATATTTCTTTCGAATTTTTTATTTAATACTTTTGTAAGTGTTTATTGGCTGGCGATTAACTCGAATCATTTTTAATTTATAAAATTGGGAGCGATTCAACGTTTGTAAATTAAAAGTTGGCTCTTTTTATTTTGTGTTTTATTTCAATTAACACCTCAGAAATGAACGACAAAAACACATTTTTTAAATGCTTTAGTGCATAGATGGGCAAAATTTTGGAAGCAGGAGCTGCTTGCAACAATAGCTACAATTACAACAACAGAAAAAGTCCCACGCTCTCGTGGGATCTCTCCGATCTGGGTGGCAAATAAAAAATTTAGCAATAAATCAAAAGCCAATTTCAAGAATCAAACAAGAACGACATGAGTCTAGACTAGGGATGTTCAACTTCGTTGCCCAAACGTTGACGATTATAACATAAGTTTTGCGGTATTATGTGCATAAATATATATACAAATTCAAACGTAAACAAAAAATTACCCAGTAGAAATTCGTTCATCACTGATTTAAATAAATCAATATCAATTTTGGCATAAAAAATTGCGAGAGCATCGCATGGCTACACAAAAAATTTTTAAACTCAAAATTATTAATAAAAATGAAAAAGTACTTTTCCAAGAACTAAAACTATTTTTCCATGAATAGTATATTTTTGTTTGACAAGAGAACGAACATATAGTAAATAAGATCAGCACGACGGGACGAATTATTGCACGTTCCATTGCTCGCGAACGTGGGAAGCGAAATGTCCAACCCTGTCTAGACCAGCGATGGACATGAAGTGGCACTTTCTGCCCTCATGGCCCGAACCGTTATTCGCCGCACAAACAAGCAAAACACAATTCGCAGAATTTCAGCGCTATCGACGCACAGCGTTGACTTGAGTTCAAATGAAAACAAAAAGAGCACACAAAGGCATTAGCAACGGTGCCGCATTGTGTCTCGACAAATATAGCAATTGTTTTGTTTGTTGTGCAATTTGGTTTTTTTGTGCTGTTGGCGAATTCGGAAAGAAAGCAAAAAAACCTTTAAAATTTCGTGTTTTGTTGCTTGATTTTGTTGTTGCGCCCTTTTGCTAGATTTCCATGCCCACTGCTGGTCTAGACTATACACTGTAGAAATAAAAGTACACTAATCAAACGAAACTTCCTTGTTCTCGCTCGCTTCGGTTTTTTCGTTCTTTTCTAAATGATGCAACAATAACAACAATACAAATCCCGTGAATAGCGTATGTACTACAACTATAAAAATGTGTGTAGCAGTAGTGCATGTGTTTGTTGTTTTGTTTCTTAAGAAAAACGATGTGTATGTTGTAAAGAGCCAAGATTCGCTCGTTTTTCCTATTTTGCCCATCGCTGCTTTAGTTAAACGAATAACTTTCAGCTGCTTCTTCTTTTTATGAAGATTTTAAAAATGCAAGCATTAGCACAGACAAGTTGTACGCTTGCCCTTGTTAGTAATAAACGATATTCTTTAACGAGCTTTGGATCATAATTATCATGGCACTTAATACTAATTCAGCAATCATTTGGAAGATCTCGCGTATGACATCTGCTTCCTCGCACCAAGCAGTCCGACATGCAAGTAAAACTCTACGAAATTAAGTCTATTTCGGAAGAATTATACATGAAAACTAGCCAGAGAAGGATATACAGCGTTACCAATGAAAACATTCACGCTAGAGTTTATATGGGGTGTCTCCTTCGTTTTTGTCAACGACAAGTCAACTGTTTGTAGGCAAGAAGGGAAAAACGAAAGGGTGGTGTACAGAATTCATCGTACCCGCAAATTCCCTTTCGTTCTATTCGTTAGCTGATATTATGCTTTGAATTTACGTTTGTTGTGCTTTGATATTTTCTTGCAAAAAAAATTCTAGTTTTCGTGTGTAAACGCAAAACAAATTCACAAAAGAGAATAGACAAGAATTTGTCTGACCAAATTTCCTCGTGAAAACGTTGACCAAAGAAAACAAATCGTCTTTTTAATTTTGAAATTTTGATTTTTTTACGTTTAGTTATAAAGGGCCCTTTATCGGTTTTGAGCTCCGCGAATTCTTAATCCAGCGCGGCTGAATTCGAGAGTTTTTTAATTAAATTCTGAATACCAAGCAAGGAATGTTAATGCCAAATGACAAAGCTTAAAGTTTATCCAAAACATAGTGCATTTTAAGATATTATGAAAGGTAGCTGCCTCAAGAATGCTACAGAAAAGTAATCTAAACAACTTTAATCTCTTGAGATAAACGCCAACAACTTCTAATCTTAATATGTACGCATTTAACCAATGCGTGACTGCGAAGATAATGCATTTAATTGCTGTTTTGTAAATGCAACACTAAACCAGAAACCTAAAAAACCACCTGAGTTACAAAACAATGGGAGTAGTAGCCAATGCAGCAGCAACAAGGAAAAACGAATTGTGCTGATGTTGTAACCACGTTACCACAATTTGGAAAACCTGAATGTAGCCGCAAAAATTAAGTGCCGAATGTCCAGTTTGTTGTTTTGTTTTGAACACAAGGTGTCCTGGTTTGGGTTTTGTGAATCTCCACATTTGACCGTTTAAGGATGAGAGATGTCCTTTTGTGGATGATTATGTGAGTGCGTATATTGGGTATCTTGCACATTTGCTGTTTCGATGTTTTGTCGGTGTTGGTGTTACGCCGTTTGTGTTAGCGTCGTCCGTATACCAAATGATTAAGGACATGAAGAGGCAATTAATAGACCAGAAGAATATTTATTATAACTGCAACTATGCAATTCGTGCAACAACTAAATTTACAACAACCACAGCAACAGCAACGAGAGTAAAACTCAAAACAAAACAACACATTTAGCAATTGTGCACATTAACAGTATGTTGCCATAACATTATTGACATAGGAGCAGTTTTTTCCGAAAATATTTCACATTCGCGTGTATTCGAAGACAAATTGTTGAGCTTAAATTAAGCTTTGATATCCTGAACTGTGAAAGCAATTATCGAAGGAATAAGTGTTTGAAATATTTTTAAGAAAAACTTTTTTTTGTAAGGACTCTACTCTACTACATTTTGCAAGATGTTAGCAGAATTCTCTTTTTATGTTTGATATTGCTGCCGAAACTATAGAATAACCAATTGTTTTGCAAATATTTTCGGCATAAGGAATTAAGACCAATATTTAGCCATAATTCGTTTATGACGACTAAGGAAAGTGCAATTTTTTCGCAAGCGTTTCGAACTTTTGCAGACAAGAGCCTGATTGTTTGCTATTCTCGTAATATTGTCGAGATTTTTCTGAGTTACGAATTTCAAGAAATGTAGAGAAGTTGGAATGCAAAAATAAAAGGCTTTCTTTAAAGTCTATTTCATTTGATTAGTACTTTAAAAAAAAGTTTAATAGGGTTTCAAACTCTTTTTTTTTGGGAGTTTTCAAGCGAAATATTTCCATAGTGGAATTACAACGAAAAAAAAAAAATACTAAAAAAAAAGTTTAAAACAATTTGTAAAAAGTTTTTAATGAAACGCAAAATGGTTAGTTAATTGTCAGCAAATAAGCGAATCGACAAAGTGAAAAACAAATTGCTTTGCCATTATTCCCTATATTTTTGCCATTTAAAGTTATAGGTAAAGTGCGAATTATTTAGCTTATTGGGCATTTCACGTCAAGCTGACAGTAAAAAAGAATTACATTTTGAAATTTGTTTATATTCGGCTTAATTGTACTTCTAGAAGGTTTAAGCGCTTATTTTCTTTAATTGTGTTTTACACGCCAAGTCGCTTGGTTGGAAAATATTTGATGATACAAGTGAGTACTGTAAATAATGTGGGCTGGAACCAAGCTAAAAATTTTAATTATATTAAACTTGTCATTAGAACGTTTGATGATTTGATATTTGACTACAAACCATAATTTTTTGCACATACACTGTATTCACAATACAAATGCAATAGCACACATATGCATATGTATGCATGCATGTATGTGTAGAATATTTTTTGTATAAATTGTATTTTGTGTTTAAATGTTATTTTAGTGCTTTTTGCTGCATAATTTCTGCTGCTGCTGCTGAGTTGCTGCTGTTGTTGCAAGCGACAGAAAAATAATTTATGCTGTACATTAAAATTTAATTGTTAAGCGCGCACACATATACAAAACTGCAGACGCACACACAACACATGCGAATGCATTTCATTGCCATTTCTATTGTACTTTTTGTTGCTGCTATTACTCTTATTGTTGTTGCTGGCAACAGCAACAAAAGTTGCAGCAATAATTTCGCTGCTTTGAAGTGTCCTTGTACATAAAATGCGCATCCCAGATTTCTTTTTTTTTTCAACTTGCACACGCAACTGCAGCCACTCACCCACCCGTCCGTATACACAATGACACGAACGCATGCCTGGTCTGCTTGTATTGCAGAAAGTTTTTGAGGTGTTCATTTGAAAATGTGTCTCTCTGTTGCAACAACTCTGGCGCAACTCTACTGCATTTGGAATATTAATTGTTGCCATAATATTGGGGAGGAGGTTGTAGCTCTTTTTAAATGGTAAGGGCGGATGCATTTGGATTATTTTGTGTCGTATCCTTTCTGGGCAAGAATTTAATGTACCATTGTTATTTGTCTCCTTTAAACTTGAGTTACAATTCGAATTAATTATCTTATTTTTGGTTGTTAATAAATTTTGCTGCATTGCAAGCCACTTAAGTAAATTAAAGCTGCAGGTGCATTATTCATGTTGGTCATTTAATTAAGTGGAACAAATGACTTTTCTAGTGGTTTCTAAAAATATTTCAAAGTTTTAATCGCTCTAACACTGAACTTATGGCCACAGTTTAAAAATTAAAATGGCTCTGAACAGTTGAATTAAAAACAATTCAAAGCAGTTTTGTAAAATGAAGGCCTTAAGAACTTCCTCCAACATTGGTGCTATTTATTGGAACTAAAATTGCATTTTGAAGTTGGCACCAGCTTGCACAAATTTACTAAATTCACTGAAATTTCAATTTTGAGTTCGCATGATATCTTGACCAAAAACAATTGGCTGCAAAGATCACAAGATTTGGCACCACTGGATAATTTTTCGTGGCAATGTGCATAGTTTCTGGCATGTGCTGATAACTTCAAAATCGTATTATTTCTAAAATAAGGGTCCATTGTTCGAAAAATTGATCGGAAATGCAACATCCAGACTACGCTGATTTTTTGGGAAGTTGCAACGCTCATTCGATTATTCAATATTCAAATCCTAGATGGGTTTACATTTTCTAACGAACGAAGTTAAAATGTAGATCATTTGGATAACTTGTCATGTTTTATTTTAATTTATATTACGGTAGCTTAAACACCCTTTACAAGCAAAAACTTTAAAGTGGTATACTCAGAGATCTACATGAATATATTTGGAAGAAGAATAAATGCGGCTATTCAGATCGTTTTTCTAGCAGATTCCATCCATGCACATAATCAGTAGGAATAATTAAGCGAAAAATAGTATTAATGCTATGTGGAAAAGCTTTATCAGCAAGCCGGTGGTGGCTTTTTCTTTAAAATGGAAAGTGCTCCAAGCAGTTTGCAGAGCAGTCTAATCATATGGCGGTCAAGTATGGGGCTTCTCATATTTCGAAGAGGTGAATAGCCTGTAACGATTTTTTATAAAAAGGATGCTGAAGCTGCCGGATTTTACACTAAATTATGTTTTGATGTTGGAGACGGGGGGGTGCTTGTACACGCTAGCTCTACAGATGGGTTACGTCACAAGAACCCCCCGAGCATCGCCTGTCGCATAAGATTAAAATTTGATTAAAAGGAAAAACGCATTTTGGGCGAAAGCGCAGCGCAGCTTGGTTGATTATAATGAGTCGGACATAAGAAGAGAAGTATAGAATGAGCATGATGTAGCAATTATCAGCGCAATCAAGCAGCGCAACATATTCAAGGCGCAGGATTAATCGAAACAACAAATTAATTGATTTCTCGAGAGGGTTGATACACTTATTTACAGAACGACGTGCCGAAACATCACAAAGAGCGCGGCATGACAAGTAAGGTTTGAATGCCAGCATGTTTGGTAGAGATAGGCTGCGGACGGGCATGATGACCAATCTGCAAGAAGATGAGACGATGAAACTTGTTTAGGGCACAGTTTTTTGGCAAATAGATACTAAATGAGTGTATTAATTTATGAAATGGTAGCGGCACTAGCCTTGAAATTGTAGCATGATTTATCATGAATATGTTATATTACGGAGTTAGTTTATGATTGATGCACGATATTTAATAATCTTTTTTTTTTGTTGCAATTCAGCTACCGAAATACGCTATTTTAAGTCTTAGTTGTAAATTTTATTTAAGATGTCATATTTTTATTGAAAATATCAAGAATAAAGAACTATAACTAGCTACTCACAGATATTTACGTAAATGTTCTCAAATTCTAAACAGAAATGTTCTATTCTAGCACTATAAAATTTTGAATTGAACAAGTTATTATTATTTCGACCATAGATAGGAAAATCTTCCTAAGCTACTAAACGCCCATAGCTGCCATATCAAAAATATAAATTTTGGGCATACCCACTAATGTGTTGTGTATCACTTAAAAGGTAATTTTTAGCGCTATAGTTTTTACAAGAGAGCCAATTTCATTATTGCAATAGGAAAGTAAAATCTTTTGGATTTTCGTTAAGAGAGTGAAGAATCAATCTTCATCGTCTATTCCAACTCTCTTAAAAAATCACCAAATTTTCACAAAATTCCTTTGCAAGAGTACAACACACCCAGTTAGCAATCAGTAGAAAGAGTCCTTGCAAATCTTAACATCAAAGTCTGAGGGCCAGGTGATATATCATTCCATGTGCAGAGAAAGTGTGCCACATCACTGGTTCGACCAAGGCTGCGATTGCTCAGACAGTTCCCAAAAAACCGGCCCAACCTAACCAACTCTAATAATTACCGACCCATTGGGATTTGGCCTGCGCTTTCCAAATGAACAAATGAATGGCTAGTAAATTTTCACCTTGTAAGCTATCTGGAGGGCAATAAATTACTTAGTGATCGCACCTGTGGTTTCTGCAAGGACCGCTCGACCGGAGGTCTAATGGCATCCTTCACCGAAAGGTGGACCCAATATGTAAATCTTTTCAGTGAAAGTATGGTTGTCGCTCTTGATATCTGTAAGGCATTTGGTCTAGTTTGACACATCTCCCTCATTTCAAAACTAATTGCATATGGCCACTCTTTACGTGTTGTGTGTTGAGATGGTTTCACTTCAAACGAATAATTCATCAGTGCTGGAGTTCCCCCTGGTTCCGTCTCATCTCTGTCTCTCTTCCTTGTTTTTATTAATGTCTTTCTGTCATTGACCACTAACTCAATCCATTCCTTTACGGATGACCGCAACATTTGTCATACAAATTGCTTGAAAAAGTGCCCAATCTCCGAGTGGGATCCTGCTTATCGGGTCGATTTTAGAGCTAGCACTACCCAATAAAAAAATATCCAATGTTGTTTGTTATCTCACAGGCGAATAGAAGGGCATTTTGAGGTTAAAAGCTTTTGAAAAGCTTTTTGGTAGATCGAGAATCTGAAAACATAATGAAAAAAATTGACGATGTCATTTGAAAGTCCTTTTTAATGATAATGAAAAAAAGTGTTCTTCAATATATGTAAATTTAAAAATTTACCTGAAAAATCACAAAAATCGAGTGACGTAAGTCCACAGAGCTATTTATTAATTTTTTTTAGAAAGCGGTGAAGTATCGTTTCTGTATTTTTTATATATATAATAGAGTCATACTTTGGAATAATATATTATACGTAGTTGTGGTTTGGAAGTGATATTCGATTGATATAACGACTCCGCGAAAAGAAGTTTCCAATAATAAGAGAAATTTTGTTGTTAAATTTGGAAAAGAAATTAATGCTGTGGTGAAATCTTAAAAATACTGGACTTAAGTTCCAAGTGGCCGCTTAAAAGGGCCTATCTCGCAGAGATGTCAGCTTGATTTAAAAAGGAACGGACATAAATCCGAAAGTCAGTGCCTGAAAATTGATCAAGCACATATCTAGACCTGAACTGGAGTACAATTTGCACTTATGGGCCGTCGCTCCAATGACTATTTTAGAGCTATAAGGTAGAGTTCGGCGATAAAATTAATAGGTGATATAAATATCGCCTCCACTGTAAATTCTCCTGAGCACCGTCATGAAATAAGCTGTTTAATCCTATTTTATAAATATTACAGTGGGATGTGCTCTAGAAAAATTTATGAGCTGGTCTTTGCAGTTCTGGTATTCTCTCGTAGCACTTGGGCGTCTCATCAGGACTATCCATTTTGCGTCTTGGCAGTGTTTGATAGAACGTTGCACTGTCGTGCTAATTCGTTTTTTGGGCCGTACCATTAATATGTGGCACAATCTCCCTGTAAGTCTTTCCTGAATGCTCTGACATCAAAAGTTTCAAAAAATTACTCACCGACACTAGTCTTCTCAAAACCCTTTCCAATTATTTTCTTATAAATCAACACGGTGGATAGCATTGATAGTGGTTATCCACCGAGTGTTGGCTAAAGTTAAGCAAAACTAGAAAGATGTTATCTTCGGCCAGGACGAAACTCACATACTCTACACTGCATTGAAAGTACTTTTTAAACAAATGCTAAAAAAATGTTGAAGAGGTTGAATAAGTCCAAAATAATGTGAAAAGGTTCAAAAATGTTGAAAAAATTGAAGAAAGTTGAAAGAATTTGAATAAGTCGAATAATATTACTGAAACATTTTCTTTATTCTTTCGACTTTTTAATTGATTAAAGAAAATGTCGAATTAAATTGAATGGGAAAAGGTAAAAGGTTGAAAATGTCAAAAGAATATGGGAAATGTTGAAAAAATAGAATAGAAATGAAAAAAATGAAATATGTCACTCGCACTTTTCCGATTCCGCCCACTTTTGTTTCAATAAATGATATTCATGATTGACATGCACAAGCCATATTTTAGCGGTGACACACTTACTAGTACAATCCAGTCCGATTTTGATCCAGAAATATCTTTCCATAAACAAACCTCTGACACCAAATTTCAGTATGATTGCTCATATATTTCGATAGTTACGCCACTCATGGTATTTTAACTGTATGGGAGGTGCCACGCCCACTGTTGCTATTTCCTCAGCTTTTAACTTATATACGCCTAATAGCCAGTAAACCACTTACATCAAATTTCAGATCAATTGCTCGAATAGTTCATTCAAAATAGCACTTACAACTTTATGTTAATGAGGGAGGTGTCACACCCACCGGTACTATTGTGCCAACATTTTGCAAGAAAACACCTTTTAGCAAGTATATCTGCCATATTAAATTTCATAACAATTGCGTTGTTAGTTCTCTTTTTATAACGTTTATAAATATGGTAGGCTGTGCCACGCCCTTCATCGGAATTTTCCATTATGCTGACGAAGCTTGTATTGATGACAACTTTCAGTGGTATCATCCCTAAAATTTTTATTAAAATCGTATGTGCCTATTTGGAGTTGTATGAAAAACAAATTTTCGATTGCTAAAAAGTGCCACGCTCACTTTTACAATTCCGCCCACTTTATGCACAATTTAAGATATATGAAATCTGTGTTCGTGTACCAAATTTCATCACAATATCTTGCACGGTTTACGAGCTATGGAGTTATAATTGTTAAAAGCTGTGCCACACCCTTTAAGAGTCTTCGCAAACTTCAAACCTAACCTTATCTTAATTTTGTTTTCATCTTCACCAAATCACCAAGTTTCATCAAAATCGCAGCAACTTTTTTCAAAATGGACCAGGGTATATTTACATAGAGTATGGGCGGAAGGCGTGGCCGTGAACCGATTTCGTCAATTTTTATATGCTAGCAGCTTGCAAGAAGTTAGCTTGCTTAGTTTTCTCGTAAGCGTGATTTCAACAGACAGACAGACAGACGGACGGACATAGCTATATCGACTCAGGTGGTGACGCTGATCAAGAATATATATACTTTTCCATACCTGCCACGCCCCTTTCTACAAACGGAATGACAAAGTGAATATACCCTCTGTGTAGGGTATAAAAACAGAACTCATATAGTATGAAAGTCATAGTGCTAACAAGGCATTTCAAAAAATAAGCAACACATTGATAGCCCTATGACATATAACTTGGGGTTGGCCACAGTTCTGGATAGTATATACTAAAATTTTGATCTATGTGGTCAAAGTTTGGCCTATGAGTTTAGGTGCTCGTTGCGACCTTTTACGCATTTACTTGGATACATACTTTTCTCTGGTAAAAACAATTTTAGCATGTGGTGTATTTTGAATTATGAAGTTAAGTTTTACAGTCCACTTGAATGAACGTTTTATCCTCAACTTTTGAACTTTTATATTTGTAAAGTGTATAGGCCAACTAAAGCCTATGATGAATGAACACAGTAATATTTGAATTTTTGGTATTTTTGCATGATCTCAAGAGGCTCTGAACTTTGCGAAACACCCTCGCAGTCAACAAAGTTCTGACTCTAAGTGGCTTCAAATATAATCAGTATATTTGAACTTTCACAAAAGCACAATGAATGCGGTTTTTTCTCTAAGAACCATACCAAAACGGATACTTAATTGGGTTGCAAACAGAATTAATAGCTTATCCTTTGCTTTTGTTTACATTGCTTGCACCCAAAAAGAATTCGATTAGTATGATTGTACAAATTGGGCTTCAAGGCATCAAGTTTACATCAGTGTAGTTGAATGGTTGAGTAGTTCGTTATGCAGTTGTCATGTCAACAATTAAATCAGATTTAAGCAAAAAACAACAAAAGGAGCAACGCGTTGATGCAACAAATTTGCCAATTAAACACAAACACCAGGAAATAACATGAAACACACGCACAAGAACACCAACAACAGCGATAACAACAACGCAAGCAGAACATCAACAATGGTGCAACAAGGCATGATGTTGTCGATATTGTTGCTCTTGACGTTTACTGATAACAAGCGGCAAATTACGCATACGAAAGCATATGCGCCACTCCCCATCCCTCCCCTTCCGTAATAGCAATACATTTACTTGCATCATCTTTAATTGATGCACGCATAGCCACACTGAATATTGCAAGTCCTCAACGTCGATGTTGCTATTGTTCTTATGTATTGCTAAGTGCCTGTTATGGGTAGAAAAGTGAAGGTGGAGATGAGGCACAAGAACTTACAATGTGTTTGTGCATGATTATAACATATTGAATATGTGCATTTAAGGCAACATTTTAACTGCATCCTTATGACAAACAGTGGAACAAAATGGAGTTACATCCAAATAAAAAACGCGCGTGTGATGTATCAACATTTTGGTTTTGAATGCAACGAACACTTTGATCACCAAGTCGCATTATCGAAAAGTAGCATAAATCCGTTGTCTGTGGAAACGTATCGAAAGGTCGTTTGATGTCGAAAAACATGATTAAGTATAAAAGGACTCGAAAGCTCAAGAGTAGCTAAAAGGAGTCGATAACGAAAAATATTGAAAAGTGTTAGATGTGAAAAAACAACGAAAATTATCACAAAGTTTCGTAATCACCAAACCGTATCTTACAACATTGAAGAAAATACGGAACAATTTTTGAAAGGTGGAATCAAAGTCTATAAAAATTATCAAAAAACAACAAAAATTAAGAGCAATCAATTTCTCAATAAGAATCGATGGTACCAACAATTATCAAACGCTATTGAAAGGCTAAGAAATGTCATATGTATCCAAAATCCTACGTTATGATTTCTTTACAGAAGAAATAAATTTTAATGTGTGAGACAGCCTGATAGAATATAGAAAAAATGTGAGCTGCAAATGAATTTGTACAACCAGTGCCAACAGTACTCCTATGATAGATGAATCCAGCTTGCAAGCAATTTATAGTTTTATTTATTAAGGCGGTGTTAGCCAACCCGATCTTTGAAATAGGAAAAACTAAATTGGACAAATGTTATGAAGGATTGAAGGCACTCGCTAATGATCGTGAATGTTGAAAGAATTTTATGAATACCATACCCTCCGCGAAGAGATGAAAAACTCAGAAGCGGAATAAGTGGATTTTATACCACAGTGCAAAGTTGCCTTGCCGTTGCATCGGAGAACATGCGTTGCATTTATCGCAATCACTGAACAGTTTGGAAAGCATAAAGCGAATGTTACAAGTTGGTCCGTTTTCATTTTGTATATATTTATGTACAACAACCACGTCTAGCAGAGGTACAACATAAGCAGCAACAGTCGCAGCAACATATGAATAAGTATTTGTAACGCATTGCATTCGAAATGCATGCAACGCCTTTTCACTGTTTTGGCTACTAAAAAATTTATCAAATATGAATGGACAGAAGACGATAAGAATTAAGCCTTCAAGTGCAATGGCAAAAACAACAATAACAAGCGTAGCAACTTACTGCAGTATAGCAACATCCTACATACACACTCGGATGTACTTCACTGCATGCAGCAAATTGGCTGTGAAACGAATGCATTTGGCATCATTTGAATGCAAGTAAAATGCAACCGCAAAACGTTTACAGTCCGATCCACCACTACCCCTTTTCTTATTTATAGTGAATTTCAGTTGGAAGCTTATACTCATTTCTTCCCATGCATTCTATCTTGAGTTGATGCAAATGAATCTGCATTAAAAATTAGGTGCATTGTGAATAAAAAGATATAAAATGTTCTTCTGGTAGTGATATATCAACGTAGACACTGAGAAAAATTTGATATAAGATTATGTCAATTTTTTTTGATGCGTTTTTAAAGTAAAATATATAACAAAGACTTTCACGAAAGAGCTAAATACTCAGACATTTCTCAAAAGTTCAAAATTAAGTTCCTAAAATTACTTTAAAAACTCAGCAGTATTAAGCTACAATATGAAGATCATTGAGTTCAAACCCAAAGATCTCTGCGAATGTGATGAGGATGATGAAGAGAAGGAGACTACAACACACCTCATAGCTTCGGGAATTGAGCAGACCAAGTTTTGAAGGCGGAAAATCCTCTAAAGCTTGGCAATATATTCAAAATATCAGAGAGGGATAAGAATGTTCGATTGAATTCAGTACACCTAGCATGTAGTCCATAGAGATGGCTTTTGTGTATATAGGACACGATAAAAGACAGTAGATTCTCCGCCTCATATTTTCTACTAAAATCATGTAACTGCGTCTTCACATGACAACATTTTTAATGAAAATTGGTGCATGGAAATCCATAAGCGTCATTGAAACATTTGGCAAAAAAAACAAGCTTTTGACCCAGAGGGTACATCCCGCTATTCCGTCCCCTTACCACTCTCTTGAAGGTCGATATTTAAATTTGCATACAAAGTTGAAATGGATATGCATTTCTACGTTTCTTAGCATGCTAAAACCGAAAATGATAGAAATGATTCCATCACCCCTACCGCCTCCTTATTACCTCTAGAAAGGAGCTGAAACTTCAATTTTTATGAAAAATGGGTGCTAGGTGGTAATGGAAAGGTCAAGTTTATTTTTCGTTGTCATTTTCGGTTCGAACGCCCCAAAAAACATAGAACTACACATCCATCTCAATTTTGAATGAAAATTGAAGAATCACCCACTTTCTAGGAGTACTAAAGGAACGCTAGGGAGTGATGGAAAGGTTAAACTTATTTTTTGTTATCATTTTCGGTTTTAGCATGCCAAGAACCGTAGGAATGCATATTCATTTCAGCTTTGTATGCAAATTAAATTTCGATCCCCAGGGGGCTGGTAAGGGGATTGTAGCGAGAAAACTCGCAATTGAAATCAATTTTATGAACATAATCGGTTTCAGAAACCTCAAAAATGTAAGAATAGTGGGGCTTAGCCTTGGGGGGAATGAACATTTTCTAAACTAAAGCAATAATTTATATTGTTTAAAAGAGGATACATTCGCTTGGCGCAGCTATCAATATTCAGTGATCGGAAGTATATGCAACCAAGAATATTTGGAGCCTAAGCAGAACTGAGCTTTTTAAATTATATACTTAAAATAGAAGGACAACAGGAACGCTTAGTTTCTGGAAAAGAATAGACGAATTTTCATCTTCAAAGCGAAATGTCAAAGGGCTTCTCAGTTGCTTTTGTGATGTAACTTTATCCATTACCATGAACCATGATGGGCTTCTTTGAATTCGGGTTCATAATATCCCTTCTATTGCGTCCTTTATCTCATCACGGAGCAAAGGGTCACCACAAAACTCTTCCAATGTTTACAATCAGTTGTGAGTAACTTCAAGTCTCACCAGCATTCCCCTGATTCACGTATTTTCTGTTCTAGAAATCGTTTTCACAATGATTAAGGGCTGTCGCGTTTTCTACTACTTTGAGAATTACACTCCAATGCATGCCGTGATTTTCGCAAAGTCTTAAAAATTTTATATGGAAATCGGATCGTGACAGCATCTGGTGAGTAATTTGACATTAGAGATGGTCCTAGGCCATCAAATTTATTGGTGAGCTTCTGCAGCACAGCGCTTGTAAGCCAAGTTTCACAGCCCTATAAAAGAACTGGCCTGGCTTCACGTCTTCTAAGCTGGATACACCTATCATAACGCTATTACTTGCACCGAACTTTGACGGAATCGGGTGAGCAAATCGAGATTAGAGATGGAGTGGCTTTCGCTTTATGTATTCTAGCATGGATATCGTTAATGGTATCACCGGCAGGTGTAATGACGCTGCCTGAATAACTAAACTGATCCATTTCTTCTATGCTGGATTCGCTTACCATGAAACTATTGCTGGCACCAGTTATGCGAATGGACATTCTTTTTGTTTTATCAATGTTGATTTTCAGACCTACTTCTTCCGAAGAAGATCTGATGGCAGTGAGATTTTCTTACATGTCTGACTGCTTGGAACGCCCCCTTACCCTACAATAATTCGGCGCTGTGCGAATATAACTACTTTGGCATTTCATCACAAAGTTTTCTATAAAAAACAGTCAACTCAATCAATTTCTACATTTCATAATAGATCAATTTATAGCAAGTTCGCAAAGTAATAGAAAAATCATAAAAAAACTTACCTGTAACAGTAGTGACTACTGGATATGCTGTATTTTTTGATAATTTTAAGTTGTTGTCAAAATTAAATTGTAATTTTTCTTAAAAACATTAACCGAAAATGGAAAATTTAATATTAAATTTAAAATTAATTTACAAATATTATATTTTTAGTTTTCAATATTATATAATAGTTTCCTAAATACATACGTACGTAATTTGAAATCAGTTTTTTTATGCATATCGGAAGACTTTATTATGTATGTATATTGTATTCTTATGTATACGAGTTGGTGTATCAATATGTATGTACTAAAATTACGCAATGTTTTAAGTATTTGTTTTGGTATTTTTAAATGGAATTACATATATAATGGTTCATTTAATCTATACCTTAAAACTTCTCAAATATTTACTTACAATCATAAATTTCGAAAACTGTGAGCTTACGCAAAATGCTCAACATTAATTTCATACATACAGATTTATATATTATATATTGGCATTGTTTTTTCTGATTTACATATTTTACGTAACAAAATTTTCTAAAAATTTATTATATAATTTTTTTTTGTATGTCTTAAAGCAGCAACTACACATTTTAGCAACAATTTTACTTAATACAAAATTAATGTTTATTTATTTTTGCATTTTCAAATTTACATTTTCATTTTACATTTTCGGTTTTAATTGGAATTTAAAAACAAAATTTTTATTCACTTTTCAAAGCCTTTTTACCATTGCATGTTTTCAGATTATTTGGAAAATTTTTATGATTTAAATATAGAAATATTTGGCTTACTTTGTTGCTATTTGCAAATGCAAAAAATTTGCTTGGAATGGTTATACAACAGGAGATAGACAGCAGTTCTTAAATCTACTTCAAAACCTGCAGAAACATTTATTTATTATTGTCATTTTTTAGTTGTTGCAAAATTGATTGAAAAACAAAAATGTTGTTTTATTGTTTATCGTTGTCAGTGCTGAAAACTTAGTCCGTCAGAATATTTTTTTTTCGGTATAGAAAAGTTGACAGCCACAGCATTTCTTGAACCTTTAAAAGAACAAAGAATATCAGAAAAGTTATGATTAATAAATTATATTTCATGTTATGATTCAGAAATGTGAACTTGAAATTAGTTGAAATAATAAAATAATGAAAAAGAAACGAAAATATTTTTGTGTTCTAATCATACCACTTTTGGACCACTTTTTTCTGTTTGTCACATATTAAAAAGAAAAGCATGCGTGCAGTTCACACGCGTTAGAAGTGAAACCTTCAGGAAGCTAAACTGCATGGGACTGAGACGAAAATGTTTTATAAAAATGATTGATGATTGATTGAATGGTTGAAATGATTGAATGAATAACGAGACTTATCTTCAGCAAGGCGTTGCTTGTGAAAATTGAAAAAATAGAAAATCTTTCCACGCTTATATCTCAGCTTTTGGTTAACTGATCACAGCACACTCTGCTCGATGATACTTTAATTTGGTATATAAGCTATTGCTGTAGCTATTCTAACTCCCAATTTAAAAAAGCATGCGTGCAGTTCATATGCGGTAGGAGTGAAACCTTCAAAGAACTAAACTGCGAGTATGTTTTATTAAACGATAAAAGTGGACGGGATCTAGAATAGGTACAGCAAGGCTTTGGTAGTTAATCAGCAAAATACTTGAAAAAATTAATAATAACAAATCTTTCCTCGCTTAGTGGATATATGTAGATAGTTTTAGTGTACTCTGCTCGATGAGTACTTAAATTTGAAATATCATTTACTGCTGTAGCTATTCTATATCCAAATTTAAAAAGGCATTTTTCGTTTCATGTTTAGCGTTTCATTATACACACCTAATTTTTCAAAAGACCCCTCACTAAAGAAGTTTGACTTCAAAAAAAGGGTCCTCACCTTCACATCTCGGAAACCGTAACAAATCAGATACTTCGAAATATTTTTAAGAAAAATCAGATATTTACCAATTGCTTATATTTACTAAAAAAAAGGTCCCCACTTTCACCGAAAACCCTAGAAAAATAAGATGTTTTATTTTCAATGAAAACGCGGAGCAGAAAACAAAAAACGCGGATCATATGATCACGTTAGTTTAACGTATACCAGGAGCTCGTTTCTGTAACTCGTAGCAATTGCAGTTACCGACTCATATTACTGATTTTACGTCACTCTCACCTGCACTGTTTTCGTAAGGATTTGAATCGACTTCTGTTTCAATTTGTTCGCTAATATGTCACATACACCGATTTATTATTATATTATTATTTTATTTAGTAGTAGAAAACGTTATACAACATATAGTTTTCACACAATTTACAGAGATCTGGTCTATTACCTTACAGCTTTAAAATTATAATTTTCTTATTTGAATTAAGTATATATACATACGAGGGTTGCCTTTTATATTTCGGGATTGGACAACCCTAGTGTTGCAATCTGCCAACTGACAGCTCTATCGTAAAGCTTGACATTTTTGAGGTTATACGTACACAGAACGTTTTGACATGCGAGCGCTATTTGTGTTGTTTACAGTAACTTAAAAGATTCATCTCGCCCAAAAAATGGAATTAAATCGTGAACATTTTCGTGCGATTATTTTTTACAACTTTCGACGTGGATTAACTCAACAACAGTGCATCGATGAACTTAATTCAATTTTTGGCGATGAACCTCCATCAAGGACCAGTGCTTATCGATGGTATGGAGAATTCAACCGAGGTCGTAGTTCACTCCAAGACGAATTTCGTGAAGGTCGTCCAAAATCAGTTGTTGTTCCGGAAACCATTGATGCTGTGCGCCAACTGATATTGCAAGATCGTCATATGACCTATCGTGAGATTGAGACAACCTAAGGCATTAGTGGGACCAGCATACATTCAATATTGCATGAACATTTGACCGTCAAAAAAATTTGTTCGCGTTGGATCCCACACAATTTGTCAATCGCTCAAAAAAAGGCTCGTGTCGATTGGTTGATAGAAATGCTCCAAAAATATTTAGTATTATAAATATTGAATATTATATTATAAATATTTAAATATTTAAAATATTTATTTGATTAATATTTGTTTTTGTTCTCTAATCCCGAAATATAAAAGGCAACCCTCGTATTGAATAATGAAATTTGCGAAGGAAAACTACAGTAAAAAACCTTCGAATAAAGACTTAAGACTAAGGGATGACTAGAAATGGCAAATGTTTTTTTTTAAAAAGTTTTATGTTTTTTTTTTTTTTTTTATAAAATTATAAAAATAAACACATTTTTAAATTAACAAATTAAATAACAGAAATAGACATGCATTAAATGTATGACATAATATAGGAATTGCCAATTCTAAGAGATAAAAAGAGGAATTTTGACAAAATAGATAAACAAATAAAGACTTAACAATGTTATGGTTCGTATAGATTGGAAATTAGATGGTTGTCAGAAATGCGACTCGGCATTATAAATTTATTAGTTTGCTTCTGGATGCATTCTGATATAAATTTTACATTGGATTTCTTATGTAATTTTTTCGTAGAAAAATGCCAAGGCAGGATTAAACACATTTTCAAAAGTTGGTTTTGGCAAATTTGTAATTTTTTTATATGCATTTGTGCACATGAACCCCAAACTGGACAGGCATATAAAATAATAGATTGAAAGATATTTTTCGAACTTATAGTTTTATTTACGTAGCTAAGTTTCGAATATCTATTTATTAATGGGTATAGCATGTTTTTTGCAATGTTGAATTTGCGGATTGTGTTATTGATATGCTCTCTAAAGATCAGTTCTTGGTCAAGGTAAATTTCGAGATACCTAACATTATTCGACCAAGGAACTTCAAAGCCGTTAATCTTCAGCTTAGAGCTAGGTAAAAACAAGTTTTTCTTTTTCTTGTAAAAAAGATGGATTGTGTTTTACTAGCGTTGATTTTAATTTTCCATTTGTCGAAATAACGAACAACACTACAAAGTTCACATTGTAATTCAGTTAAAATATTTTGACTGAATTCATGCGCATAGAATATTGCTGTATCATCAGCATAAGTACCGAATTCGCTGTGCGAAGTTTTTGGAAAATCAGAGTAATGAATTAAATAAAAAAGTGGTCCAATCACTGACCCTTGAGGAACTCCGATTTAATTCAATGGAATCTTTTAAAAAAGTGTTTCTGTAAGAAATGTGAATCGATTTAAAATGTCACTTTTGTCACTGACTCTGCAGTAAGTGAGAATTTTAAAGATTGTTCATGTCTACATAACATTACTGTAACAAGTACTCTAAATTTATTTCTTAAGCCGGAATTTTTTACTGATAATCATCTTTTTGTTCATTATGGAACGTATTAGCTTTCAAGATAATAGGGCGAAACATATAAAAAGCATGTAGGTATCGATGCCTGCGTCATATGCTTTGCCAACATATACAGAAAGCAAGCGTTAAATTTTGTCACTCTCTTTTCACAAACGATTCTCTCAGCAAAAATATATTATTTGCGAGTTTTGGTTGTGTCACTCTCTTTTCCCATACGATTTGATTCAATTTCGCAACGTTTCTTCTCGATTTGTGTTTTTTTCCATTATGGGACGAATTTTTAACAATTTGTACGTACAGAAACATCAGTTGTCACGAAATCGTCAACTAAGAATCGAAACAGTACTACGGCACACAATTCGGTAACTTGCCGATTATTTTACAGAAACGAGCTACAGACTCGGTTTTATGTAATAGTAATAGAAAAATTTAGAAAAAAAAATTCAAATAGGTAATAAATATCTATTGTTATTCAGCCAGCAATTTTTAATCTTCCATAACTACGACGATAGATTTCTTACGCTATCAAATTTCAATGCGAATGATAAGCGAATCTCTTAGCTTGGCAAAACTTCCCCATCAGAAATTCGCAGTTGCCACTAATCTATACTATTTACATAAAATTGCTCATATGAAAATGGCTTGTAACGCTTTGCCGCAAAATATGCTGAGCCGATTTTAATTATTTATTTTTTAAGACTGCGTATTTGTAGTAAAGAAAATAATTGTTTACTTGGGTTTTTATTTTTCATAGTCAAATTTACTTTGGAATTCAATTTTTGCAAAGCCTTACACAGAAATTGGCGTTTGAGTTTTCCTTGCATTTGCTGCTTTTTGAGTTATGTGTTGTAATTGTTGTTTTAGTTTTCTTCTCATTTCTGTCGTTTGTATTTGTCTTTGAAGTTCAAAGAGCAAACTCTCCTTTTTTAACTTTTGAAGAGAGATTAAAGGATTATAAAAAAAAATTACGGGGCGTGCGCGTGCGAATCACTTGATAATTTATAAAAATGAGAAAAATTATCTTTCAATGGTAAACTTGTAAAGCTTGATAGAGTGTGCTAGATAAATATTAACGACCATGAGCTAACTTACTTAATTTGTATGGTTTTATGTTTCAATAAGCTTATTCGATCTGAGGTATTTGATTTTCTTTTAAGACTTTTTACTAGTCAACTTTAATAGTTAAGGAGCCGATGGCTTGATTTTATCATGCGGAATATATGGAATTCGAACAATGTCTGCCATTGCGTTCCCTCTGTGTTACTAATTGAGAGCCCTTTGAAAATGCAAAAAACCACTAACAATTTTATCGCGCCTGCCATTAATAATAAAAAATGTGCAAGAGGCAGACGTTTATGATGCTGCGTTAAAGAGCAATTAAATTTTTTTTTCAAATTTTATGATATACATAAGCTTAGGTGATTTTATCGTCAGGCAGATTGAGTTTATTATAAGGATTATGTCATAAGCAACCAGAGAAACAGCATCTTCCACTTAAATAAAGAAATGGAGTAATAAATCATCATATTGCGTCTGCCTCTTGGCTGATCACTTCCTTTACTTGTAAAAATCTTAAAAAAGGGAAGGCAAAGGACTCTTTCGAAGACAGTGTTTTGAGCCTTAAGCCTCTTTGTCTTTTTCAAAATTTTACCATTGTAACTTTCCACGTAGGCGTAGATCCTTAACAAACAAAATATTTCATTGGTCTGATCTTGTACAAATCGCTCATGTAAGGATCATATAGGCACTCCGCTATTCTGGAGCAAATATGTGAATGGTAAACGAGCACGTATGCCTTGTTAACTTCAAAACAGTCTTCAAAAGCATATGTTATGCCTACGTAACGTGAAAGAAACAATTGGAAACAAGGGATTTTTCTACAAAACTTAATTGAGGTTAATGAAGCGCACTACGACATGTTAAAATGTCAAAACGTTCAAATAACAACTCCTCAGCACCCACTGCACAACAGGCTATGGTTGATGTCACCTTTCTTATGTCTAACCAGGCTAGGCACTGTGTCCTTTCTTATGTCTAACCAGGCTAGGCAATGTGTCCTGTCATCAAGATTGACCGATATTTAAACCAGTGCTCAGCGATCAGGTCCTCATAAGTGCTTTGTTACAATTTACACCAACTCTGTAAACTTCGGCTTGAGACGAATAAATAGGATTTGGTGGCCCCGCACAATCTCGAATCACAAACTTTATTTGGCTACCAACCATATAAATATTTCAACTGAGATTGGCTGGCTCTGGATAAGTCGTATCATCTGAAAAGATGCTAGAGAAACTTATGGATGAGCGCTTTGATGGAGCCCTATATGCAGAGGATAAAATAATTTGTCAAAAAATAGAACGGATCGGCACAGCATAAAATAAAGAGCCAGAAGTCTAAATAGATAGATAGAACCTTGATTCAGGCTCTATGCTCCTTAAGAAGTCCTAGGACATACATATGTAAGTGGTAGTAGTAAGATTTTGTGATGAGAATCTGTGAAAGTGTGAACTATGTATATGTAATAGCCCAGAGTCCAGTACAAAGTGGTTCAGTTCAGGATCTATTCAAAGCCAATGATATTACATATAGTCTTCGAGTTTTTTTGTGGTGAAATCTTACTGAATCCTTCGTTTAATATAAATTAACTCTTATAAGTATTCAAATTATTGCTTTTTGGAAGCGAATCTATGTCACATAAGTCTTTGTTTCACATCTGGCTGGAGCATGTTGAATTTGAAAATCACATTCCTCATATATAACAAAGGATTTACAAATAAAGGATAAAAAAACAAAACAAACAAATTAAAAATTTTCTGAAAACCAAAAAAATTACTAAGAATTTTGGAAAGATTAAATTTTTAGTTAACTCTGGCAAATGAATTTTCCAAGTGTTTGATGAAATCGACAACAAAATTTTGTATTTCATTTTCCTGAACAGTAACAGGATAAAGCGTCAATAAAAGGTTGTACTACTGCAGAGAATTGCAATAACTTACATCCATTAGAGTGGCGCTTATTTTACAAGTTTTCGATTTTATATAGTAGGTAGGTCACTTATGATATTGAACGAAAATTTCAAGGAAAAATGTCAATATTAATAAATTTAAAAAAAAAACTATTTTTTGAATTAAAAGTATTTAAAGCAAGGCAAAGAAGGAGTGGATTTCAATAAATCATATCATGTCATTTCTCAATTTTGTCTTAAGGATTTTTTATCTGAAATCATTTTCAAGATATTTGATGTTAATCGGCGCGGCACGAGTTTTCACTTTTTTTACATTTTTGAGTTGGTGTAAGATTTTGCTGCCAAAATTTTTACTCGCGCGTTAATGATGTTACATTTGATTTGATAATAATCTTCAGTACGGCTTAGGAATAGATAGTCAAACTTGAACCTTTTTCACTTTTTCGTCATGAAATTGCATTTTCAAAAATATGTTCCCGCATTCTATTAATAGAATTTGATGACAACATTAGAGATGCAAAATTCAGTACGTGCTAATTAGAGCCAATTCTATACCTTATGACTCAGAATGGCATAATTTCAATTTCAGATAGCGACACAAGCGCTAAGTTACACAACATCAATAAGAACAAACATTACAAAAAGTAAAAGGTTGACAGTCTGTTTACATAATCGCACCCATTAGCACGGTAAACTAAAGCTGATTTGAAAGGGTTTCTCATAAAACTTTTCGGCATTAAATGGAAAAAATCGAAATATGCAAAAAAGTATAAACTCGGATACCGCAGATTCACACCCATATCTAAAATCAAATATCTCGAGAACTGTTTGAGACATCAGATTTTTTGGACCAGTCTCCAAATTTGCGTTGTTATTTTTCTAAAAATCTTTCGTTTTCAAGAAAGCTTCTAGCCTATAATCATACAGTCCAACGCTCATTTTGCAACAGTAAGACCACGATACATTCCTGAGAGAGAACATAGCATCCTGATCAATTCTGCCGAAAAAAGTCCAGCACGTCCTGGATGTTTTTTATCCGCATGTGAAGGTTAAATAGATCATATTATCATGCAAGCACATAAAACTCTCAAAAATGTTTTGAAAGAATGACCAGCAACCAGTGATAAAAATATCACTTTTGAATAATGTGCTGTATGATTTTAAAATACCTTTTAATTGAACTGATTAGACGTCAAGTGCGCACTTTAGCCCAACTCCATTGCACTTTAGTTTCTCCACCTACTACACTGCTGGTCATCCTATTTTAAACTTGGTAGACATTTTGAAACACTTAAAGTAATTTTTTAAGAGTTTTGAAAAAATCAACCTTTTTCACCTCCAAATACTGATCAAAAATTCCAGATCTTGATGTACTATTACTTTATTCGGCAAAATCGTTCAGAGCAATATTCTCTTTCGTTATTATACCGTGGTTACTTTGTTCCAAGAAAATACTTCAAATATGTTGGACTGTGTAATGAATATTTTTTGTTGAAATTTTTGTGGATTTTACTATTGACCTATGTTTATGCACAAATCAGGGGGCTGCACTCTTTTAAATAATGATTTTATTTTTTTCCCGCATGACTAAGGACCTCCCTAATAAGCATGCATGTATTCTATACACATACAACATCAATGTGTGCTCATCTGTGTGTCTATTAAAAAGCAACTCATTGTTTATTTTACAGATTTTTTTCAATTTAATTCCTAAATTTTTTTTTCTTCCTTCTCGAAATTGTTTCCAAGGATAAATTCAAGGATTATGCATAGAATGCAATAATTCAGCAGTGTTATAGTGTGCGTGTATGTGGAAAAGAGACAGAATTATATTACAAGTATTCTAATAAATACGAAATTACAAAAAGTCAGTCGAGGGTACAAGAATTTCAAATGCAGTCGAGTCAGTCAGTCAGTCAGAGTTCTTTTCCCCTGTTTACGAAAAGTACAGAATTTTCAGTTGTTTAAGATTTTGTATAAAAATTGTGCCTTTTCTTTGTCCACTCTCTTCCCATAACACTTTTTTTACCATAGCTGTTCATGCAGTTGGGTGTATGGCTGTATGCAGCTCTGGGTGCGAAGATTGACGCGTGACCCAAATTTATTGTTACAGCATGGTGGGAAGGTGGCAAAAGAATGAAGATGTGCTAAATGATCCACCCACATGATTTTGACATGTTGCGTAAATTTTCTCAAATTATTACGTCTGGGATTTTTCATTTTCCTACTGTCTCTATATACACAGCCAATATTTTGCAGAATGTTGAAACTGCCACGTAATGAATTAAGAACAAACATGAAGTGGTCACCAAGACCATGCAATTTAACACGCACGATATCAACATTGGATAACTTCTGATGAGGTTTCTTGAAGAGTAAAGTTCATTAGGATAACTCTCAAATTGTTCAACACCTGTAAGACAACATCATTGAGCAAATATCACAATTAGTGACAAAAAAATGGTTGACAACCTGCCGAGCTAGCTGAGGAGGTCACTTACACGATATTCTTTTTAATTTTCAACCGGAATCAATGTATGTACTTGAATATGCAATAAAAATAATTAAAGGCTTCATACAATTTATTTAAAATTTGAAAAGATACTTAAAATTTGAGCACCTTTTAAATAGACACAAAGTACGATATTAATGTGACAGGATTGGTTATCTGTTTTTATGGTCACTTTTAATTTCATTTTGCAATGTAGTTGTATATATTATTTTTTGGTGCTATCAATTGTGTCTCTTTTTATATTATTCAAGTGTAATGTGTAATTAAGTATTTTCAAATATCATCAAAAGGTCACAACAAACGAAGTATAAAGTTAAACAAAAATTATCGAGCTCGCGATATCTTACATTTATATTTCGCATTTGGAACTCATCCTTATGACTCATACGCGAATTGCTTTAGAAAGCGATGTCCCCCCGATGGCTCATAAAAATATCAAAAAATATTACTCCGAGTATATTAGCATCAATTTAGCGTTTAAGAAAATATTTTAATAGAAAACAAAACGCGTTGCTGTTGGGATATGAATTCGAAAGTTCACAACTTCCAAACGGCGCGTTAGCGAGCTTAACTAACGCCAGAACCTATTACGAAACATCTCAGATTTCTATTAATTTTCATATTTAGTAAAAAAATACACATCTACAAATACATTGCACAGTCTGATCTACCAGTTGGGAAACTGGTCTGAAGCGGACTTATGATTACTAGCTCATTTTCTTAGGAAATATAGAACATTTGGACATTTTGTAAAGTAGGAAAGAAAAGAGATGTTAGACATATCAATTACTGCAACTATTTTATTTAAACGTTTTCATTATTGTTATTACAGTTTTATGCAAATTGTAATTATAATATGATATTTTGCATTACGTAAGTGAGATGCAAACTAGGCACACATATGGGTCATTCCAGGAGATATTTCCCCCAATAAATTAGATTTTTTCAAAATGTTTTAGTTTTTGTTCTACATACAAAAATAGTCAGATGCTATTTTTTATTTTGACAGGCTGTGCAAACTTGTTCGGTTTTGAATTTGTTAAAATTCATATGATAATTTCAGTTTATTCTTACAGTAGGTTGAGCTTTGGAAGTTGTTGCATCGAAATTTATGCTACACGTTTTTACCGTTTAGGCAGGTAAAATAAAAAGAACATACGCACATGCTTTGTAAAGGGGAACCCTTAGAAAGCACTTTAACCAACGCATTTTAATCGCTTTCATGGCTGTATGAGGTTGGGTGAGTTGAGGTGTGGTGTGGTGTGGTGAGGTGAGGTGAGGTATGGTGTGGTGAGGTGAGGTGGAGTGACGTGAGGTGAGGAGACGTGAGGTGAAATGAGGTAGGGTGAAAAATGTAAATAAATGAGATCATGGTCAATGGCAAAGACGTTTTGTTCGTCATACATCGGCAAAATTCTTCCAAAGTTGAAACTTGGTCGATACGCTCGAGCTTCTACCACAGGCGATACTAACTTATTTAATTATACAACCCTTATGAAATTGCCTTAAGGGTGGGAAAAGGGTCTGAGATACAAAAAAAAAAACATATTTTGCTATTTTTTTCAGAGTATCATATTTATTAATATTTTTACGTGATTTGTACATTATTTAGCATTATTTCAAGAATATTCTGCAAAATTTTCATATGAAAAAATATAATTATATAAAAAAAATAAAAATCCTGAGTTCAAAATCAAATATTTAGTATACAAAAGAAGTGTACAGAGTTAAGGTGAAATCGGACAAAACGTTTTTGAGAAGTTTTGACTATCGACTGATGAAAAAAACTTTTGAGAAAAACGCGAGTAAAGCTTGATACATGAATAAAATAGAGAAGAAAATACTGAACTCGAAAAGTTTTGCTCTGATTAACTTAAAATTTACAGCCAATATTTCTTATAAGCTAGCATCAGCATCTAGCATCAGAAAAAAAAAATAAAAAAAATCGACTAGCCAACTCTTTTCCACCTTTAAGCTTATGACATTTTCTCACAAGCGGCTTTGCCAAAAAAAAATTTCTTTTTCACACAAATTTTCATCATAATTCATAATTATCTCGCAAATATTTCAACATGTACTCCATTTTAAAGGTTTGAATTTTAGAAAAAAAAAATACAAATAATACGAGTACAAAAAATTTAGAATTGTTGTACTACGTCATTTGTTGTTTGACGTCTATAAACGATGTCTGCAAAAATTCTGGAATTTTAACCCTCTCTCCTAGTTTGTACACCGTTGTTACTACTCCATCCCTCATAAAGGACGTCTCCGTCAAAATCACTTCTACTTTTTGTCAGTGAATTGGAAAAAAGGAACATTTTGAGTAAATCTATATTTTAGAAGCCAATATTTCTTGGAATGACCCATAAGTATCACAGGTATATTTTTTCTTCACTGCAATCTCTGTTCAGAGGCAATAACTCGTTGATCGTAAATCATACGTTATGAGCGTGATTGCATTGTCAACTATAAAGCTACACTGATTGAAACTATCGTTTGCTCAAAGTTTTCTTCACGAGCTGCATTTTCAATCTGATTAGTTCCTTATTGTTTCTCTACCAAGTCGGACTAAATTATTTTGCGCACTTTTGCAAAGGTAATGGCAGCATAAAGAAATATACAAAAGAGCTTTTTCGTATTACTGACGTATAAATCATAAGTTTAAAACGGCTTTCAAAATTACGTCAAGATATACTTGTTTCTCGTATGAAGGACAGTGAAAACCCCGATTACGTAATTAATTTAATTTTTCAATTGAGCCTGGCATTGGCCTTTAAATTTCAACTTTTGAATTTTACCTTTCCAGAAGTATGCAATTCTTATAGTGCACTGGTTTACAAAAGAGTTTAGTAAAAAGGATGTTTTTTTTCGTGATGGATCTTTGAATTGAAAAAAAACTGTATATATCCTAATATCTTAATGATGTCTTATTTGATAGCTAACTAATCATTTATCTTTATTAAATTATGCTGATTATATGTATGTACATAAACCATAGCCATTGATGTGATTTTCAAGATATTATGTGGTTTTTAAAAAAATTTAGCATTTGAAATTTTTAATATTTCAATATATTATTTCAACGTCAAATGTTCCATGATAAAAATTCAAGGCATAATTACTTAATACAAACTTTGAATTTGATTTGACAGACACCCAATTGAAGCTACTGTCACGACTTGAGGAAACAAACGCCTTTTATTTATCTATTTTTCAGATATTTCAGCATGAATCTTATCAAATACATATTGCCAATTTTGCTTTTAATAGCAATAGCATTTGCTCGCCCGCAAAACTCAAATTTAGATGAACTAATTGCAAACCTTTTTGAGAGCACAGGTAAGCAGTAAAATATATTCTTTCAGCTGCACTTTCTCATCTGCTCAAATATTTTTGATTTAGAGAGAAGTCAACCAAAACCGGAAGAAAATAAACCATGTAAAACGTCAGATGAGTGCGCACCGCTGTGAAGGTGGAGCTGATTGTGGGTCCTTAGATATATGCTGTCGTATCGCAGACCATTTTTTTAAAACATAATTCAATACAACATTTTTATACAAATTTAAGTAAGATAAACAGGTTCTGAGTCGGCGTTGAAACAAAATGGTGTTGCCGTGATTAAAATAAAATTATGAAGCGTTCTGTTTTTGTTTTCCATTAGTGAAAAAAGAAAAAAGAAAACCCACAAGCCGGACAACATATCAAATTGATTTATAATATTATGCGTACAAATATTTTAAAGAAGTTTGTTGTTTAAAAGAAAGTTTAAGACAAAACATTAATATTTTTCTTTCAAAGTGTTTTTCTTTTTATATCCTAGACATCTTATCCTTACCTTACTCAAGTATAAAATGCATCGCACTTGTTTCAATATATATATAATTATTTGTGCTGACTGAATAGTATAGACTACCCGACTTAATCTCATATTCAAACATATGCAATTGAAAGTGCATGCTCCTTTAATGACATAGGCATTGCTTAAGAAAGCTCATTTTGAAATTCAAACCATAAGGCGGAATTGTACCAGCTAGAAACTGTAAATTCTGATATATCGATATATGTAGCTATTAAAAAAAGCTAAGAGTAAATGCTCAAGGCAAAATATTTCCGCTAGGAACATTGATTTCGGAAAGTTAAATTTCAAATTAAAGGAATAATTGTTTTGAAAGTCAAATTGTAAAGGATTGTGGCACTTCCAATTAACTTCTGATTCCAAATTTCTTAATTTTTTAAGCTTTTCGGTGTGCTTTTATAAAAAATTAGCGCCACACATGACACAAATTACATGCAACAAAGATCGCCTTGGTTTCCACACAGGTCACTTCCCAACTAGCACAAAATGATCTATTTGCAACACAACTGGACTGCGTTGGGCTTTATTGCGGTAGTAATTTGTGTCGTCTATAGTTCATTCTTATTCAATGCTAATTTCTATGAACAGTATAAAGAATCTTGACTCTACAAATCGTGGCATTCAATGCACTTTCAGTGAGCTTTTGGACACCACGATTAGTGCCACCAAGCATTTGGAGGATCTAAATGAATCACTGCCGATTATCATATTCGGAAGAAGTAGATCTGAAAATCAATATAATTAAATCAAAAAGCGTATTCAACCGTTGCCTGAAATATTTTCATGATAGGTGAAATCAGCATAGATTAATTGAATACTTTCGACAGCGTTATAACACTTGTTAGTGGCACCAAAAAAGACATTTATGGTAGAATCAACAAAGCATATTAGGGGCCATCCATAAACTGCGTGACCGAAAAAAACTTTTTTTTAACCCCTATCCCCCCTATAGTGACGATTCGTGACTTTACTCTATTAACCCCCCCCCCCCTCCCCCCATTTAATTACGTTGCAGCATGATTTTTAAAAATATTGACAATATTAAGAATTATTACATTGAACTTGCAGTCATTTTGCAAAGACCAATATGATCGTAAATATAATAAATTATCAGTCGCTAAAAACTAATATTCTTAAACATAAGGAGAACACGCCAATTTTCAATAAATATATGGCTGGCAATGCCACAATTTCGAAAAATAAATCATAGCACGACTTTAAGCCAATGGCTTAACGGCTATGCAAACAAGCGAGAAAGTGACAAGTATATAGATAACAAAAAATGGAACATTGTGTGTGGATTGAAATATATAAGCGCACATTGTACACTTCAAGGTCATGTCCCCAACAGCTCAAGTGTTAAGAGCGACCGTCAAAAATAACATTGCAATTCAAGAACGGTCAGGGGTTCGATCCCATGTACAACATTAACCAAAAACTGGTCTGATGAGGCTATGTATATACATATGAGAATGTGTATATATGTGGTAATAGCCGAAACATATGTCACCAATTACCAGGTTAAATTGTTCCATTTGTTATCTTTGTCATGTTTGTTGAATAAAAAGCATTGATCAATTAAGTAAAATTTTACGATCATATTGGTCTTTGCAAAATGACTGCAAGTTCAATGTAATAATTCTTAATATAATAAATTATCAGTCGCTAAAAACTAATAATATTGACAATATTAAACATAAAACATTACATTTTATATTTTAATAGATATAATATATTTAAAATGAATAATTAATTTTCAATATTTAAATTTCTTCCAAGAACGGAATTCCCTCATCTATCCAAGAAGGTATATCCTCAATTAAAGTAATATTTTTCTCTATATTTAATTGTTCGTCTTCCAGTTTATCAGCTTCTACATCTTCTATATCTTCTACATCGATCCACAATTTTACAATTTGAAGTCACTTAGTATTTCGCGAAACTCCCCCGTCGTTACTTTTTGTAGTATTTTTCATGACCCCCATTCCCCCAAATCGGTCACGTAATTTATGGATGGCCTCTTAATGGTATTCATCTAAACGCGCAGGTGTGCACAATTGTGCAAATAGGCAACATTGCGCGATGTGTTTCATGAATATTCTGTCTTCAAATATTTCGTTTAATTTGTGGCAGTTGTCATTTTTTGTGAGAGAATCGAATGGGAAAAGAGTGACAAATACAAAATTTGTAAACCATAAATTTCTGCTGAGAGAATCGTATAGGAAAAGAGAGTTACAACAATTGCACAATTAGCAGCGCAAGTGTGCGCGACCAATTTGTTGTGCAAACTTGCGCTGCTTGTTCAAAATATTTTTGACAGGTCGTTTGCACAGTGTTCAACAGTGCACAACTTGAACAGTTTATGAGTGTTTTGAGCGTTTAGATGTATACCGCTAATGTATCTGCCAACGATAACGAAGTCTTAAGTTCTTCAGTCAATCGTTAAGTCAGATCTACCGTACAACTGTGAAACTTGGTTAGCCAACAGCGCTCTGCTACATAATAAACTAGTATTTACCACTAACTTTCTAAACTGAATTCTGAAACTTGCTGGTCCAGTGTCTTCTCCAAAGTCGAGTTACTCACCGGCTGCCGTCAAGGTTCGATTTGCATTCAAACAAACGGCAAATATTTAAGTAGACTAGAAAAACGTTGCAAAAATCTTCAACTCAAGTGTGCTGGCAAAAATGGAGGGTAGCAGAAAAACGTGACCGTTTTATATCATCGTGAGTACAATCGTTACAGCAGCAAAAATCTGAATCGGGGAAATGCTGAAGAAGAAGTATTCACTGTATAAATATAAGATAATAACGGGTGATTTTTTTGCTATTTGTTTTTTCAGTGTAAATTGGTTGACACTTTACGCATGACCTATAACATTTATCAACGCCAAAAATACTCAGTAAAGTTTGGCATTTCACCGTAAATAGATTTATCAACGAACAATGCTTGCAAATTATTGAATTTTATTATCAAAATTCGTTGTCTGTGTATTTATCGAAAAATTTTCTTCAGCGACGAAGCTCATTTTTGGTTCAATGGGTACGTCAACAAACAAAGTTGACGAATTTGATCTGAAGAACAGGTAAAGGCAGTTCAAGAGCTGCCAATGTATCGTCAAAAATGTACTGGTTGTTGCAGTTTATGGGCCGTACTTTTTAAAAATAATAAAAATAAAACATTACAGTCAATGTAGCAAGGTAACGTGCGATGATTGTCGAATTTTTTATGCCTAAAATGAAGGAATTGGACTTGGTTGACATATGGTTTCAACAAGACGGTGTCACATGCCACGCTGCACGCGATACGGCGAGTTTGGTGAGCAAATAATAATTACGTTTTGCCGCAGTCATGCGATTTAACCCAACTAGACTATTTTTTGTGAGGCTGCGTGAAGGCTCTGATCTGCCAGCCACAATTGCAGCCCTGGAAGAGAACATTACAGCTGCCATTGGTGAGATACCGACCGAAATGCGGGGAAAAGTAAGCCAAAATTGAAGCTTACGAATGAACCACCTCAGGCGTAGCCGCAGGCAATATTTTCATAAAATAAACTTTAAGAAGTATATGGCAGGAATTGATGTATTGTTCCAAATAAATATTTCATTCATTATTGCAAACTTTTTGTTCTTTTTATTAATCTTCAAAAACCAAACGCTTGAGAAATCACCCATTATTAAACTCTAATGAAAATGGAGTTTTTAGTTATAATTTCAACGCTTGCGATTACATTTCAGATTTTATTAATCAATAATTGCACAATTTAAGCAAAATACTAACTAATATATGAAGGCATAAGTCCCTGTTAAATAACGCGATACACAAACGTACAGTGGTGGCCACGCATTTAGCACACAATCAAAATTTTCATAAATATTTAAATATTTTATTTATTAGTTTAATTTATGCAATGAAACTTACGTGTAATATCTATTAAGCTTTAATTATTTGATAAATATATATATATACACGTTTATAGATTTTTAAGGAACATAAAAATAAAAAATTATATAATTTAAGCATACTTTACGAAATATCAAATCAAACAAAATTAAAAAAAAATCAGCGCTATTTTTAAATTGTTCTAAATTGGTGACCACTTTGAAAAGCGCGTTAATTGCAAATGAATGTAATATGTGAAAAATCAGAGTAAAAGCAATCATTCAAACTAACGGTACTTCATCGTCTAGAAGTAAACAGCACTCACGGAAAAATATTAGTAAAGAATTCTTAGACTACAATATTAATATTTTCAAAATAAAGTTACCACTGCAGCCTGTGCTAAACACGTGGCCACCACTGTATGTACATAAGAGTAGGAATAGTTTGTAACTAAGATGCAATTAAACTAACAAAATTTATGTGTTAATATTATTAATAAAGGTTGCGCTTATTATTTGAATAATGGAATTCATAAAAGTAATAGTTTTGTTGTTTTTAATTTATTGGGTTTTTCCGTATAACTTTGTGGTATTTTCCATGATCAGCTGGTATCAAAAGTAGCTATTAGCTCTTCAAGCTAAAGACTTAATCTCACTACACAAATAATTGAATTGTATTAAAGTAATGTGATATTATTTGATTTATCAATTATTTATATATGACGTATTAATAAAAAATTGAATTATAAAATAAATATTCATAGTAAAATTAATAGGAATAATCACATTATTTGATTTGAATGAAACGTTAGCATTTCGAAGGGAACTTTAGTTAATCGTTTGGAATTTTGAAATCATAAAACACTAATAAATCTTTGGTGCTACCAGCGCTCAGTCACAAGTTGGATTGTTTTAGGTATCTTTTTTGAGACTCTTCTGTTGACATCATATGTATTTCTGAGACGTGGTCACTGATGATGTAAATGACGCTTACTATTCCAAAATGATACTTTTAATAATAAGAAAATTTCTTGTTTGGAGGTCAATTTGCAGGTATGGTAAAAGTTTCGTGACTGCAGGCACAATCAACATCGAAATCGACATCATTGAATGCTTCAAAAGAGGCTTCGATAATTTTTAATAGATAATTTTTTTGGCATGATCTTGCTTTGTGTCACTACAGTAAAGCGGCTCTTCAGTGGTACCAGCAAAATAACATTATTTTCGTTCCTAGAGAAGCGAAAAATCGAGAGATATTGTGTTCAAATGTAAAGGCAATTAAAGGCAACAAAAGGGACATGCAAGGATATAGCAGACCTTAGACGCATATGGAGGGCTACAAGCAAAAAGATCAAATCATTTGAGCACTAATGAGAGGTGTTCTAGAGAAAGTGAAAAATTTTACGCTTCAATATTAAAACTTTTTCTTTACTAGTAATTTGTTAATTTGAATTAAATTTATGTTAAAAAATATGATCTTTTCAAAAATCGAATCAATGGATACTAAAATATGTTTATTTTTCAATTCACTGAATTCTAATGACGTACTCCTTAAGTACTATCAGAAATGATAGACCAAATAGAAGAGAAAGAGGTGAAGTCATGTTCTTCAAAAATCGTATGAGCATGAAACTACTTAATAAATTTAATGGTTCAGAAAGTTAACTTTTGAATACGAGAATAATACAAAAATCTTTATTTCCTGATTATATAATCATAATAAAAATTTCAGTTAAGACCCTTTCTTTACTACTTCGATATTCTTGTTCATATTTTTCGTGTTCTGGAGGTAAGTCTTTGTGATCTCGGCAAGACGCCGTTCTCCAAATGCTTTGCGCAATGCTTCTGAAAACGAGGTTCTGAAGATTGTGTCCTGGCTGACAAATTTTAAGATTATGTCAACAGTTGTCAAATTTGAAACTCTTCTACAGCCTGTACCGAAAATGTACTGAAAATATACTGAATTTGCGCCGACTGACACTGATTCATCTGCACTTGTCAAACTAATAGAAAGGAAAAATGATATCAATTGTATTACCATCATTGGATTATTACTGTAGTTATTTAGGTACCCATGATACGCATTGAATGATATGCATATGTACATCGATTTCCCCACCATATGCCATCAAGTTCCGATTTCCATTCAAATCAAACGGCTAAAATGGAAGTTGATTAGATTCACGTTGCGGAAATCACCAACTGAAATTTGCTCACAAGCATTGGAGTGAATCCCTCAAGGTTGTAGAAAACATAATGATTACGATTGCTGAAGCAGGAAAAATGTGAAATGATTGTGCACATTGGAAGAATTAAGTTAGCTTCGATCAGTGGCACTTTTTGAGATGAGCATTGGAAAATAACGAGCATTGGAACATATCTATCATGGCTTGCACCAAATTCTGTTATATCTAGACTTAGTGCCTAAACATAAACTATTTATTATTTGTAAAAACTTTATCGGTTTTACATTGTTTAAATAGATCGACAATGTGAATTCTTGAATACTGCCAGCATGAGCAATTGAAACAGTTTCTGATCAGTCAGGGTATTTGGGTTCTATGAAAATGTACTGAATCGTGGGTTGATGTGTAATTCTTAGAGGCTGAATGTACTTTTTGTCTTGAACAAGCAATTTCACTAAAATGAACAAAATTTTTTTAAAAATTATTGAAAAAAAGTTCCTCTTTTTTGCCATTTCAAAAACTCTAGTAAAATGAAGTACATTACACATTAAATTACAAATTCAATACATTGTGATTATAGGTAATTATTGCTAAAAGTTATTATTATACATAAGTCTACACATTATGAGATTTTAATTTTTTTCATTTACTAAAGGTAAATACTGGGCATTTCACCAAATCTACTGAAAATGTGCTGAAAATTTGCTAAATTTGTCAAATGTACTGACGACGATTTTACAGGACGCAATTGTACCGAAATGAGTACAGATGTACCGAAAATGCCATCACTGCTTCTGATTAGCCTTAAAGATTAAATTTTTCGAATAAGTCGAAGATGATGTTTCCAACAACATCAAAGATATCGATACAAATGTAAGACCATTGAAAAAACGTAGGAAAAGTCTAAGTCAAAACGCAACAAAAAATCTTAGGACCATCAAAAACTATCGAAAGTTCTCGGGAGCTGTCGAGAAAAATCGATTATATTGATAATAGCGTAAAATTATCGGAAATTATTGCAGCTTATCGAATTGGTCGAAACTTATCGAAAATCGTCTAGCGTCAGCTATGTCAAAAACGATACCAAAGTGTTGGTTGATGCCTACGTACATATTATGTACGTATACAAAATCATCGATAATAGTCAAAACACTTATCGTAAAGCATTGTTAAAGTTAATAAAAGTCGACAAAATTCTTTAACAATCGAAAAACAGAAAACTTGCGAAGAATACTAAACATATCTTAAATCATCGACGTATGTAAGTTATCAAAAAAGTTAAAAGCTTTCGAAAAATTCCATAAAAACATCGAAAAAAAATTTAATTTATCGAACAGCATTGGAAATGCCCAAGCTTATGGAAAAGCTTCGAAAAGCTGCAACTTGTCGATTAATCCCTTAGAAGTCAAAAATTTATCAAAAAATCGAAGCTTATCGAAGCACATCTTGAAACTTATCGAACACCGAAAAAACGAGTAATAATCAAAAACTTATCGCAAAATTAATATTCTTGAATTAAAGTAAATCGAAAATTATCATATAATACTGAAAAACTTCAAGAGTTTCCAATGGTATCATAAAAGATCGCTAAAATCAAAGAGTTGTGCAAAGTACTAAGGCAAATTCCATATGCGACCTTAATTCATACGATAATTAATATCGATAGTTATATGATGAAATAATATTTACGATCAGAAAAAAATTTTGAAAATAAGTACCACGTTCAATGGAAAACGGCACGACACCAAGAATTTTAGAGTATAAAAAAATTCTCGGACTGATCAAAATCAACACATTTGCAAAGTTTCGGCTTGGTTGTGAAAAAAAAATTGACCTGCCTTCTGGACTATTACTAAACTCAACGTGAAAAAAAACTAATCTGTATAAATGAACTCGCATTGTTGTTTTGTTTGATGGTTTCTAGACTTCAACTTTTGAAGATAGTGGTTATTGATGGTCCCGACTAAGAACAATAAAATCCGGAAGCAAAGTGTGAAAACTTGATTTTAAATTCTGTAATTCGAATTCAAAATGCTCTAAAAAATCATTTTTCTTTGGTATAATTCCACGAAAATGATACATAATGTATATCAAAATATCTTTGACACAACATGTTTTTTTTTTTGATTTTTATTTACATACTATATGGAGCATTTTAGGCGAAGCGGATAATGAAAATAAAGTGAGGTCGAGAAAGTTGCTTATATTCCGGTTAGTTACACATCTAGTAGATATTAATGTGTACACACAACAATATTTCCGTATGAGGCTAATTGCCGAGTTATGGGCTTCTGCAGAATTGCCGAAGTTTAGGGACTGTAATTTTTGAACGCTGTTATTGGAATTCAAGAACTTATAATAAAATATGAACTAGTAAAAAATATGTTCTTTTTAATTCTTAAGTCAAATTGGAATTAAAAATTTTCTTATGTATTGAAAACAGGAACTTAAAATTTCAAATCAAATTTTCAGTATTTTCGACATAATATTTTTAAATATTTTATTTTGAAAAAAAAAAACCTTAAGCACATTGATGTTTCACAAAGAAAAAATAAACATGATAGTTATTAGCTAAGGAGATCTACAAATTAAAGTACTCAAGAAAGTGCCAGGTCCCATACAAAGAGCGGCACGTATGCACTTCAGTTCATACATCTCGTAAACTAATGTAAATCACATATTAAAATTTTTAGTATACTATCGGTGCATTTTATGTTTTATTTTAAAGTTAAAGTAAAAAATAAAATTTCTCGAAACTACTTATTGAATTGTGAGATGCTTATTTTTGGCTCAACAAACAGAATTGCAAAATTTGGTCTGAGAAGCAGCCAGAGTCAGCTTAAGAGCTCCCAATGCAACCTTAAAAATGCACTGGTTGGTGTGGTTTGTGAGCCGGTGGCATAATCGGACCGTACTTTTTAAAAATAATGAAAATCGTAACGTTACAGTCAAATGACTATCGACTTCTTTTTGTGCAAAATGGAAGAATTGGACTTGGTTGATATTTGTTTTTAACAAGACCATGGTGCCATGTGCCACACGGCACGCGTTACCATGGACCTGTTGAGAGGCGAGTTTGGTGAGCAATTAATCTCACGTTTTGGTGCAGTCCATTAGCCGCCAAGATCATGCGATTTAACCCCACTAGAATATTTTTTGTGGGGCAACTTGAAGTCTCCCTTGTATAGAAACAAGCCAGCCGCAATTGCAGCCCGGCTAGAGAACATTACAGCTGCCATTGGTGAGATACCGACCGAATTGCTGGAAAAAGTATGCCAAAATTGGAGCTTGCCGATGAACCACGTCAGGCGTAACATTTACATGGAATAATCCTAAAAAAGTAAATGGTAGGAATTGATATATTGCTACAAATAAATATTTCATTCACTTTTGCAAACTTTTTGTTCTTTTTTTTAATTTTTAAAAACCAAACGCTTAAGAAATCATCATTTATATAATATATATTTAGTCAAAAAACAGGTCTCGGTTCACAGACAACCGATGTTTTTTATTCGATTAAAAGATTAATTGAAATTTTGTTGGATGTAGGTGGCAGGTGTTTGAACTCTTAAGGCTGTCTAGAGAAGAGCGTTTTTCTTCACGCAATTAACAGACAATGGTTCGGTAGTAAGTTTTAGGCAAAGCAACTATCAATCCATATGCTTACTGACATACCAACTGTGTTGCATAACGTATGTAACTTATAGCCAAAAGTTGAATTTTTGTTTTCATCGAAGATTTTATTAGTTCCCTTTTGCATTTCAAACAACTCGGTCTTAAATACTTGTGAGCAGTAGTAGTTTTGTTTAGTGAACAGTGGCATTAAACAACCGACATAAAATATAAAAATAAATGTGGAAAAACACATAAAATCGGTACATTCATGTCATTGTAAAAATATAAACAAGAAAACTTGTTTCTGATATAAAGCACTCGTGAGCAGAAGGCAAAAGCATTACACAGCTAAAATGAAGTATTATTTTTGATTTCAACTATTGAAAAATCACGATATTGTATACATGTCTAATTAGGTGAATTTTTTTCCAGTTTTTTGCTGCAATGTCAGAGTTTTTAGATAACCATGACATGCCTTTGTACACTACACAGAGAACATATTTACTCTTTCATTCCGTTTGCTATGCATAGAGAGGGGCGTGGCAGGTATGGATAAGTTTATATATTCTTGGTTAGCGTCACCACCTGAGTCGATTTAGTCATGAAAACCAAGCAAGATAATTGAATATAAATCGGCAAAACCTAACAACAAGCTTCTTGGGATTGAAAATGAGCGAAATCGACTTACGCATGCGCCTACCGCTCATAAAAGTAAAACGTTAAAAACGCTCTATTTGGGAAGTTATTTGATGTAGTGTTACCAAATTTCTGAGAAATTCTAGGATAAATTTAGACAATTTTTTGTTGTAAGCAAAACCTTCAAAACGCTGTACTGAAAGAATTTTTTCAGCTATTGGAGCATAGTTTGAAACAAATGCAAGAAATAGTTTGCTCAAATTCCAGACAAAAATTTGAGGAATTTTGTCAAGAGGGTGTGGCAGCTCCCATATTAGTAAAAGCATTAAGCACTGCGGGAATTATTTAAAGTAATGAAACCAAATTTTACTCAAATACAAGAATACGTTTTGGGTAGTATCAAAAAAAAAGTTGGTGAATTTCAATCAGAGGACGTGATACATCCCATGCAAGCATTTGCTTTGAAACACTACACAGAGAGCTATTTTCATAATAAATTTAATGTGGCTACGTTAAGTCAAACCTGTCACCAAGTAGTCACTTAAGCGCGCTTTTATTGTTAATGCAGTGTAGGGTATTACATTTATGCCGTGACCGAAGATTGTTATCTTACCTGCTTTAACTTTTGCTTGTTATTCGTAATCAACAAAGACTTACACGCTTTCTTTTTTTCTTAATATCCAGTGCAGGTAATGCTGAATGAGTAAACAGCATTCTTAAGCTTAATTTTATGTCACATATTGCTCATTTCTTATGCATAAAATGCAAAATCTTTGTGCCATGATGACAGATATTTTTTCAATTTGCACGCTTATTCTAGCAAATCTGTATTCATGTAAGACATTTGAGTCGTTTGTTTCCCAAACGCGATCTAAATGCTTAGGGTAATTTGTCAGAAAAAGCTTAAAACGAGCAAGGAAAATCGGGAGCTTGTGCTTGTTAGTGCTTGATTTTGAACAAAATAACCCGCATTATTGGACTCCTGGGGTGCCGTATATTTACATAGTCTGCATGTTCAGAGTAAAAATATCAAAACAAACCTCTTATACAAATCAATATAAATTGAAAACGGTTTGTGACAAAACAATAAATATTAAAAAAGAAAAAAAAAATTCATTGGTCCATATTTCGCAAATTATAAGTAACTTACAAAAATTGTATGTGTTTCTTTAAGTTTACTTAACATGGATCTACCGAAATGTGTTTTATCAACTTTACTCTTAATTGGAATATCATCTGCTCTCCCGGAAAACACAAATTTAGAAGACCTTATTGACAACATTTATAAAATTGAAGGTAATTATGATTTCTACATTAATATAAATTCATTAAAAAAACAAACGATATCATTTAGAATATTTAAATGCAGCAGGAATCATATGTAGTTTTGCTTACAGTAACTGAATTCGCGGCGAGAAATTAAAGGTCTGCATGAGTGCACTCGAAACGATCATCGTATAAGCTTTCGAATGCATTAAACTTCGAGTGCTTGCGATTTATTTGCAAGTGCAGCACTCACATTTTCTGCTTGGTTTTTTGATATGATTTAATTTTATTTGTGGTTTCGTAAACAAGGGCTCGATGGCGAGTGGCTTGATGGTCGTTTGGAGTGCACTCATGCGGACCTCTATAAGAAATAATTTCAGAAGCAATAAAGTCAGTAAGTCACATTTAAAGGCCGTGATAGGTTAAACGGGCATGGCACTTTTTTAACATCATTAATTCCCTCATTATTAAAGTTATAATATAGTCTGATTAAAGAAAATAAAAAGTTAGTGAATGCAGTGTATTGCATGAGTTAATTGGTAATTCATAATGTTAGTATCGGAAAATTTTATTGAAAAGTATTAAAAAGTTGATAAGTAACAAAAAGTATCGAATAATTTGATAGTATTCAAACAGTGTCCATAGCACCGAAAAGCATTGAAAAAAAAACAATACGCGGCGAAAGAGTAGAAAATTGCCGAATAATCTAAAAGTATCAATAATAATTGAAAACTATCGATCAAACAAAAGTACCCATAATCATCGAATAATTCGAAAAGTTTTGAATAGTAGCGAATATAAAAAGGCCGATAAATTTCAAAAAAATACGAATACCATTGAAAAAGCCGACTAATGTTCAAAAGTATCGTAAGACATGCAAAAATACGTTAAATGTCGATATGTAACGAAGATGTTATTAAATTTGAAGAAACATATATGGTATAGGAAGTTTCGAGATAAATCGAAAAATCGATAAACATCGGTAGCGAATAGCGTAAAAAAACTTGATTTAAGCCGGATAGTTTCGACTACTATCAAAAATTGAAGAGTATAGATAATTATGGAAAAGTTGATATACTAAGTACATGCTTCAAAAAATCCACGGAAAAATGATGACATCACATACTCTTTGATATAAATAGATTTTATTCTTCAACATAGTTCCCTTCGAGGGAGATACACTTCATCCAACGGTCCTACAACATTTCGATACCATTTTTATAGTAGTTGACGTCGAGGCTCTCAAAATAGGCATCAGTTTCGAACTCGGCCTCCTCATTTGAGTAAAATTTCATTCACTGGAGCCATCTTTTCAAGTTTGGAAACAGAAAGTAGTCGTATCGCAATTCGTTGAATTTTGCCATTGTTTTGACCGATGAATAAGCTCATGGTGAAACAGCACTTCCAAAAAATATATCGATTTAAGAGTGGTGGTGCCATCCCACTATCCCAACTTTTTGAACTATGAAGTATGTGCATACGTAGAAAGGTACCGAGAACGATTGTAGATATCATAGATAAAAAAGTTGATGAAAATGGATAAGTAACGAATAATAATAAAAAAGTAAGTAAAAGCCTTTAAGTACCGCTAAATAACGAGTCAGTCCGCAAAGTATTAAAAAGTCGAGAAGTATCGCAAACTATGAAGATTGTTGATAACTGATGCATATTGAAAAAATTCATAGAATATCGAAACATATCAAAAAGTAACAAACAAGAAAAATGTAGAATATGTTGACAAAATAGACGAATATTCAATAACTCACAAAACTTATAAAACATCGAATTGGGGTAAAACTTGAAACGATGTCGACGATATTCGAGTATGGAATAAAATAGAGAAGCAGACTTTCATATAAAATTTCTTCAAAGTCCCATAGTCAATTGAATTTGTAAAAGAAAAAATCTTAGCCTACATCGCCAACTATGAACAAATTTTTGGAGCTTGAAATCCATGGTATTAATTTTTTCTGTCAGCTTATATCGCTTCTATGAATAGAAACCTTAAAACCTTTAATGTTTTGTACTAATTTGTGTAAAAATCCAACGATAGTAGCATTTCAATTGCCAAGATCAGCTTTGAATTTCGGTAAGTCATTCCTTATTTGTTTTAGGTTCAGCAATGGCATTGCGAAGAAAGTTCACAAATCAAAAAATTAAGAGAATCACTGACTGAAATTTTGCCAAATATTCAAATCCTTAACGTGGAGAATGGAAAGAGTTTTTTTTTAAAAATATTTTTTGTTTAATCTCGGCTTTTTGGTCGGAGGCAAGGTGCGAGTATGTAAAAAGATTCTCATCAAATAGTCAGGTCCTAGTTTTTGTACGACTGTGCAACTTATGACACTCAGCAAAATATATAAGATCTAACAATTTTAACAAAAACTCCTACTACACTTACAGATCACTACCAGCAATCAGAAAAGTATAAGTTATGTGGAAAGGAAAGAGTTTGCGTACGCCACTTTCTTTGTAAAAATGATGAAATCATTACTGATGGAACAGGTATTATCGACAAACGTGCAGGTGGTCCCACACATGTTACTAATGGAAAAAATAACTTGGACATTTCTCGGAAGAAAAAGCAAATATCAACCGAAAGTTCACGTTCCTCACAATATATTGAAGATGCTGAATGTGGTAACTTCGAAATATGTTGTAATCTACCAAAACAGGTAAATCAATGATTTCATGTGTAGGTACCTAAGTGAATTTAAAATCAATCCTCAATTTCGCATAATTTCAAGTCAAATCTTACAACACTACCTTTGGCGCATGTCGGCTGTGACTATCTCAAGCCTAATGGATTAGGATTTAGAAGAACTGTAGATGATAGCGCACATAACGTACGATTTGGTAAGTTCTCTTGGATGGTTGCAATTTTGCGTGAAATACCAGATCCAGAGGGAGATGCTGTTACTACTTATGTGTGTGGTGGAGCGCTTATAGCTCCCAATGTTATATTAACTGCGGCGCATTGCGTGGAAAATCACATAGCACAAACTCTAATTGTACGCGCTGGTGCACGGAATACTCAAATTAATAACGAAATACTTCAGCATCAAAATCGTCGAGTTCGTAAAATAATTTTGCATGAAAAATTCAACAAAAGTACACAATTCAATGATATTGCACTAATGATTACGGAAAGCCCTTATGATTCCCATGATAATGTACGCTCAATCTGTTTAACACCAGAAAACACAAACTTCGACCTCTATCACTGTCTTGTCACTGGGTGGGACAAAGTTAATTGCAGAATAGAAGGCAAACAGCAAGTAGTTTTGAAAAAGTTTTACTTGCCGGTAATGCTAAGAAATCAATGCCAAACAAGCTCGCGTATAACTCGAATGGGTCAATATTTCAATTTGCATGAGAGCTTTATTTGTGCGGGTGGTGAGCTTGGCAAAGCGTCTTGCAACAGAGATGGTGGATCCCTGCTGGTTTGTCCAATTGAAGATAAAGATGGCCATATCAATCATGCTGGTATTGTGGCATGGAGCATTGGATGTGGTAAGGAAAATGTTCCTGGTGAATATGTAAATGTGGCCTACTTACATTCATGGATTAACGAAAAATTGTCAAATTTGGTCATTTAACAGCATAAAGATCTTAATATTTTATTACGAACTTTTGGTGCAATTTAATGAGTAATTGTCATATATATAATTATGAGAAAAGATCTTTTTACAAAAAAAAAAATGTTTTAGTATTATAAGAGAAATTTTCAAGCCTCGAAACATTATTTATTTATTTTTGGCGAAAGAAACTTTAGTTGCTTAAAGTTTTAACTCAGTTTTATCATAAATACTATTAACATTTTTTAAATAAAACTAATTTTACATTCAAAATAATCTAGTAATGGCATGCAGAATCAAGTAATCCATGTATTACCAAAACTGGATTAATGTAACAGATGTACATCTATGAGATATAATAATATTGTAATGAAAACGGAGTTTATAGTCATTGTTTCAACCCATGTTATACACCCATGATCATTGATACACAGAGAAATTTCATATTTGCCAATCATTTTTTGCTATCTTGTTTTCTGAGTAACCCCACAAGTTTTCAATGGCGTGTACAGTGATTGAATGGGATAAGTGTGTCCATTGATTTAATTTTCTTCAAAACACTTCATGACTAACTTGGACGTGTGTTTTGAGTTATTATCCTGCTGATATATCCAACGAAGATCCATAATTTCTTAAGCACATGACAGCATTGTGTTTTCCAAAATATCGATGTATTCAGCTGTCACCATTTTGTGCGATGTTTGGGAAATTGGAGCGACTCTGTTCAACGAAAAACAGTCCCATACCATAATATTGCCGCTAGCATACTTAACGGTCTTTTTTGTGAATCGTACATGGAAACCTAACCTCTGTATCGTCTGATATTTCTTCCGGAGTCATTTCCAATAAAATTTATTTTGATCTCATCGCTCCATAAAATATTTTGCCATTTTTTTTTTCACCATCAAGGCTCGACCAGCTGGTGTGAGACTTTGCTAAATTTCACCTCATGTCCAAATTTATCGCACGCGTCTGCGGAACCTTTTCAGCGATTCTTCCGGTGAGGTTTGCCTATTGCAAACGACGACGGATTGTAGGTGCGCTAGGAACATTTCCGATTTCCGCAGAAAAGATCTTTTTTTTGAGATTATAACTAAGTATTTGACGATCAACTGCTGCAGTTTGTCTACCTGTAGTTTGCTTTCCTGTTTTTCCATAAAAATGTTTTGCACAAACCTTGCAAAGGTTCCTGTTTTTGCTTAGGCTCAGGACCAATCGCCTTTCTTTTGCAATGCAATGACTATTCCTGAACATATTTTTAATAAATTTTGCATTATTTATTTGAAAGTAATACGTGAACTTAAATACTTTCACCGTTTTTAAAAAAAATAATACAAAAAAATTATAAGCTAAGAGTTAAAATTGCAAAACATAACAAGTGCATCAATTATTTTTTTCGAAGAATTTTCGACCGTTGACGATTAAATTTCAATAGCGAAAAAATTGGGGTTGTACCTTTTTTAGTTTTCACATTAAACGGCATTACCAGATTGCATTTTTTAGATTTAAAAAAAAATAAATATAATCTATATTCAATTTTACCAAATATGGAATTCATTTGAGATTGAGTGAAAATCTTTTTGGTGTATCTATTATTTTGATCATGGGTGCATAACAAGAAATCATTCAAATCATTAAAACAACTTGTATAAAAAAATTAAAATTATATTATATAGATCATGTATGTCTATTTATATTATAAGTAAGTAGGTAATATATGTATACATAATAAATCTTAAAAATTTTGTGTGCTTAATTATTATTTTGCTTTTTAATAGATTGGGGCTTTCCTTTTTATTCACGTAGTATTCCCCAGGGCCAGATGGTATCATTAGTATTAGCTGATAACACTAACAGCATAATTTCATTAAATAAACAATTGAATCTTATTAAAATAATGTGTTTTATTTTTATATATAACATATGATCGTATTTATATAGCACTATAAAATAAACAATGCGATAACCTTATAAAAATTAATAGGAATAATCACATTGTCCGATTTGAATGAACGGTAACAAAATAAATTTTAGTTACTCGTTTGGAAATTCCCAATGCCATAAGAAGTCTAAGTCCATTAAGAAATTCTTCGAATCGCAATTAGTTAAGAAATTATGATAAAAATAACAAAGGCGCGTGCAACGCAACTGTACCTTTTGCATACTGGTGCATCACGCCGCGCAGCACTTTTTCATCGCAATTTTACATAATTTTAAGGACCAGTAGACCGACCATAGTTCGGCTATTTTTTTGTTGAAATTGAAAAGTCGGAAAAAATATGCAAAATTTTTAAATTGTATTTGCATGTATGGGACAGTTGAAAATAGTGCATCACCCGAGACGAGGCGAGGTTCTAGTTGTTCTCGGTCTCTCCACGTTTTATAAATTTGAGTCTCGCCTCGCCGCGTTCTCGGACGAGGACTTGCAATCACATACCTCACCTCGCCTCGCCTCGGTAAGAACCGAGGATTTTATTTAACTGAAAAAAAACTATCAGGCCTGTATATTGTCGGCATTCAAGCAAAATTGACTGTCTGCATACAAATAATAAGTGGATGGCGCTTATTAATCGTTTAATTATGTATACATCCTCTTAAATTTGTGATATATTATTTTCGGTTGTTAAAAAAAATGGTCAATTTTGCTTGTATGCCAACGATATATTCAACGAGCAAAGCCGGCACGCGTTGCTACGCCTCAAGAGGTAGAATAAAATATGTATATGTTTTTATTTTTGGTGGATTGAATCATATATGATGATTGAGCTATGATGAATTTAATTCTTTTCTTATATGGGACGGTGTGGCATTGTCCATTTTTATTCAAATCAAGCTAAGCTACGAACCTTTTACAAACTATAAGAATAATATGTACCAAATCTTATCCATTTACGTCATATAGTTACTGAGATATAAAAAAAAAGTTTATTCATCTGCGCCATATCATAAGAAACATAAACACATGCCAAATCTTCAGGCGATCGGTTGAACGGTTTTGGACATTAACAACAAAGTTTTTACCGAACGTTGGGGTCCCGTTATTAAATCTTTCATCATATAATAATAACAAAAGAGAGTAGTAGCTGTATTATTCTAACTCTCATTCGATTAGAGATCATTTTAGTACTGCTGACTCTAAAGACCGAAGATATGACGAAATATATGGACTCTAAATAAAAGTAATCTAAGCTGAGCTTCTTAATGTGAAAGCAACGTGGTGTGAGTTCGGTGTGAATCGGTTAACCGGTCTTCGAGAAAATGATATTTAAAAAATATTTTTGAATGAGGGCCCCGCTAAAGATGCACTCAAAATAAAAGTTTTTTAGCCTTATCTGTGCTTTCCAATAAATAAATATCGAGTCAAATTTCAAAAAATAGTATCAAAACAAAAAATACTGCACTTACTTCCGATACGAGCTGGTGTTAAAGCGAGGCACCTCGTTCTCAGAACCGAGAACGAGGCGAGGTGCCGGTGTGATCTCGCCTCGCCTCGGTCGAGCGAGGCAAGTTTACTTTTCCACCTCGTCTCGGTCTCGCCTCGTTCTCGCCTCGATCTCGCCTCGTTCTCGCCTCATTTAACGAGGTTGCCTCGCAGCCTCGGTAAAGCACTAGTCGAAAAGGCTGACAAAATACGATGGTGCCCGGTTTTGTTTATGTGATACCTTAACCATCTTAAATTTCATAAGTTTTCTTGTTATAAAATTTATAAATATTGTGGGCTGTGCCACGTCCGTCAACGATTTTCGTCAGTGATTTATCTTGTAATAATCATTACTTCAAGTGGTCATATCTTCAAAATGATTATGAAAATCGTGTGCCGTTTTTGAGTTAAATTGAATCAAATTTTTAATTATTGAAAAGTGCCACTGCTACTCTCTCTATTCCGCCTACTTTGGTAGAATTTAAGAAATTTTTGATCCGCATCCGTCAACCAAATTTTATTACAATATCTTAAATGGCTTGCAAGACATGTCGATACAAAAATTAAAGTTTTGGGCTGTGTCACGCCCCCATTAGAGTCTTTAAAAATTTAAAACCTGGTCCAATCTTAATTTTGTTCACATTTGCGCCAAGTCCGCAAGTTCTTCAAAATTGCTGCAGTCGTTTTTGAAATAAAGTTCAGCCATATATGTATATAAATTTTATATAAATTTATAAATATTTGTATAAATAATACATTTATTGACATACAAATTTAGCTCGTTAAATAATAGTTGATAAGAAACCTTTCTATTCAGCCCTAACTGTTAATTAAATTTTGTCTATGGTATTTATACGATAACCTTCTTTTGTAGCTAAGTCTGACAATTGCTGCAGTATCACAAAGGTCTACCGTTTGCAAAAAAGTCTCAGTTTTAGTCATCAAAAAATTAGAAAACCTAAGTTGTTTTTTGAATATTAAACATACAGACTTATTAAACATTATAGCATATATTATTATATTCTCTGAATCATGTTGTAAGGTTACATCTTTCTCAAGTGCAACCGCAAGCGAATGAGAAAAATCTATGAATACTTGATTTTGCGTTAACTATGACCGTTGTAAAAAAATCATTATTTTCCTTAGTAAAGTCGCATCTAATTATAGCTATTAAAGTATGCACCTTTACATATATATTACTTTATGCGGCTTTTAATTTCGATCAACGCTGATGTAAAGTACAGCAATTCGATTTTCATTAGTTCTATTTTGCTTTACAATCAAGTCGGATCGGAATCTTTTGTGAGGAGTAAATATAATACGTATAACTATATTCGGTATTGAGGACAAAGGTATTTCTGCAGTTGGTAATAATTTTTTGTTGTTTTAAGTCATTAATGAGGAGGCTTAGAAAAAGCATAAAAATCCTGCTTTAGGTATTGGAGCATTTCCACAAAAACCGAACTAATCTAGTAAGTCTAGCCAACTATTTATATATCTACTAGTATATAAAACTGTCTTACAATCTTCATCCAGACCAAACTGTTCATTTCCAGAACACCGCAAGCGTTCAGTAAAAAAAAATATTTGAGAATTGTAATCTTTAGCGGATATGGCTTCTCCTAAAAATTTAAAATTTTGCTTTGCCGTACAAAAAACGACTTTCACTTTGTCTATTTGCATATGAATAATCACCCGGACCAACAGTGCACAGTATCCTTGCATAAATGGGTGTGGCACTTCCTATAGCAGCAATTACTTTCAGTTATCATAACCATGATATTTTCGAAGAGAAATTGGAATTGGACAAGTAGGCGCAGTGTAGTCTAATGTTTTTAATTTTGTTTCAAATTTAAAATTTTATAAACTTATTCTATTTGCTTTGAGCATTTCGATTCCTTCGATAATTATCGTGATATTTGTTACTGATTGATTATTTCCGACTTTTCGAGTTAATTTCTTTTTTTTATGCATTTCAACTTTCATAAGTTTCTGCCCGAACTTTTCAACTCTGCTTCTTCGATATTAACCCATTCTTTCGGTGTTTCTTTTTTAAATATTTCGGCTTAACCTCTCTCTTCTTTTCAATGTTTTTCAATACAAGTTAACTTTTATTTAATTTCTGCAAAACTATTTAATACTTTTGGTAGTTTTCGATGTTTATCGATATTATTTAATAGTTTTTGATATTTTCTATGCTCTTTGATTAATCGGCTTTTACGTTGCTGCTCTATGCAATTTGGCTACAATCACTTCTTCGATGAATTCAATACTTTTCGATGTACTCGATTTTTTCAATACAATTCGAATTTTTTTTCACAAATATATATGTATGCTTAGTCGGCAATAATTTAAAAAAATATCAGATGAAAAGCGATGTGTTTATTTTTAGTATAAGAAAAAAAATTGAAGTTGGTTTACAATACGCATAATTTGTGAAAAAGCAGAAAAAGGCATGGCAGATTTTTTTTACGTTCCACAAATCGTTTGCGCCGTTCGCAGGTTTGATCTAGGAATCTAAAATTTTTGGAGAGTTTTTTTTAACCCGATTTTATAATAAGCAAAAAATTACTTTTTTCGGGCATATTTTGTTCGATGGGTAGAAGCTCCCATAAAACTAAAATATCTAAAACGCTATACCTCGACACCTACGGTAAACTTTTTTAACGTTTTTTCGTAAAGATTTAACGAAATCAGGCACAAGGTTTGAGCTAAGAAGCTCAACAATTAAGCTCGGGACAATTATTTTTAAACCTTAAAAATTTTCAAAACAAACACCGTAATGTACATAGTATAATTGATCAGGATATAAGAGTCCCATAAATTTTTGTTTAAAATACTCTTATGTTGCTTACACACATACTATCGTTAAGCACCTTAAATATGAATTTTGAAAAGCGGTTTCATTTATTTTCATTAGAAAGTTGATGCAAACGTTTTTTTTTTGAGTTTTTCCCATTATAGCAGAAAGTTCGGCCTTTATTAATTTTAAATCTTTTTTTTTTATCAAACTATTTAAGTGATTAGTTGGACAATTACATTAATTTCTGTTTTTGATGTTCGTAACTCCGCTAATAATGTAATAAAAAAGATATATAGTAAAAGTAACTAATTATACATGGTACATACATCTTCAGTGTAAACTAGTGTAATCGGTCAAATTAAATTTGTTTTTCTATCAAAATTCCCGAATTTCAACGGAGTTCCGTAAAAAATATCGTAACATTTTTCAAAATGATATTACGATAAAAATGTTTGTACTGATCCATTTTTCTGGAAATTTTTTATTAAAGGTATTTCTCTTTTTACTAAATTTTAAGTTTGGTGCGCAAGTGATAGGATATATTTTTTTCGAATTTTCAAGGTTCATGTTTTCGGTTCAAAAAGTAATTTTCCAAAAATATATAGCTTTTGAATAGTTTGATAAAAATATTGAAAAACAAAAAACTGAGGTAAGCTTCAACCAGTAGTAAGGAACAGTTCATATATTACGTAACGCCCTTCGGCAGAGTTCGAGAAATGTAACAGCCTGTTACAGTTTGGGTTCGGGTTTATATGACAGGTTGTGAGACAAGAAGGGGAGGGGCAAAAATATTCGTAAAATTAGATGAATAATCCGAAACCACGTTCCGATTTTCACATAAGAAATTGAAGCAAAGCTCTGTCTTTTCCCCTAATCTCATTCATTTGGAAATGAATAAATAAAATAACATTGTGTGTAGTGTTTCACCGAAACCGTTAAATATCGTTCTAGGTCCCGATAACGACAAGATACTTAAAAAATATTTCTCGTATGATCGAGGACGAGAACGAGAAAGGACTGGCTGATATCGCGTTCTCGGCGCTAATGGAGTGTTCATCGTAAGTTACGTTAAACTCAACAACGACACGGACATTAAACACTAAATTATAGCCGAGAACGAGATATCGGCCAGACATTCCTGATCACAAGAACATTTAAAAAGCAATATCTTAGGACCCATAGTAGCTGGCGTTTTGTCTGCGATAAGCACACCCAAAATCTGAGCTTTATTGACCAAAACACTGAAATTGCTATGGTAAAAAAAAATCGAGAAAAATCGCTGATAACGAGACGAGAACGACACAGATCGAGTAGGAGACTATAAATTTGGCGCCACTACGAGCACGATATGATAAATTTTTGAATCATCGTATCGTTCTCGTATCGGTGAAGCACTAACCTTGGACCGTTTCAAGTAGATAATTTTGCAAAAAAAAGTTTTTAAATCGAATCATTTTAGAAAGGGAAAAGAAATGTAATTAAAGGCACATATTTTTCGAGATGAATATACTCATAGATCAATTTAGACTTGAAATGGTTGCAAAAATCGATCAAAGTATGAATTGGGCCAAAAATTCGTGTTTCGTCTCGCGTTTCCTGAATGGTTTGTGTATCTTTTTGGTTTGAATACAAAACTGCAGATACACATTTGCTGTTCGAATAAAACTTTTAGTTTATGGCAGATTTTTCGTGAAATTTGATCAAAGTTTTGGCTTAAAATTCTAAATTCATGAAACATGAACATGAGACATAAATCATTGTTAAACAAGCATGTGATTAGAAGCTTCTCATGGAGAGCAAACAGAAGGGCTGAAGCATCCTTCGCATCTTCACTTAGAACAAATGTGATGCAGTATGTTTGACTATACCCTCTCGTTGAACCAACCAGATTTCGTATTAAAACTAAATAGCTGACCTATACTTACATGTCTCAGGTCATCCAGGTCATGAAATTAAAACGACCCAAGTGCTTTGTGGCGTTTTCTAGCATGTGCGGGACAGGAGCAGAGAAGATGTTTAATATTTTCCTCTTCCTAAACAGCTTCACAGCTTTTACAGAAGTCAAAGGACCTAACACCTAATCTCTCCGCATGGCGATGAGGCAGTGGCCAGTTATGACTGCAAGAATTGACGAGACACTTTGTCTAGTGCGAGAAATTAGTTTTGACGAACGTTTAGCATCCCATTTCGGCCAGATTTGCCTAGTTATATTGCAAATTGACCCATGAGTCCATCTTTTGTTAACAATTTTTTAGCATTTTCTTCTTTAGGCAGTTACAGGTAGCAAGTGGCATGCCAACACCTTCCTTGTCCTGAGGACTTTGTGAGTTGTTCGCTGCCTAGCAAGCTCATCAGCTTTTCAATTGCAGTCAATGTTGCGATGCCCAGGCACCAAGATGAGGTAAATGTTGAAATGTTGAGCCATCTCATTTAGACACGAGCGACATTGTTGGGCCACTAGTGAGTTTGGGAAGACTGATTCTAGAGATTTGATAGCAGCCGGACTATCTGACTAAATCTTGATATCCTTTTTGGATACATTCATTCTCAGCCAGGCTGCTACCTCTTCTATCGCTATGGCCTCTGCCTGAAAAACGTTACAACGATCTGGTAACCTCGCAGCAATTCTTATCTTCAGTTCATTAAAGTAAATACCGTAACCGACCTCGTATTTAGCTTGGAACCATCTTTGTATCTATGTATAAATTAATATGGCCCTTTCTCCCCGAGAGTCCTCCCTTCCAGTCATCCCTAGATGGACTGGGAGTTACGTAATTCCTATTGAATAAGATCACTGCAACAATACGGTCCAAATCGGAGGGTACCGAGCTCAAGCTATGAAGGATAGTTGAGTATCCTGTTCTGCCCTCGGACCAGATAGATAACTAACCAAAATCTTTAAGCATAATAAAATAGTTTTTGCTAGTTCTAAACATTTAAAATTACTTACAATATCAAATTTTTTTAGGTTTTTAAGCGTTATGCTTATATTATCATGTTAATTTTACCAATTCTACTGATATTTGGAATATCATATGCCCTCCCGCAAGGCACGATTGTAAAGGAAATCTCAAAACCTCAAACAGAAGAGTATAAATCATGTGGAAAGGCAAAACTTTGCGTCCCTTTGTTTCTATGTAAAAACGATGTAATTGTAACTGATGGAGCAAATCTTATCGACGCTCGTATTCCTCAAAGCACAAATAATTCCAGCCGCGAGAGAAGACAAGCATCTTCCTTAGAAGAAAATGAATGTGGATACTTAGAAAGATGTTGCAACAGGCCAGACAATGTGAGTGAGGCTTTTTCATACACACTTATATGTATATGTAAATATGTGTAAGTAATCATTTCTTTTTAATTTCAGCCAAAGACACCAATTATTACATCAGTTCCAAATGCTTTGACTGAGCCAATTATGAAATCTGTGGATTCAGAAAATTATGTCGGCTGTGGCCATCGCAATCCTGATGGTATAGGAATTAAGATTGGAACTGATGATACAGCCCTTGAAGCACTATTTGGTGAATTCCCTTGGATGGTTGCTATTCTCAGTGTGGTAATAGGTCCAGAAGAAACTGTTAATTTGTATGAGTGCGGTGGATCACTGATAGCTCCGAGTGTTATTGTTACTTCGGCACATTGTGTGAAAGATCGATCAGTCAATTCGTTGTTTGTGCGCGCTGGTGAATGGGATACTCAGACAGAGGACGAAATACTTGAAGATCAAGATCGTAACGTTAAAGAAATAATTGTACATGAAAACTTTAACAAATCTTCTCTAATCAATAATATTGCACTATTAATTGTGGACAGTCCCTTTGAATATCAGGACAATGTACAACCCATATGCTTACCACCACAAAACACAAACTTTGATCTCTCCCGTTGTTATGCTACTGGGTGGGGCAAAGATAAGTTCGGAGAAGAAGGCAAGTTCCAGGTGCTTCTCAAAAAAATCGAATTGCCAGTTATGCCAAGGGACCGATGCCAAGCAAACTTGCGCACGACACGTTTGGGAAAATTGTTCGATTTGCATGAGAGCTTCATATGCGCGGGTGGTGAGCTTGGTAAAGACACTTGCAAGGGTGATAGTGGATCCCCATTGGTTTGCCCCATAGCTGGTAAAGATGGCCAATTTTATCAGGCGGGCATAGTAGCCTGGGGCATTGGATGTGGCGAAAAAGATATTCCTGGTGTATATGCAAATGTGGCTCAGTTGCGACCATGGATTAATGAGAAATTGTCCAAGATGGCAATTAACTTTCGTCATTTTACAGCATAATTAGATAATCATTTTATACATTCAATAAAAGGATGTGTTTATTTTTCGAATATTATTACATATAAGCAAATTGTTTAAATAAATGCTAATAGATATCATAATTTGTTCATATTTTACAATGACATATAAAGAATAATAATCGGTGACTATAATTTGGTTTTGGAATGCTCATAGGTTTCGATATTTTACAATGTCGCAACAAAAACTATAACTGGATCTGAAAATGTTCTTAAAATTATGTTATTGCAATCAAGTGTTCGAGGAAACTATTATACCTTATCTAGATATATTATCTACTCCAAAAACTTGTTTCAATGTATAGTAATGGGTTATACACGTGTATATCTCTTTCTAAGAGATCCTTAATATTGTTGCCTAGCGAGCGTACGTCTTCCGTTTTATTAACGTTTCAAACTACTTACATCGGATGTGGAATTAGGGTCTAATTTGAGTTGAAGCTTTGTGAATTTTTAGCAGCACGTAATTTTTAGAATATATTAAGGTTGAGGCCCCTTGCTTGAAGGTTAGTATTGTGACTTAAAAATCTTTTGTAACGGGCAAGGCTAAAGCAATACATGTTTTTTATCCCAAAGAAAAGTGCAGATTTTATTTTCTAACGATTGGCAGATTTAGGTTGAATGCAGGAATTCTGTAAAAAGTACTCTTCTGTACTCTGTAGTATCAATACCTTTCTAGCAAAGGCTACACGCAGTTTCATAGGAAGCAAATTACTTGATGATTTGATATCTTAACATATACAATTTTAAGTAAATAGGTCCTTCAGCTAGTAAGGTTTTTTTCCAGTAGAATTTTCACAAAAGTCTTTTTCGTTATTGACGATTGTGGCCATTCGCTAGAACTTTCTCGAAACTTGCCATTAAAGTTTAGTAACAAGTTATCTTAGTTTCTAGTCTTCATAAATGGACGAATTAGATATCATAGAACTATTTCAATACTCTACGAAAATGAATCTTTATGGATTTTGTAGCTGTCCTGCAACAAATTGATGCTGCAAATTGTTGATGTCTTATCCTCGACAGTTCCTTAAAATTTAACTTTTGAGTATAATCAACTGCTAGGTACGTCTAGAAACCAATGTTTAGGTACATTTTCCTAGTAAAGGGAACAAGAATGATATTGAATGGGTTGAAAGAACATTAAACATTGCTAACATATACAAAATTGAGCGAGCGCATTACACGATGTCAGTGATAAATTTTGACTCTAATAATTATATTGGCACATTATTTTATCGAACTTCAACTGATAGCAAACACCAATATTCATATGAAATATCACAAATCGGTTAATACTTTTTAAAATAAAATGCTCAAGGTACAATCAGGCATTGAACCTTGGACCACAGGGACTAAATTTACCAGCATTTCGCTTTCCTCTGCACAAAACTCTTTTTTTTAAAGAAAAAGTTCTTTGATTTTTGTTGCGCATATGTTACCAAAATTTACTAAAATGTGCAAATATTTTCTAAGTCCTACAAAAATTTCCTAAAGGTTACTAAAACAAAGGTAGCTAATTATTTGAAAAATTATTATTATTTCGAATGATATAAGAGGCCGTCTATTAATTACTTGAGGTGTTTTTTTTTTTAAATTCGGACTCCCTCCCTCATCTTGGTGAGATCTGGATGTGTTCATATATTTTGCACTATTATTAACAAAGGGTATTCATGTGTTTGCTCTATTGTGATAATTGGACAAATGATGTCCATATGTTTTGGTAAAGTAGGTAGTATATTAGACTTATCGACATCCATCCGTGCAGCCACTTCAGCCTATCGTCCACGGGGCACAGTAGCTCTTCAACCGGATGGGTAACAACATGCGCGTCTTGGGCCGGGGTATGGCATGTGAAAGCAATTGAAGAGGTGTCGATTTCATTTTCGTCATCGCTAATTTAAATAGTGGCATTTTCCGTTTGATAGGCCCAAAAAACTCAAATTAAATTGATAAATAGAAAATTAAGACACCGCTAGACAGACAGATCGAGACAGACGGTCAAAAATACTGCGCGAAAATAATATAAGCTTTGACGGGAAAAATATACTTTTCACTGATATAATGTCATTTAAACTTTAATTACTTTCGAGATTTAAGAAAACGTTTCATTCTGTGTCTTTTCAATCTCTTGGGTTGCACAAATGATCATTTTTATCAGGGAACTTCAGCCTTGCCTCCTTTTACAGACAATTAGCTTTTTGCTGGCACGTTTGTTTCACCTTGTCGGGATGCCGTTTCACATACGCATTGTAAAAGCTTTGATACAAACACATATGCATTAGCCATAATAAATCCGGCTTATTATATATAATATATTTTCTAAACGTTACATCCGTTATGGTATGGGGAAGCGATTTCAAGAAAAGGCAAAATCCCTCTTCTTTTTATTGAAAAAGGCTTAAAAATTAACGCAAATTACTACGTGGAAGAGGTTTTGAAGAAGCATTTGTTGACACACGCCACGCAGTTGTTTGGTAATGAACGACATTGCTTCCAGCAAGACTCAGCTACAGCGCACAAGGCTAAAATTGTTCAGATTTGGTGCAAAACGGTACTTCCGTGTTTTATCTCGTCAGATGAATGGCCGTCCTCTTCCCCTGACCATGACGAATTTGAAAAAATTCGTATATGGACTTTCCCAGAAATGCTAATTCAAGATTGATTCGCTTGCGCATCAATGGCCACTTCCGCTAGTCTCAACATACTACTTAGATAAAAGCAAGTGATTTTAGCACTGAATATATGCGAGCTGCATGAAAATCAATTTAAAATGGTTTCCATAAATTACTGCACTTGTTTTGTGTAGTTTGTTATAAAGTTAGATATGCTAAGGACAAAAAACTCTAAGGAAATGCATTTAAAGCAAAGTTCAAAACTACTCTGAGTAAGTGAAATGTATCCATGTCTGCTGCAATGGTACTCAAAGAAAATTTTGGGGGGTGGGTTACAGTCTCAGTTCCAGCAAATCGCGATATTCTTGCACTCGGTGCAACTAATAGGATTATTCGGTATTCTTCAACGAAATCGGTTGAGTCGCATTTTCTTTATTTGCTAATGTTTTTATATTTTTAATTCGATTATCATCATCGTAAGATAACAATAGCAAGCCGTTTATAATAGTTGTGCGAAAAGATATCTGGAAAGATTCTTTGGCTTTCAAAATTATACTGATTAATCTTTCACAGGAATAAAAAGTTTCCCGTACCATTCCTTTGAACGAATATTTATCTTATAATTTTGTACACCATTGTCATGTAGGATGAGTCTGCAAGGATGTCAGAATATGACGTCGCTAGCTTTTTCTACAACGAAGGGGCTGCAATATTTTGCCATCGATAACAGAATAGTCACAGCTTTAATGGCATTATCCTTCTCTTCATCGGTTGCGCTGGCATACAATTCCTACTCCAACTCCTTTTGCGTCAAAACTTTTTTCATAAAATGAGGATTACAATCAATTTTACTATTCATTTTTACAAAATACACGTTTCGATATAATAAACCGTCACAAGTAACACATTCTATAAACTGAGCTAAAAAATAATGAGCACCAACAAATTAAATATCTCGGTTTGGGCCTATTTCAAGAAAATAGGCTCGTATAAAAATGACCTTTAATTAACGTCTAAAGAATATCTCATTACATCGCCGACAACACATTAAATCAAAAGATTTTATTATTTCTAAACAAGAATAACGTGTTTCAGAAGCAAATTATTTGATTTTAGATTGTAGCCACCTGTCAGTAAAAAGAACATGCAAGTCAAGCACAAAGATTTGCTATCGTACGAGCGCATGATCAAGAGTTGTTTAACAACTTTACCTGATTGTAGCTTAGCGCGCAAATAAAATTATTTTTCATTTCGATCGAAGATTTCGCTATCAAGCTTCAGTTGCAACCCCATTAGTTACCTTTTGCTACTCAACCAACTCGGACTTAAACATCTTTAGAAGAAGTTCTGTTAGTCGACAGCGGCTTGTGATATTATCTCATCGATATCGCGGATATATTCAAACATCCGGTATGAATAATTTGGTTTTTATTGATATGAATAAAAATTATTTATGGCAAATTCAGCTACATAGATAGTATGTAAATAAACATGTTGTTGTTTTATTTAATGCACACGGATGATAAGAATCTTAACGATGATGCAGAACTACAAGAGGAAACTATGACTGTAAAGTCGTTGAAGCTCTATATAAGTCACCTGACAGAATATACCCAATTGAATAAATTCAGAATAATCTCATGTTCTAAAGTGATTCATAACACTGTTAATCCAATAATTTACTCATTTTGAAGTAAATGCCCAATGCAAAAAAAAAAACTACCAGCAAAAACTTAATTTTTCGAAATTTGAGCAAAACATTTAAGAAAATTGCATTTAAAATCTTTTTTCTATTTTTCAGTTCTACACATTAGGATGTACCGACATAAAATTAATTATCGAATTTCAAGTGTTCCGGAAAAATTCTGGAACATGAGGCTATCTTGAACATGTCTTATCATATGAACTGTTGTATACTGTGCCATACCAAATATTAATGGAAGGAGGTCAAAACAGTTTTTAATTCTAAAGCAAAAAATCCAAGAAGGACTGTAGTCCGATTAAGTCATCATTGCTTCGCTTATCAGCCCTTCAGCGGCTTATTACTACAGCGCTGCATGAGAAGTGGGTGCGTAGCCATAAAAATTTCGGATAAGTCAAGTTTCCAAACATAGAAAGAGCATTTCATAATACAGTGAAAGCTCGTTAATCCGAAGGCGCGTAATCCGAATTGAATTTATGACGCGTTACATACTCTTTACTCCGCATTGATTGCAACTCTGTAATCCGAATCTTTATTTTATTTTTATTCTTCTATTTTTTATTGCTGTGTCTAGGTTTGTTAAACTTTTTTGACAAAAGCAAGAATGCAATATAAAAAACTAAAGGGAAATCATTGAGATTCAGAGCCTACTATGATTGATATACTGGTGTCGTATTGCGTTTAGTTATTGATTGGCATTAAAAGCAAAAACCTCAATTTGAATTTAGTATGATATGGCCAAAAAACGTGCACATAGAACGCTATCATTAGCAGATAAGCTTAAAAAAATTTAAGGAATTAAAAATTTTTCGAATATAGAGTTAATTCATATATGTATTATACATAAAAACAGCCTATTCAGTAATCCGAATATATCGTTAATCCGAATTAGGGTCAGCAATCATTAATTCGGATTAACGAGCTTTCACTGTATTACTATGGCACACACTAAGCACACTGGTATTCTGATCGTTAGTCCCAGCTCTCAATTGGCAGGAATTGACTGACTTACTAAGGAGAAGTCACATCCACCTTGCTGTGAAATTTGGTCATATCTTATGTCCTGACTTTGATCGAAGCCGAAGAAGCATTGAAGGAGCAGATGATTTTGCCAAGAAAAGGTTGGAGATATCAATCGCGTTCGTATGTACGCCACTGAAGAGCTCTATGTAGTACAAGCTATCCAATCTGGAAGATTGCAAAATCTTTCAGCCGGCCTTTAAACCAAAAGAAAAACTAGAAACTTTTCGTTTGAACAGAAAATAGTCCACACTCTCACGAGGGTTCTAGCGGGACACTGCAATCTGTACATTAGCTGATTAGTTCAGTGTTGCTAATGCAGATAATGGGGGATATGTAAAATTTGAAATTTGTGCAATATCTTCTCGGTAAATGCCAAGCATCTCAAAGTAAATGTCATCGTCACCTCGTTGATAGAACACTCGACTATTTGAGTGGGGTGGAAAATGCACCATAGCAGGCACCTCAACTAAGCTCGTAATGCAGTTTAACTGCTTAGCTAAAACGCTGTTGGACACATGAGTATTTTAGATTTAGATCTAGCAAAACTCGATATTATTTTTCAACGTTCTCAACACGCGTTGATAATTACATTTATCATGTGCCCATAGACATATGATGAATAAGTTCTTTCAATTGCTTTAAACCGAGCAATAATACTTTTCCATCAGTCAAAATACCACAAAAACCATACTAGAAATGTTGCTTAACGACGCTCAGGAAAATTTATGTAAAATATCACTTACCCAATTAAATTACCGCGTAAGTCTACATAATAAAACGACGCTCAAAATTTATTTATTAACGCCGCTCAAAATTTTATTAATAGCAAAATTTGTTTAATGATACTCGTATATCTACTAGCTAAAATTAGCGAATATTTTTCTTCCATTGTTTAAATTTAAATAATATATTTTTTCTATTTTCTTAAAGATTCAAACATGGTAGTAACAAAATGTTATCTGCCAATTTTATTTCTACTTGGAATATCATATGGTCACCCACAAAGTTCAAAATTAGATGATACCGTTCACAGTATTTTAATTGAAGATTGTATTAAAGAAGGTAATCAACCTTGCCCAGGCACAGATCCTGAGCCAGTAACAGTACCTCCACCACTAAAATATCAATCATGCGGAAAACAAGGAATATGCGTTCCGAGATTTCTTTGTAATAACAATGAAATTGTTACCAGTGGAGCAGGTGTCTTCGATCCACGTATAGATAGTACTGAATGTACAAAAAGCTTGCATGTATGTTGTAATAAGCCAAAAGAGGTACGTGAACGTTATTTTTACAACTGATTCTTAAAACAAATTGGCAATTAAGCTTCATTTTATATTAAAAAAAGGACACAGTTATTACAACAGCACCAATCATCACACGAGAAAGAATCCTCCCAACAGTACGTCCGTTACAAAATGATGGCTGTGGCCATCGCAATCCTAACGGGATTCAGATTCTCAGAATTGCTAGTAGTGGTAGTACAGATCACGAAACAGAATTTGGTGAATTTCCATGGATGGTTGGTATTTTTTACGAAATGCCAGCGACAGACGGAAGTACTACCTATCGTTATGCGTGCGGTGGATCACTGATAGCTCCCACTGTTGTAGTAAGTGCAGCACATTGCGTGAGAAAATTTGTGGCCAATAATTTGACAGCACGCGCTGGTGATTGGGATATACAGTCAAAAACCGAAATACTTCCGGATCAAAATCGTCAAGTTCGCGAAATAGTTTTACATGAAAATTTCAACAGAGCTTCTTTACATAATGATATTGCATTATTGATTGTAGATAGTCCGTTTATATACGCGGAAAATGTACGACCCATATGCTTGCCACCACCAAATACAAACTTTGACCTCTCCCGTTGTTACGCCACTGGATGGGGCAAAGATAAAGATGGGAAGGAAGGCGTATATCAAATGATCTTGAAAAAAATTGATTTGCCAGTAGTTCCAAGATATCAATGCCAGGCGAACTTGCGCAAAACACGTTTGGGTGAGTTTTACAATTTGCATGAGAGTTTCATTTGTGCGGGTGGTGAGTTAGGCAAAGATACTTGCACGGGAGACGGTGGATCTCCATTAGTTTGTCCAATTGAAGGTGAAGAGAATCGGTTTTATCATGCTGGTATTGTGGCATATGGTGTTGGATGTGGTGAAGAAAATGTTCCTGGTGTTTATGCAAGTGTGGCTCACTTACGGCTTTGGATAAATGATAAGTTATCCCAGATGAGAGTCGATTTTAGTCATTTTACACCATAAGCAAATAATATATTATGTAAATTCAATTAAAAATTTTGATTTCAGAATGTTTTTATAAGCAAATTATTTTAAGGCTCGTACATTATTAAAAAGTGATTAATACGACGAATGGCCAATCGGCCATTTGGAGCAATCATTTTGTCTTACACTTCGTAGCCAATTATATTAAGATACTAAACCAGAAAATCTGGTGACGCATGTAATAATAATTTTTATTTATTTATAAGTATGAATATAAATAACAATATTGGGCTATCGGCCAAATAATATAAGTCTGCATTTTCATTACCTGCAGTTCTAAATGTTACTGAAATCGACATTCGAAAACTTGAGGTACAAACGATAAAATTCCTGAATTTCATGATGGCTATTTTTCGGATTTTGCAGAGCAAGGAGTTGAGAGTAAATGCTAAAATTTATGCAGCTGTTACTACTCTTTATATAGATAGTTCAAGAACGTTTTCACACCGCTTCTCCGAACAATGCAATTTTTGACATCTTCATACGCAAGTATTGGATATGTAGGTCTTAAATAAGTCAGTAGATTGATAGTCTTTATGCGCATGTAAACTTTGATAACTTATTTTTCGTTGAAGTAGTGGAGAGGACAGTAGATTTTTGCAAACGATATCATATATCGCACGTTTAATATTTCAATCGCAAGGTTTTGCATAATATAGAATCCGACCAAAGTAGCATACAAAATACTGCGTCCGCTAATTATAAGTGTATGTTTCTATTATTATATATAATACATGAAATTCTTAATTCAATATTCAAATTGTTATAAAATAAATTGGAATTTGAAGAGTTTTCTTTGCAAAAATGTGTAGATCATAACACTATAGATATGAGACATCTTCTTTCGAGTGGAGTCTCCATTTAGAAATACTGTTATGATTGACACATTTATTTGATTAATTCAATAAATATAAATAATCTCAATTCACTAGCATCATCATCTGGGTTTGGCTTGAGACCCTGTTGTTATACTTATGCACCAAATCGGTGTTTTGTTTTCATTTTCGGAGCGAAAACACAACGTTTTTGCTCAGTAAAAACAGCATTTTCACGAGCGAATTGGGTGTTTTCGATTTTATTATGTATTTAGTGCTGAAAGTACTAGTAGATGATTTAAATTGCAGAATTTTGCTAAAGAAATAGATTTTATTAAATAGTAAATTGAAAATTTTTGTGGGTAATATACATTTAAAAAAGTCAGATTATTCCTTGGTGCATATATCTTCCACCATAATGTCGGATTAATTCTTTCGGCCGCTTACAATATGAAATGGCGTCCCCACAACTTTCACATTTTCCGAACTCCACCACATTCTTCCAATTCAATATTTATGGCTATATCATGGATAAATTCATTTGCGTTCACAGATTTATTTTCAGACAAATGATACTTTTGTGAGTTTGGATCAAGCTTTCTTGCTAGTAAGTGAATTGGCTTTAATCGCTAGGCAGCACAAATCTTGTCGGAAATGAACAACTTTTTTAAATAAAACTATCGAAATTTGCACTAAGTCGTCGGAGCACGAATTTTGAAAAAAAATTTCTTTGAAATCACTAATAATTGCAGGGAAGAGCGCAGAAAAATATAATAGAGAGATTTTGATTTTCTTTTTCTGACAGTGATATCAGCTTTTGCTTGAAACTCTTTTCGCGATTAAGCATGAGTTTGAAGTACGGAGATTTTTCCTGAAATTCGCCACAAACTTTTGAAGCTTAAACGAATCGACAAAACGACTCTTCAGCAACACCTTCAAAAATTTTTTGAGTGGGATATCTAGGAGTGCTCAATTGACAAACAAATACAGACGGCGGCTTCTAATTTATGTATTAGTACTCGACACGCTTCCTAACGCTACGAATGCCTACCCGCTTTCAAATCAGAATTCTCGGTATTGAAGTCGCGCACCAGTCCAATTGTATGAACGGATCATGATTCATATTATGTAATTGTCCGGGAGGGAGCGTTACATTTTTCGGAGTCATTTCCTCCCGCTTAACTCTTTTTCTAATTGAAAATTTAAGCAAGGCTGATGATGGAAATAAACGTCAGTCGTCAAAATTGTTTTCATAGCTTCTTCAACAGGCCTTTTAAAGACAAGTAGAAAGACAACATATTATATTTATAAATTCTTCATAAAAACTTTGCAATTCACAACATTAATTATATATGTATATAGTAATAATTACCAAATCATATTTTGGCTGAAACATTTATTAGTTTGCAGCAATCATTCGTTTGTTATTAATCACTAAATGATGTATTTGACTAAAAAAAATAATTTCTTTTCGCAAACGTATATATTCATTAATATCGATTTGTGCTAAAAACATATGACCAAAAACGATTTTTCCAATATCGTTCCATCCCTATATTGGATGTCGTTTGTATTTATACAAACCTAAACACCTCAATTGCGTACCAAGCAGAATATATGTGTGTACTTACGTAGTGTTTTACTTGAATCTGTTGTGAATTGCAAAGTTTTCACGTTAATGAGAAGTGAAATCAAATAAAAATAGGTCCAATATATGTATATTCAACCCAAACAATTTTTTTCAATCGACTCAAACTATGTAACGTCCGGCTCAATAAGCAACAATTTCAGCTAATGTAATACAGTGCGGCCTCGGTCAACGCAACCCTCGATAAATGCAACTCCTAAATGTTTGCAACGAGAATATTTCTTTCACTATAGACTCAGTAAGTGCAACTTTTCATGTAAATTTAACCTCGCTTATTGAATATTATCAGTAGCGTTTGTCCTGGGAAATCTAATAGTGATGAGAGTTTGTGAATACCCCAAGACGGAAAAATGTTTATAAAAAATGGTTTTTTAAGCAAATAAATGATGATTTTCTTTTGATCAATTGACTTTGTTTTATATTAATGTTTTTCTGATGAAATATCCCGTTTACCTATGATATTTTGACTCCGTCATTGCAACTTCTGCGGTTATTGCCACAGGCTTGGTTTTTATTAGTTGCATTAACCGCGGGCGCACTGTATATTTTTTTGCTGAGCTTCCTGTTCCGTACTTTTAAGTGCAATTGCAATATGCATTAAAAACAGAAATAGGCATCTAGTCGCATATACAAGTTTCAACCGATGTCGTTGCATGTTCCCATAAACACATTTACACAATACATTCTAGGGTTATCTGAGATGTCAACAGCAACATCAATTCGCGCAAATGCGATTATATTTCAAAACGTTTTTTTCATTTCGAACAACTTTGCTTTCCACTTTATTAGTTACCTTTTGTTGCTCAACTGATTCGGACTCGAAACATTTTTAATAGTTGTTCTGTAAGTGGACAGCGGCTTGTGATATTATCTCATCGATATCGTATAAATATTCAGAGATCCGCTACAAATAATTTTGTTTTTGTGGATGTAAGTAGAAATTATTTATGGGAAAATCAGCTACTGATGTAATTTAAAAATTAACTTGGTTTAATTTCTTGTATTTGCTTTAAAAATTGTAAGTAACGCAGTTCTGAAACATGCACGGCTGATAAGAACCTTAACGAAGATATAGTTCAACACTACAAGGTTCAGGGATTTTTCGGCGCTAACTGTTACCACTAAATCTGCGCAGACTTATGTGGGAAATGTGTAAATGTGTAAATGTGTTAAATGCTTGGAAAAAGAGATTCTCCGTAGCCGTTTCTAGGAAGTCATGGACATAGTTGAACCTCCTAGGGTTAAACACTATAAATTGCTTGCAGCTTACGCAATACGCCCAGCTATTCTTACGAGGGTCATAGCACCTTGATTACAGATTTAAATTAGGGTTGATAAGTTCAACGTTTGTAAATTGTGTGAAGTTATTTAATTCCAACTTCAAATTCCGCCATAATCGCGTTATTTCACACCACTGACTTACGTTGTTGCAATGTGTGTAGTTTCGGGCTCGCGCTGATAAAAAACCAGCATTAGTTGACGTTTTGAAAATCCACATTGCTCGAGTTTTTGCGCAAATGAGCAGTCAATTTCTGGAAAAAGTGATCGAAAGCTTGACCTTGAGACTGTGCTAAATATAAGCAATTTGCGACGCTCATACGTACATCCAACATTATAGTTAAGTAAATACTTAATGGCATAAAATTATCTTCCGACTGATGCTAAAATTCAGTTCATTTAAATAATTTTTTTTTGTGATTTATTTAAGTCAATACTTCTACATCCTTAAAGTAACACCCTTAAGTTCTAAAGCAAGAAAGTCTAGAAAGGCAATAGGTCAATAAGTTAATCATCGTAAGCCATAAAAAATTTGGACTACCCATATTTGTTAATATGGAAGAGTCATTTAATTATCTTGATATGACAAAGTACACACCGCTATTGTGATGGCAGCTATAACAATGAAGGAGCTGATAAGCTTGCTAAGAAAGTGTTGGAGAATCAACAAGATCGTGACTGTATGCACGTCACTGTCGAAACGCTATATGGTGCAAGATAGCCAAATAAGCGACTTATATATCTAATCGTGGATGGTTCAACATATCTGGATTCAGAGTTTCCAAAGCTTTGAAGCAAAAGAGAACTCAGAAACTTTTGCGTTTACACAGGAGTGCTAATAGTGCATAAAGTTATTGGCCCTACGGCCGCCAGATATGGTGCCCATTTCAGAGATTTGTCATAGAGTTGTGGCTGGGCTGCGCTATTCAATTAGATAATTTCAGAGGAAGAGAGTGAACTAATTATATGTATGTAGGGTGCTATAATGGACAAACTGCCTCCGAACCTAACCTAAGCTAATGCTTATACATACGCCAATTACTTTAGAGCACTTCTGAGTTCACAGAAATCCGTTCGACTTCTTTAAAACTACAAATCCAAGGAATCTTAAATCCGAATTATTCAATTAGATGACAATATAGAAAAAAAATTGTGATTTCATTATAAGGAATTGGAATTGAAATCGACTCTTGCATTCAGTGGCTAAAGGAATTTTTGCTTTTCGGTTTTGGAATTGGAAAATTTTAGTTCCAAAAACCATTTGCCATTTGTTCGATATGCTGTCACAGGTGCTTCATTACATGCGTGATGTTTTTAACTTTATGTTTTATTCATTTTCTTAAAGAAGCCCCAAATAGCATATTAGCAATAGAAAAACTCCGAAAATAAAATAGATTTTGGAAGTGACAGGTGAGTTCCCCATCGCTCCTAACAGGGCATTTTGGTCACAATTTTCGAAAAAAGTCTTATTGCACGAATCGATGGGGAAAGCTCGAATATGAATTTGGGAAGTGTCAGGGGAGGTCCCCGACTGAAACTTTCAAGTTCACAAAGTCTGCGTGCGAGTCAAAACGTGGTTATTTCGACTAAATTTAGTGTAAATAAAGTCACCTTTCCTATATTGTGACACTTTAAACGATAATTAACTGCCAAAATACTGAAAACCGCAGTTGGACATTATGGTAACATTTCAGTACTTTTTGTGTACCAAATTGATTCTATTTGGATAAAGTTTTAGTTAAAATGACTACACAGCTCCGCTTAAAAGTAACCTGTTCGTAACCACGACATTTAAGGCACAATATCGGTAAAAGTGACTGAAAAATATGACCATTTCGGCTCATATACTATGAATGTTCAAATTTAGTAAAAAACTGAATGGAATTGATTGGACAGAATACGTATTTTTACTTTCGAGTAACGCTACGTATTTTGTGTGGGTTACAGACACATTTTTGGTCACATTTTTGTACATTTCGTAGTGTATACAGTGAAGTGATTCAAAAAAAATTTTTTTTTACAATGTTTCAACGTTTATTTACAGCGTTACACCTCTTGACAACGCTTCTCAAACTCAACTTTTAAGGAAAAAGATTGATTTTAACATTGTGGATTTCCACTCGTGTTTTGGGCCAATTTATCTGTCCCATGTTTGCGACAGTATTCGATAAAATAACCCAATATATTCTAATTAGACTCTTCGAGCTCTATCGTTTCGCACCTATATCAAGCTGTAATCTTTATTAACAAAAATTTAGCCAAAAACGCAGTGGCAGCCCATGTTTGGGACAATATAAACTTATATATTCTATTTGGGCTCTTCAAGTTCCATCATATGGCATAAATTTCGAGCCATATAAAAAAACTAAAAAAGTGACCAAAATCCAGTAATTTTCTGGCTTTGGCAAAGCAATTCTGGTTGGTTAGTTTCACCAAAATGCATCACTATCTTTCCTTTACATCCCATCCTGTAATCTTATACACTCGGCTTTTCTATATCGCGCTCTCTGCCTAAAGTGCTTACTTATTTCACTCAAGCAGTAGGGTGCCCTAATGTAGACGAAGAAGGAAATAAATTCCTGCAGAGCTCTACTTTTAAATACCTTGTAAACTTTCACAATAGATACATTTTTTTAATGGACCTCTCTACTAACTAAAAGTTTTAGTTAAGCCAATAATTTTTTTCAATTGTTAAAATTTAAATAATTTATATTTTTTTTATTGTTTTAAGGATATCAAACATGGTATTAACAAAATGTTTTGTACCAATTTTACTTCTGATTGGAATGTCATATGGTCGCCCACAAAGTTCAAAATTAGATGCTGCCATTTTAAGTATTTTAATTGAAGGTTGCAATAAAGAAGGTAATCAACCTTGTCCAGACACAGATCCTGAGCCAGTAACAGAACCTCAACCACTAAAATATCAATCATGTGGAAAACAAGGATTATGCGTACCGAGATATCTTTGTGAAAACAATGAAATTGTTACCAGTGGAGCCGGCATCTTCGATCCACGTATAGGTGGTGCTCAATGTACAAAAAGCTTGCATGTATGTTGCAATAAGAAAAAAGAGGTACGTGAATCTTATTTTTACAACTGATTCTTAAAACAAATTGTCAATTTAGCTTCATTTTATATTAATAAAAGGATCCAATTATTACAACAACACCTATTATTACAACAACACCAACTATTACACGAGAAAGAGTACTCCCAACAGTGCGACCGGTACAAAATGATGGCTGTGGCCATCACAATCCTAACGGGATTGAGATTCTCAGAATTGCTAGTAGTGGTAGTACAGATCACGAAACAGAATTTGGTGAATTTCCATGGATGGTTGCTATTTTTAACGAAATACTAGAAACAGACGGAAGTACTACCTATCGGTATGCGTGCGGTGGAGCACTGATAGCTCCGACTGTTGTAGTAAGTGCAGCACATTGCGTGAGAAAATTTGTGGCCAATAATTTGACAGTACGCGCTGGTGATTGGGATATACAGTCAAAAACCGAAATACTTCCGGATCAAAATCGTCAAGTTCGCGAAATAATTTTACATGAAAATTTCAACAGAGCTTCTTTACATAATGATATTGCATTATTGATTGTAGATAGTCCGTTTATATACGCGGAAAATGTACGACCCATATGCTTGCCACCACCAAATACAAACTTTGACCTCTCCCGTTGTTACGCCACTGGATGGGGCAAAGATAAAGATGGGAAAAATGGTGTTTACCAAGTGGTCCTGAAAAAAATTGATTTGCCAGTAGTTCCAAGAAATCAATGCCAGGCGAACTTGCGCAAAACACGTTTGGGTGAATTTTACAATTTGCATGAGAGTTTCATTTGTGCGGGTGGTGAGTTAGGCAAAGATACTTGCACGGGAGACGGTGGATCTCCATTAGTTTGTCCAATTGTAGGAAAAGTCAATCAGTTTTATCACGCTGGTATTGTGGCATATGGTGTTGGATGTGGTGAAGAAAATGTTCCTGGTGTTTATGCAAGTGTGGCTCACTTACGGCTTTGGATAAATGATAAGTTATCCCAGATGAGAGTCGATTTTAGTCATTTTACAGCATAACTAAATATATAAATTGATTAACGATTTTGTTCTCAAAACGTTATACGCAAATTATTTCAGTACTCGCGCATGAGTAAAATGTGATTAATACGAAAAATGGAGTACGCATTTTCTGGTGATTCATAAAATAATAATTTTCGAATTTATTTATAAGAAATATTATTATGAACAGCTTTATAGCTTTAATGTACGGTACAAAAATTTTGGGCTATAACAAACCATGTCATAAATTTTTCAAAGAAAAACAGGATAAATTGGAGAAAAAATTTAATTTTACAGGAAACAGAATTGGTTATAATTACAGGATGCAATTTTTTCTCTTTTTTTAAGCAGAATAGATAGTATTTGTTGTGTATGAATAAATATTTTGATACCTAAATTTAATCAGAGTCTTCGTCTCTGTATTGCTCGTCTTATTCATTTTCGATTCGTTCAGTTCCACCTTGAGTTTCAACAAAATACTTGTCTTTCGCTTTGATTTTCCGCGGCATATCCGGTTTTGTTTAAATTGATCTCAGCGCCCAGAATGGTTTTCAAAGTTTCTACTTTCAACTGAGTTTTCATCTGCCCATGTCATGTTCATGGAAGTGAATACTCGTTCCACAGAAGCTGTCGTGCCGGGTAAATAAAGAACATATAGTATTCCACTATAGCTGCCAATTCTTTGTAATCGAATTTCTCAGTTTCCAAATAAATAAAAGTTTCAACCCATCATGTTCTCAAGACTTGGAGATTTGATCGCGTTATCGTTGTAAGGGTTGAGTCAACTCCGGTTGAGGAACACAAACTAACTAGAACAAACTGATCGAAAGACAAATGCAAAGTTTAAAATCAATGGAAATAAAACAGGATGTTTACTGGATAATTACAGGACTTTCGCAAAAATACAGGATTATGTATAAGATATTCGCTGTAAAATATAGGATATATGGCATGGTTAGCTATAACTCAATTATATATATATATATAACATATTTTTATGATATTATAAAATATTTTAAGAACATAATTTGTGTAACATAAAAAATATATATATAAATATCGATACACAATTATTTTAATTTTACACATTAAACTACTTTAAAAATGAGTGTGTACAAGGAACTTTCATATGGAGCATTCCAGATTAGATTAGATTGGATTAGATTTTCTCAAAATATTTAATTTTTTCGGTTCTACTTACAAAAATAGCCAACACATATTGTTATGTAGGGAAAAAATGGATTTTTTTAAATATTTCTGTTTCATTAACTATTTGACAGAGAAACAACAAATTAACAATTTATTTATTATTAAAACGACCTAACCAAAATTGATTTTCATATGAATTTTCGAAAAATTGTAAAATGTAGGACAGTGGTTGGGAATGCGACTTACGAATGGTATGCAGGATCCGTAGAACTAACAATCTGCGGCAGATTTTCCAAATGACTGTGGCCGAAAGTTCATAAAATTTTTTAATAAATGTCTACTTGTGATGAAAACATCAATGGATTTGGTCAAAGCAGACGCTAGTGCAACGATGTTAGCATCTTTTCCAAGACCTTCAGAATATATTCTAATAACGGGTGGTTTTTTGCAACTTCTTTCTTCAGTGTAAATTTTTTGACACCACACGCGTGATTCATAGCATATGTCAACTCCAAAAATGCTCAGTAAGGTTTGCCACCTTTACATGAATAGACTAACAAGCGAACAGCACTTGCAAATTATTGAATTTTATTATCAAAATTTGTACTCGGTGATTCGCAAATTACGTCCATTAAAAATTTTCTTACGCGTACGTCAAGAAACAGAATTGCCGAGTTTGCTCAATGCACCCTGAAAAATGCACTGTTTGGTGCGGTTTGTGGACCGGCAGCATCATTGGACCGTACTTTTTCAAAAATAATAAAAATGATTACTGACTTTTTTTTGCCCAAAATGAATGAATTGGACACGATACCTTAGACCTATTGAGAGGTGAGTTTGATGAGCAATTAATCTCACGTTTTTGATCAGTTCATTGGCCGCCAAGATCATGTGATTTGGCCCCACTAGATTTTTTATCTGTGGAAATGCTAAAAATAAAATCCAGAATTGGAGGTTATGGAATCTTATTTTTACAACTGCTTCTTAAAACAAATTGTCAATTTAGCTTCATTTTATATTAATAAAAGGATCCAGTTATTACAACAACACCTATAATTACAACGACACCAACTATTACACGAGAAAAAGTCCTCCCAACAGTACGTCCTTTACAAAAAGATGGCTGTGGCCATCGCAGTCCTGATGGTATAGGGCTTCCCAGAATTGTCAGTAGTGGTAGTACAGACCAAGAAACAGAATTTGGTGAATTTCCATGGATGGTTGCTATTTTTAACGAAATGCCAGAGACAGACGGAATTACTACCTACCGTTATGCGTGCGGTGGAGCACTGATAGCTCCTACTGTTGTAGTAAGTGCAGCACATTGCGTGAGAAAATTTATGGCCAATAATTTGACAGCACGCGCTGGTGATTGGGACATACTGTCAAAAACCGAAATGCTTCCGGATCAAAATCGTCGAGTTCACGAAATAATTTTTCATGAAAATTAATGACATTGCATTATTGATTGTAGATAGTCCGTTTATATACGCGGAAAATGTACGACCCATATGCTTGCCACCACCAAATACAAACTTTGACCTCTCCCGTTGTTACGCCACTGGATGGGGCAAAGATAAAGATGGGAAGGAAGGCGTATACCAAATGATCTTGAAAAAAATTGATTTGCCAGTAGTTCCAAAAAATCAATGCCAGGCGAACTTGCGGAAAACACGTTTGGGTGAATTTTATAATTTGCATGAGAGTTTCATTTGTGCGGGTGGTGAGTTAGGCAAAGATACTTGCACGGGAGACGGTGGATCTCCATTAGTTTGTCCAATTGAAGGTAAAGTCAATCAGTTTTATCACGCTGGTATTGTGGCATATGGTGTTGGATGTGGTGAAGAAAATGTTCCTGGTGTTTATGCAAGTGTGGCTCACTTACGCTCTTGGATAAATGATAAGTTATCCCAGATGAGAGTCGATTTTAGTCATTTTACAGCATAAATATAATATTAGTTATATAAATGCAATTATTAAATTTGTTACAATATATTTTTAAACAACTTTTTTTAATGCTCGCGCAAAAGTAAAAGTGATTAATACGAAAAATTGCCATAAGGCCAATTCGGCCATTTGTACACAATCATGTAAAGATACCACACCAAAATAATAATAATAATGTTTTAATTGTTTATAAGAAATGTAATCATAAATAGCCACATTGCTATTATATTCGGTATAAGAAACTTGTTCCATCAGCATAACATTTTTTATGATATCATAAAATATTTAAAGAGCACAATGTCAAAATGCAGAAATATCAAATCACAAAAATAATCTAAGATGTTAACATTTTGAAACGTAACGCAAGAGAACCGCCAACTACTTCAAAAACAGGTGAAACGAAAACTGTTGGGTAATATGGGCTTCGGTTCGTGTACCAAATTGTCTGAAGTAGATCCGTAAGGTACAAATTTTGTAGATTAAAGGTTTGCTTATAAATAAATTAAAATTTCCTTTAAATATAAATTTACAATGAATTAATAAAAGCTAATCAAAATAAATAAGCGGATAATATGGGCTACTACGTCACATTACCACTAACCTTCGGCTAGCCCACATTAGACGCTTATAGTAAATCACTTGTTTTTAATAATTTCAGCGCACTTTTACTGTTTATGCGGTCTCAAAGCAGCAACATTTCTTCTTGTACCCAACACAGAGGGTATATTCACTTTGTAAATCAGTTTGTAACGCATAGAAAGAGCGTTTCAGCTATAGAAAACTAAATGTATTCATAATCAACGTCACCATCTGAGTCGATTTAACTATGTCCGTCTGTCTGTTGAAATCAGGTTCACGGGAAAACCTTCCAACAGGTTGGAAATAGGCGAAATCAGTTCACGGACACAACTACCACCCATTCATATATCATCCTGATCCTTATTAACTGGGTAAATTATATGAGAAGATTTAGATTGAGCATTAAAGAATCTATAAAATTATAGTTTTCATTTACATCATACAATTGCTAGAGACTAACAGTTCATAAATTCCTATATTTTTAAAATTCAATTGCAATGGAATGAAGCTGCCATCAGATTTATGTTTAATTTACTCAAACTCATAAGAAAAGTGCTGACACTTTTATAAATCTACTACGCACTATAATTTTTTTATTGTGTGCTCGAAAAACTTTTTGCTGTTTCTAATATTATGATGTGCTATAAATTGATTGCAATAAAAAATTCTCCAGCTAATATTTTAAATAAACTTTTATTACGTCAGTAAAAAATGGTTATTTTGAATAGTTTTCTTGGGATTGTTGCTAAGGGCATTCAAAGGATTTGTTCTCTTTGCGGGATGGTTTTCAATTTTTTTTATATATTGTTGCTTCTTAATAAACTTTTTATTTTCCAAAAACTGTTAGGATAAGCTCTTCCCAAAATCCGTTTCAATTAAACTCATGCCTTGACGTCCTATACAAACGTATGTTAATATAGGGTGATTCTTTTTGGAGTGTCGTACTTTCTTAAAGAAATTTAAGGTTTAAAAGTTATTCAAATCTGGCAATGCTGATAAGATTGCTTGCTAATTGTGCGAATTTGTTTTGATAATTGTGGCTCTGTCGTTCAAATTCAAAGAAGAAGTGCGTACGGATGAAAATATCGCTGTTGTTGATCGTTGAGTATGACTCTATTAAGTCGATTTGATGTTGTGCACATTGTGCGTCCAATTTTTGGAAAATTTTGCGGAACGAGCTTAGTCACCATTCCTACAAGGTCGAATTAGAGCAAGAATTGAATTTGAGTGTCCATGATCTGCGTCGTAAGTTTGCTAAATCAGCTACTTAGCATTGTTCGTGGTTTTCACTGAATTTATTTTAGCGACGGAGCTCATTTTTGGTGGAATTTCTATAAATAAAATTGCCAGGTTCGGAGTGAGGAGAGTCTTGCTGCCGGTCAGCGCGTTCCAATCAATTGAAAACGCTTTAGACACATGATAACAGACGTTTCCGCCCTCCGTTTGCATGACGGTATGACGTGCTATACAGCGCGTAGCATATTCAATATACACAGGGAAACATTCGGAAAAGAAGATAATTCCCTAAATAGAACTGTTGACTGGCCGCATAAATTGTATGATTTTATACCTTTTAATAATTTCTTTGAGAAAATATCCTACACTTAGCCCATGCAGATAAACCAGAAGGGTTAAAATATTTGAAAGCCAATATTCATCAAAAGTTTGCCGAGATACGGCACCAGTTGTCCGAAATTCAGTTTCTAGACACTGCTTAAATTTTAAAAATTTAACAGATAATCTCAAAAAAATAATAATTTATATTAAGTGATATAAATAGTAATGTATAGTTTATGTTATAGATGATAGAAATGGTATAAAAAACGCCTGCAAGTAGCATTGATCTCAGAGCATATATGAATAGTGTTTCCTTTAAGCTACCAAGGCAATCTCCAAAAAGTACTGAACTATTTAAAGAAATGTAACAATTCTTACCTTTTCTCACTGGGAACATTTGTTGGCCTTTGTAAGGAATAAAGACACTCACAACTTTGATACACGTTGGAACTAACCGACCAAGTCTACGACACGTAATAACAAGAACAAAAACTGTATGCATCAACTATTGGGGTTAAGGTTGTGTGGGGATGACCGAGTCCTTATGCTGGAACAAGAGACGCATAGAATTCGTGTGATAAAAATTTGTACAGGAAAGTCAACAGCAGCAGAAGTAGAAAAGTTGAATTTGTGGACGCTGCACAGCATAGCCGCCAGTGCCAATTGCAACAGCTGACAAACGGCAAATGCAACTGTCCCGCTCCATTGACGGTGTAGATCCATGGTGCTTGCGGTGAGGGTACTACGGCAAGCGAATTGCGATTCTTTTCGTAACCATTACGTGTTGGTAGCTGAGTATGAACTGGATTTGGAAAGAAAAAGAAGGAGAGAGAAAGAAGAAGAAAAAAATGGTGAATGTTTGTGAATTAATAGAGATAGATGCGCCACTGGGAAGTAACGCCAATATGCTGCTGCAAGCGTTTGTGCAATTCAAGGGAGAAAATAAAAGATTTGACAACGAAAATTGAAGTTTTTGTGCAAAATTGCAGAAAGGAGTCTCATATGAGACTTCTATCATGAGAGCGAGTATGTGTAAAAAAGATGGCACCGATTGCTTGAGTGCTAAAGTAGAAGTGGTTGCTATTTGGTGCAGGGTTCATCAAATAAATCACGCATGTTATAAATAATAGTGACAATTTGCCATCGGATGTGATATTGACCTCAATGGGCATGGAGCAGGTGAATGAAATCAGAGGAAAATGCATTAAAATAAAAGTCTCATATGAAATATATTCGAGACATTTATTATTTTGAATTGATATTTAGTAAAGATTTTATTTAACAGTTAAGTCGAGGAATAGACGAGCATTTCATTTTATTCTGTTCGTAGATTCCTGAAAGTTTAAGTAGAACCCAAATTTAACTATCCCGGTGTAATTTATATTATGTGTCAAGTATTATTAGAACCAATTTCTGTTTTATAGCCTCAAGCAATTTTCGTAAATTAGGTAAAATCTAAAAATTTTCGCAGACAATTTGAGCCCTGTAAACAAAAAACATGAAAACCCTGACTTGATTGCAAACGGAACATATTCAATATTTTTCGCAAGTTTTTTTACTGTTGCATGAGCGTCTGAACTGTGTGGACTTGTTAACTCTTATGCATGTACATATTTGCGCAAATGTGTAGATGCTAACCATTTGCGCAAACTATCTGAGCACTTAGAGCATTTGTTCTGCAAAAGCTATCGTTATTATCAGAAGCCATTATACTAGAAAAAAAATTAAGGATATATTCAGATAGTAAGATGCCGGTGTCAACATAAGAAGAAGGGACGTCTCATACATAAGTCTCTCTCGTCAGATTATTACTAGGCGTGTGAACGGCATTTGGAAACATATCGTAGATAATTTGAAAAGTCGAGCATGCGAGTTTATATTTTACGCTATAGCATTAGGTGAAGAGATTCAGCAGATACTGATCAACTGAAAATATTGATTAGGGGTTTTGATGACCATTTAAAAAGATCTGCTGTAAAGATTCGCCGCACCTGCTTTAGAGAAAAGTTATTTCATCTAATATATAAAATTCTCGTGTCGCGGGGTGCGAAATTGAACTCCTCCGAAACGGCTCGACCGATTTTCGTGAAACTTAGCGTGCATATCGGCTAGGGTTGAGAATCGAACAACATCTATTTTTCATCCCCCTTAATGTTAAGGGTGGTCCGAAAATTACAAAAAATCGTAATAATGAGATAGGTTAGTTTTACCCAACAAGCAGTATAGAAAAGTAAGTTTTACCCTCTTAATGACAAACAGGATATGGATAGGGATAGGGATAGGGATAGGGATAGGGATAGGGATAGGGATAGGGATAGGGATAGGGATAGGGATAGGGATAGGGATAGGGATAGGGATAGGGATAGGGATAGGGATAGGGATAGGGATAGGGATAGGGATAGGGATAGGGATAGGGATAGGGATAGGGATAGGGAAAGGGATAGGGATAGGGATAGGGATAGGGATAGGGATAGGGATAGGGATAGGGATAGGGATAGGGATAGGGATAGGGATAGGGATAGGGATAGGGATAGGGATAGGGATAGGGATAGGGATAGGGATAGGGATAGGGATAGGGATAGGGATAGGGATAGGGATAGGGATAGGGATAGGGATAGGGATAGGGATAGGGATAGGGATAGGGATAGGGATAGGGATAGGGATAGGGATAGGGATAGGGATAGGGATAGGGATAGGGATAGGGATAGGGATAGGGATAGGGATAGGGATAGGGATAGGGATAGGGATAGGGATAGGGATAGGGATAGGGATAGGGATAGGGATAGGGATAGGGATAGGGATAGGGATAGGGATAGGGATAGGGATAGGGATAGGGATAGGGATAGGGATAGGGATAGGGATAGGGATAGGGATAGGGATAGGGATAGGGATAGGGATAGGGATAGGGATAGGGATAGGGATAGGGATAGGGATAGGGATAGGGATAGGGATAGGGATAGGGATAGGGATAGGGATAGGGAAAGGGAAAGGGATAGGGATAGGGATAGGGATAGGGATAGGGATAGGGATAGGGAAAGCGATAGGGATAGGGATAGGGATAGGGATAGGGATAGGGATAGGGATAGGGATAGGGATAGGGATAGGGATAGGGGTAGGGATAGGGATAGGGATAGGGATAGGGATAGGGATAGGGATAGGGATAGGGATAGGGATAGGGATAGGGATAGGGATAGGGATAGGGATAGGGATAGGGATAGGGATAGGGATAGGGATAGGGATAGGGATAGGGATAGGGATAGGGATAGGGATAGGGATAGGGATAGGGATAGGGATAGGGATAGGGATAGGGATAGGGATAGGGATAGGGATAGGGATAGGGATAGGGATAGGGATAGGGATAGGGATAGGGATAGGGATAGGGATAGGGATAGGGATAGGGATAGGGATAGGGATAGGGATAGGGATAGGGATAGGGATAGGGATAGGGATAGGGATAGGGATAGGGATAGGGATAGGGATAGGGATAGGGATAGGGATAGGGATAGGGATAGGGATAGGGATAGGGATAGGGATAGGGATAGGGATAGGGATAGGGATAGGGATAGGGATAGGGATAGGGATAGGGATAGGGATAGGGATAGGGATAGGGATAGGGATAGGGAAAGCGATAGGGATAGGGATAGGGATAGGGATAAGGAAAGCGATAGAAATGGAGATGGAGACAGATATGGAGCTGAAGATAGTGACATGAACAGGGAGGACAGAACAACGTTTGCCGGGTCAGCTAGTATTTATATACATATCTACTTTTCTGTGCATTGCTGATGGTACATAGAAGGCTGGACCTCAATTAAGACAGCTAAGTATGTAGACAAACTGAATCCTGCAACAAAAGTTGTGGAGCTTTAATGTTTCCTATTGGTTGCTTTCGAATATTTTGTGGAGACCGAAACTGGGCCGCACAACTAGGAAGGGATGAGGTCGAATCTAAATTTGCATGTAAAACGTTTATAATAAAAAAAAAATCGTACTGCAGAGTTAAACTTTGCACCTGTGAAACAAATGTTATTAAACAGAAAATTTATCTGTTCTTACTTGACACTTTAAGAACGTTTTCAATAAAGAAGTATTTTAATAATGGCAGTATCACAACATTCCATTAAAATTCCAATTTTGACGAATTTGCTCTACAGACACAGTAAATACGAATGTGATTTAGTTAGTTTGGTTCTTTTTTTCCCCATAGAACTGTGCACGTTTGTCGCTCCAAGCCGAAGGAATGTGTCGCCAACATTTTTCGCATGCCTTTAACAGTACCAACCACCTCTCTCCCGTACAGAAGACATGACGGTGTCGTTACAAAGACCGCGTTTACCAAACCGCATGCTAAAAATTGAAACTGACTGCTGGAAAATTAACTCCAAAGGGGATTTCAAGGCTTACAAATGAACAACTAAAATTCTTTCCACTACACTCCACTCCGTTTGGCTCGACTCTTGATATTGTTTCCAATGCTTTGTACGTTATGTGTGTGACATGTCACGCGGCATGTGGCGTGTCACAATGATGCCGAATGGACCGAATCAGTGCAAAACAGAATAAAAGTAAGGCAAAACAGAATAAAAAAATGATTGCAACTTGGATGTAAAGTTCTTCTTTTGCTTTACTTCCTACTGGCAGCTATGAGCACAGGTTGCAGCCGCATGGGAATGTCAGAATGTATGTTTGTCTGACTTCTTTACTTTGGATTTAGTCAGTTTTTGATCGTAACTTACCTTCCGCTCCGTTGGTCATGCCATTGGCGTTGCCCTGTCCCAAGAAACCACCAACGCCACCAGCAGCGCCGTTGTTGCCGGCACCTCCTTGAGTGTTGCCGTGTAATTCGTTCTCTTGCATTTGATTTGGATAGAGCGGATCCTTGGCGCGTACGACTTCGTTGATTCCTTTGTTGTGGTTCGAGGGCTGTTTCCGGCGGAGCTTTGGTGTGGTGTAGACATAAGGTGTTGGCGTTGTTGTCGGCGGCTTTGGAGGTAATCGGAGCTCTGCAACAAATTGTACCAATTATGAAATGTTGTATTTGTATATTTGTACATTCGTTTAAAGGTACGAGTAGCAGGCAATACTTAGTTAGAAAAGATGCCAAGTCAACCAACCGTATGGAGCAATGGTATTTTGTGCTTTCGTTTTGGCCTCAGTTTATTATGGTTTGGTTGATATTGCAAACTTGACGTTTCCTGCCCGTATACCTGTAATCGGTTCGTTCATTTATGTTCTTTACTGATGGAATTGCCAGGAAATTACTTTTGGCTGCAATTTGATGGCAAATTATTTTTCCACCTTCTCATGTGTATGCATGTGTGTGACATGTTTAGTGTTTTAGAAATTTTGGTTTTGAAAAACGCTTGACAAATGGCCGAGTAATATGTATTTGCAAAAACTTAAATGGAGCAAACATTATTAATTCAACATACATCGTTAGTAAGTGGTAATAAGCTGCAGTCGGCAAGGATTATTGTTTCAAATTGGGTAATACCTTTGAAGAGGCTAGCAGACCTCCCATAATAAGAGTGTGAAATAAAATTTGGAATAATACTAAAACTTTAATTTACCTAGGACGAAGCAGAATACAGCGAATGTACAATTGCACTTTTGCGTTCCAGCAAATCGATAAAACTTTATTTTTACTTCATTCGATTCAGTGTATTCAAATGATAACAGATTTTATCTGTTCTGGCTGTTCGTTTATACCATGGGATTGGAAATGAAAATCCGTTTGCCACATTAGGAGCATATTTAAACATATTACGACGATTACATTGTCTTATGCAATGCGGAAGAGCTAGACAATGTGGCAAAGCATGCAAGGCAAAGGCAAAGGGATGCTGGGACTTTTGGGAAAACTTTGTTAAATTGTGCAATAATTCATTCCGCTGGATTGTTTTCATTTTATTGGTTCGCGTCTTGGGTTAAATCTCTTGCAGATGTGCGATAAAATAAACGACATATCTATGATATCCTACAATATATGACGAAGTTTGCTTGTGCGTATAAGGGTGGATCCTTTTTCCAATTAAAATATTTTAAGAAAATTTCATCAAATATCATGCTGTTTCTTAAACTTTTAGTTGAATTAAAGTAAGGCTAAGAAAGGTGATTGTTAAAATGTCACCTCTGTGGAGTCCATCCAAGTGTATTCAATTTCCTATCTATCATTACAATATTTGGTATTTACACTTAATGGAAGCAAAGCTGAACGCATGATCTAAATCAATACAAAAAATTCAGTGACATAATTTCTGGCTCAGCAACTGAACATAGATATGCTTACAAAAAAATCGATAACGTTTCTTGTAAGAACTTCTGATTTTACAGATTCCCTAGTGACCAAATAATTTCATAAATAAAAACCAACAAGATTGAAGTTAGTATCATCCTTCTTTTCATTGATTGTAAATTTACGTTCGAGTGTGAAGCGGGTGGTCTTATAAAGTTATTGGCTAAATGTATATTAGAATAATTAATCAATACGTTTATGCCTCGCATCGTAATTATTCTTCAAAGCTGTTTCAACCTTACCCAAAGTTAGGCACTTTAATGTAAATTCTTTAGCCTCACGCTGGAGCAAATAGTGCCTAGGGCAAGAATAAACACTGAAACAAATATGTCCACAATGTCGGGAATACAAATTATGTTGACATCATCGTTGTCTCCCAGCGATTGCTTCACAAAACTTTTATTGTTATTGATGAGATGATATAGCAAATCGGCTTCGGCTGAGGACCAAACCAATTTTGTGATATCCAGTAACATGCCAACATGTATTCATTATCTGGTGCAAAATGTTAGTATTTTTAGTTCTAACTAACATATCTTGACATAAGTGCTAACTGCACTATATAACTTTTATCAAATCATCGTAATATCGTTTAGGTGGAATATCTGACGTCGCTTATTTGAGACTGTGTGCAAGGGCGGTATATGGAGAAAAAGACTTAACCAAAAAATTGGAACTATGGAACATCGGCATGTAGTTAATAAGCTCAATACGTGAAAGTCGGTCGATTACATTGACTGGAAAACAACGAGTGAATATAAGTAATGGTCCAGCTCAAAGAATTTTCAATTCACAGTTGGAAGGTTTGAGAAGAGAAAGCAGGCCTAACCCTTATTTCAGAGACAACTTTGCGGGATTGTTGGAAATGGAAGATTTTTTTTTTGAGTTAATGACCCCTCATGGATAGGTAGCCGTTTCAAATGAATATTTTGAGGAACGATACCTTTTCTAACTCTCTCTCACAATATTCTCTTTCCGACGCAATATGCGCAGCAGCCTAATAAGTACCTAGGTCCTAGGTCTAACCTATTTATTACCATCTTCTTACTTTCATTGACTTGTAAAAGCAAAAGCAATGAACAAAAACATTTTTTAATAAACAGTCGATATATCAGAGGCAGACAAAGTATAAATGGAACAAAATTTGGAAGATGATGAGACATGGTAAAATAAACTAGTTCAGTATTGTTCAAATTCACGTCTAAGCATGGCAATTGGCCATTGTGAGAAGTTTGCTGAAAGGGTTTTTTTTTTGTTGGAATATTGGACTGTTCACAAGAGATCAGTGCCACATCACTCGCAGATGGTATGGCTTTATGTTCGCTCGCACTCAGTGACACATTAGCTATTATTTTTGTCAAATACAAAGGTATGAGTGAGAGTTTACCTTCCCAAGGTTACAGGCAACATATTTTTTGTCTTGGGCCCGTTAACTTATCTCAATTGAATCACAGATTAAACTCCGATTTGGTCTTAATCGTTGATTAGTCACAAACCTCCATAACTTATATCGAGTAATCGGCTATTAACGTGCAAATCCTCCACTAAAGTCAACATGAGAAATTTCTCCGATTAACGAAGTAAACTTGACTACGTTTGGTGTTTGCTATATTGAAATAATTCAATGAAAAAGATTTTCGCTCAAATTAACCTCTGTGGAAACTTTTATGAAGTCCAAATTATACAAATACGCGAAATGAAGCAAAATTAATATTTTCTGCGATCCAATAATTGGATAAAATGAATTGAAAAAAGTTCTTTCAACGCTTTTGCATATCAAAGCAAACAGGCAGAGGGGAGCTACATAGTGGTAGTTTTCTTGCATTTATTAGCCTTTACGCAAATTTTAGGGGACACATTTTATCAGCTCGGGATAAGCTGCTTATAACATTGGAAGTATTTTGCAAGCCGCTTTCTCTGTTCTGAAAAATTTTTGTCATTTTTCAAATGTACTATTCGCAATTAACATCAAATGTCTATAGGAACAATTAACAATTGATTTTGTTGCATATTTTGTTAAACTGAGATTTCTTAATATTAAATGAATTCAGTACCTAGAGTTTTTTTTTATCACATATTTCGCAAAAACGATCCACCCTGATGCCTGTGCATAGTTTCCAATCTGTACATATGTCACAAACACAGGCTTATAATAGAAAAATACTCGTATTATTGACTTGTAGTAAAATCCCAATTGATTTATGACCGCCGAAAATTCATCCCAATAAAAAACGAACAGCGAAAGCACAAAATTCAATTCATTGAAACTTAAAGTAAATGAGATTTATTCTTACCCTGCAAGCGTATCCTTGCCTCACTTTTGCCAAGCGCATTTACGCTAGAACAGCTGTAGGCTCCAAAATCAGTCTTGGTAAGATGTCGTACCGTCAAGTTGAGATGCCACGTGTACAAATTAATCATGGCTTCTGATATGTTGTACTTGTTGCCGTTGTGCACCTTCAAGTTGCCTGCAACATTAGGAAATTTACGTTGATTAAACTGTTTAACAGTCGATATTAAGAATAAAATCTGTGTACTCATAAAGACAATCGATGAAAGAATCCTTATTTTTGAATTTTAAAGATTTGCTGAATTTAAGCTCAATAGTTAGCTATGAGTATACAAGTAATGTCTTTATTCTAAGCATAAAAATTTTACTTAAAATCTTTTTAGTTGTGTTATTTTCTCATATGCACGCCAAACTTACCCTCATTGCGATACCATCCATTCAAGGGTCTTGGATACACTTCTACAATGCACTCCAGCGTTACTTCACGTTCGACTGGTGCACCTAGCAGTTGATTTACTGCTTTTATAGCGGGAGGAACTGTGGAAGAAGCGAAAATTGATGGATTAAATGTTGTATGAAAGTATTATTAAAATCTTTTCATTTGGGAAATCTCTGTTGGAAATTTTGCTGTACAGGTTCAGGTAGGAAATATTTTGAAATAAAATATTATATACATTAATTTAAATTAGCTAATGTATTTTAGGTCTATTTCTAAGGAGCATAGCGGCAGGGCCGTATCTAGGGGGGATGCTAGGGGATAGAGCCCCCCTCCCGCCGAAATATTTTGACGGACACTCTATAGAAACGATTTTGCAAAGAATATACACTACGTAGAAAAAATCTCAAATCCAGAATCTCCCCCGAAATAAAATCCTGGATACGTCACTGCATAGCGGCATGGCTGCGCTCGACCCGGAAAATATGGTACGGATCAAATTTTTTCAACCCCTGAAAGCACAATAAAGATTTTAGTTTCTTCAGCACTGCGTTCTGATGACGTAATTTCCTTTTTTTCTGCTCATCCAACACATTTCCAACAACTTGATTCAACAATTTTCTGAATACTACCGTGCAGATACCGTTCTGGGAAGATTTCAGAAGAGTAGCAGCTACAATAATGTACCTTGCGAAGTAAATCGACATCATCACTTTTGTTGGTGACTTTTCTGATCTTGGTTAAATAGGTGACAAGTATTTTTTGAGCTCCACACCATGAGCTACTATTCGGTTTCCAGGTCGGTATTTTAGAATTTAGTTTCATCATCTCGAACATTTTTAAATTTCGTAAGTAAAAATTGCACAAAACGAACGCGTGTCTCTATTTAAATTATTAAATACTCCCCAATGTTGATGTCTTCTTTTTCCACCTCATCTAAGTCTTTTTCGAACAAACAGCGGTGTGAAACTCATGAGTTGCAATCATATGATACGGACAAACGAACGAACTGAACTTGATTTGAACGAATCGAGTTGTTCTAGTATGATTCGTTGCGTATTCCAAAACTTGAAATATGTTCGACCAAATCGTAGGACAGCCTTAAAATTTATGCATATCGACATATATAAACATATAAAGCTAAATCTGATAGGTTTGTATTGGAGGTCTGCTAGAGCGCGCTCGAAATGGTCATCATATAAACTTCCGAATGCAATAATCTTTGAGTGCTTGAACTTGTAGAACATTGTATTTGCAAGTGCTGCACTCATCTCTCTCCTGCTTGGTTTTCGCAATTTGTTTTGATTTGAATTGTGACTTTTTTGCACAAAAACTCTATGGACTCGCAACGTGGCGATTGGCTTGCTGGACGTGTCGAGTGCTGTCATGCAGTATATGTTAAGTAAGTACATATGTAGGTTTGTGTGCTGTTTGGAAATTCCTAAGCCGTTTAATCGATCGCCGAAAGATTTGGCACAGATGTTACTTATGGCCTTGGGAAGAGTCATAGCATAGTTTGGTTCGAATAAAATGGGCGATGCCACGTCCTCCTTCCATTTGACGCAGGTAAATGAGACTCGGTACATGTATAGAAAACAAGGACTATAACCAAACTGAACTCTAGCAAAGGTGCTGATTCGACGCATTTCTATGATTTTGACCAAATCTATTCTTCATTTATGCGCCAATTGGACAAGGCAAAAACGTTCTTTATTCACTAGCAATCAGATCAAATATCAATTAAAATACTTTTTACTTATTTAATCCAACTCAAATAAACCACATTGCATTTCATTTGCAGAGGCGTAGCAACGCGCGATGGGTTTTGCTAGTTGTTAATAAAAAGTAGATCAATTCAAAATATATTCTTTTCCTTAACCCCATCCCCAAAAATCTTGTTCGTATATGATCCTGTGTCAGTTGTGTGCATTAATCACGAGAAAAGTTTCACTGTTTTGTGGTGGCTTGTGTCTAGTAAAAAAACCAATTAGTTTAAATAAAAAAGAAAAGAGAAGGAAATAAAAACATCTGAAGATGTTTTAAACATTTGTAAAGTGCTGTTGAGCTTTAGCCAAATGGAAAATAGAAAATGCGGACTAAATTATTGAAAAATAACGATATTTTTTGCTCTCCAATTGAAACATGATGTTAACAGGTTGCCACTTTGCTTTCCCGTATTGAGGTGAAAAAGAAATCTTACCCCCATTTACCAAAGTCCTGACTGCGCCACTGTGATACTTTTATTAAATCCTGACTGTATTACTTAAGCCTTACTCGTCCAAAAGATATTACGGACATTTCACTCAAAGGAATTAACATATTGTTTTCGAACCTGAAGCTCAAGAATGAATTATTACAAATTCTGATGAAGCTATAAGGATACTTGTTCCTGCATCTTCAACAATGTAATCTAATCTATGAGTTTATTTCCAACAATTCTGTTGAAAACTGCTAATGAACATGAAGTAGATCAATCATTAAATTAATTTGGCTTGCAAGTAGTGCTTCACCAAGAACCGATAAATATCATTATCGCTCTCGCTATCGTAACCAAAAACGATAACTAGATGATTAAAAAAATTATATCTCGTACTACCGAGGACGAGAACGACAAGGGTCTAGCCGACATCTATTCCTCGGCGATAATGTAATGTTTATCGTACGATAGGCACTAAATTATCGCCGAGATCGAAACTAAACGAAAACGTAATATCTTGGCACCTATGGTAGCAGGAGTTTTGAAATTCGGTGCTAGGATGTATATTGTCAATGTAAAGTAGTTCATGAAATCTGAACGAGACTAGACAAAGGGGTGTGACAGCTTTATAAAACAAAATTACATAAGTCGCCATATCTTGGATCTATCGCAGCTACAGTTGTGAAACCTGATACGGGTTGGCTAATGAGTCATAGTTTCTCCCATCCAAGAAAAACCCTTACATTGTTATTCGTGGGACTTATGCCAAGATGTGAAATTTCCTACATGGACCAAAATGTCTGTTGTAAGGATTGCGTGAAATGTCAGCGGTGTTGTACAACGGATAGTGCGCGGGAAAGCTGCTATGTAGTTTTATATGTATGAAAATGTGAACGAGAATAACTGCGAAATATCGGCGATAACGACACAAGAACGATACAGATCAAAAATTTTTCGTACGAGAACGATTTTTGAATTATCGATACGATACGATAATTTTTGAATTATCGATACGAACTATCGTATCGTTCTCGTATCAGTGAAGCACTTCATACAAGGCTAAAACTTTAAACTTTGTACTAAATTCTCATTAGTAACTTTATTTTCTGAATACTTTTGAAAGGTGACCTTCTGCTCTCCATTAGTTTTCATTTTTCCCCACATCAGAGTTAGGCAACAAATTGTTGCATTCGCATGTCGACGTACAGAAAACAAAAAAAATAACGCCAACATATTGCAGTCAAATAGTCAACAAATGCAGCCTCTCGTGTTAACACAAATCACAACCGCAGCCACTACCATTTTACAAAGGACGCGGGGCGGGTAATCCAACTTTGTTATTTTCAGCATTTTAATGTAACAGCAAAGAGACTGGATGTCATTTTGGAAAAAAACTTTTTGTTTTCCCTTAGAGTTTTATTTTAAATTTTTCGTTTTTATGGTTGGGATGATTTTTCTGTTTTTTTTTGCAATGTATTTTGCACTCAGTCACACTATTTTAACTGGGTTTAAAACAGATTCTGTTGTTGCTTTGAATTCAGTTAAAACTTTCAAATTCAGTTACAGTTAGGGAAATGCAGACGAGCATATGATGTGTGTGTGTGTGTGTGTGCCTGTGCATGTATGCGCGATTATACGCTTGCTCCACTTGTAGTTGCTGTTGTGTTAAAGAAAGGATAATTTAAACACATAAATTTAATGGATTAAAGCACAATGATCCCCATTTGAATGGATGAGAATCAGTGCTACTGTATATACATATATACATACATACATACAAGCGCGCACAATTTTGTGATACTATGCTCCGCACTGAAGCGCTTTACTTGCTTAATGCCAGCAGATTAATCTTGCGACATGCTCCTTTTTTCGCTCTATCTTTCAGTTATACGAAGGATAACAAAAGTGAAAATGGTGCATGAAAGAGCAGCACAAAATTAAATATAAAATCTTCATGGAATTGGATTTTTCCAAAATTTGGATAAAATTTATCGAACGGCAGCCAACGCCAAACTTACTACCCCCAAGTTCCGAGCAGAGTTGCTTATTTTCAATAAGAAGGACTTTTTTAGAATGTTAAGAAACCACTGTTAGGTCGAGCGATATCTTGTTCAGTTCGTCAACCAAATCGGAATCATTTATGGAGAAACCTTAATTTCATGGAGTGCCAGGCATAAATGTTGGTAGTGTTAAGTTGAACTTTTGGACGATGTTCAAAAACCACTCGATCAAAATTATCTGTAATCGTAAAATCAATCTTTGGGAAATGTCTCGCTATCTATTGGCAGGCTCTTGTCTAAGAAGTACAGTATGCTGGAAAATTTTTAATATTAGCTTTACGTGGAACCAACCTCTTATATGATAGTCAGGTCAAAGTTCTATAATTGATTTTCGAAACAAGTCTTAGCTTCTATTTATTGGATGAAAAAAAAAGCAAATCTTTATTTTTGAAATATCTTGTTTCTTCCTTTTTTTGTAATCAGACACTGATTAAAAGTAGGCAAAATTTATGGACTTAAAAATTTCACACAAAAAATGCGGTGACCATTTTTCATCTAGAATTAGCCATTTCATGATATTCAAGGTTACATTTGAACAAAACTTGAAGATATTCTACCGGATACCCGTTTAATTGCACAGAGTTCTCAACTATGTGGAGTTGCCTCCCACAGAGTAAATAAAATATGTATATCATTAAAAAAACTGCAACTGCTTAACGTAGTTAATGTAAATTCACGTTAGTATGTCCAACACTGGTGTTATTGCATATTATAGTGAAGTCCGCCGCGAAGTGGTGTTAGACATATTGGAGGATGTAAATCCTAAGCCACGGTCCACAAACTTTAACTTTTATGTAGAATTACTTTGGCTAGCGAAGCTGGTGTTGGATAACCAATAGAATGTAAGTGATTATTAAGCTCAAAAAAAAAAAATATGAAGAGGCGTTTCTGCGCCCAACAAACATATATAAGGGATGATTCCAAACTTTTCAGATTAATTGCTGTAAGCTGACAAGTCATTTTCCCGTTGGCAGATTGCGAAGTTGTTTACAGTGTAGATGTAATGGTACCTCTAATTTGATTTAGCAGTGTGCGCGTTTGCTTAGTTGCACTCAATATGTCGTAGAAGGTCGCTTCGATGTTTGGACAAATTTCCACAAAGCATATTCTGGAAGTGTTTAAAATTAAAATTAATTTACGTTACACTATTTTACGTGATTGCCGTAATCGTTAAGACCATGAAAATAAGAAAAAAACTCAGCTACTCTAATTAGTAGAGAAACGAAGAATCTGATTTCAAGCCTATAAGACAGGTTTCGGCAATCCCAAAAGAAACTTTCGAGAAAAATTGGTACTCCGCAATCTGGTGTGCATCGCATATTGAAGAAAAATTCGGTGCAAGTCCGAAAACGCATAAAGGTATCAAAGTACACCAAAAACGCTTCAGTCACGTTTAATTCTGATTTGTTTATCTGTTAATGCTTGACAAAATTGAAGCATTTTGTCGAGAAAAATTATACGCATGGCAAAAGAATCTCCTAGCCAAACCTTGCACGATCTCAGTATGCGAAAAAACCCAAGATTGTCTAAAAATAAAAAAAAAACAATTTTGTACCGCAAGATGGCAATCCACTTAATGTTCCATATGCACGACCAATTGAAAGATTCTGGGTAATATTTTCACTTAATGTCTATGAAAATTATTGGGAATCACAAAACGACTGCCAATGGATTGGCAGAATTATGAGTAAGTCAGCATACTAAACTCTACAATATGCTAACATTTCAAGAAAATCAAGGAATTATCCTTTAACCTAACTATTGTATTGTCTATTTTATGTACACCAGCTAGTCCGTACATACATGCCCAGCTTCCGTGGCAAAATTCCATGTATTGAAGTACGAATTGCTTCCTTATCCAGGATATTCTCCAGATTTGGCCCCCAGCGACTACTTTCTGTTTCCAAACCTGAAGCATTGTCATACAGCAAAAACACCGTGACACCAGGAAGTTTAACGGACGAAACCAAAATTAACCGAAAGAATATCAGATATAAGGCAGGCTAGTTAATTGTTAAAAATTACTCGAAATTACACTGGCATTCGGCCAGTCCCAAAACTGGTCAAAATGGACATTTTTCAGATTACTTCACATTAAGGCCTTCGAAGAGACAATTTTTATTTTGATATCATTTGTTTTAGTATTTAGCCAATGGATCATGATATTGAACTTATTATTATGTTTTGTGTTGTACAAGTATTGCATTCTCAAGGTTTGATTCTGATAAGACAGCTTAAATCTTAAAACTTGTACAATCCTGGACATATTATAGTTTTATTACCTAACGTCCGTATACTAAATTTTATAACAATTGGCTGAATATTTGACTTGAGATAAGCGAAATAATCTTGACTTGGTCTAAGTTACGAAATACAGAAGCATGGATTAAAATAAAAAAAATAAATAACATCGTTATTACTTATTGTTCTTGTGTGACTTTTCAGCGTAGGTCGTGGTACTTTTTCGTTTAGTTTGAAGTCCATCCAGTTTTTTGGATCTCGCAATATTTTTATTGTTGTCAATTATTAGCGAGAGCCACGCCATGACTATCGTTGTCATAGCTATAAGACACCGGCATATTCAATAATAAGTTAAACAATATTTTGTTCAAAGTCTTAAATATATCATAAATACTGTCGGATAATAATTTACTGGAAGATCGGATATTGTAAGCCAAAATTGGTGTATGCATCTTCGAAATAATAAAACAAGTGCATTTTTCTCTCTTTTTGTTCTATTTTCCCAAACCCAACCATATGACAATGCCAAAATTAAAATTTAATCAAAAAAAAAAATTTCAAACTAAAATTTAGAAATATCGTACACAGCAAATTCAATTGCTCATGTGCTACGAACACAATAGAATCTATATGATGATTGCGAAAGTGAATGAGCTAAAATCAACTCCACTTTCGTTACATTCATCACTTTCCCTCCCAATCTTAACGCCTGCCCGAGAATCATTTCGCCTATCCTCTGCAGTACGCTTTGCTTAATTTTATTGCTTAAAGTTTGTTTAATGACCATTCAAAAGTGTACGTCCGACCGATGTATCTCGTCTCTGGCATGACTTGCAATACAATTACAAAACAGTGGATCTGCATTCCATTCCATTCACACTCATACACACACATATGTCTGTATACATGTATGTACATTAAGGAGAAATGCCGAGAACAAAAAGCAAAACCCAAAAAACATGATTATCCAAATGCTTCAGTGCTGCATATGAAACCTCTATCCAATTTGCCACTTTTCAATGTGCCGCCGCCCTTGGCGTCTCATCCTACCAATGCCAAAACAAGAAGCAACAAATTTTCAAACTCTGACTGCTACTTGACAAACTCTCGGCAATGATTTGTATTGCTGAAATTCTTGTCCGGCTTTAGTTTTCCTTTTCAGACCCTATTCCAACTTTATTAGAGCGCCACCCACCGCCACCTATTCAAACTCTTCCAAAATGATGCGAGACGAAACAAGCGTCCGTTCGGATGTCACAAGTAGAATGCATCTGATGTTTCCGGCCGACAAAAGTGCAAACAACATTATTAGACCGAACGAAGGGAAAGCGTCCATCGAGTCAGAGTTGAGTAAAATGAACCACTTTTAGTCATTGCCAATCGTCGAAGGGGATGACACTCACAGTTTCTCGAAATGCTGCATGCTGTCTGTGTGTTTCGAGCATGTGTGCGAGAGGCGTATGTGAAGAATTCATGGCAAGCAAATGGAAAACAAAGCACTTCCAAACGATGCCTTAAATTTAGATAAACTATTTTTGAGTATTTTAGATTTATTTTGCTTCGGTCACTTCAGCTGTCAGTTGGTGATATCCCCGAAATGAGAGAGGGTTTAAATATGTTCTTTTGTGGGTGGCTGACCACAATAGTTTTTGTTTGTTCATTTTTTAAGCTGCTTGTTCTTGCGGCGTTTGGAAGGTTAGATTAAACTTTAATTAGAAACAAAAAATGCAACTAACTACAGAGGTCAAGGTTTCTGACATGCTCGTATAGTTTGTAAGAAAAAAAGACCCATTGTAAATTGCTAGGTGAATTTTTTGCTCTTTAAACATGATATCGATTTATTTAAGCATAAAAATAATTAAGGTAATTAAGTGATTGGGACAATATGCTTAGCATGTATGTATGTAAATATTTGAGGTGTTTAAGAATCTTTCAAATTTTATTTTTTTCAAAAAACTAAATATAAATTTAGGTTTAATTTATAATTAATTTATACCTTTTTACTAAACTCTCTTTTTTAATTTTACCATTACAGTTAATAGTTAGAGAGCCGTTGCACATTTTAGGCATGTGTTAATATTATCATTAGTGCAATGCAGTTCACATTTATGCGAATTGGAAAAACTTTTTTAAATGAATATTAAAGTTGCAAAAAAAAACTCTATTTTATCGCGTCTGCCTCTGATATATTGTGTTGAAGGCATGGTATAGATAACGAAAATGTTTAAGGCAGACGTCCGCAATGCCACATTTTTAATAACAACAATTTTTAGTTTGCAGAAAAAAAATTTTATTAAATAATTTAATCGTTTTCTTGCAGACTTTCTTTGTAGTCAATATTTCCCCCAGAACTTGAAAATATAAGAGGCAGACGTGTAGGTCTATGCTTTTTAAAACATATGTATACATAAAATATTCCGTATGTATTTAATTAAGTATTTAGATGGAAACGTCTGCCTTCGCTTTTTCTATGTTTTTAAAAACTAAGGGAGCCAGACTGTCAAGAGGCAGACGCGATAAAATGATTTAATACTCAATTTTTTTGTTACATGTTTGTAATATTGCAATTTTTAAATGTTGCAGAGGTTGTTTCTCTATCATACAATCTTTACAATTATCGCACACTGCCTGACCTAAGTTTGCATGTATCATAAAGTTTTGAAAAAAAATTTAATTACTCTTATGCACAGCATTAACAACGTCTGTTTCTTACATTTATCTGTTTTAGTGTATAAGCACATTTTTAAATATAAAGGACAGACGCGATACAATTTTTCATAGTGCCTTTTTTCTGTTTCAAATGGCTCTGTATTATTGTAATATCGCAAGGAGAACGCAATGGCAGAGATTGTTTGTATTATTCATATTATTTTAATTCCATGATTTTCAACCACTGCTGCACGACAAAGCCCTTTCATCGAATTATCGCCACCAGAGGGATGTTTCTGATTATACAGATGTTTGTAGGCGTATCGTGGATTTAACTTTTTACTACAATTCATCATGTACATAAATGTAATTGATAAAGACATTGTGTGATCGAACAGTGTCAGTTCCAGTGGCAGTGGCACTTCTCATCAAACAAAATAAAATGAAAACATGTACAAAATAGATAAAGTCATTGTCCAGACGAACAGTCCTGCCAACGAAACAAAAACTTTTAATAAATAAAAACTTTTTTAACTAAATGTATTGAATCATTTTGTACAAATCGGCAAAGCTACCATTCAGATAGCGGAAAGATGAAATCGGTCAAGAAGGTTTGGCACTTACACCAAACAAACAAACGTTTAAGTTATCGTATCTAAATAGTTTTCCGGTATAATGTAATGAAATTTTGTACATAGCGACAAGTACACCATCCAGATGAAAAGTGAACGGAATTGAGCAAATGAGCGCGTTAGGTTAAGTTAAAAGAGTCGCCTGCATATAGTCGGAGGCAGTTTGCTCATTGTGACACCCTAGATATATGGTGTCCTGCTTTCTTCTTAAATTATCTAATTGAATGTGCGCAAACTACCCAGAGGCCTTGGTAAAATTAAGGATCCTGGTGAGTTCCATCTCGGCTAGCAACTTAAGACCAAAACTAATGTTGAACCAAAATATTTGCTTAGTTTCCTCATTAGCCACGGGCCTTCCCAGAGTAGATGTTCAACCGTCCTCCTCCATTGACTTCTTTGTCTCCACAACTCCTGCAGATATCTCTTAAAAGGGCACTCAGCACTGCTACAAGAGTTTTTAACTCTTCTCTGCTGAACGTTAAGAGAGTTTGTGTCCTTCCTAGGTTCAGTTTAGAGTTTCTGTTCGGTTATTTCTATGTTATATCTTCAATCCGATAGTGTATTTCAGCCAATGGTGTTCTAAGGTCTACACTTGTTGATTCTCCAATTCTTTTTTTCCTATTTTGGCAAATTCGTCAGTATTTTCATTTCCGGAAATACAGAGCAGAGCTCTATATAAGGTGTCAGATTGAACGAAGTGGCTGCCTGTAGTCCTAGACTTCACGATTTTAGCGTTCAGTGCTTTGATTGCTGCCTGACTGTCTACACATATTGTTTAAGCAGAGGGAGTAAGCTACCTGCGCATCACCTATGCGGCTTTGTCTATAGCAAAGATTTCAACTGGAAAAACCCAACAATTATTGGGTAGTCTGAAACACTTCTTCATTCCCATCTTATCCTAGTAAACACCCGCTTCTGCTTCGAGTTCCATCTTGGATCCATCCGTGAACACGGTTAGGTCCCTTCCTTCCTCCAGAACGGTGCCGGAGTTCCACTCTTCTCTAGTTGGAAAATTGATGTTGTAGGTATTGGTACTCGGTACGAAGGACGAAGTTCCCGCTGCATACCCTGCAAAATAGACACTCAGAACTTAGAAGCTTGTTAAATTCCTTTAACCCAAGACTCCATTTTGCCGCCGCATTCCTGATGTATTGGTCAATGGGAAGAAGATGCATTTTAATTTCCAGGCCCACCAGTGGTGTCGATCACACTACTCAATGGGCGTTTAACCTTTTATAAAAGCAAAAAATTTAATTCGTGTCTTTCTAATGGAATGCAATGAAGTATTGCTTCGCACCTCGTATCAACGGAATATAACGAAATTCCGTACAGAGGTGAAAAAATCAACGTTTGTATAAAAATACAATATACCAACATTACTATAGTGATGCAAAGTGAATGGAGAGGAGTGATTACTTTAATCACATGAAAAAGTTTTTCAAATCAATCTTTGCACAAAATGACGGATATACCTTTGAAACGATAAGGGGATGTGGTTAGTTTATTGGGCGTGGCATCATTCTCCGCAAAAACTTTGAAACGCTACACTGAGGAAGATATTTAAAGTATGGAAGCACAAACACAAGAAATGGTTTGGTTTAGCATCATGCTCTGGACAAAAAGTTACAAGCTAAGCTTTGAAACAATGAGCTTTTACAAGTAAATGTTGTTAAATTCCTTGTGCAAGAAATGTCCTTTTAATAAAAACTTAAGACTTACGTGCATATTTGATGTTAACTGTTATCTAATTTAAAGCGAGGTCGAAGACAACACCCTTACTAATTATGGCCTATTTTTTGTAGTGAACATATGTCTGACATGCATGCCCTTAGCGACCTAAAGACCACATAAGACTTCTTAATTTACGTACAAAATTAAAATATTTAGCTTCAAATGAAACTTTTTATAGAATATGATTGTTTATTAATATTAAAAAAAAGTCTACAAACGCTATTTACTTACAATTGACATGAACATCGAAACGTTTGCTCACAGATGGCGGCACTCCATTCGAGGCGATGCACAAATAACCGCCCATGTCTGTTCTATGGACGTTGGTCAGCACAAGTTTTTCTCCCTCAATAGATTTTATAACTGAAAAGTAACAAAAATACAAAATAAGAACATATGTTTGTATGTATGCATGTATGTATGTAGCAATAAAATTGTTTTAAGTTTTATTTTTCAAAACAAATTTTACAAAAATTTCAGCTTGAGTATCACTATGATGCTGGTCAAGTCCAAGGATAATTAATTAACTTGTCGACTCATTTTGATGTGCTGCCATTGGCCGACAGTAAGTAAGCAGCAGGACAAAAGGCCTGCCGTATAAACATTTATACCGTTTTGCGGTCTACCAACACTCGACGATGACAAACACTCGAATTGTAGGACCACAGAATACGACAATTTAGCATGGTACTTGGCCGTACAGTAGCAAGCAAAATTATAAGGACACTGAAACAGAAGAAGGGATAGATAGACGACGAACTGACTGCTCATAGTATGGTCCAACAAATGGAACAATGTTGGTTCATTGCAGCTTAAAGTCTTTATTTACGCTAACATTAACACCGAACACAGAATGCGTGGTCAAAGGATGTATGAGCAGTCTTTTGTGCTTGGTGGGTTCTCAATGAGTATATGGTTGCCAGATTGGTATGAAATACTCTAACGTTTAGTAGAAGTAAGTAAAAGTTTCGGCTTCTTCGAAGTTCATCTGGCAACCCTAAAGCCTCAAAACGAGTTGCTGTGTCACTCAGTCAACCGGTCACGTGCTATTTAAGAAAATATTTACAAACCTTGTTTCTCTCTAGTTTCTGTACGTAAAATGATGTCCTTGCCACCTTCACGACGCCATTGTACTGTTGGCTCCGGTACACCGGTTGCACTACAAGTCAGCGTTATGGTACCACCTTCATTGCAGATGCCTTCCTCAAGATTTTGTTCCGGATGATTCAATATATCAGGTGGCACAACGACATCCAAATAGCCAGACTAGATAATGGAGAAAGAGAGAGGAGAAGGAAAAAAAAAAAAATAAAAACAACAACAAAGTTTTTAAAATGAGAAAATAAAAATAAAAAACTATAAGCTGCCACACAGGATGCAGCTACCAACTGCAAACTCAATTAATGGGACACTGGGTAGAGTTTAGTGGAGCTTAAAAAGGTGTAATGAAGTTATTTATTAGTTTAGTGTCACACATACACACTTGCTCATATGCACACACGCACGTTAGCGATGTCAGTGTTGTATAAATAGGTGGTAAAGTGGCATGTAATGCGAAACGATAAGCCTCGCTAGTTTTGAAATGGAGTTCGGTATAATAAAGGCTTAAAATGTTGCCTTAATTCATCTGTTTAAATTTAAAGTTTTAATTAAAATCCTAAATATTAAACTAAGCAATTCTCGTTCAACATAAAAGCTTACTTTTTAAATTTAAGTAACAGAATTACACTAATTGTAGTTGATGAAAGTGAGATCAACTAATGTGGTGCTTCTTTTCGAAACTTTACTATATATATGAAGTGAAGTAGTATCTCGATCATGATAGTCACATGGGAGGCTAATGCAGCTAGTCCCAAGAAATCTAACAAGATTAAAGGAGGCTTGGAAAACTCTCCAATAACTTGTTTTTTCCAAACTTTCCAGTGCGTTAAATATATGCACAAATTTGGAGAAGTCTTCTCGGACTTTATTCCCTATAAATGATCCGATTTAAATATTTGAAAGTGAGGATCTTTTTTTAAAACATCAATTTTAAAAACCGTTGGTGGAAAACATAAGGCAAGAGGTTCGAGAAATTTTTATTCAATCGAGATAAGAAATTTCTCTGAACGTCATCAATTTGTGTCTTGATCATGTGGTAACTCTACTTGAAAGCCCATTGCGATTTCCTAGTATATGGTAAGCCAACTTGCTGCATTTTTTCTGGGACTATCGAAAACCAAAACAATAACTTGAAGTAATTCAAAGGTGAATTTGGGTCATTAAATTGGACTGTAGGTAGTTTTTTTAAGTTGATGTGCTCAGAAAATCTTTGTTTAACTTTCACTAAAATAGTGAGGAACAAAAAATCAATATCTCGTAAGCTATGATCGAAAACAATCCAAAGAATTGTGATGAAAAACACTTTGCAAAAATTATTTTTTTGGTTAGCTGTGCCCATTGAACTTGTTTATTTAGTGCAAATTTTCCAAATACCATTCAGGCCCATTTCGAAAAAATACCCACTGAATTACATAAGCCTCCAACGTCTATAAAAAGGTTAGACCTACCACAATCCAATTAATCTCAATACGCAAAAATTTTAGATACATACACATACATATGTACATGAGAAATTAGCGTCACTATGTGATGCCAAAGTCTGGAACTGTCCAGGACGAATAATCACCCTTGCTTAAAAGCAAAGTCCAAAACACAACGTTGTTGTGAAGAAATGTTTCACCTTTATATGTCTTTAGTATCTTCATTTGATGACTGCTAAGTCAACATTTTGGGACCATCGTGTTCAGCATTATTGAAAATGGGGAGTGACACATATTTTTCAGATGGAAGACGCGGAATAAGCGATTTTCCCATTTTGCGGGATGAGGCCAATGTCAAAAGACATTTTAAAAGCCGCCATCATGTTCAGCATGCTTAAAAACGGGGAGGGGTGGTTGCTGCTTAAAATATATGCATTTTTCGAGTGTTTTGGAAAGTGATTAAGATGTTGAAAAATGGTTTTTGTTTCATTGTTTTAAAGGAATTTAATTCCAGATTTATTTAAACCTAATGCCAAAGTATTTTTAAATATATCTTAGGTTTATATAAATACTTCTATAAATAGCTCCAAGTGATCAATGAGCGCATAATAAGCTCATTTCAAAATTGAGGATTTATTTGACATATGTACACACATACACACTTGTACGTCCGTTGACTTATGCTCGATTTCATTTTGACAATAATAGGGATTACGAACTTAAAACTTTAAACATCATAAGTTATTTTCAGTGTCTATTGACTCTGAGCACATTGTGTATGGGGTATTCAAATCAGTGCTCTTTTACCTAGGGTCAGTATTTCAATAAACAGCTTTCTTCGTTGCTTCGTTACTTCAATTTTCCTTTATAGAAAATCGTATTTGTTATTATCCTTTGGATTATTATAAACGTATCACAATAATGTATTTTCAAGGATTATAAACATTTACCGGATATGAAGTATAAGCATGATTGTGGGATACTACCAAGTCTTTTTAGCCACCATATACCTGCACATACCATGTGCCCGTCTCGTTTCCATCCACAAATACTAGAAACTTACTACTGCAACTATGCTGTAATCCTGCAGGAGAAATCTTTGTAACAAAAATATTTTTATTTGTTTTCCACTCGACTTTACACACGTAAACAAACTCATAAACAAGGATACGAAGAGGCAGTTTGAATGTGTGTGTACTAGGGTGGATCTTTGTTTTTTAATAAGAATTTCATCTAAAAATTTTTATATGAAGCAGAAAATTTATACGATTGGATATCACAGTTTCAAATTCATCAATAAAGACAGGAGCATTTGGGGTGTAAGATCAATTGTCAAAATAGCTGAGGTAACGCTAAGCCACTATTTTATTTACCGAAGGACTGATGTAACTTCAAGTTTGAAAAGAATAGTTGTATGTATCGGCCTTGGTGAAATGGTATTAGTCAAGTAAGAATTTAGTTTTTGTAACCTCCCAGTCAGCTACAGCTTAAGTAAAAACTTCTATTAGAAGACCTTCCCAACTCCTCATACGCTACTTAATATAATTTTTAAAATTACGGGTACTTTTTTTGCTCTTGGTTTTTTCAGTGTACGTTTTTTGACACCGCACGCGTGATTCGTAACGCCACAAATGCTAAGTCAGGCTTGCCATTTTACCATGAATAGACTAAAAAACGAACAGCGCTTGTACATCATTATTCCATTTTATTATCAAAGTTCGTTTCTGTGAGCAATGTGAAGATCCAATATCTTACCAAAGAATTTTCTTCAGCGACGAAGCTAATTTTTGGTTTAATGGATACGTCAACAAACAGAATTTCGGGCTATGATCTGAACAGTACCTTAAGAGCTGCCACTGCACACTGAAAAATGCACATCATTAGACCGTTCTTTCAAAAATAATGAAAATCGCAACATTGCAGTCAATGGAGCAAGGTACCGTGCGATTCTTACCGACATTATTTTGCCCAAAATGAAAGAATTGGATTTGGTTGACATATGGTTTCAACAAGACGGTGGTACATGCCACATGGCACGCGATACCATGGACCATGGCGAGTTTGGTGAGCATTTAATAATCACGACTTGGAGCATTCCATTAGCCACCAACATCAAGCGATATGACCCTACTAGACTATTCTTAGTGGGGCTACTTGAAGTCTCTCGTGTACAGAGACAAGCCAGCCACAATTGCAGTGCTGGAGGTCAACATTACAGCTGCCGTTGGTGAGATACCAGCCGCAATGATGGAAAAAGTATGCAAAAATTGGGGTTTACGGATGAACCACCTCAGTTGTAGCCGCGGGCAATATTTACATGAAATAGTCTTTAAAAAGTAAATGAAAGGGATTGATGTATCACTCGAAATAAATATCTAGTTCACCATTGCAAGTTTTCAGTTCTTCTTTTAATTTTCAAAAACCAAACGCTCAAAAAATCACCCTAGATAAATTAAGTTAATTTTTAGCAAATAACGACAGTTTACAATACATCAAAGGTTTAAATACAGAGTTTATATACAGTATATTCAACCAAGATCATAATGACAACAAAAGTGAATACATTAACACAAGTGGAAAATCGTATTCTGAAGGATTTATTTTTGGGTGTAGGTTTTACTTTGCAAATCTCCAAAAATTTTATGAGAATGGCCATCCTGCTTTGAAAAATAACCTAAAATGTCCTCTTATCATAATTTTTCGGAGAAATTTTCCGTGTATTTTGGGCTATAATTTTTGCTATGCTTTTCCTTTATAGTATAAGCACCGTCAAAGCTGGAGCTTTTGATACCAAGTTCTTCTATTACAACCTTTTCAAACGAAAGCATCTAAAAATTTTTAAATATCTTTTATTTCTAAAGATGCACCCTCTTGTTCATACACCGGAAAAGGACATAGCTATTTTAAAATGTAATTGTGTGTGTGTGTGTGTGTGTGTGTGTGTGTGTATACATGTTCAAGCCAATCTAGAAACACAAACTTACACTCGTAATAGACGAGACAGTTTGTTATTGTCGTGTATCCACATATCCTCAACTCGTACTTACCCGAAAATTCATTGGATCAGTGTTCACTTGGCACATGTAGCTACCCGAATCGTTGAGCTGGACGTGTGATATGTGAAGCTTCCAGGTGTTGTGACCATTGTGTGTCACTGATAATCTCGGATTTACAGTTACCATATGGGTGTGAATGCCGAGTATTGCTTTTGAATCGGATTTAATCCATGCAACCTGAAATAGACAAACAAACAAATAAGGAAACCAAAAAACCCCAATATTATTGTCTGCGTACGTACACTACAATACATATGTATGTATGTATTATTGTACGTACATTTGTATGTACTAATATTTGTTTTAGTATATACTATTACCAACAAAGAAATACACTTAGTGCTATGTTAAGAAATCTTCATGGCTTAGTATTACATTAGTGGTTGTAATGCAGCACACAAATAAATTAAAAGAAAACAAACTATGCCGTCAGTACAAAATTATGACAGAGAACTATTGGATAGGAAAGTATCAGGAATGTTGCTTGAAAGTTATTGAATTCTTAATCAAAGTATACAATCTTGACATTAATTTGATACTTAGCTCTATCTAAGATAGGTTTTGCAAATTGATCTAAGTGACGAATTAATTAATTAATATCAGCACTTTAAACTAATATGGGTACTTTATGTGTACATATGAGGAAATACGCAGAAGCTTTCATTTTTGCCAAAGAAAAAATAAATTTCCCAAAAACTTAAAAAGACTATCACTTAGAGTACGTAATTCAATGTTTCTTACGATTGAATAAATTTATGACTGCACAATTTAAAAATACTGATTTTCAGTGAAAGAATACATTGTGATGATAAATTAGCTCGGGACAAGGCAAATATGGTAACTTAGAAAAACATAAATTTTATTAGATTTTTGCATCAGTTTACAGTCTGCTCCCAAAAAAAGAGGAATCACAAAATTTGTTTTCCAAAAATTAAATTAATTGATATCTATAAAGTTAATTTGATATTAATTAAGATATATCTATGATGGTGATTAATTAAGAAGTACATTTTTCAGCCGGCAGGCATGTGCGCAGGGGGGTTTTGGGGTTCCAACCCCCCATTGGATACTTTTTTACATAGACTTATATTGACTTGTGTTCTCACTTACATAAAAAAGCAAATAGACTTTCGCCTCTTACGAAAAACAAAAACAAAAAATCACTTTTTATGAAAAGAAAAATTAAAAATAATAAAAACTCACATTTATAGGAACAGAAATAGGTATAAAAAGTATAATCAAAAATAAACTTCAAAGTTTACTTAGGCGTCGCAGTAATTTTTAAAAAATTCATCCGACCCTTCCGATGTTTAACAAACAAGATTCAAGCGAATATGGTCGCTTAAATATCCTATTTTTTCATTAAAAAAGTCTTATTTTGGAAGAAGCATAAGAAAATCGAAGAATTACTAAGGCTATCTTGCTTCAAAATTTTTCCCAACTTAATACCTCCTGAAACTTGTTTTACCCTTGTTGGCAAAGTTTTATAAGGTCTTATCTGTTCGAGAACTATTGCTGCGACAATTTTTCTACGTGGCGTGGTCTAAAACCTTACCTAAGATTAACAATCAGATCAGCTTAACGGTTTCAACTCAATTAATATACATCGCGGTACAGAAATTAATGTGCAAAAAAATTTGGACAAGTTCTTTGCAGTAACTCGCAAAATTATCCACTTACATAATAACAGCTAATTATCAACTCAGAACTTATGTATGTATTTATATTAGGGTGAAAATCATTTGAAATGCTTACGTCTCCTAGCCTGAAACAGTAAGCAAACTTCTTCTGTAAAATATTTGGCCAATGCCATTAAGAATTAAAGTTCGCGAGTTGCATCTAAATTATTCTTAAAAATGTTTATTGTCCCTTGATGCTGGTAAAATCAAACGAAATGTAAGTTATCTTTCAGAATACCAGTCAGAGGGCTTATGTCTTTCATGTATTTATACTGAGTCGCTGAAAAAGATAAAAACAGTAATTTGGCCAAAAAACTTTTATTTTTTGAGACATTCACTATTTTGCATGGAAAAGTAAATTGAAAAAAAATTAAAATTTTTTTGTTTGACCTGCAAACTAGTCAAAAATTCTTTAGTGGGACTTAAATGATCTTTGAATACAAGGTCCACAAAGAAAATCAAAAAAAAATTATATATATGTTTTGGTACTAGAAACTCTTGGGCCTATGAACTAGCGAAAAATAATTTCAGTACACATATTTTTGTCTAATGGACTTTAAAATTATATAATATCTATGTATATGCTATACACACATAAGCATACATGTATATATAATTTATTTCTAAAACAATTTCTGTATTGTTGTGTTTGCTTTATAGTCAAAAATACTTTTTTGCGAACTTCATAACCTGACGTGAAATATCCGACTTAAGCCTCTCCTTCTGCGCACGGGTCTCTCAGTAGAGGTCATATGACAGATGTGTCGTGTTAAGCTGCCTTGATATTTTTGTTCAATATACTCTGAGAAATACTCATGGAAATTTTAACGCCAGAGTAACGCTTGAAAATTGTGAAAGTTTACTAGTTCACTAAAATTTCAACTTTAAATTCACTCGAAATTCAATTGGCCACGTTAATTATGTGATACCACGCCTCTATAGTTTTGGGGCTACGTGTAGCTCAATTATACTCGCGTCTTTCGCCAAATTCCACTTGAACTGCTCGAATGCGTCATCAAAAATTGAAACTTTTGTGTGGACCATGTCAGCCGCAGTTACTGCCAACATTTTGTAGTTTTTTTATATTTTTGAAAATAGTACCTCTAAATGAACCATCTTAAAGGTCAAAAAATACGCGACCCTGGTCACAATCTTGAATATGCTCTGGCCTTATGACGTAGAAAGTTATGAGATAATTGTTTTTTGCTTTTAAATACCAATCTAAAGAAAATTTGTTAAAGACCCTGTTAATCATAGGATGTTCAACTTAGATCCTTTCATCACACAGTTTTTTAAACACAAGGAATCTAATTTTTCCAGATGGTGCTTCTGATCCAGACCACCCTGCATAAATATATATATATATACATAAAACAATTACTAATTTTCTATAAAACTGTAAGCAGCATTAAATCAGAAAAAAAATGTCTGGCTATTTCGAGCCATGACTTGTTGCTTTATGCTGTGCTAGTTCGTTCCGATTTTTGAAATTTCAGAACTATTATTCTGCATCAGGATGTGATGCATCGCAAGTGTCTTAAGCTACTGCTCCTAACTGCAAGTCAAAGTACTCATCAACGCAAGCCGCATCTTGCACCACGACTTTGAAGAAGATTCTAAACCAGAAGTTTGCTTATCTTGGATGAAGCAGTGAACTTTTATACGTTGTTTACGTGCAAGGCTGGGACCTATCTTTTTTCTGTAGACACGCCGGAGTTGTCGGTTTTTTCCTAGTATCTTCACGACAGGTGATGAAGCTAGGATTTGCAAGCAAGATCGGATATCAAACTGCAGACTATAGAATGAAGCCTAGAAGATGTAGTCCCAAACGTCAAAGCAAGATTAAAGAATTGACGATCTCAGTTTATCTCACCAGGGCAAAAATAAAAAGGTTATTCCCCACCAAACTCGTTAGACGGCAAATTGCTTATAGACAAAAAATTGTTACAAGTTTTCAAAAATTTGTTGAAAACCGGAAAATAGAGAATTTCTTATTTTTACACCACAATAATGCGTCAGCTCACATTGTTGAAAACACGAACAACTTTATTGGACTTTTAAGTATATGAGTTCGCCCATCACCATATTCTTCGAATTTAAGATAATGCGATTTCTGGTAGTTTTCAAATAAAAAAATACAAATTCTATGGGTAGATTCTTGAGTAGTAATGTGAAGAAATTGAGAAGTTCTAAAACAAGATGTTATATAACAGTTTTAAGGAATGTATGGAAGGATGAATCTACTTACTTAAGATATGAATCGAAATTAATGAAAATTATTTAGAGATAAAAAATGACTAAAAGAGATGCAATGAAACTTTGTTTTTTCCAATTAACTTATTGTTAGTAAAATTAAGTAGACGCCTTGTATGTCCCACCCACCTGATGTTGTGTTTTCTCTAATATCTTTCTATGGTAACGCATTGTCAATTACAGCTAAATGCTTCAATTCTGTTTTTTTTTTTATTAAAAAATATTCTAATAAAATGTTATCAGAATGAAATTAAACCCTGTAATTAAGAAAAACACAAGGATTATGCCATCTTAGCCGCTCGTTATTAATTATACAAATGTCAAATGATACTTAAAACTCACTCTGTATTGTCCTAAATTGTTAACCACACATGTAAAGGATATATCGCGTCCTTGCGGCACCGTTAGGTTTGTTAATGGTGCCAGGAACTCTGGCTCTGGCTCATCTGGTTGATTATGACCTGCAAAACAAAAGGTGTTAAATGGCCGCAAAACACAGATGGACGCGCAAATAAATTAACTCTGCACTCCACTCAGAATAAGTGCACACATACAAACATACTCATGCAGTCTAAAATACACAAGCAAACACATGTACCAAATGCAACTCTTTATAACAGAACAATAAGAATACATATGTGTGAAAGATACTAAAAAATAATAAAAAAATTTGAAAAATCAAAAAAAAAATTGTTACGAAAAAAGTGTAGTGGTGAAAAAATGCTAAACAATGCACTTTCAAATATTTGCACACACATTTTCAAATTAAAATTCAGTGAGAAGTAAAAAAAAAATCTTTTTGCACGAACTCACACTTCCACATACGCCTTCATATTCATATGCGTGTGTACCCAAGTAGGAAATATTTACAAAGTGCCAGCGGTAATAATAAAGAAATGTTTTCATGTATGAAACGAACAGAGGAAATTTCCGACAATAAGTCTATAAATTATTTTGAAGAAGACTGTAAGGTATTTCTTCACAGTGGCCAAGAAAAATGGTCCAAAGTAGTCAAAGGGTACCCCAGAGTTTTTTGTTTAATGGTTTTTCTCAAGAAATACATGAAAAATATTTTATTTTAAATCGGATATCAGACACTTTAATAAAAAGTCTTTCTCTGTATATATATATATTTCATATGAGTTATTTTGCCGTTAATTTCGTCACTTTTAATAGAATAGGCTCCAAATCTCTTCTTTCAAAAAACCGAATGCATTCAGTTCTATCTGTAATCGTTTCTAAGATGTACAGTGCCGCGTTTGCCGTAAACAACATTTTATCCAGATATTTTGCCGTATAAGTGAAAAATTAAAATTTTTTATTTAGAAAGTTCATGTGGCGAATATGCATTACTGACAAGGATAACGTAAGCAAGCACATTAACATAGTTATCTAGTCTAGAACAAAATTTTACATAAAAAAGTTTCAATTTACAATTTATTGTATCTCCGCGAAGAATGTCCAATCGGGGCAGACGAAAATTGATTTTAAAGCTTAGCAACTTAGCTTAGTTAACATTTAAATTAATCAAATTATGCTCACGATGTTGAAGAAGGTCCAATATTTGCTAATTTTTGGTTAAATTTGTCGTGCTCGGCAGACTTCGATGCTATATTTTACGTAGGTTTCTACACCTAATATAGAAAATTCTGGTTCCTGATTCATTTGAAACACATATTTTGCAAATGATCATGTGCTACTTTTTTCTACTGTTTTTGGTGATTTACTGTTTAAAAAAATCTCTGAAAAGCTAGTACTGATGAAGGAAGCATTTAAAATAGCGTCACACCAGAAAACAAATGCTTCTCATGAAAAGTACGAAGCTAGAATAAAACACCAAAGGAAATTTCGCACCAACCATATAAATTTTTTGATTCTCACGCAGTGGCGTTACTTCACCAAAACCTTCGAAAATTATAATTCCACCAATATTGGATAGTTTTATTGCATTGATGTATTTAATAATCACTAGTGTCAGACTCTTGGGGGGTGGGGCTCTACGGAACCGACGCCACTGTTCTCACGCGGCGCAGTTTACGTATTTTTTCATAATAAATACTACTAAGCTAATTGATCTTGGAAAAAAAAGCATATAAGATTTAAAAATTTAAAGATTTTGTGACCACCGATGCAATTTTTCTAATTTGTGTAGTGTGTTTCTTTGAAAAGTTTACTTTTATCAGATTCAATGTTAGGGTTATATTTCTTGGAAGCATACAATTTTCTATCTCTAAAAAAGATTTTCCTACGGAGGCGATTTGAGGTTTACTTATGAATTCTAATTGAGCCAAATTAAGGTCACTGTCAGCATCAGCGGTTCCCAGAACAGGTCTACTCGGTCATCTTAAATGCGTTTGCTCTACTCTGGCTGCTTCGTTAAGTAACGTTAAAATCAAAGAAAGAAAAATAAATCAAAAGATCTGCCAGTGGCACATAATGTATTGAGAATTACAGAGCAATGGTATGATTTCAATGAAAACTTGAGTGGAAACTTTTAATAGATAACTGTAGCATTTCCCTTAAGTCACCGAAAAAAAAATTTCTTTCTGGTTATGGAAAAACTTTTGAATTTATGAAATACATAGGTAAGTGTCCTTCAACAAGCGCTGCTCAATTCGTTACTTTAGGGTTGAACAATGTGAAGTTACTTCAGTGTAATCAGAAGATGAAGCTACTTGATTTAAATAATAAATAACGGAAATAAAATGTTCAATTTGTTAAAAGTGCTCTGTTTAAAGGTTGAAATTTACAAAAGTTAATTTTTTCCAGTGTACTCACAAGCTAAGCTTACAATTATAAGAACCTATGACCTATAACCTATTTTAAATTCTCATTAGCTTGTGAAATCAACTAACAACAATCAATGCCATTAATTACCTACTCGTCACTGAACTTATTATTTCCTACTGGGATGTTACAATTACTCACTTCACTCACTCTCACTTACCTTGTGCAAACACGTAGCTGCTGCCGATGCCGTTTCCGTTGTCGTGCAGCAGAAGCAAAAAAGCTGCAACCAACATTGCGCTTACACAGCATTTAACTTGGTCCATTTTTACAATCTTAATATATAAAAATTCACCTGAGCGCCCAGAATTAGTTGGATGTGAATTTGATTCCCCTGCGGAACGCACCGCGTTCTCAGAACATGACGATGATGCGATGTGGGCAGGTGTTGTACTCTTGTTGTCAGATGATGGTAGGTAGTGCAGTGCAGTGTAGTGTGGCGCACTTTATACAGTTGCTGCTGTTGCTGTTGTTGTTGCTTCTGGATTTGTTGTAGCTGCTGTGGTTAATGTTGCACTCAGAACTTCAGCCATAAAAACCAAAATTAGTTCTGCAAAGAATTTTAAAAGCAAACGAAATATTTTTCTTTATTACTTTGTGATTATTTTTTTCGCATTTCGTTTTTTATTTTTTATTATGCATTCTGCTTTATTTTCGCGCTCTCTACATCTCTCTTGCAATCTTTCTTTCTGTGTTTGTGTTTTTCAAATATATTCATTTAGTTGCAGCAAAACAGGAAAACGCTTTTCCCGCCAGTCGCCATGTTTTTTTTATTTGACTATAATTTAGTTAACAAAAAGTTCTTAGCTTCCGCTCGCTGGGTTTAAGCGGGAAATTGTTTTTTTATTTGTTTTATTCAGAATTGTCAGAAGATAGAGAAAGAGAGGAAGAGCTTTTGAGTATGAAACGCCAGTTAAGTAAGAAGGAAGTCAGTTTCGCATTTTCAAATTTAAAAGGACTCTAAAAGGACTTTGTTCAAATTGTGCAATTGTTGGGCATTAAAAGAATTGGGCTCGTTAGATAAAAGTTTAAAAGTTTTTTACTATGGGCAAGGTAAACAAAAAACAAATTATTTTTGATGCGATTAGATGGAGGTTTTATGATTGCTTTTCTTAGTTTTTGAGAAATTCCATGCAAAAATATATAAAAATTATTCCAGTCGAGATTCAATTGAAAATGTCATTTGTAACAAGAGTGGAAAGCTGCTAAATATAATTCTGGTATCAGGTGTGTACAGAATCTAGATGATCCCATTTCTTTAAACTCTACAAACAAAATGTATAACATATCAACGCCATTCTTTTGAGAAATTCGTATAACTAATTATAAGTCCACTTATTAAAAAAACTTGTCTTAAGAGCTTAAGCAAGTTTGAAAAAATCCCAAAATATTCTCGACAAATATACAAATAAAATTTTATCGCTTAATACGAATTAAAAACATCGTTTATTTACTTCACAAGAAGTGACAGGTCACTTCAATCCACTAAGCTCATGGGGTGCGAGTTTTCTAATACAGTCAGGAGTGAGTGACCTCTGAATTATTAAAAAACTATAGCTCTAATGGCGACAATATGGTTGTAGCCGATGTTACGCGTTATAATTGCATATAATTTATTATATATACTGAATTCGTTAGATTTTTTAGATTTGTGTGAAATGATTTCATTATAGCAATACTGACATTAAACGGAAATTCTCGAGTCCCTACATTTGTTATGCCCATTTTTGGGATAAAGAAAAACCGGAAATGGTCACAAAATGATCCTTTCATAGGTCTGGGTTGCTCCAAGCGATGTCAAAAATTCATATTTAATCCGTCCCCATCAATTGGACCGATATAATTTTCATATATGGGCCCAAAGCGGTCCTTTTTCTGGTTCCAGGGTCACGCCCAGTTATGTTCAAAACCCAGTTTCAACCTATCTGCATCGTCCAGAGTCACACCAAGTCAGGTTAAAACTCCCTTCTTCAACTTTTCCCCATCAATTGAAGCAAACACAAATTTACCTCCAAAATTGTCCTTTCCTGCCAAAGGGTGCCCCTAGTTACGTTCAAAATCCATTTTCAAACCAAGGTCCTTGGTGCTTGGTGCAAAGTTTTTTTTAATTTTGCTTAAGTGTCGCATTACAGCGATCGATGATTGGATTGGATTCTCTATTAATCAGACCGTGTTTGCTTGTATTGTATTTATAGTTTGCAATTCTATTTTCTTCATAGGATAATAGCTTGTATTTCTAAAAGCAACTCACTTGCAAAAATCAACTCACTAGCAAAAATCAAACCGACTTGAAAATGAAGGCCAGCTTGCAAAGAAATAATTCATTCGCCACAAAAAGCAAATTCAAAAGGAACTTGAAAAAATGAATGCGAATGTTGACTTGCATTCATATTGAATGAATGTCGGTTTGGCTTGCTAATTTACAAGTCAAGCCGATATTGTGCTTGTTTTTTTGTGAATTGCTGGAAAGTGAAAATGAATGGATTCGTGCACATCACTGATTTGCATGTTTATTGCATGTGACAAGAAAAGATGGCTGTCTAATTTTTTTTCTAAAATAAGCAAAAATATGTTTCAACGCGAGAGTCATGCACGATCATCAAAAATGATATCGAATAAGCAAAATAAGCCTTTTTAAGCAAACGCTTACTTTTCGTCGTTCTAGTGATCACATATCAACTTTAGCTCCTTATGACCATATATGTACACATATGCTAAGAACGAACTGCACAACCTAAAAAATGAGATCATAGTCATCGCTTATTTGATATATATGGGGTATACTACTCCCCGCAAAAACCAAAAATTTAAAAAGTGACAGATTTATTTATTGCTCAAAACTACTCGCAATCCCTAAAAAGGCTACTCTATGATATTAATTTTTCGTAATGTTTCGATCGCAGATTAGAATAGATTGAATTAGAATGTGAAAACTAGTCTTCAAGTAACTGCGATCTCAGAAAGCCTGTGGACTCTCTAAGCTAAGATATCAACATGAAGAAGCTATGCGCTTTGGATCTTTCTGTACAATTCCGCTGGGTCTTAAAGTCGTAGAGATTGTCATTCTGAACATCACTGTGTTGTTTAAATTTTATTTTGAGCGATGATAGAGGGAGTGCGAGTGCCCCAAAATTGCCAATTTTCGTTCTTTTTTCATAAAATCGATGCTGGTACATATCTGTACATATAGATGTGGCTCATATTATTAATTTGGATGTCCACATACGTACCCTTTCGATAGATTACATGAAGGTCAACTTTAATTTAAAATTGTAAACTGTTCCCTGTTTTATGAATATAGTGCAATTGAATGAACATGAATATTAGTGTTTTAAAAAAAATTTGACTACACAGTGGTGTCCAGAATGACGATATCTACAATTTTAAGAGCCAGTCGATTGACAAAAAAAATCGAAACACCCTAATGTGTAGGCATTATATAGAGCGTGATGTTAAATTCCATATATAATTAGCAAATACACAAATCATCTGACTTATCAGAAGCAAAATAGAGTTGCTCAGCCCTTTCAAATTAATCAGCGTGCACAAACAAATTTTAGAGGACTTTGCAAGACTTGATTTTTTGTTTATTGTACTACAGGTGCCTATATATTACCAAACTACTGCACGAACCAGGTGGCTATGACTTAAAGAATCTCTTCGCTGGATCGTTTTTTTCAATTCGCTTGATGTGCCCAAACCAATCGGGTGGTTTTCATCTTTTTAACTACATACACATCATTGTGCATCTCGTAAATTTCACCGGTTGAATCTTTATCTCCACACACCGTGCCCTCACACACAGGACCAACAATTTGAAACAAGATTTTCCTCTCAAATGGCGAACGTTTACTTAAAGCTATTGTGGTTATGAATGGCAACATTTCGTCCTAGACGGTGGACTGATGTTCGTTAGTCACTATACAACCTATAGCTACTTTGTTTATTTCTTTATAATCGCCAGTCCCAAAACAAGCCAGTGCATCACCATGGCGAAGTTCAATGCAAGCTTTGAACAGCTCATATAAATTATTGCCATACTGCACAGAACATCATCCAGAAGATTAACACTGCCGCCTGCAGACGTGGTATTTTAATGAAAATATTTGTTCTGAAGTCGACCTGTTACCACAGATTCCACATTAATTCTGTCTGATCAGTGCGATGCAAAAGGGCCACATACGCGGATGGATCTTGAATGTTTCACTTAGTGAGAAAGTCCAAATAGTTCATGCATGACGTAGGATCATAGATGGGATGGAGCTAATATTTCAGTCGTCAGGAAGACATTTGTCTCTCCAGATTACCGGAAGCAGTATATCGCATCCAGTAGTTATTTTGTTCTTAAGCTTTTTCGTCGCTGAACTTATCTCTTGTTGAAAGAGCTTCCTCATGGAGAACAAAACAGCTATTAGAAATACTGCTTTAGTAGGCTAGTGACCAGATTTCCTAAGCTATCCCGATTGTGCAATTAATTCGTAAATAAACTATTTGTATTTAAATATTTAATAGTATCGGTTTTAAGGAGTGGCTCGTATTTTTCTACGTTACGCCTTTTATGCACAATTTAGGTCCCTAATTTCATTCAAGAATTTATTAATTCTAAAGAGCTTTCAAATGAATATAAGTCATTAGAAATGAAAAAGTAAAGATTACATACTCAAATTTTGCTGTGCCTACAGTTGTGTTGTTTCCAGATACCATTGAGAGAATGCACCTCAAAATGAATATACTTATTCAATTAGTTTGGACAAGAAGTAATATGTTTCCTAAAATTTTTAAGGCAAGAAATTTTTCTTAGAAGCATTCAATATTATTATTATAATCGACACAAATTTTAATCTTATCTACGTGCTCAATCAATTAGTTAATAAATAAAGATCTTTATGCTTTAAGCCATTAATTTAGCAGATACCTTCAAAACTTAGCAATAATTCATATTTAAAATCTACATACAACTTCATAGTCAATTTAGGGTAAGCCCACTTTGTGTTAAATGCGATAGAAATTGAAAATGGTGCATCGCTCAAAGCGTTTCAAATCGAGCATTCAAACAACCTTTAGCGCTCGATAAATGCAACAAAGTTCTTGACAATGGTGGAATCGCCTTTGAGTATTTTGCTTTCTGATTGCAACAAAATGAAATCTTTTGGCAAAATAAATAATGTACGCCAGACATAAGCAAAGCGAATACTATCTCATCGAATCATGCAAGTCACTTACAATCAGTAAACTTGTCAGTCAGTTAGACTGTTCGTCAGGCAGTCATCCAATCCATTGTGCAATGTCACAAGATAAGGCTGGCTGCTGAAAACCAAAAGATAAAAGAGATAGAGATGCCAGCTTTTTGTGGTTTCAATGCATAATCATTTGATTTACAAAGCATAAAGTGGAAATACTACTTTTGATACTTGTGTTTCAAAAAACTACCTTTGTCTTTTGCATGTTTGAATAATATAAGCGCCTCTTGATGTATCCCGATTCTTCTCGTTTCGTTTCTAATTTTCATGCCAGAAAATATGCTATTATATTTTAAATGAATCCAAAAATATATAGCCTGTGCCTAAAGAATAATTTTTTATAAATATATCAGTTTTACTAGCATATTTTTAGGCTTGGAAACTAGAGACGAAACGATCCTAATCGAGATACATAAAGAGCAGGGCCGTAGCTAGAGCTTCGGGGGCCCTTGGGCAACAAGTAAATTTGGGGAGCCCCATACGGAAATCTTTTTTCAAACTTTAAAGTACCCTTACACCAGTGTTCTCAGATTGTAGTAGAATTCTGTATATAATTCTATAGACCTACACTGGGATAAAACTGGGCCCATCAGCGGGAGGGAGCAGGGAGCCACGCTACCTCTTTCCCGTTCGCGCAACACAGAACGGGAAAGAGTTAGCGTGGCTCCCTCTAGATGATACATAGGGAATTTTCGGTTGATGGAACCGTTTTTCCCAGTGTGGGATTTATCATATGTAGAACGTCTGTTCTAATACTATTTAGATACTAAGATTCGTTAAAATAAATCAAAAGTATGTTATTTTGTACATCATCTAATAAAACTGTAGAATTGATTTATTCTGGGAGATCACCGTGTTCAATTTGTCGTGTTCACTTTCAGGAGACCCCAAAGTCTTTACCGAGGTAAGTTTCTTTCAAGACCAAAAAAGTGGTCGACGAGGAGCCCTTTCCCGTCAGAGTCCCTGGGGCACCGCCCCGCCTGCCCCATGCTCGCTACGGCCCTGATAAAGAGCAGCACAAATATTGTATACCATATATTGTAGCTGCTACTAGAAAACCAGTTTTGTGCTTTTTTATAATTTTCGAGAGAAGTAAAAATAAATACATTTTGAATTGCCATTTTGCAAGCTTACTGATCTTTTCATCTTGGACACACTGGGTAAAGAAGAGTAGATGCATATATTCTTAATCAGCGTCATTTTCTCAGTCTACATAGCCATGTTCATCACTTATTTTGCCCATCTGCCTGGGAAAATCGGTACAGCGGCTGCTCTTCAATTGTGCATCGCCAAACTGAAGAGTTATCAAATTCAATATGAGAAAGCTAAACAACCAAGCAACCACTAGACAAAGTGCCCCAGTTAAATCAAATGGACATGGTACCTCCCATATAAATAAAACTTAAAAGGAGACACTTGGGAAGTTATTTAAGTTAATACAATAAAACCTGTTGCGACTAGATGTGGTGACACACTTAATCATTAAAAAAAAGTGAGCGAATTTTGACTTGTGGGCGTGACAATTCTTACACAATCAAAGTTTTAACTAAGTTAATTTTAGACATTAAGTTAAAAAATGCGTGGTGGATCCTTGACGAATAGCACAATAGAATACCTCCACAACTCTCTTACAAAACCAAAAAATACCGTCCGCAGTTCAATTTAATTCTTTTTCAAGCACTCCTACTTTTAATCCAATCTATTGTATTTAACTTTTGTTGATGGTCAAAGCTTTGATTACGTTTTTCCAAAAGTTTTTCTTCTATTTACGATACACCTCTTCACACAGAGTTAAGAACTTAAAAATCAGCGCAACATAGCTGATTTGGAATTCCCAAGAGCTTAAAAAATTAAAACATTAAAAGACAGCTACACTCAAGGAAAAACTAGTTTAAAATCAATATTTTTTAATGCAAGTTTGAGTTTTTCATTAATGATTTTCCAGCTAAATTAAGAAAATTTCATACACATATGTTAAGAAATAAGTTATAACTTCAAGTTTACAAAAAAAAAAAAATATTCTTATATATAAACGACCCTGAAATAGAGCGAGCGAGATTGTTTTTAAGACTGAAGTAGTTTCGAATTGAAATAAAACCCAAAAAGTGTCCAAATGACTTGGATTCTGGCTATATTTGGTAGGTAATCTTATGCCATTTAACATTTGAATATAATTTGGGGCATATGAGCGCCACGACAGACGCGAATATAGCACTGATTAGAGGACCAATTTTCGAACACTTTTTCGATATACATTGCCTTGAAAATAATCGGAAGTTGGAGGCTAATCCGAATAAGACTTGATGTATCCCTAACCACGCCATAAATTTTTCAAGGAAAAACAGGATAAATTGAAGAAAAAATGTTATTATACAGGATTTAATTTTCCAAAAACGGAACTGATTACAGGATACAAATTTTTTTCTTTATAAAGCAGAAAAGATAGCAGTTGTTGTGTGGCAAAAATATTTGGCACTTAAATTTAATCAGTCCGTTTCCACCTTGAGGTTCAACAAAGTACTTATCTTTCCGCTATGATTTTCCGCGGCATGTTCGGTTTTGTTTTTATCCAATTGCAAAAATTAATGCACGACATGTTTATATTAATCTCAGCGGTCAGAATGGCTTATAAAGTTTCTACTTTTAACTGAGATTTTTCATCTGTTCACGTCTTGTTCATGGAAGCGGATACGCGCTCCACAGAGGCAGTCGCGCCGGGCAAACAAAGAACATATTCCACTATTGCTGCCATTTCTTTGTAATCGCAATTCTTAGTTTCCACATGGGTAAAAGTTTCGACCCAACGTTTTGTAACAAAAAAAAAAAATTCTCAAAACGTAGAAAATAATTGATAGATAGAATGTCTTATTTTGTACCTATTTTTGTAGAACAGTTTTGATCACAATATTAACGTAAGGGTTGACGAACACATATGTACTAACAAGAACAAACTGAGCGAGATAATGATTGTTAACTTTTAAAAGAAAAGAAAATTTTAAAATCAATAAAAATAAAACAAGCTATTTACAGGATTTTTCAAAAAATTCTGGAGTCAATTTTTACAGGATACTCGCTGAAAATACAGGAGTATCCTGTAAAATACAGGATAAATGACATGAATATGTATCTCCAAAGAATATGATACAGAGATATCAAATTATAAGATACAAAACAATTGAATATCGAACGAATCCTTCCACATCTTCTCATTATGCGTGGAATAGTCTCTTACCATGGCTTTATAGCGTTCGCTACTGACTGGAGTGCGCTTATCGCGAACCATGCAGTAAATTCCGGTTTTAATGTCATTTGAAGAGTGTTATGTGAATGTTTTTCGTTCCAAATGCAGGAAATTCCTTGTTAACTAAACGTTCAACATTCAACCAAAAATGAGTCTAATCGCTGAATAAAATTTTTCGGTGAAAGCCGGGATCAACAGCAACGTCCCATTCAGCAAACGTACAACGCGAACGATGATTATTCGGGTGCGAGTCTTGAACGCGGTGGATCTTGTAAAGATGTAGACTAAAATATTTTCACAAAGTAGACGGACGCAAGCCAAATGCTGTGAATGGTGCCGAATTGACTCATTTGAATTTTTCTCAACACTACGATCAACATCCAAAACATTCGCTAACGATCTTTGAAACAAAACGACTGAGTATAAAAGTCACCGGTGATGCCAGATTTGATGAGTTTTTTGAAGTTTAATCCTTATAGAAAATAAGAAATTTAAGAAAGAAACGCCTTTAGCAATCGAGTATCGAACCCGCACATGTCCAATTAAAAGATTACGAACTTAACCACTTGACCACGGTACTTACTGTGTCAGTTATTCTGCTTGGCTGAAACTTGATCCAATCGTTTCTTTATTTCAAGCAACCATTTCATGTTTCATCATATTTCATTATATGTAACCATGTTGTAACACAACTGCATGAACATTGACTCGAAATTTCCATAAATTTTTTTTCGAAATTGACTTAAAACTTTTCATAAAAACATTCCTCCACTTGTGTCAAAATTTTTGATCTTAGAACTTCAATCTTTTCGCTGTTTATATTCAAGAAACATCTTCAATCAGTTTTGCTCTTGAATATTTAATAGTTGGCATCTCTAAGCAACGCTGACAAAATCTCTTCAACTTTATGGTAACGGAAATTCCTCTGACTGAAAACTCACAGATGATGTGTTTGTTGCTTTAGTTTTGGATGGATTGGTTTTCTCTTTGTTATTTGGCGCAAAAATCTTGATTGACGTGCATTTCCAAAATATTTTCCTAAGTGATGCTCAATGCACAAGTGTGCGAGGCGCCTCCAAAATTTATTTTGTGACTTACTGCAACACCAGTGGATTTCAGTGGGTAGATGAATGGCTTTGTTCTCCAATAGCTGTAGAGCTTTTTCAAATTATTTTTTTAAAATTTCTTTTAACGTTTTTCTTGCACATCCTTTCTCAAAATTTCAATTCTAAAACTAACACTGCATAACAATATCAAAGAATATGTGAGGAAAAACTTATCAAGTGATACCACAAGAAAATAGTTTTTTCTTAGATCTAACATTTTCCTGAGCTTTAATACATTACAGTCTTTTCTATCTTTTCAAATAAGATTCATTTTAAAGAACTCCTTTATAAGTTAGATATCATTGTATGTCTTCAATTCAAATGTAATCAACGAAGGCAGTTCGGCGCACAAATACATAGATCATTTTGTATTGAGAAACCCTGGAAGAATCGCATCTTTGACGTGCGAGTTACATACTAAATAATGTGCTATTGAATATTTTTATATCGAAGATAGCCATTAAAATAATGATGATAGGTCTTCAGCTGGCAGAAAACCTTAGGCTACATATGCTTCTGAATACAATAGCAACTACTCCTGGTCATTGCAATGCCTCCATAAGTAGTCCTTCATTATTAATATTTCTACCGAAAAATAAATATTCCGAACTGTCAATTCCACTTAATAAAACTGTAGTTTAAATCTCAAAGCTTGGCCTACTAGAAAGAGTTCAACAACGTGCAGTAAACCTAATGGAGATCTCGTCCCATCCGCTGATTCTCTTGAATCCGTCGTAACATTGGACTCTAAACTCTATTTTATAGATATTGCTTAGGCATTCTCCCATAGCACCCACGTGCACAGGTCAGTTGGGTATTGATAAATTATTGCACTATCGCGATAATTCGTTCTCTTGCCACACATACTATGAAATTTCCAGACCACTGCGGCAGCGGTAGATTATAGATATACATTTAAACACCAACAGTATCTTCTCAATCGCCAATAAAAAATATTCCTACAAGGGGGGATCCGGTTGCAATGAAATTTCAGTATTTATCGCTGGGTGGCTCGCTTATATCGGGAAAAGCCTGTCACAGTGCCGTTGCAACGAACCATACGACAAGCTTATTTGAAGAGGATCAGAGATGTAACATAGTTATAAACATATGAGCGCATCCGCAGGAATTAGATAACTGCATTAAGTGATAACCGAACAAGCCATCTAATCAGTTGGAGGTGGGTCATCACGTCTTTATACACGGTCTCCAAATCGTTATGACTTTAATTCGTAACGACCATGGATCTTTTAGAAACTTTGGCTTAACTCGACGCACTACAGAAGAAGGTACGGACACGTATGGGAAAGGAAAAGAATCCGTGCAGCACCACGTCGATGACCAAACGTTCGAAATGTTTTTTATAGTAGCAAAGGAATCAGTAGAGGTCCTCTCCGGTTTGTTCAAAGCTCGGAGATTGTTTTGATCATTCCAGGAAGAGACATGGAGCTGGCAAACTGATTGTTTAGTTTTAACCATGGGGGGATGAAACGTGACCAGTTCGAGTCATTGTAGCATTAATTTTGATAAAATATTATGGAATGGAAATGAAAATAAAAGCCTTCTGAAAATAAAGAATTTCCTCTTTGTTTTTTGTATTCAAAGGTCTCAAGCCACTAATAAAAGTAATTTTCATTATTTATTATTGTTCACAGAGACCAGTGGCATGCAAAGCATCCTGCACCTTACTTTTTCAAAAAACAAAGTGCAATAAAATAAAATGATTTCTCCATTAAAAGTCAATATGTCTGGTTGTCTGGCGTAGAAATGATTTTGTTTCCGGTGTTAAGGAATCGAATGAGATTCCGGATTTCAAAATTTCAAATGCTACGAATATTATTTTTATCACACATTAACCCCCACATGCACAAACAAATAGACTGTTGAAATAGTGGCGGGGGTGTGTAAGTTGTTTGAAAATAGGATAGGGAACTAAGTTCACCATAGCGATGAGGTTGCATACTTCCATTCTATTATTTGTTACTTTAAAACTTCAGTTGCATGTATTGTGTGGGGAGTTTCTGTGATTTCAGCTGATATCCTTTCTCTTACCGTCAATTTTCATAAATGTTTATATGTATGCATGCATGCATGTCAGTTCATCATGTGTGTCTCTACCATTGCTATCTCCAAAGGAACATTCTCTCAATGGATTTCATTTGGATAGTTTTTCTCATTCGTTTTTGTTGTATCAGCGCACTTCCGGTTCCCTTCCGTTTGAACCAACTTTTTCTCAATGTGGTGCAGCTGTTCGAGCGTATTGTCCATTCAACTGCAGCTGAGGGTGCAGTAGTTGCTGTCGGTTGGTTTGGAAAGTTTCCAATGAATTGATTTGTCGCCTGAGAAGTTTCCTCGGAAGCCACTGAATTCTGTAATCGCTCACGGTGTGAAAAAGTGAATTGAAATTGCTTTGTTTTCGATTCGCACAACTCACACGGTGAATTCAAATGCTGGCGAGTTTCAATCTGAACGTTTCACAATTTAAAGTGAAATGACGCTAGTACTTTCGTCAATAATAAATGTTGCAAGAAGAATGCCAGTGAAGTGGCAACATTTATCGATGAAATCATATTAACGATATAAATCCAGTTTTCAAAGTGTGTCATGGATTAAAACTAAGCGTATTTTTGTTATTGTATTTGGTTTTATTGACTCTGTACTCATTAACTATAGAAATTTCATTCCCAGCAGTGCTATATATTGTCTTCTTATGTCCTTTTAACTTTCTCTGGAGCCGCTTATGGTAATAACGCTGATTTTGCAAGTCTAGCCTGCCTGTGTTTGCTTAAAATGACTGCCGTTCTATTGAATATAAAATTTGATAGTTGTCATATTTGATAGATGAATTGTCATTTTTTGCTTGTAAGTACTTTTTATTCTTTCCTCTTAATAAAATTACCAATATGTAAGTAAGTTATAAATTGGAGTCACTAAATGCTGTGGCTTTATTTCCTCGTTAAGTAACATTTTCCTAATTTTGGGTGCCGCACATCTCAGCCTGTCCGCAGTGGTGTACATAGCCTGGTTTGGTCTCTGCTTTAGACGCATTACAGTCGTCGGATAGTGACATGCTCCGTAGATATGCTGTGTAGCTACTTCGACAGTCGAGGCCTCAGAAGGTTACCGAATGGCATTGATCTTCTTGATATTCTGAAGGTCCGCGAAGCGTCCTGGCGACTACTTGGCACAATGTTAATACACAATAGCTTCCACATTTTGCCCGAAAGGGCATCCTTTTAAAAAAAAATGTTGTCGTGTATAACGATCTCGCAGGCCACTGGTGATTCCAGGAAGAGTATGATCAAGAATGGGCGGCTTCTTGGTCAGCATCAGTTTCACTTTGGGCGGTTGAGTTATAAATTGCAAACCCGTTAGAGTCTGTTTTCACAGTGAGCGGCAACAAGAGGCGTCTGTATCATAAGCCAAGGACAGCCTGCATAAAAGAACATTTGAGCCATCTACCAGATTCATCCCTGTTGCAAAACTATTCTTCATCAACTGTCATGGATTCTAAGCTGGTTGTATTCAAAAACTTTCAAGTGCTAACACCATGCCGGTAAATTGGATTTAAAAGTGCAACATTAAAATTTAATTGAGATACATCCAAACGTTATAGAAACTAAAGCCAAAATCATTTATTCCAAAAATTTTAAACTCCGAAACAACATTTTCTATATAAAATAACATACTTATTAGCACATGGAACGTTCGATCAACCAACGACATTGGAAAGCTGAAACAAGCGGCAAACGAATTATAAAGACTCAACATTAAAATATAAAGCTTGTCTGAAAGTAGATGGAAGCTGTAAATTAACTCAGCGTCAGCTCTACTGAAAAGTTTTTATAAATATCAGAAAATGACATATACCGCCATGGAGTTGGACACCTCCTCTGTAAAGTGTCCGAAATTCATTAATAGATTATCATTCTGTTAGTCAAAAAATATTTTGAGCTCTCTTCAAAGTTATAGGTAAGGATATATCAAAAGTATATAGATATGCTTCAACTGATGTCAATGTTATTACAACGAAAGAAGCATTTTACAGCTAACTAAAGGCAGCGATAAGCTCCTCATATGAAAAATGTAACCCTACGAAAATTTGAGGATTCCTGCATTGGGGAAAGCTTCATCGACGAAGTAAAAAGGCTCAGTGACACTAAGCCAAAGAGCGAGCTTAATCGAATTCAATCGACAAAACATAAAGTTGTCATTTATAACAGCTAGTGAGTTCATACTTGGCACTACCTCACGAAACAGAAAACCCTGGATGAGCGATGCTACCCAGAATAGAAAAATGTAGGGTTGCAAAATGCGCGAGAAATGAATTACGATCAATGGACCGGAGACAAGGTGCCGCACAAATATACAACACCCTAAATAAAGAAGTAAAAGACAAAATAGAAGTCTACAATCAAAGCTCAATAACCCGTAGAGATCAGAGACCTTCGCATGGCTTACAAAATAACACGCAAGATGACAGGCAATATAATCAGACAAAATCGAGAGAAAAAAAATGGAAACGGGATCCTATTAACTACTACTGTTGAATAGATAATAATTTGGAGACCATAATTCGTCCATTCCCACAGTGATCTTAGTCCCGTAAGTAAGTAGTGAAATTAATTTAGCAGCTGTCCAATGTGGAACTGATGTAGCCCCCGCAGAATCAGACGCGTCGTGGGTTCGTCAAGATGCGCGAAGTCGTTCATTTTGTAATATTTCTTCAAATATAAGCCCTGGCGGCAATGTTATAATACAATATGAAAATAGTTATAGTTTTGAAGTTTGCTAATTCTGATGCCGAAAAAAATTTATTGTTACCTTTTTCAATAAAACAAACCCAAAACAATCAGATAAATTGAATAAGTTGCATTAACGTGCTGCCGAAATCGGCGCAATATCAGTGAATTATTAAAAAATGCTTAAAAAGAGAATTAAAATTGACTGAAAATTAATCCACTCGTTTCAATAAACAATAAAAATTACTAAAAATTAAAAACGTAACTTATTCTTAAGTCCATAATATGATCCCAAATTTATGTTTTGATTTTTAAATGAACCACATAATATTTACCATTACTGGTAATAACATTCATTAAATTTTATGTCGCACTGCGATTTATTATAATAAATTTTATTGCAGCCTACATACATATATGTTGTTCATACAAATCCCTGTTCTATTAGCTGCCCATCCTTTCGTTCGAGGCTCCATATCCTTACTGACAATGGGCATGCACAGATTATTGTAATATGAAAACAAATATTTGCGGTTCTCTTTTATGATGTCTAGCAAATATTTTGTAATTGGATTTGCTACGTTTACAGTATTAAGTGCGCAGTTATTTATTATAACCAAATAAAATTAATGATATCCTAATGCTGCTGATCCTGTTTATTTACGACACAGTGCACAATATTTAGTAATGTTATGGCTATGGCTATGGCAATTTGCGACAAGTTAAATGTTTATTGATTAATTTTTTATTTCTGCTTTTTGATTTGGTTGCAAATCGCCAAATTGCCCATACTGCAACATTAAATATTGACCAAGTTATTCATGTGACAATTCATTATTCATTTTTTTTTGTGGTGCGGCAATTTTGTAGTATTAGTGTTAAAACATTTTCAAAGTCAAGCGGAAACTTCTTCTCATGATTCAACTTTTTAATAACGTTATTGGTAAGTTTTTTCTCAGTAAAAAGTTTTTGTTGTTGCTGGCATGACACAACAATAGACCAACTTCCTTAGAGAGAGTTTTCCCATTAATCTCCTATCAAGGGTAGTTGGGTAAAAGGGGAGTCTTCTTGATGCTTAACAAGTGTAAATGTCCATAGCATTATAAGTCAACATTTCCAGTCTATTAAAGCCATGTTAACAACAACGCATGTGCATCTGGGGAGTTCATCTTAACAAATGATTAGCGAAAAAGTTTTCTTAAACTGATGAGGAAAACCATCAAATAAAATAATTATAAGTCAAAATCCGCGAAAGAAGAATATAAAAAATTAAATTTATGGAAACAGAACACACTTCTGTCTTGAAACTTTTAAGTGAAATTCACTAATGTTCATTTTTATTTTGCGAATTATTAGCCACCAGAGTTTGTCTGTGACATGGAAGAAAGACCAACACTTCACTTCATTTAAAGCGTGATATTTCGGAATATTTCTTATCTTTGAATGAGAACATTGAATTGAGCAGTCAAATTTGGTAAATTGTAAAATTTTTATACCATCATATCTCGCAAACCATGCAATATATTGTTATGAAATTCGGCAAAAGGATGTAGATCAAAAATGTCTTGAATGCAACTAAAATTAGGCGGAATTGGTAAAGCAGGCGTGGAACTTTTCAACAATCAAAAAAATTTGCTTCAATATTGCTCGAAAACGTTCTATCTCAAGAACGATCATGTCTATAAAACATTGCACAGGTCAATATTTGCAGAGAATTATATGCCCTACATCTTTTTTAATGACTCCAAGTGTCATTCAGAGCAAAGGTAACGAAATATAAAAAAAAAATCTTGTGATGTGACTTTTGAACTCGAATAACGCGAACACTATATTCTATGAGTCTTTATAGCTAAATTTTAAAATGTCAATACCAAGCTTTGTAAAAATTTACAGTTTATTATCTTTCATTCCATTTGAATCCATCTTCCCATTAAATGGCTGGACTTATTTATGGTTAAATTGAAGGTGGTATTAAGATGTCAAAGCGCAGTGAGTGCACTTCGAAACCGCAAAGTCAAACTGATGCCTGGACATATTGAAGCAAACAAAACTGCAGATATGTTGATCATTAAGGCTTATGTTAGGTTAGGTAAGAGTGGTGGCTAAGATGAGGATAGGTAAGAGTGGTGGCTTAACATACAGGCTTGAAGCCGTAGTTAGCACAAATCTTTCAGCATGCTTTCCGATTACCCAGCTCAAGGTGATTCTTGCGATGTCATACCGGCACCTAGATATTAGGTAGGTGGTTCTCCGTTTATTATAAGATTGCCAGATTGATCTGGCTGTTATAGAGGTTTTTAAAGACTTCCAGTGGATTCTGGCTTCAGAAATAAAATGCAAGAAAGTTCTCTTCTTAGCATAACCGCGAGGAGTGTAAACACGTTCCGGAGCAGTTTCATTTTGAGAGGAAACACGCCTTGTTATTTCATCAGCCCTTTAATGTACCTGTGGCCTGGAACCTATATGAAAGCAACGATCCGAATCGGATCCGAAACGGAATCCGTAACGGAGCCGTATATGACGTCCGTTTCGGATCCGTTACGGATGCGAAAAAGCGGATTCCGGTTTTTTCCGTTTATGAGGTCCGTTTCGGATCCGTTACGGATCCGCATCCGTTTCTGTTCACATTGGGATGTTTGCCAAATGGAAAGGAAATATTTTTACTCATTTGATATTTACTCTCTGTTGGCTAGAAATGAATATTTATTTTTATACCCTACACAGCGGGTATATTCACTTTGTCATTTCGTTTGTAACGCATAGAAGGGGGCGTGGCAGGTATGGAAAAGTGTCACCACCTGAGTCGATATAGCTGTGGCCGTCTTTCGGTCTGTCTGTGTGTCTGTCTAAGCAAGCTAATTGAATGAAATTTGGCACACAGGTCAAACTTTTTTGCAAGCTGCTAGCATATAAAAATCGGTACACGGCCACGCTTTCCGCCCTTTACTTTATGTAAATATACCCAAGTCCATTTTGAAAAAAAGTTATTGCGATGTTGATTAAAATTGGTGATTTGGAGAAGATGAAAACAAAATTAAGATTATGCTAGATTCTAAGTTTGCAAAGGCTCTTAAAGGGGCGTGGCTCAGCCCTACTATTTAACTTTTATAACGCCATAGCTCGTAAACCGTGCAAGATATTGTGATGAAATTTGGTACACGAGTACAGATTTTATGAATCTTGAATTGGGCATTAAGTGTCTTAAAAGTCTTAAAAATTAAAAATTTGGATTTCTCATAACCCCAAAATGGCACATACGATTTTCATTAAAATTTTAGGGCTGATACCACTGAAAGTAGTCAACTGTACAAGCGACGTCAATATACTGAAAAATTTTTTTTAAGGCGTGGCACAGCCTACAATATTTATAAACGTTATAAAAAGAGAACTAACAACGCAATCATTATGAAATTTAATAAGGCGGATATAATTGCTAAAGGGAGTCTTCTTGCAAAATTTCAATTCTGATGAACCAGCCGAGCTTGGAGCATCAGCTCTTTTCGAAAAGCTCTTAGTTCACGAGCTGGAGCTAGATTAGGCTCCCGTTTGCGAACTTAGAGCTTAAACTCTTTTTTGACATGCTCTAAGCTTGCGAGCCAAAGGATCTCACCAAAATTAAAGGCCAGTTTGAGCCCAATTTAGGAAGAAAACAATTTTTGCGTAAATCGATAGGACAGCTTGAAAATGGATTTTTTATTTCTCATTTTGGAGAGTTTTATTTTTGCAACAATCGATAGAGAAATGTCGAAAATGAATTTATAGAAAATACCTGGGATGACCCCGGATTCCTGGAAATACCCGTTTTGATCCATTTCCGGAAAAGTTTATTTTTCTTCAATCGATGGAGAAAAATCGAAAATGGATTTTGTGTATCACTTGAAATGACCCTGAATCGTGGAAGAGTCCGATTTTGGCATATTTTTTGAATATATTTTATTGTCTGTTATAGTCCCGAAGAATGGTATCTACAGTTTTTTCACCCATTTTCGAATTTTTTTTTCCTGCAATCGATGGGGAGTCAATTTCGCAGCGATAAAATATATTTCCCAAAATGGGTCATAAACGGTCCTTTACATGGTTCAGGGCCACTTCAGTTGTTGTTCAAAATTCATTTTCGAGCATCGAAAGTAGAAAAACAATATTTTAAAATTAGGCCCAAAACGGTCCTTTACGTAGTCTGGGCCATGCCAAGTGTTGTCCAAAATCATTTATCGGGATGTGAGACGAAAACGCAAGCGCTCCTTTGGTTCGCAAGCGCTTCTCTGAGCTCTCCTTTGGCTCTTTTTTGAGAGACTTTTTTAACACGTGCTATTGCATCATTTTGTGATTGAGTTTGCCAATTCGAAGTTCTCCTATAAGATGACCATTTCATTTCTGCAAAAAAAAATTTTTCTAGTGCTGAGTAATGAATTAACTGACAAATGATTTTATATAGATTTTGACAATTTTTTTTATTCTTTTACTCTCATACCCAATTCACTGCCATATAGATATTTATACTACAAACCCAGATCTTTTTTACTCTCAACTTGAGGTAGATAAGATAATCGCCTGTAGGTAATGGTATAAATTTAAAGTGTTCTGCACGTAAATACATGTCTTTCACAATGATATCATGCTGAAAATATAATTCTTGTGTTATTGATTAAATGGGAGAAATTAATTCATACTTACGTTATATGGACATGTATGATTTATATTGGATACGTCTCTCAGGGCGTCCATTAGGAAGTTGAGTGCTAATACTCTTTTTTGGTTTGCAAAAAATTCGCACAGATTAAGTGTTAGATTGTACAAAAAAGGACGATAGCCACTTTCCCTTTTCATTAGACCAACATTGAGCTAAAGAGTTTGATATTAAGATAAACTTTGTATATCAGTTGAATTAAAAATGATCGTAAACCAACGGTTATATTGGATTACAATGGTAATTGATACAACTTTGCATTTGTATTTAAAGTGACTCTACCACGTCGTTGCACTTTCAGATCACATTGAGGAAACTTTACGAAGGACTTGTCATGTGACTCACAAATCAAGTTGGTAAAACGAAAATCAACTGCGCTTACTATTCTGTAATGCAAAGACAAAACAAAAATCTAGTTTATGGAAATCAAAATCGTAAGTCCTGTACTGTAGCTTAACCACACTATCCGGTTTTTCCAAAGCCTGCTGAGGAACTGGCATGGCAAATTTCAGTTGTGGAAACTCAAACGAATGGATAGTTGACGCATTGTGCTTTGACATAAAAACAAATACAGTAAATAAGTAGTGAGCAAAACAGACAAAAAAAAAACAGCTTGAGTTAGTCATACTAGTTTCATCCATTTGCTAAATGAAATCGTCAGTGACTTTTGAGCCGATCAATGTGAATTTCTAAGCCTGATAAGTTATCGTTTTTGCTTATACATACTGAAGACCCAAGTAAAAACTGAAACAAAGCTAAACCGCTGTGTGTCTCGGCTCAAAGGTCACTGATGATTTCGATTAGCAATACATAATGATTAACCGAATTACCATCAAAGGTCTATATGTAACATTTAACTTTAATCAACATCAAAGTGGTTCAAGTAGGTTGAATAATTCTATGTTAGTTGCTTCAGCAACGAAATCCGCTTTTTCTTATTCGTAATGAATCCGAAATGGACGTCATATACGGATCCGTTTCGGATTCGTTTTTCGTGTCCGTAACGGATCCGAAACGTATTTCGTATGAAATTGTGCTCATAAAACGGAAGGATCGTCCGCTTTGTCGGATCCAAATACGGATCCATTTCGGATTTGTTTTTTATTATTAATATAAAAGGCAGTTTTCAAGATATTTTCAATAAACAAATACATTTCTCTAATCCTTTTTTGTTTTTTATATATCTTTAAATTAAAAAAATAAAAAAAATGCGTCGTCGTCGCCGGGGTTTGAACCTGTATTTTCCCTCTGCTTATCCAACAGTTGTTGCATGCGAAGTTTAACAACATCAGCCACCGCATTACTTGAAGTAGTTTCCGTAATCAAACATAAAGGATGTAAAGCTTATTTAAGGTAATTGCTAATTGTTGAAGAGTGCGGTAATTTGAAGAATCAAGAGGAGAAAATTTACTTAAAAAAGTTAATTTGATTAATGATGGAGTTACTTGGACACACAAACAAAGGACAGAAAAAAATTAGAGGTGAGTTAAGTTGAAGTAATCATGTGATCATGACAACAACACAAAAGAACATAAGAGGACTTTTCTTAAGGCGATTTTTGACCAAGCTCACTTTGTTTTTTGCTTTTCCTTGCGCGCACAATGCCACACAACTGCACCGCGAAGGATTCTCTTTTATACTTGTTGCACTTAAGACAGGACCAGCACTTAAAGATAAGAAGTGCTTGGCCCCGCCACGCAACTATTGGAGTTGCAGTCGGTTAAGCTTGGAAGCAATGCGAGGTCACTTTGCTTTGTAAAATGGCTTTATCTTTTAGTTTCTCTAAAGAGAAAAAAGTAGCTTAGATGTTTTTATTGTATTTTGTTCCTTAGTAACTTCTTTCTGTCGATGGTATTTGTGTGTACTCCAGAATGCTTTTGTGTAAAAGGAAAACAGGGCCAATAAACATACGAGCAAAATATGTAAAGGGAAAACTCTTTGGGAGTTTTCAAATGTACATATAAGTGTAAATAACTTGAACTAAGTTTAATCTTTTAATCAAATAAAGAATAAATAAAATTCAATTTGTTTTCTGTGTGTGAACATCATTACTGACGGGTATTGAACAAAATCCATACTGAAGTGAGCTACCAAAAATTTGTTACTAATACTGAGCCCAGTCGTCATATAAAAATTCTTACATCTTTCAGAAAACTTTTATTTCCATTCCAAAAAGCTTTCGGCAAAGTGTCAATATCCACCTATTGATTTTATTTAAAGAAAATAAAATTTTTGTGTTACGTTATCGTCCTCTGAAATTTTTTGAATTTTTTTTTTCATTCGTGTCACTTGCACAGTTATTTTATTACTGAATCGGGACTCTGAATGATTGTTTATCGTTTAAATATATAATTGGTAATGATTACAGAAATCTATACTTAACGTATCATCAAACAGAGAACCTGGAACATTCACTCAGTTCCTTACTAAACATGTACATACATTTGATCTTGTATATATCAGGACCGTGTGCAGGACTTATAAGGGGTGTTGGGGTAGATTTTATAAAATTTCATAAGAGAAAAGATAACTCTCTAAGAAAACAATCAACAAATGAATGTACATAAAATACGATACATGGATGAGCTATTATACATATATGAAAGTCTTAGAGTCCCTCTTCGTTGAGAACAAAAAATGAAATAACTTGAAATGAACTGTATGAAATTTATTTATTTTTTGCTCTCACCGAAGATGAACATATACCACTTTCATATATAACAGCTCATTTATGATATAATTATAAGATTACAGAAACATACATTTTTAGATTTTACTCGAGTCGTGGGGCTTTTAATAAGAAAATATCGAATATCCATTTTGTTCGGTGATTCTGGTTGATTTACGAAGGAATAAACAGTTTACTCACGTTTGAGCTCGAATGTTCACCAATTTCAATTGTCAATGTTAATCGGCACCAAGCTTGCCAAACATCCAACAGTCGACTAAAAACTTGTTAGGCGAAAAGAAGGAGAGAAAAGGACACGTATGTTATGCAACCTATAAAATAATAATAATCACAAGTCGACTCGCTCAAAAACAGATTTCAAACCGCAGCCTTACCGACCAGTGAGTTGGTAACATACGCTTTTTCAAATCATAACAGTCATTTTCAGTTCAAATGAAAAACCTTCGTGGGGGTTTGAACTCCCGAAACACCATCCGTGCGTACGGGCCTGATACATTGCTTAGATTTTACTAGATAAATTCAGAAAACTCTAAGTTTTGAGTCTTTCAGAAACCTCTCAGAATGATTGCATGTGAGACATTACATTTGAAAGACATATATATTAGAAACATTTTTGAAACGCTCCCTTTGCACTATTTGAAACGAAATGGGGCCACTAACATGTAACGTTAAACTGATTTCTTAACATTTTTGGACGCAACAAAATTGCCATTTGACTCCCTAGGTGTCATTTTTTGACTCCATATTCTGAAGAAAAAATGCAGCCATAGATGGAATAAAATGTTTCTCAAAAAAATTTGTGCTCCAACTCCCCAAGGCTGTATATTGATCCTATTTATGTAAAAAAATATTGCACTATTCGGTGAGAAAATGCCGTAAAATTGACCTTCTTTTTTGCCTTTGAAATTAAATGGTTTGTTTCAGAAACATGCTCTCGTAACATGATATTGATTTAACTCAAAATTACTCGGATGAGTATGTGACGAGAGATAAATATTTGAAATATGAATGACTGTGTTCATTCTCATAGGAATTCCCAGGAAGGAATTCTCTCACAAACCATGATATACAAAGTAATATGTCAGGTAATAATATATTTACAATATTTGGAATGACTATGCTTTATGGTAACCGAATTACCATTTTATAAGAGGACGTATTTTCGTTGAAGCTCATCACCGCCTCATATTTTTATGATTCAATAAACTATGCTATTAAGCTAGCGTTGCTATCTCTCCGGCGCCGCCCAGAGACTACGGGACAGTACAAAGAATCTTGGGATCTCCGCGACAATAGTAATTTCTCCGGGTTCCCAAAGTAATCCGAAAAGCCTAATTTGTCATGGTGTAGACAGAGCTATGAGCTGACACATTCCTCGTGTAAATAGGCGGTCAAGCCTGTAACTGTCGACACCCCCTTTTTTTAGCGGACTGATTCAAGACTGGTTGGGTCAAAACAGTAAAACAAATAACGCAGTTTCTGCGTGCTCGTTTGAGTCAATATTTTGATGTATTACAGTATTTAATATTGTGACATAAAGCCAAACCATAATAATTTGTATTCCCGCTATATGTTATTCGGAAATTTCTCCAGGCGAGGTACGAGTCTGAGATGGTAACCCTAACTTAACCACACAACTCTGATGGGCTAATACACAATAATCAGGTTGCGGTTAGTTTTCTTGCCATTTCATATAAAGGGTATATTTTTTATACAACAATACCATATGTTGGAGGTGATTTGGGGTCTCAAAATTATCGAAACACATTCTACGAAATTAATGTAAACATTAAAAATAAATTAATATCGACTCATAAAAAAGTAAGTCAGGTATAAGCAGCCGTAGATGTGATCATAGCTTGTTTTCCTCTGTAAGTGGCTGAATCCTTTATCAGTCTAGAAGCTGAGAATATTTTCAACACATTATTTTCTCCATAAGAGATTTGTCGGCCCACTCAATAAGCATAGTGTTAGCTAGTAATTTTTACTGTAGGTAGATAGTTTGATGAAATGGCTTGAAGTTTTCAGCTTAGCTTAGACTTATTTACAAATTTTGAACGTCAGTGGTCTGGTCGGCCTAATAGCTTAATAATACTGTATAGTACTTTAAAAATGTTTAACTTTTTAAACAATTTACTTTTTGCTTCAGTGTAGCTTAAGTTTCTTAACAATTATGTGATTGTCAGTTTATTTCGTATAAAGCTGCAGCTGCATTCCATACTAAATGAGCAAAATGTGACGCCAAAAACAACCACAAATTGTTATTTGCATATCTGCAAATAAACCTAAAGTTACTCGTATTCCTACAGAAGTTCAAAATTAAAAAAATAAATTCAGCAACAAATGCGAAATATCAGTAGAACAACACTTCACGTCGGTCACATTTGCAACGTTTGCAGTCTACAACAAAGTGTGGGCGTGGGAAAACGCTTTTGCAATAATCACACGATAGTAAGGAGGAGCAAACTGTCGTAAGGCTTTTTCTTGGCAATTAAATTGAACTAAAAACAGATGTTGGAATTTGTTAAATTTCACTATTGAAAGTAGAAAATTGGAATTTATAGAAGTATCAGAAATTCATAATATTTAGTATAATAGTAATAGTTGGAATACTTCATATGATTGTAAAATTGTAAAATTTTTTGTAATAATTCAATTCTATGATATTCTATTTGAAATTTTAAAAAGATTGATGGGAATGGAATGTAAGAAGTTCTATTCGTCATTATCTAATGAATTCAATATCAAATTAAGATAATACAAGTCGAGCAAATAGGTCATGCATTGCAGGCGAATCAAGGTTTATGGTGGTACGTGTTCGGCGTGCTCAATATTCCTTTACAAAATTTTAAAACAGAGGATCTAATGACTTCACCAAAATATTAGTGGGTGATGCAGACACCAGTTCGTAGTGGGAAGCCTGAAAGTACAAATTGAACTGTTAATGCGAAAAAATAAAAGTCAATAGAAAATATTCTGGATATTGTTGTCTTTAACTTTTTGATGATGTAAAATCGTCGGTTGACATTGGAGAAAAAAAGTTCATCGTGTGTCGTTGTAAACGCATAATATATCACCTCTCATGACGTACGTAGGTATTTATTTGTAGTGTCCCACATCCTATACATACACTTGCCCAAAAATAACTTTAAAATTTTAACTATCACCTTTTTGTTTTAAAGTTAGGGGCCATCCATAAACTACATACGTGACCGAAAAAAACTTTTTTTTTAACCCCCCCCTATAGTAACGATTCGTGCTTTTACTCTATTAACCCCCCCTCCCCCTGTTTAATTACGTTGCAGCATGATTTTTAAAAATATTTTCTACTAATGAATTTTAAAATAAAATACATGGTTTATTGATAATATTAAACATAAAACATTACATTTTATATTTTAATAGATATAATATATTTAAAATGAATAAATAATTTTCAATATTTAAATTTCTTTCAAGAAAGGAATTCCCTCATCTATCCAAGAAGGTATATCCTCAATTAAAGTAATATTCTCTATATTTAATTGTTCGTCTTCCAGTTCAAAAGCTTCCACATCTTCTATATCTTCTATATCGATCCACTCTGGTGGATCGTCATTCAAAATGATACATAAACGTTCTCCTGATCGCTAAATATACATATATTGCTGTGAAAATACTCTATACGCTTGAATGATACGTGGAGCTTTTAAATTTACTACTCAATCTGGACGTTGAATTTGATAACTAATTTATATTTTTACAATTTGAAGTCACGTAGTATTTCGCGAAACCCCACGCCCCGGGCCTTTCCTTTTCGTAGTATTTTTTATGTCCCCCCATTCCCCCAAATCGGTCACGTAATTTATGGATGGCCCCTTAACACAAAAATTATAGCTTACTAATAAAAGGTGTTCCAATAAGAGTGGCCTCTTTTATTTAAAATAAAAACACGAATTTTTAAGCGAGTAGTGATATTTTTAAAGTAGGCATGTTCTGATTAAGTATGAAATAAAATATCCGGAAAATGGCCGCCACGGCTCTGTTGACAGGCCATTGCTTTTTTCATGAAATTTTCGCAGACTGTTTTACAAAGATGTGACTTTATCTCACCGATGGCGCGTTGGATCTCGGCCTTGAGCTCAGGAATTGTTGCTGGCTTATTTACATAATCCCAAGATTTCACAAAACCTCAAAGAAAGAAATCGCATGGCGTAAATTGCATGATGTTGGTGGCCAGTTGACATCAGAATTTCGTGAGATGATTTGGTCTGAAAATCGTTGCTGCAATAAACTGATTGTTTCATGCACGATGTGACAGGTCGCGACGTCCTGCTGGAACTACATGTCGTCCAGATCCATGCCGATAGATCATGTTCCTGTAACGAATGCCGTTCAACAGAAGTTGCTCGTTGTGGTTGCATTTGATTCTCATGGATCACGTGAGGATTTTCTGAGCCACAAATTCGACAATTTTGTTTATTCACGATGCCATTCAGATGGAAATGCGCTTCATCGATGAGAATGACTTTTTCGAAAAACCGGCATTCACTCCATTACCCATTGAACGAATTGCCTGCGCTTTGCATGGTCTGCTGGTTAAAGCTCTTGAGTAAGCTGAATCTTGTACGGATGAAGGTGTAAAAAATCCCAGCATAGTACTTCGTGAAATTTGAAGCTGTTGAGAACGATGACGAATTGATGTTTAGGGTTTTCAGCGACAATCTCTTTATAGCAGCAATGTTTTCAACAGACTGACCATCACGTCGACGCATAAGAGTCTTACTGTCCAAAATCGAACCAGTTTCTTTAAATTTTTTGACCACTCTATTAATTGTTGACACATTAGGTGCACTTTCTTGACCAAAAATTCCGTGAATTCTGCAAGAGATCTCAGCGTAACTTGCCCCACCTTTGGAATTGCTTTCACAAAGACAACGTCGGAGCAATCATAGGACACAGCTGTTAAATTCCATAGTTTCCACTTGCACGATAACAAAATTATACAAAATTTAGGAAGTGCGCTCTTGTTGGGACACCCATTAATAAACACAAAACTTCAAAAAAATATTGGCCCAGATTGAATTAAAACTCGTATATTATACCGCGAGTATATTCGTATTCGAGTAACCTCGATATATTCGGCATATTCGGTGTAATATATTCCTGCATATTGCATAAAATATGTTTTTGCATATTTGGGGTAGAATATCTCAAAAAATTGACAATGCACTATAACTATGTTTGGCAAAATTTTTCAAAACAATGTCCTCTTCTAGGATTATATCGTCGTTGCAGGAAAAATCGCACACAGGCTTTCTTTTAATTTCATTAGTGAGCCAATATTTTTCTGGCAAATTAATATCATATTAAGGTCATTTTTGCTTTAGAAAAAAAAATTAAAAATTGGTTGATACGAGAAATCATTTGTAAGCTATTTTCCTTTCATACATGTCAGCAATTTGACCTTTAAAAGAAATCAATCATTATTATGGGCGAATTCACCACACGAACGCCGTGAGTACAGACTTGCGGCCCCCGAAGAAATAACATATTTCATTTTTAATTTCAAAAAATAAGCCCGTCGCATTATGGTGAGCATAAAAAAGTATCCATTGGCAAAAATCCCACCAAATTAAAAAAATATTTCTTTGAGAACAAGATATAACTTGATTCCTCTTCCCATGCTGCTGTAATGGTCCTGTAATGTGATGTTTATGTACAAGGTATGTTTCTTTTTGGGAGCCATCTATGTTAGGTACTTACTGCCCTGGGCTACGCGGTACACGGAATTTTCTTATAAAATATTGCCGAAAGCTTGGAACACAGTGGGTTAAAATTAATTTTGCGCATAAGTCTGACGAAATACTCTTAGAAACTGAAGTTATATAAAATGTATTCCACTTCAGATGGTCAACGAAACACACAAATCTAAAATATCTTTACGGTTCATTCATTTTATTCAATACTAAGTACATAGCGGTATTATCTGGCACTGCCACTTACAGCAAAAATATCAATAAGAAAGTTAAAATGTCTCTAGAAAAGTATCGTATGAATTCCAAAGTAGATTTTATTTTAATTACCATAAAGCAGGATTTTGTGGCTTTCAGTATTAGGGATAGAGATGGCTGCATGTAACTTTGTATCCACACTTTCTTGTTGCCATGTGGATTTTTTATATTTTTTTTTTAATTTTCAGACTTCACTTCAAGACTTCGGAAGTTCTGTGCGCATTCCTAAGCATAAAATTTAATTGTATTTTGTTGTAATGTATTGTTACTTATTGTTGTTTTTGTAATTTTAATTGTTGTATTTTTTGCTGTTGACTTTTGCCATATTGCCACTTGCACTTTTTTGTCGTTACAAGTGCTCGTAAGTGATTTTAATTCTGGAATTCCTTCCCCAATTCGGATTGAAATTTTTTTTTTGTTTTTAACCCTTTCTGCATTTCGCAGGTTTTTGTTTTCCGTCTCGGGGAAAAAATGGAAAATATTTGTAAGAATTCTCTTTCCAAAACAGAGACAACAGACTGTTTCCCACATGTTTTTCTGCGCTTTTGTTTTGCTCTTTCAGTTGTAAAACAAAGAAAAGAATTTTGTTTTGTTTGTAACTAAAAAAAAAAAGAAGGCTTGGCATTAAAACCGCGCGCGTCTCTGCTTTTAAAAGCCTTTTACGCACGTCGTTCGCGACACTCGGCCAAGCAGAAAACTCAACAGAACACAAGTGCAATAATGGTAAAACAATTGTGCGGAATGTTTGTGAAAATTAAAGAACTTACTGCTGAGGGTTTGCTTGGCTCGTGAATGTTCAAAAGTGCGGCGGTCGTTAACAGTTTATTCCTTCTAAATTAAAGGGTAAAGTTTTTACCATTCCTTATGGAATACGGTGGTGAAAATGAGCTTAAAAAATAAAGTTTAAGTAACAAACTTTTTTTTGATTCTATGAGTCTATTCTGAACATAAATCAGTGTTTAATAAAAAAATTGATATGTTACTTTTGAAATAAGACCCATAGTGTCCAAATCGGCTGTAAAGGAACACTTTGTGATTAGGCAAATGCAGACTTTGTTACGATATTATCTTATAGGAATATGAAGGCACTACAACTTTAATTTGAAAGCATAGGTCATATGTAGATTTTGAGATGGTTGCAAACACATCAAAAAAGGTTTTGGATGCCATTCGGTGATCGCCATTAGAACGAAACTTATGTCTTATTTTTAATTGAAATGTCAATGTTTACTAAACATTGGCTTAACAGGAGACGTGCTTCTGAAATCTTAAGTCTCTTATAATTTACTTATCACAGATTCACTCAAAGTATCCATTAAAAATATCTTATTATAATGGCCTTAGTACTTTAACTTTTATGTGGTAACTTCAGTGGTGGATCAGATATGAGAGGTGTCATAATCCACTTTCGGAAATTTTGCTCAATTTGTTAAGCAAAAAACTTTTTTTTTTTTTGACTTGTTCTACTTTCATAAACTACTCAAGTAAAAGTTCTTTTTTTTATCCAAAGGATTTACCGAGACCTTAATTGCAAATAACATTTAAGTGTAATAATTTCAGTGAAATATGGGAAGAGCAGCTTAAGTTCTAGGTTTATTTGTCGAATTTAAGCTGTTTTTCTTTTTGCCAATTATTATTTTAAAACAAAAATTAAAAAAGTTCTGTCGTAAACAAATATATATTTCTGAAGTGACCTTTAAGTGAAATGTTACATTATAAGGGTGGAGATTTATATAGATTTCTAAAAGAAAATGTTCGCTTTTGTTTGGTACAGGGTCATCAAGGTTTTAAGGGTATACAATTGTGTTTTATTTCACCGCTTTGTAAAAATTTCATGGTTTTCACAGTTTCGAATACCAAATTAAAGATTTATACTAGCGAGAATAATATCAATAGTAAAAAAAATCATACTGCATCTCTAAATTTTATACAAATTATTTAAATAATTTTTTTACATCAAATCAAAGCCTAATAAATACATATATCTCAAAAATTGAAACTCGTTAGACCATGACTTGCTTTTACCTTTACTTTTATTGGACTAAAGTCTTGTCATTACTCTGCAATATATTTCTGGATCTTTCAATCGACGTAGTGCATTTTAAAATTGAATCTAAAAAATATTTTTTTCCGTCAATCTACTTAGAATGCAGTTTTTTACATTTAAGGCAAATATTTTGGCGTAGAATTCAAAAGGAAGAAGAGTTTGTTATATGAAGGACTTAAAGTTTAAACAGAAATGCTAATTATAAAACTAGAAATGCTAAGTATATAAGATTGCTGGAAGTGCAATTTACTACAAGAAACAGTAGATTTAGGAAACTTCAATCTCAATAAAAATTTTGATTTCAATGAAACCTAAGACCACACTCAAAATAAAAAATGGCGGAAGAGTACAGGGTCTGATATTGCCGAGTTGATTATTTGTCAGATTGCAAAAGTCTCGTAAATTTGTCGTTATATATACCTTAAAAATCAATTTCAAAAATTGTTTAAACTGTTCTAAACACAATTATGTTGGATGACCGAATATCGCCGACGAATGCCCGTTGTCAAAACAAAAACGAACTTTCTCTTATGAAATGACATATGGAGCAGATGAGGAACTTGCTAACAGATACCAAACGACTTACATTTATAAATGTTTTACCCAATAAAATACGAAATTTTAATACAAGCATCTAAATATATCAGAAATTTTTCTAGTTAGTGAATGAATATTTAATTTTGAAAAATTTAATGGAAAGAAGTTTTTATAAATTAAGTAGTTTGCATTTCCAAACGATTTGTATGAGCTTAATTTAAATCTAGCTTGTGGTTGGCATTGTTATGCCTAGTTTTTGAGATGTCTACATGGAAACGTGCGTAAAATCTCAAACTTTGTTAAGCTACATAAGTATGTCATCGAAACTTATTACGAAATTTTTAACCTAACATTGTATTTGAGGATATGTGTGCAAAATCGCAATTGAATTTATTGGACGTCAAAATTAAAAATTTTCGTGAAAAGGCCAGAATTAACAAAAAGTTTAAGGCAGTAAGCATCTTCAAAGCAGAATCCATGTGACCCAAGGAAGAAAATTGACAGGAAAAGTTGAAGGTGGTTATCAGATATCATATTAAATAGTTAACTGACGTAGCTGACAATATATGCTCTAATGCATAGCAGCGTAACTGGCTAAAAAATGAAGCAATCAGAATACAGACAAGAATAGAAAACATACTTGCGCCGACTGCAATCGATCCACTTGCATGGAACATGCAAATTTATGCTTCAAAACTTGCATATATTATGAGGAGCTCAATTAACTTTAATATTTATAAGTTACAAATATCCTTATTATATAAGGGTTAAGGGAAAGAGAACAAATAAGATGCAGATGGATGCAATCTTAGGTAGCTTTTAGAAACCAAAATACTGCTGGATATCTCAAGTTAAATGAATACCAGCTTACAGAAAGATGAAGTAAAGCCTTAGCTAGCAGATGACGTTTTCCAGGTAAACTCCATGCAACTAAGGGAATAAATTTATTAACAAGGTCACATCAGTTAAAAGTGTTTGTCAAAAATCGTATGTATGGGCGTTCAAGTGTTACGTAACGACCCTCCCCATTTCTCTGTACCCCTCCTATCCTTAAACGTAATGTAACACCCAAGTGACCATGTTTACCTAAAAATCACAATTATGTTGCGCAAAGTACCGGAAAAAGACTAAAATAACTCTGTTATTGTTTTAATCGAGTTTGCGGTGATAATAAATTACACATGAGGTTTCTAACTCGCAATACATGCGTATATTGTCTATTATATTTATTCATATTGATATTTAATAAACAATCACACATAACGTAGTAAACATTGGCTTTGGTTTAAAATACATTAAAATGTGCTAATAAAATTGTACTACTAATCTTACATATTATTGCGAAATTTTCCTGACTTGGCCCTGTTCTTACATACATTTTTGGCTTCATCCACTATTGTTCTGCTCATGCATTCTCCTATTTTTTACTAATAAACTCTAAAAATAAAATGACATACTTTCCACGCATACATCTTAGCTTTTGGTTAACCGATCTCGAAGTTGATAGTTTAGGGACATTTCACTCGATATAATATGATAGGTCATTGCTGTAGCTAATCTAGATCCCATAAACTTTTATCATTTTAATTAAACATTTTTGCTGTAGCAATTCAATAAAAATATAAGGAAAGCGCTTCATTCTACACACCTATCTTCAAATAACCCCTCGCTAAAGAAGTTTCAGCTCAAAAAAAATGTTACGTAACGCTTCGTTTGAACCCCCACTCGACCCTGTAACACACCGTAACGTTTTACAAGACCCCTCCCCAAATTGCTTTACATAATACTTGAACGCCCCCTAAGTTAATGCCACAAAAGCAGGTCTTTGCTTGAAAGCCACTCACTGAATTCCACGACTAACGCTAAATCAGCAGTCCTTGCTCCACTAGGATTTTTATGACTGTAATTAGGAATGATTTAAGGACTCGCTTCCAACAAAAATGAAAATCAGTTATTTGGATTTTGCGATATTTTATCTGAGTATCTGAGCAAATATGAATCGATCTTTACTAATGGCTTGTAAGTTCAATTAAAAAGCTCATGGTATTAATAATAATAATTTCATCTGCACAAAAACAAATGAACTATAACGAAACAAAATCTTTAATTTAAATTGTTAACATTACAAAAAACTTTTCTTTTTTGTTAAATGGCTCAAATTAATTTTAATATCAGTACAGAAACCTAGCAAAAAAAAGCCTATCAACTGGACTCAACAGTCTGAGATGCGGAGGAACAGACAGTGCAATTGTGTATGTAAATCCCCACACAAAGGCATATGCAACATGAACGAATTCACAACTCTTTAATAATTAAAAACAACATGGCAGAAATAAATAAATGAATAATACGAGTACGTAGGAGCACATTCGAGCACATAGACGAGCATGCCACGGTTTTCGCAAAATAAAAGGACCCCTATTTAGTGCTACTGCTGTTGCTGCATGCATGCAACGCTGCTGACAGCCGTTGTTAAGCTGCCAGCAACATTAATTCCAACAAAGAAATTGCTACAGCAACACATCAATAACAACAAGCTGTAACAGCGAAAACAACGCTGCACAGTTGCACAAAATCAAAAAAAAATTTGAAGAATTTTTGCACTGACCAAGAAAATAAGTGAGGAAGCAAGACCATTCTTTTATATTACAAAATACCCAATTATAGGGAATTTTAAATATTGCCCCATTTGATTTAAGCTTTGTACCTTTACAACCAATGCATCACAACTACTGTGCGAAATGGCGGCAACGACGGCAACTTTTAACGCCCGCACAAAGTGAATTAAAAAGCCTCGAAGAGCCCCCTAGGAAACAATTCGTTTGTAGCCGCAGGAATAAACAAATAAAATCTGTTGGCCAAAGGAAGAGTGAATGTGGGCTGGAATGCTGATTCTTCCCAGTTGATCCTGTGCGATTGTGAATGCGATTTAAATGCGCAGCATGGATCGAGAATTTGGGTCACATTTAATGAGATTTCCACTGAAATCCTTTTGGTAAAAAAAAAATGTCTGGATTTGTTGGATTTAAATAACGCACAGATAAAAATACTCAAATGTAGTTTTGTGCGTCGTCAATAAATGGTAGACTAAGCATGTGGATGGGTTGGAATTGGCGCTGAATCACGATTGCAATGCATGGTCGAGCGTAAGCGCTGATTACAACTGTTGCAATATAGCAGCAATTTAAGTTGCACAATTTATTTGAAAATGCCAGCCAATATTGCATGCTGTATGTGCAACAGTTTTGATTACTTACTATAATTTAATCAAAGGCCAACACAGCTGCTTTTGTAATGAGTATAATATTCTTATCATTGTAAAATAAAAATGCGGCTCGGATAAAATTTCACTTAAAATAGACAAAGACAAATGAAGATGTGGATTCATTTATGAAAACTTCAAGCAAAAATTATCATTCTATAAGTCTTGCCAGAATGAAGTACATAGCTTCAGATACATTCATCGGCATTGCAAATCGTACCAAAAGTCATGAAGTACATACTCAAATTTTCTTGAAATCGATCGGCTAATTACTATATGAGTGGACCTTCAAAATTCATCATTTCTAAAAAATTTCATTATGAAATGCTTTTTAATAATAGCTATTTAATAAAAATTCCAAAAATGGGCGTGATGCGCCAAAGAACACGCCTACCTGCCGTACGAAAGAAAGAAAAGAAGAATGCTCCTATGACCATGAAATTTTGCATGCTTGTTTAATTACAGTTAGATAAAAAGTTGATTATACAGAAAATAAAGATTTGCTATTTTGACTTCTTCCTTTAGCGTAGTGGATTAAGAAATTCATATTTTGATTGGAATTAATATGCTTCACACTCAATTAACTGAATACCACAAAATAAAAACTCATTTTTAAAAATTAATTTCAATTCTCAGACCGCGATTGGACATGCTGGAGGATGTAAGTCCGGAGCCGCGGCACTTACCAGTTGCCAAGCTTACAATGAAATTGGTAAGCTTTATTGATCACTTTGCTACTGCCATAGTCCTTAGTGGCCACAGTGCTTTTGCATTAAGATTTCATTGCATATAACGGGTGATTTTTTTAGTATTTTTTTTTTTAAATGTATATTTTTTGACACCTCACCCGTTACTCTTAACATATCTTGACATTAAAAATGCTCAATAAGGTTTGCCAATTTACCATAAGTCAACTAAAAAACGAACAGCGTATGCAAATCATTGAGTTTTATTATCAAATTTCGTGGCCAGCGTGAAATGTTTTTCGCAAAGTACATCTATTATGTGGTCGTCATAATCGACCCACCGAACAGGCTATTAAAATTTCGCACCAGTTTCACTTCAGTGGAAATTAATCCACCAACCCGTACCAAGGAGAATATTGATGCTGTATCGGCCAGTTTCAATGAAGATCGCGATGTGTCAACTTATCGCCGTTGTCCACAATTGAGCATGAGTTATTCGACTACATGGAAGAGTTTTCGTAAGGACCTCGGTATGAAACCATTCAAAATACAGCTGGTGCAAGAACTGAAGCCGGATGGCTTACCACAGCGTGAAGATCTAATTTTTATGGAAAAATTTTCAACATAGACCAAACTCATTTTTTGCTCAATGGGTACGTCAGCAAACAGAATTTGGTCTGAAGAGCAGCCAGAGGCAATTCAATAGCTGTCAATGCACTCTGAAAAATGCATTACTTTGTGCGGTATGTGGGACGGCGGCATCATTGGACCGTACTTTTTCAAAAATAATTTAAATCGCAACGTTACAGTCAATGGAGCAAGGTACCGTGCGATGATTACCGACTTTTTTTGTCCAACATGGAAGAATTGGACTTGGTTGATACGTGGTTTCAACAAGACGGTGCCATGCGATACCATGGGACTATTGAGAGGCGAGTTTGGTGAGCAATTTATCTCACGTTTCGGAGCAGTGTATTGACCGCCACTAGACTATTTTTTGTGGGGCTACGTCAAGTCTGTCGTATACAGGGACAAGCCAGCCACAATTGGAGCCCTGGAAGACAACATTACACGTCCCATTGGTGAGATATCAGCCGAAATGCTGGAAAAAGTAAGCCAAAATTGAAGCTTACGAATGAACCACATCAGGCGTAGCCTCAGGCAAAATTTACGCAAATTAATCTTTAAAAAGTAAATGAAAGGAATCGATGTATTGCTTCAAATAAATATTTCATTCACTATTGCAAATTTTATGTTTCTCAATTTTTGAAAACCAAACGATTAAAAAAATCACCCAGTATTATGTGTCAAAAGCGAATCATATCTTCTCACATTTGTTTTGGTAAAGCGATAGTAATGTGCCCTATTTCATATTTTTCTGAAAACTTGACACTTCATGATTTTTAGCTGACTTTAGCAACATTTAGACATAAGGGACATGTGGTCTCTTTATCATGATATTATATTTTGCTCTAGCAAGATATTAAAAAAACGAAACTTCGCTACAAAGGCCAAGATCTTATTAATTTTGATGCAAAGTTATTTTAAAAACCTTACTCTGTTGTAAACTGAATTTTTATCATCATAACATCGCCTGATGCTACTAGGCTAAATTTTCCTCGGATTGAGTTAGCAGCATTACTCGTATATATCGGTCCTTCTTTCACAAATGCCAATGTAAACTTCACATTTTCGAATCGTCCGACATTTTTTTTACAACTTATATACATAAAATTACTTGACACGAATGTACCTTTTTTTTCCAAAATAGCCACATATAAATTCTGAATGATGGGTTAGATTTTATCCACTCTTCTCTACTTCAAGTTTATCATCTCTAGTAATACTGATCAGATCAACGTCAGTTTTTTTATTTTACACACTGTTTAGCCTTTAAAGCGCACTAAAAAAATATTTAAATTGTCAGCAAATGAGAAGTAGGCAAACTGCCATCAGTTTGTAAAATAAAAATAAAGCTCTATCTAGAGTTGTCAGTATTACCGCCTACAAAACCTGTTAGTGCTCAACGGTGTTGTTTATAACATATTTTCCATTAGGATATAAAAACTTTAACCTTAAGCATCAATAGCGAGAGCAACAATAATAATTCATATCTAACCAATTCAGCACATTGTTTGGATTTAATTGAAGTTTTGGTAAATTTCTTTACCAATAGCAACGACATGTTTCCATTGCATCATTCACAACATTTATAAGCCGACAATATTCCCAAGGATTCATCTATGAAATAGTCTGCTTTAAAGCACAACATTCGCTTTATTCAGCGGACGAATATTAATTTTTCATTCAGCTGCATTTTGGTTTCACGTTTGTCTCTGTCTGCAAAACTCCCAAATGATCCATTAATTTAATGCTTCCTACCCATTTCGCCTGTTCGATCCACATGTTCCACTTATTCACCGAATTCACTCCCTCGCGCACTGCTATAATCGTTCATTTATTTCAAACTAACAATATTTTGGGTGGAAATAATTCGCGCGAATTGCGGTTTTTTTGTTGTTTCAGCAAAATTTTGCCTGTCCAGTTCTGCTTCAGTTCAGTTTGGTTGGGCCTTTGTTGTGTGTGGGAACAAATTCTCTTAAAATTAAATTGAAAACTTTTCATCTGCATTTACGTCAAATTGCAATCATTTCATCAGCGGCTTACGCATAACACCAATAAATAGCACAAATGGCCTTGCAGCTAATTGAAATTGTAAGCCTCCACCAAATAATCGTTGCTTGCCAACAATCATTCCTCGTTCAGTCCATTGTTGGCACAACGATTTGCTGATGTTTATATTGCAAAAGCAACAGAACAATAAATGCAATAACTTTTATTATTTTTGTTTGAAAGATTTGGTGTTTTAGGGAAAAATTTATAATATTAGTAGGACAATAGAGCTTATATTACATTTTGCAGTATTAAAGCCAGTGTCAGGCAAACCTACAGCAATGCGTGTCAATGTGTGCGTGAACTACACCAGGAAGTAGGTAAAAGCCTTGTAATATACACAAAAAAACAGCGGTACGGAATTGAGTTGAGCATCGCATTTCGCAGCGTACACAACGAGTATACGTACACGCAGCATCTGCTTGAGTTATGCCGCAGTTGCCCGCGGGGGGCAGAATGCCTAAAACTGATTTGAACCAATGTATGCACATTACTTCTGGCTACAATGTGTTTCTTTGGGTATTTTGTGTTAATGGGGCCCAAGAGCCCGCTGTAGAAAAGTCAAGCGTATAAGATAACAGGATGGGATGTTCAGGAAAGAAAGTAATGCTTTTTGGGAACACTAGATGTATTTAGTTTCATTACGAAATCTGGTTGGTTCAACGAGAGGGTATAGTCAAACACCCTGTGGTATCACAATGGATCAAATTGGGTCTAAGTGAGTCGGTTTTTCGTTACTGACTGCCACTCCTACCTAACCTAACCAAACAGGGTTGCCTGTCCCGTTGTCAATGGTGAAGTTGTTTTTTTACTTCAAATCGTATAAAATTATGGATTGAAATGTATGTCAAATATTTTGTTGAATCCTTTCCCAAACATGGGAATCTTTGAGCCAATTTTTTTAAAATAAAGAAGTACCTGTTAATTTTAGACAGCAACCAATAATTTAGCAAACATTTACTATTGTATTGCTCTCAATTAACAGACAATAGTTTAGAGTGTAACTTCTTTCGATAATATATTTATGGTAACAAAGAACCATGGTTTAAATGAATTCGTAATAAAAAGAGCTGCAAATGACCTGTTGGACAAGGTACATTCTGAATTGCAACTTAGGCCAACATATAAGCTTAAGCTTTCTTGCTAAATACTTCTACTAAAAGAAGCTTAAAGCTTCCATCATTAAGCAAAAATAGTCGCAGGTCTTATAACTACACAGTATGATCAGTTTACCCCTCTTAATAGATCACCGGTTAATTGAGTTCCCCATATAACTGGTCTAAGTAAGCCTAATGAAATTTTCCTCATTTGAAATATGCATCTAAATTCCCTCATAAATGAATCCCGGTTAAATGATTTCCCCGCTTAAATAATCAAAAAAAAAAAATTTCCCAAGTGAAAAATATTTACAAGTAAAATTCCTCTTTTAAGAGATCAGACGAAGAAGAGGAAAAACGACTGATAGGGCTCAAACTGTTAGCAAGCTACTTCAAAATATTTTCTTCCACACAAGATATATTTCAATGAATAAGAAAATATAGAGAGAGAAATCTTTACCAATAGACTGCAAAACGAAATACAATCGTCCACAACCAATTTTTTAAGAACTTTTAAGGAATATGGTATTTTTTTGAAAGTTTTGTAAGCGTTTTTCCTAGCTGAAACTTTTAGCGGCGCGGAGAGAGTTTCTGTCCGGATTTATAGAAACTTTAAGAGAAAACGGACTTTCTAAAACGTTGGAAAAATCTACCTTAGTTGCCGAGGTATAGCGTTCAAGACATTTTTTTTTTGTATGGGAGAGGCCACCCTCTGTTGGCAAGCCCCACGTCCACATTTTTCGTCGGCAAAACCCAAAAATAAGTCTTTGGTTTTTTCTTCGTTTTTCCATACGAATTGTTGCAGAAAACCAACGGTTTGCGCTTTTCGAAGGTTTGATAAAAAAAGCTGAATTTTTAGGAAGATTTTCTTCAAACCCGATTATATATTATAGCGCTATGTGACCTCTCTCATACAAAAAAAAACACCCAAAACACTCTATCTTGTCATCTAAGGTAGATGATTTCTCCGTTTTAGAAAGTCCACTTTTGCGTTAAGTTTCAAATCGGACTGAAAGCCTGTCCGCGTTGCTTACAGGTTTGAGCTAGGAAGCTATTATTTTGGGACAATTATTTTTAAGCCTCAAGCTAAAATATAGAAAATAAAATATAAAAAAATAAAATCCATCTACAAATCTTTGAACAAAAAACAGCCTAGTGTACCAATTTTTTTGTGAAGTGCGAATAATTAAAAAAAAAAATAGAAGCTTTTAATTAAAACTGAAGATATTTATTGAATTTTTTCTAGTTCTTATTTTGGGCTCTTGAAGTAAGGTCAGTAAAATCCATATCTACTTTTTTCTTCGCTTAATTGACCAATTCGATCAATTATCTGGGATTCTTTTAATTGATCCGTTAGATGAAATAAGTTGGGCCCGCTTTATTGGTTTCCCGTATAATAGATTCAAAATTTTTGCGCCGTCAAAGGATCAAGTAAGCGGGGTCTACTGTATGTGATGAAAAACATTTGTTGTTGGATTTGATGATATATTGTAGGTAAACTATTTCATTGAGGTGGCTGTGTTAGAACCAGACTTCGGTACTTAGATAAAACATATCTGGACCAATTATAACTATTCACTCAGAGACATTTCTTTGTTCTTTTGTTGGAACTTGAAGTCCCCAATTTTGCTGACTTTGTTACTATGGGTAATTTGTATGTAACTAGTTCATGATTTATCCCATATATACACATAGCCGTATCTGCAATGGAAATTCTTTCAGAAAATTTAAATTCACTTTTATTAATTTAAAAGAAAGGAGGGTAAAATATAATAACGTTTATTTTATATTTCGCAAATTCGCATAATTTTCCCATGTGGAGAATGTTGTAGGAAAATGCTGCTGAAAAGTGAAGCGAAAATTGTTTAGCACAACAATTTCAGTAGTGTTTGCTGCCCTGCTGCCCCCTAAGTTAAGACTTGAAGAGAGCAATTGTGCAATGGAGTAGTGTTGCGGGGCATATAAAAAGTAGTAGTCTAATGCGAAAGTTTTTCTTGCATAGTTTCTCGTACTGTTTCGTTAGTTTTGTTACGAATTTGTTGTTGTTTTCAGACTAAAACTGAGCGAGTTTCAGCATAGTTTTTGTGAGATGTGAAGTTTAAATAAAACGAAGTATTTCATGTACGCAAGCAAAAGGGGAATAAAGTTGAAGTCTTTCGTTTGAGCATTGTGTTCGCCATCGCACAGTTTAAATAGAAGTTAAAAAATTCTAACTAAATATTGAATTTAATAGCTACCCGTCACGGCGGCGGTAGTATTAGATTTCTGCATTTATAAGATTTTCTTGAATAGTTTCTATAACTTTGCATTTTAAACGTTTGCGAGTTACCACGCTCTTTCGTTCGTTCAAATTTACTTATTGTTCTCTCAGATTATATGACCACATGACGTAACATTTCCCCTAACGAGCAAAGTAGAATTTTATAAAGTAGTTATCCCAGCACGAAGGTCACTTTTTCAATCCTACCTATTCTTGGTTAATCCATTTATGTGTCACCAAGCGTTTGAGTTTTTTATTTGGTAACACTTACGTGGGTAGTTCACTTATCACAGAATTTCCAAGTTTTTTTATGAAAGGTACTGCACCTACTTGTCCAATTTCACTCAAATTTTGATATATATTCGCTTGCATCGTCAAAAAATTCGGAATCGAGATTGCCAATAAAAATTAACTTGAATATTATTCCAATGTTCCAATATATTTACTTTATCTCATTGTTTCGGTACACTGAATTCAAATCTGGCCTCAGAATGCTCCATAACATGAATTTTTTGAGATATTATAACCTAAGACTTCGATTGGATGTATGCTACATTCAGAGGTATATTCTACCGCAAGCTAGTTTTATTCACAAGACTCATCGGGGCATCTGGAAGAACTAATCACAAATGAGTTCTTACAAGGCTTTTGGCTAACGTGCCCAACGCGTCCCGCAAACTAGCGATCTCAGAGGGGTTCCTAAATCCGTTGCGGCGAAAGGGCAACAATAAATTTCACTTTCGACTACGACTGGTAGTGAAATTTTAGCAACTAATCGCAATCTAAAGTGAACTCAAAAATCTAAGTCTAAAAAAATATATTCTGTCATCCATTCAGTTGAATAATGATTTCTAGGATAAAAAATAAGCCTGCCCAAGTATTAGATAATCCATAATCAAATAGGGCAGTCGATGTGAGACTCCTACACTGAATCGTTCCTACATGCAATTCTTAAGACCACGTCTTTGTCCGAATTTGTCAACTGTAACGTGGGTCCGAGTGTGAGTGTGTGTTAGGTTGCCTTGGTGTAGGACAACATAAAAATTTCTCTAACCGAAAACTATTCAAAAATAACGCCTTCAAGTGGTTTTCACCACAACAGCAGTAGAAGCAGGAACAGCAGTAGTAGCGGCAACAGCAAGAAAAATCATCAACCGCAATAGAATAGGAGTTGCAAGAAGTCTCGCAGAGTTTTTAAGCGATATAATCATTATATTTTGAAGGAAAGAGGAGGACTCAATCATTGTCGAAGAGATAGCATGAAAATACAGGGTTAAGAGTGGGTAGGGGGAATAAAATAATGTCAACACGTCCATCGAGCAGCATCGCAAAACAGTCACAGTTATGTGCATTTGCAACTAACTTAATTTAATGGAGAATGTTAAGGGCTTGTTGTAAATTTAATGAAGACACAAAGCTGTACAACACGCACTCATTGCACACACTGACACTTGTACTATGACACAGTGGAAGCGACATATGCATACATACATATGTGTGAGTTGAAGTTGTGTTTTAATCATAACTAAACTAAATGTTGTTGTGTGGCGTGTTTTGTGGTGTTTGTTGTGGGCGACATCCTGTGATTGTGTTTGTGCAAGGATGTTATGTTAGTGCATTTGTATGTTTGCTTCTGTAGATGTTTTAGTAGTCTGAGGCTTTGTAGTTTTTTCCCCTGATATTTAGTTTGCTATCATAAAAATTTTTTTGCATTAACTTTTGCTGCTGCATTTACTTTATTTTAAACTCAATTAAAAGTGACCGACTTGTATTTTTCAGCTTTTAAAATGTAAAATATCAGGAGACCAAACGTTGTTAGACTATTTATTTTGTTCAACTTATACCATCCCTCAAACTATTGTTCCAGTGCAAATTTTATGATATTTTGATATATTAATCTTACAAATTCTCAAGTTGAGATCCAAAGACAATGGCGGCCAGTTTTGCTCTAGAGAATGACTATAATACGGTATTACTGTGGATTATATATATATATAAAATTGACGATATACTACGCCCACAAATGCAACCCAGCTCAGCTTAGATACTGTGAAAGGCTATGTCAGCAAAAGCCCTTGAGCCAAATTCAATAAAGATTGCTACAGCAGCTCACTAATAGCTAACATTTCAAATTATTGGTGTGTACGTACATAATAGCGCCACACCCACTGATGCACTATTTTGATACAGTGAAAGCTTGCGTCAACCAGCATTCTCTGTGAAGAGCGTTACGAAAGGTGCCGAGTACTAATGCATACACGGTGCAGCAAAATCAAACTTTGTATTGCACCCATGAAAAATTTCAATATATTCTGAAAATAGACACTAAGAAAATATATACGTGTCTCGTGGTTTTTCTCCGGCACGCCCCCCTTGTGAAAAAATCATGTCTTATCAACTATTTGACGCAACTGAAAAAAACTTGGTATGTACATAAAAAGTAGAGCCAAAAGTAAGATTCAATTAAAAAATGGGCTGTGCCCCGCCTACAATATGAGAAAAAATTTAAATATTTTATATCTCAGCAACGGGTTGACTCAGCTGGTTAAGACTTGGTACATATGTTGCTTATAGTTTGTGTAAGGTTCTTAGCTTTCTTAGGTTTGGAAAAGGTGGGCAATGTCACGCCCTCCCATACAAGAGAAGAATTAAATTCATTATATCTCAGAAACTATTTGACGCATATATATAAAACTTGGTACGTATATACAAAAAGGAGGCTAAAGTAAGGTTTGATGCCCCGCTTTCATTATTAGAAAAAATCTAAATTTTTTTATACCTCAGCAACTATTTGACGCAGACGGATAAGATTTTGTACATTTTTTTTATAGAACGGTCCGACAAAAGTTTGCACCCATGAGAAGTTCCATCATGTTCTCATTTTAGAGTACCCATTTTTTTATTGAATCTTACTTTTGGCTCTACGATTTATACAGATACTAAGTTTTGTTCATTTTCGTTAAGTAGTTGATAAGATATGATTACCTTTAATTTTTTTCACATGAGGGGGGTTGTGGCACCGATTAAAAAAAATCTGGCGTGCTGGAAAAAACCGCGAGACACGCATATTTTTGTTTTGTGTCTATTTTTAGGATATATTTAAATTTCTCATAGATGCAAACCTTTGTCGGACCGTGTAATAGATGCGTATACACATATTTTGCTATCCCACTTTTAAAATTCATAGAGATGTTTCTGAAGAAATGTTCTTTCAATTCATGTAAACATCATTTGCATTTATTAGTGAGACCCGCTCGCAATACCCTGCAATGAAGTTAATTTTTGGAATTTTGGGCTCATTTAGGAAGTGCCATTTCGGAGACTGTTGGATGGTTTGCCAACTTCAAAATTTACAAATGTAGCATAATAAGTAATAAAATAAATAATAATAAGTAAATATGTAATCTCATGTTTCAACAATTTCTGACTCATGACGCAAAACTTTAATTAGAAACAATTTCCACAAATTTGTTGTTTCCTGCAAACTGACTGTTGCCATTTCGGGAGTGACACCTTAAATTTTTGGAGTAAGCAGTGATCTGACGGATTTCTCCAAGTAGGAAGTGAGTATATAATCAATGTAAAGGTCTGTACCTACTTCTGCACCTGTATGTATCCTAAATAAAAAAAAAATAGTTTGTTGAAAACAACAAAAACAAAAATAAATCGATATTTTCAAATATCGTTACATTCATTGCCTTAGCTATTTATGGCCGATCACAAGTAACGTTTTACTTACATACCTATCTCGACAATTGTGGAAGAAAGTGTTCATATAAATTAGAATTGAAATCAAATACGACTGATAAAGTACCATATATTTTTTTGGCCGAACCAAATGTTTTGAATAATTGGAAAAATATGTCATATCATTTGGTACAATAAACAACACTTGACTTTCAAATCAGTACATAGTACATAATATCTACCAAATATTTTTTTTTGGTTAATGAATATTTTTAAAAATCTTTCAACCAAGTGTCTTCGTGTGAAGGAAAGTTTTGTTATATCAGTGTCGAAAATAATAATCTTTTTTTCAATTAAAATTTCTTAAAAACTAAATTACCTCATGCTACAAAATATCACAAGCTTTTAATGATGATAGTTGGAGGAGTTGACAGACATTTAAAGTAATGATTATTTCTGTTTGCACTCCACAGCACAAGTGTAATGCGACAATGACAACAATTGTGCTCTCTACTACAAAAATAGGTCGAAGTTCAAGTTGACAGTCGGTTTTGGTTTTCCCCCATTTCATTTGTTGCACTTTTATGAGCCAGATTTTTATTTCCTTTTTATGCATTTCACAGTAAGACTCAGCACCAAATGCAAATATCACAACTATGGCAATATAAAGTGTTAAAGTTTATGCTGCCAAGTTGAAAAAGTATTTCCGTCAAAAATGTTTTCTTTTCTCTCCATAAATGTCAAATGTATTTTTCTTCAAACATTCTACTTGAAATATTTTTTATTTTTCTTTTCTTGTAAGTTTCAATTTTTAAAGTGCATTTGCAAATCAAATAAAAAAATTGTCAACACTTTCACATTTGACATATACCGCACATACGAGTACGTACGTACATGCTTACCTATACCAAATGCCAAAATAATAAAAAAATGTATGAATATTTGTTTTCGTTTGCGTTAAGCACGTGAACGCACTTGACAAGAGTTAATGGAGCAATTTAAATCAAGCGCTCAGCAGCAGCGGCTCCGATTAACCCAAATATTTGCCGTTTCCACCCATACACTCTTTGTGAGATAAAGCGCCGTGCAAACTTGAGGAGCAATTTGGCAAGCTTAATTTTATTCCACGTTTTTTGGCTGAACCGAGATTATGCGTTAAACTTTTTTTGAATGCTTACACGAAGTGAGGAATTTTTCCAATTAGAGATGGGAGGGAGGTACATATGTGTGGGCTAAAGTATAGTGATATTAGGAAAAAATGTAAACCAGTTGAAGTTTTTTGAATGAGGTATCTAAGGAGGGGAAGATAAGACATTACAATGGAAGGCAGTGTGAGCGAGAGTATACTTAACATTTCCCGGGAAAACAGGCTGGAATGTCCGGAAAGTATTCTCCCTCTTTTCAATTTCGAAATGTAAGTGTTGAATGAAAATTAAGAATGTTAATGTTAATGTTAATGTTAATGTTAATGTTAATGTTAATGTTAATGTTAATGTTAATGTTAATGTTAATGTTAATGTTAATGTTAATGTTAATGTTAATGTTAATGTTAATGTTAATGTTAATGTTAATGTTAATGTTAATGTTAATGTTAATGTTAATGTTAATGTTAATGTTAATGTTAATGTTAATGTTAATGTTAATGTTAATGTTAATGTTAATGTTAATGTTAATGTTAATGTTAATGTTAATGTTAATGTTAATGTTAATGTTAATGTTAATGTTAATGTTAATGTTAATGTTAATGTTAATGTTAATGTTAATGTTAATGTTAATGTTAATGTTAATGTTAATGTTAATGTTAATGTTAATGTTAATGTTAATGTTAATGTTAATGTTAATGTTAATGTTAATGTTAATGTTAATGTTAATGTTAATGTTAATGTTAATGTTAATGTTAATGTTAATGTTAATGTTAATGTTAATGTTAATGTTAATGGTAATATATCCCATCGCATACCCTTTAATCGCGTCAACGATATCTTCCATCCAGACTTTCTCATACAGTGGCATTAACCAAATCAAACTCATCGTGTCACCTACCAGAAAGGACAGAGCAACCAAAAAAAGTTTTTTAATTAAGTAAACATGCTGATTTTCTCTTTAATTAAATCACATTATCGATGAAGGATTAAGTGTCAGAAAAAATAACATACGCAAAACAACATGGAGACTGACCGATAATTCTGGTAATGTAACGATGTCTTGCGTGCAGCAGTCAACTCTTGCTGCAAGTGAATATTCTGGGAATGTCAATGAAGCGAATTGGATTCCTGCAAGAACTTATTGCATCTTACGAAGTGAAGAGAGAGAGATACAAAAAGGCAGACAGACATACAACTTTTGTTTTAAATGAAAACGCAGTAGCATAAAAAGACTTAACATATGAGAAAGAGTTTCTTTTAAAAACCAGGAAGCACTCACGAAAGGATAAGTTTAAAGCCGAGTTCACAATTGCAATTTTCGTTTCGGAAATATTTGAAAGCTTATGTGGCGGGCGCATTTTAAAAGAACCCAAAAACATCGAAAGAAATGTTAAAATGTATGAAAGTGATTAGTGTGGGGACTGAGATATGCAAACATTTAGTTGCGGATCTAGAATTCCTTGAGGGGGGACTGTCATTTATTTGAATGAAAACACACATTGATTGAATATTTTAACGAGCAATATTAATATTTTTTGGCAAAAGGGGCATTTCATGCAAAGCCGAAAATCACATTTTGAAATTTTATTTTACTTTTAAAATATAGCTTAAAGTATACAAATAATAAGCTAAAAATTTTAAAATGTGATATTCCTTAGTTTACGAGATATAGTATTTGAAGTGATGAGATCTTGAACTGTAGTGGCTACCTTGTTTGCCACTACAGTTCAAGATCTCATCCCAGAGAGAAGAGCTTTTAACTTTGTTTTGTTATGGGCAAAACCGAACAATTTTTTCCTATGTTCCCAAAAAAAAAAATAAAGCGGACTGCGGTTCTTCTCTCTACAATGGCATGTGACAACACGATTTCGGATATAAAGAAAAAACCGAATATCATGCTGTTTTAAAGCCACACAAAAGGAGGCGTCGACGCAATGGATAAAATGTTGGGATAATATTCAACAAAGCGCAAAACGAATCGCTGGTCTCAGGCGCTTTTTTATAATTTGCTGGATGTATCCGCTGTGGCAGCATATATTATATATACGAAAAATAGTCCATCAGCAATATATTCAAGAAAAAGTAATAATTTATTTTTCAATTTACTAAAAAATAAACTCCTGTTTTGTTTTCTTATAAAATGTGTACATAGGTCGACGTTGTCAGTTTTTGCAACAATTTTGTGAAATTTTGTGTATGACAAAGATATTGAAGAGGGCACAAATGCCACGGGTTGTGTCGTACTTCCCAACTAGAAGTGCCATTGAGTGTGTGGTTGGAGCAGCTATTCACTCGTTGAAAACTGATACGTTGAAGACTGAAACTTACAAAATCTTTGACATAGGTAAATAGTACCCATGTATTGGATAAGAACGACAGTTTTTCATAAAATACCGGAAAAAGTCGAATAATTAGTCACTGAGTCGAAGCTTCATGAAAATCGGATTACGAATATGCGAGATATAGCAAATTATACTTGCGATAAATAGTGCCCGTGTGAAGGTTAAGATCATATTCTTCAAAGTAGATTGCTTGAAACAAAACTATATGTTTCCCACAAAACAAAAACTTAAGCATTGAAAATACATATGAAAGTTTGATTAGTCTCTATAGAGTACTTAACTTCAAAAGATGATCAGCATTAAATAGACTGTGCATGAGTTTTGTCAAATTGGATGCAAAAAAAATATATTTGTTGTTTTAAATTACCCTACAATTCGGAAATGCCATTATATTATATCAAGTTTTAATTAAGTCATTTCTATCACACACAAAGCACTAACTCTGAGCAATTAAGCTAAATTTCTAATTTCTCGAACGAACTCATTAACAAAATTAAACACGAACCATTAGTTTAGCATAATTTCACTCATACTTGTACATTTTTGCTCATGAGCTTCATACTGGCCCTTGTTTCAATTAAGGAGATAAAAAGGATTAAAGAGAAAAAACACAAACCCTCAAGAGCGCGACATTTCATTTAATTTGTTTTCAAGTGCTAAACTCGAATCGGACTATTGAAATTCTCAAGCGGAAGCCTGTTGACAGAAAACTCAATTATGCAAAACTCTTGAAATAATGTTTTCATAAAAAGTACGAACGTACAACAAGTGGCACAGGAGTGGAATATTGCCGCTGCAGCGGGCTTAATGTGGCTGAGTAAGACGAATGAAAAAAAAAAACGGACCAAGGACATTCCTTGCATACGCCTAATATTTATGAGGGAGTTAGGAGAGACAAACAACTTCTTTTGGTTAGTTGGCAAAGCTGGAAAAGATACCACGATTTAAACAGAGGCATCAGACATTCATGATATGGTTCAATAGCATGGTTGCCAGATTTATAAGCTACAAAAAAGAGTTTTAGAGGTGACGAGCAATTAAATTGACAAATATTATTTATTACTTTTATTTCTTTTGTAAGTCTATGTGATTTTACGAACGTGTCAGCGAGTTTGTTAATTCCTCTTTTTTTCGAGGTTAGAACAGGCTTCACTGGTCTGGCAACCCTAATCACAACATTTAACCATACGCACGTACGAGCGATGACTGTGGGTGAACTTCATCCTTTTTTTTTCTTAGCTGCCCGCCAGCCTCCTTTGCTTTATTCGTTCAGTTCGCATCAAAAGTGTGCCATTTTGCATGAAAAATAGCGCGATGTAACAAAATGAAGAAAAAACTCTCCTCAGCAGATGAAAGATTTTTGCTGGCACGTTCCACGAAAGCTGCTTTTGCTGGTGGTGTTGCTCCTTCTTATCAACAAGTCGCCACTTAATTGAATTACATTATGAAGTGAATCAGCTTCCTCAAACAGAATAAAGTCGAGTGGAATGAAGTGAAGTGTTCTTTGCTGGCGTTTACTGTCTGGCTACACGACTAGTATTGAGTTTGTTGGCAGGGTAGTTAAATTATTTAAATAAGTGGCCCCTGAACTGATTTTGCTTTGGCCATTGGCTAAAGGGGCAGAAATAGAATGTAGAGCCAACCTACTTTGTCTTACGAACTGGCTCCGTTTCCAAGTATCCAGACTCTTGCGAGACAATTTCATTTGCATATTTTATGGTTGAACATTAAGTCGGTACGGTAAGACCGCTTGTCAAAACGGGATTAAAAATGTTTGGCATTGAATGCAAGGATACAACACCGACAACGACATCTCACGGCTAGACATAGGATGTTAAATAGAGAGCAAAAGTGAGTGGGTGTTTGATTAGGTGACCATGCAAAAAAAGGTTATAAATATCGTTTGGCATGTCCGAATATTTTTCATGGCAGCAATAAATTGTAGCGAACTTTTAAAGATATGCCTACAAGAAAGGCTAATAAGAAAACAACGTATCGATCAAATAAAATGAGGGAGTAAAAAAAAAAGTCATCTGCTTCCAATACTTTAAAATTACTAAATACTATGTGTCAGTAGAGTCATGGCTTGAACTTCAGAAGCCTTCAATATTCTTGTATCTAAATAGTTCTTTAAGCTGCCCATGTGATCTGATTTTTGCTTTCTCTAGTTCTAAAAAGAATGTTCAGCTGGAATAATCTTCCCGAAGCTTTCATCATTATCAAACTCAATGTAGGCATTGAACGAACATATTATTAACTACGTTCACGGATTTAACGGCAGAACCATACAGAAATGATATTTTAGATTTTGCCTCAAACACATGTTCTGCAACTCTGCTTATTGCTCAGCACTCGGTTTCATACAAAATAATTAAGTTGATTATTTGCACAGAATAAGTTTTGAGCCCAGAATTTTCGATAGCCTATAATTTTTCATCTTCTGTCGTCCTATAGAGCTTGCTCTTTGTGTTGACCTTTATCAATCGTAGAAATAAAACTGTCGATGGTAACATTTTGTACCAGACGGCGAGCAGAGGCTGATTTATTAGTAAACAAAACTTGGTTTTTTGATCGTTGATCGACCGCTCAACTTATTTCGCCATATCTTCAATTTTGACAAGATTTTGCAGATAGATCTGGGATATCACTTCTCTTCTCTACTCTTGTTGCATAATCTTGTCAGTTGCTACTGTCATCCGTGCGTTTAAAATCAGTAAATGTGGATATCAATTTGGAATTCATTAGTTTTTATAAGGATCTGTCATAGTGAAAATATTCAGTCCATAGGCAATAAGTCTGTCACATTGATACATTACGATCAGTGAGGTATGAAGTTCATACTACGAACAGTCTTCATACGCGCACACAAGCATAAATCTATCCAAAATTGGATAGATTTATGACGCTTCAAACGAGATCTACAGCAACGCGTTAGGCGCGAAATAGCAAATGGAGTATAATTGGGATAAGATCTCGTTGTTATGGTCTGGTGATGTTGAAAAAATTACTCAAAATTTGAAGCATAAGTATATTCGTAGTGGCTTTGCAGCGGAAAATTCATATTTGATTGTTGTTGTTTTTTCGCTGCAGAAGTTTCAAGTAGTAACAAATCAGTTCATGTAGGTACACTTTATTTATACAAGTATGCAGTTGCAAAACAGTTAGACCCCTTTTTGAATGTCATAAAACAGGAAAATACGTTTCAATGGCTAAGCTAATTTACTTATTTTGGTGAGACTTGGTTTGAAGATTGGACCATCAGAGAGGTCATTAGAAACTTTAAGTTCTTAAAAGGGGCGTAGGAGTGAGCGGCTACGTCGATTTTGCTTAAATTTTGTATGGAGATAGATTGAATCCTTTGCAAAGATATTTTTGAGTTGGCAGTGCTACACCCCTAACAAGAAAAAACGTTTTCACGGCTAAACTAATGGATTTTAAAGAAATTCGGTACAGAAATAGATTGAACCCGGAGGTATTTTTTAAAAAACGACGGTGCCACGCTCTCAATGATGATATTTGTTATGAAGATTGAACCTAAAGAAAATTTATTAAGAACAAGTTTCAAATGGGTGGTACCACGCCCTAAAAATATGATTTCTCTGCTAAGCTAATCGAATTATTGTGATGAAATTTGATAAGGTGATATATATATTGAACATTAAAGAAAGGATAGAGATAGATATAGGGTAACATATTTCCAGGAATTTTATTTTTGGAAGCTTAAGCGATTTTTCATGTACATTATATAATACCAAAAGCATTTTAATGGTTGAATTTCCACCTCTGGGGAACTCTAGTTATCATAAGCTCGTTATACTCAGTCTCAAAAGAATAAAATTAATTTTTATATAGTAAAAATATCAAAAAAAAAATTATAACCAAGATCTTTTCGACCTAAACTCAAGTAAAAAATTATTATTATTTTTTTGTTTTGTTTTGCGGGCTTTCAAAGACTTTTGACTACACAAAGACCACAAAACAAAAAACAATTGGAAAAATGATGAATAGCCCAGTAAAAGGTTTTTTTTTTTTGTTTTTTCAAAAGAAAAAAACTTGAAATTATTTTTTACTCGTTTTTAAGCAATTTTTTTTTAGATTTTTTCCATAAAATATGATGAATGTCACAAAAAAAAATCTGACACTCAGATAGGATTCCGTTTTCGGAGTTTTTTTATTAACAGAGCGTGCAGGAAACGATTGCGACTAGTAGAATCTTTCGTTAACATATTCAAGCTTTTCTCTCGTTCAGCACCTTGTAATTAACATACCGAATCATTGAACATTTTTGTTAATAATTACTGTATCGTGTCTTGGTTGAGAGGAATAGTTCTTTGCTGCAAAGATTTATTACCATCGACTAAGAGATAAATCGATAATTTTTATTTTTTCAATATCGTGACATCTTTATTTCTTTAAGATGTCGCAGCTTTTCAATCTTTAATAAATACTTACATTTGGTGTTAAAGAGAAGATGACTACTACATTAATTAAATACGTTCATATTTAAAGCTGACACTGAGATTAATTGAAATAAATTCCTACGATACTGTTTAATTTACTTGAGCTCATAAATTCCTTCAAACAATTAACAAAGCTTTGCCTTTCAGTTAAGGATATTAGAATATTTATCAAAATTTGTTTAGTATTGATAATATTTTTAGCATCCTTTTCTCAGTGTACCTACACATATTTTCTACACTTTAAAAAAGAATTAGTAAAAATTTGCATAAACCAAATAAAAAATTGGAAATGAGACAACAAATGTACCCTTTTGTTTTCAGTTTAAAGTTTCTGAAACATTTTTTGCAATATTCACTTAGTCCTTTTTTCGATGTGTCCATTTTCCCATCTTCTCTTCATTATCATGCCGCATAAAAAACTGTTATTGTTTTTACCCACATTTTTCTATCCTTAAATGCTTCACCATACTTGCCTCATTTGGCATTTCCGCTGCCAATATTAAGCCTAACGTTTGTGTAACCAACCCCTTCCTATTGGCCGTGGCACAACAGACAGACACTGAGGCTGGTGGCAGCCATTGCTGCATACCACACCCAGTAAGGCTTTAATGCCTGCTGTCTGATGTGATGCTGTGAAGCAATTAAGATGTTAATTGGAAATGTGTTACAGGATTATGTCGAATAAGATTTTAATTTTGGTTTGGGAATCTTTTGAGAGCATTTAATGTGCTTGTAGAACATGAGCACTTAATTACATATATAATTTCTGAAATATAGAGCGTTATGTTTAAAAGCGTCAAGTAGTTTCGTAGCGTAACATTTAAAAGTAAAGGAGTCGTATGAATTGCGAAGAGGAGCGAGAGTGTAAAATCTTCTGAAGTGACAATTTGTTGGCAACAAACCTGCCGTAAGCATTGGATTTGTTCCAAAGAACTTTTTTCTCTTGCACATTTTTTCGATGACGGCACAACTTTGCAACAAAAATGAAAAATTTGTTGAAACTTTTCTGAAAGTAACTGCTAAAATAGCAACAAGTTGGTGAGTTACTTGAAATGAATTACGTTCTGAAAGTAGCAATAGTCTGATAGTTTCGTTTTAAACAAGATAGCTTCTTCGCTCTTTGCTTAATGTTATGCTAGAACTCATTTTCAAATGAATTAAATTATTTTAAGATAATCAAGTGCAAAGCGAATTCTGAAAAATTAAAGGAAATAAATGAATTCAGGGATTTCAAACTAGAATATTGTCTCAAATACCTATGAAATGCGCAACGTTTGAAAGAATTTTTAATTACTACAGTTCTAAATCAAAATATAAAGTTAATAGTTCTATATCAAAGGCCCCTCAAGCGAAAATTTGATATTTCTATAGCATAGAATAGGTCCAACAATTTTTTTTAATAGACCCTTTTTTTTTCAAGACCCTTGGTATAAGCTACACCGAAAAGTTTCCACAAATATATCCAATTTTAAGGGTTAAGTTTCGAACTAAACCTCTCTTTTACGGCTCCTTTCATTTTGACAAATGTTGATCCAAATAAATTTTATTAAAATTTTTCGCATCTAGGCATGTGGAGCAACGTTATTGACTTTCAACTGCCTTCGACTTTCAAAAGTCCTAAATTTAAAACTATAGTTACGCTATATGTTGATGGATCGGACGTCTAAGCATCTACATATACGTATGCATAAACAATTGGAATGAAAACGAAATTCCAGGCTACCATCCGCACCTATGCATAAATGCTCTGAGCTCAGTTTTGCTACTTTTTTTCAAACTATGTATATGATTGTAGTGCATATATAAGAAGTTTTACTCCAGAAATTTAACTACATCGAACCATTTTAAGCTATTTGTGTGACTTGTGAAGACTTCCACACCTCACCTCCTTGTACGACAAGAGAGAAAAAAAAATGGGGGAAAAAAAATGCAATAATTGTGGTGTTAAAAAAAGAATTTATTCAGCATACATTGAATTAAATAGCAAACATTGTTCCCTTAAAGGAATAGATTGCAATATAGATATCCAAGTCATATATGCTTTCACAAATAACATTACGTCCAACAACAAGCCAATATATGAGGGTGGATCAATAAGTCTGTGCCTTTTTGAAGTTCTTTTAGCAAAAAAAAATGTTTTTATTATTCAACATAGTCTCCTTTTAGCTCAATACACGTAGTCCAACGGTTCTCCAATTTCTGTACACCTAGCAAAAAAAAAAGTAGTTCTCGAGTTCTTTAAAATAGGCAATTGTTTAAACAATAATTTCATCGTTGGAGCTAAATCTCTTTCCACCGAGCCATTTCTTTAGGTTTGGAAATTTAAAATAGTCACTTGATGCTAAGTCCGGCACTAGGATGTATACTGTCTATGTTAATTTCTTCTCGAAAACTGAACGAGATTAGACAACGGGGCGTGGCACCTTTATAAAACAAAATTACTTAAAACGCCTTATCCTGGCATCTATCGCAGCTACAGCTGTGAAACCTGATACGTAAATGAAAATTGTTTGTGCTAAACACTCGCTAAACGTAAATAGGGTTGGATAATGGGTCATAGCTCCTCCCATTAAACAAAAACCCTTATATTGCTATTCTTGGAACTTATACCAAGTTGTGAAATATCGTACATGGACCCAATTGTCTGCAGTAAAGACTGCGTAAAATGTAGACGTGGTTGTATAACGGACTGTGCGCGGCAAAGCCGCTGGTTCAGCTTGCTTTATATATACAAAAATGTAAACATGAATATCCGAGAATAATCGGCAATAACGAGACGAGAACGAGACATTAACGATATAGATTAAAAGTTTTTCGTACGAGACGATAAGCATGGCGCCACTACGAGGATAATGCGATCATATTTGAATTATCGTATCGTTCTCGTATCGGTGAGGCACTAGTGGATAGCTTCTAAAACCCAACAGATCATTTAAAATCAAAACCACTGTGCCATATGAAACACCTATGGCATCAACAATCTCACGCACTTACGCTCTCCAATCGGCCAACACCACACAGTGAACTTTTTCGACATTTTCGGGTGTATAAGTTCTCTGCACCATTGAAGTTGATGGTGCAGAGTACTTATCAAGCTTTTCCTCAGTTTAAGTGTCAGTTTTTTCCGGAAAAAAATATTGTGTTAGAGCACTCGAAAGGGTAAAAGAGGAAAGTTCAAAAAGTCACGAACTCATTGATCCGACCGCGTATCAGCTCAGACCCAATGCTAAGGTGCTTACTTATACATACAAATGTAAATTACAAGAACGAATCAGTTCTACTCTAGCAGAACAACGGTTATAAGGTATTCAGATGTGGGATGTATTGAGCCAGGGCTTGTTTTCAGAGTACAGACCAAGCATATCTTACTTGTTCTGTGATTTAGTTCAAAAAGCTTCCTAACTTTACAGTTATGGCGCCTTATTTGATCTTGTCTGTTACCAAAATTGACCAAGTTGATAAAACCATCGCAGTGCGGATACCTTAAAGGACTTTTTTATTTTACATTTGAATTGATTTGTTTTTTGTTGGGAGCTTAAGCATATTATTCTTATAGTTGCCTTCGGTTCCTGCTGGAAAATAGTTATGGATTTTGTTGAAAAAAAAATTGCCAGAAATTACTACTTACATTAGAAAATCGGGACACCATTCTGCTCTTACTAGGCATTAAAACAAAAAAAAATCATTTCAAATCAAGCTTCGATCACTGAATTATTTTTGAGCTATTTAAAAAAACTTTGCTTTTGAATGATTTTTAAACATATTTACACTTTACAGGGTTGCCAAATGACCAAGAATTATCGGTCCAGCCCGGATTTTTATGTCAAGACTGGAATTCTGGAAGGAATTCAAAAATATCTCTAAATTGAGTCGGACTATATTTGTGGCATGGACATTAAAGAAAAAAAGGTATCTTTTGACATTCCCAAAAAAGTCTTACTTGTTTACCATTTGAGGGGAAAAAAAACCATTTATTTCAAGATGGATTCTGACATTGATACTCGCTGAGCTTTTGAGCTCCAAGAATAGCTTTGTACTCACGTTCAATTTATGTTGTAGGCTCTCATTGCAAATCAATAGAACTGTTTATTTTCTGTTGTTATTGGATATAATGCGCGAATTAACAACATTTAATGAGTATAAGGTTTGGCATATAATTAACATCATAGATTGGTGCAACTTTAATTCCTTTTGAGCAGGGTCAACTCCAATTGATTGTACATCAAAAGCACCCGATAAAATTTTTGTTGAAGTTCTATCATTTCAGTGCCATGTGCAATGTGCAATGTGAGATTTAACTGCAGAGACAAAAACTAAACCGTAGGAATAAAAATGGATAAAATCAGAGTAAAAACAAAATTATCAACACCAACAAGATGAGCACTAGAAGTAAAAAACCGATAGCAAGCAACAACATCAGTAGTAACAACAGGAATCGTACAAAAAAAACGCTCTATTAAATGCGTTCGGCATTTTGTGCTTGCAGTAGTGAAGCTATCGCCAAAACAAGCCATTAATTTAAATCAGTTTCCACACCACAAAACTGAAAAATAACGAAAACTCAGACTACCAAAGAGTTGTGGCGTTGCAATAAACATTGCAAGTGTCGTTATTGTATCAAAGCACCGAAAAAAATCCAAAAAAAAATTAAATTTTAAAACTTGCACCACCATAAAAAAAAACTTTTAATTTACAAAGTCATCATGTAGGGTGACATGTTTCCAAAACAGACTTTGTCTTTATGAAACGTAACTTTTCGTTTTCGTAGTCTTTTTCCATAACACAAGTCACTGCAGTTATATGTAATGGTTTCAAAATAATGTCTCAAATTTTCAGGAACGTATTAAGAATGGAATAATTCTCGAGGAATTTTTAAATATTTTGGTGAGAAGAGAGGAGGAAGTGGGGGGGAATTGGCTCAGCTAAAACTTTTTTTTTATATATTTTAGAATTCAGCGAAGAATTGTACAGAGGATAGATACTTATGTTCAGAAATAAGGATTTCTTTAATATTTTGTTGAGAAGAGTGGGGATCTGGGGGAATTGGCTAGTCAATATTTTTTTTTATTTTCGACCTTAGCAAAAAATTTTACTGAAGAATCAGTGGGTTTGGTTTTCGGACCAAAACCTTTTTTTGTTTTGTTCGACTGTGTTAGCACTAATTTTTGTTGTAGATCTTTCAATGCTATCCTTCAAACTTTACCAAAAAAGTTTACCGCTTAGTGAAATAAATTTTTCATATATTACAAAGTTAGTGAAAAGTGGGTTAAAACGAAGCAGAAGCAATCAAAATATTTCCTGCATGTTGGCACTTCAATTGTCCAAAATAAAAAAAAAAGTATTTTAATAAAATTAACTAATTGAAAATAGACGTAGATTCTTAAAATGTTTTCTACATTCTTGCCAAAAGAGTCATCTTCAATCTTAGTTTTGATATTGCTCACTTACTTGTAATCTTCGTCTTGCACTCATAGCAGAAGTCTTGAGCAATTTGCAAGGCCAAGATTTTCTTCACCACTACATACGAACAGTAGGCGGCTCAAGCCACGCGAAGGCTAGCTCTATAAATGTTATGTATGGATCACTATCAAAACATTTTCAACTCTAGACCCACTAGCCCAATTTTGGTGGGCACCCTTCGCTGCTCGAGAATTTAATAACCATCCACATCTTTCTAGAATGATAAGTCCCCTGGCGGAGAAAGAATATCGTTTCTGTGGTGACGAATTTCTTCTGAAGTTTTGATCAAAACGCATCTCCAGAGTAATAGTATTAATTTAGGATGGTAACGATTGGCACTTTAGGACTCCAATGAGATTACAGGATTAATAATCCTTCTAATATACAATCAGCAGACTGATAGGAAACCACCATCTGTCACACAATGTTATCATTTTCAAAATTGACTAACAAATATTCGAACAAACTAGAATCGTGCCGTATTTTTCATGAAAATCCAATTTGTGATTTTTTTTTAAGAAGCCTTTTTTAAATGAATTTTCCTTAAAAAAAGACGAAAACGGAAACCAAATTGCAGAAATTATGCACAATCGCTAAAAGAAGTGTATTCAAATTAAATTTATCATCCTAATTATATCTGATACAGCTGGTCTGGGAGTAACTTAAGATTCGGAACAACACTGTAAACATAAGATGCAGAAACATGTAGCCGAAGGTGAGTCACGACTGTTAGTAGATGTTGGGTTGTGACCCAGGGTGATTTATTGAATATGGAACTCCATAAATGGGCCAATATTGGTACATGGTGAATAATCTGATAATAGGCTCTTGCGAAATAGTCTCTTATAGGGCTTAATGTGCTTAAGAATGATAACTACTCCATATAAAACCTCATTAAAATCGCTGAACTTAAACTGCATACTCAGCCTATCACGAAGGGAGAAATAATTTGCTCTCCGACTTTAAGAGGCTGAAAAATATTTCATCTTTAAAAAAAATTGAATTTTCGGTATCATGTGGTTAAGCTCCTTCAAAACCCTTTTAACATCTAAACTGATGTCTCCAGAGAGGAAGAGTAGTAAGAGTTGAGTTTCAGTTGAATTGAGTTGAGTTGGTGTTAGTTGCACTGTCACGAAAAATATAAAAACTTTGTAAGTTTCTGCTTGGGGCGAATAATAAGGCCTTGGTGGCCCAAAGTTTCTGACTCAAATGAGTTTATGAAAGGATGCTGGCAATGGACATGCGATACAATCAGCGAAGACGCTAGAAAACTTGGCGAAGTTGCTTAGCACTAAACTTAAAACATATGGGCGACATGATGGCATTGAAGGCTATAAAAATTAACAAGGTTGTGCCCCTTGAAGAAAAGTTTAGAGACTATGCAGCACTCAAGCCATACGATTAAGAATTTGTTCTAATTCCAACCAGTAAACGGTTGATGGTGTCCAAAAAAATTTCTTTCGAATGGATTAGTTGGTCACCCGTAGTAATTGATCGATTCCCATTTATGCTCTTGACTAACCGGCATTGATAAAACTTGCGGCCTGTTACTTTAGAAATAATTTCTGTTGTACATTACTCGCTGGTCTCTTTTGCAGAATATCAATATGTACGGCGTTTCGTCTTTGGTTAAGGTGTTTTTAGGTATTGCTTGGAGAAAACACGATTTAATATATATTTTATGAACAAGATGATAACAACTGCATTTTTGTTTTTACCAAAGCTTGCAAGGATGACTAACTATTGAACAACTTTTCCTTTTTGAACAGTGTACTCAGCAATTGTATTCAATTTTCGTTTTGTTCGCATAAAATGTTGATAATAAACGATGTTATTGTTTTACAACACCGCAACTCAGTTATAATTTTCAGAAGGTGGATTAAGCAGCCGCTCCCAAGCAATATGGAATACACAAGTACATTGGGTAAGCCTTTCGCTCATACTTTCAGAAGTAATGCAACCCTTTTTGGGTGGCATTGAAAATATTAAGAGTTGCGATAAAGGGCACGAAGCAGCTACTAGGTAAAAACAGCAGCGTTACAACAGCTGAATGACCGCTGTTTTTCGTTTTCAGCCTGGGCATAGGAAGCTCTTTAAAGAAGAAAACCAATCGTACAAAAAACTAAGTGGAAAAATTATTTACACAAAACATTAGGAAGTTTTTCTCTACTATTTTATTACTCTTACATACATACACATACAGCTGCATACATCCTGCACAACTTTCACAAGAAAGCAGTGAGTACAAGTATGTATTACACTGTGCTACAAAAAAAAAAAAAATTAAATTGGAGATACCTTTCTTTCAGTGATTTTGGGCCACTGATTCCCAAAGTCACCAATTTTTTTTTTTATTCAGATTTTATTTTATTTCCGTAGGAAGGAAATTTGACGGAGTGCATAGAACAACAGTTATGTATAAGGTTTTCAAACAATTCACTCTTGTAACCCTTTCAGGAGATTGGACAAAAGTTTTGTCATTTACCCGAAAAGTGTGCCTTATATCGTAATATTGACAAAGTTGTAAGGGAGAAAAAAATTTATCGATACTGTACTCTACTGTACTGCATTGTACTGTACTGAGCTGTACTGTATATATCGTATTTTTGTCGATCAAACCAACATTCCAACTGAAAAGCGATATGAGCTCATCTGCTCCATAACTTTGAACCCAATATATGATTTGATAAAAAACTAAAAAATATGGTGAATGTAGGAAAGAATTTGGTTTTAAAGACATTTGATAGCAACGCAGCAACATTTTACTACAGAAAAGTCTACAGTACTGTACATTACAGTACAGTACAGTACAGTACAGTAGAGCATAGTAAAATACAGTGCTGTACTGTTCTGCACTGTACTGCTCTGAGGTGTACTGTTCTGTACTTAAGACTTCAACGCAACAAAATGTAGCTTAGTCGCTTTTAAATATTTAAAGTTCTCAGTACAATCACAATCTTTTTTTCTTTTTTTTAAAAAAGTATATTGGGTTCAAAGTTATAGAGAAGATAAGCTCATGGAATTTTTTAAGATTTGATCAACCAAAAAGCGATATTTTAAATTTAATGGTACAAATACATACATACATACCTACATATATAATGGAAAATGATGTGTCTATTTTAGGAACAACTTTGTTCATGGTTATTATGATTTCTGGTTTAAGATATAGTATTTGAGAAAGTGGCCAAATACATTTTTTCAGCCACTTCAAATATCCACTACTAGGAATTTCGTCAGGTACAGAAGTAACCCGACCGGATATTACACGTTGACAATACTTGTACTTACACATTTCCATGAAGTTTAATCTATGAAACAATTTTTTGATATGAAAATTTATTATTTATTTTTAGTTCCCTGATGTCGCTCTAACTTAAACAATTTTTATTTAATTCTTAAAAAAATTTTATGTGCCAGAGTAAGTGATAAACGCTCTATGTTTTATGAGCTCTATGAAAATTTTATAAAAACCGTTTGTGCTTAGACAATTTGAACGTAAACAAATTAAAATTCTGACCGAAAATCAATTTTTTTTTTCATCGCAGTTTTAATAATTACCGATTAAAACCTGTTAAATACATATATTTCAACAACCGGATTTCGTTGAAAAATAAAACCCAATAACTTTCGGAGTAAATTAGCAAAAAAACTTGCAGGAAGTAGTTACCTCAGAATTCAGGATTTTTTTTTTTTTTTTTTGCAGTGCAGTGTTATTTATTAAACAGTAACTGTAATTTTCAATTTCATGTGTGTCTACAATACGTATGTATATGAGAAGGACGTGTGTGTGGCTGGGATTGTAAATGGCTGTTTATATGGATCGTTGGCCATAAACAATTTATGTTTCAAGGATCCGCATTGTGAGAATTTGAAATAAAAACCTCTAATTTTAAATGTAACAAATAAAGAACCAGTTGACCTCTATTTGTGTCGAAAATAACTTTTTATAAGTTGATTTTGTAGAAGTTGAAAATGAAAAATAGTATAATACTGTGATAATACACATAATGCATAGTCTCATAGTTGTCAAGAAATTTTCATAATAATCTTTGGAACAACTACGGATGAAAAGTGAACTTTTTTAGATGTCTATGCGTGTCTTTTTAAGTTGGAAGGACTGAGACTTTTTCAAGCGAAATTTGGACCACGAAAAGGTATTTATGCTCAATGTTGAATGTAAGTGGAACTCGTTACACTTGAACAATCTTAAATAAAATGATCAAGGTGAAGGAGCATTGAATGAAGTGAACACAGTTGAATATATCATGACATCAATAGTTCAATGCAACCAATCAAGCTGATGGTTGAAGCTTTGGGTCATAGGGATGCTACCGTTTTTACAGCTGCAGTAGCAGTTAATTTTATATAAGCAGAATTTGCCGGAAGATTTAAAATCCACAGACACTAGAATTAAGCTCAAAATGTTCTCTCTAGATGCTCATGTTAATAATAGCGAGCTGAGTTCTGAAAGCCCCGAAGATTAAAATATATCATTACAAGAAAAATTAAAATTTTCTTAAAGCAATAACCCTGAAATACACACTACCAAAGAGTGACTTATGAAGAAATTTTTTAATGAAAGGACCGTCCACATGAAGTATCTTTAGAACCGAATATACTTTTTAGTTACTTTAAATCTTCGCGATTATTTGAGACTGTTAAAAATTGTGATTCGAAATTTCGCATTTTTAAAAATTTAATTTTTAATATTGTGCTGAATTTACTCTTATGACCTCCAGTCTTTGCTTCTTTGATGTAAGTGCGCCGGAGAAGATCTTCAATACTATTATTTTTGATCTGACAACGAAGGCTTACATCTCTTAATGTTTTTTTTTTTGTGGACGACACTTATAAATTGTAATACCAACGTATGAAGCAAATATTAAAAACACTTCCACCTAATAGAAGAATCATTTCCACCGTTGCAAAACTATTTAGAATTTGGGAAATTCCGCAAAACTTTCAGCAAAAATGATGTTGCTATAAGAATATGAGTGATAACAAAAACAAATTAACTTAAAATAGCAGAAATTGAACATTAATTAAAGTAATCTTTTTACTATCATTATATCTGTGGCTTTAGGGAAACAGTTTGTACAACAACATTGAAACCGAGGATTTATTTTAAACTGAATATCTGAAAAAATTCAAAAGTTTATTTTGATTAAATTTAATTCAAAATATACCTGCACATATAGAAATGTTTTCTTATTAAATAAAACGTATTTTTTATTCTTTTAAAACAAAAACTTTGAAGTTATAAGTAAGGGTGCTCAGGCCGATCGACAATCATATATTTTTTATTTCGGAAATTGAAAAACGATGTTACGTGGGGCAAATATTATCATAATTTCATAATATTGCGCTTTTTTATTATTAAAGGCTTACAATCCCAGTTATTGTGTAAAATCCCTCTCACCATCTCCGAAAGCGGAAAGGTAGAAATACCATCTAATAAACTTTTTGTACAGAATATATCAAAAAAAGTTCCTGACTCCTTGGTATACATATATGAGCTCTTTCCATTTACACTGACATATTCAGACCTGGGTGACGCAGTTATATCAATGGTTTTAATACTTTCTTATTGGACAGCTAATTCAAATTAGTTTTAAAGTACATGCATAGAAAATAGAAAATCTTATTGACCTAAGCGAGAAAGTATACATCTAACAAATGCAGGGCATTTTCAGTTTCGCACATTCGTGCTATTCCTAAAACATTTTCCAAGAAACTTCGCAATGTTTCAGTACGGATGTAGTTGAAAATATTGTCTTTCGATTAGAGCATGACCTAAGAAAACAGAAGAAACGGTTAATTAATTAATTTCGCTACTGCGCGAAATAATGGACTTGTCGAATATGTCCCACGACAAAACAATTGAATTCCTCACAATATGCGCTGCAGCTTTATGCTGATGGAATCACAGTTGTATACTGAACTCAAAAAATTTTGGAATATCATATGACATTGAGTATCATTTGTGGTAACTGCGGCATCGACCTCATTTTCGAAAATATATGCGCTTATTACTCTTTCAAACGATACACAGCACCAAAAAGTGCACTTAAGTGCAGATAATTGTCGCTGATAAGTTGCTATCAAATCAACCATAGCCAATATTCCGAAGTTTATTTGGTTAACAAGCTATTAATTGAAATTAAATTTATAGTATACTCGTAAGAAGAATATTTACAAGTGTGGTCTTCCTAAAAAGGTAGGTTCCAGTCATCAGATGGTTTATTGTTGCAAGCCGTAAATTGTTGTTCCGTCTTGTTTGCACATTTCTGAGCTAATTATATATAAAACACATTACAATAAAATAGATAAATCGAAATTTAACTGTAAAGGTCATTTAGCGCCACTCTATGTTGTCCAATATTGGCCAGCGGCACAATAACACTTTGTGTAAGCAATAAACGATTCCAGCTAACCACCCACAACCATGTTGACATCCTACTTAACTGAAGTGATATAATTTTTTCTGTGTATCTTAAAGACTCCGTATTGATCGAATATTGACAAAAGTACTCATAAAATAACTAACTTCAATTTCTTTTGATAGTCAACAAGGAAAATCCTTTGAATAAAACGACGCAAGAGTTAACAAAATAAATCAACAACATCGTAAACAAGAAAAGTAGAAGCAAAAAAAGGCGAAAAAATTAACACAACAAGCTCAAAACATCGACCATCTTCTGTAGTATCAGTATCTTACTACCCCAATACACTGTGCACCGTTTTCCTGTTCTAGTGTATTGTGCTTTCTACTTTTTTATTCACTCAAGGATGGTCATAAATTCACAACAGTTTTCACTTTTCGCTCTGCCCTTTCACCATCAGCATCATGAAATTTCAATGAATTTAACAAAATTACACAATTTTATTACTTATGGCTATGATGAGTACCGTTATTATTTGAACATAAAATTCCATAAACTGATTTTCGTATTTTTTACCACTGAAGATAAATGCAAAGTAAAGGAAGCTGAGACGGAAGGAAAGTTGGTTGGAACAGCAAAAACAAAATCCTTTACATTTTTGTTTTTTTTTTTCTCAAAAAATATTTGTAAATTCCAGCAATTCAACTCAATGCACAACAATTTTAGAAGTATGAAATAAACGGAAGAACAACAACAACAAAAGCCCAATAAAAACAACATCAATAAATTAAGAATCTTAGAGCATGGATCAGAAAAGGAAATTTGTTTGGTAAACCAAATAGACGAAAAGGGTACTTTCCAAAAGACTCTTTTATAGTGAATTTAAAGAAATCATACAACGCGAGTATAAATTTAAGCTTTAATTTTACGAATGCAAGATTCATTTTGTTTCTTTAAAGAAGAGGCTGCATATATAATAAGTTGACACCACGGCTCAGAAGTTCAGCCTTGATTTTCACTCAGCTTAGCACTGTTTAGAAAAACATGGTATCAAGTTTTATACAGGCTGGTCCATGTAGCGTTTGTATGTTGGACGTCTGGATTTTTTGATTGTGGCAACTCCAATGTCATTCGGATTGTTACGGAAAGTTTGCTTTAGATCTCTGGTTAAGAAAATGAAACGTTTTTGGATCGCTTAGTGCGCTATGGAACGCTTTCCAGAAAAAGAGCATTTTTATCATTTTCGACGAAGCTCAAAACCACCTCGGTGTCTACGTAAATAAGCAAAACAGTCGCATCTGGGGCACAGAAAATCCACACATGACTTTTGAGAAGCCGATGCACTCTCAACAAGTAACAGTTAAGTGAAGTTTCTGGATCGGCCGTATCATCATTGAAGATGAGCAAGGAAGATACATTACAGTCCTTTCACTGAGCTACCGTACTATTATTATTCATTATTTGTGGTTTATTTTCGAATATATGGACTTGGACATCATTATGTTTTAACATGATGGCGCGCCGTATCGCACAAGCCATGCAGCGATCAAACTTTGAGATGCGAAATTTGAAGATCGCGTTATTAACCTTTTTGGTGATGTGCAATTGCCATCGCTCAGCAGCGATTTTTCTCCATTGGATTATCATTTATAGGCAGGCGTTAGTGATAAGTGTTATGCTGACCGTCGAACAACGATTAAGGCTCTGAAGGACGGATTGGTCCAGACATCGGTCAACTAGAACTCCTAACAGTCGAAAATGTACTGAAAATGGGCTACTAAAATGGCTGCCGAGGAAGTCATATGAATGAAACACTGCTGCATAATTAACTGGAAGTATTACACTTTTGAATCAAAAAATAGCACATTAAAAAAAGTTATTTGCTTATTTATTTATAGCTATAAATTATCCATAAATACGAGAAAAGTTCATAGTTTCAGATCTTCAAAAATTACACATGCAGAAAACAACAACTTTTGGTCGAAAATGGAGATCAGTCAAGGAAGGTTCGTAAGATTTTTTGCGATAAGCACACCCTTAGTTTTATTCATGTCATCGATACTTCAAGAGCACACCAAAGCCTCGATTTGTCGTTAATTGGGACCACAAAATGACGACGCAAATCGAAATCATTTTTGCATGTATTTGTACTAGTTTTTTGTTAATTGGTTCCTGGTTGTAAGTTTTATGAAAAAAATGGATATTTTTTAATAACATCACCTTTTTAAGTCTTATGTTAATATTTTTAAAACAAAAATTGTATTTATTTTTAATTAAAAACATAAAATTCATAAAATATAAATTAAAAATGGTTTAAATTAAAAAGTTCAAATTGTTCTCAACGTTGTAGGAGCCAATCAAATTTTTTTGCAATTTCAATCGCCTTTTCATCAGATTTAAAACGTTTTAAAATTTATAGTTTTAGTTCCAAACTTATTTGTTTTCGTTTATTATTCACTGCGGATAAGTTATTAAAATTTTTTTAAAACTAAATTTAATATAAATTCAAGATGTTTATGTATCAAAAATCTATTAAAACTAATTTTCAATCGAAAAACATATGATTTACTCATAAAAATTGGGTTCCCCATTAAATAATTAGAATTTGAAGCAATTTGAATTTGAAGCGCTGATAATTGCACTGAAAAAAATATTGTGAAAGCATTCAAAAACAATTTAAATTTTAAAGACGCAACTCTGAAAATCCGAAAATTTATAAACGACGCAACTTCGAAAACGACACAACTTCGAAAACGACGCAAATCGAGGCTTTGGTGAACTGTGAAAAACGCTGTTTCGAGCCATATTTACAGATATTTCATGAATAAAAGGTGATATTAGCTGACTTTTGTTTAATATATCGAGTGATATATTTCTTTGTATCCCAATAAGACTTTGATATCTGAAGCATTTTGCCTTCCCTGAATAAAAATAGAAAATGATGATAATGAAGAGGAAAGTAAAAAAGGTATTTCTTAAGAGTTTGTGTTAGCAAAGAGCATGAAAATTCTCTAAATATACTCTGTGTCACAAGTATCCAATGTTATATAAGAAATATTATTAAAGCATTATTAAGCGCTTTCTTGAGAATGTCCACCGAAAACGGGTAGATTTGGGGTGGATCATGCGCTAGCGGTAAGGCGTAATTTGACGGCGATAAAATAAATTTTGATGGATAAAAAATTTTGTTAGACAATCCAGATTTTTTTCGCACAATAAGCATATAATAAACTATCTATTTGGACTAGAAATCTTCTACCGTGCTTAGGAATGAATAGTTCTAATGTCACCATTTAGACAAGTGTTTCAGCATATTCATATAAGCTAAGGAAAATTATTACTATGTAAGGAATAACTTCACCCTTAATTTAAATCGAGGCTCTACTTCACCTCTTACCGTCTTTGGGCACGGCCACCAAGATGAGAAAATGCAACTCCACACAGAGTGTTAGTTTTTGCTCTCCACATGATTTCAGTTTCAGCCATAGTGTGCTTCACGTCACTGCTTAGCTGGGACCGAAGTTCCAGGGGTTCTTCACAAGCAGTAGTACCAGAGTACTGAATGCACCTTCACCTCTGACAAGACTAAGTACAAATTAAGAAGTGCATGTAGAACAAGACTTAAGGTACTAAGTACAAGTCAAATAATTATGCACTTCCAGCTTGAACATACATTACCGCCCTAAGAGCCATCTTTGACTTTCATACAATTGAACGCGCAAACTCCAGTTCTTATCGTTTTTTTGCTGTTGCTTAGCAAAAACTACGAGTTACGGTAGTATGCAAAAGCTCTAACTACCAAAATCAACACAATGCAGTGAAGATTCTCAAAAACCAAACTATTAAAAATATTTGCACATCCAATCTCAGGCTCAAAGATCAATCTAGAATCCTTCATATATAGGAAAGTCAGAAGAGCTTGATCTACGATGCCTTTATTAAAGCGACGATCACACGTCGTAATTGTCACACATGTTGCAAACTCGATTTCATGACTACTTTAACTGTTTGGTAAACAATTTGATGATCTGAATCCCTCTTTATCTCATTTTGAGCTTCAGAATTCGTAGTTGTCACAAACTCAATATTTGTCACAAAGGCTCGACCATAGGTCGTAAACGTCGTTGTTACCATTTAGTTTTAACTCACACTTATCTCTTTAATCATATTTTCTTAATTACTTAATAATATATATCTATAATAAAACTTAGCAAGTCTTTAACATTAACAGTTTTTAAACATATCAAAGCTATTTTCTTTAGAAATTATAAACATCAACCAAATTTAAGTTGTTGCTTTGAAGAGTAGCAGCTGTCTTTATATTTCACACTCAACGTATTCGTATATATTCTTATTTCATTTCATTTTATGACATAAGTGTACTGTGCTGAAGGATTATAACGAACGAACATAAGCGGATAAAAGATTTCAAATAAATTATGACAGATACAAGATAAAGACATAAGATTTTCTGTCTCTTCATGTCAGTCTCGTCTGTCTTAAAGTTTGTCCCTTTCTCTCTCTCTCTCTCTTGCATTTCCTCAAGTGCATAACGCTACAATCTCAACACTCTTTGTGCAGCCAATTCCACTGTGTTAAAGTTTTGTGCAACCAACTTCATAAATGCGGACAGACAATCTTACGGACGGACACAAATAAATTAAAAACAAATCCATTACAAGCAAAAAATAAACTTCAAGAGCCAGTCAAAGTATGAGAAATTGTAACAAAAAGTTACCAACCAGTTTGCAAGGGGAAACTTTTCAACTGAAAATGTGCAATACACGTGGAAAAATATCGTTTTTGAATTATATGTAGAACAAAGGGAAAAAAGTTTAAGTAATGGAGGTAGCGAGCTGTTAATTAATAGGGAATTCCAAAATCATTGTACAATTACTGACGAAAACCTTATGTACAACAATTATTAAATAAACGGTTTTTCTCATTAGCCCACCTTTTCATCCTGGGAAATTTTTTTAAATTTCGTGATTAACAAAAAGGGTCTTCTTTAGCCAAGAAAAGCTATTTTATTTTAGGAAGGCCGCTCATGGCAACACATTGTTGTATCACAATTAAAGTTATCGATGACGCGAGTTCACGGTACTATTGAATATCATTGACAGACCAAGATTTTCGATACTTAACCTCGGCTTAGAAGACCGAAATTTACAACTTGCAAAGACGATTCACTTCTCAGAATAATCAGTAAGCGGAACAGAAAAATAAAACAGCACTAGAAATGTGCTCTGGAATCAAATGTGCTGTAAAATATATTTCGGTTGATACAGTGTAAAGGCGTTAGAGAGAAGACGTATGAAAACCTTTGCTTCGACTAGCCGATATGAAGAATCGTTTGAAATGAACTAAAAGGTAGCTACTAATACTGAACAGAAGAAGAGTTATATGGGATGACAAATGAAAATTTGAGCTCATTGTCCCAAAAGGCGAAATTTAGTTCGAGTATAATTGCGACAGCGGCGGTGTAATGTCCACGGCAAAATATGATCTGTGGACGATTCTCTGCAAATGAACATTGAAATTTCGTTTGCATAGAAGGTGTAATGAAGAGCAAAGATGACTGCAAAGGCGTTTAGAGCCACATGCTCTGCCCTTTGCTCTTAACTTAATTGGAAAAAAATTATAACGCAGCATATCAACGATCCCAGACACACTTCAGGACTATGTGGGGAGTTCCTTGAAAAAAAAGTGAAGGTGAAAAGGTATTGTTAAACATTAGCTGGACGACGAAATCACCCGATTTAAGGCCCATTAAACTCTTATGGAAAGAGCTATATAAAGGAGTTCGGACAAAGGTCCTTCTTCAAAAGAGATAATGTGGAGCACATTGTTAAATTGCTAGAACTTCATACCAAAAGGTATAATTCAAAAAACCTTCGATGAGCTTGATAAATTTTAAAATGTAGAGTACGATTTTTTAACGAAAAAATCGGTCACTGCTAATAGTAATAAATAAATAACATATTTTTGATACGCAGTTTTGGATTTAAAAAAATTATATCCTTTTATGCTATTAAAGGAATATTATTTTATTTTCATTAATTTCATTTTCAAATTTCTAAAAAAATAAATATATAGGTTAAAATTTTTTTTTCGTCTCTTTATTATACATATACGCAGCAAAAATTTTTTAAAAGATATACCCACAAGAAGTTTTAACTTTTATCTTCTGTTCCTGTTTTATCCTATAAAATATTTTTCGAGGCTCAATTTCAAGTTCTAATTGCAAGAACACTCATGCAAGTTTGAACCATTAATGGTCAAAGATAGTTTTTTAGAAGCTTAAATTTAAAAGAGCACCTAAAATAACTGTATTCAATTAAAAAATCGTTCGATGCTGATCATAATAAATCGGCACCAGCGTAACTTAACAAAGATCTATTTTTTTGTTAATTTTAACTTGGAATTTATTAACCGGGTGTAATTTCTCTTAGTGTAATATACACTACACTGCAATTAAACTTAACTTTCAATTTGCTTTAATTTTCGCAATAATAATTTGATATTTCTTCAGTTTTTGGACATGGCCGGAGCATGGTCTCTACGCGCTTGAGAGCAAGCTCAGAGGATAATGGATTAGTGCTTCGCTAATTGATATATTATGCAAAATTTAAAAAGTCAAGTAATGCTAGCAAAAGAAAAAGAAAATATTGGAGTTTTGCAGTAATATTTTGAACTTGTATAAGATTATCCGCGTAGTTTCGATCAGGTAGGCCATTTGATCTAAAATTTGAAGTGTAGTCTTTAATGATTCAAAAATGTCGAACGCGAATTTCCAAGCACTCAGAGGAAAATACCAAGAAATCAATTTGAATTGAAACAAACTGACACCACATACGACATATGCCTGGGACCAGTACGCACGGGCTTATTTCCTGGAACAGATGCCTCCTGTTAATTTAGTTATACTGACAATTTTTATTTGTAAAATGATTTGAATATCACAACTTTATTTGACTAAGATTTGAACTTGCTTCGTTCTAGAGCTCTTTTTGGCTAAGGAACCAGTTCGGCTGTTGATGTTTAATAAAAAAAAATGTGTAACAGTACAAGTCCTACATATTAATTTTTCATGGAAACTATTGCCACAATGGCAATTTGGTATTATTTTTTTAACTATGAAATCAATAGGACCATTATCGATTGTTGAAAAGAATATTTTTCTCTGAGTCCAGAGAGTCTGAGTCAAACTTGAAATTTGTTGGACAATTCCTTTGGAACGCATTTAAAAGCTTGATTTTGTGTCGAAGCTCCAATTTGGTTGCAACACGAATAATTTCAAAAAGTAAGAGTCATTTTCGACTATTCAAAATCGTAGGCACACTGGCATGATCACCGAAAGCTAAGCGAAAGTCTATTAAAGAAGGCTATATGCAATTTTGTTAGTAGGACCTCAAATTAATACTCTGATAATGAAAACATAAATGCCGACCATTGTTATTTTCAGCTCGATCTTTTGATGAGAAAAATTCAACATGGCCGATATCTTTGGATGTCGCTTCAAAACTTGACTGTCTTAAAACTAAGAGAGATTACTTGAAAAACTTTGTATCAACATCTGCACTTACCGAACAGTGCACGTTTTTAGATATAAGAAAAATTTCTTCATAAAAGCTATTCCGTAAAACTTGGCAATTTTAAAATGATAGGGCTTTTCTCCAGGGAGATCCAAATTTGAATGAATTCCAAATTTTAACTTCTCAAGCAGCTATTTAATAGCTAGAAATTGGATATTAAATGAACAATGGTTATAGCTGTCTTCATACTATATTTAATCTTTACAAAAAAAAATTTGAAATTTTGACACTTGATTCAAAAATATCCCTTAACACATAAAACTTCTGCTCGGGGTATTGATGCTGAGCGAAACTCCTTTCATTCCTTCTCAAAAAGTGCAAGCCGAAAAAAAAAAAAAAACTTCAAAATTGTCACACAGTCATGATCATGATCTTATTGGGGCTGTCGTTAAATCAACGGTGATATATTGAATTTTTGGCAATGATGATTTGTGACTGAACTTGTCAAGTGTCAAGTCTGTGTTGTATTTTAACCAAATTTTAAACCTTTTTATTAAATTTTGAGCGTGAACTTATACTTTGAGCGACTGTGAATTCAATATTGCACAGCGCTAAATGTTTTTTTTTCATGCTCACATAACATCGTCCACTAAATTCTTTCGCAAAAAAAATAGATATTTCACCGGTCAGTTTAATACATAAGTAGTTGACAATTCAATTCACTGTGCACTTTATCTTATGCTCAATTTGATACAAAAGCATTTTCACAGTGTACTTTCGCGCCTGAAAAGTTGTTGACCCACTTGAGAGTGAAAACTTATAATCTTTAAGAACTATTTGAACGAAAATCTGTAGCTCTTAATCTTAATTACCTACCTTGGATGCGTTGCGTGCGTTTCTTGCGTTGCTCTGCTCTAAACTGTCTGAGAAGGGTTCCTGCCGTCGCTTGAAGTGTTGGTAACAAGTGAAATTGGTTGGTTTGAGAAATCGGTTTTACTTTTTTTATTGATATACTATATATAGAAAGTTTGTCTGATTTTTGGTCGATTTTTATTGCTTTTGTTTTGTGTTGTTTTTCACATAGCATTCACAGAAAATATGAGAGAAAAATTGGCAATTTCGAACACTTGTTACGTTGCACAGATACTGAAATGCTTTTATGATATAGCTACATAGACAAACCTGGATATGTACGATAGCATGGCGATGATAGCAATAACCGAAGTGATAGTTTTAGCGGTAGAAGTTGTCGTTGTTATCTCAAAGATATGCACCAAATTTCAAACATTTAAAAAAACTTTTTTTTTTTGTTTTTTTTTTATGTAGCAAAAAACTTGCGAACTTATCGCACAACGCACATTCACTCACACACGAACGACGTTAATACGATGCGCTCTTGTGCAATTGCAATGCTGCTTGTTTCCTTTTCCGGTTTTTATGGCAGCGCGCTTTAATTTTACGGAAATTCTTTTCGATTTCAAGCTTTGAACTTTTTCCAAATTTAATTTTTTTTCAGTTGTTTTTTTTATAATTTTCTTTAGTTTTTTTTTAATTCTGTTGCTGTTGTTTGGTTTTTCCGCACGTTCGTATCTTGCAATTTATTTTTTTGTTTTAACGCTGAGTAAATGGCAAAATAATTGAAAGAATGCAAAACGCAAGAGAAACCACTGCTACAATGGACGTTAACATTGGGGTTGCCTCTGCGTTCTCAGAAAAAAAAATATCAGCGAGGCATAGAGCACTCATGAGTGGAACCACAAAACAAAATTCAGAATTCAATTTATGTACAAATGTTAGAAGTTTTTTGACAGAAAATGGAAAAAAGGGCGTACATTACTTAACCCGTACACTTGTAGAATAAAAAAACTAACTATTAAACCTATACTGTCATGAAAAAATTTCTTCAATGAAAAATTCTATTCAGAATTTAATATTTGAACTTTGAAAATATTGTGGATGATAGTTTCCCAAAAAAAATATTTGTCAAACTTAACTTTTGCCTGAAAAATGTTGCCTTTTTTGAAAAATCCCAGAATCATTGCAAGCGTCTATCTGATTTCGACAACATACACCGCTATCTGTCGATTTTTATTGGCGAAATTGCAATACAAATTTTAGTTTAGATTTCAAAAGCTCATATGAACTTGAAACCCTCTCCAACATTGCAATCTTTTTTTATCATTAAATTCTTGCTTATCTTTGAAACCAAAAGTTTTTTTGTCGCAAAATTTCTATATTCTTAGAACCTTTTAGAGGAAGATAAAGAAGTATTGAAAATATCCACTAAACGCATTTATTTTCCAAATTTGTATGCCCTTGCAAAAAATTGTTAGCTCTTTGGACCAATTTAGGAACTTTAGAAAGCTTACGAAGAACGTTAAAATCACCTAGCAATTTTCAAATTCAAATACTTAGAGAACGCTGAAGCATTTTCATATAAAAATATATAAGGGAGCAAGCGAATATGAGCTTGCAATGAACAAATCAGAGACAAATTTTTGAATTTTACAGATATAAGACGTAAATGATATTTCTTAAAAAAGTGATTGTTAAGTAAAAGTGTTGTAAGACAAATTTCTCAAACTTTAAAATTTACAAACTTTCAGATTTTCACATTATTTATATGTAATCGGAAACAAAAACGTAAAAAAACCATTTTATAGAAATTTAAAATCTCTAAAGCACAGTTTTCAAAGTTCAATGTGTCACACAAATGACTATAAAGCACATTAACTTTAATATATTTAGATTGACGAATAATATTATTGGATTTTTTTTAAAAAATTTAATTACCCTTAACATGATTATGTAAATTTCGTAAATATTATGTGACAAAAAAAAAATAGCTGTACAGACTATAAACTCCCACACAAGCTTATATGAAAAACGTCATCGGCCTTAGACAACCTCTAAGTACTCAAAAAAATACTGATAAATATTATTCAAACCTCTGCTCAATTTTATATATATGTAAAATAAAGATTTCGTTCACTAATTCTTTTGAGTCATATAAGGTTTTGTGCGTCAAACAAAAATAAAATGTTTATCTGCTGGGTAATAAGATCTTTATATATGTTACCGGCCAAACTAGTTTTTAGAATAAGCTAGTTTTTCCTGGGCTAAACTAGTGTATCCGAAGCGTGTTAGGATAAACCAGTTTAGCCTAGGAAATTTTTAGTGTGTCTGTGTAAATGGGAGGGTTTCGGCCGCGACTTAGGATTTTCATCCTCTATTATGTCCAACAGTGGCTTCACGGCGGTCTTTGGCTTTGTTGGACAAAGTATAGTGCACCGCAGCCGAAGGGCTCCTCGAAACCGGCATAGGACACATTGGAGAATGCACACCTAAGGCCGCCCACTTACCCTAACATACTAACAGTTCAAGAAAATAGAGAGTGAGCCTGTTATAGTAAATAATAACCCTACTTCATCCTAGGCTAAACAGGAAAACCTATAATAGTTTATCCTAAAACCTAGTTTGGGCGGTAACATATATACTACAGAAGTTTGTAATGGACTTCAGTTGACTGAAAAACAAGTTTTCAAGTTTACATAGACAAGAAGAATATTTGTATTAAGATAGATTTTACTTATGTTGTTGTGATACATAATATTGGAAGTGTTAATATACCTCAAACCAGTTCATGTGTATTTATCTTCAAAGCCTTGGTTTGTCTATCTAAGTCTAATTTTCGGGAAGAAAAAACCCTATCTCCAAAAAACCCAATTTAACAGAAAATATGATAAACATATTACTTTACGTGCTAAACTGGAGTTATCACTCATTTAATCGGACTTAGGATTTTCTAAGGATATGTAAAGTTCCATTTTTTAGATTTATTCGGCCCTTTAACTTATCAGGGCAAAATTAAGCTTAAGCGTTTAATAAGGAAAAGTGGAGTAAAGCTCGGAGTTGTTATGATTTTTCAAGACGTAGGACCATTCTACTGATTTGAGCTCCGGCATTTGGTCAGAAATTCAATAAATATCTATGGGCAAATTACCACGCCTAGAACAGAAAATACGCTTCTACAGCTAAATTAATGGACCGACTTTGATGAAGTTTGGTTCAAAGGTAGATTGAACCCAGATGAAAGATAATTGTGTTTCAATCAGAAAATATGTTTTCACAGCTATACTAATGGAACGATTTTGATGAAATTTGTCATGGAGACTGTACTTTGACAAAATGTATTTATTTTTAAGTAGGCGGTATCACGCCACTAACAGGTAGATTAGTTTTCACAACAAAACTAATTAAACGATTTTGATGGAAATTGGTATGGAGATAGATAGAATCATAAGGAAATAGGGCCACATGATGCCATAATTTTAATTTTTGGGAGTGATGACATTTAACCAGTCAAACTAGAACTAAACTGGTCTGCATTATCGCTATAGTAGTTGAATTTCAACCAGCGGGAGTTGATGAGTTTCCAAAAATTTGATTTACCTTAATGCGATGTGAAATGAGCATTGGACAGAGCATCAATATAAACTCAATATTCTAGTAATATATCAATAATAGAGTGAGTTTTTGTTGGATATGCAATTATACTGCTGTCCACTAATTCATAAAACAATGAAGGGTTAAGATACATACATGTATGTGCACGCTACTGACCAAGTAATATGAGGAAAAATGTTTGACAGTTTGCAAACCGCACAATTTTTCAATGTAATTTTTGAATATTAAAAAAAAAGTCCCTGAAAAAGCCTTCAAACTAAAACATTCACTTGCACCATTAGCATAAATGGATAAAAAAAGGGTGGTATTTTGCAGCGCGCAAAAATACCAATAACGTCAGTAACAACCATCGAACAGTCAAGTTTAAGCGTCAAACTCAAGAAAACTTCCGTACTGAAGAACCAAACAAGAAGAAGATGCAAAATCCCTAAAATACCAACCGCATCACATTCACGTCCAAGCTGACTTTGCATCCTTGTGTTGCTGGCTGAAGTTGTTGGAATTGCAAATGATGCAATTAAGCCAACTCACCGACAGCAGCAATTGCAACAGCAGATCCTGACAATTCGCTCACAAATTAGTTACAACAAGCGTTTTTCAACTACTTCCGTCCAAGCAAACAAACAAACGAACGAAGGAACGTAATACAATCAACCGTTCGACCAACCAACTAACCCGTACTGGACCGAACCAAAACGACCGGAATGAGGATGACGCGTCGCGCCGCGCTGTGCGCTTCTTCAACACGAAATTGACGTTGAAAAATACTCGCTCTGAAGCGTTACGCTGCTTAGCTCGGAAATTAATTATTTTTCATTACTCATGCAACCGGTCATTATTCAAACGGTTAAACGCACATTAGTTCGTGAAGTGACGCCAGTCTGCTAGGAGCTGACTCGAAAGACCGCCGTTAATTTCTTGCACCATCAACTATTATTACATTAAGCTCTAACTTATTTCTTTATTAGATTTATTAAAAATTTCTCGCACTGTTTTAATGAAGAAAACTTTATTGCATTCAAATTTTTATTTCTGTTTTATTTCGTCTCTCGTCGCACCGTTGCCAAACCGTAGCGCGTGAAATTCTTTTTGTAACTGAAACTAATTCGAACATCATCAACAATAATAAGAAAACACAGCAACAGCAGTGTCCTCGTCAAGAACAACAACAACACAACAGAAGTGCAACAACAGCAATAATAACACGTACAAGAACTCATAGTCGAATTTCAATTGTCGCTCGTTATGTCGACGAGGCGATGATTAGACTTCGGCTATTTAGCCGAAGTCAAAGAGTGAATTGTGGTGCACCCAATTGGTGGATGGGTGTTCGGGTGGTATTGCTAGCGCGTCTAATGGAAACCGATTTCGAAACGAAATATCAAAAACAGACAAACGAAAGTGGGAGCGATTTTACAATCCACCACGTGGTTCGTAACTTCTTGAATGCAAAGAGCATGTGCATTATTTTAAGTTATCAGCGTTGCATTTTTCAGCATTGTGGAATATATTTGCGAAAGAGGAGAGCGATGAGAACTCTTCGCTACCTCTTATTACTTTCAATCCACAAAGGATTCTTGCTCATGCGTCACGTTTTCGATATTCGAACTTAATCCTTTCTGCTTTTGTATAGGAAGGAGTTGTTCTGTGCTGATAAGAAAACTATAAACGTTTGTTTTTGTTTTGATTGTCCTTAGTCGATGGAGTGAAGCTGATGTGGCTATTAGGAGCACATGAAATTAATTAAATTCAAATGATTTTGTGGGACTTTAAATAGTGGTTTCTCCATGGAAGAGTTCTTTTAAATAATGATCAATCAGTTTTATACAAGTTAGGAGCAAGTTCTTTTGACATGCGGCATATTAGCTTCGAAAGGGAAGGAATGAGGATTAAGGAGTAAAGCGGGGTTTTAAAGTGCGTATTTAAGCATTATGACACACCAGTGAGATTAATAATAGTTGTCGGAGGTACTATAGATCATACAATAATATAATTTCTAAAAGCAGCCAGGGTTGCTTAGTGGCCGATTTTGTACCGCCAGACCGCCGAAAAAGCCGTAGGCCGCTTAGGAATCGGAAAATTTCGTAGAACGCCGTTAATTAGAGTTAAAAGCCTACAGACCTACAACTCAAATTCTTTTTATGCAAACAAGAAAAAATTGGTTCATACAATTATTTAATATGGCCGACCAAAATAAAAAAGTCATCACCTTTTTCCCAGAATAATTTTTTGGGAAAACGTATTTATTGAAAGTCCCGTGAATTCCTTATTATCGACTGAAAGCAGCACTACATTCCACAGCAAATATGAAAATACATATATATATGTATATGTATACCGTTCCACAAAAAGACTCAGAGAACCGAATTTGTCATTTAAGTCGTAAAACCATTCGACCATTTTGTTAACTTGCGATTAATTTTCAATGGAAACCTAACCTGTAGAAATATTAAAACTACATACACATATATGTACATAAATCAAACATCTCAGAAGAAACAAAATAAAAATTAATCTAAAACTAAGAAATCATTTAATTTTTTTTTATGAAAATGCCAAGTTTTTGATTGTTCAATGCGTTGTAACTTTGTACATTGACAATTTAAATTAATTTTTTTTTGAACTCCTACGCGAACCTGTGAAAATAGCAAAGGACTTGAGGTATTAAACAAGAAAACAACAACGTATTCATCAAGGATTTTCCCCCATATATAGGTTTAAGAAAATAACTGTAACTTTGTTTTCGGTACTTCCTTTCCAACAGGAAAATGAAAAAAAAAAACTTAAGTTAAATCAATGAACTTAATAAAATCATTTTTTTACTCAGTTATCGATAACTTAAAATTTTCAGCTTTGGTAGCAACCCTAGAAGATTTTTTTTATTGAGGATATACTCGAAAAGGAATAAATTTTCGAATTTTGAAAATTTCCGAAGACGCTTAGAACGTTATATTGCTCATGATTCTGTGATTGCGAACCGAAATCATATAGCTCAAATAACGTAAACATCATGAGAAGAGCTGATTATTTTTTTATAATGTTGTAAGTGCTGAACGAGCTTCGAGCTGTACATAGTGCTTCACCCCGCACAAAACAAACGTTTGAGCCTAAAAAGGTTGAATTCGGTGATGGAGCATTTGGGAAGTTGATGTTTTCTTGAAAAAGTAAATTCTTTTATCTTTTGGCACATAGGCTAGTACACAACTACCTAAAAATAATATAAAAACTAATTTGAATTGTGTTTGTTGGTTTGTTTATAGTCATCAATGAATTTTGTTTTATTTCCGAGCTTTTTTTTTAAGCAATAATATTGGTCAAAAAAATTCTAGTGAATTTTTTATATCTTCTATATCTTGTAAAAAGTTTCAGCCTATTTAAAAAACATGAAGGTAATGATACGGCCCAGATGGAGTGATCCAAATGCGAATTTTCATTAATCAACATCTTCAACTAATTTACAGCTATCTCAATGTGATTTCATAATTTTCAGTTCAAATAATTGACTAGGAACTCATCAACATGCCTCCTTAAGAAATCGTTTTTGAACTTCGGAAAGAATTGGCGAATTTCGAATAGAGAGCTTCAAAACGTTATACATTGAGCTGCTTAAGTATATGTTATCAAATTCAATATCAATCAAACCAGAAAGCATATAGTGGGTTTTTATTCAAATTTAAGACGCACTGCATCTGTTAACGCAGTGAAGGGTTTTTCATTTTTGGTGAGGCCAAAGATATCACATTTTCTTGATTTTGTTTCATATTGTGCTTTTTACCTTATGGGTGTGTGCAACAGAAAAAGCAATATTTTAGGTTATAGTTTCATAAGCTCCGCTTCAATTATCAACTAAAAGGCTTATATTATAATATAATTTTCAGATCCATTATTCATACAATTTCAGAAGAACGTAACTGCTTTTAAGACATATTTTTACTTTTTATAAAACGTAGGGTGGACACATACTATGCAAATAAATATATAATTTTCATATATTTATTTAATTGAAGGGCTTATTGTAAAATGATGGTAATCCACATTAATTCGAAAATCAATATTTTGCGTTTATTCTCTTACCTGATACCATAGCACCACTTGTTGCGTATGTTTAGAACTCAACACGGGAATTTTTTGCGCATTTTTTCACGGTACCCTCCCGCGTTGAATATGTTCCGAATTTAAGGTTCCTATCCGATACATTTTCTGTCAAGTCAATTTGACGTTACGATTGGTTCTTGCAATCAAGGCTGCTAGAACGACAACCAACATGACAACTGGAGAGAAAAATGTATCAAATAGGGAAGGGACCCTAAATTCAGAACAGAATCAATGCGGGTGAGTGTAAATTAAAGGCTTCGCGCATTGATATACTTATCAACCTATCGGCTCGCTAGCCGTCAGTTAGATTACGCGCTGTGTTTCCCTTAAGAAATAAACGTTTTTTTATGTACACAATAATCACTGAGAGCTTTATTGTAGATATCCTACATTTCTTTTTCATAATCATGATTCTGTAAGATTATCAATCTAAACGAGCTCCACACCCGTTTTAAGATTGTTATGGCGCTCCTGGCACCACCCACTGGAAAGATATTAGCTAGTTTCAAATAAATTAATGACCTATCCTTAAGATCAATATATAGAATTTGATTTTATTATGGAATTTTTATTCACTTAAAACCTTAATTGTGGTTTATTAAATTTTTTGATTATGTTGCTTATCATATTTTTGGAATAAGCTCTTCACTTATAAAATAAATTATGTAAATTAATATTTATAAAATTTCTTAATGATAAATTTAATACCAAGACCTATATAGAACTTAATCAATTTCACTGTGCATACTTATAAAAGTTAGTATTATTTGCAATAAACTAAAAGAAATTTAAGTATTTTATTAAACTGCGAAATAAATCTTATTCTGAAATATTCAAAGTTTGTTAACAATCACCTTAAGGCATATATTCCTAATACGATTGAATTGAAGTCTACTACATACAAGGTACTTACGTAAGAATAGCTTTGAATGTTCTATCTTAAAAAAAATGTTTTTTTTTTAGATACAAACCATAAAATATGCTGTTGCTCTTATGAAAACCTTCAATGGCATTGAATATACCTAGGAGTCAGTAGCAAGAATATCCACATTCATATAAGTACTATTACTTACATCGCTATACGTGAATGCATAACTTTGAAAATATTATAATATTTACTCGAATAGTTGGACATACTTCTGAATGCCGTAGAAGAACTCGGGTGACCCTGCTTATTCATTTTATTCTACATACAAATGAATTTATTTTTTATTATGTGTATTTTGTATCACCCTTAACTTGTGATGAGTAAAATGGTATCGATATTTCGCTCAAACCGCTAAGCATCGGGCATAGCCATTAAATGCTATAATGTAAGGAATTTTTTCATTTTCTTTTTAATAAACTACACCTTAAAGTTGTAAAAATTAAACCTTTTTCTTAGTTTATCTAAAAATAGGTATTCTAAAGAAAAGAAAATATTTTGTTGTTTTTTATGTTGTGTTTCGGGATTGAGGTTCCTATTGTTTTGCTTATTCATTCCATATATGTTTGTGGCAAATATTCCTAGTCTGTACCAGATCTAAATTTTTAGATATCCTGACGCCAGAAATTAATTAATTTTTGGCTATGTAAGACTAACCCTCAAACACCTTTGTGAGGTAAATTTCAACCCACGCATCACTTTTTTGGTCAAAATTTTGTTTCTGGTTATTTCCGCGAGCGGCTGTGCAATGTGTACATATGTGGCATGTGTTGGGATGCAAATTGACCCCACGAAGCAATTTAGGAATTTTTTTTTTATTTTATTGTTTTATTTATTTTATTATTTTATTATTTTGTATACTTTTTTAATACTTTTTATGTATTTTATTATTAATTATTTTATCATTCTGTATTCTCCAAAAGTAACAAAAAACAAAGCTGTTTGAACTTCAAAGCCAAATACAAACGGCAAAATTGAGAAACAAAAACAACAACAATATCTACTCGGAATTCAAAAAGTAGCATATGCAACAAAAAATCAAAGTTTTTGTTTGAGGTTTTGCAAAAATTTAATAATAAAATATTATATTTAACATTAAAAACTAAAAACAAAGTATGCTATAACCTTCCTAAGCGGATTTATGTTAATGAAAAATGTACATTACTTAAATCAGTTCAGTTTATTTTGCGCCAAAGCGTTACAAACCCTTTACATGTAAGCAATTTTGTATTAATAGTAACATAGTTTTGTTTTCATGCCAATGACAGTATTCTAAAATTTTCCTATCTTCAAAAATGCTCCAAATGAATTTATATCCTTAGTACAAAAATGTGAAAACGGTCAACAAATACCAAAAGCTAAAACAAATCATTCTTACATTATTGCCGAGGTACCATTTGAATTTCCTTAAACTTGAAGAAGGACTATATTGTAAATCGATTAATTTGATTTGTTTTTTTTATGAATTCTATAAAATTTTGTTTTCTCGAATCCAAAACAATAATTTTTTATATACATGAAACACAAAAATAAAAGTATCTCAGCATTATCGATACCTTAAAAAACTAAAAATTGACTTGCCTAGAACTCAAGTGCGCTACAAATAAGTTATTCCAGCTATTTTGCTCACAGCAGTAGACGGAGCAGGACACGGGATACGAAATGGAGTGCGGTAAAAATTTAACTATAAGATTCTTCAGCTGCAATTTTATTCAGCAAATTCTTGACTGTTTGAGGTTGAGCTGGCTCTTACGTTACGTTGTTGCTCCTGCTGGAACTGTACTGGATGGATGCTTCTGTTATTATTAACTATGTGCAAGTGTTGAGTTTAAGCGAATATACAAGTACAGAGTATGAAGATAGAAAAATATTCCACGAAAAGGTAAACTGAGATTTCACTAAAGAAGGCACTTTATTTGGTATGGCAATGAGTTAGAGTTGCCAGATAGGTTAACATTCTAAGGCGTCATAATTAATATTCACTGTAAAGTCGATAAAAGTATAATATACATGCATAGATAACATACTCCACGCAAAAGTTTCATTGGAAAAAATTCATGAACAAAATATGCTTCCAGCTGATTTTATACAACTTTCAGTGTGGCCAAACTCTTATGCATGGCTCGATTTCATTAAGTTTTAATGCAGAAGTCTTATTGATTTTTATGGTTTAAAAATGGTTTTGAAGATGCTAAATCATATGAACTTCTCACAAATTGTGTGAATCAACACTAATTTTGGCGCTGTTCCGCTGAAGCTGCTTGAGATCTTAGTTTGAGAATGGTTCTCGACTAGTTGCGTATCATAAATATTTCCCGCCCGGGGCGAAGAGCAAATGTTTGCCACCTGCCTTGGGACAAAATTTCATACAACAAAAATAGAATTTTTAAAACAAAAGAAGACCATTCGGATTTTTGTTTTAAAATTGATTAATGCTTAGAAGTAATGACCAATAAAATTTTTATTTCATATTAGGAGACCATCTCTTCGCCAGAGGCGTACAGGCCCCTTCGCCCCATCCTTGCTATTCTTCACCTCTAACCGGAATGACCGTCTGTAGTCTTAAACATCGGTTGCCACCCGTTTTAATAGCCATTTTTTCTTAAATGATGGCAGCTACGTTTAGGACAGGAACACAAGGCAACACTATACATTTTATCTAGGCTCGTTGTGCTCTATCATTTCGGACCCATATCTTCATTAATGAAATTAGCACAAAAAACCGGTGGCAATCCATGTTTGGGGCACGATTCAACAATGTAAACCCATTTTATTATGTTTACTTCTCTTCGAGTCCTATCACTTGGCATACGTTTTGAGCTGTAATATTATACACTTTTATTTAAAACATAAAAATTAGCTTAAATTCGTACATATTTGGGCATCGCGACGGGCTTTGGCAAAGCAGCCCTGGTTAGTTAGTTTCACCAAAATGCCACACTACCTTTTCTGTACATCTTATCCTGTAATCTTAGACTTTTCTACAGCAGGATCTCAGCCTATAAATGAAATAAAGACTTCACTAAACCTCAGGAATATAAGTTAAAGCAACGAAGATAAAGTTGCAGACTCGAAGATGTTGTCCGTTCAGTTGCTACTTGCTTCGGTATTCAGATATTTGCTCGATATAATACATCCGCACAAGTTGGCATATGTATAGTAATAGCTTGATATGATCGAAAAAATGGAATGCATTCAAGTAGAATGTCCACAAATAATAAAACAGTATAATGAAAGTTGAAGACACATAAGCCCATAAACAACTTTTCCATCATATTTTGGACATGGCAATGACAAAGCTTATACATTATTTCGTAGAATCAATCAGGACGTATTTTTATTTTGCCGGTTAGAGTGTTTCAAGTAAGATAAATGAAAACGAAAGAAAGGCAGAGTTATAGTGACAAACACTTGGACAAGCGCTCAGTAAAATGCTTGGAGTGACTTTCCGTACTAAGATTTTTGACAGTCGGTAGTGATTCTTGTAAACGGTACTGTTATCGGAAATATCCACATCCACATCATCCTGGAAGAAACTTTATTATGTAGACCAAGGCAAAATGACTTAGGCCAACAACTTATCGGCAATGGTCGAGAAATCTTTTTGTTACAAATTGTACCATTGAAACATTGCCAACGAGAAGTAGTAAATTTCTAAGCTGGAAAGACAACGCTCTAGTTGGATAAGTTTTAGTTCAGAGACTAGACTTTTATTTAAAAGAAATTAATAATGCCACCATGCGTCATTGAGTATTTCAGCATTTTCGGTTTCGAATTTTATGTTTCAATGAAGTGGCCAGTTTCGAGCCGGCCAAGCTCGGAAATGCAGGTCAAAGTTGGGGGTCCTGTAGGAATACAAAAAATTCTGACAAAGCCGGGAAAAGGATGATTTTTTTATTTTTGACAATTAGAAAAGTCATAGATATAAAATAGATAGTCTCAGAAGACTGAAATTTTTCCTTGTCCATGTACAATGTAGAAATGTTATGTCAGTGATGCTCCTGGAAACTACAAAGTGAAAAAGAAAAAAAATTTTCGCTTCAAAACTTTGACTTTGACATGTTGATAAAGATTCATCTGGCAACTCTAACCGGGGTAAGTAACACTCTCAACGAAGATGTGATACACGTGAGAGTGCAAATTTTTCCTTCGATATTTTAATGCATGACATTCGACAATAACTGTAAAAATTCTTTTGGTTACCGAACGAAAAAATGTGAAAAGAAAATAAAGTCACAATTTGTACTAAATAAAGACGAAGAACAAGGGAAAACTTAAAGTTCCCAAGAGCTGAAATTTTGAAAATGTGCAAAAAGCTATGGAATTCCACCATTCTTCCAAAGCAGCAGCACTTCGACGTTGTCATTAATAAAACGACGACGTTAAGTCAGTAGCATAGCATGAGGTGCGGTGCGGACTACCGCGGGCGTCCGCGTATAAAGGAACCCAATTGGATGCATTGTTTTTAATTTTCATAATTTACTGTAAATGTTTTGAAGCAAAGAAAATAGTTTCCAAAAATTATGTTGAAAATTTAAATTCCTAATTTTCAACATTTTCAGGCCCCGCCATGTGAAGTGGACAAAGTTGTGGGCCAGCTTCAAATAATGAACGAAGCATTTGCTATACAATTTTTAAAACAGGAAAAATAAATGCAGGCTAATGAAAGAAAAATGTAGGACTACTCGTAATGTCAATGTCCTGTATGGTATTTACTTTTCGGCAGTGCGAAAGATATCACGCTCCCTTCTTGTAAACTTTTCATTGGTTAATGACTTCATATGGATGGTAAATGAAGAGAGGTTCATGAAGTGAAGCGAAGCAAAATGGCGCCCCAAGCCCGTCGAAATGTTGCTACGCCACTGATAAATTAGATTCAAAAAACAGATGAACCATAAAATATTTTTCTTTTTACAAAACTATGAAAATGGCAGTGTTGCTGGTGATAATAATGGGGTCCATGATGATAATGATGGTGGTTATGATGATGTTAATGGTGATAAGAGCTTTGACGGCGATGATGATGTCGCTGTTAATGAAGAAGACAAAGTTGCCTTCAAAAATATTCACATCACGCAGGTATTCGGCAAGAGTTTAGAAATTGTTAACTTTTTCGTTGGCTTAAATCATTTCGATGGTATTTTGTCATAGAAATATTTCGGTAGTATGAGCACATGAAAAGCATTTTTTTTAACATACCTAAGTCCCAAAGTGCAGCGTTGGCCCATGGTATTAAGATTTTACATTAGCAGGAAATAACTTGTTCACCAAAGCGTTGTAAAAATTTAGGCTATTTGATGACATCACAGGTAATCGCTTCTTTTTCATAGTCATATAAGGTACTAACGGAATTAAAAAAGTAAATTTCTTAAGTTTATCCCCTACACGGTTGACAAGTTTATATAAAATATATAATAATAGTTTTTATTTTGAATCGATATCAGCGTTAGAGCTTTTAAATATCATTAGGTCGCTTAATGATTCCAACTCATGTGGAAACGATGGTATCTCAAACCAATTGCTGAAAAGCATTTCTTTTAATACTGTTGATATCCTAGCACATATTTTCAATCAAAGCATCTTAAGTGGAACTTTCCCAGATGGTTTAAAATGCGCAATTGTAATACCTTTGTTCAAAAAAGGTGTCTCAAAAGAAAAAAGTAATTATCGCCCTATTTCGCTCTTGTCGGGTATATCAAAACTTTTTGAAAAAGCAATTAAAAAACGTTTTATAAGTTTTTTAAACAAGAATAATTTCTTGAGCGCAAAGCAATTTGGATGGGGATGTCCACTGAAGATGCTTTACTTGAATTTTGTACTAAACTTAGTAAAGGACTTGATAGCAAAAAGTTTTGTGCTGGCTTATTTGTTGACATCACAATAGCGTTTGATATGGTCGATCATAGTTACTTCTAAAAAAATTATTTAATGCTGGATTTAGGGGGAATATGTATAATTGGCTTGCGAGTTATCTTAAGGATCGCAAGCAAAAAGTAAAAAAAAGGGTGAACATTTAAGTAACTCTACAAATATCGATATAGGAGTTTCTCAAGGATCTGTCCTCGGACCAATCCTTAGTTTAGTATACTTAAATTCTATTTTTGAACAAGAAATGGTTGGAAAAATAACCGCATCCTTTAAACTCAGTTTGTGATATAAATAACGATATTAAAGTATTACGAAATTGGTTCGCAGTCCACAATATGGTTGTTAGTAGTAAAACAAAAATTTTATTTCCAAGCCTATCTTCTAAGGTACATCCAGATATTGAGTTCACCTTTCATGGTCCAAATTGTAAGAGATTTGTTTACTTAAATCCGCAGATATTGATGTCAAATGATAAAGTTTATAATAGTGATGTGTTATGTGACGACAAGTGTTTCCTAATTGAACCAGTACAGCATTTTAAATACTTAGGTGTAACAATTGATAACGCCATGAGCTGGGCTGAACATATTCAAAATCTGAAATCATACTTTCGTTCGGTTATAAGAAATTTTTATTCCATAAGAAAGCTTTGTTCGACAGAAATTCTGAAAAAATTCTACTATGGAATTTTTCACTCAAAAATTCAATATGGGATCTCCTGTTGGGGTGGAGCGTTTAATAATAAAATCAGACAGTTACTTACACTTCAAAAATGCGTAGTAAGAATAATTTGTCCAAGAAACCGCTTACACCACTCAATGGATCTGTTTAGATTTCTTAAGATTCTACCACTGAGGCATTTGTTCTATTTTAAAGTTCTCAAAATTTTTTTCATTCGAAGTGGTTATCTCTGTAGCAGGAGCTCAGAGAACTATAATCTTAGGGAAAATCAATACACAGTTGTTTATATTCCACCTTTCCGTACAACATACTTCCGTAGCTGTTTTCCAATATTATCCTGTAGGATATTTAATAAACTACCTGAATTCATAAAATCGGTAAGGTCGCTCAGGGTTTTTCTGAGATGTATAAGATCATGGCTTTTGAGACTTAATCATAATGAAATCGAGTCCTTGATGCAAAGTGTTTTATGATGATATAAGCACACTTATTAATGTATTTCCTTCAATCCAATATTTCTCATTTGAGTTTTATTTTATATTATATAATGCATTTTATAAATTCATTTTTATATTTAATTTTTAATTCTTTTGTAACTCACTCTATTAAATTAAGAAATAAGAACTGATTTTCATCTTTCTCAGTGTATTTTCTATCATTATTGAGGTATTTATCATTGTTATTATTTATTTTTGCATATTTTTGTTTTTCTTTTTTTTTATCACTTTATTATATCCATATCCAATTTTCATTATTACTTTTCATCAAACACCCAACACAAAAGTATTTTTTAATGTTTTATAATTTTGAAGTGGCATTTATCACTACTTATTGAATTTGTACTAAATGGCTCTACGGTTCTCATTTGTATAAGATGTGTTATAACATTTAATTTTTAAACATTGTGCACTATAAGAGAACATGAATAAATAAATAATATAAAAAAAATAAATATGTTTATAGTGAGAATCTAACAAAGTTTACTTAAGATGCTTTCATTTCTCAGGAATATTCTGTGTGATTCTACGTAAACATAGTAAATTGTATTGTTTTGTTTAACTTATCGATTCTTATGCCATCAGTTAGCTTAAGAAACAACGCATCTAATGTGCAACGCGAATTGCCGGTATCTTACTTCAGACCTATGGGAAATATTCTAAGCGAATTTCCTCCATCTCAATGTTAGAAGCATTTCAACAAATTGACATAGACATCAATTATCTCGAAACGCACTTTTTTGCGATATGCCTTTTGCGCTACTGAGGGCAGTATTCTGAAGAAAAGAAAATTAGTTGGCATTTTTTAAATCTTTGCCCCAAAATATACAAGAAAAAGCCTTTGAGAAAGCAATTCTCGAGATGAGGCTCGATGTCAGGCAGACTGACAGATTTCAAATTACGGAAATAGTTGCCTGAAAATGCAGCTTTTTTGAAAACATTTGCGATTTGTGACAGCTAAAATTTAAATACGCATAACTTCGAAAAAATTTTTTTTCAAGCATATAGAAGGCAAACAAATCGGAACAACATATTCTTTAGATAACCAATTCCGAAGTATGAAGACAGTCAGTCTGGATGATTTCGAATGGATTTTGTCTGAAACAAAATATTATTCATAGATTATTCTAAATAAATTCTGATACGAAATACTTTACAATTTTCAAAGAAGAACAAATTCAATAAAACTTCGTACGTACTCATATTGCGGAAAAAGGTATGCTGGAGCCTTTGGTTATGCCTGGTGATGTTGTTGATTGTTGGAACATTTCTTATCGATTGGTAAACAATTTTAATTTTAGAAAATTGGAAAGTTTGTTCCTTTACATTTTAGGTACCAGGAGACTGACTCCAGTTTGTTTTTTCGTTTGGAGGTTGAAAAATCGAAAAAATAAGCAATATATTAAATTACGTTGAATATGGGTTAAACATGTCGAAAAATTATGAAAAATATTTAAATTGTTGAAAGAGGTTGATAAAATATGGAAAATACTGAAAATGATCAAAAGATGTTGAAAAGTATGGAAAATGTTGAAATGGGTTGAAAAAGCCGAAAAATGTTGAATGTCGGAAAAAAATAGAAAAGATTGCAAAAAGATGAAAAAAGTTGAAAAAATTTTGAAACAGGTGAAAAAGCTGAAAGAGTCGAGAAAACAAGGAAAATGTTGGAAAAGCTCAAGCAGGTTGAAAAATTTTGAAACAGTTCAAAGGGATTGAAAAACTCGAAAAAAGTTGAATGAGACTTGAATTGTACTTTTAAGAGGCCGATCTTACTTTTTTGTCAGGAATACCTAATTTAACTGAAATTGAAAAATTTTTTCTATAAATGAATACAAAAAAAAGGTCCTCACTTTTGGCATCTCAAAAACCATACCAATATGAAATCTATTTCACAGAAAATTACAAAATGTCCAACTACACATTGCGATGCACTATTCTCGAACTATTTTAATTTCATTTAAAAAAAAAAAAGATAATTAATATAAATGGTTCAAATATACCGAAAATGTACTGAAAATGTGTTAAAAACTCGACAAATGTACTGAAAATGCGCCAAGTTTACCGAATGTACTGGAAACTTGTCGACAGTACTCATGACAATTTTTCAGGGTGCAAAAGTACCGAAAAAAGTACAGATGTACCGATAATGCCATCACTGCTTCATACCCTTTTGCTCTGCTCATAAAAAATCCGCTCGTCAAGCGCCGGCGTGCCCAGCATATGTGCTGAAATGTACACTACCCTAGTGTATATGTTAGATTGACTTTTATGACTAAATGTTGTTCCAAAGTCTAAAAAGGTAGAAATATGGTCTAAAAGATCTGAATTATTTTGGATTTACATGAGAGACATCGAATATTCTAAGATCGTCATGGTATTGAATTCGCACTGTGAAAACTTGTAGAGAGCAAAAGGAAGAGAGTAGTCCCCCTCTATTAATAAGGGAAACAAATTAATTTGTCCTCAACAGATATCAATGAATAAGTGACGGATGTTTTGGGTGGACGATGCTAGTCATTAGCTCAGAAAAAGATTTTGAGGTTCTGTTCGTCATTAATAACTTTTTTTTTCAATATTATTCGGAAACTTGTAGAATATTTGTATTTCCTAAGTATTCCCAAATGATGTGAGAGTAAAAAGTAAGTAAAAGTTTTCTTTATTTTAGAAACATTTTAACGTTAAAACAAAGTTTCTCATGTTTCGCACACAATCGAACCACATAAAAACAGCAAGCAAACACTTGCACAATAATATGCATACACAAATAAACTCGTTTGCACCATACATACGCATATACTTTTACTTTGGTTTTCCTTGGTCCCGGCCTTTTGTAATGTAACTTAAAGGACTTTTTGATTTCTTTGATGAAAACTTTTTATTTGACTAAAATTTTGCAAGTTGCACATTCGCAGGGAAAGAAAGTCACCTCATGTGTAACATGGCTACAAGTGCGCGGGAACAGTGCATAAGAAAGAGGTTCTCTGTTGGCATAGAAAACTATTATTTTCCTACTTTCAATGTGTGTACAGAGTAAATTTTGTTAGTTAGCTCGAAGCAAATGTTTTTCATGTTCTTTCAGGAGTGGGCAATTTAAGTTTGGTACGATTTTCAATTGAAATACAAAAAAGATTAAATCATTCTAAGTCGTCCTCATCATCGATTATCAGTCCAAATTTCTTAAATTTTTCTTGCTTAAACCACAACAAGACTTCTTTAGTAACATCCGATCACTTCCAGAGCCATTCTCAACTTGTTGTAAGTCTATCTGTTCCGTTAATTATACTGTTAAAGTAATTGAACTCAATCATACTAGATGGAAGAGAACTGTAGTTGAAACTCATTAGGTCTGAAACAGACGACAAAGGTATTTTTTTTTTGACATAGATGAAAGTATTATCCGACTTTAAATAGCAAGAGCCCGCTGTAGAAAAGTAGATAAGTATATAAGATTACAAGATAAGATATAACGTAAAGAAAGTAATGCATTTTGAATTATATTATTCATAAAAGATTTGTAGCTTAATCAAAACTGTTTAATATTGCACCTCGAAATGTATACCAAATGGTAGAGCCCAAAGAGGCCTCAATGTAATATATGGGGTTGCATTTTCGAAACATGTCCCGAAAATGGGTTGCGAACAGTTTTTTGAGTAATTTTTTATAAATACCAAATCGATATCCTATCTTAAGCATGGGACGACACTTGATGGAAACCCATGTTTAGGACAGGATTCAACAATCCAACCCCAGATATTAAGATTAGGCCTCTTCGAGTTCTATCATTTGGCATACATTTTGAGGTGTAATGTTACACAGTTTTAACTAAAACAACAAAATTGGCAATATTCGTTCATGGGGACGAGCTTTCGCAAGGCAACCCTGGTTCGTTAATTTCACCAAAATGCATTTCTATCTTTCCCGTTTATTTTATCCTGTCATCTTATACACTCGACTTGCCCACAGCGGGCCCTCCGCTTAAAAAGCACATTGGATTTGAATGTGCTAAGATCATGTTTAATTTAAGCTGCTTGAACCGAAATGGAAACTAAGTCGAAACTCAACGATTCCATAAATTCAAAGCTTCAAAACAACAATCCCTCGATTGAGCATCACATGCGCCTTGGCAATTGTAATATTAAGAGCAAAATATTGAAAAGATCTATCAAGCGCCAAACGAAGTGAAGAGAAAAAAGTCCTGACTGGAATCTTTGAAACTATTTTACACTTGATTCCTGCGAATTTTTGACCATCGGTTCTTATGGTCTAAGCCCATAGAGTCCTATAAGTCCGTTGCGTCAAATTATACAACATATATTTGTATGAAGTGTGACCAAATCGGTTCTTATCCGTCAACAAATCGGATGAAGTTTGGCACTTTCCAACTTTTGGCGTACGTTGATTACTTTGACAACTGTGAGTTTGTGTGAAACATAGAAAGAAAAGAAAGATAAGAAAAATAAAATTGTCTTTCTATATCAGAAATATATAAATGCAGATTTCTTGTTTGACTTTAAATGAGTTGCATACGTATTCATTGGAAGGTGTTCTTCCTTCATTTCCGTCATGTCAGTTGTATACTTTGACGCAACTGACTTGACGGCCTCTATGGGTTGAGGCATTTAGCATTTTTCTGAAGTCTTAAACAAAACATTTTAATATTTTTAAAAACCGTCTATCAGCATTGAATTTTTCAAAAACTAAAATACTTAGTACACGCACCACAAAAATTGGAAACTTTTGTTAGAACCTTCGTCATATAGTTTTAAATTCCCTTGGCCCCAACTCACCGATTAAGTTGGACAGCTCTGACTTCCGAACGCATCATCAAAAAGCTTTTCAAAAGACACACAATTGAATTCAAATATAGAAGAAACTGCAACTAAGAAGCAACAAATATTTTTAATACTGCCAACTTAACGACCACAGAAAGGAAGGATGCTTCATTGTCAATATTGAGATGTTGCAATTGAGAATTTGGTATTTGAATGCATGTATGCGTTTTGTGGTAGGTAACTTAGCGTTGCCTTACAAAACTGGGCTGAGCACATTTAAATAAAACTTTTTGGTGCTTTAATTAAAGTCCATATTTTCATTAATAGATAAATTATTTTAATGAAATAAAGGAATGAAAATTTTTCTAAATTTAACTTTTAATCATTGGCAGCGATCGATATTTTTACAAATTTACAAATTACTCAATGCTTCTAACAAATATGAACTAATAGTGCATTGGTACTCTTTGGATTGTCCACCTATTGCACTGTCAGCATAAGTTCAAATGCCCACGCACAAATTAGCCAATTTTATATGAACTCGTTATTTCTGGAATATTTAACTTTATACAGGCAAAGAAATATGAAACATGACTAAAATTATTCAAGATATGCGTGTAGTTCTCAATTTAACAGTTGGTTTAAAAGGTCATAAGGCAACTACAGATAGTTTTGTCATATTTTATCACCTTGGTGAAAAACTGCCACGTAGAAATAAGCCTAAACTATCACCACAGGTATTGGCAATGAATGGCAGATCGGTAGATATTCAGCATTTTTGTATTTTACCGAGGACATCAATTTTCCATCTAACAACCCTAAAAAAAAAAGTTAATGGATCTTCTCAGCAATTATATTAGATTACATTACATTGGATAAAGCTATAACTTGTTATACTTGCAAAAGAAATAAAATCGATCACCTCAAGTTATATTTAATAATACGTTAGCTATCATGCTAATAATCATGGCTGAAACGAACGCTGCTTATCTATATTGTGACACTCTTTTGAGTATTCAGGTATAAAGCTTACTACGCGCTATATATAAAAAAAAAATACGCAGAAGGTTACCAACAGCATCATTTTCATGAGAAATTGCAAAGAAGATACGTGATTAGACTCAACATGGTCAACAACCGTCTGCTTTAATCTAATCAGTAGAAAGAAATAGTGGACCGACCAAGAGGGAAACCAAAACAAATTGATGTCAATTATGTCCCAAAACTAATAAGAATACACTTAGTCTATCATTCCAGTACCTAAGCAGCATTCTTAATGGATTATTGTATTACCAATGTAACGATAATAAATTCGATAAAAAATTCTTTAGTCATAATAAAATTTAATTTTGATACCTCATTCGTACATTCCTTGTACTAATTTTCCACAATTGATATAAATTTGAAATAAATTCCGACAAAAAAAATACAGATTTTCCTGGGCATCTTAGGAAATAACATATACAGTAGACGTCCAATATAGCGTATAACGATATAACGGATTTCCATTTTAACGAATAGTTTTTTAAGTTGGAATTTTTTCATTGATTTCTCTTAATTGCGAACACTAAAATTGTTCACTGTTCCAAATAGCGATCGCTGTTTAATTCAAAAATATCTGTTGAACTGGAATAACTTTTTTTTTCCCAGTAAAGCTGATTGCAAGTATATACAGCATTCCAAAATCTAGCTAAAATTTTATGAATAGATATGTATGTGTGTATATGAGTAAATAAAAGCCAGATTCTTCAATAAAAAACTCTTCGATATAACAAATTTACGATATTACGACTGGCCCGTGCATTAATAAGTAAGTTACATTGGACATCTACTGTATATAAGCTTTTCAAATACACTTTCGCATAGAAAGTATTGACCAAATGAGTAACTTAATACTTGGGTCAAATTTGACCCGAAGATTGTTAGTGTCAGTAACTTTGAGGATCTTATGAAGGTAGCATCTAATTTTATATTCTATCTTCAAAAAAAAAACTACAAAAAAAAAAACCATTAAAAATGAGTTTGTCTTTTGAATATCCAAGCCTTATACAAATGATACTAATGAGAATAAAAAAAAATATCAATATAAGTAGAGCTCAAAAGCAGCAGAAATGAAAAATCAAACGAAAATTTTTAAGGTGAGGCTTAGATAAAAATTAATCCAATAAAAAAAGCATATAACTTTAGAACAATAAATATGCAATAACCTTTTTTAGCACAAATATCTTGTTTTGAAAAAGAAATAAAATCGGCTTAGCATATTTTGCGCCAAAGCTTTACAAACCGATTTTATAAAAGCAATTTTGTATAACTAGTATAGATAAAGATGACAGCTCTTTCTTGGTTTTGAACAATTTTTTCTTTTATAAGACAGAAATAACAAAAGTCGCTTAGTAAGAAACATTTAAAATATCTTAGTGCGTTTAATCGTCGAAGTCCTGAGTCCCATATTCAAAGTTTCGGCAAAAGTCAATTACACAAATATATGGTTTTATACACTGAAATGGTAGATCATCTCAATCAAATTGCTATATGATTTGACAAATAAAACATACATAGTATGCGTAGAGCTAAAAAATTACTAGGTATACCGTATACGTGATATGTGATATTGAAAAATATATCTTTATACAAATACGGCGATATTATTAGATATCACTTTTGCATGTGTTCTCATTTGTGCTCGTCAACATTTTTCTTGGTAGATTTTCTAATTTTTTTTTTTTTGGTTATGAATAGTTTTTTTTTTATAAAATATCAAATTTTTCTGTACTTACTCCCGTTCGGTTTGTCCATATTTTGGTTTCAAAATAGTTGGTCGCGTTAAATGTACCCTATATGCAGTGAATACAAATTGGAAGATTTTCAATTTTGAAATAAAATTGCAATTTTTCTTCAGTGTAGAAGCAAATGAAAATAGATAAAAATGTTACAGTCGTGTACCTCGCACATAATTCTCTTATTTCAATGCGACGAATTTGCCAGAATTTTAAGCAAGTGCGAAAATCTTCAGAAGCATTGTGTGCAAATACGTGTAAACATTTCTTAAATCTCTTTTTTGGAGTGCCTTTTTTTTGTTTTTTCAAGGAAATAAATAAATTTAGAGCTTGAAATAAAGATATTCTTCTTGTAAATAAATTAAGTATATTTTTGATTACATCACAATGCAGAGGTTGAACTCTTAAAAATAAAAGGCGATAATTTGAAAGCCAAGTTTTGCAACAATACATGTGGTACAGGAGGTAGTGTCACAAAGCATTGACTATTATTTAATATGCCTATTAATTTATTTCATGATCGTTTAAACACATTGCTGTCGTCTGGCGCTCGAAGTATTATTCGACAATACTTATTTCCCAGTTTAAAATTAATTTCGTTTAAGCTCTTTCGACCCAGTGAGCGAGCCTGTTTCATCAACTGAGCGGCTTACCGCCGATATTGCGCTCAGATGATAGTAAACTGACTGTTTAAATAGGCACATTAGAAAAACGCACAGATGAATCAACTTTTTGTGACACTACCTTCCAAACTAATACTGCACGAAAGCAAACATTTGCAAATAGATGTTTTCTTAATTGATTTCAGCAACATACAAAGGAAAATGAGAAAATTATGTCTACAGCGAGAAAATACTGTGCAGAAAATTTAAATATCGCCCAGTTTTAAGTGATGAAAAGCAAAAGAAATTCAGAGTTTTCTGAGAAATCTTCTGAAAGTGGATCATATATAAATTGGAAGTTTGATTTAGTAGGTTCTGCTCTAAAAGAGTTTTTGGTCTTAGTAGGTTCTAGATTGCCATGTCTTGGAACAGTTTCAATTTCATGATTTACGAACTGAACGTACAACTTCCTGTTGCGAAAAATTTAGGTACACAATTCTTTGCAAACGATATACCTAAATTTGGAAGAAATTTTGAGAAGCATAAATTGAGTTAAGCTTAAAAAATTTTTGTAACACGATATTCCATTAAAAAAAGTTGCCTTGAGACGAGCTTGACTGAAGAAATCACTTCAAAATTTTAAGTTTTATTTTTTATGAGGCAATTACTTGGAATAATAATTACATTTTAAGAAAACTATTTTGTTCAGTGAGTCACGAACAAATGCACATTTGTATAAACAAAATTATCCTGTGTTAGCGAATAATGTTTACTCTTCAAATCATTTAATTGTTCGCTGTTTTAGTTGTGGTTTCTTTCTTCTGCCATTGGCTTATTTAGTTGTTGCTGAATTGTATATTGGATGCATGGATAGCAGCTGAAGGTTAAACCGATTTATTAGAAGATTGAACTTAATTACCAAAGATTTATCAATGCGCTTACTAACTGCTACTGCCATACACATATTATTGATAAGTGTGCCTTTTGTTAAGCACGGCGAGTTCATGTTTACTGCTCGCGAATTGAATGGAGCACATTTGCAACCAATGCTATCCATCAAAGAGGATTTTGTCGAACAAGAAAATTGAAATATAGAAAAACTTAAGTCGGCAGTCGCAGCTGAATGCTTAAGAAAATTATTTGTTACTTTAACGATGAGCGTTTACAATAAGAAATATAAAAAACAAAGAAATTCCTATATAGCTGGGGAGCCCAACAGTGGATTTTGAGATTTATTCAAGCGCGGCAGATTAACATATAGGGAATACTTTGCACCCTGCTGAGTATCTCTACCAAATTTTAGCCCTCTATACAGGAGCGACCGCTCGTGTAGGGCAGCCGGTCAGAATAGCAAATAAAAAATCCATAGCTGGAAATAATCGAGCGCGTCAGATTAAGGTTTGTAAGGTTAATTAAGTGCAATTCAAAAATCTAACGATTTGAGCGCGGCTTAAGGTAGAGGGCAGATAACAAACTTGCAAAAAAAAACGTAACCTCAACATTCTCGAGCGCGATCGAATTTTTTTATTTTGAAGGAAGTTATTCAAAAAAAAACGGGAAAAATATAATCTGCCGATTTCCACAAGCCGAAGTATAAAAAATCGACCCTGAAGTTTTGGCTTGTTTGTTTGTGTTTTAAGTTTTGTGAATTATATTTTGTGTGTTGAATATGTAAACTTTTTCAAACGGTCAGACTAAGTAAGCCCCTCCAAATAATCGTCAGATTATGGATCAGTACGACCAGGATACCAAGCTGAGCCATCTGTAAAAATATCTGACACGATCGAGTATCTCGAATAACGATTTTTTGCATTTTCGAAGAGTGTTGCGTCACATCGGAATCGTCAGTCTTTTGAATGGGAGTTTCGTTTGGGATTACTTAACATCGCCCTTGAATATTTGACCCGCTCGAGTAAATTTTTTTCTCCGTTTATACCCATCCGTTTGGCGGCCACCACCATCCAAACCGGCAGATTAATATACCTTCGTCATCAGAGACACGTGGGACATATGCACTATCAATATCTGACGTGCTCGAGTATTTCCAAGTGAGTGTTTTGATTTACATTTTTGAAAGCCTGTAGTCACTTCGTAACCTTTTTTGTTTCTACCATTTAATCTTCAAAATTCAATAGGTTCCCGAAATATGCTGGTTGAAGTGGTCGCTATGTTCGAAACGAAACAATTTGTTTCGGTATCACCAGTTGCCAGACGTTAGGACATTGGTCAGTTCAAGAAACTTTAATACTCCGATTGCGAAACAAGCTGTATGGGCAAATTTAAAATGATTCCTTCATCTGTGCAACAACGATGAGCTTTATATAACCGATCGCTTCGCCAAAATACATCATTTACTAAGGCACCTTAAATAGATGATTCATGCAGTTTGGAACAATCACAACTCATCTTTCCATCGATGAGCAAGTGGTGCCGCACTTTGGCTGACATTCCTGTAAAATGCTTATTCGAGGCAAACCAACACGTCTTGAATTCAAGTGTTGGTGCTTGTGCTCCAGCGATGGTTATCTCTATTTTTCAATTCCATATAGCGAGGCGTCTGTCGCACACGACAAAGCAATCGGACTTGCGGCACAAGTAGTGTTGGAGCTACTTCATAATGTAGAAAATTCCGAAAACCATCGAGTCTACTTCGATAGCTTTTTCACATCGCACTATTTGCTGTTGCTCCTGAACGAGCATCAATTTTTCGCTTGTGGCACTATTCGGAAAAATCTTTTGAGCGTTACCATAATGAAGAACGGAAAAATATGAAACAAGGCGAATTCGATTATCAATTCAATAAAATTCACAAAATATTATTGTTTCGATGAACCGACAATGCAGACATGACCATGGCCACAAGCTACGAAAACTTGGAGCCAATGTAAGCACCCACTAATACGTTCGCAAGACCAAGAAAATAGAACCACAAAACCACATTAGATCAACACAGTCGGTACATATTGATTTGGCTTGGGAAAAGGTGGTGATGGAGGCCATCAGTCATAGTTCCAACACATATTTTATATCAGAATTTCACATAAAATTTGGCCTTTCCGCATGGATTGGTGAAAAAATTGTTTTTTTCGAAATTTGGTCCAAGGTAGTCATTCTGTGGCCGGGGCCATCACGAATTATTTTAGGAGTGAACTTTCTACCTTATTCATCGATTGGTGCAAAAAAGTTTAAAAAATAGATCCAAAACGGTCTCTTCCTGGGTTCGGGGTCGTTCAAACTATGTCAATAGTCCACTTTGGACCTTTCCTCAACGATTAAAATCCATTTTCAACCTTTCCTCATCGGAATAGTGCCGCCAACATTGATTTCCACTTATTATTTTTATTTCGTCGCTCCAAAAGTTCAAAATATTTTGGTTGCAGATTTTCGTAGCAAGCGACGGCGCTTTGTAGCTTGCCGACGCTCCCGTCGCGCCACGTCAAATCGCTTTGCAGTAAACACTTCCATATGCACGCATGCATTTGAACAGCAGGAGCGGGAAGCTGTCGTGTAGCGCTAAAAAAAACACTTCGCAGTAAACGCTGCCTAAGATTTTTTCGAAAACCTATCGTCATGAAGTAATTCAGACTTAGCGTGTCTAAAACCATCGAAAAAGTATAGTCTGGCTTCTTGTCTTAAATTCTGTAGGTCTGTGTTATTTTCACTAAGCAACAATCCAACGAAATAAATTTTGTTTCAGTGACAATTTAATTGAGTGCTTCAGGATACACAAAGTCATTGGAAATGTTAATCCCTCTATTGAGTCCACTTTATTTTTCCAAGTGCTCGTTCAAATCAGCTCTATTAATCATGTGCAGTTTGGTTGTATCACCTTATATAGCTGCTTGCGTTCTAACAATCTGACTTGCATAAGAGGTGCCATACCCACTTATGAAATTTCTTCTATTTTTATCTAGTATAGGATTTTTCAATAGAGACGGGAAGATGAAATTTAAATTTTTTTGTTTTATTTGAAAGACATTCTGGATGACGACCGCGGCTTCACTGAGTGATGCGCATTCAAGAGGTCTGATTTTAGGTGACTCTGGCGTATAGATCAGGCTGAATTTGAGTGATGGCACGGGAAATGTTGAGCTTAAAGTCACTGGCCGTTTGCAGCTTATTGGTTTAGACTGGACTGGACTTAAGAAAATGCCACCAGAAAAACTCTAACAATGGGCGCAATGCGCGCATCATTCCACAAGAACACCCATTTTCATAACAAAGTTTTATCATTCGCCGCTGTAATTTTCCATGGTGATTTATCTCTAGGAATAAAAAATAAAAAAAAGGATAAACAACGGATAAAACAACATATCCCTCATGAACTGTCAAACTCTATAATACCTATTGAAAAACTCTAACTCGTCGAAATTATTCCGAATATTTGTGTGAAGTAAATAACTCTCTCAGCATACGGCTTTTAAGTTTTGCTTGTATGGGAGGTGCCACACCCTCCGCTCACTTTTTGACTACAACTTGTCTAAACCATTCTTATTATCTAGTAACGGAATCCCTCGATATGGTAATTTAGACTTTTTGCTTGTTTTCCGCAATTTCCCACATTTTTGTCGAAACTTAATTAGAACATTTGTGGAACTTATGTGAAGTATCGATGCATTTGCACGACGTACAGCGTTTTGAAGTTTTTAGTTTGCAGAAAGGTGGAACCTCCTGTCGATTGGTCACATTCTTCTTGTTTTCTTTATCTCCTCACGCAGTATTGGGACTCCACAACACTCAACCAATCAGCACGATCAGAAGCGAGTTAGTTCGCACCAATATTTCTCCGATTCACGTTTTTAATGTTCCAGCGATCGTTTCTTAGATGATTTAGGATTGGTCATCTGCTCATTTCTTTCGTAGGATTTTTTATTTTGGATATTTAGCTTAGTAGTTGTAGATATAACCACGATGACGAACCGATTTAGTCCATTCTCAATCCAATATAAGTAGTTGCCAGCCTATTGAACTATACCGCTTCACTTCCCGTAAAACATAGACATATGAACCAAAAAGGCGATATTGACATTAGTAGTGGCGCTGATCAATAATACGTAAACTTACTTGAACCTGGCATCTAGCGTTTCAAATGGAAGGGCAAAGTGAAAAAACCCCATAGAATCATAAAATTTCCGTGTGTACAATATACGTATGTATGTATGTGTTGACATTTTGATGCCACTCACATAAATGTTCAATCATCACATTGAGACTGCCTCCAGCGACTTTCATCACAAAACGCATAAATTGGAAGAGTTATCGACATTCAATTCGTATGAAAAATCACTTGCTTGAATGGGCTTTCATTAGGTAGCTCACTTAAGTTTCGTAATGCCCGCCAGTGTATTTAGGACACAAATGCGCATTCTTTCAATTCAGTTACTTGAGGGACTATTTGGCAGCTTACACCTTCGCTTTTTTGAAGCAGCTGAGCTCGTAACATTGTTAGCTGCCATTCATAACTGAAGTAAATCAATTTGCTGTTCTCTTTTTTTTTTGTGGCGCAATCATTTCGCTACTATTACTTTTTGAAACGACCACAGGCGGAATGGGGGTGAAAGTTAAGTGTTTTTAACTTTTTCTATCGCACAATTGCATGGCGGAAATTCAATTTTCCACCAATGAAAAGAACAGTTTTACAACCAGCACAAAATCCACAAAGTATCAATTTAATCCATTCGTATAATAATCCAATCCACAATTCTGTTTTGAAGTTTGTTTATGATGCTTTGGCGCTTAACAATAATAGAAACTTTGCTTCTTGCGAACTCACTCCTACACATTTATGGAATTTATGCTGCGACATGGGTTTATGCTGTGTTCTGGGATATATACGAAGGCAAAAGGATATATGGTGAAAAATATTTCTTTGTAAATTTAATTTTTTTTATTGAACTATATCTCGATCAAATATATTCAATAAAATTTTTAAGTCAACATTATAGTGTGATAAAACTAGGCTAAGTTAAAGGGTTTCAAGAAGTATGTATGATCATTGGGAATACTTCAACATGTACTCGCAGTTCTCGTAAAATCACTTATCTTTTTCGTGTTTAAGTCGTACTTCCTGACGCAATTTATTAATTGCTTTCCGGCAGCAATTACTAGCAATGAATTGTGGTAACAAGTTCTGAAAATTCAAGAACTATAGGAATCCATCATAAACGAATGCTCAGACTACAAATCGGTGGCAGTTGGTAGATTCGCGCAATGAAGCTTCTGACACTTTAATGATTGTCGGCCTAGACGAAGACTTAAATTAAACAGTTTACGATAATGCCTTTATATATAAGGTTGAATTATTAGATCTATAACTTTTGAACGTATAGCCAAGCAGCCATTAAGGCCCTTGGTTCTAATATTATCAATTCCCGCTTGGTCCTAGATTGCAAGAAATCACTATGTGGAATAAGCGGAAAGTGCAACTTAACCGTGTGTTGGGTTCCATGACATAGCAACTTCATTGGCAACGTAACTGCAGATGAGCTTGCTAGGAAAGGCTATAAAATTCACATAATATTTGAACCTAATATTATGAAACCACTAGCCTTTATAGGGGCCAATATTGATTCAAAATGTATAAATTGGGCCAATATGAGATGGTCTAACATGACAACATGTTGTACGTCGAGGGTAATCTGGCCATATTATGATGCTAATAGAATGTGAAAAGTGATCTCATCAGACAAACAAACCTTTAGAGTCTTTGTCGGTGTTGTCACAGGACACTATTTAATGGGCAAGCATGACTCAAAACTAGGGCTTTCTGACGTTGGAGTATGTGTAGAAGCTGCCCAGCGCTGACAAATCGGCGTCATAAAGTATTCGGATTCCACTTCTTCGACTCTCTTGCAGACGTCGCTAACAAAAAAAAAGAGTCCAAAATCCATTTTGAAGCTTATAAAAATTTCGAAATGGTTTGTTGAGGTTAAAAACGATGCTATAAACAGGGTATACAATGTGCCCACTTACGGCCTAAGATATGATGACTTAGAGTTGCATGACTTTAGCTAATTTCATAAATTTAATGTAACAAAATTTGTATGACTAATTTCAATAAACTGTTACTGATGTAAGAGTGATATGGTTTGGTTAATCTTTGCCCAATAAATATCCGAGGTAGGGTTGGGTAAGAACGAGGCCTCATCAATATGGGCCTTCCTGTAGGAAACGTATTTACATAACGGTATTAAAAATTTTGTCATGATACGATAGTCTTAAAAAGAGACAAGATGAGCGCACCAGGGGAATTAAAACAACAAATTGTCGCCGGCTGAGTATTTTTTTACCGTATATGCCAATTTTACATATTTGAAATCGCATTTTAAAGTTTGCGATGGAATTAAAACTAAACTAATCTACTTCTCAGATTCTCATCGAGTATTGTTTTTCCCTCATTTGTCATCACGAAATCAGGATCTCTTATGCTATCGTCGGTGTCTTTAAGAAAAATGATTTATTAATTTGCTTAAGATTTATATATTTAAAGCGTTATATTTACCAAAATTATGTTCCGTTAAGGTAGGCGCATCAAACTCTTCGTATACTTCCTTATTTGGTATGATTTCGTCAGTAAAAAAAACCGTAAAAATAAATGGAAAATTTGTTGTACATCCAAACTTTTGGCGTTGAAGACATTCCAATACTACGACTAGCTTTTTTAGGGGATATACGATAAAAATCATACTGAATAAATCAGAATTCGTAAGTAATAGGTCAAAATGGATAAAAGATTGGGAAAGAGCATGCTCGGAAACATAAAGCTGCATCCCAAGGTAAAAAAAAAAGTGTTTTGGCGCTTACGGCAAAGCAATACTCAGTCGATGTCGTGTTCCGTGTGTTAACGTGTACTTTGGACCAATACATGGAATGTACCTTAAACCGGTAACAATTACATTGTATATCTGTGTCGTGAAATGTATTACGAGTGTATTTCTTAAACATTCCTAGGAGCAAAAATTACGGTTGCGATAAAGTAGGTAATTCAAATGGGAAAGTGAAAAGTTGGTAAATTTAGACTCGTGGTTCGAGGTGTAGTCTCCTGTGGTCCAAGGTACAATGGTTGGTTGTACCTTGGACCACTTTGGCATTCTAAAGCAAATCGTCTTTTACATAGGCTTGGGAAAAAATGCGGTTTTTTGTCTTTAAGCCATGATAGCTGAAATATAGAGACGTCTGAAAAAAAAATCAGCCATTGTTTGGAGATAGTAAATAGGTACATGCACTTCCCTTAAATTTCAATATATAGGCGTTTCCTTAAGCGCTGTAATAGAACTAAATAGAAAGAAAATTAGCGGTGGTCCTACGTAAGATATGGCTCAGAGCTTCGCTCCGCTAATTTATTTAAATTTTCAAGCATGATAACGTCGAAAGAAAAGCTTTGAGTTGTGATTTAAACTCAGTCAGTACAGATCTAATATTAGTTCTACTGTGGAACCGAAACAAACTTGGAATTATATCTATAATTAACTTTAAACTGACACGCAACTTAGACAAATAGAGTACACTGCTTCTATACAGTTCAGGGTATATTTAAATATATGTAGAATACACCATATATGAACTGCACCAAAATGTCCAAATTTATTAAAATTATTTTTAAATTTGTTGTTGGTGCAAACATTAATTTTATTGCACAACAACAGCAGAGTGCTGGTGGTAGTTCATACTCATTTACTTTACTATTGTGCTATGACACAAAAATCTGACTATTTTTCCCCCTTACGGGATACATTTGCCTTTGCTTGATTATCTTCTTCCGAAAAAAAAGGAAAATTGTTTTCTGTTGTTAAATGTTTTGCAGAGGAAATAAAATAAACCGAGTAAATTAGATATTATGGATACATGTACGTGCGATACCAAGTCAGGAGCTTTAGTCCTTACATCGCACAAGCACAAAGTTATGATTATTTGTAAGGATTTATTTGGTTATGTGGAGAAAAATAAAATAATATCCTTATTTAACATGAAGTGAAACAACAACAACAACAACAACAATAACAAGATATCAACTGTAAATATTGCTTCGCGTACCAGCTGCGCTGTGGTTTTTTACTTGGCGTTGTAGCGTAAATTCACTGTGGTTGAGTGAAACTTTTAATTCGTTTAAAAGAATTGCCATGGGCGTGAAAGACGCCATAATGAAGCCAATTCTTTTGGTGGCGTGGAGCTTTTCGCAAGCATGTGAAACCGTGGACAGCATGTGTGAAAATATGCGAAAAGTTATTTTCTGCAATAAAAATAGTGAGAAAGTTCTGGAGGAAGTTGTATGAAAGTTTCAGAACTTTAGTGTTGATTAAAATGTATTTACTCGAAATTATTTTGGCAGAAAAAATGAGCATAATAATATGTATATAGCCTATTTATGGCCAGCTCGCGTATTCAAGGCGTCGGGTTACCAGATACTAAAATGAAAAATTAGGTTATAAATAATCAAAAGTTCGTATTTTTGGAAAAAAAGTCCGGTCACTGACAATGTTGTGTTTTACAATCCAGACAGAATAAACTACTAATTGTTGAGATTTTTCCTCATTAAATATTTTATTAATCAAAACCAAATGTTCGTTAATTATTGTATACATACATACATAGGTTCATATATAAAGAATAATAATGAGTTTTCATAGATAAATATGTTTTTGTAAACTTTGTAGAATAGCGCTCCGCAGTCAGGTCAGTTTCATGGCTCTATTTTACGTCGACGTCTTTTTTTTACATTTCTTTAAATTTTTATATTAAAAGTCTATTCTCCGGATGGATTCTGATCCACAGTACGAAGCAGCTGTATGTACGCTACCCTAACTTCTTTAATATTCAAAGCTTTTATTACGACAAATTCGCTCAAAAACAAAGTTTTAACCTGCGATTTTGTTAAAGCTCAAAATTAAACTTGCAATGATATATTTTATTTAAAAATAATCAAGATATATCATTTCGAATTAGTATCTTACGGAAATTTTACATAACATTATCTATCTAACTGATCTTCTCTTATACTGACCACTGCATAACCTTGTTCGGATCTATGTCAAATAAGTCGCTAAAAATAACTAATTTTCCTGAATGTTAAATCCCAACATCTCAAATTCAAATGTCAACTTGTACAAAATTATGTACGATCTATGTACTATAATGGATATGTGTTACATGAAAAATAAATTAAATACAAGATATCTTATTTTGGTAAGTCTTTTTCACGACTTTTAATTTTAGTTCGCAGTTAGATTTTGTAAATTATATCATCAAACAGTAACTAAAAACTTCTAACCTATTATGCTGTTTGACCACTTCCAGATCCGAATGATATTGATGGCATAATGCCCAAATGTCAACCATATCCTAGAACAGCGTCGACAGAGTTGTGGCTTTTAGTTAACACTCCATTGGGAAAACAGCTGGTTAGTCTCATTCGCACCCAATGGGTTCAGCCGGACCCCTATGTATTTTCAGTTAATCATATGTAAATATTGCGTTTTTGGTACTGCGCTTGAACATATGTGTATACTCACCAGCCCGGTAAATAATTTCGGTTTATCTATTTTCGCATTGGTGTGTGGCTTATAAATATATTTATTACCTGCACAGGTTAAAGTACTGAAAAAAAAAATCCTTTCTTTTTTCTTTGCAAATTTTTCGTCTTATTTTTGAATATATCAATCGTATCTATGAGTTTTAAAATGAAATATGATAAAAATTATGTCATGGACATTTACGCATGCAACTATAACAAATATAGTTAACTTTGGAGTGTTGTTGGCTTATTGGGTACTGGATTGAAATCCAAATAGAGATGAGAATAGAACAGGTCGGAATAGTTTCTTTCACCTTAGAGACGCTTCAATGGCTTCTGTTTTTGTATTTTGAATGTTTTTCTCTAGCTCATAAATTTTGTCGACTATTGCTTGATCAACAACCACCGCGTATTCAAAGTATTGACGCATTTAAAGCTAGCTTCATTGGAATGATCTTTATTTCTGTTTCCGGAATCTGTGCCTCGTCTTCACTGACATTTCCAGCAATACATGTGAACAGGTGTGAACCACAATTCTTAACGATATCGTCGTCGGTTTGTTCTCCAGCGGTAGTTACGTCGTCGTCAATTTGAACGAAATCTTCGAAGCTCAGCAGTAACGTATTGGATTCGTGAAACACAAGCTTAGTCCATTCCTCGTTGTTAGGTCCAACTTTAATTTTCCGTTTTGACTTGATGCAGAACAGAACTTTCCTTCGCAATTGATAATTATAAACTGAGTAAGTCCGACAAACAGGACGGTACACAGGCACACGTGTCCATTCGAAAAGAATGCGATAAAATAATAACATTATTTAGTTCTACGATATTGACGAGAAAACAATACAAAAACAATCGTTGGAAGTTCCACGAAAGTTAAGAATGAGTCATATAATAGCCGTTGTTAAATTTGTAAATAAAGCTCGACTGTCGCTTATAGAGGTAAAGATAATAACCCCGAGGTTTCTGTTTCTCGCTAATAGAGGTTTTGGGAGCTTGAAGTGACGGGTCCTGGCTATTAATCTCACTTATAGAGTTTTCTCACTTAACCAGTTCTCACTTATCCAGGTTTGACTGTATATGTAAATATTATAGGCTAGTCGATTAGTTTCTATAATGTTGTGGAAAAATTGTCAGCCACAATGATTCAAATTGAACTTGCTGCATCGATTCGCGAGATGTAGCAAAACATGTGCATGTGCATACAAATATAAACATGTTCACTTATGTACAATTGCACGCACTGCTAAGAGCATATAAGAAGCAGTTGTATTCAGTTTGAATAGAAATTATCTTGAGAAAATAAATAACACGAATCAAAATATTCCAATCCCTTTGATTTTCATACAAAGTACATAATAGTCCAGCTGGACCAATTGGGTACGAATGTGATAAGTACACCACAAAGTGCTTATAGTTACCTTTTCATAGATTTTTTCGTCCTAATTTTTTTTTAATAGACGGCTAATAAAGTTTTGGGAAGGTGCACAAGATTGCAAGTTGCTACTTTAATTAGAAATATATTTAAATTACAAATAAAATCAAAAAAGGTCCTTCCACCTTCCAGGCCCTTTTGCCCAACTGAGGGTTAAATAAGTGGGTGGTGATAAACTGTACTCGTAATAGAAAAAGAGATAAAAAATAACTTGGAACACGAAGTAATCTCAGAAATAAATACTAAGTGCTGAAGTGTTCAAATTGTGCCCTCTAACGCTGTTGAAAGTTTTAGTATTTGTATAGAAATTTTCCATTCTTGTTTTCAATACCTCCAGCGGTATGCAATCTATTTCTTGACGAATGTTTTCATTTAGGACTGAGAGGGCTTGTGATATGTTTATATAAACCAACTACTTACTTGGCGTTAACTAATAGAAGATATTTGGTATGATCAGGTAAACTGATTTTGTGTGCCAATGAAAATTACCAGCACACAACACATCCTGGAAAATGTATTTCCCACAAATACAAAGCCAGCCAGTGTACCCTTTCAGTAAAGTTGCGTCACTCAGTAACTTTTATTTCATTATCTGAATTATGATCAAACTCAAGGCCAAACTATGTCGTCGATATTACAGTGCAATCGAAACGATCACAGAAAATTTTATTTGCGATTTATTTATCTACTGTTTGGTATTTCGATTTACTCTGATTTTATTTGTGGTTTTGCGCACAAGAACTCGATTGACTCGCAACGTGACGAGTGGCTTGATGGTCGTTTGGACTGCACTCATGCAGATATTTAATAGATATTTGTAATTTGAAATATTAAGCAAATATGGTCGTCCCATGAAGTCCTAAGGAGATGTGACTTAAACACAGCCATCAAATGTCAAAGTACACATTATCCAGTTAGAAAGAAAATATATTTATCCTTACGAACTGAATATGACTGGAAAAATTAGAGAATTTGGACAAATAGATGTGGCAACTTCTGTAGAAGTAATGCCCTTAGGCCACCACATATTGTTTTCTATGGCAATATAATAAACAAAGATGTTGAAAAAAACCATCAAAATGAAAACCAAAGTGGCAGTTAGGTCTATTATATAAAATAGTAGTTATAATTCGTCAAGAAAAGACCCAGATGCTAATGTTAAAATCATTAAGTGTATGACTCGGTCAACGAGTTAAAACGATGTCTCTTTTGATTCCTGTTGCTATTGATTGCACACAATTTGCAAATACTTTAAGCGTCCTCTATTGTAGTGGAATTTTTTTTTCACGGTTAAAACGCTTAAGTAAATTGATAAATATACATACAATATTTTCATGTATGTAAGTATGTATGTAGGTATTGATCGCACTACTTCTTCCTTTATCCAACTGTTTCATAACTTACGACGAGTTGTCTTTCCTTTTTAAGTAGCGCAACTCCATTGTTTTTTTAACATGTAAATGAAGATTTACTATGTCAAGCTGACTGCATTGGACCTTTCTTAATACTTACACATTCACACACACAAACACGTGCATACGTCAGCGTTACCAGCCATTGTCTACGCAACATATAAATAAGTCTGAAAAAGTATCCACCTTCAGACGTCTGCGTTTGGCTAAGTCGCAGGCTCTGCTGGCTCACATTGAATTAAATTGTGTTAGTGGTAAATCAAGTCAAGGCAAAGTGAACATGGATGGTGGCGTGGCGCTATTATGGGAAATTATTTATGAGGTCCTTGGGAGAGATTTCCGGCCTGGCTTTTCAGCTCCTTGAGCAACTACTCAAGCAGACTTAAGGGCAGCAGCATTTCTTTGGGGCGTTTATTTTAAAACAAGTGCGCCAGAAATTTCAAATGCACGGGGTGAATCGTTTTAATGTACGGGTACGAGAATATGGCACAGAAAGCATGCACACCATGTGCAGCATCTTCTTGCTTCATGCAGTCAATTTAGTTCCTTCAACGCAGTCATGACTGATTTTTTTTTTTGTTACTGCTGGCGTTCTTACTGCTACTGCTGGCGATGCTAAGCTGGCAGGCTGCAAAGTGCACTTGACAACAACAGCAACACCAACGGCAAGAACATTGAAAACGACGTGGATGGATGTGTTTTGTAAAACAGACTTCCTTTAGCTGTAGCTCACATATGTGTAAATGTATATTAAGGAATTTGAGCAGTTAAGGGATACGTCAGATTGCAGATATCATGTTATTAAAGAAAATTTTCAACATTCGATACATTTCAAAAGTTTGAATCAAATTCATAAGTTTTTCAAGTAAGTGTTAGGTATAAAATTGCTATGTTATGTTTAAATGGATATATATATTTGTTTTTTAAGATTTACTTAAAACTTTCACCATATTATGATGTCGCCAGATCCACTTATATAAACACCTCTCGTGACATCTTCCGGGCAATACGATTATCTACGAAAAAGTTTTAGGTTAAAAATAGCGCTGGGATATATTAAAGAGATGAAATAATTGCAAGTATGTTAGACTTACTCGCTGTGTCGGATTTTCTACCCTTCTAATTCTTCTTGTGACCTTTATCTCCTGACGGAGAATTGGGTCTCAACAAAAATCTTCCAACGAGCACGATAATTATCGAGTGCCTTCAATTCTCCCCAACATTTGCCCGATTCACTTATTTCCTGCTGCAGACAAGGTTCCACGATGATCTAGGCTGCATTTTCTGCTACTCTGAGGATTCTACTCCAATGCTTGCCGGCAGACTTCAATTGGTGATTTCCGCGACGTGTGGCGAATTCATTTCGACTTTCGTCGTTTGATTTGAATGGAATTCGGATCTTGACATCACCTGATAAGCAATTCGGATATAGGACGGCCGCATTTTCCGCCAGCTTGAGGATTATTTTCCAATGCTTGACGCAGACTTCAATTGGTGATTTCCGCGACGTGTGCCCAATCCATTTGATTTTTGTCGTTTGATTTGAATAGAAGTCTAATCCTGACGTAATGTGATAAGCAATTCGACTTGGAAAATTATTCTAGGCCACCAAATTTTCAGAATTCGCCGAAGACAATTATTGGTCAATCTCCTGTAAATTGTATAGCAGTGTGTTGTTTTTTAACAAGATTTCACAGCCGTACAAAAGAGTTGTTTTCACGTTTGGCTCAAGGATTTTGAGCTTCGTTGTCGTTGATAAAAATTAAAACTGCCAGATATTACGAAGCTGAGTGAAGGTAACTTTCGCTTTATTGGTTCTGGCATGGATGTTATTATTGGTGCCGCCATTAGGGTAGTAAAGTTAGTGAAGGTAACCACTTCTTCTATGCTGGATTCGCCTATCATGAAGCTATTGATGCCACTTGTTGGGCGGAGATACATGATTTTTGTATTATGAATATTGATTTTCAGACGTGGTAATTGAGTTTTTCTTGCATGTTTGACTGCTTGGTGCCAAAGAGGCAAATGTCATCATCATAAGTGAAGTCTTCCAGATGTTCGTTGAAAGTCCAAAGAAAGCCGCAATTTGTAGAGTTTAGATCTCTGCCGAGGATATCGTCAAGTACTATCAGAAACAAGATTGGTGACAGGAAAAAAACCTTAACGCACACCTGAGACGGACTCAGAAAGGTCAGGTATACTACATTTTAAAACTTCGTATTGAGCTTTGATGAGATTAATGATCTTGGGTCTTTTCAATGCATCTGAGATGGAATTTAAGTAGATGCTGTCAAACGCAGTACTGCAATCGATGAAAGTTAGATGTAATGATTTATCTGCTCCACGATAGTTCGAGGAGTATTAATTTGATGAAAACACGATCTATTCGGGTGAAATCCTGCCTATTGTTTTCGGATAAGTGGTTCTACATTTGCGCTGTCTCTGATCAATAGGATTTCGGTCAAGATCTTGGATGGAATTGATGGAATCATGATGCCGCTACAGATCTGGCATAGCGATAAGTCCTCTTCTTTTGCAATTTTTACTTAAGTTTCTATTAGCCAATCTTCAGAAATACGTTCTTCTTCGCGAATTTGGGTATGGTAAGGCTACATAAGATCAGCGACGAACTCCGGAAAAGCTTTTAACATTTCGGCAACTGTACAATCTGCACTCGATGCATCTCTGTCAGTGAAGGCAGGCACAAGCCAGATATCCAGCCCTCATAAATTGAAAACTATTGGATTGATTTTAATCAAATTTGTTAATTTTTAAATGAATAAAACAGGAACATCGTTTTTGATAGATCGAGAATCAGATATCCTTTCATTGGCACTTTAAATAAAAAAAAACGTTTTTTCTTATAAATAGTAGTTCGTTAGAAAGATCTATTTCAAACACTTTTTATAAACCCTATATAATTTTCAATGCTGAACCAGAACCAAAATCTGGGATAAAACTTTTTGTTTCGCTTTTGGTTTTTGAGCTTAATGTTATCAACTGTGATTTTAACCCTTTCAATGCTCTTGTACCAAGTACACGAAGTGCTCTGAAACTTTTCTAAGTGCACAACAATTAAGAAATCATTTCTGTTTCAATTCGCGGTACACTTACAGGTTTAGTATTTTGTCACTGCGCAAAGTGGACCCAAATTGAGCTTTTTGCTATGCTAGATAGAGAATTTCTTATCGGAAATGAACAATTATTTTTTTTTTAATAGAGCTTACCGAAATATCAACAAATCCCTGGAGCCCGAATTCAAAAAAAAAAAATTATTTTAAATTGAAGGACAAGAAAATATTTAAACTCAAAACAATAAAAAGCTAATATTTTGTTCAAAAATCGGGCTCCGACGATTTGAAGGAAAACAAATGAACAAGCTCTAGTATTTCTAGTGTTATCAAAATAAAAAATATCTGTATCATCTATTATGTCATTGTTAACATATTTCGACTAGAGCGCTAGACAGTGGTCTTAAGTAAGTTTTTTGGTGTATTTCTTATAGGAACTTGCCTTATCTCATCCAATTTCTGTCACACTAATTTCTGCACTAAATTTCAGGCATGAAGACCACTGACGCTTAGTCTCTGAGATTAAAACTTAGACGTAAATTTTATAAAATATTACAGAGGCTTACTAATTCACTTAACTCGTATATTTCGTTGAAAACACCAATGGTGCTATAGATCGATACATTTTCGACATCACAACAAATACCAAAATTTGCTCAACTTACAAAAGCTCGAGCGGTAGGAGCATTACAAGCTGATCGTCGTCATTGCACTTCAAATTCTGCACTACCCCACAGTTAGTGTATATCAGAGCAGTTTGGGGTGGGAAAAAAATATACAACTAAAAATCTTTTTAAATCGCAACGAAAGCAAAAGCCAAACAGAAAGCAACCCACTCAAAGCAGTGAAATTCTTGGGAAAAATGCAACTCTAGAGGTCACAGAGCTGATGGTGGGTCTATGGTGGTTGGTTGAACGGGTTAGTGACAACGCTTCCTCATTTGAAATAATGTTATTCAATTCACGCAAAGTGACCGTAAATTCAATTTGAGAATAATGTGGGTTTATTTCACATACGAGTGCTACTCACTGACGTCGTCGTCGCGGCAGTGGTCGCAGTCCGTGAACTGTGCGAAAACTTAAAAGTTTTAAGTGTGAATACAAATTGATAGCGCAATGTTGTACTTCAGTAGCTACAATAACAGTTTTCACCCTTCGCTTTGGGTGCGATGATGTGGGGGAGGTAGCAGTTATTGCTGAAGTCTTTCCGTTGAAAGTTATATCGAGAGATTTGAATGCATTCGAAGTAGGAAGAATACTTACAATAATGCTTTGCAACGCTGGATGCGAATAACTTTTATGTATTTTTTAGTTGCTATTAATATTTTCAACTGTAACGGGTGATTTTTTTTTTTTTTGAAGTGTTAGAACTTTTAATTCAAATAAAACGACAATCAATTGAGATATAAAACTCTTTAATTCATAAAAAAAAATAAAATGGCCATTTCGGTGATATGTCCACCATGGCAACCTCTGACGAAGCGCATTCAAGCAATTTGGGCAGCACTCCAAAAAATCGTCCATGATGCTAAAGAAGTCAAAGTTTTTGTACACCAAAGATTTTAGTACAAAAAAGATGAAAATAAAATCTGTATTTTTCCAAATTTCGTTAAGTTTGTTCACGTGGGGCTTGTCACGCACAAAAGAAAGTTTCTCCTCAAACGAATAGCTCCCCCCGTGCTCTTGGTAGCTGAAGATAAAATATCCTACAACTGGCACTGCAAGCACGCTTAGTCAATTGTTACACATTGATATGGGGTATGTCACACCCTACCTTGTGGACCGCGTTGCTAGAAAACTTCAGAAAAGAATAGGTGGAAGCTCTGAAGGAACGTCTGATGCATTCAGAAGATTTTATTTTGAGTGATCTTGGGGCAAAGACGGGAAAACAATATATAACTGCTCCGACTAGTCCATTTGCATGAAACATGCAAATTATACTGCAAAATGTGCATACATTCTGAGAAGATTAATTAACTTTTATATAAAATCTCACGTAATATTATCTTTACAATATTATTATTTTGTATATATATTATTTATTAAAAGCATAACTTTATTAAAAGTATTCTACTGTATTCAGTTATCTGTTACTTGGCCTTAATGAGAGCTCTACGAACTTTTTGAAATAAATAAATCTAACAGTTTATTTTTCTGATGGCTATTTATTTCAAGTTCAGTACACAATACATTTCAAACTTTAAAATATGTGTAAAAAATATTAAATAGCCATATATGACATAACATTGTTCAGAAGATTTGGGGTATTTCACACCCCACGTCATTGGCCGTATTACATTTTCGAACCTCATTGACTACGTGTTAAACGCATTTCCTACTGTAGCAGCCGCTACCGTTAAAACAGTTTACCCTGTACTACAGGGAGATAAAAAATGCAGTACTGGTAAAAACAAATAGAAAAGTGAAAATCGAACCAGAGATTCGCGCCACTTTTCAATCCCCGCGCTCTAGAAACGGCGAAAGATCAGTCGAAGTTAGCATAGTCGAATAAAAAGTTGCAAAGATGACTGGATGCCTTATAAAGCAGAAAATTAACTCGCATTTTGTAAACTGCTGTAAATTAATAGAATATGATAGCACATGGGCTCTTAGTCTTAGTATTGCAATCATATCAGTGTTTTGGCCTTGCAAAAAGTGGAAGAATGGTTTTCGCATATCTCGTTTCAGATCCACATGTTTTTGGCAGATATGACTTCGTAAAATTATAAAGAAAGAACAGTCCGTCTAATTCTCCAATCGAAGATTTTGTGGTTCAGGAAGTCAATTCAATTTGGACACACATTAAGACATTAATAGAGATCGTCGACCTTCACCTAATCCAAGGAATCGTAATGAGTTATAAGGTGTTGTGGTATACTCTCTCCTTCTCACTTGCATTCTCCCTCGAAACTACTGGGAATCCGGCGCTCCGCTGCTTATCTTCTGTAGCAATTCCGTCATAGCTCTCTTTAGCTTAAACTTGTCTTTGTGCACTTCTGCTGGAACAGGTATCGAAAGGTGGCTTGCTGTGATCCCTTATTCAAAGTCGCGCTTTCTTTGTAGATTATACATCATTCTATGTCAGAAATTTTGCACGCACAAACTAAGCCCATCATATTTCCGCACCGGCTCCGAACTCGAATTGCTCAGGAACTTGATATAATTTGGATGGACAAAGCTATTGGTGATTTTCTCGACAACTACAAACGAATGCAGGATTTACTACTGACTTAGTAAGACGTGGTAAGCCACGACTTCATCCGTATACCATCAGAAATTCAACCACGATCATCTAAAACTTAAACCTCACCGTAGACATTCTGACAGTGCCATCTTGCGATTTCTTGGCAGATTTTTCATCTTTTTTTGTGTGACATATCACCATCGCGATGGGTTGAGCTGTGAACTTTAATTAAATTTTGCATATAATTTTGTGGGTTTTTAGTCAGAGCTATGAGTAATAAAGTAATAAGGGTTCAATCAATTTCACAAATTTTGCAGAGATTCCATCAATACTAACTGGATATAAATTTGTTTTGTAATGAACTGAGCTATCTTATCTTCCCTAATGATTGAGAACTGAAAAACATACACTTGGCGATATTTTTTTGATAGCAAGCAAGTCAGCTATGTTCACCAACCTCATGATACTGACGCCAATGTTCGTCTTGTAGTTCTTACCCAACAAAAGGCAAATATGAGACACCTTCAGGTATACGAAAAGTTTACAACGAAAAGCAAATTCTTGGAACCATAGTTTAAGCCCAAGAGCAACTGCTAAAATCTGCTACATACTTCCAAATATTTTAACAATAAATGTCACATCTTTTCTTTTAAGAGGAAAAAATTCACCAAATTCCGTATTGTTATGTAAATCCTGTAAAACGGTATGAAGGTAAGAGTACGTACTCGTACATATGTCAATCACTTACTTACACATACAATGTACATCACTCTGTCAGTCGCTTTACTCGGCTTTTTACTAAAATAAATGGCGCAAATACCTACGTTGAAAATATGCTAATGTTTCAGCATCAACAAATTTTAACAGCGAATTATAATCTCTCTCCTTCCTTCTTTTTAGTGCTAAAATACGTCAACGCATTTATATCAACAGTGCAGAATCCACGTGAGAGATGGCAATTGAACATATCAATGATATGCCTACGACAAAATGATATTTAAGTTGAAAACTTCAATTTCAGAGAAAGTCATTCCCTGCTGAGCTTATAGTTGTGGGAATAGAGCTGGGAAGTTTTTCAAATGATCTGCCGCCTGATATGACATTTAAGTACCAGGGCCTTATATATATATGTTTTAACCGAATTTTTGACCGATATATCTTTATACGTTAAGAATAATTAATACAGTAACAATTACTTTTACATTACTTCATAAGACTAAATTGGTATTCATTAAGGTTGGTGGCTAGAACTAATGAAGCCTTCCATTTATTGTCTTCCATCACGTGCGAGTTATTTCTAGTATTGTGTATCAAGGGATCTGATGTTGGCTATCTTATGTCCTCTGAAACAAAGGTCCAACCTGTAACTTCTTCTTGAATCTGTCAACTGTGAATCGAAGATGTTCTTGACATGAGCGCATTCACATCAATGTACAACTCACTCATTTATTGATTGACTAATATTCTCAATACAGTGTCTTTGCATACTTAACCTTCCGATTATCGTTGTGGTCTGATAGACCATTTTGAAACTTTTTGTGACGTAGTTTTTTTTGTTCTGAAAATATTTCGGCAAATGGTGCCAGGACTTTGTTGAACTCGATGCAACTAATCGACGGTGATGTATTTTAAAATTGTTGGCCATGTTCCGTGGAACAAAATTACGGTCCGAGTAAAATTTGAACGTTGTTTCGCGTTGTGGTCTGTCAGACCACAGCAGTCAGAATGATTTTTGTTTGAATCGGTAGGTGCAGTTGGTGTTTATAACGACACAACTAGCAGTTTTGTATGTGGTCTTGTTGTATAAACATCTTGGGTACAAAATTCGCAGCTTAAGGCTTCAAGAATTAATATAATTTTGAATATTAATTTGCATGAAACTGCAATCGATATATTTTTGAAAGAGGGCCACAGAAGCACACTTTTCGAAATCTTTCTTGTAAGAGATATATAAAACACGACTAGTCGCTATTCTTTCTATCGAGAATGCTAAGGATTATGAACAGGAACAGTTTGGAACGGGAGAGAAGTAGACTGACCCAGACCTTGTGCCAATTGATGGTGGTGGCGAAGCTTCAGATGCCGAAGAACAGCTGAGTTTGAAACTCATATAGAAGAAGAAAGCGACATCGAGAACATTCGCCACCTGCAGCATCGGTCATTGCTTGACCAGGCAATAGTTCGAGGCGCATGATGTAATCATGAATCTATTGCCTGGTCAAGCTATGACCGTTGCTGCAGTAGGCGAATGTTCTCGTTCCGGATATGGTAAAGTTTGTCTTACCACTCCACCGGGCTTAACTCGTCGCGCTAGTGTATACACTCATTCGGAAATAATTAGACAAGGCCTTACAAATCTATCCAATCTCAATTTGCATAGAATTTATAGCTCTAGCTACAATTCTGCTCTGGGTGTGCACCTTACAACCCTATTATTTCCAATCTGCATTGTCCTTGCACTCTGTTCAGAATACGGCCTTCACACAAGAGCTTCGTATGTAAGAATATATGGCATATCCTATGTATATACATCCAGTGACCAATGCGGTTTCGCATTCATCGCTTTCTGCATTATTTCTTCCAGTTTCTCATCCAAGAATGCTTAGAATTAAGGATGACGCGTTATTGCCTTATTTCGTTCAATTTGAGAATAGGCAAGCTGGAGAATTTATATTAACACTAGAACACAACGAGTTCTGTATTCCAAGCCGAAGTGAGTGAGAGTTAACTTTGCAACAGAGAGTAAAAGAGAGCTATTTTGGTAACAGTAACCTTTACTTTTTTCTATCTGACAAAAAATGAGTCATCTTGCACTCAACTGAGCTAAGTTCATCTGAAAATTACTATTTGACATTTGCAGATAAATTGAAGGTAATAGACAACCAAAACCGTTAATGCCGGAATAAATCTAATCAACTGCTGAGGCTTAATAAAAGCTGAATCCTTTAGCAAGCATCTCTTGTACATATGATGGTAAAAAAACAGCATACCCAGTATTAATTTCAGTGTCCTTGAATGGATATATTTCAAAGAGATGCACAGAGCTAAGTTTCTTTCATATTGTTTTCGAATTTTTTACATAAATACATTCTAAATCTAATCTCGTATGAGGAATGTTAACGAAGCTAAAATTTAACACTCCAAAGTTTTTTTGCAATAAAAAAACAAGTTTTTGTTTAAAAAAAGCCCAAATACATATTCTTAGACAAATTATTTTCAAAATTAATCAAGCACATATTTGCAAGAAATTGTGTATTTCAGTACGAACATAAAAGTTTTGGTTAAATAATGCTTTAACTAAGCATTGATATTTTTTCAACATTTCTAACTCTTTGCCTTCTCTATCAGCGCTCACTTATGCACTGTTACACCTTCCCAAAAAACACTCTCTCATCTCCCCAACTAAAATGTTTTGTAAATGTATGCCGAATGGTTTAAATACTTGCTCAAAATTATCCTTGAAATTCTTTTATATTTAAAGCAAAAGCTTTTGTTGCTTTCATGTTTTATACAGCAGTATAGAATTGAAAAAAAAACTGGAATTCTACTTCACTACCACTTTTCACTTCTTCTGTGTCCGTAAACGTCGCTTACCTTGTGTTATCATGTTGAACACTGGAGATAACTTCAAAAAATAACTAACGAAAAAATCTGTGTGTGCATACAAAATAAGGAGAGTAAAAAAAGGAAAGCTACATACATAGATACCCACACTAACACAATGCTACATATAGCTGAACCACAAACGAAATTCCAGTTCTTAAATTATCCTTTTATGAAAAAATTCCTATGAATCTCTCAGCTCCGACATGTGTAGAAGTTTTTTGTTTTTTAATCAATTGTTATGTAGATACAATTAATCTTATACTTTTACTATATTCTTTACATATGTACGTCTGCATTTATAAAATAAGTTCATGTTTTAAGTGAAAGAGCTTAGTTTTAAATTATTATTCCTCTTAGAAAAGCAGCTTTAAATAGAAATAATCTTTGTTTCCATAGAAACTTTATCAGTTACAGCGATGTTATAGTTGTATTTGTGATAATTTCATCAATTCAATATTAACTACTATTGAATTTTTTTTATAAATTACCCCGATTTTATTTTGTTTTGTGCGAGACATGAACCTAGAAAGAAGAAATATCACTATTTGATATACCTAGGTACAATTTGTTTGCTAACAGTAATATTAAATATGGATCCAGTGGTGGTATCTGTTTGGTATACAACGGGTGATTTTTTTGCTATTTCTTTTTTCAGTGTACATTTTTTGACACCTCACGCGTGATTCGTAACATGTGTCAATGTCAAGAAAGCTCAATGAGGTTGGCCATTTTTTGGTAATTAGACTAAAAAATTAACAAGCTTGCAAATCAGTGAATTTTATTATCAAAATTCGTGTTCTGTGAGAAATGTGTTTTTCAACGAAAAATTTTTTTCAGCGACGAGGCTCATTTTTGGCTCAATGGGTACGTCAAGAAACAGAATTGCCAAATTTGATATGAAGAGCTGCCAATGCACCCTGAAAAATGCACTGTTTGGTTCAGTTTGTGAACCGGAGGCATCATTGGAGCGTACTTTTTCAAAATACCGAAAATCGCAACATTGCAGTCAATGTATGTGCGATGATTAGCCAATTTTTTTTTCCCGAAATGGAAGAATTGGACTTGGTTGACATGTGATTTCAACAAGACGGTGCCACATGCCATGAGAGGTCAGTTTGGTAAGCAATTTATCTCAGCTTCTCGTGTACAGGGACAAGCGAGCAACAATTGCAGCCCTGGAAGACAACATTACAGCTGCCATTGGTGAGATACCGGTCGAAATGCTGAAAAAAGTATGCCAAAATTGGAGCTAACGGATGAACCACGTCCATTGCAGCCGCAGGCAACATTTACATGAAATAATCGTTGAGAAGTAAATGAAAGGAATTGATGTATCGCTCCAAATAAATATTTTATTCACTATTGCAAATTTTGTGTTTGTTTTCTTTAATTTTCAAAAACCAAGCGCTTACACCCTTACTTTAGAAATTTCAGTTTGAAATTGCTTACTTAATAAATAAATTTTTGCAGAAAATTTATGGAGCAATCCACGCCAAATCGGTCGTCATTTTGCTTATGCGTCTCTGATTTTGTTTGGAAACTTTTTTCCTCTAAGTGCTGATTGAGAATATTCATTATAACATTTTTATTGAGCTTTTTATAGTACGAGATCCGGCAGCTGCTTTCTGCAGGTATCTATTTATTTAACGAACTTTTATTCAAATTTAAGCTAGTAAGTAATATATTGGTACAGGGTTTCTTTAAAAATAATTAGCTGCAAGCACCTTATGTTGATGAATTGCAACTATAAGATTTTTACGTGGACTAAAAGGTATTTGGGAAAGAATAAGATGAAGGATGTGAAAAATTATGATTGCCAGTTGAATATAAATATTTACTGCACACGATAAAATATGGTTGCCTATACAACAACAATTGGCTACCAATATCTTGCAACTTGAAACCGTTTGACTTCTTCCTTTTGGGGAAGGTCTACGTTTACCTCTCGCAAGCAATTCCAACTCTCAAAGCCAACATTGAAGCAAAAAAAGAGCCTTTTTTACGAAAGGGTGATCAAAAACTTTGAGAAAAAGATTCATTTGAGATATATATTTACATATAATCATCATCTATCTACTTTTTAATGCAGTAAAAACGTCAGATATCCAAACAATTGTAATTCAAAAACAAATTCTACACCTCATGTTGATACGCCCTGTTCTATCTTTACTCCAACACTTATTAAGATAGCGATATTCCAAATTATCCATTATCATCAAAGGATACATTTGTCCCAAAGTGAAACAGTTGAGAACAGAGCACAAGTTGTAGCTCATTTCATTGTTAAGTTATTATCAATAAGAGGTAGCATTCATCAATATCAATCCTTCTTGAACTTTCAGTCTACAAGGAGCGCAAAGTCAAAGGTGAACCTTTGCTGGCAGTTCAATGTTCTTCTTTATCTTAGTAAGAGAATAACGATAAAGCTCAACACAACAAAAGATGAAAAAAAAATTACATCAAATATCATTCAGTGGATTAGAATTGAAGGCGTACTGAAGTACAGGGTGCGGCACATAAATATCTCAATAAACACAATTCACAATCAGCGTGTGCGCTCCACTTAGACTGAGGGCACGATTTATTAGCTGTACTCAAGAAATACTTAGTGAGTTTTTAAGGATTGTGGGCGCGCAAAACATAAAGGGGCGCGCATACGATTAAACCTCGTTCATTGTTGTTACTATTGTTGTTTGCACGTCACTTTGAACGACGAATTACGAAGAAAAAAGGAATCACAAATACAAATAACAACAACAACAACAACAGTCATTACAAGAACAACGAAAAACTGAAGTCACTTGAACTGAGAATTCGACTGCGACTCAATTTCGATTGAGTGAATGTGAAGGGATTATTTTTATGCGAGCATCCTTTATTTTTGTAAAAATTCTGTATTTTTTCCTTTTGCCTCTGTTAGGTTTGTTTTTGTACTTAAACGTTGCTTTTTGTCTTCGATAATGGTATTGTTGCTGTTGTCGTTCCTGCCACTACTTTTCCGGTTAAGTTGGCAACGCTGCAGCCGAAAAACAAACATTTTTTTTCTTTGCTACTTGAATGAGGGAAATCGGCTTTTTTATTGTTTGGAAATTGTCTTTGGTGCTATGTCGTAGCGTGTGAATCGTTGGCATGGCGGTTTAATCCACCCAGTTGAAAAGAAGCTATTGAAGCAGAAAAAAGTTAAGCTTTTAAACTTGATCTTTTAAAGTATAAAATATTTTTTGTCTGTAAAAGCTGAATCGAAAATCACAATAGCTGACCTACTGCAACAAAGTATTTTCAATTAAAAACGAATTACTTAAAGCGAACGCCCACTGACAGTGAATTCCCATACAAACACTCCATATGCCCAGAAATGCTTTAGAACTTGAAGATTAACTTAAGATTTATAAAGCCAATCTCACAGTAATTCAGAAGCCACGCATGATAGAATCTGGCATAACGAAAAGAAAGCAGCTTGCCCATGTCTGGATGCGGGTTTCTAGTTGGAGCCCAACTAAGGTCCAAAACAAACGATTTTAGACCGAAAGGCTACATCTGCTTACAATCCGTATCCAACGTTTTAAAATATCAGCGTAGTATGCGCATCCTTCAAAAGAAAATTAATGCTCAATCAAAGAGGATTTCAGAACCTACTGTCATCCTGCCGGATAAAGCTATGAAAATCATACTCGGTGGCTCCAAGTCAAACAACAAGAGATAAAATACAGTTGGAAACAAAGTACAACACCTACGATGCAATACCAGACAACGGCTCAACTAAGCGATTTTGTTGGAAAAATAGATTCGGTAATAAGTATTACCCGAATAGTCTCAGGTAAATAATGGCCATATTGCTAATAAAATCGACAATGTTCACATTGACACGAGGCCCTCATCAAACATCTTTGATAGGTGTAAACTTAGGATGCGGATTTGGACAGTCACCAAAAAAAAAAAATGAATTGCAGCGACAAAGAATGTTTACAGTAGAGGACATTTATAAAGAAAGAATTTATTCGAGGTCTGCATGAGAAATATGAGTAGAAGGGTAAGTCTAGAAGTATAGAAGTACAATACATTCGCCGGGGTGGGATGTAGTTATAATTTTGAAGAAAAAGCTGATGACCGAAACGCCACTGAAATTTAGAGAGAAGAGCTCTTGTTCAAAAGTGTGAGTATCAGCTTTATTTGCCCCATCTAAAAAAGGACACGATGCCATGCTATACAAAAACTATATAGCGTATCCCTTTAAGATATCGCACAAAATCAAGTTCAACATGATGCTTCCTGCTGATATGATAGTATCACTTTGACATCTAACGTAATAGAATGCATGCTTTCGATTTCCACCATATTTTTTTTATATTTAAAACCAACTAGATTCAATAAGACTATGATGGAGCTTGAATATCCCTGCAAAATTAATGTCATCATGCCGCGCAATGCTTAGAAATTGCCAGAATGCTGAGCAGTAGAGTATAGATTCATCTGAGCGGTTCCTAATCTGCGCGAAATTTTGAGAGGGTCATGTGGCTTCTTTAATGTCATACTGAGTGAAGGCGATGAGCGACATCATCATTCCTAGTGGAACAAGCGATCAGTGGCCTAAAACTATAGAATTTTGTTTTGCTACATAGCATAGGGGAATTGAATTCAACAAGATTGTAGACGTGGACTCTAGAACACTGGACTGGTCTTTGCTCGCCACAGTGATATATCTGGAAGAGACATTGCAGATGAAAAGGCCCATAACTCAAAGGATAAGTATGCTTTGCATCTGATTAAGTAATACTTAGGCTACTATCCCTAAGGTTATGTCCTTAGCAAAATAGGAGCTTCCTATTAAACTAAATGCTGACTTTGTTGGGAAGTACATAGATGAAACGATAAGGCACATAATTTACGAGCATGCCGTGTTATATCACACGAAGCATAGTATGCTCTAGAAAGATTTCTTAGTCCGTAAATAAAATAAGTACTTTTCATTAGGAAAGAGAATCTCAATTTTCTCTAATTTCATCCCGGTATAAAATAAAAGACGCGGTGTGAGCTTTCGAGCAGAGACCTCAACTTTAATTTAAGTACCATTGGGGAATAAGTGTAAATTGGTATAAAAGTGACACTGAAACTGCTCTACTTCGGGAAAATTAAAACTTAATATTTTCTCAAGAGTTTTCAATGCAGCGTAAAGTTATCACTTATCGTTTGATTTCTCATTGGGCTAAAAGCAGCACATTTTTTTTTTCACTTGCTTGTGTTAAGCACGCGTACATGTGTTTGTTTGCATGCACATACATGTTTGCTTGTGGGCGCTGCTTGTCTTATAAACTTGGTAACCAAGTTGCGAAGATGTCGAGTGCTGCAGTCAATTGATGTGGAATATGCGATGCAGAGAATAATGCCATTTGTTACTTTTTTCACCAAAGTTGTTTTTTTCGTTTAACTTTTGTCATAGACTTTGCATTTGGGGAACATTAATACACCGTTTGATATTTGTGTATTACTGCCTTTGAAACTGTAAAAATATGGCAAAAAAAAAATGGCCTTTCAGTAAAAAATCATTGTAAATTACGTTCTTCAACAGATGGCGCAAAATTTTTTGCACATCACTTGGTCCAACCAGGCCTTGTTTGGCCTTAACGCTAAATATCTATTTTCCATGCAAAAATTCTTTAAACTCCTTGAACCTAATAAACTCGATGAAGAGAGCATGTCGTCGAATTTGGTGAATTATCCTCGGATGAGATCGCTGCCCCAAAAATTTGTAAATGTCCTCGAGAGTAATTTATATTCCTTTGTTTTTTGCTTAGCAAAAATGAACGTAAAAAAAAATATAAAAAAGTTTGTATTAATTTACACATAATTATCTACTAAAGTATGAATATAATGAGGTGGGAGGACTTGAGGGAAAATGTAAGCAAATTTTTTTTACAATTTATACCGCAAAATTTGTTCATAGCAAATACTATTCACAATATGAAATTTTGTATGTTGGCACAGCTATCTGGACCAGCAGATGAATATCCTCTTTATAAGAGTGATGAGGATAGTAGTAATAGATTTGATGAATGAACGGAGATGAAAGTGGTTTTTATCTCTAGGGCAGTTAATTTTACCCACATAGATCCGAATGACTACTGGCCGATTAGCTAATTATAGTTTCTTTTAAAATTTAAAGAGCATTGTCGATCCACACCTTCGTAGAGGCGTACCGAGCACATCCGGCGCCCGAGGCAAATAATTTATTTGCCGCCCGTTCTGAAAGAAATTTTCGTGAAATTTTCCAAAAATACTTCACTTTAACTTTGAAAATTTCCAACTACACAAATTTACTACATTTACATATTTTCATTTACCAAAAAAAAGTTCTCATATTTTACTTTCAAAATCTGTAGAGCAGATGAGATATATTTCACGACTATTTTGCCGACCCCCAGGTCTTGTACCCATGGTGACTGCCACTCGGCTCACCGCTAAGTACGCTACTGCACATTCGCACTTTTCATACCAATAATATCAGGAATACTCAGCATGTCTACTGTAAAATTAATTTAAATCGGTTGACACAGCGTTGCATGAAGTGGTGGGCACTTAAGAAAAATCTCTTAGCCATAAGTGCTAGCTGCCTCCGTAGAGATACAATGAGCGTTTAATAGTACAAAAATTGAGACAATACACACTGCAATGGTGAAAATTTCTTTCGAAAAGAGAATAAACCCGTGGATTAGAATTATTTTGAGCTGTAGATCCATCAACTCGACTTTCGCGAGATCCCAAAACTAGTGGCTAGAGATATACTTCAAGAGGTTGTCTTATCAACTTACTATGGAATTCGGTCATATAATTCATATTGATTTGTTTAAAACTGAAGTGTACGGAGCGTGGTATATGCTGATAATTGAAAATTGGAGCTACTGATAATTGGAAAATTGCTTTCAACGAGCTCGCACTCTCTGCAATGTAAAAGTGGGCACCACGGAACCGTTTCGGTGTAAGCCTATATAAAACGGAGTTCATTCTGTTCACTCGGCTGTACAATATCCTATGTTACCCTATTCCTAAATTGAAAGGAATGGCACTTAGGCGTTTGAGTGATGCCAAATACTTAATCACCATCTTTAACTCTATACATTCTTGAAGAGAAATTTGGAGGAAAAGATGAAGAAACGATGGATGCTCTCTAGATTTGTAAGCGGACGTTTGCGAAAAAAGTAGTGGCTTCAACTTATGTTGAAATGATGCATCGCCTGCCATTATAATACATTTTTATATCGGACAAAAGTATCGGTACATCTCAAGGACACAGATATACTTTTGGTTTTTCAAATATGATTTTGACTTTATTGCACCAGAGAGTTCGATTATTTCCTTAAAGTTCATATTCCCTTTTGGAATGAGTGAAGAAGCAACAAAATGCTTTCAAATAGGATTGCAGAACGGGTACAGAGGTATACTGGTGCGCTGATACTAAACGGGTTATTAAAACTACCCAGTCAAAACAACACATTTCAGAAGCAAACTTATGTTAAAAGCCAAACAGCATAAATGGCTGATGGAGTCTCTCATTCTCCAATATAATCCATATGTATCGAAACTTTAGCTGCGATCAAAGCTTAAGGACTTCGTTGCATCATATCAATATACATAATGAGCTTTGGAAAATCTCTTAACAGTATTCGTGAGGTTTTACTGGGGGCCGGATCATTGTGGTATTGAGCACAATGAGTGTCCTTTACCGACGAACTTGCTTGAAGAGTATCATTGATATCAATACAGCTTATGGCAAAAGTAAGTACGCCATTACGAGAATTCTATACAGAATAAGAGATATAATCAACCGGAAGGGGCTTGCCACGCCTGAATGCAAGGTCTCCACATTACAATATCCAATTTTGAAAAATAAAATGAAATGATAAAATGAATGAAAAAATATTTTACGGTTTAACAAAAGAATCTTCCGCAATCAGCACGACAACTTGACTCGATTTACCTGAGTGGGACTATTTTAGGAGATGAAAAGATGAAAAATAAAAAGTGGTTCGGTTTTACGAACGTCCAGCAGTTTAACGAAAGTGGTATGCAACATCTATGATATGGAAACAATTGCAACATTATGGAAACTTGCCAGATTGTTTCGAAACCCTGTGTGGTTTTGTTCATCTCAGGAAGTATTTTACGCCTATGAGTGTTTTTTTTCCATTAGTCGGCAAGCTGCCTGCTTAACTAAACCTAATCTGAGAAGAATTAAGCTTCCACTATTTATTTATTGAAATTTAAATCATGAAAATAAATATTGATTTTTAGTGGACACAAAACTTTGACTTTCACTTGATCTATATGTTGTTTATTATGTATTGCCATGGGCATTGTTTTGTCCACACAAATTTTCAGTAGAGTTTGAACATTTATTTGCTTATATTGTAACATGTACATATACATACTCATATTCGAATTTCCTGAGGAAACTAGCGAATTGCGCTTCTGTCATAAATTCTGATCGTTCAGCCATTAAGTAATGGTCAACGAAGCATACAAAAATGTCGGAAGTTTAATATTTACCAAACTAATGGAGTTTGTTCAATGAAAACCATGCCATAAAATAAAATTCATGGAAATCATACATTTATAAATGTAGGGTTGTTATTTTGAGGGTTGGTCACTTCCAGAATTAAAAAAATGGTAGAAGAAGTTATTAACAAAAGTCTAATTGTAGCATTGTTTTATTTCATTGTTTAATTTAGCTCAAAAATTGTCAATTGTGATACTCCGAAGTAGACACTTGCTTCCGCATTTCGATATTTAATAAGGGTGTTGGTGTTTATCCGATAATCGTATGTTTAACTTAATTAAGTTAAAAAATTCTAGGAAGATAGTCGTCGAATTAATTTTTTAATATTTTTTCAATACTGAATACAATAGAAATGTTAAAAAAAACTTTTTTTAAGTGATTGCTTGTATTATCTTTCTTTACAAAATACTATGAATATTCTTGAACCAAAAACTAAATTTCATTTATATTCTCATTAAATTTTATGTTTATTCTCATTAATTTTTACAATTAATCTTCATAAAGTGGTATTGTCATTTCCATATAACAGTGTGACATAGAGAGGATATGCTCGAATATGAATAAATTTTTGAAATTTAATTTGTGAAAGTTTTCAAAGAATTCTAAGACATGAGTTTATTTGAACATGTCTTATTAGTCATAAAGGAGATGCAAAAAAAAATTAATTTTTCGTTATTTTCTGGTATATTGTTCTCCGAATCAAGTAGGAATTGTATATTGAATTTTAGAGGTCGCTCAATCTGTGCTATTATTTCTATATAAAGGGTGTTTTTTTTAGAGGTATAGAGCTTCGAATTGAAATAAAACACAAGAAAATCGTTTTAATGTCCATCAATTTGGCTTTATTGGAACGATAATTTTATGCCATTAATGTTTAAATATGATTTCGGGCATGTGGCCGCCGCGGCTGGCTCGAATAAAGCCAATTCTACAGGTCCAATTTTGAACCACTTTTTCGAGCATATGGGACCGTATGTCGGCAATAACGCCACGAATGTTGGCTTCCAAGTCCCCTAACGTTTCTGGTTTGTTGGCATAGACGAGCGACTTCACATATCCCCAAAGAAAATAATCCAATGGTGTCAAATCACACGATCTTGGTGGCCAATTGACAGGTCCATTCCGCGAAATTATGCGCTCATCGAATGTTTCCTTCAATAAATCGATTGTGACGTGCGCTGTGTGGCATGTAGCGCCGTCTTGTTGGAACCACAACTCATCCACATTCATGCCATCCAATTCGGGAACAAAATAGTCGGTTATCATGGCTCTATACCGGTCTCCATTAACGGTAACTGACTCTCCAGCATTATTTCGGAAGAAGTATGGCCCAATGACTCCACCAGCCCATAGAGCACACCAAACAGTCAGTTTTTGTGGATGTAATGGCGTCTCAAGGGTCTCATGTGGATTCTCTTCACTCCAAATGCGGCAATTTTGCTTGTTGACGTAGCCATTCAACCAAAAATGAGCCTCATCACTGAACAAAATTTTGCGATGAAAATCAGCATCGAGATCAATCTCATTTTCGGCCCATACACCAAAATCACGACGCATTGCATGGTCTCGCGGCTTTAATTCTTGCACAAGCTGGATCTTGTAAGGTCGCAAGCCAAGATCATTGCGCAAAATCTTCCATAAAGTTGATGAACAAAGCTCCAATTGCTGTGCACGGTGGCGAATCGATTCATTCGGGTCCTCTTCAACATTTTGCTCTACAGCGGCAATTGTTTCTTCGGTGCGCACTGTTCGACGTCTCTGCGGATGCGTATTATCACATAGAGTAAACGTAGTGCGAAAACGATCCATGGTTAACCGAATTAATTGCTCTGATGGACGATTATGTCGACCATAAAATGGACGGAGCTTGCGGTAAACTTCGCGAACTGAACCATTATTTTCGAAATAAATTTGCACGATTTGCAAGCGTTGTTCTTTTGTCAACCTGTTCATGATGAAATGACAAACCAAACTGAACATAAATGACATTAGAGTTGCCAGATTTGACCATAAAATGCCAGTTTTATCTCTATTCGAAAAACAAACCTCTAAAAAAAACACCCTGTACATATATGGCTTATGGGTCGCTGACTACGAAAATCATAGTACAAAAATCCTAAATATATGCAATATTTCCAGAAATACTAAATAAATTCATCCCAGAGGGGTTTCTTCTCAACAATTGCAAAAATAATCAGAAAAAAATGCAATATAATATCCTCACTTATGCCAAATCAAGCTAAATTTTATGATCTTGGATAATCCGTGAGGGTTAAAACCACTTCAGTACTGACTTCAAATCGACATTCATCATTCAAATTTTCTCTACCATTTTGAAGAAACGAGCATGGACAGGTAAAAATAAATAGTCTTAACTCTTAAGGGGGTCAAACTACCCATAATTTTGCCTCAATTAAAGTAAGATTTGATAAATGAGTAAAAGCTTTATATTTTAGCATTTGCGGCCACTTTTACTTTTTTTGTGCGGCCATTCATTAAAAGAAAAGGTGTTTCCTTAATCTTTAATTTGAGAAAATAAAATACTTCTTCGATTTCCGAAATAACCTTGCAGTTCAACAGCTTCAATGTGTAGTGAAGATATTGCGTTAACAAAAAAAGATTACGCAAAACCTATTTATCTTAAAACTAAAATATTTTTAAGCCCTTTCCGTGGGAGCATTTGAATCGGGCAGACACTTACAATAGACAAGTTTAAAAAAATAAAATGTATTACGGGACTAAAAAGTAAATACGGGACATCTGTACGTCCCGGGAATTACGGGACGGAAGGTCACTGTATTTATACGTTACAATAACAAAAGTGATGGTGTTAAGTTGGCTAGTCTGGTGGTGTTTCAGTAAATAGCAAATCGAATGGTGAATTTATAAAGAAGTTTCTAATTGCCGTTGTAGTCCTAACAAAGCTAAAAATTTTAAGCAAATTAACTTATCAAGGAACACAGCTTGGCGCAGAATTACTGATAATTCCACAGAAATCGAAGATATTAGTAAGATCTCATAGCTTAAGTTTTTTTCAAATATTTTCGATGAATACACCGATGTTTCAGCAATTGCCCAGTATGTAATATTGATCCGAGGAAAATATAAATATTTCAACGTTACTGAGGAGCTGTTAAGTTTGGTGCCAATGAAAGATTCAATGACAGGATAATATATCCTAAAAAGCTAAAATCTAACTTAAAACTATTATCGGGAATAACAACGGATGGTGCACCATCAATGGGTAGTTCTTAATCTGGAGCTGTTACTTTTGATCTGTCAAAAATTCGAGAATTCAGCGAATCGATATTCATTGTTTATTGCACATTGAAAATTTATGTTGGAACACTCTTGATATGATATCTGTACTTATTTTTATCATCAAAACTTCACAACATTCGTCATCGAAGATTGAAGGAATTTTTAACTGAAGCAGAAATGTCTTTATATACACCAACAAAAGGGGGAGTTTGCTCAAAAAGAATATTTTGTCTCGAAATGAAATTAAAACTTTCATAGAATTCTGATGATGAATTGATTCTTTGCTAAGCGTCTTATGTTGATATAACGGAGTATCTAAACGACATTAACATTAAATTTCAATGCAAGGATTCGACAATTGTTGACATATACAAATTTATCAAATTATTTTTGAAGTTGACTTTATTCAAAGATTATTTCTGTTACGCCAATGCGATCATTTGAGGACAGACCCAAAAAGTATGCGCTCTTGCATGCCTTTGAATAGCCCCCTTTAGGCATAATAAGAAGACGACTCTTGAATTACTTATATGTGAAGAACTGACGTATGGACCACCATAGCATTAAATTTGTCAAGAAAGTAACCAACTCTCCAGGTCTATCTAATCCAATAAAGTGTGTATAGTGGGTAGTTATACCCACTAGAGTAATTTATAATATGTAGAAATATTTGGTGCATAACTTTGAATATACATTTACGAATATGCTCGAACTTCAATTTATAAATTATACGCGCTTCATTCAGATACACAGACTACGAGGATATGACACATGAGTGACCGAAAACAAGATAATGCATTTCAGGTGTCAAAAGTTTCATTCTCTGTGCATAAACGAATACAACAGGCGTTTTTTCGGGTTGCAATTATTTTATGTTATGATACTTAATCGCGTGATTTGCCAAAATGCTGTGCGCAATTTAAAAGACTCCATATTGAAACCGTAGAAGTGAGTGATAACGATTTATCTTCTCTTGAAGCATTTTCCCCGAACAGGTATAAAATAGGATCGAAAATTTCATTGAATTGTGATTGAGGCTTATGTACATTTTTATACCCCACACAAAGGGTATATTCGCTTTTTCATTCCATTAGTAACGCATAGAAGGAGGCGTGGCAGGTATAGAAAAGTGTATATATCCTTGATCAGCGTCACCACGTATCGTTGTAAGCGCTACCTGAAGAAGACAATTGCAGTATTTGGTATGAAATTTTTTGTACTAGCATTGTATATCTCAATCAAAAGCGACCGAATAAGCACCAGAGGGCGTGGCATCGCCTCTACAAGTAAATTACTTTAAGTCTATCGAAATATCTGAGCAATCCTACTGAAACTGGGTGTAAGAGGTTTGTCTATGGAAAACTATTTCTGTATCAAAATCGTACTTGATTGTACTAGTGGGTGTGTCACGGCCCTAAATTTTAAGGTTAATTAAGGCATATAATGCAAACTATAAACGTTACTTTGCTAAAATTTCGTAAGCGGATGTCAATCACGAATATGAATTATTGACCCAAAAGTAGCGGGAATTGAAGAAGTGGCCGTGTCATATTTCAACTTTGTAATTTCCTTTTGATTTGTTTCAAAATGTTCCACATTGTTTTGACTTTTTCAACTTTTTAACTTTTCCCAATATATATTTCATATGCACTTTCTCCACTTTTTCAACCTCTTTCAACTTGATTCGACATTTTCTTTATTTATTCGACTTTTTCATGAGTTTTGAATTGTTTCAACATTTTTCAACCTCTTGCAACTCATTTTGAGGTTTTTAGCCACACAACGTCTTTTTAACAATTTTGTAAAAAGTACTTTCAAGGCAGTGTAGGCTATGTGAGTTTCGGCCTGGCTGAAGATAACACCTTTACTAGTTATTATTGTTTTACGCAGAACGATTACAATCTCATAAGACTGTAAGTGCGAAATACACACAGCCGATGAACCTTTTTCATGATCAGTTTGTGCATGAGGGGATTGACAGTGCTGTATTGAGGCTTTATGTTGAAATGAAGTCGATCCAGTACGTTTCACAATAATGATAGAAACTTTTGAAAGAATTGTTATGTTGAACAAAGGATTGAAGTAATCAATCCTTTGTATCATCAAATCGTATGAAAAGTCAAAAAGTAGAAGTCACTGACATTTCAAATGTTTCTCTTAATTCTAAATTTGAAGAAATTTGACAAAACAGGCTTAAGCTGTTGTTGCCCTTGAACTCGGCACACATCAAATTCCTCGTCAACGCAACATTTCAAAATGTTTTGATCCATGTACCACCGAAAACATCAAATTTAAAATACCTCAATTTCCAGGGGTTTTTTCAAGTTGTTCGAACGATTAGCCCGCAGACGTATGTAGATTACTTCGGCAAGGAATGGTTGCGTATCGCAGAGCTTAGTAAACTTTTAAGAGCTATTCACAGAAACAATTTACGAAACATACAAATTTGGGCTCTAAGCTTATAGATTTGAATTCAAGTTTCGAAATGCAAACACATCTCATGCAGTCCTTAAAGATACAACATATTCCTTTACGCATACTACAAGTCTTTCCATAGGTTTTTACTTTGAACTCTCATATAATTTTAATGATGCAAAAAGTATTTTGGTAACATAAAAAAAACAAAGACTTTCACAGGAATTTCGTATATGAGCCAAGGGGACAAATTAAACCGATTTTAAAATTTCAATACCCAAAAACAACCAATTTATTTCTTCTTACAAATATTTGTTGCAAATATGAAATTTAATTAGCTTAACAAAGAGAATTGCTCTGATTTTCATATGCCATGCAATTTCAATAGTTGGATTTTAATAACCCCAATGGCCATAAATCCAGTTCACCCGTCATCATCATCAGCACTCATACAATTTACACCTCGTTCGTGCAAATTTGCATGCAGTCGTATGAATGTTTGTATGTAAGGAATAAATTTCATTTAGTATAAAACAAAGCCAGTTCAATTTGAAAGATTGACAGCTTTAAGCAACAAACAATTTGTAATTGGCTTGTGAGTGTTTGACAGTAGATATGCTCAGGAGATACATCTTCTTTTCCCATACAATGGGCAATTTCTTTTGCCAAACCTACTCCATAGGCCAACGGAATGGCTTTCGCATATGAGTGAATGCATAAATGGATGATAGTTCTTCTCTTTTAAATATTGTACAGTAGCACAAAGTTTCAAAATCTATAAGAAAACATATACATTGGTATGCGTAATGTTAAACTTATATATATTATTTTATTTGAAATCAGACCAGAACAAATGAAGCAAACATCCATGTACTCGTATCATCGACAGACATAGCGCCAATACTGGTTGGTCGCGTTAGCAAATTTTTTTCTTGACTGGCGATTTGGCGTAGAAGCTGTGGTTGTATCTTTAAGAATTAACTTTTACACAAAGAATGGTCTTCAATGTCGATATATGGAGATTGGAACTTTCTACATTCCATACCTTTTCAGTGACAGCCAAAATACGTCTGACAGGAGAAGAAGTTCCAGGCAAACATCAAACGTTTTCGATGATATATGAGACTTTCTTATATGGCACATTCTTTGTTTGATTACAAAACATAAAACAAATTTTCAAGCAGTACAGACATCTGCAAAGCAGTACTTTACTGCTAAATGCAGTATTAGCCATGTTTTTTTAAGGTGCTGTTGCTTAAAAACTAAGTTTATGATATGAAGTAAAATTTTAATGAAATTCAGCTATGCACCTGAATTTTGTAAGGTAGCGCCGAAGCCTGTTAGCTTTACATGTAAATTGTATGGAAAAACTCTATTTTATTAAAAGTTCATGTGAATGAATAGATGATGAATGTTGTTGGACTGTTGAGAGTCGTTTTACAAAGTAATTTTTTGCGCTAAGTCCGAATCTGACCTCAGAATTGACCCAACACATCCGAATTTCTAAATATATGAGGCTAAGTACCTAACAAATTATATTTTTTGTCTTGTTTCGAGGCTAAGTATAAGATTCAAGAAAACTTGTTCGCTTATTTTTAATAAAAGCGTCATTTAGTACCGTTTAAAATGAACTTTGAAATAATCATCTATGATGTTTACTCGCAAAGCTACCGCCATTTTCAGGTGACATAAATTTGAAACAGGTTGAATAATATTGTTAGATCTTTGTGGATCAAATTCATGTTACTTTAAATGGTACAACTTTTCAAAGAAGCATCACAGATCAGCACTTGAAAACTCATTTTAATGAGCAAGAACGGTACTAAAGGATGTTTTCATTTAAAATAAGCTGAACTACTTTTTTGGAACCCTATGCATGGCCTCGAAAGTAGACAAAAACCATGATCTTTTAGGTACTTAAATTAAAATATTTCAAAATTCTGACGCTATGGGTCAATTCTGAGCCCAGATTGGGATTCAACGCAAAAAATTAATTCGAAGAATTATGCTCAGCAGGCCAACAATATTCATCATCTATTTATTCACACACTTTTTTAAGAAAATATAGTTTTTCCATACAATTTACATGTAAAACTAACAGGCTTCGGCGCAAAATTGAGGTACTGAGCGGAATTTTCGTAAAATTTTTCTTCATATCATAAATCGTTCGTTTAAGCAACAGTAACTTCAAAAAAAACAAAAGTAAAAAATTTGAGTCACCCTGTTTACATACTCGTATATGTACTACATACTTCAAACGATTAAATGGTAGATATTCAGTCGTATAACAAATGTCATAAAGTCATTTGAAAAAAAAAAGTCGAACAAGGAGCCCATATCAGGCCAAAATGGTGCTTTGACGATAATTTTTATGGCGTGTTTAGCCAAAAATTCACGAAAATGAAGGGAGAATCTCAAAAAAATTGAGGACGTTTGTGACAGAGCGTGCTCGTCATCACAAAATACCAACCTGGTGGTAAGAAAATTTTAAGAATTAGCCGAGAATCAGACGATTTTTGTGACATAAGATAAAATCTCACCAACTTTTTCCAAAAAAAATTTGTTTTTCAGGCATTTTGGAGAAAGTTAAATTTCATTTGAAGACCAGAAACTGTTTCAGTCCCCATTTATAAAAATGTCAGCGACTGCCTTATAATGGGCAGTTGTTTGGTTAAATTAAAAATTTGACTTTTCTCGAACTCAAAGCTTGACAACTTAAGGCAAAAATAGTGACATTGGACACAACTCAAAGTTTTGAAATTTTCAGAAAACGCAAATTGCTGTTTTGGAACTCGTGAAATATTTTTCAGAAATAAATTATGGATTATTTAGAATAAGATACTAACAGAATATGGTTTGATCATAGCGATCACAAAAGCTTTAACGCTCTCACACAACTAAAATTAGGACACTTTTGCATACTGGAGCCTAATTTTCATTGCAACAAGAAGAGAGACATAACTCTTTTTTGACAGCACCTTTCAGCAAACAGTTAACTTATCTCTTTTGTCTTGGTCACGATCAACAGTTTAAACAAGGAATCTCGAAAAATACAAATTTTTGGTTGTGCCTCTTTAGTAGAATGTGTGCGATATAATCCCACTACTGATATGTACGAGTACGAGAGCCTAAAGGCGTAGGATTTCTCTTGAATAAGGAATCCTCACTTACCGCTTAAAGCGTGGTACTACTTACGAGTACATTCGAATCCGCGCATATTCGAATACGGCAAGACCAGGTTAATTTCGTCACTGGTAATTACTTATCACGGTTAATTGCCTTGATATCGGAAACCCTGTGGATTTTTCTAAATTGTTTATACGAAATTTGACGTTTAATTAAATAACGTTATTTCGGTTTAATATCTCAAATTTTCTAGCGCCAAATCTCGGTTAGCGACGAATTTCATTCGTTTATTTACCAAATGCTCAAATAAATTCCCAGAATAGGTAATGTGCGATGAAAATATTGAGTGTTATGGTTTGCTTAAACATTGTAGCTGCAGCTACAGTAAATTGTTCTTATGCGAGTTGTAACATTGATCACTTAAAATTAACTTAAATTAATTTATTTTTGCTTCACTGTTTGCTGACTGTTTCTATCCATATACGGAAAGAGGAAGCGATTGCGGGCGCTTTTGAACATCCTCTAAAACTAAAACATGTATGCAATTATACAAAAGAATTTCCATTTTCTTCTTTTGGAACGGCATTGGCAGCCTTTCGGTATTGCGGCGTGAGTTAGTGAGGTGGGGATTAGTTGCTATCAGTTTCTGGCAGACATAAATTACCAGCAGCACAAAAATGTTCGATATCAAGTGGTAAAGCCCACCGCCACCACATGCTACCATACAACCAATGTAGGGACTTTATTAAATGATGAATTTGATAGTTTTTGAATACATCAACCATATGAAGTCGCTTAAAATTTGTTGATGGAATGAGAAGAGCTAAATACGCTTTGATACGAAGTTTGCGGAAATTAAAGTTTTTCTTGCTAAATTCATAATAAAATCTATTTCATTAATTAAAGTACATTTAGCTTCAAGCGGTATAGTTGCTCATTTTACGATTTATGGCGCTTAATAACATTGATATCATCGTAAATATCTACATTATTCGAATTGCTTAAAATTTTATTTAGATGAAAACCGTTAGAAGTTCTTATTTGTGAGCTATAGACTTCATTAGCCCTCAGACGAATATTAAAACAATCACTGGGAACTAACTGCAAGGCGTTGTATACAATATCGTCTGAAAGATATTTTCCCACATACGCCAACTCGAGCTTAAGCTTCAATGAGCGGCATTATTGGCAAAGCGACCCCATAGCATTTTTTATGGCTAACAAGAAACTTCGCGTTATTGATATAAACATCACGCGGAATATTTTTTTTGATGAGCTTGAAGTCTCCACCAACCCTATTAAGACGCAGTACTGGTTTGAGTGTACTTGGCACCCTGTTCAGAAATTTTCGCGCACCCTTTCATAACCAAAATCAATCAAAAAACAATTTATCATTTTTTCTGAACAGTTTTATTTAATAAAATTAATTGAACAATTTTTTTAATATTAATCCCGGTATAAATTCCGTTCGATCTGTGCTGTGAAATGAAATAGTGCCTGCTAAAAATGGATGATATTAGGAGCAATGTTCTATAACTTCCAAAAAATCGATATATTTAACAATTTCATTATTGATAGGACAAACCGCTAGAGAATCAGATTTTTTTGGCTCATCGTAGATTGCAAAAACGATTTTATTAATTTCAACTTAGGAAAGCTACTTTTCCCGCTTTCCACAGAATCTGGAGTAGTTAGTTAAATTCGGAGAGATATCCAAACGTCAAGGTAAAAATCTCTTAACTTGTTTAACCGATAAAGTTTAAAACACCTAATGGAAACGATTCAGTCGTTACATATTTCGTTGTGCTAGTTAACTCAAAATATAAACTTCTTTCATCCATATCATATTTTCCTTTGAGTGTCAAAGTATTTTAAAGTTCAAATCAAAGCAGCATCGCGAGATAGATTTTCGGTTTCGTAAGGAAATTCCGAATTGCTGTTATAAAAACATCAAGCAAGAGATTGAAAATTTTTATTTCAAACTGTTTTTATGGGCCTTCTTTTTGCAATTAGTTCGTCTCGAGTTTCATAATCAAATTGCCTTTTTTATTTTTTTTTAAATTGAGGTTCAATCTTCAAAATTTCAGCAAGGTTTGTACTATCGAACTCCGCCAATGCGCTGGAATTGGAAAATAAGTACCTTGCGCAAAAAAAAATATTGAAGCGCTCCAACACCAGAGTCGAGAAACAATAACAGGTCATCTTTGTTCGGAAAAGCTCTCGGGCGATTGGTTTACGAAAAAACTGCAGCGTCTAATAGTCAACATGCAAGTAGCTTAGAAGTCAAGAATTTGCAAATTTCGTGAGGCGCCCCTCACGAAAAAGCACCAAACTCGGTTAAACGGTTCAAAGACCTCTCATGCCGGCACTGGTAAGAAATCGTAATATTTTCAGAAGCCCCCACGACTCTTTACAATCTTACGTATAGCTTTTATTATTTTCGTTATAAGGAATTGGGAAAAATTAAAATAAAGCGAATAATTTCAGCACCGAATTTTGATGTCTCAATGAGCAAACATATTTTGTATTATATTAAAAATATAATCTTTTTAAAACTTTGTTATTGTCTCCATTTTTCATTATTAATTCTTTAAGATTGATATGCGGTATTTCTAAATATAAACGGAATTAGAAAACGGAGCGTGTAGCCTTTTATACAACAAATATTGGTGCTAGGACATCACGAATATGGACGGTATAATATAGTGAGGCGTGGCACCTTCCATACAACAAATGCATTCAAAACGCCATATCTTGGTATCAATGGCAGCTACAGTTATGAAACTAAATACATTAATGTACATTGCCAAGCTACTCGCAAAGTGTGTGAACGTTTGTGTAAATTGCTATTCTGGTACGTATATCAAATATAACTGTACATCGACGGTAACATGTCATGAATAAAACGATTGTAAAGGGTGTTTTTTTAGGGGTTTGTTTTTCGAATAGAGATAAAACTGGCATTTTATGGTCAAATCTGGCAACTCTAATGTCATTTATGTTCAGTTTGGTTTGCCATTTTATCATGAACAGGTTGACAAAAGAACAACGCTTGCAAATCGTGCAAATTTATTTCGAAAATAATGGTTCAGTTCGCGAAGTTCACCGCAAGCTCCGTCCATTTTATGGTCGACATAATCGTCCATCAGAGCAATTAATTCGGTTAACCATGGATCGTTTTCGCACTACGTTTACTCTATGTGATAATACGCATCCGCAGAGACGTCGAACAGTGCGCACCGAAGAAACAATTGCCGCTGTAGAGCAAAATGTTGAAGAGGACCCGAATGAATCGATTCGCCACCGTGCACAGCAATTGGAGTTTTGTCCAACAACTTTATGGAAGATTTTGCGCAAAGATCTTGGCTTGCGACCTTACAAGATCCAGCTTGTGCAAGAATTAAAGCCGCGAGACCATGCAATGCGTCGTGATTTTGGTGTATGGGCCGAAAATGAAATTGATCTCGATGCTGATTTTCATCGCAAAATTTTGTTCAGTGATGAGGCTCATTTTTGGTTGAATGGCTACGTCAACAAGCAAAATTGCCGCATTTGGAGTGAAGAGAATCCACATGAGACCCTTGAGACGCCATTACATCCACAAAAACTGACTGTTTGGTGTGCTCTATGGGCTGGTGGAGTCATTGGGCCATACTTCTTCCGAAATAATGCTGGAGAGTCAGTTACCGTTAATGGAGACCGGTATAGAGCCATGATAACCGACTATTTTGTTCCCGAATTGGATGGCATGAATGTGGATGAGTTGTGGTTCCAACAAGACGGCGCTACATGCCACACAGCGCACGTCACAATCGGTTTATTGAAGGAAAAATTCGATGAGCGCATAATTTCGCGGATTGGACCTGTCAATTGGCCACCAAGATCGTGTGATTTGACACCATTGGATTATTTTCTTTGGGGATATGTGAAGTCGCTCGTCTACGCCAACAAACCAGAAACGTTAGGGGACCTGGAAGCCAACATTCGTGGCGTTATTGCCGACATACGGCCCCATATGCTCGAAAAAGTGGTTCAAAATTGGACCTGTAGAATTGGCTTTATTCGTGCCAGCCGCGGCGGCCACATGCCCGATTAATGGCATAAAATTATCCTTCCAATAAAGCCAAATTGATGGACATTAAAACGATTTTCTTGTGTTTTATTTCAATTCGAAACTCTATACCTCTAAAAAAAACACCCTTTATAATTATAAACATTGAAGTTTTCATAACTCTATCACTTGAAAAACATTTTACCAATGAAATTATATTTGGTATTTAGAGTTCCACTAAACAAATTCAGCTAAATGGAATTTTTCAGATCTACATTTCAGGAATATGGCTTAGAAAAGTTCAAAATATGGTAATTTCCTGGAATTCTTCGGGAACGCTCGAAATTCGAGAATTTCTTTTTCGGAATTTAAGTAAAAAAAAGGTAGAAAATTAAATCTTTTTTTCTAATTTTTATCAATTTTTCATATTTTCACATAAATAAGTATCAAAAAACTTGACCGCTATCTTTTAAGCCTACGTACTTATAAGGAAAAAAGTTCATGATCTCTGCGCCAGTAAAACTTTGGTATTTCTTAGATAACTGCTCAAATTCTTTGTTGCCTTCACTAAATTCACCTAAATACACTATAATTTGGAACTGCCAATGCCACTAAATAAATTTTCCTTAAAAAAATTATAGGTCTGCATGAGTCCTCTTGAAACGACTATCAAGTCACTCAGCAAGATTGCGAGCCTATCGAGCGTTTACGAACGCAAATAACGAATCAAGTCAAAACAAAATAAGAGACCAAGCTAGCCAAGTGAGTGTTGTATTCCCAAATTAAATATTATACGAGTCAAAGCGAGTTGAAGCACACGTATTTTGTAGCATTTGACACCGAATGACTTGTTGTCTCTTACTGCGTTTGCTTGGACAAAAGCTTTGCTATGCCGTGTTGCGTTGCGTGGCGAACTTACTGTCGCAATGTCAATGCATAGTCAACTCTTAAATGAGTTAACATTTAAATAATTTCTTTTGCACGAAATTAAATCATATGAATTGAAAATCAGTACATATCAATTTTAGTTTTTTAAATTTTTATTTTGAGGCTTCCGTTAATATTATTGTAACACATGTCATGTGCATATATTATTTGTTAAAGTTTAATAGAAAATGTCAAATACTAAATCAACACTCTCATAACATGTCATAGGTGGGTAAGTAGAAAATATCACTGATACTGGCTGGCGTACTTCCATCCCTTAAAATCAAAGTAATCTTAAATCTGAACTTGTTTCACAGCGTTTGGTTAATATGACATATATCTTTCCTAGCCGAGAATGGGCGCGGTAACACCCATATGCATGTTCATGTTACCACATGAACAAAGGCAATTATATAATAAATTTTACTGAAATTCGTTATCTTGAGCGCAATTCTTTGCAGAAAAAAAAGTATATGGCATCAGCGCGCTTAGTGCCTTCCATATGAATAAACCACTCACAGCCCTAATAATAAACAAAACTGCACAAACAGTCGCAGGAAACTAATGAACTAATTAATTTTCAAAAGATCCAAAACAAATGATAATTTTCATTTATATTGTAGAATTTAACATTGTGATTTTGAAAAAAAAAAACATTTTCTCCGTGTACCCGACTGCTTGCAAATCATTATTTAATGACTGGCCTATTACGACTACTATTAATAAACTTACAACTTAAATTCCACAATAAAAACGATTCCTCTTGCAAAAATGTTCCTTCCATCTGAAAGTTAATTAAGAAAATAAACTTTGACATTTTATTGTTCAATGCGAAACATTTGCTGAATTCGACTTGCGACAATTTGTTGCAACTTTAACCATAAAATTTTTAATTTAAATGCATTGCCGTTTGAGTTTTGTTGCTAAGAGTTTCAACGGCAAATGTGCTAAAATCCAAAGTTAATGTCCATAAAGAATGGAAAAAAAACTCACAAAAACCATTTAATTTTTCAAAATTGAATTTCAATTGCCTCGCAAATTTTCATAAACTTTGAAACGTTTGTATGTTCATTATTATGTCGTAAGAAAAAACAAACAACTTGGCAATGCGGCGCAGGGTTAAAATATAAACTCAAAATTACGAGATCAATTACAAGTTACCATTAAGACTGCTGCTGATATGGAGGAAATAAATAGCAAAGCTCTCGGAAAGAAATGCTTATGGTGTAACGCCTTAGTACAAAGTGGCTTTAAAAGGATGTGCGTTGATTTCTTTGTAGCTTGAGCTTTAATCTTTTGTAACTAAAAACTTACAAGACTGAAAGCAAGAATGTTTGAAAAAGGAGGATGGAAACGTAGCAACGCGTTATGTATCCCATTCTTTAAGTAGTAAGTTCGACTCTCAAGAAGCTGAATTAAACACCCTGCAACTGAAAGGGTTTTCCAAATACTTAGACCCCCGTTCCATACAGCTTTTAACTCAGTATGCTAGATCTTGAAAATAGCTTAAATCCATTTAATTTTAGTTTTGGAGAAAAAAAAAATTAAAAAGTTAAGTGCTTGCTGACTCGCTTTAATCACTTGGCTTAAATAATAATTTTTTAAATGTCGAAAATTGTCTTTTCTAACAAAAATTATAGATAAACCGAGCTCATCGAAAAAAGAAACTTGGGATATTAAAAATAGCAGTAGCACAATAATTAATTAACAATAATTCCTTCGCGGATGAGGTTTTTTCCTCCTTTTTTTTACTTCTCCATAGCACCTTTTCTAATTCTATGTAGTCTTGATGAATTTTGATACACTTTGATTTAGGAATTACAAAGAGTTCTCTAATAATCCTGCTTTAATGATGACACAGATACGAGTTCGTTTTAAGATGTTCCCACGATATCCGTTGTCATGCAGTAGCACCCATCAAATATCAGAGTTAATTAACGTAATGAACAAAGTGGGCTATTAAGCCAACTACAACGCATTCTCACAAATCGGATCTACAGCATTCACGCAAACGGTGTGGTGATCCACAGCCTCACCTACCCACTAAAATTTCATGCCGTTATATACCGCCCTCCAATGCATCTAAGTAAAAGTCTCTTTTGTCGCATACGACTTAAGTTTTTCCACATCATTCCAACATTTAATCCGGATTTAACTGAAAATTCCCTATTAAGCCACGTTTGCTTTGTGTTGAGCCTTATAACAACAACAACAAAAACAAACAACTTATTTCAGGACTAACAAAAAAATCCTGTTTCTAGGATTTCGCTACACTGAGCAAATCCAAACGAATTCCGTAGCAATATTTGTAGCTTACGCGTGTTGATGCTACTGCTGTCACTGTCGCTGATAAGATGACAATTACAACAATGTTAAAAACAACAACATAAACAATAGCTAGAGAAACATAGATTCGCATTCGACTTAAACTTATTGCCAACATTTAATGCTGAAGTTGGTGTTGTTGTTCATGGAACAAGTTGGAATTCTCGTAGCAAATTTATGAAAATACCAAATAGCTGACTTAACTGAATGAAATCTTAGTGTTATTGCAAAATGTAAGGGTGCTTCCATAAGAGTTACCAGATAAAAATTAATATATGTGGCAGACGTAAAAAAATTTGCATACTGTTCCTACTAAAAAAAAATTTTTTTTTTCGAATTCTTTCAAATTCGCTAGGGACGTAGCACTACTTGATCTAAATTAATATAACAAAGATAAAATCCCTAGCAAAACCAAAAGCCGTCAAATTATCTCAATTGGACATACTCAACTTATAGAAGATTTTTCAGATTAAAAAAAATCTAATCACTGTGCAAAGTCTTAATCTGGCGCTGGAGATGTCCTTTCGCAAATCTTACCGTTTTTGATGGTAAGCGCTTACCACCATGACGCCTAAATAATATTTTAATACCCAACAAAAAAAGTTTATTCACTTTGTCATTCCGTTTGTAATGCATAGAAAAGGTCGTGGCAGATATAGAAAAGTATATATGTTCTTGATCTGCCACACCATCTGAGTCGATTTAGTCATGTCTGTCTGTCTATGGAAATCACGACTACGGGAAAACCAAGAAAGCTATTTGAATATAATTTAGCACATAGGCTACCCAAGCTTTTTGGGATGAAATTGGCCGACATCGATTAAGGGACACGTCTAACGCCCATACAAGTAAAACATTGAAAACGCTATATTGAGAGAGCTTTTGGACGTAGTGTAACTGCATTTCCCAAAAATACTAGGAAAAGCTTAGATAAACTCTGGGAAAGAAGTTTGAAAATTTAGAAGAGAGGACTTGTCACTTTCCTTTACGAGGCACTTTAATATACAATGAAAATCTTCAAAATGCTATCCTGAGAGAATTATCTAAGTTAATGGAAATTGTAAGAATGATTTCGTAAAAGTCTAAGCAAAAAATTTGTGGGCGTAGCACCCTCATATCCTTTTTCAAAAACGGCTACAGTGATATCGATGAAACTTGGAGACTTAGTGCACAGAACAAAGGTTGGTAAGGTGTTAAGTCTTTGAAGGCTCCTGGTACCTAAATTTGAAATTTTACTTAGCCATATCTCACATGTTAAATATTGCGATGAGATTTGGTAAACGGTTGCAGTTCGTGTATATTTTGAACTGTACCAAAAAAATTCGGAATTGAAAAAGTGGGCTTAGAACATTTTACAATCGAAAAATTTGATTCTGTATTACTCGAAATTGACATCCACGATTTTTATAAAAATTTTATAGATAGGAAAAACTCGTTGAAGGGCGTGTCACAACCCACTATATTAATTAACGTTATAATTAGGTAGCTAAACACGTAATCTGTTCGAAATTGAAAGTCGCAAATAAGCTTGCTATAAAGTACCTGTGGGCGTGACATATCACAAAAACGTTAAGTAATATAGTAAGTGTGCTATGGGAGTAATCTTATTAAAGGATGGTATAGAGGTTGCTATAAACTTTGAAACCAACTGGAATTCTTGGGCGTGATACTTCTTACATTAACAAAAAGATGATACAGAGGGTATATTCACTTTGTCATTCCGTTTGTAACGCATAGAAGGGGGCTTGGCAGGTATGGAAAAGTATATATATTCTTGATCAGCGTCACCACCTGAGTCGATATAGCTGTGTCCGTCTGTCTGCCTGTGTGTCTGTCTGTGTGTCTGTCTGTTGAAATCAGGTTTACGCAAAAACTAAGCAAGCTAATTCAATGAAATTTGGCACACAGCTCACATCTTCTTGCAAGCATGTAAAAATGGGCGAAATCGGTTCACAGCCACGCCAACCGCCCATACTCAATGTAAATATACCCAAGTCCATTTTGAAAAAAAAATTGCTGCGATATTGATCAAAATTGGTGATTTGGTGAATATGAGAACAACATTAAGATTAGGCTAGGTCTTAAGTTTGCAAAGGCTCTTAAAGGGGCGTGGCACAGGCTTAAATTTTAAGTTTTATGACGTCATTGCTCTTAAACTTTGTAAGATATTGTGATGAAATTTGGTACACAGATACAAATCTGGTGAATTTTGAATTGCGCATAAAGTGGGCGGAATTGTAAAAGTGGGCATGGAATTTCCTAACAATTAAAAAATTGGATTTCGTATAACTCCAAATGGGCACATACGATTTTCATTAAAATTTTAGGGATGATACTACTGAAAGTATTCAACAATACAAGCCACGTCAATACACTGAAAAATTTATTTTAAGGGCGTGGCACAGCTTACAATATTTATAAACGTCATAAAAAGAGAACTAACAACGCAATCGATATGAAATTTAATACGGCGGATACACTTGCTAAAAGGTGTCTTCTTGCAATTTTTGCACAATAGCGCCGGTGGGTGTGGCACCTCCCATATAAGCGAAATACGTTTAATGCTATAGATAGTGTGCTATGAGAGTAATCTTCATAAAATTTTGTGTAGAGGTGTCGGTTACTATAAGCTTCAGAATTAAATGAAGCTTGACAAGATTGCATCAGTGGGCGTGGCACCTCCCTCATTCACATAAAGTTGTAAGTGCAATTTTAAGTGAACTATTGGAGCAATCGATCTGGAATTTGATGTAAGTGGTTTACTGGGTAATAGGTATACATGAATCAAAAGCTGGCGAAATAGCAACAGTGGGCGTGGCACCTTCCATACAATTAAAATACCTTAAGTGGCATAACTATCGAAATATATGAGCAATCATAGTGAAATTTGGTGTAAAAAGTTTTTTTATAACAAGCTATTTCTGGATCAAAATCGGACTGGATTGCATCAGTGGGTGTGTCACCGCCCTTAATTTTAGGAATAATTGCGGCACATATCGCAAACACATTTAAACCAAAAAAAGGGCTTGCAATATTTCTAAATTCGGGAAACGTTACCACACTAATTTCTTCAATTCCTTCTCGTTTAAAAGTTCTGACATTGCCCTTTTCAGACTCTTGTAATTTTGTTAATACTATTATATTACACAATTCAATCTAAGCTTTTTTCAAAGGTCTGGCAACCCTAATTGCTAGCATTGTTGCTGCTGTAGTACTAGTATTGCAGATTATTAACAACAAAAATCTGCACTAACAACAGCTGCTCTGGTGCCACAAAAAGTTAATCAAGCAACATTCCTGATTACCCCGTTCTATGATGCTACACTGTAGTGAAACTATGCTTTGGGTGGTTGTTGGAGAAAGCTGAGAAATGAGGTGTCGTTTGTATTGCTACAAATGACACAACTTAAAAATTTTCTCGGGATTTGTCCAAATCATTTTTAGAATTAGTAGTCGAAATCATTTTAGATTTTGCGACAATGAATAAAGCGAGCGCGCTTCGCAATGTTTCACATTTCATTACTATTTTGTTGCTGTTGTTGCTTTTGTTGTTGCTGGTCTTAATCATGGAAATACCCGAATCTTTAGCTTATGAAAATCGTTAAGAATGTCAATGCGATAAAGTGACTCAAGGGACTTTGTACTGTGGAAAGAGTTGTATTAAAATTAATTTGATGAGAACATTCCAAACGGTTTTGTTTTGAAAAATATAGTGCCATTACTCGTAGACAAGAGTGAGCATCTAAAATAGAATTTTTCGAAATAGGCTATGGAACTGCGTGGGGCTAACGTTTTATCCAACTTCTTAGAACTCTGTCAATTGTTTCCGGCGGTTTGTTCAAGTTAAGCTCAAGTCGAAAAAAAAAGTTTTTTAAGTTTACAAAGTACTGTAAAAAACACTTGAAAATGGAGCTTGATATCATATCGAATTCGATTGTATTTTTCACTGAATTAACCGTGTAGACTTATTGTTGTGAGTGGCTTAGAGTTCTATTTGAATTTAATAGTAATTCTGAGCTATGACGCATATTCTCAAGCGTTTATCCAGTTAAACTCCATCAAATGATCTTATGATTTTTAAAAAAATGCTCATCTATCAAAAGTCATACAAAAACTCATTAAATTGTCATATTTACAATCAAATTATTAATATATCAATTGATTAAAATACACAGTAAACCTTTTTGACGAGAGTTCATTGGATATTCACAAAACTTTCTTTGAATAAATGACGTTTAGGTGAATTGGATCACCATTATAATTACCTTGTTTCTCAGTCACCATTTTAATGGGCATTTGAAGGAACACCAGCTGTGAATTCATGTTTGAGCTCTTGCTTCCCAACTGGTCTGCCAGCGCATTCTTTTCAATGTTTGAATGAATATGGTATTGACAGAAGTTCAGTGAGTTTTTGCACACATGTCCGTATAGAATCCCACTTTTTAACGCTGCCTGACTGACGATACAAAAAGCTACGCTTGTTGGGTGGGCGACTAGGCAAGACATCAACCTTTGCTGATTATTGCTCAATGGAGTCAATTTTGTATTGGTAAACATTGCAGAAATCAGGGGGTCTGTTTCAGACTTTTTTTTTGATCCATCAATAAAAGCTTGAGCTTAATTTTTACCTCAAACGTCGTAAGATATCCCAACGTGCCAATAAGCGATAGACATAAGTGGTGAAAATATTTCTTAAGTCATGCGAAAGAGTTATATGTGACCTGGTCTATGAAAGGGAGCTTAGTTGACAAAAAATTAGTTTCCATTTTTTTGCCGATTCGGATAGACTTTGAGACGCTCTTACACATGGTAAAAACCAAAAGTAATAATTTGTTGAAAAGTTGACTAGAAATGAAGAGAAACAAGAGCACTATTTAAATACGAAAAAACTGATTTTTTGAGAATCTGGAATAAGAGAGAGTGATTAAATATTTCTTCCGGATCAGTCCTTATGACTTTTCACAAGACTTTAGGATTCAAGAATATTATTGCATGCCAGAAAACCATTAGTAAAGAGGTTTTGTAATTTTCTTCGACGTACTCTTTCTTTTAGAACACTTTACGTGTTGGTTGTGAGGATCTTGTTCCACATCTGATTCGAGAACATCTCCACTAACCTTCGCCGTTCGTTTCTTTATTGCTAATTCTTTTTTTGATAATGGGACCTCATGTTTTCTCGATACCAAGTCAAGGTTTTGATAGAAGATGAAACGAGTTCATGTCCTCACTGTCTGCAAATTTCTTCACTTTTACACAGTCCATACAAAATGATGAAATTGTGATATGCCAACCAATAACTTAAAGAATGGTTTAAGGTAGATGTCCAGTTCATACCAAACAACTTTCTCGTCTGGTGACGATTCCACAACGTTCTGCAGTAAGTGTTCATACGTGTCGATGTAACTGGCGGCGCACTTAGCCGTGAAAAGACCGAAGTATCGATCTGGCGCGAGCTTCGTATGACCCGTTAAGAGGAAATTGAATGAAATCATTTTATTTAGTCTTCGAGCCACTCGCAATGGCAGATACTATAGCAAAACTTTATTTTTATTATGCTCAACGCAATTGTCGCAGAAAATAATCAAAGTTTTGATGTCTTTATAGGTTTGCGGTGATCGTCCAAGAAGAGGCGTACCGTGCAAATGGGGCGCCCGCGCAAACGAATTATTTGCCACCCCTACCGAAAAAATTTTTCTTGTTTTTTAACAAAAATTTTATTTGCCTTACCAAAAAAAAATGTCCTCACATTTCACATTTCAAGACTCAAGCCAAATGAGATATATTTCACTGAAACTGTGAAAATTTCCACCTACACATTCAAATTTACTACCAGAAAAAAGGTCCTTATTTTTGACTTTCAAAAACCCTAGCAAATTGAGACATATTTTACGATCATTTTGCCGCCCACTCAAACCTTGCGCACGGGACGGCTGCCCCTTGACCTCCCCCTAGGTACGCTACTGTAGCAAAGGCTATGCCATCATTGCAGTTTGCTTAGTGGAGAACATTTAGCCACAAGACCGAATGATTCGTGAGAGCACCGTTGCTCTAGTACAGCGATGGGCGTGACAGGAAAACACAATGAGCCACAAGTGGCTTGATGGGATTTTTTCTATTGTTGTAACTTTTTTATTACTTTTGTTGTAAGTGGCTCTTGTTTCCAAAAGTTTCTCCATCTAAGTCACCCAAATGTTTAACCATAGCCGCTCTCTGCTGGCGAATGAATGGAGAGTTTCAGAGATGCATTGTGAAGCTCTGAAGGCTCATCTTGAATGCATATTCTAAAATATTTTGGACATACTTAAATATCGAAATTATTTACCCGATTTGTTCCACTGTTTCAGCTTTTAATCGACAAACGACTCAAGTTATTGAAGCGCATTGAATGAAGCAGTGATTTGTTTTTGTTTTTGTTTTTGTTGCTGTTGCTGTCGTTATTTTTATTGCTGCCACTACTTCTTTTGTATTGCCGCTGATGCTACTGGTGCTGCTGCTGATTAATCTGCAGATGAATGGATTATTTTTGGCTTAAGTCAGAAGTAGCAGCAGCAATGGCAGCAGCCAACGCACAATCCATGCGTTTTTGCGTTTCTCACTACAGTTGCTGTTGCCGATGCTGCCGATGCTGCTGATGCTGCTGTTGTTGGTGCCAGGATAACATCAGCTGAACCAACGCTTTAACATTCACGAGTTAATTGTTTTTGCTGTTGTTGCTCTTTTACTTAATTTTAATTACAATTTCAGCTACAAATAAGAATTTTTACTTCACATTGAAAATGTTAAATGATTCGATACAAAGCATTTGTCGCTATTTATGAGTTGGATTTTTGTTAAAAGATGAAGTTAATTAGTAACTTTAATTGCTTACAAGTAAGACAAATTCTTCATTTAATTAATGTAGCTGAAGAGAGTGTCTTGTATGAATTGTAAATATGTAGTTTTCGTAATTTTAGATTAAAATACCATTTTTCTTAATTATTTTACATTCCTACAGATTTCTTTAATAGATTTCTTTTGATAGATAAAGAGTGAAAGAAATATAAAATTTTACTCATTTGCCTTGCAAAAAATATAATTTTGTTTAAGCGAAATCTCGCGTCTTTAAGTCAACCCCATATTTAGCTCCCTGCTTGGCCATAGCGTTAAGTGAGCTAAGGGCGTGTAATGTAATAAAAAAAAGCCTGTTTATGCACTGCGACTAGTGTTTATACAGGTCGATGTTTTTTTTTTCTTTAACACATTTTAAATTAAATACAATTTTATGATCTATATTTTATTGAATGACTATGTGGTCTTTAATATTATGTATGGTATGTGATATCGGTCCAGTGTCCGCCTCTAGCCGTGACGCAAAAACGATATAAAGAAGTGGGATGGGGTCTTATCGGAATCATAGGGACCAGTCGATATCCCCACTATTATTCGGCTTGGAAATATTTCTCCTTTAATTTCCATTGTAACATTGTGTGTGAAGTGGCACTGTGTTGTTGGAACCATATGCTCTGGAAACTTGATATGTTCCTTCAAAGCATTATTACGACTCACTACAACATATTTAAACGCCACCAAGTGCAAACCAACCTTTTATAGCTAAGCAATTAGGTAGTCGTCACATTTGACAAATTGAAGCAATATCAGCAAATACGCTTCACCCGATCTTTAGCATATGCGGAAACAACATAAGCATCAAAGCTTCTCTCTGCTACTTTGGCAGCGCGCTCTCAACTGAAGGCGTAAATAAAATATGGAAATCGAACTTCATTTCAGTACTTTCACACCATATTGAGAATAATTCTATCAATGTTGCTCTAGAGTCTAGACTTTACATTATCTAGGTTCCTTGTATACAGGTAGTCCCCGACTTATGACCGAGATAGGTTCCTAGTCATCGGTCGTAAGTCGATTAAGTCGTAAGTCGAGTTTCATAAAAAATAACTAAAGAAAAATATTACATACATACTGTACTACTAGTTCCAGCCATTTTTGGGATGATATAAAATTATTCACTTAAACAAACGTATTATTTGTACTGAAATAAATCGAATCCTTGTACATACTACTGTTTTTTTTTAATTTTTTCTCATATACATATTTTAGGGACTGCCCGAAACTATTTTAAGCATTTTCTATGAAAAAAATTGAAAAAAAAATTGGTCGTAAGTGCGAATAGTCGCAAGTCGAACGGTCGTAAGTCGGGGACTACCTGTACGTTCCGTTACAACGAATACAAGCTTTTGTAACTTTCTGTTTGAAGTGCATATTGAGGGCGTGGTAGACTAATGGGATATTGAATCCTAAGCTTTATTTGGCTACCAACCATACTTCTATTTCAGCTAAGATTTGTGAAGACTCCTTTAATGGGAAGGCTATTCCATGAAGAAATAGATTAGAAAAACTTTTGGATCAGCACTTTGATGGGAACCCCAAATTGGATGACGTTATGTTAAAAACCGAAACGAACTGGCACTATGGCAATAAGAAAACTAGTCCAGGCTTAAATTGACTATAGAAGCTTTGTTCACGCCCTTCACGCCTATATGATATAAACAGCAGTAGTAGTAGGAATACCGATAAAGCATCCTAATATTTATAGACTGCCCCACCTAATGAGCCATACACTCGTTTCTAAGTAGTTTAATGGTGGCATATGAAAATTGGACTAAAATATCGAATTACATTGATTTACAAATTGCATACAATTTTGTTGGAGCTTCCGTTTCCCAGTAAGGATGTATTACAATAATTTACCTTTTTTCTGAAATATTTTCAACACAAACATATGTACTTAATTATTGTTATAATATAGATCTGCATTGTTTGAATCATAAAAATATTCCAAATAAGAATATTAGTTTTAGCGACTGATAATTTATTATATTAAGAATTATTACATTGAACTTGCAGTCATGTTGCAAAGACCAATATGATCGTAAAATTTTTATGTGGTAATAGCCGAAACATATGTCACCAATTACCAGGTTAAATTGTTCCATTTGTTATCTTTGTCATGTTTGTTGAATAAAAAAAGCATTGATCAATTAAGTAAAAATTTTACGAGCATATTGGTCTTTGCGACATGACTGCAAGTTCAATGTAATAATTCTTAATATAATATTCCAAATAGTTTTTAAAATTAAATATATGACTACAATTATGAGTCAATGAACTTTTGAATAGAATGCAATCATTTTACTTGTCCTATAGGTCAGCATGTCCTAACTTAAGTGTCTAGGATACTACAGTACCTATTACCAATATTGTAAAACATGCAAAGTTCTTTATCCTGTAACATAATCTCATTTAAAACTTTTGTAAAGAAATTATATGGCGTGAGATTGGGCTGATATACATACTACTTTTAAAAACACATATGTATAATGTGACCGTATCTATTCAGCTGTAAAATATTGTATTTTGAATTCAAAAATTTTGTCACGTGTTCAACTTTTTTAAGTAAAGGAAAAAAAATTCCCACAGCTTACAATACGAACTCATTTTTATGGCTTACATACCGCACACCCTCTCCTCTATTCGTAACTATTAAGGAATATTTGCAGAAAAAAAGAAACCAATGACTTTTCGTTTCGCCACGGCAACTCTCATCGTCGTCTCATGTGTCATAAAAGCATCATCAACTTTAAATCTTTCAAAATTCGACTTCGAACTTTCTAAGCCCTGTAAAGCGCGAATTATAGTGCAAAAGTGTAAAGGTTGACTTCATCACCGCAATATTTGGTCGTCCAGCAAAACGTAAAACGTGCTGTGAATTAATTCACCACCTGCTAATATGGTCATAAAAATTGCAATTCTCAGTTCTAAAGATGTGCTCAAGATGTTGAAGCAGAAGCAAAAGCACCAATGAACCGATTGTCAATTGAGGCATAAAAAATGAACAACCCCAACCATTTTTTCCGTCTTATGATACGCTTGGCTTAGTCTGGCATAGACCAGCAAAATGACGTAACAGATTTGGATAATTTTTCATTTTATTCTTTTAATTTTTATCAATGACTAAGGTATTGTTGGAGAGTGGCTGAATATGTCATGCTGTGTCTACGCGTGCTGAGCGAGCTTTCTTTCTTTATTTTTTAACCCTAGATACACCACAATAGTTTCAATTTATAAACTTTGTGTCAAATTTAATAAATTATTGTTTTTAATTTAGTTGTTATTTAACCAATTTAGGTATGTTCATACAGTCCAGTTCACTTGTTTAGACGCACCATGCGAATGAATGTGACAATTTCTTTACGAATACTCTGAGCAAAATAAAGTTTTTCTTCAACTGACCGCATTTGGATGTAAATTTTGTGGTTCGTTTGAGTAGACGAGCGTTTGATAATTCAAGAAAATGCAGCTGTGCTTAAATAATTTTTTCTTAAATTATTTTATCGATATAGTTATTTTAACATACTAGTTGTTCCCGCGGCTTTGCCCGCTCACTTCCCGTTGTGCAATCTCGCTTTCATTTTACGACGGTTTTTAAAATAGGAAATATACCCTTGTTTGAAATTTTAAAGCTCTTACTGCCATAAGTTACCAGCTATAGCGATTTAATTGTTTTTGATGCATGGAAGGTACCATGCCCCTTTTTTATCAAAATAAAATATAGCCTAAGCTACTCAGGGATAGTTAAGTTAAATTAGGTAAGCTCTTCCTTAGTAGAAGAATTTTTAGAATAGGAGCAGTAATTCCAGAGATTACCCTCTACATAACATACAAAAAAAAAAAACAAACTTTACCTCTTTACATAATAGTACAGATTAAAATTAACAATTTACTTATGTAACATCCCTTACTGCTTATAATTTGGAAATCTTGATCTTTTAAAGACTCATACAGTGATTTCAAATAATTCAATAAAATATCATGCCAGACGTTTTGACTCAATTTCCATTCCTTTACTAATCTCGATGTATGAATTAGTTTATTATCGTGCCGAGATATCCACAAAATAGATTCAAAATTTCTCAAAAATACTTGGAAATGTGTGCTTCAAAACATTCTTGTGCAGGTTTCCGTTCAATCTGCTATCAGATATTTGTACCTTAGTGAATACAAACAAATTGAAATGATTATATTGTGCTTTTAGTTCATTTATTCTGTACGATTCTTGACAAGGTATTTTCTTTTAATTATCCTTATCCAGAACACTCGCTAACTCTAGGCACGTCCATCTAAAAATACTCGTTTTATTTGTGGCTGATTAAAGTTACCTGAAATACAGTTATTGATGCCATTTCATGGCAAGTTAACTAAAAGATCCAACATGTAAGGCACCATAGGTCAAAATATTTCCTCATTCTACTTTTATCCATAGCTGTGGACAAACGAACATTTAAAACTCCAGTAATAGCAACGCATAGTACGGTTTTTCAAAAAGCTCACGGAATGGATATGAAAAAACCAATTTATTGTTGTTAAAATTACCTTTTTTTCAGTATACTCCTCTACGGCAGCTATTACCTCTTTGTTTGATGGAAATATTTTTACACGAAAGAATTTTTTGAGGCGTGAGAAGATCCAGAAGTCAAAGGGAGAGTATGGCGGATGTTGTAACAATTCGATTTTTGATTTACTGATATTAGCGATGGTTTTTCGAATCTCATGCGAATTGGTTTTTTAGCGAATACGCCACCCATTGTGCACACAGTTTTCGGAAACCCAAAACTTCACTTAAAATGTTGCTCGCTCTGGTTATTGAAATGCCTGCGAAAATTCTTTTGGTCAATCAGCAATCAATCAAAACCAAATCCTATATTTTTTTGACGATTTCTGATGTTGATGCGGTTTTTTGACGTCCTTCACGTGAATCGTCTTCAAGGCTTGAACGACAATTTTAAAAAAAAAACCAGCTGCATTTACAAACCATTGTTTTTGACATAACATATCCTCTATTTCGGAATGAATTTTCATTGTCTTTAAATCTTATTTTACAAAGACATATTTAAATGGCATCGAAGTTGTAGTTCTGTAATTAACGAATAGATCATGCTCCGTGACTAGGTAGAGTATTGGATCAAGAACTAAGCATTGGCGGACTGTATACTAAAGACATGCGGAACAAAAACTTGACAAATAACTAGAAATATAATGCTAGCAAGCTTTTGCTCTTCATACTTTTCTACTTAAGATTTACAAAAAAACCGTCCTCTAAGCGATTTCATTTTCTAGTGTTAATAATAACTTAACTACTTTCTTGCTAAAAAAATGTACCATCATTTAAATTCTAAAAATGTTTAACCTTTACGTTTCAGCACAACTCATGAATGAATTTGAGATATTTATTACTTTGTATATTTTGAGGAAAGGATTATCATTTGACGAGCTAAGTTATTGGCCAATGATGATTCAATCGAATTTATTGATATTTGTAGTAGATGCTCATAATTGGAAAAAGGTACATTGAAATTCCTAACATAAATCGAATATACGAGTGTCCTCGTTCTCATCCTATTCACCATCATTTACACCGAATTTACAAGTCAAAGTAATGTAAATTAAATCCAATTTAACACGGACCACTGATAAGCGGTCATGCAGATGGTGAATTTTTTTGTTCTCATTTTTGAACACAATTTGATTTATCTGGCGAAGCTCGTACTTCTAATATTTACCTAATTCTTCCCGTTACTACCAAATTTGTGCGATATAAAGAAAAATGCAAAATTATTTGTGAAAGTATAAAGGATAAGTAAGGATAACCTGTAGTAGAAAATGCAAAAAACAACAGCATTTACGGGCAGACAGCATATTGTCAGATAAAACAGGATTTTTCTCATCTGCTTCAATTTCGATTTTACTAATACCTTTTAGACGCGTTGGTTCCTGTGCTGGTTTGCAAAAAGTAAAGTTGCCACTGCGAAGTAGTCAAAGAACATCAAGGCGGATTTGGAAAAATTGAATGAACAACTTAAGATGCATTCACTTAGGATAAAGAATTTAGTTACAGTGGAGCAAACCTAACTAGATCAACATTTCGAAGGAGTATTGTTTTACGCGATCACACTTTGTCCCCAATATTAATTGGGGACACGTTCGACAATGCAACTTTTGAAAGCATTTAAGACGCGGTCATTTAACATGGCACACAGTTATGTATCGAAGGCAGTTTGTGATGCTTGCCATATGTAGTCAATAGAAGTGTTAAGAACGAGATGCTTTTGCTCTCATATGATTGAACCCAAATCCGATATTTTATGTACACGAGTCAATGCTCTTGTTTAGTTACTGTATCAACTCTGAAAATAACTCTGAAGAAGAAAGCTTGGTGTGCTAGCAAAGCTGTGTCCACATTTTAACTATCTAGCATTCTCACAAAGTGCGATGAGCGATGCAGGCTGGTTTTTGGCAATACTTGCGGTCTTCGACATTTAGTGCTCTTTGGCATTATAGTACTTTGATCAGACTTATAATAACTAATTCAAGAATTGTCTGGTAAGGCCATATTTTTTTAAAGTTTGTAAGGAGTGTGCTTACCAAACTTGAACAGTAAAAAGTCAAATGTTGCACAGGAGCCTTTTCCATAACGTTTGGCGCTACGCTGGATATATTAATCCACCGCTCAATACCTATGCCTGAGAAGGGACTACCAATGCTTGAAAGAAATGGGTTTTTGTACGGCACTGAATGCGAAATGGTGGATAATTTGCGAGACACAAATATATGATATGGGTTATACTAAACGAAATAATATTAGTCATAAATGTTTGAAGGCAATGCATTGATTTGCACTTATCCTAAGACTCAAGCCAAGAGCAAAATACTAATAAATCTTTTCTGCTGCATCCAAAACAGACAAGGAGTCTGACTCTGGTGTTCTTGACAGTAGAGCCATGCTTTTCTTAGTTCTTACTAAGAATTCTGTGACGTTTATAGTTGAAGTTATTGCTGTAACTAAGGTGATGGATTAAGTTATAAGGAATATATGGAAAAGAGGCTTATTTTGGTCTAAAGTGATAGCCATGTAGCACTTAATACACCGTCAAACCCACTCACTACAACAAAATTGTTGCAATTTTATAGTTCTAGACTTAGAGGCATGTAATTCTGAGGAAATTATCTTTGCGTAACATCTAAAGCTTACAAATGTGTCAGACAGTGCTATATGTACTCCCTATGGTAAAGAAACTTGCTTTGCTAAAACGTTCAGATCTGATATCGTTAATTACTGGAGAATAAATCCAATGTGTTCACGTTTTCAGTAACAGTGTGGTTGTTGCTCTGGATAATTCAAAAGTATTTAATCGCATATGACGTGGTGTGATTACTTAACTCGTCACAGAATGAGCTTCCATAATGACCGCTCTGATCGCGTTATATGCATACTTCACCAATGTTGGAATTATATAGAGTTCTTTTCTATTCCTTTTTTTTTTTCCTATGAGCTTCTACCAACGACCACCGAACCAAGTCAATCCATTGCAGACGACAGCTGAATTTGTCACTCATAAAGATTAAAAAAACTTCTAAGCTTCCTTTGAGTTGAGAGAACATACGTCCGAAAAGTCTCTGACTACTGTTTTGCTAAGGTATATTTGAACCATGTTGAATATTGTTCCCCAGATTGAGTTAGACGGTGACGATATTTTTCACATAAAAGCTTTTGTTTTCAAATGGACTATAAGATACTTCCACGTGTACCCCGCATAATGTCACGTATTTAATAAAGTCAGAGTCACTTAGAGGAAAATTGGCACATTTAGGCCAAAGCACTAAAAATAGTTTTGGAGTTGCTAGATGAAGTTTAACTGGGTCAATTCAACTAATAGTGGATGCCAATACTAAATTCACTATTGAATCTCTTTAGCACTGCAGCAATGTTGGTTGCGTAACCAATTTCTATAGATATTGGAATGGGATGTTCTCTATTAAAAATCATAAATTGATTCCATCAGTACTCGGACATATTATAAGGTTCATTCCATATCCTTTCCACCAAATCTCAAGAGAATATCGTGATAATTCGTTTATTGGCCACACAACTGAGATGTGAAACAATCTTCATGAGAGTATATTTTCCGACGGACAGCAGCCAATAGAATTAATTAAAGAAATATTTACCTAACGCCATGCATTCCCTGATCTGTAACGTATTTCTCATTTTTAAGAACCAGTGCGTGCGTTGCATTTAAAGACACCATACCTTGAGCTTCGAAAAGTATTGTGTTCCTTAAATGAATACATGAAATTGGAATGTGATTTTCGGAACATTTGTACTTTTGTCAGCACATTTGCATAAATACATATGGGGCTGCTCAGACTTACTGTAATTTCCTCACCAAACTTCTGTTGAATCAACCTTATTTTTACAGAATGGTATATAATGTATTGAGAATAAGTTCCTTGTTAGCAAAATGTTCTTCAATGTTCGCGGACGCACGATTGTATCTTACATATGGAAGGGTACATGGCAGGATATTTATTCTATAGAATGGCACATCAGGCTCAAAATAGTTTCAGTAGCACATAACTTTTTTACTTAGTAAAAAATCTAATATTTTATTTCTGCTAAATTAATCAATTACATAGTATATATGTTTTTCGGAAAACATATGTTGTTCTGTATATTTTGGCCTCGTTACATTCCTTTCCAGCTGCAGTACACAGTTTTTATTTGGGCTATTGACTTTGAGATCATGGGTTGTTGATTGCTTATTTATGTTTAGACTCTCCTTGAGGTAACCCTTAAGGTAGTAATCTTAAGGGTTACCTCAAAGTATGTACTAATTCCTTAAGGTCTAAATTATAGTTTATCGGCGGTTAGCCAAAATTCGTGGTCATTTCAAAGAATTTTAGCATAAAAATGAAACCTTGACTGATACCAATGTGGATTTCGATGAAAACAAACAATTTTCTTTTGTGCGAGGCACGATAGTAAACCCCATCGTATGCTGATTTTTTTAATACAAAAATCATTTCTGAAAGTCTGTAACGCTATGTAGAAATCCATAAGCAATATCAATCGCTGTCTCTCAGTAGATAATTTTCGAAATTTTGCTAATAGCTCACTGTAACAATTGATCTGGGAAGTATTTACAAAACATAGACATTTCTTCAGAGTTCATACAAAAAATCGGATGGGTTTAAAAATTTCCGCTTGTATACAATCAGCCCTTGTTATTGGGGATGGTATTATAGATTTATCATCATCTAAAAATTTCTGCGCTAGATAGTGGTCAACTAATTGTTAACTATCCGAACGAAAAAGACGATCGAAGTTTTTATCGATCAGTTGCTTGAGAATATTTTAAACTATACTACTGTAGCGCTAGATCGTCTATGATCGTGATGTTTTCTCATCGCATCTCACACTGTGTTTGGTATTTATCTGCAAAATTTCAACCGATCTGATAGAAGAGCTCTCATATCAACGAAAAATGCAGTGTGAAAGTCTATCGTTGGCGATTTTCCTACTAATGAGATATACATCACATAGTTACTTGCAGTGCTTGATCCTGATCCTTAATATTTCGTTGGAGTATCGTTAAACTATCAGTGAATTAATTTTAGCTCTTCGAAAGTGAAGGCACACTATGATGAGATGGTAAACTCGAGCAGTACCAATGACCTTGATTAAAAGTTATGTTGAAAATTTACGTTGAATTTACCTTTCTAATGTATTTAAACCCAGCCCACAATAATTACACAGGCCTTAACATAGAAACTTACTGAAGAACAAGTTAAAGTCGTTAAGAAGTTTGTTGGATCAGTAAGAAGCCTCGGCACACTTTTTCTTTTTCTGCCAGATGATGTAACAAGACTTAAAAACATTGCACTGCAGAGATATGGTGGTATCTTAGAAAAGAAGCAAACATTTACTCCGACAAAACGACAACAACAACTACAATAACAACAACAACGTAGGAAATGGAAGAGATAAGACATAAAATGTAGAAGAGTATTCAATTAAATGCGGATTAGTGACAAAAGACAAAATCAAATTCTCGTGAAACTTAAAAGATACAGTTTTTTTGCTGCCGCTTCTTTGGTACAATGCCATGTACTGACGCACCAAAAATAAAACCGCTGTGCTGCTTATTCTTGAATGAGAGTACGAGTAGCTAAGTATTCACTTAGTGTTGTCTGAGGAGCTTCGGCGATGTTAGGTTGTGCTAGTTATTGTCTTATCACTGTCGCTTTATTCCACTCATATGGTACCTAGGTGAACATTTTTTGTTTTTATTTTTGTGGCACTTTGTTTGGAAGTACTTAATTTTAATATCTTAGCTTTAGTAACTTATCTTGGATTAAATGTTGCTTTTAATTTAGTTACTTATGCAAACGTTCAAATGAAAAATTTGCATTATATTCAATAATAACTTGAGCATAATTTTTACAATTTCATTTTTTGTCTATGAATATAATAAGGAATACTACAAAAGTTATTCAACTTTTTTTTTAAATTGGAATGTTGAAAGCAATATTGAAATAGGAACCAATTTACGCATATAACGGCTCACAGTGAAAATGGTCCAACTGTGTCCAAAAACTTTGAAGTCCAAATAAATCAAAGTATGTACATAGTACGTACATTAGACCTAAGCTCTATGTATTTAAATAGGATTTAAAAAAAAAGTTCGAAAATGTTTTTCTTAGATATTGCGATTTTCGCCGCAAGATCGAATTCGATTGGTAGTCTGAATTCTGAAGGTTCGCTCAGAAACACGTTATTTTAGAAAATATTGCAAAATAATAATAATGCAGTTTTCCTAAGTTTAGTTTAGTTAACCAGGTCTTATGGTCAGAAACTTAAAAAATTGTTTCTATTCTTTTTTAAAACACTTAAAACATGCAATTTCAGTTTTTTTTTGAAATTCCAACTTTAACTTTAAATATTTCCCAGAAAAAATTTTCAAATTATTATCGTCTTGTTATATAGCCCATTACCGTTGTGCCTAACTTAAGTAAGCCATTTATCTTTGACCGTCTTTAAAGTGCTTCATTCAAAAGAAAATGTACAAATTGTTGTGGTTCCATATTTTTGATTTTATTTTTACTTGCCCTGTTAATTGCCCTGCTTAATGGTATTTTATGGTCTTATAGTATATGTTCAATTGTACCCTATAAATGATAAATGCAAAAGTGCGATTAAGCTTCGGAATGGACTTTTGAGAGCGGTGCAACGGTTCAGTTTTTATTTTTTTTTAACTATAACTCAGAAACTATACATTTTTAATGAATCAAATTTCCTACCAAAATGGCACTTGATAAAGCCAAAACACTTATTTTTGGAACAAAATAAGTTAAAAATCTATTTAAAAAACTAAAAAATTGTATTGTGTATAAATTTTTTCTGAGTGAATTTTGGTATAGTCACTGGTCCACAAAAAGAAAGTTGCCATAGTTTCCGTCAAAATGACGATCCACAAAAGAGTTTTTGATAAAAATTGGCTGAGATTTTAAAAATTTTTTACCTTTTGTTAGCTTAAATTTTTACACACAGTTTTATTCGATAAAATATCGTTGTTAGACTTAGAAAAACTTTTGTTCAACAGACCTTATTATTGTGTCTCTAATTCTGATTCTCTACAAAAAATTCTATAAAGTGTAGGCCCTTAAAAATGTTTAATACTATTTATGTATATAGAGTAGTCTGACTTAAAACCTATGGAACGAAGCCAAGGTTGAAATCGCAAGGAAAAATTATCCAAATACGGAACATCTTTGGTCTGCGGCACAGAAATATTGGTATGCCATTTCCAAAACAAAATGCGAAAAAACGTGGAGAGTGTGGATCGCACGTGTGAAGCTACCATCCAAAACAGAGGCTACAGCACAAGATATCAATGATTTAAATGTTTGTGCATACCAAAAAGTTAACAAAAGGAATTTCAACACGCTATTTTCTCTTTTTTTCCAAATTGTGCCGTTAATGTGTTTAGCTCATTTCATCGGTTTTTTTTTTACATTTTGATCATTTTTTTTTTTTTGTTAATGGGCTATAGCTGAAGTTCGTTTTAAAATTGAACATGTAGGATATAAGTATATTTGCAAAAATTCAAACACTTGTTGTTTGTTAATAATACTGCAGCATAAGAAAGAAAATGATAAAAAAAATTCGCCATTTATATATATATCCATAGCTGTATATGGCGCATAATTTGCAAAGCGTCGAAGGCCAAAAAAAGTTGTGCGATATGGCTGTTATTTGTGCTAGTCTTAGTCCTATTGAATGGTACTTCTCACATCAAACATTTTTTTTTATTTGGACACATGTATATGGACTGAAGTAAATTATCTAAAACTAAAATCCGAAAATTCCAATATTTTAAGCTGCAGGCCGTAATACCGACCGAGCTATGATTTAAAAAAAAATCAAGATATGGCAATTATCTTGAATACTGCGAGATTTGGTTCTGAGCTGTGGTTGGCTTAATGTTATTATTTTTATTGTATTTGGAATGTCTTCATAAAGCCACCTTATATCATTTTACCCAACAGCCTCATACAATAATGTGCCTAATAAAAGAATTGCACTGTAAAATAAGTTGAGATCAATAGGAAGTGAAATTGACAAAATAGATGATTAAAGAATAAGCTCTGAAATAATTAATATCTCTAAACATTAAACAGCTACAAACAACACAGTACTCACAATCTTATCAGCTTAAATCATCTTACTATCATTAGACATAAGCCCTATTCCATCGAAAGTTGTATTTTTTCAGTAACGTTTTAGTTCAGCTCCTATTTTGCACAAAATCATAGTCTTACGCTTATGTAGCCACCACTGAGAACCCACCGTTCAGAATGTGACCAATTTTATATTGTATATAAGGCTGCATCCGCAAGCCAAGTGGTCCTTAAGACCGTCTCTCCGACCACAGCCTTTTGTATTGATCAGCTTGTTAAAATATTAAGGCGCACATCACGTAATCACAAATTTGCATGCATTCTTATCAGCTGGAAAAAATTTAAAAAAAAACTTTGGACCTACGCACTCTGATCTTTCTTAGCCCACATAGCACAACGTAGCCTTGGCCCTCTATCCTGATTGCATAACACTGCCTTCGATATGAATTTTCGCATTAAAGTTCGAGCTATTCTTAAACCATGAACGAATTTTTAACCCTATGCCCGAGTAATTATGGAGAGTCTTAAAAATAAGCCTACTAGGTGAACACATGAATGATGATGAAATGAAAGTATATTTGAAAAATACATACTAGCATTGCAGCAAATAAACAGATCTTTGATTCCAGGAATACTACCGGTTTTACACTTTGTCCAAAGAGAATGATATTTCATTTGCATTTACGTTCAAAAAATCAGCTTTTCCCGTATAGAACCGACGCAAAAGTTACCTGAGCATGATTGAGTACATTTTTGAATGTATGTAAATGTGAATAAGTGCTTTTTTCTATTGGACATATACAATGGGCTTCATGCAGTCAAAACCAGGATTTTGACGCACTTAAAGCAAAATATTCACTCAAACACTAAATTGTACAATAATTCATAACATAAATTAATTATAATTTAATACAATATAATATTTGAACTTTGTCTAGATTTTGTAAAACAAACAGTGCCTTTTTGTTATTTGAAAAATTTCTTATCAGAACTAAAATAAAAACACTTTATAAAGCAAGACAGCAAAATTTTGTATTCATTTAAAGTCGTATTGAAACAAACGCTATCCTAAACTAAATTGAACTTTAGCAAATATTTAACCTTTCAATTGAAATCAAAACCAATAAAACTCATTGAAGTGAACAAGGTCAACAATGAAGATAATTTGCCAATGGTAAAGCAAACATTTGCCGAAATTGTTTCATCATCACTCGTACGTACTAAGCAGCAGAATCAATTCCAGCCATTTAACAGTCCGACCAAAATTGTTTAACCAATCTCTCATTTAATTAAGGCGCTGTAATATGGCATTGCACAAGGCAACACAAGAATTAAGGAATGTTTATTGCAATGGATTACAGGGATAAATGGATAACGCAAAAGTTAAAGTTCCCAGCTAAATTCATTTAATTCAATGAAAATTTGATGGTTCGTTTCCAAACATTTGTGCAAAATCAAATTTTTTTTAAATTGTAGTCGTTTCTTGCATTTAAAACTATCCAGCGGTATGACTCATTCAAAAAATATTAGACCTGCATGCATCATTATCGAGATCTTCCGCTAAGATCGTGCAAAAAAATTTATAAAAATATATAATTGGCACAATCTTTAAAAACTTAGTTGCGAGAAAAATGAATTAAAGCACGTTATAAACAAAGTGAGAGAGATTTCATTTCATTTTTCACGGAAGAGAGTGGTTGAAAAAAATTGTTTTTTTACGATGTGTTCATTAATATTGAATACTGGATTGGCCTTTCATATTTATTTCAAAACCAAGATATCTGTATTTTTTAAACTACCAGACCAGGCATACTTCGAATCGGAGTGGGCAATATACATATTAGGGTGATTGAAAAAAATACAGCTTACGATGGAATTGGGCTGACGTCTAAGAAGATTAAAGCTGATAAGATTACTGTACTGTACTGTTTTGTTAATAGCTGTTTAATATTTAGATATATTTATCGACTTATTTTATTTCTACTCTCTTTTTGAGAACGGGGCAATTCTGATATTAGGCACATTATAATATGAATGCACACACAGGCTGTTTGGTAAAATTATATCTTGACTTCAGAAGGTGACTTTATGAAGATATTCTAAATAAGGACAGTTCCAGAAAAAACTTACGAATTTATTATTTAATATATTACTCTACCTGATAACCTTATAGGTCTAAAAAGACACAATATTTGTTCTATATAAAGTGACACATAATATGATATGTAATACTTGAAGATAGCACTTCTAACGACAAAAATGTCTAGCAAGCAAGACAAAGTTTGCGAATTTATTTCGTCCACATACCTGCAAAATCCAGAGTTAAAATATTTAACTACATATTACGAAAATAGTTGGTGCATCAGAAAGAATTGTCCTTACAGCTATTTCTAATTATAAGAAGGGTTACCTGTTTAACGGAAAAAAAAATTCAGCCACTGAACCAAAATTTTCTAACCCGAAGGTGAATCGTCTTTTAAAGCAGAATCCAAACACCTCAGTCCGAGATATGGTGGCTTGAGCAGCTATCTCAAAATCTACGATGCAAAGGAAAAAAGAATGATAGTTGCAGACATACAAAATTCAAAAAGTGCCAGACCGTTCTGACGAGAAGCAGTTGGTAGCTCAGATGCGAGCCTGAAAACTGAATGTAAGGTATCTGATTGATGCGTTATGGACAAAAAAAACTTACATTAAAGCAGTTCTTAGCAGCTACCTGGGCACGAAAATTATATGTCATCGAAGAAGGGCATTTGCCTACTGAGTTTAAGGAGAAAAAATAGGGTGATTGAGATTTATTTTTGTTAATAATTGCAGGTGCATAAAGGTAAAATTTTTGTGCAAGAAGACCTTCTAATATTAACATTTAAGGGTGGCTCACTGAATTTTTCGGTTTTCCATAGAAATTATATGGGATAGAATGTTTTACTATACATTTTCTTTTATATCTCATGAAAGAAAAATCTTAAACAAAGGGTACCATGCCTATTGATCTTTCAGGCGTTTGAATAATCACTTCCCTAAAATGGTTCAAATGGTACAAAATAAATAACTTTTACGGAAAGAAAACATTTCTGAACTATCAGAAAACCATGACAACAGTCTCATGCTATCGTACATTCCATATAAAATATTATATATTTTAAAAATATTAAAATAATTTAATCTGCTTAGATTCGTTTAAAAGTCAGATGCTGCTAGTTGGATGAGTGAGCTGGTGCGTTGTCGCAGTAAAACTGCACTTCTTCTTTGCCAAATAGGGGCCTGTGTTTTTTTTATTTCTTATTAAATCAGCCCAATAATTCAGTGTAATACTGCCCTGTGATCGTGCTTCCTGTAGTTAAAAATTTCATAAGCATTACATATTCCATTCGAGTTGCAAAAACACGTAGCCATGATATTTACGGCCGATCTATCCATCTTCGAATTAGATTCGGTTGTAATATTCCATTCTTTTGATTGTTGCGGCGTATGGTGATGGAATGGTATCATCAAAGTGACCGCTCGACGCAAAACCTCCAACGTACTCGTTGCACATACTTCAAAGTTCACTACCACCGTCGGTAATCGTGGCACCCATTGGTCCGATAGCTTTCTCATTCTTTACCTGTCATATAAACCATTGATTGCCGTTCCATACGGCTACAGCTAAAGGGTGTTTTTTTTAGAGATATAGAGCTTCGAATTGAAAAAAAAACACAAGAGAATCGTTTTAATGTCCATCAATTTGGCTTTATTGGAAGGATAATTTTATGCCATTAATGTTTAAATATGATTTCGGGCATGTGGCCGCCGCGGCTGGCTCGAATAAATCCAATTCTACAGGTCCAATTTTGAACCACTTTTTCGAGCATATGGGGCCGTATGTCGGCAATAACGCCACGAATATTGGCTTCCAAGTCCCCTAACGTTTCTGGTTTGTTGGCGTAGACGAGCGACTTCACATATCCCCAAAGAAAATAATCCAATGGTGTCAAATGAAATTATGCGCTCATCGAATGTTTCCTTCAATAAATCGATTGTGACGTGCGCTGTGTGGCATGTAGCGCCGTCTTGTTGGAACCACAACTCATCCACATTCATGCCATCCAATTCGGGAATAAAATAGTCGGTTATCATGGCTCTATACCGGTCTCCATTAACGGTAACTGACTCTCCAGCATTATTTCGGAAGAAGTATGGCCCAATGACTCCACCAGCCCATAGAGCACACCAAACAGTCAGTTTTTGTGGATGTAATGGCGTCTCAAGGGTCTCATGTGGATTCTCTTCACTCCAAATGCGGCAATTTTGCTTGTTGACGTAGCCATTCAACCAAAAATGAGCCTCATCACTGAACAAAATTTTGCGATGAAAATCAGCATCGAGATCAATCTCATTTTCGGCCCATACACCAAAATCACGACGCATTGCATGGTCTCGCGGCTTTAATTCTTGCACAAGCTGGATCTTGTAAGGTCGCAAGCCAAGATCTTTGCGCAAAATCTTCCATAAAGTTGATGGACAAAGCTCCAATTGCTGTGCACGGTGGCGAATCGATTCATTCGGGTCCTCTTCAACATTTTGCTCTACAGCGGCAATTGTTTCTTCGGTGCGCACTGTTCGACGTCTCTGCGGATGCGTATTATCACATAGAGTAAACGTAGTGCGAAAACGATCCATGGTTAACCGAATTAATTGCTCTGATGGACGATTATGTCGACCATAAAATGGACGGAGCTTGCGGTAAACTACGCGAACTGAACCATTATTTTCGAAATAAATTTGCACGATTTGCAAGCGTTGTTCTTTTGAAATGGCATGATGAAATGGCAAACCAAACTGAACATAAATGACATTAGAGTTGCCAGATTTGACCATAAAATGCCAGTTTTATCTCTATTCGAAAAACAAACCTCTAAAAAAAACACCCTGTATTTGCTCACTTTCGATTGGCGATTAGCAAGAGCTATGCTATGGATCTTTTCAACGATTTTCTCAGAAACCACATCTGCCAGGTGGCCTGGGTACTCTTCATTTGCTTCTATAATTCGCGAATACATTTAAGGCCCACAAAAAAATAACAAGAATTTAATATTTTTCATTTAGAATTTGTTTTCACAAAAATGATGAGTATCAAAAAAAAAAGAAAGGTGCCAAATAAGTGAATCCCATCGTGTTCAGCAACTCAAATTACATGAAAATCAATGGTTTGAATGTATTTTGAAAGTAAACCTACGTTTTGCTTGATTTCACAAGCACCGAAAGGCAATTAACGTTTTTGAAAACATGTCGCAATTGAATTGGTGGAAATCTTACAGAGGTTTACGTAAGGTGTCATAGAACCATTTTAGCTAAAGACTCGAAAACATTCGATTTTTTCTTGTCAGCCTATCGTACTTGATAGATTTATACTATATGTATTTAAATAATTTTATAGGAAATCGATTACTGCCTAGTGATCAAAGGTTATCACAATTACATATGTTAGGTTTTATGAGTATAAATAATAATCATATGATTACAACATATATGAATGCCATTCAAATTAATTATTTACACATTTCAAGATTAGACAGAAAGCTGATCGCATTAAAAAAGGAGCCTTAATAAATTTAATTAATTTGAAAAATATGGCACAAAGTATTAAAAGTTTTTATGCTATAGCTCTTTTAATAGCAAGTGTTACTAGTTCGGGTGAGTTGTTGAATAATTAACTGAATTGAGATAAAAACAAAATTTATTGAACACCAAAAATTCTAACTATATATAAATGTTTTTAATTTATAATGGAAAGTCAAACGTAATTGACAAACTTGGACTAATTATGAAAATTGGTGCGAATTATTAACATGCCGTGGTGTAAAATCTTGTTAAATTACATATCTATTTTGAAGCGTTCACTGGTAATCCTCTCCTGAGGGCATTCATCGAAAAGTGAACAACATCATTAAAAATTCTAATAAAGTTGAAGAGGGAATATTAGCGATTCAAAATTATCATAAAAACTGAGGTCTTATCAGAGACTACGAATAAAATTAAAGACTAAGTCCAAAGTTGAAGCGAAGAAAAATGTTCATGTGATAAAATATGTTTCCGTAAGAATTAATTTAATTAATTTAAAATTTTTATGCCCTACAGAGAAGGTATATTCACTATTTTTGTTTGTAATGCGATGAAGGGGGCGTGACAGGTTTCGAAAAGTGTATATATTATAGATCAGCGTCACCACCTGAGTCGATACAGCTATGTCCGTCTGTCTTTCTGTCTATCTGTTTGTCTGTCGGGTTGTCTGTCTATTTGTCTGTCTGTCTGTCTGTCAGTCTGTCTGTGTGTCTGTCTGTGTGTCTGTCTGGCTGTCTGTTTGTATGTCTGTCAAAAATGAGATAGTGTCAGGGCTACCAAGCGCCCGGGCAAAAACAAGGTCATCAGCAATTTCCCACAAAAAATTTAAACTTTTTACCATTATACGAATTACCTTTGACATTGCTAACCAAACAGAAAAAGGTCCTCAAGTTTTTCGCATACAACAAAATCCTGTTTTTTTTTTAGTAGTCCGAGGATTCTTTCTGTAAGACTTGGTAACGCTACACAATGCTTAAGAACAAGTTTATATCAATAATTTCATTAGCCAATAGCCGTAATTAATTTTTTACACAAATTTTGCTCTTGTCTTTTTGTGTGTAGCATTTGCCATAAGATGCTACAAATGCGATTCCAACAACGACTTTAATTGTCGCAATTCACTTAATCGTAGCCGTGAATTTTTGCTTAATTGTGCGTTTGACTCGGCTCCAAGTTATCTAAACGATGGTTCTGAAGATGGACGAGCTACTGCCTGTATGGTAAAAACTGTGGAAGAAGGTACTCAAATTTCTTAACTTTAAAACTTTTTGTATAGCTACGCTATCGTGCAATTAAAACACACTTTGATCTATTAACCATTTGTTTTCCTTTCAGATGGTGTATCAAGAGTCATACGCTCCTGCTACTGGGGTAATATATTTAACCAGCAAGATGGTTGTCGAAATCCACCATGGGCGACGTATGAGACTTCATCGTGCTATGTATGCGGCACCGCCGCATGCAACTCCGAGTTCTACTCTAATTCCATCCACGGTTATGAAATCAGCAGTTCCAGTGCCACCGAATCAATTGCTGTCTTGATTGTGCTATTTGGCGCTGTAACACGTTGGATGTCGTAACAAATGTCTTCACATCGGTTGCACAATGTTCATCCTATGCGATTCTACCGCATTTTATGGCCACTGAGAATCTCTATACATTCGTATGTTATTACTATGACAAGGCATTTAAAAAAAATTATATATTCTTAAAAATAAAACATACATTTTTGTTTAGTAGTAAGATCAATTTGTATGGGAAATGATTTTGCTCCCTCTCAAATAGTCCAGAACAGACATACTACGTATGCTTTCTACTACAATTTTGTGTTAAAAATATATAATGAAATAGGAAGATTATACAACAAATTTTGAATTTCTATTTCCTTACATTGTAAAATACTTGTTTAAGCAACACCCTTAGAAATATTTTATCGTTTCATAAACACCATCATCATTTTGTGAGCGACTCGCCATTTAGGAAATTCTGTAGAAATATTTTAACTCAGATTGCATAAGTATCTTTATTGTGAGCGAAGATAATTTTTAAAAATTCATAAAAACCCTTTATGTTAACACAATTTGGACGTAAAAGATTGGGACATTTGACTGAAAATCAAACTTTTTGGATTTGGGTCCCTATTTTAATAATTAGGCTTTTATTAAAATAATTTGGAAAAAATTCTCATGCCCCGTTACCCGGTTTTTTAGTCTTTGCACGTTTTAGGAAACCAAATCATTGAAATATTTCAAAAACCTTCATTTTCAGAATAAATTGAAAAAAAACACGCAACTTTTTTTTTTGTAGAGCAGTGTTGTTTATGAAACACTAACTGTAATTTTCGATTTTATATGTGTGTACAATACATACGTATGTATGTTTGTATGGATGTGTGTACCCAGCAGGCAATTGAACAAGGCCTTCCCCGGAGAAGGCCTGCTAGCACTACTGCGATTGTAAGTGGCCTTTTCAAAACTAAATTTTCATACAAAAAAAAAACACGTATGCTAATTTTTTTTTTTTATTATAATTTTTGTTTTTATTTACAAACTGTCAGTATAAGCAATAAGTATATTTTATAAGTAGCAGAATAGTTACAGTGCATTGAGTGTATACTCATGTAATGCTACTATGCCATACCACAGCAGGCGTGCTATTATGTCTTCCCACAGCAGCAGTGCTATAAGGCCTTCCGACAGCAGCAGTGCTATAAGGCCTCATAATAGAAAACAAAAAAGAAGGACTTCATGTATTTTTTTATATCATGGATTGCAATGTTCAATGATTCGACATTACTTTTTTGTCATTGCATTGTACTTATACGACATCAAAAGTAGATAAATGGTTAGAAGTAAGGAACGGTGTGCATGTTGCTAGGCTGGTCTTCTGTTTCATGTTACGTTAAAATGGTGGAGTATTGTGTATTCAATGTCAAATTATAAATTAAGAAAACTTCACAAAAAATAAACATTAAATATGTCAACGCAAGGGAGGTTTTGACGCAGATAAAAAAAAAACATTTAACTAAGAATTTCACGACGTATTAAGATTTCATTTTTTCAAAGTAAATACTTCTGTGACCTCTTCTACGGTAAGCGCTCTTAGAAGGGCTTTTGGCGCAAGCGATGTAGGAAGACCTGCTTGAAGAGTATTTATATCAGGCCTGCTAAGGAAGGCCTGTTTTATCGGGACGTTTCATATAAAAAAGAAAGTAAGTTTGAAAGGAGGTGGCAATCTTACCTTGGATCCCAACAGGAATTCTGTAAGCAACTTCCAAGGGGAGCATGTCATATGTGCATCTTTGAAAGCATTTAATTCAAAATCCTATTTAATTTACAAAAAAACGCATATACCAGGGTTTGAATCTAGGCACTCCGTGCTATTACATAAGCAATTTAAAGACATCAGCCGACCCGACCCTCTTCTTTGTTTAGACTTACTAAAAGTATGAATTATCAAGTGGCATGAATAGAAATCAAAAACTCAAAATGCCATTTTGACAGAAAAATATTGTAGTTTTTGTCTCAATTCTATTATTAATAAGAGTAGCTCTGCTTTTCTCTGCTTAACGCAGAAGGTCTAGGCTTGAATCCGAGCGAAAAATAGTTGAGTTTTTTTTTATTTAAGCTCAATGTGCTTAGTATAATATGCTTCCGAAAATGTGCTTCTCCGCAATGACATTGTATGTTAAAAAAGATAAACAGTGAGAAATGTAATGGGAGTAGCTAATTGCTTCCCTTGAAGCACATCCACACCGCTTTGTACGCGCTTCTATTGGGATTGTAAATGGCTGTTAATCGCTCGTCATAAGCAATTTATGTTTAATTTATGTGCTCTGTTAAAATATAATATAAGAATCTCTAATTTTATATACTTATAACAAGTAAGGAATCAGTTGGCCTCTATTTGTGTTGCATATAACTTCTTATAACGTGTGTTGGGCCAGAACGGCGATAGAAATGAGCAAGGGACTGGAGATAGGAACAGGGATAGGTAGGCCAGAACAACGTCTGCACTACAACTCTAGTTCACAATAAAATCAAAATTTTTCAAAAATAAAATTGTTTACACTGAGAAAAAAATTAAATAGGACCATGTTAATTCAACTAGAAGACGCAATAATTTGGTGCCAAGGTAAAATCCAGTTAATTTAACCAGAAATCTGATTGCAAGTAGCAAAAATTAATCCAGTTAATTCAAAGCTTAAATTCAACTGAGGCTTGTTAATAATATTAACTAGGAATCTAAGATAATTCAATAAAAGCTTCCTACCTTGTTTTCTAAATAAAATACATAAAATTGTATTGATTCAAAAATTTATTTGGAATGATAGTTCGGTTCCTACAACTCAATGTTTGAAAATTATTTTGTTCAAATGTTGCCCACGACTAGTTCTCAAATGGTCCATTCTATGGGTCCAATATTCGACAACTCTTTCGAGCATATTGACCGGTCTTCCTTGAATAACACGAGCTATGTTGGTTTCCAAAGCGTGTTAATAGTTTCGGGTTTGTCGAAATAAACAAGTGATTTAACATATCCACAAAGAAAGTAATCCAATGGCGTTAAATCACATGATCTTGGTGGCCAATTTACAGGACCATTTCTTGAGATGATGTTTTTATCGAACGTTTCCCTCAATAAAGCGATTGGCATGGTGCGCCATTCTGTTGAAACCATAAGTCGGCTACACCAATATCCTGATTTTTTGGCAACAAAAATTTACTGAAAATTGCTCTGTAGTGTGCACCATTGACCGTAACACGGGCTCCATCCGTATTTGTGAAGAAATAGAAATACGGTCCGATGATGCCTCCTGCCCATAAGCCACACCATACAGTACATTTATCGGGATACATTGGAAGGCAATTTTGCTTGTTTACGTAGCCGTCCAACCAGAAATCAGCTTCGTCCCTAAACACAATTTTTCGATAAAATAATGGATCAATTTAAAGTTTTTGTAAGGCCCATTAATCGAAGTTAAAATTCAAACCAATATCAGCCGGCTTCAATTCTTGTACGAACTGTATTTTATAGGCCTTCAGACAAAGATCACGCCTCAATATACGTCACAATCATCCATAAGAGATGCCCAAAGCCTAAGATCAGCGACGAATCGATTGTTCACGGTTTTCACTAACACTTTCTGCTACTGCAGAAATACTCTCAAAATTACGGGCTGTATGCACTCTGGTTGAATGACGAATGTCCAATAGTGTAAAATTGGTTCGAAATTTGTTGATGGTGTTACGAATAGTGCGCTCAGTTGGACGCTCATAATGACCAAAATGATGTTGATGAACTCTGTAACATTCTCTAACTGATGACTGATTTTGGTAGTAAGTTTCCATAATTAATAAACGTTGTTCAGGAGTAAGTCTATTCATGATTGAGTCGTATTGAATACTGAACTCAAATGCCATGTGGACATGCCATTTGACACATGACAGCTGTCAAAACAACCCAGTTGGAAAAGGAACCTTGTTTTGCATCACCCTTTAAATTGACTACGAAATTGCAAAAAATTTCAAGAGATAAGACAAACCTACTTTTTATTTTATTGGCCGTTTCTATGACCATTCCTAGAACCCATCGGATTAAAACCACTTTAGACCAACTTTAATTTTCCTTGACCAAAAAATTCGCTTCGAATAGAGATAAAACTGGCATTTTATGGTCAAATCTGGCAACTCTAATGTCATTTATGTTCAGTTTGGTTTGCCATTTCATCATGAACAGGTTGACAAAAGAACAACGCTTGCAAATCGTGCAAATTTATTTCGAAAATAATGGTTCAGTTCGCGAAGTTTACCGCAAGCTCCGTCCATTTTATGGTCGACATAATCGTCCATCAGAGCAATTAATTCGGTTAACCATGGATCGTTTTCGCACTACGTTTACTCTATGTGATAATACGCATCCGCAGAGACGTCGAACAGTGCGCACCGAAGAAACAATTGCCGCTGTAGAGCAAAATGTTGAAGAGGACCCGAATGAATCGATTCGCCACCGTGCACAGCAATTGGAGCTTTGTCCATCAACTTTATGGAAGATTTTGCGCAAAGATCTTGGCTTGCGACCTTACAAGATCCAGCTTGTGCAAGAATTATTGCCGCGAGACCATGCAATGCGTCGTGATTTTGGTGTATGGGCCGGAAATGAGATTGATCTCGATGCTGATTTTCATCGCAAAATTTTGTTCAGTGATGAGGCTCATTTTTGGTTGAATGGCTACGTCAACAAGCAAAATTGCCGCATTTGGAGTGAAGAGAATCCACATGAGACCCTTGAGACGCCATTAAATCCACAAAAACTGACTGTTTGGTGTGCTCTATGGGCTGGTGGAGTCTTTGGGCCATACTTCTTCCGAAATAATGCTGGAGAGTCAGTTACCGTTAATGGAGACCGGTATAGAGCCATGATAACCGACTATTTTGTTCCCGAATTGGATGGCATGAATGTGGATGAGTTGTGGTTCCAACAAGACGGCGCTACATGCCACACAGCGCACGTCACAATCGATTTATTGAAGGAAACATTCGATGAGCGCTTAATTTCGCGGAATGGACCTGTCAATTGGCCACCAAGATCGTGTGATTTGACACCATTGGATTATTTTCTTTGGGGATATGTGAAGTCGCTCGTCTACGCCAACAAACCAGAAACGTTAGGGGACCTGGAAGCCAACATTCGTGGCGTTATTGCCGACATACGGCCCCATATGCTCGAAAAAGTGGTTCAAAATTGGACCTGTAGAATTGGCTTTATTCGAGCCAGCCACGGGGGCCACATGCCCTAAATCATATTTAAACATTAATGGCATAAAATTATCCTTCCAATAAAGCCAAACTGATGGACATTAAAACGATTTTCTTGTGTTTTATTTCAATTTGAAGCTCTATACCTCTAAAAAAAACACTCTTTAGTTATTTCCTATTAAATTTATAAATTTCCTTGTAAAAAATGTTGAAACACAAAAAAATGTTTAAAAAATCATGTTTCTTTACGTAAATTTTATGTTCGAAAATTGGGGTTTTAACGGAAATTTTAAAACGACGCAATGTTGTGGGTTAAATGTAATCACAAAAGTGAGTTATTTATGTATATTTATCAAATATTATATAATATTCGAGTTGTTGAGTAAAAATCCCTTTACGATCTGTTAAAGCGGTCATACCACGCAGTTATTTAAAAGCTTGATCAGGCAGGTTAATGAAGCAAAGTACCGCGCGACGATTACAAATTTTTTTTTGACCAAAATGGAAGAATTGGATTTGGTTGACATATGGTTTGAACACGACGGCACAATATGCCACACGGCACGATACCATGGAACAATCTCTCGTTTTAGAGCAGTCCATTGACCGCCAAGATCGTGCGATTTAACCCCACTAGACTTTTTTTTGTGGGGCTACGTGGAGAATTTCCTGTACAGAGATAACCCAGCCACAATTGCAGCCCTGAAAGACAACAATACAGCTGCCAAAACTGGAGCTTACGCATAAACCACCTCATGCGTAGCCGCGGAAAGAATTGGTGAATCGCTTCAAATAAATATTTCACTCACTATTGCAGACTTTCAAATCACCCATTATTAACCAGCTGCAACGGATTCGACTAGAAATAGGTATTCCGTCGACGCTTAGTAATTCTGCTGTTACTTTCAAGTTTTTCGTTTTAATTTGGAAAAAAAATATTCTGCTGACATTTCGAGCAGAGTGAAAATTCTGCCCAAAAACACGACTACGTCTTCACAAAATTTTGCCGAAGTTAACGTCATTCTGCTACAGAAATCAAAACTTCTGCGAGAGTTAACGTCATTCTGCAATAGAAATCAAAATTCTGCCGATGTTAATGACATTCTGCTACAGAAATGACCAGATAATTTCATTCAGTTCATATGAGCAAATCTGCCTACAATTCTTAATAAATCTTTAGAATTTTAACTGGAAATAATTTTGCTCATCTCAAGTGAGATAGAAGGAACGTATCTCAACTACTCTGAAATTAAAAGATTACCGGCATTATTCTAAGTTTGATTATTTTATCTTATGTTGGCAACAGAATACGAACGGGTGTCGGAAAATCGTCAAAGATCACCCGCTGACAAAATTAATATAAAATTGATTCAAGTAAAAAAAAATTTTAACAACAGGTGATCGTTGATGATTTCCCGACAACCGTTTGTATTCCGTTCACCATATTTAACTGGAAAAGAATTTCTCAATGAATTTTATTTGTTGCTGTCTATCCATTGCTGCCAAGTGGCCGATTTTGATGCTGTCAAGCCGTCAATTGGAGGGTTTTAGGCAAAAAAGAAACCTCATCAGGTTTTTTACAACTACACTTTTAGTTTTGCAAACAAACAAAATATTCATAAACTTTTTAAGATTCATGTTTTCAATATTTTTAGTAAAAATTATTTTATTTTTGAAAGGCCGCTAGTTCCTTTTTTTCAAGATGGCACCTCTTGTTTATCACATTTTGATATCCAATCTAATATCTTTGAGCCACAGAAGAATAAAAGAAAAAATTGTGATAGCGAATAAGGTATGACTTTCTGGAACCTTTTTAATCCTTTACAATCGTTTTTTGACAATGATGTTTTGATCAACCCAAGTCTTTAAACATACCACTGTACGATGATTAAAGGTTGTCACAATGAAATATGTTATAAAAGTTTAAATAATAATCACAGCATTACAACATAGAAGAGTTCCCCTAAAAACCATTTATTTTCACAGTTGAAGGCTAGACAGAGAGCTGATTTCATTAAAAAATTAAAAATAAATTAAATTGTTGAAAATGGCGCAAAACACTCGTACAATAAGTTCTTATGTCATAGCTCTTATAGCAAGTTTTGCTAGGTCGGGTGAGCTTGGCTAATTCAATTGAGATGAACCAGAAATTACATAAATAAATAAATATGTGATTTCAAAATGTAATAGAAAGGCAGTCGTGATTAAGCTGGGACCACATGAATGCATTATCAATTAGATAAGGAGCTACATTTAAACAAAAATATCTTAATGCGATTGTCGCAAAATTAAATCGAATTTCGAAACATCGAAATAAAAAATATCACCGATAACTATAAAAAAAATATAGCGAAAATCGATAATCGATACATTTTGCATAAGCCTACATTGAAGTCCAATCGGTGTTGTCTTTTGAACCAAAAAATGAGTCAAGATGACCAATCCAGATAACCACCATCATCATCGATAACAAAAGATTCACTTTCATTTTCTTCGGGAACATTTCGTCACCGTTATCAGCTGAAAAATCATCATTCGATTCATCCAGCAAATTTATTATTTCTTCGTCCAATAAAATCATTTGTGCCGACATTTATTAAAATACATATATTGTTCTTTCTCTTCAATCTAGTTGAGCTCTGAGTGAGTACTCAGTAGAGATTCTTGTTTCGAGATAGAGTGCCCGGCACGCTCGTACGCACTTGCAAAGATAGAACCATCTGTCTAAATTACTAACAGTAGAATACATTAGAGAGTCACTAACCTCAAGGTACTCGAAATGGTTGATGAGACAATGTGCGGCTGTGTCTTTTGGCGGGATTTTGCACAAAGAGTGCAATAAGTCGGTGACGAGCTAAATATCGTATGCTAAATTCTAAGCACGAAGTACAGAGTTGATCACGTTATTTATTCTGTGTGTGTGTGTGAGTCTGTGACAGAGTAGAACAAAAAATAAATGTCAGTGATGAAATTTACTTTCCCAAACAACATTATAAATGCATTCGAAGTTTTGGGGCTTACACACCTTAAAATGTGTATTTCGAAAAAACTATGATGCATAACAGAAAAAATCAAGAGTCAAATTCGAATTGAAGGCATAAATTTCTTAACTTTTTTTTCATTTGAAACTTTTTAAGATCATTACTTCAATAAGCCAGAGACTCTGTTGATCTTCTAAAATCTAATGTCAAAAACTTTGAACTTTGATTGGGTTTGATTAACAAAATGTCAAGTTGAACATAATTTTGTTTCGGTAGGTCATTCGCAATAAAATTTCCTATCAGTAATCATGTATGTATGTACATATGTTTGTATATTCCTCTCTGTCAATAAAAATTATATCATTATAATATATGATTATATGTATTATATACAGACTGTTATCAGTGCAACACAAGTTTTTTAAATAAATTATTTTTATTGCTTTTTTTTAAATGAGAACCTTCGAATTCTGTTTTGAAAATTTTGACTACATATTCTGCCCCCTTACGTAAGAGCTTATCGCTAATGCTAGAAAAATGCTTCAAAAGAAGCAGCATTAAGCGAAACGTTCATATAACATTTCCTACAGTTCTGTTGCAGACTTTTGCTTGCTTCATTCAATCATACGTACTTACTATATATTTCTTTAATAATTTTTGTTTTAAATTCTTTAAGAGGTTGTAAAAAAATTATGTCATACAGTCGATGTCTTTATTCCATAGCCATTTTGGCATACTTTACAAGTGAAGGTAAGTGTTTACAATTCCACCTTAAATTTAAAATATAAAATAGTTAATATGCAACAGAAGCTAAAAAAAAAATGTAGCTGGGTTCGATGCTTAAACGTTGAGCATAGACTGAAGGACATGAGTAGGAGAATCGAACAAAAAATGAGTTAACAATGACATTAACTTCTTTCACTATAAGTCTTAAGATTCAAAAGATTGTGGCCTGCGCATTTCAAAATCACTTAAATAAATAATACATCGAATATTCAAACGTATCGACGCTGTCAGTTGTGCACTGTACAAACATTTATTTAACGAAGAAAATGTATTAATGATAAGTATCGCCCTCAACTATCTAGGGATGTGAAGAGCCGGTGCAAAATGGAAAGAATTCGAAAAAACCTTTTTTGAAGAGGTTTCTAATAAAAGCGTAAAGTTTGTTTTATTGTATTCTTATTCCACGTGATCACGGTTTTAAACGGTTTAAGCCATGAATGAAAAAATTTCACTTTAGTCTTATAGAGCGAATGAAAAAATTATCATCCTAACAACAACAATTTCGTAGGTATGAGAACCTGAAATCGTATCAACACTTATCTCTAGAGGTTTGATCAAAGCTTACAATACGATTTTTCATTAAACGATTACCTACTTCCCGAATTACTGAGCTAAGACAAATTTTAGAATCTTTAAGCGGCCATACATCGTCAGCTTGACTTTATCTAATACGACTAGCAGACGTTTGAAACCGCAAAGCAAGCATTAAGCTTTAATCAAGCATCTCCCGAAAAATTTTGCGAGATCGCGGTTCATAAGTTCCTCAGCAAAAACGGCTTCATACTTACGCAATTATTCTTCTATGAGCTTTGTCTTCTCATAAAGTATAGAGCCTCCACAAAACTCTACCAACGTACACGATCAGTAATATTGACTCCCAAAGCAGCTCTTCCGAAGAAAACCTGTGGGAAGTGGACTTTTCTTGCGAACTCTTGGAAGCGAGAAGGCTTAAGTTATAATTCGGCCTGAGCATTTGTACTCTAAAAGCTCACTGAAAACTCGATAAATGCAACAATTTGTAAAGTTTAGAGCTCTGCCACGAACAGCATTCAGTATTGGGATAAAGTTAATTATCTTGGATAATGCACGTCGTCTGTTTAATGCATTTCTGATATAATTGGACTTGAGGTTATCTACACTGGTACTGTGCTCGATGAAGGTTAAACTTTACGAAGCCTGGCACTCATTTATATAGTCTACGAGAATGCGATTGGTATTAATTCATTTATTTATTTATTGAGTTTATGGAATTACCTAACAGACTACAACATATTGACCTACAATATAAGGATCTTGAATATTTTTTAACAAATAACTTAAGATATAAGAATCTTAATAACTTATAACTAGTAAAAGTAAATTAATGTAAAAGCCTGAACAAAACAAGTTTAAAATTAAATTTAGGCGTACAAAAATCAATCGGATTATGCTTATATAATATATCTACCCATCTATCTATCTTCTTTGCTTAAACGAGATAAAATTGTATGTATTTGTGTGTAGGTTTTGCCGTTATAAGTATATAAATCATTGTTTTAGCTTTAAAACTGCATATGAGATTGTTGCAAAATCGCATACATGGCAAAAGTGTCAAAAATGTGTGTGTCTAGTAAGAGGTCTAAGGCCTCTTTGCTAGATGATGTCCAGGAGCCATCAGGCTTTTTTAAAAGACCAAGCGTAGTGGGCGAGGAAGAGAGAATCTTCCTCAGTCTAGATGCTTCGGAAGTCTCTTATATGTCTTGGCTTTGTTAAATAAAGTCCTGCTACTACGTCTGAGGACCTTAATCTCTATTGACCACCACGGAGGTTTTTTCTTCCCTCTGGGATTACTTAGTGGACAAGCTATCTCCAGAGATTTGTTTAACCCTCCCGTTAGATTTTGACCCAGCTTGTCTAAATCGTGGACAGTTGGCTGCTCTGCGGCGGCTGAGATAGGCAAAAGTGCCGCAAGTTTCCTGTTAAGAATAGGTTTAATTGAAGAAAATGTACATGCAATAGAAACTCAAACAAAACTCAGTAGTAATAATAATTCCATAAAATTAAAACTCAAATTTAACATTTTTTCGAAGAAACACAACATGCGTACGTATTGGCATGTGGAACGTTCGAATACTCAACGACATTATAAAGCTAAAAGCGTATTAAAGATATATTACGAATGCTTGAATATAGATGGAATGGTATAGGTGAATTCACAATCAGCTCTGGTGAAAAGTTTTTATACATTGGGCGACCAAAAAGTATGCCATGCGCCACGACGAAGCTGAACTTCTCCTTAGCAATCGATTCGTTAACGAATTTTGAATCTATAAATGAAAGAATAATGTGGGTTTGCTTCATAAGCAGAGCTAGAAATGTGACAATAGTACAAATACACACATAAATGCGCCAACTAAGTCCGCTGACACTACAACGACAGAAGCCTTTTATAGCCAACTAATGGCTCAGAAAAAAAAGCATAAGTTGCGTTTTATTCGCTAACTAGCAACGATAATTGTCTGGGAAAGCAAAATTAAAATCGCAAACTTAACAACTAAAATTATAGTTGCTCTATACACAAAGAAAGTTGCTTATGTACCAGGGCTACCCAACAGATTTGTATTTTGTCTTTTGCAGATTTTGAAATGAACAGAAGGAGAGCTAGTTCGTGGAAAAGCAATTGTTTAAAACGCAAGGTGACAAAAAGAAGTAATTTTTTTAAAAAAAAAACAGAAAGAACCACAAAGAGCTGTTCGACATGGCGTCGGCGCAAACTTAAATATGAAAACTCACGGATTTAACTCGATCGCAGGACATATAGAAATATGATTTTGTGAAAAATTCAGTTAATTTTGTTTCCGATTTTGTTGCGGCAAAACCGCGTAATTGTCGCAGAATCATTGAACCGTTGTGATTTGCATTATATTGCTCAACGTACCAATCGACATACTTTTGAATGTTGCGTGCTGCTTTATTTGCTTCATTGCGCAAATCCTTAGCTGTAGCTGTAACAACAGTATCTTCACCAACATTATATTCAACCTCAGTATCAGATTCATGGATTGGTTGGTCTTCATTCGCTATTTAAATGAATTCAACATCCGTCTTGAAATGATAACCAACTTCTATAGAGCCACAGCGTAATCATTCAATGATTTCAATTTCCAAAGAAGTGCATTACTTTCAGCCAAAATTTATTTGTGTCAACATCACATTCGTTTATTTCAGCAACAATCACCTCTGTTGTTTCAGGCAACAATTTATTAGATGACTTTTTCAATGTTTGATTGAAAACTTCAGCCAAGCATCTGAAACATTTGAAATTTTAGGCATTCCAGTAATCCTTCAACGAAATTCCATCTTCACGTACAAGTTGCTTCAAAAATTTTTTTTCTGTATCGTCGCTTCAACGTCTCTTTTACTGATTGGTCCATTAGCTCTATCAATGATGTTGTATTTGCTGGTAAAAAGTAGCATGTGATATTTCCATTGTGACTTTTCAGTTCGGATTCTGGGTGGCTCGGTGCGTGGTCCAAAACGAGGATCGCTTTCGGAGGTAGATCTTTAACCCGTAAGTTGTGTTCGACGTTTCGCACTCACAAATTCTTAAGCCACTTGGTGAATAGCTCATTCGTCATCCATGCACTCTTTTTTGTGCAAAATTATGAACAGGAATATGAGCTCAGAGAAACGAAACACAGACTTAACGAAAACCCGTTCATAAATACTAGAAAATGAATCGCATTTTATCTATTTTGATCAGACGACAACGAAATTAAAACATGAAATGAAATGGACCGCGACGGTTAACGGAGGTGACGGTTAATAGAGAGACGCAATATCGAGGCTCTACTTTATATGGAACAAAAAATTATAAATGAGCGTAGTGCCATTTAGAAATGAGTTTTAAATCAAATCGACTGAGTTTTTAACATATATATACTTACTATGTTATGAAAATACATTTTGCTTTTTCTTTTCCGGTTAGTTTCCACTATTAAGTGCTATCAGTGCTATTCCGGATACCAACCGAACTGTCTTGACGTATTTGGCGATTCAAGTAATATAACGATAGACTGCTCCAATGAATACTATCACTCCAATGATACACAAGGTTGCATGAAAGTGGTGACCAAAAATGGTGAGTTCTTAATATATTTTTTCATTTGGACTTTTGCCAAACTTAAATGCAAAAACTTATGTGGGAGATTTTTTGGGATTAAGTTTAGAGTCGATATGTATCAAAAGGAAGAAGAATCAATTACCTGAGCTTTTTTTTAATTGCAACTGGTTTTTAGTAATATCACATAGGCACAAGATACATAAGTACGTGTGAAATTTGAAAAACATCAGATTTTGCTCAAATTTGGACACGTCAATGAATCTTCAACAGGCTTTTTTCAGACCACAAGTCACAAGACCCCGATCATCTAGAGAGTTAAAATTTTGGCTGTGGTACTTTGACGTGCCAAAATTATATGATTCCAACAGTGTAACATAAAGGCGGTAGTTTCATGGTGTTTGTCTTTATGAATACATCAGGCATGGGAAGGAAGGCGAATTTCGGAAACGTACACATCAATATTGGATAAAGTTTTCAGCCAAATGTTACCAAATTCGTCAACGTATGGAAAAAATACGATTTTTCTTTCAACAGAACATTGCGCCAGGCAACGGTTTGTCAAAAAGGGTGTAGCCACTTGATTATATCCATTCGAGCATTTTTGGAAAGTTCTAAAGGACAAGATGCACAGAAGATCCTAATCAAATAAGCAGCCATTGGTTAAATGCATAACACAAGAGTGGAGTAATATATTCCAAAATATAAGAAAACGCTTTTTTTACTGTTTGCTTTCCAGAGTAAAACCGGCTACAAAGGCTAAGGGAGGATCAATTAATTGTTTTAAAAATAGTCTCTATTAAAATTATAAATAATAATCTGAATGGCTGTTGGGGTGCCTGATACTTTTGACCACAACTGTATGTTATGTGTATGTAATGCTATTAAAAACCAGTAAATATGGAATTAAAAAACAAACTCTCGTGTTGTTTTTTCTTTATGGGATATATCGACTCTAAATTACATTGCAAACAATTCCCAATTCATGTTATTGTTTTAACACTAACATTTTTTTTAAGCTTGGTTAAAGCCCACTGTGCATTACTACTCTCGAAAAAATTGCTGTAACACACCTATTCTCTTCTCTTTTTCTATTAGACGAAGTCATTCGCGACTGCTACTATGGCCTTGATTCAAAGGAAAAACATGGATGTTCTCTGAAAAAATCGGGTGCCAAGTGCCATTTTTGCAAAAACGATTTGTGCAACAGTTCAACAGTCAATGTACCAATTGTGGCTGCATTTCCTATTTTTTTCATAATGGCTCGCATAATGTCGTAAGTCAAGCGACAATGATTGTGGGAAAACACCAAAGCAGGAGGCACCAACGACGTTGTTAAATTCTCTCAACAATAAAATTATGATTTAATTTATCAAAGTTTACCATTTGATCTACATAATAGTGTGATCGTTGTTGTTGTTGAAACAATTCAGGTCTTTTCAGGTTCCTGATAGCGCACTATCAGATTATTTTTTTTGAGGCTCTATGCATCATCATGAAGAAACCTGGTTAATTTGAGTATAAGGCGCTTTATAAAAACTATGGAATTTTTCGTGAGGTAACACTGAATATATACGAAAAGTCTCGATTTGCATAGGAATAAATGAGTGTTGTCGGTTGGTAGTGTCCTTTTACCGATATTAAAAACCACAACAACAATCGAATATGTAATCTGTGAACCTGCTGTCGTGATTTTGAATCATTATGCAGAGCTTTTTTTTATTGTGATGTGCCACGCCCACTGATGCAATCATGTCAAAATCCATAGTTCTTCCAAGCTTATAGTTACATAGCACATAACATTTAACGTTTTTTGCTTATATGGGAGGTGCCACGCGCACTGGAACTATTACATCCATTTTGGGACATGAGATACCTTATGGTAAGTATATATATAGCATGTGAAATGTCACAACGACTGTATTGTTAATATGGCTTGCTATGAATGTCTCAATCAGTGCTATCTAATATTTTCTTATGAAAATCGTCAGATTTCAATTATTAAAATATGAAACGCTCACTTTTTTGATTCCGCCCACTTTTGACAAAGTTTGAGACATTTACGATCTGCATTTAACTCCCAAATCTTATTACAACAATATAGTAAGTCCAACCAACTGCACATCGCATTATCTGAGTTTTAAAACAATTGCATTTGGAATTTTTTGAATTATCTGGCGCTCTGTCACTATCTGAATTCGGAATCTAAAATATTGTGAATATCGAAATTTTGTGCACCATCCATTTTGTTAGGATTTTCAACTTTATATTAGAAGCAAAAACAACAAATTTCGGTAATTTTGACCACATGTCACTTACGATTTCGGGACCGGCATTTTTTGACTCTTGAGACAGTCAGAAACAAAATCCCTTCCTGTATTTTTTCGAGCATTTTAGTAAAACTCCACCTTCAAGATTTCGTGAAGGAGGGTGTGTATAATAGAACCAGTTGTTTTCGAGCTATTATTTAATGCTTAAGAACAAATTTTTTTATACTGCGGACCTGTTGCCTTTGCAACCTATGCTTAAACATGGTCCTACCAGTACGATTGTATCGATTTATGGAGCAAAAAATCGATTAACTCGATTTTAAAAAATCCGAAAAGATCGATCCTAGCCTTTACATATATTAAAAAATTAAATTTCTAAAATTAACGCGATCTAAACTAAAATAAAATATTTAAAATCTCATTCAGTTTAAGCTGTTTGAGCTCTATAGTCATTCGACTTTCCACACAAATATGAGACAACCACATTATTACGTTTCAGTTTCATTTCAAGACTCTATTATTAAAATCTCATTCAGTTTAAGCTGTTTGAGCTCTATAGTCATTCGACTTTCCACACAAATATGAGACAACCACATTATTACGTTTCAGTTTCATTTCAAGACTCTCTTATTATGGATAAGTATTAATTTTAGGCTGAGTATTTTTTTTCCAAATATATGCATTTTAATTAAATGTCGAGTTTAGATAGCTAATGTCCCAAAGAAGTCATCAAACAAATCAGATTCACCACCTCAAAACCAATTAGAACACACACTTCAGTAACTTTTTTTTTATTATTGCAAATAAATTAACCCAATGTAGCCGAAGAACATGTTGGTTTTTTATATTTTTCTATTATATGTCTAAAAAGTACTTTAGTACAAAACTAGTTTCCATTAATACATAATTCAAATATATTTGATAGATAGGCATGTAATTAAGTCATTTGCATTTTATTAAAAAACGAATTCTAAACCTTACAAAGAAACAACTTTTAACGTAAATAATAAAAAAAATGTCCATAAAAACCACTTGCAATTGTATTAGTTGATAGGTCGTATCATCATTGTAATTCCTTTTAAAGCGTAATCAACACGACGAAATCCTTGCCAATATATTCCCCTACTTACAGTGATACCATCATCTTGATACATTCCGCTCAAATAAGCGCCAAATATATTGCTGAAATCAAAATAAATAGTTTAATGTCTCAAATTGCGTAAAAGTAGCAAAATAAACATTTACCTATAAAAACAGCCATTGAACCAACCAGGAGCACCTCTGTACCTAACGCAATCTTTAGAGTGTTCTTTATCCTTTGCAGAAAATTTACTGCCTGCATGATGTCTGAATGAGTCTCCAGCATTGCCGAGGTAACCACCCAATAGATATACCATATAGGCATTATTTTCATCTTCTATTGCAAAGGCATCATATTGAGCTATTCTCGTTTCATTTTCGAAATCTTCGAGTATAAACATCAGCTCATGCAGCGTATAGCTTGTAATATCATGGAGTCTCTCAAGACCAATAAAAAATTCTCCATTTATGTTACCAAAACCCTTAACACAATCATTCCAATTGCAATTAAAGTCTTGGTTTCCATTGTACCTATGCAAAACAACTGTCCAGCCACCATTTTTAATTTCTTGATTACACTTAGTATAAAATGATTCCTTGGTTTGGCTTACTTTCACCTGAACGATATCTTGTCGTATTTGATCTGATGAATTGTTAAAGGTTTTATTAAGATCCTTACAACTTGTTGGAAAAAATCTCTTCCATTCTGTTGCACTGATGTAATAGAAAAAAAAATTTTTTTTTTGATTTTTGATCACAAATATGAGTTTGTGAATTGTTAATACCTGGCTTTAATTGAAAATATTGGATATAAAAGAAAAATTATTGTCAAAATATAGTTCACTTTTAGCTCTGCCATGCTCTGTCAATTGAAAGTTATTTTATTTTTAAACATTTCCACAAAGGCACCTCAAGTCACACTGACTTTTATTAGAAATTCTGATCGGAGTTTACACATGGACGTACATTTAATTATGTATGTATTTATTATGTACCCAACAAACATTTTTCATCGTGGAAGAGTGGTAGTTTAATCGTCGCGGCTATGATTTTGTTACGCGCGTGATTATTTTCTGCTGTCAAGCGATAGTTTTTTTGTGGAACAACAGTCCTCTCCAAGAGTTTGAAACGATAAATTGTTGAATTTTCTTTAATTGTTTTTATTTTTTATTGTTTCTAATTTCTGGAGGAATTGAGGAAATATCGAAATTAATTTTGCATAAGGAGAAAATTCATGATATCTACCTTTTGTTTTTCTTGTTTAATAGCTCATATCGTTTTCTAATTTAACTTTATTCACCTTTATACACTATTCTATAAAATCGTCAATACCACTACATAAAGATCGCTTGAAAAAATATATTAGAGCAAAATAAATTTTAGTTTTTGGTCCGAAACATTAGATTTTTTTTAAACAAGCTCCCTAGCTCAAACCTGTGAACGGCGCGGACAGAGTTTCTGCCCGACCAAATTTTTTTTTGTTTTTTTTTTTAAGAATAATAATACAGTTTAGCTATTACAGCTATTAGCTTGTATACTTTACATTCTGAAACTGTAAATTAAAGTTTTAGACTGTAATGTTTGCAGTTTATCCACGAATTTGTATTAAGTTTCTATGAAATTAGAAATTTTAGGACTGTACGAGAATTTTTCCTGATATTTTGCTTTTTTTGAATATCATTTCCCGTTTAAAATAAAGAACGCTGTGAATTATGCCATGCTATTTCTTGAATTCATGTTATGTTAACTGTGGTTTTATGTAATAATTGTTAGTTAAATAAATTAATAAACGTCACAAAAAAATAGCTATTAAATACTATTACAAGTGACGCGTATCTAAAAAAAAAATCTTAAATTTAAGGTCCGATGCAGTAATAAAATTTTTGTTTTCCCCTTTAACAACAATCGCTTAACACGCTTAGGGTCACCATCTGTATTACTTACTTTAGTAGTAAATTTACTTCTTTTGGGGTGTTGCACATCTTTTCTACTTTTCGGTTAAATGTACCACTTTTGAACATTTTTTCGTAAAAAATTTTTTCATAGGCATTGACAGATTGAAAACAGTTTTTGTGAGAGAATCGTATGGGAAAGGAGAGTGATGAAAATAAACTTTGTAAACAATAAACTTTTGCAGAGAGAATCGTATGGAAAAAGAGAAAAAAACAATAAGAAAATTTATGAATGTAAAGTGAAATATATGTAATTTTGGTATGGTTTTTTGCAGTCTGAAGTGAGGACCCCTTTTTTATGGTCGCAGAAAAAAAAGTGTTTTTCAGGTGTACTACATTTGTAATCGAGTCAGATGGTAACTCTAAACACGCTTCCTATGCGAATCGCTCTCTTGAACAGATTCACGCGAACAGACTGTTGCTATTGAATTACGACTCTTCCGCGATTGAAAATGTTTGCTTGGTTAAATAGAAACAAATTAATTTTCGTTTACACAGCAAACTTGCTTTAATTATTTTACAAACTAAATTTCACAGTTCATTTAAAAGGTCACAAAATTATGCGGTTCGAAAGGTTTTTGTACGTTTGGACTAATACTACATACATATGTATATACATACATTGAAAAAGAAGCAGAAAAACGACTGATTTTTTTTTTGCGTTTTAGTAAAGAAATTGTTGCTTCCATATGAATTGTAATAGGAAACAAATTGATTGCACCGTTCGCAGGATGGATTTAATCTGATTGAAAATGCAACTGATGTGGCCCTAGTCTTCAGGTTATAAGTAAATCGTACTCAAGATATGACCGGGTGAAACATACATCGGGCCACTTAATAGTTGAGTAAATAAATTCGAATTGACAAAAAGCTTTAAATAACGGCCTTGAAGAGTGAAGAGTACGGTCAGAGTAGCGCTACCAATTTGAGTTATGGACATTGGCATCAGCAAACAATGATTTTGTTGTCAGGGTATTGCTCTAAAATTTTACAAATCGATTCAGAGAGGTGGCGGTTATTATCGAGGATAGGAACCATTCCTAAATTCTGGGTTTTTTAGATGTAGTTTAGGATGTGCCATGGTAACCTACATTGGTCTTCATTCTGCTTCTGTCATGTTCATTTATTGCTGGCAAAACATCATAACGTATATACAGAACGAGGAGCCTATACGAAGGCAAGAGTGGTAACACTAGATTCCTTACGCACTTGAATGTTGCCTAGTGATTTTTCTTTGAGATTGAAGCAGGATAAATTGGCATTGACCAATATATATATTCAGAACGAACTCCAAAACTTTGAAAAATCTCTTCAGCTTCGGAGTTCTTTTTGCAAAATAGCAGCAGTGTCGAATACTGCAGTTATTAATATTATAATGGGTGTTTGTGCAAGCGTTTGGTTTTTGAAAATTAAGAACAATAGAAAATTTGGAAAAATGAATAAAATATTTACTTGGAGTGATACATCAATTCCTTTCATTTACTTTTAAGAAATTGTTTTTTGTAAACGTTGCCCGCGGCTACGCCTGAGGTGGTTCATTCATAAGTTTTAATTTTGGCATACTTTTTCCATCATATCAGCTGGTATCTCATCAATTGCAGCTGTAATGTTGTTTTTCAGGGCTGTAATTGTGATTGTCCCTGTACACGAGAGACGTCACGTAGCCCCACAAAAAATAGTCTATTGGGTCAAATCGCATTATCTTGGCGGCATTGACTCGCCTCTCAATTCTTCCATTTTGGTCGGCAATCATCCCACGATACCTTGCTTCATTGACAGTAACGTTGCGATATTCATTATGTTTGAAAAAGTTCGGTCAAATGATGCCGCCGGCCCACAAACCGCACCAACAGTGCATTTCTCACAGTGCATTGGTAGCTCTTAAACTGCCTTTGACTGTTCTTTTGTCCAAATTGAGCCATTATTATAATGACGACCATAAAATGGACGTAGTTCGCGGACACATTTCTCACACAGCACGATTTTTGATAGTAAAACTCAACAATTTGCAAGCGTTGTCGTTTGTCAGTCTATTTAAGGTGAAATGGCAAACCTTATTGAGCATTTTTAGCGTTGACACATGTTACGAGCCATGCGTGAGGTGCCAGCAAATTTTTACTGAATAAACAAATAGCAAAAAAAAACACCCATTTGTAACATTTTTACTGCAATAGCTTTTCCATATTATGTGGATTACACTGCAGCACTGCATTTGATAGAACCCATCGTGGCTTTTCATGACATTCTTTCAGATAAGTAGTTCTAAATTTCGATTCGACTGATTCAAGCGCAATGAATGTGGCTCTTGACGAGCTGCAAGCAAAGATCATTGAGTGAAAGCATCATAGCAGCAGTCGGGGCTTCCCTTACCATCTGGACGAACTAAGCAATACTAATGAAATTTATTTGATTTTGCGGGAAAATATCGCTTTGACTTACATAGCCTGCCATAATCTTTCGGCTAAAAATGTGTGTGGATGCGCCATCATAACTGTTGCAATATCAATAATAAATCTGTCGCTAGCTCATAGCCTTAGACTCTCACACTAAAAATGTACTTCAGTATCAGATTTCAATTCGCTTGCAAATTGCTTGTTGCTCGTAATTTTTATAAAATTTTTATTTAAGTAAACATATTTAGATCTTGGGTCTGACACTACACATAGGAGGTTATCACTAAAACGCGAGTGTTTATAGCAAAATTAAAATTCTAAAAAAGCAGCACCAAACATAGCGAGCATTCAATGTCTTACGCAGTTGACTATTAGACGGAAGTTATATTTTAATTGGTTAGTAAATTTTAAAATAGTTTAGATTAATGATTTATTAATTTCTCATAAAAATGCAACCGAAATGGACGCTCGTATAAGATATCTGCATATTCTATCCATTATTGCAATTTTCGTCAGTGCTGGTGAGTGTTAAATTCTTGTTACTTTTAATTAAAATAAAAAAATGGTAACAGTAGCAAATTAGATGAATCCTTCTTAAAGTGATAGTCATTAGAGGACGTCCGCTGCAGGAGGAAAAAACGGGCAAGCAAGGGGATGTCGAGGACTTTTCAGACGATAATTTTATATGCTTTCTTTTTAAATAAAAAACGAATCAGAACTTAAAACGAAAAGAAGTAACGAATTTGGATAAATGTTAACACCTAGGATGAGGTATTGAATTCCAGAATTTATACAGATACCTTTAATGGACGACCCCTTAGAATGGGCCAAGAAAGACTTTTTTGATTTCAAAGATTTTTTGGAATGAGCATCATATGACCGGTGATGGAACAGTAAAGTCTTCAGAAGTACTGATTCCATTGCAATGTTAGCGGTAGGCCAGATAGATCTTCTCTTCGTTGAAAGTGTTCAGAAACAATAAACTTTTATATCAATTCACAAAGGTAAAACCGACGCTGAGTATGAGGTTCAATCAAAGCTTAATCAAAATAGAGTCCATGTGGAAGTAAAAGACCAGAACGACATTGAGTTATAGCAAAATATTACTCACGAATTGCAAGATTATTTACATTTTACCGAATGTAGAGGTGGGTCAGAAAAATTGCACATTTTTTAAGACCAAGATATTGGAAGACAAAGACATTCAATACTTTACACACGAAATCAATATCCAAACCAAAACCGGGACTAAGTCAGCGAGATGGAAAACATATTAAAATAAATTGATATATCAATAGATATAGAAGAAGTCAACCCTTTTAATACCACTGTCTATTACAGCGCACGTGCCATATTAAATGTGATCATTTTATTTAACTTATTTTTTTCTCCCGCAAGTGATTCAGTCATTTAATATTTCTTATGAAAATATTACGTCTACAAGCAAAAATTAAAAAATGTATCTATCTCGAATTGAACAGAACATTGTTTTTTTTTTTTTGCAAAAATCACTATAATTAATATTTTATTGTAAATTTGTTTAATGCGAAAATATTGCTTTCGAAAGATCCTTTCTCCATATTATTCAAATTTTTAGAAGTCCATACCTTGACGACTAAGCAAAGGTATTCTTTTTAAGTGGGTGGTGCCACGTCAAATATGCTTCACAGCTATACTAATGAACCGAATTTGATGAAATTTGGTATGGAGATAGGCTTAGCGCTAAGGAAGAGATAGAGATATGGATAGGGCAACAGGACACCATGATTTTTATTTTTGGGAGCAACGACATTTAATTAGATAAAATGGTTGAAATTCAACCAGTAGGCGAATTTAAAATTTCAAAAATTAGTCAATCTGAGCGGTACTGTGATATATTGAAATCGGTTTAGTTGACATATAGACTTAGTTTTATATTAATGATACTAGCTAGGGACATATATGGGCGACTTCTATGATTTTTCTAGATAAGGGTAGATAGGTTCCATAAAAACTTCGCTGGGAAAAGTAAACAAGCTACGGGCTGAAAGCCTACCCTAAAACATACTCAGGCCCATGTAGCCTAAAAGACACAACAAGCATTCAATGGCGCTTATGGTAGTGATGGCTGTGAATACTTTCCAGCGACTAGCACTTTTTTTTTAGTAATAAGCTACTTGCTTTGCTCATTCACTTCCGAAAGGAAAATTATCCTTGTTTGACTTAATTTTAGCTAATAAAATATGTGACATAAATAATATTGACATACCTTATTTATTCTACTTATTAATATCACCGAATGATTCCAAGAGGGTGACTTGATATCTTTATATGGTATAATGGGCAGCTTTTGATCAAAGTGAACTGTTTGTCAAACCCAATTGGATAACGTTTTTGACCGACAGTGACTCCAAAATATTTGAAAGCATGAGAAGTAATTGATAATGATGCATTACAGAAATTAATTTTCAAAATGTTTTGGAAAGAAGCACTAATCAGAAAACTTGTGGAAGGTTAGTATTTGAAGACGAAAATTGCTTTGCTTCAAGGCATCTACATAGTTTAATTAAGCTCAGCAAGATTTTGTGGTCTTATGGTTGAGCTTCAGTGCTTAGCTGGCTAAGCGTGACCAGATATTTTTCATCAAAACGTGGAGCAGGAAAAAGTTGATGAAACGTTTTTAAAGATTTGTTTGATTTAGATGCAAAAAATTTAATGTAATAAAAAAAGAGTCCTCATTAGCACATCCCGTAAACTGTAGCATATTTACTAAGTATTCCAATTATTTTTAAGGAAAATTAGATACGCACTATCTCCATTTATTTGTTTTAACTAAAAAAAAAAGTCCTTGCTTTCACCGAAAACCTTAGCAAAATTAGATTTCTTATTTCAAATGAAACCACGGACCACGCGGAGCAGAACATCAAAAACACCGACTTGCTCCGCGAAACGCTGGCCACATGGTCAAGTTAGTCTAGGTAAATAGTTGAGTCACTATCGGAGGTACTTATTTTGTTACATGCAATTGTCTTGCATAAGCACTTTAGCAGGGCCGGTACTTATTATTAATATGTTTTTAACTTTCTTTTCTGGTTAGCCTATGCTATTGAATGCTACAGATGCAATTCAGAAATCGATACTGGATGCAGTGATCCTTTCAGTACCACAGATATTCAAGTGCTGGATTGTACCAATAGTTTGTCCATATACATGAGCATTTATTTTCAGGACTTCAATGCAACTGGATGTTTAAAAAAAAGTGTGAATTTAGGTAAGTTCTTACAATTATTGCTCATGTTAATTGAGTTGAATATATAACTTCTTACCACGTTTTAAATGGCATTTTAAATATTTGTTAACAGCTGGAAGAGATCCAGTAACAGTGCGTTCTTGCTTCTTTGGTGATCTGAACGATAAGAAAAATGGCTGTGTGAAGGATGTACTTTGGCCGTTTTATCATGACGTACCATATGCAAATCAAGCGTGTGAAGTATGTGACACCGATCTTTGCAATGGGTCAACAGTTGCAAAACCGTTCGGAGTCGCAATTGTATTATTTTTCACTATCACTCGATGGATGTTCTGATGTGCGACAGCACTGCGCAAAGTATAAGAAAAATAATTGAATCTTAATTCCGTTTAAAAAAAAAAAATATTTTGGCTCATGTATTAAATGCGCCTAAAGAAGGTACATTTTCCTCTGAACGCAGCGACATATCGTTTTTGAGTTCTTAAGCCAAATGAAAATCACAATAGTTTTAATGTTGCAAAATTTTTTAAATAAAGTGATATAAGATTTTAAACAACTGTTATTAATTTATCATGATATTTACAATTCCTTAAAAGTTTATCATATTTTAAATAGACAATGCAGAAACATCAGGAACATTAGAAAATATTAGTCCCCAAGAGAAGACAACCAAACTGACGCGCCACTCAGGGATGGTTTGTGAAGTAGCATGGTCGTCGATCGTCATAATCTTCAACAACAAGTATCTCTCACTCCGATAATTGTCCCAGTACGACGCTCATTAGTCGTTTCATTAATGTGTGTACTATGAACTGATTAAGCTTAAAAATTTTATCATATTTAATGTAAATTGTGTTTTATATTATGCACGGAAGATTGCACATAACAACAATAATATCTGTAAGTCTTAAAGCCCAGCTCCGGAAGCACAAGTTACCAAAATTAAACGGCGTGCAATGTATTGTCGAGTGTTACTTAAGATATTAATGCACCACACCAGCAAAGCAGAGTAATTGCATTAAAACGAACGGACATTAATGCATCCAATGGAAGCGGAAAAGGAAATGTGCGTTGATGAGCCGCTACAAAAAAAAGGGACAAACTCGTAGACTCCAAAAGTATGAAAAAACTTCTAGCAGGACTAAGTAAAAGCATTTCCCAACTGCATTAGCAACTCAAAGAAAAACACATAAATGTGTTAAAAAACTTGGGGAAAGAATTAAAAACTAACGAAAAAATAGGAAATAATTAGAAAATGCTATCATCGCACGGATAGAGCACCAACAGAAGTAACAGTAATAACATTTTGCCGCAAATTATGCTGGAGCAACAAATTATGCCTCATACAATGTTAATCTTAGGAATGGATATAACTTTTCACTCAATTGATATTTTTGTACGTGTTGAATACAATTCAAAGATTTTTTAAATGACCTTTTACATTATAGATTTCTGACCGATGGTAAATTTCGAGCACTTTGAGAGAGAGAGAAACTCTGAATAATCCGAAGACTGCCACTTATCTGATTCCAGATATATAGAATGAAATAATTCAAGTATTTTCTGGCATTATCATTAGGAAAATTAATCGTTGATATATCAGGCACGGAAAAAATGTCATTGTGTCTCAGATAAGTCGACTTTCACGAAGCAGAAACTTATTATTCGCAAAGATTTCGTAGAATAAGATCTATCCGCTGTAAGCCAATATTTCTTAAAAAAATAAAATCATGGCTTTTCACTTTATCTTATAACGATGTTGATGGGCTCCTCCGCATTATTTGATATTATTAAGTTTAAGATCACATGTACTATACCTCTAGTGCTTAAGTACTTATGATTTGTAATCTGAGAGGGTTTTGACCCGGTAGATGGTAAATAAATAAATAAATTATTTATTGATTGCCCTTATGGGCTTTCCTTTTTATCATAAACACTATACAAACTATCATTTGTTTTTCGTATTTAATGATTTTTATTATTTTTGTTTTTTAACATTTTTTAAATTTTTAATTTATTTTTTTTTTTACTTTAGTTCAATAATTTTTTTTTTATGACCCCAACTTTGAAGTATATGCTATGTTTTTGTATTATTTTCATTCTCCACTACTTTCGCCTCTAGTTCTTTAAGAGCTATAGACTGTAGTTTTTAATAATTATTTATTTTTCATTTTGTTAAATATTTTCAATATTACATTTAAATAAGAAAATATTGTGGTTTTGTAAATTATTATTACTGAAATAAAATAAATATATGATAAAGTAAGTAAGAATTTTTATCCAAAAAAAAAGTGACTCTCCGAAAAAGTTGCACAGACCTGAGCCTTGTTATGAAAAAAAAACATGCACGGGTCAAGGCTATAGTGGAGCAAGAAACATGTCTGGGCATATTAGCGGCGATAGAGAATTTGTTTGCGTTGACAATGTAGTCTTACTGTTAAAGGCATTGTGTGGACCTCGCATTGTTAAACGCCATGTCAGTATCACCTGTTCTGAATTGTCTTCAAATTGTGAACGATATGATGAGCTTGTTCAGAAGCTATGCGACTGCAAGACAGCTTCTTCAAGATCTCATCCAAGTGCATGAAACATAGAGCATGAAGAAGTGACTAATTGGTCTTTTTGAGACAAGATTCATTAAACGAAATGACAGTATTCTATACTTTGTCGAATTATTCTAGATCATTGGTTCTTAAACTTATGTAGTTCGAGGTCTCCTTATCGAGCTAAATTTTTTTTTGCGGATCCCATCCCAACCATAGTGAGGTGTTACTAGTTTTTATACCCTACACAGAGGGTATATTCACTTTGTCATTCCGTTAGTAAAGCATAGAAGGGGGCGTGGTAGGTATGGAAAAGTATACATATTCTTGATCAGCGTCACCACCTGAGGCGATATAGCTGTGTCCGTCTGTCTGTCTGTCTGACTGTCTATCTGTCTGTCTGTCTGTCTGACTGTCTATCTGTCTGTCTGTCTGTCTGTCTGTCTGTCAGTCTGTCTGTCTGTCTGTCTGTCTGTCTGTCTGTCTGTCCGTGTGTCTGTCTGTCTGTTGAAATCAAGTTTACGGGAAAACTAAGAAAGCTAATTCAATGGAATTTGGCACACAGCTCACATCTTCTTGCAAGCTGCTAGCATATAAAAATGGGTGAAATCGGTTCACAGCCACGCCTTCCGCCCATACTCTATGTAAATATACCAAAGTCCATTTTGAAAAAAAGTTGCTGCGATTTTGATGAAACTTGGTGATTTGGTGAATATGAAAACAACATTAAGATTAGACTAGGTCGTAAGTTTGCAAAGGCTCTCAAAGGGGCGTGGCACAGCCCTAAATTTTAACTTTTAAGACGCCATTGCTCGTATACTGTGCAAGATATTGTGATGAAATTTGGTACACGGATACAGATCTTGCGAATCTTGAATTGAGCATAAAGTGGGCGGAATTGTAAAAGTCGGCGTGGCATTTCTTAACAATTAAAAATTTGGATTTCGTATAACTCCAAATTGGCACATACGATTTTCATTAAAATTTTAGGGATGATACCACTGAAAGTAGTCAACAATACAAGCCACATCAATATACTGAAAAATTTATTTTAAGGGCGTGTTAATTTCCATTGCGGCTCAATAGCCATAATACTTAAGCGTGGTGCGCTGTAATACACCAAAATCAAGTACCTGAAACTAGTTAAACTACACCAGACATTTGACATCGTTCTTAAGCTTAATTTCTGACTCAAAGACACTCAGGCTTGCCAACTGTTCCGTTTCACCCGGACAGTCTGGTTTTTGAAATCTTTGTCCGGTTGTTAAACTAAACTGGACATAAAATTCCGGATATCTGATGAGGTTAAGGAACGAAGTATTTTTATTTTGCTATAATTTTTCCGGTTTGTAAAGGTCCTTTCAACACTATGTACAGTTTTTGAAGGTCATTTAAGAAAAGGTGGTCCTAAAACCCTGATTCGACATGGCAATCCCATGTTTTCTTTTTAGGCTCTTCGAGCTCTTTCATTTGGTACACATTTGAAGCATTAATATATGTTAATAAAAAATTACCCAAAAAACCGGTGGCATCCCATTTTTGGGAGAAGTTTCGATAATGCAACCCACCATATTATATTTAGGCCAATTCGAGTTCTATCATTTGGCATACATTTCGAGGTGTAATATTATACAGTTTTAATCAAAACAACAAAATTGGGCAAAATTCGCTCATTTTCGGGCATCAGGCCAGGCTTTGGCAAGGCAACCCTGGTTGGATAGGTTCACCAAAATGCATTACAGTCTTTCTGTATATCTTATACTGTTATCTTATGCACTCGACTCTACAGCGGGTACTTGGACTACTAGGATTTTCATGTTATTGAAACACAAAATCAATAAAAATTGTGGAAATGAAGAAGAACTAAAAGAGTTTTCAATATATGAGGCATTTGAATACAGCAAAAAGTTTGAAATGCAAAATTATTGGATTTCAAAATTGTTTTGCGGCCCCTTGAAATGACTTCCCGGATCCCCAGGGGTCTGCTGACCATAGTTTAAGAATCTCTGTTCTAGATCATTCCGTCATTTTTCATTTATGATGACAAATTGCACTGAGCTAATCAGAAATCAAATCATGTTCATGAAATTATGAATACGCATTTAGAAGAACAAAAACGTTTAGAAGTATCATTCGGTGTAGTTTTTAGAGCTGCTGAAAACCTTTCGAAGACGTTTTTGATAACGAGATTCACGTTAAAGCAAACAGCTCTTTCAGATTAATAAACAGACTCTGTTGATGCGTACCTTCGTTGTGTTGATTATATTTCTTGCGTCATTACTCCAATTCAGAATTTGTCTGTTACATTTTGCTCTATGATCGAGGCTCCGAATCCGCTGTGAAAGCTGAGAATACATTGTGCTGTAAAAACTATCAGATCTCAAGAAAGATTCCGACGTTCTTGAAGTTTGTGACTCTAGCTGAATTCCAACGATCAAACGCCTTTTAACAGTTTTGGCGGCTCTTCTGGTCACAGCGGCAAGTGCTTACATACAGGTCATTATCAACACTGAAAAAATAAACTTACAACTGGCAACGAAAGACCCAGTGCCCTCGCCGAACTGTCAATTCAAGGAGACTTGGGTTTGAATTAATCTCCAAAATTTATGTATTTTTTTATTTATATATTTCACTGTAAGTATAGCGAAATCGACACTTTAAAATAGTGGCCAGCTATTAATGAGAATAGAAACGACATTTTTCTCTTAATTTATTCCTACTTCGATATCATTAATAGCCCCCCCTATAGAATTCATGCTACGTGAGGAGTCATCCCCTTCGAAACTATATTTTTGGCAAGTTGTGATAAAAATGGATAATTTCGTACATTAAAAATGTTGTGTGTTGTGTTTGTCGATTTAATTTAAAGCTAAGTAATTCACATTAACTACAACTGATTTTTGAAAAATATCGCTTTAGCAGGATACGCTTCTCTAAGCGCACACAATCGTGCTTACAATGGGTAATTTACACTCCTGCACTATACGTTTTAGTTGTCCACATGCCCACAAATGTTTTTATTTGCAGTTTGTTTGCTGCTGTAGCACACTGTGAATGAACCAAGTGAGCGAAAAATTTTATGAACGTCGCGTATTAAGTGACATACACATTTGTGAAAATCCGAGTAATGCGCGCCGCATTCCAAGGCATAATCAGTGGCAACAAAAAAAAACAAAATTCTGCAAGTACATCTTCCTCTGGCAGCACCATTACCATCACCACATGCGAAAGCTACAACATTAGCAACAAAATAAAACATAAATATCCGCTACAATGTGATAACTCTTTTTTCCGTTTATGCTTAAACAAAAAAACAAGTAAGGGATTTATCCTTGGCCCCACCAACAATTAAATGCACTACGTTTTAAGAACCAAAATGCGCGTGGATCTTAAATTTCTAATAAAACGATATTTTGCTGCCACGCTATATGCTGCCCGATTTAACTAGATATATAAATAAATTAAGTAGCTCTCTTGGTAGCAAATTGCAGTTTTTTTCTATACATTTTTTGTCTAGTGCTTGTCCGAATCATATCTGAAATTTATGCTTAATTACCTTAAAAAAATCTTTTATCGTAAGGTTTTATATATTTTGCTTGTGTTGAAACTGATACGCATTCTTGTGAACCTGAGCCTAATTTTTATTTTTTTTTGTCCGAACCATTCCTCTTAGTATTTGGCCGTTTTCTAACTGGTACTCTTAAGTTGTGGGTGATTCCAGCCATCTATTAATATATATATATTTTTTTTTTAAGTTATTGACTCTCTTAGTTTGATACTTTGCCTTTGGTTAAAATCGTTATGAATCTTACGATAAATAGTAGATTGCCTAACTCGCAAACTCGCAATGCACCAGAAATGCTGGTACCGTGGCATGTTCCCAAAACTGCCAAGCATTTTCCTTATAGTCCGGGAGGTTGTGTTGCATTTTTCGAAACAATTTCATCAAACTTAACTTTTTTTACAAATGATAGTTTAAGTTTAGCTGATACTCGAAATAAGCGCCAGAGGCGTGGTGGGCCTGGTTGTCACTCAGTTAACAAAACAAAAATTGGATCGACAAATTTATATTAGTTACATTATCAGAGCTACACTTTCCAATAAAAACTTGGAGTAAAAACACATTTCCGAATAAGTAAAAGAGTTTGAAACTTAATTCCCGCGATTTTGAAAAAAAACTTGTCGTGGAGTAAGGACATGGCAAATTTATTATGGAGAAATATTCGATAACCAAGAAATCTAACGTGAAATTTTTGGGAGAAATAACGTGCCAACCTCCCCAACCTCGCCGGTATTGACAGCTCCGGACCTTTTTCAGTGGGGAATTTTAACAAAATGGCTTAAAAAAGCGTGCAGTTGGGAGGCTATTAGAGGCGGACATACATATATGACTCAGAATATCTCAACAAGAAAATGTCCTACAAGGTGTGGAACACGCATTTAGGGGGCCGAGTAAATGAAAAAACGAGAAACCTAATTTATTTGATAAATCGGGTAAAAAAAACTATCACATGCTACATATGTAAGAACACATTTTTCCTAAATATTCAAACCCTCTTTAACCCTTAAGTGGTCCCATGGCGTCGGAAAATTTTGTAAAACTAGATTTCAATTGTTTTTTATTAGAAGATATAAGAGTAATGAATATTCTTGTTGCTTTGAAAAAGATTAATAAATAAACACTAGTTAAATCTTTGATTTCATAACTATTTAGCCACATATAGTAATTAAAAAAAGTATTTGGGGTCTATGTAGACCCTATCCGTCCACTTTAGTAAAAATATTTGTGCGCCTACTTAAGGGTTAATGCATTACGCTACAGTACAACATTTTTAATTAGTAAAGCAAATGCTATAACAGAACAAGCAGATTTAATAGCACACTTATTTGCAACATGACGGAAAAAAATGTTGCAATCAACACGATAGAATTTCATTCGTATCCAAAAACATACAATCGACTTTGAAACATCATTATATTTTTTTTCAAAAATTCGGTAGATGTGTTGCAGCGAAATGGTTTAATTTTCGTTTTGTAATTTGCAGAACTTTTATGTTCAGTACCTTTAGTGTTGGCGATACGAACGAAGTTGCAAGTGCTATCGATATGTAAATATCGGCAAAGTACATAAAATTTTGCTTTGTTCCAAAAAACACAAATAATGAAATCACTTCTCGGTCCACTCGCCGATATTTAAATATGGATAGCACTTGCAACTTCGTTCGTATCGCCAAAAAAGCTTTCAACGGAGCGCTCGTCAAGAAATGTGTATGTAATATCAAAAGAGTTGCAGGAGCAATTGCATGTGAAGCAGGAAAGAATGTAGGGTTTTGTCGCACTGTGTTTGTGTTTCTTTTGCTATGATTCTTAACTGGTCAATGCAAGGTATTAAATATAGTGTGTTTGCAGACTCTTTAACATCGGCTAACAAAGCTAATGAAGATATGACGTGGCGGTCATTGAAACTCGTTTTTAATGAAACTCATGGTAACTCTGCCACTTAATTATTGTTGCTTTTAAAATTTAAATATTACAAACATGAAAAAATGCAGTACTTAATCATTTTACAGCGTCTGCATCATGGCTGATTGGCTTCTCTGCTTATAAAAAAAAATAGAGAAGGCATACGATTCCAGCGCTGCTTGTACGAAGGCAGACGTTTCTGAGCACTTAGGGTGCAAAGTATTAGGGATATATATAACTAATATCGCGCTAATTTTGCAATCCAAAATTCACTTTTCTATTTATTCTTTTATTTATATTATTTTTCTACATATGTGTTTATGGGACATTACACGCCAAATTGCACATGATTTTGCTTTTGCAACTCTGATTACAATCCAATGTGCGCTGAGTGTGAAAATCGATAAAAATCGGAAAACGTAATAATTTTAAACTGCACTTCATTCCGAAAATTTTTGAAATTCGTATTTCACGTCCGAAGGTTTTAAAATCTTGGAATGTCATGTTGGTTAACTTCAGGGAACGCGTTTATAGCAATTATGTATGTCATACATTAGAAATCTCAAATGAATAATTTTTGTGAAGATTCTCATGTTTATAAGCATTACCATAAGCACCTTCAAAGCAACAGCCAAACTTTTTGGTTAAGAAAAATTAGAAGTAAAAACATAATATTTCTTTCTGAAATAAAGATTTTTTTATGGCTCTCCTCGGCATTTCAAAATTTTTCATGAGATGAAGAACGCTTGCTATACCTTAAATAATAATATCTGAAAATTAAGAAATCGTCAAACCTATTTTCACTGCCTTCTGGACCATTGTTCATTATTGCTTGATGCAGTTTAAATTCAACCATTTATTTTTAAAGTCAAAAGAAAAGAATTGACGCTCTCTATAAAAGCAAATGTTAAAATGTTAACCGTCTAACATTGAAACAATCATTTTGATAAGTTCTACGCTACTTGCTATCATAATGGAAGGATAGGGTTTAAATGAATAATTCACAATAACAGCAACACCTTTCAGACAATTTGAAAATTATGCTAATTAAATGGCTACATCGTTACTGAAAACTTTTGAATTTTCATGTCTCATGGTTGAACTGTTATTCAATTAAGTGGCGACTTGTTGATAAGAGCAACAATGAAAAGCAATAAGTGGCACACAGATGCAAATACGAAAAGCAACAATCTATACCATTACCACCTCATTTAAGGGACCCCTCAAGCAAGCATCCAACAGCTCCAGTTAAGTAAACATCTCAAACCTGAACAATTTACGTTGCTCCACAACATACCTACGAACAAAGCAACCGAAAAGCACAACGTCATGAATAAACCAATAAACCAAACCAAACCAAACCACCAGTTGTCATTGTCAGTGTAGGGCACCTTGTGCACAGTCTGGACCAGAGCAGGCAGAAAGATATCGTACACAAATGCTTGTGTGTGCTATGCTGTAAGGGTGCCAATGTTAAGAAAACAAAAGGCGACGCATTGCTTTTAAGTAAAACTGTGATTTTGAAAAAAAAAAAAATTAAGCAAAATGAAGAACAAGGTGCGCTTTTAGAGATGTCACAAAAAAATTAGATTTTCAAAACGAAAAAATTCCCAAAAAGTTAAATGAAAATTATAAACAAAAACGGCCTTATTCATTTTTCTTATACTTAAGAAACTTACAATTTTATATACAGTACATTCACGATAACCTCAATCTAATTTTCTATTAAAAATACACTGAAACTTTGTAACCGCAACTTTCACTACTTCACATCAATGTGTGTACTGTTTGTGTTTCTTCGAGCAATTGTACGCACATAAAAAATCATTCAGTTAATTATTTTTCGCATGTCGGTCGAGTTTATTTGCCATGCATTTTCAGAAAAAATTACTAATATAGACATTAAGTCAAAAAGGACATTACAAAGTGGTTTCCTGTTAAAGTGATTTGTGATGAATATAAAGTCAATAAATCAAACAGTAACATGGTGCCTATTTAAGTTGAAATAGTGAAATCAAAAGCAAGCAAGTTGCATGCAAAAATTAAGAAAAATGATAAATGTTTTAAAGCAAGCAACGGCTGGGTGACAAATTGTAAAAGCGATATTGCATTCATATTTTTAGCTTCATATTTGTAACCTCGATAAAAATTCAAAAACTCAGTTAAAACAACAGCCCCGGTTTCTATTAGTTGCGGTTACCGAGTATGTACTGTATATTAAAAGTCGTAGAAGAGCCTTTTTAGATGTGTCAATTAGACAGCGTTTACACGAGGAAACTCTTCAAAGAAAGTTTCCCTGTCTGAAGGCAAGAAGGAAAAAACTAAGGGTGGTGTACAGAATTTGTCGTACACGCGAAATCCCTTTCGTTCTATTCTTTAGCTGATATTATGCTTTGAATTTACGTCTGTTGTGGCGGGTTGACGCAGTAATTGCTTTGAAATTTTCTTGCACAAACAAATTCTAGTTTCCGTGTGTAAACGCAAAAAAAAATCCCAAAAGAGAATAGACAAGAATTTCTCAGACTGTATTTGCTCGTGTAAACGTTGACTTACAGATTAATTTACATTTATCGCTTTAAGCGCTAACGCAAAGATTCGAGCTCAGCGATCACAGATTACGCCATGTCTCTTCTAGGTTAAGGTCACATTTTTGCATTACATTGTAATTACACCGTGTGACAATTTTTTTTTTTAGAACAGAGTACCCACGTTATAGTCCGTCGTTCAAGTTCAATTTTTTCGAACGAAGTTATAATACACCATCGTGTTTTTACATTTTCAGGTTACGATATCTCGAAAACCTGACGTGATGGACCATATCTTTTTGTGGTAAAATTAATCAGGACGTAATTTTTCTGTACTATATCGGTATTACTCTTATAACAAAACAGAATTCGGAATCTTTTTAATTCACCTGCGATTAAATATGTTCCGGTTAGCTTTTATTTCACTCTTTAACACTAAACAACAGTTTCAGTAGTGCAATAGCATAAGCAAGCATATATGTATGTGTATAAAGATCTGCACGAGTGCACTTGAAAAATCCATAAATGCACTCGCCACGTTTGAGAGTCCATAAAGCGCTTATGCACGAGAACCACAAATCAAATCAAAACCAATCGAAATTCCAAGCAAGAGGGGTGAGTTCTGTACTCGCAAATAAAGTGTTCTACGAGTTCAAGCACTCGTTGTTTATTGCATTCAGCACCGAGTCGCTTGTTGTCTTTTAGTGCACTTGCTCAGACAATAGATCTGCTATGCCGTGTTGCCTTACGCAATGAAATTGAACAAGAACAATTTGTATGACGCGTGCCGCTAAGAGACGAACCCAAAACAAGTCATATTATAAAATCAATCTTTAAAAACTTGACCGTCGCCTTTTTGGCGAAGCATTGGTATTACAATTGACTCGTTACATTCATTGCTTTTCTCATGTTTGGCTTGAAGAGCGTCAACGGCGAAATACGAGTCAGAGTATAAACGAAGTCAAGTCATGTCGTGCGATTCTTCTGTTATGTGCGAGTCTATTGATGACTCGCAAAATGTCAACAGAACCATTGTTCTCATCAGTGAGTACAATAATCTAGTGACTCAGCAAGCGAACGTATGCAAACCTCTAGTATGTGTTAGAGAATTGCGTGAGTGAACTTGAAACGGCCATCAAGTCACCCGCCACTATTGCAAGTCTACGGAGGTCTTACGAACGAAAACCATGAATCAAATCAAAACAAAATAAAAAACCAAGCAAGCGTGAGTGCTGCAATCGCAAATAAAATCTCGGGCAAGCTGTACGTTTTCATGTTTCTTTTCAATTTACAAATCATATAAATTTTGAAAAAATTTTATATTAAGATGATATGAAATGAGATCAAAATGATATAACCATAGATAACCTGTGCGAACATTATACAATTTCAGACTCAATAAACATCATTTAATGTTTAGATGGCGCAATATTGACTTTTGCTTAATAAATATTTTAAAAATCAATTACATAACATATATTTTAGGGATACATACCCTCTCCTCAGTGACTGCATTTTTTCAGCATAAGATAAAGTGCGAAGAATATTCAATCTGGGTGCCAGCTTCATTGATGGCATTTCGGATTTGTGAAAATGTACTGAATCGAGACTGGAAATATATTTTTTAGAGGCCGAATGTACTTTTTTGTCTTGAACACCCAATTTCTAAAAATTACTCAAAAAGAAGGTCCTCACTTTTGCCTTCTTAAACACCATTTCGAAATGAGATATATTTCACACTAGCTGACCCGGCAAAACGTTTTTTCACCCTCCCTTATATGTATCCCAAATTGTAATATGTATTCCATAAATGTCTCGACTCTAACGCCATCCACCTGATCCAAATGGTGTAAATATGGCTTCATAGCCTCTTATGCTAACGAAAATATTCAAATTTCCTTATATATTATGATCCAAGAGCAATCGACTCAGTCCATAAAATGAATGAGCCTTCTCGAACAACCAACTAGTTTATGGTGTGAATACCTTTTATGCTTACACAAATTTTCTAAGATATCTCGACCCACCTGCACCTACCGTGTCCAAATTACACATGAGCCTTCCCGAGCACCCAACCAATCTATGGAGTGAATGTGCCTGTCTCTTATGGTTAGGGACATATACGAATTTTTAAAATTTTTCAAAACTTGTTTTGCTATAAGCCTGGCCAAAAGAATTAAGAATACAAATTAAAGAAATAATATTCAAATCGGTCATTCCGGATCGGTATCGGCAAGGTAGTTGTACCGAAAAAAGTACAAATGTACCGAAAATGCCATCACTGGCCAGCCTGTATGATGTTTAATTGTTATTTGTTTAAAATACTTTCATTTTCCTTCATATTAAGCTAAAGGAACGCAACTATTTAAGCGTTTTGCATAATTAAACATTAGGTCGAGGTGTAATTAACGCGAATCGTCGCCATAGCCCTAAGAGGTGTTACCAACCCTCTCTGTCATCGAGTTAAGTGTGCAGGTGCAAAGTGCTAAACAGGTAATAAGAATTACAGAATGAAGCTATTGAATTTTAACTGCTTTTAAACCTAATTCAATCGCTTTGTCTGGGTATTTAAGTAATAACTGAACATTTAAATTAAGCTGTAGCAAGTACGTATCAGAGAACAGCATGAGCGAAAAATGTACTTTGGACATCACTTAAGGCGGCTCCAGACCCTGAAAGCTATCATTTTTGACCCATTTACGATAAAACAATGATTTGTCCCAATCGATGGAGAAAGGTCGAAAATGGATTTTGGGCATTATTTGAAGTGTCCCTGGACCGTTTTTGACACAAAAATTTTTTTGTGTTCTAATCGATAGAGAAAAGTTAGCTAAGAATTTTGAACACCAATTCGAGTGTCGCGGACCATGGAAAACCTTCTTCGAAATATTTTCGAAATCAATTTTTTTTGCTTCAATCGGTAAGGAAAAGTCGACAAAGTATTTTGAATATCACTGGTCCCCGGACCATGAAAAAATCGCTTTTGACCCATTACCATGGGTCGATAACGACGCATTCCATAGTCCAGGGAAATCTCACGTGATGATTGATGTTTTCGACCTTTCTCTATATATTAGAACACAAAAAAAAGTTTGTGTCAAAAGCGGTCCAGGCACACTTCACATAATGTCCAAACTCCATTTTCGAACTTTCTCCATCGATTGGGACAAATCATTGTTTTATCGTGAATGGGTCAAAAATGATAGCTTTCAGGGTTCTAAAAAATTAATCCTTAGCCTAGTGAAACCTTAATAAGATAATACCCGTTCAATCTCCTTTTTCGCTATAAAATTAAGTTACCCATTTAGTATTAATTTTCCATTCACACCCGTCATCATTGTCCCATTAAGACCCAAGCAAATGCTACTGGACCAAAATCGATGAAATTTCATGCAGAGGCTACATTTGGATCGTAGGTCTATGCCTCGCTTTTTAATTTTTTTTTTGCTTGCTCAGGCTTGGGCTCAGGTCGATTTTTTTGACCACTGGGCACAACCGATATAAAAAAATGCAGTATTTTCTGAAATGAATGAAAAACGTTTATGTATAGCGAAAGAATTGCTTCATGGAATGAATATTGATGAGAATAGAATCTTTTCATTTGTGGACAACTTTATTTTGCACTGCCAACGTTTGCTTCTGGCAAACGTTGTCAGGACGTGTCTTAGCGATCTTCAAGATTTCATGTTCTTTTTTTTCAGTACGGATATCGTTCAAGGCGATGATTTTTGTCAAATTGGGTGCTCTGACGACTGGGTTTGAGTATTCTGTTGATCAGTGAAGCTGGTTGATCAGGCACGATCGTTCTTAGCGATTTTTTATGAGCTGTCTTATCGACTTGGCAGCGTTTTCATATTTGGCCAATGCGGAATGAAACTTCCACGCGGACAAGTTGTGCTGAAGTTGATAGCATAGCATAGCATTGATAGAAATCGAGTACGTGGAAAGAAATGGATAGTACCAGTTCTCATGCTCAATGAGAGGCGCTTTCTTCGTTTGATTTTCTCGGATGGTGCCGGTAGCCTAACTCAAACAAAGGGCACATCAATTAATGGGGCGATAAAATGGTACTGGCCACTTCTTTGCACGTACTCGTGGATACATCGCAGTGTCAAATAGGTCGACGCCACCAATCCGATTTAACTTAATTCAATTTTCTAATAGACCTTGTTAATCTCGATCATAATCTATAGGATATTTTAAAAAGAGTTGAAGGGTAGAAATGCCGCTTTTTCGATTTCTGACATCTAAAATTGGAATGCGCTTAACTTCGTAAAAAATGATTTTAAATCACATCGAACGAATACGTGTCCGTGCCGTTCCGAAAAAAATTTCTAACACAAAAACAAACAGCTTTCAAATTTAAAGTGAATTGATTTGCAAATTACTTAATTTTGTGGCTTTCAGATGAAAAACTTCCACTTCAAAAACTTAGAGAAGAAGAATAAAAATTTCGTGCACCGTTCTGGACTTCTTGAAAGACTTACAATATCTTCCTATATGATACTGAAAAGTGAGCCGTAATTTTGAACAAGTTCTTTTCTGAATGGACCATAATTTATCAAGTAGATTAAAGTAGAGAGCTCATTATCCACCACAAACATAACCTTAGGTAAATTACGCATTTTAAAAGTAATAGTACCCCATTGAACGAATGTTTCCTCAATTTTAATCCATTGATACATTTAAAAAATGATAAACAAATACTCACACTCAAACATTTATGTACGCCTATCGCTGCTCAACTAAACCTTTAAATTTCACTTGAGAATATTTTTCTTTTTTGTCATTCAATTTACGAGTACAAACATTGCTCGACAGGAAAAACAACTTCCATTAAATTGAATTAGTTGAAAATGTAATTTCGATTGTTTTACAAACTCTTTACAACTAAGATGCGAACTCGACCCGACTCTCAACTTCACTCGTTTCGCACTCAGTCGCTTAGACTCAGCGACAGTTACTTAAGGATGCCACTGCAACTTGGTTCACTTCAGTTCAGTTCATAGTTCAAGAGCTCTACAACCAGATACAAGATGCTCAAGATGTTATTTTAAAATAAATACATTGCAGAGAATCATTCCACGCAGGCTGGTTAGTGGCAGACAAGACGAAACAGAGTTACGCTTAGAGATGCGCGCTATCGTTACTCAGTGATATCTACTACAGCATCGAAGTTCAAGCTCTAGACAAATTTTAAGGCAATGTCGGAAAAATCCACCTTCATAAAAGCAAGCCACGATTAGTATCATTTAAGTCATTCAAGCAAAAATAACTAAAGGCCAACTTAGTCTTATAAATAAAGAATAGGTATAAATACTTTTCGTTTAGATACTTCAACTCAAATATCTAGCGGTTAAAGAAACACTAGCAACCCTTTTGAAGAAAAATCCAAGGACGATGTTGTTTCAGCAAACTGTAAGATAAAAAGACAAAACATAGGAAGAAGAACTGAATGTAAAAATATTCAAAGGAAAACAACTTCTCTTATGTATGCAAAAATAATTTGCAAACTAAGAGGAATCCACGCTGAATGCACTACGACGTTGTGGTGGAAAGGCCAAGAGGTTAAAAAGGAGACAGACGAAGGAGCATCATCACAACTAAAACTCACACCGACAAATAATATAAAGCACAAACTATGTTATAAATGGAAACTTTGGCATCAAACTATTTACAAGAAATCCGGAAAGACAAAAGAACCTTCCACCAATTCTGTACAGGATGGCTCTCATCCACTACAATGACAAAAACATTTACATTTTCTGTTACATTTCTTGCCACTTGTTCAATTTGTTGTTTTTGTTTTACTTCACACTCTTACAACCTACAGTCCCTTCAGCCTGGACTTATTGTTGTTTTGAATTTGAATTTGAATTTGAATGTTCCTGTTTTATCACATGATGCAAATATTCAACACACTTCTGACAGGCACGCGTCTACTGAACGAAAAAACTTTTGACTTTCAAAATAATCGCTTACATCTATACAACTTTGACTTATTGTAAGGAACATGAGAAAAACATTGACAAGTTAAGTTAAACTTTATTCAAAGAATGCATTTTTCGGGTATGATCCTGTCATTATATGAAAAAGTATTTTAATTTAATTCAATCGCTTTGAATACTTGAAAAGTTACATTTGAGCACAAAAATTTCAATTCATTTTTCATCTTTGATACAAGAAGAAATATTTTAGACTAATTCTGGATCCGCTTGAATTCATAACTGAGTTATTACATACGTGAACGCTAATATTGAACCCTGAAAAACCAAACTGGCTTTCAAAAGTTGTCAGTATTCGTGAATAAAAATATCATTGCAGGAGCAATATCAGCTTGAAAACGAAGTCAAATTTAAATCCAATACTTTTCAAGAAGCTTTCCAGTCTTTCCAGATACCATATAAATGGTAGTAGACAAGAAAACTAGAACAATTAGTAGAATCAGCAAGTCAGAATGTATTCCGTAGATAAAATACACTGAGAATCTTGATGCTTCTATCCGAGCATCCAGACTGAGAAAGTGAGCGATTGAGCGATCTCACCCTGGATATTTAAAAAAAACGGAAAAAATGCCACACAGAAGCTGCAGTGAAACTCAAACCTCTGGATGTACTTTATAAACAAAAAAATCGTCATTCTTAGCAATTCAAGACAAATTCTAGTAACAGAGGACAAGGTATATTAGCTCCGAATTCATTTAAGCTACATAAGCCTATACCTACGGATGGAACACTGTTAGTAGTGCTAGAACAGGCAGCCAGACCCTGGTAATGATTTATAGAGAAACCGTTTGCAACTAGCTACATCACTTGGAGAGAAGTACGAGTGTCAATAAGTCAATAAGCCAAAAATACATGCCAAAAAGAGCAAAAACTGAATTTATGCGCAGCACATTTATCAGAAAGTTACAACAATTAAGTAGTCAATGCGAAAGAATCAGTCACCACTTGACAGCGGTGATATACTCTGATACCCTATCTGGACGTAGAATGAGCATTTAACAATGAGCCTGAGTCAACCGATACTGCTCGATTGAGTACCGTTCTTATCACACTAATTATTGACTGGATCAAAAATATAGTTCGGCATGGAATAATAAATTGGACTTTACTAGAATTGAGTAAGACTGCAGCAAGCGGCACCCTGGAAGTTGCAAAATGAAATTGTATTCACTTTGAAGAACCAACAACAGGGCCGGCATAGCAAATCAATCTCTGGTGTCAAGTGACGATGCACAGTGGATGGGTTTGTATAGAAAGGAGGCCATGAAATGGTAATAATAGGCTCTTTAAATTCGGTACAGATGTTTTTTAGTTAAAAAACAAAAAAAATTAGGAATATGAAAAAAATTGTCTCACCTTCATGTCTGCATACCATACAAAAACGGGATGTGGTTAAAGCAATGGGTATCAGTTTCCATTAATTTGGTAATACTGATGGAAAATGTTACAAAAATTTTGCAATATCTCATGAAGATATTAGAGAAAAACCGTTGAAGAATTATCTCTTCTGGTTTTGAAAGGCATTCTTGTATTCTAAGGTGGATGAAAAGACGAATATAACCACTGCCTCCTCCTCTCTCTTGCAGTAAACTCCCTTCTAAATTTAAGCATCTCCTCTGATACGGTTAGTTTTTACAATTGATGCAATTATTGTGAAATCCTAACTATCATCAAGTGCGTTATTTTTGGCTTAAATTTTAAATTATCCATTTTATAAAATAAGATCAATAGAGAATTATGGGTCAAATTACAACTTTGCTCTCAGGCAAAAGTGTATATATATATGTATCTATTTCATCCAAATTATCATGACATACATGGCTTTAGTTTAAATAAATGATATTAATTTTTAAATAAACCTTGCCTAAAATAGTAATAACATATAAACATAAGTACTTGCATGCAGTTGGCATTGCACAACATTTGGCAATTTATCATTTAAGTTTTTGGTGCAATTTTAATTGATCCATTTACAGTAAAAGAGAAAGTCAACACTTCAGTGAAAGTGCACTGGACCGCATCCTGTATTTAATGTAAGCAAAGTAGCATTTTTCTTGCACTTGTATTGCTGTCCTTCCCGGACATAACAGGACGAGACCATTAACTCGACAAACATCAATTTGTTTGCAATTTATTATGGCTGAATGACCTCCAAGCTGACAGTTGACATACGACACGCACACTGACAAGTACAAACATAAATGTGTTTAAACTTTCACACAAAGCTTTACACCCAGTAGGAAGTTACCATTACATATTTGATTCAATATTACTGCATGCTTAAGCGCAAACAAAAGGTTTACTCAAAATCGGCTTTTATTGCAAATATGCCTACTAACAGCAGACCTGTCAGCTGGTGGTTCACCGTGGCTCGTAGTGACGCCAAGCTTATCATCTCGTACTCGTTCTCGCACGAATAATTTTTGATCTGTATCATTCTCGTCTCGTTATCGCCGATATTTCTCGGTTATTTTTGTTGACATTTACATATATATACACATAAATAATACTAGCTAGACCAGCAGCTTTCCCAATCACTTTCCGTTGTACAACCTCGACTAGATATTTCGCAGCCCTTACTGCAGATAATTGTGTCTATGTACGGAATTTCACAACTTTGCATAATAGATATGGCTCTTTGAGTAATTTTGTTTTATAAATCTGCCACGCCCCTTTGTCTAATCTCGTTCAGATTTCGTGTGGTACTTAACATAGATAATATACATCCTTGCATCGAATTTCGAAACGCCTGCGGCTATAGGTGCCAAAATATTGCGTTGCGATAACGATATTTTCTTTCCATGATTATATTCTTTTTATAGTTCTGAAATAGTTTTTGAGAACTTTACTTTCAATGGAATCTGCTTGGCTTTAAAAATTTTCTCAGTACTTACGATGTCCAAAATTTACCAAAATTTTGAATAATTTTTTCGCATAATGATGGTGCAATTAGCGAATTTTGCTTTGATTATGTTGCCTTTGAGTGTTAGATAATTTGAGGATTATCCGCATTAGCTTAATTTTTCAAGAAACCCCATAAATTGGTGTTAAATCGCTTGATCTGGGTTGCCAATTCATGTCTGTTCTTCGAGAAATTATTCGTTTACTACACGTCTCATTCAAAAAATCGATTGATTCCATTGCTGTTTGGCATGTTACACCGTCCTTGTGAAGGCACATATTCTGCGAATCAATATCTTCCAATTGACACCACAAAAAGTTTCTAATCATCTTTCGATATCGAACTTTTTGGTAGAATATTGACAAAGCTGTTGGTTTGAGGATTAATTGCTGTGAACGACAACGATTTTGATTCGTCAGCAACATTTGTACTCATGGACCACTACGATGATTAATTCTGCTTCTTTGATCTTGAACCGAACCACTTTCTTCAACTTTATCAATGATAAGCTTAATACCTATTATAACGTATGTTTGAACAAAATATTCTTTCAACTTCTGAGTGACCTTTTCTAAATTTTGTTTACACATGAACCAAAGTCACCGAGCTTCATCAAAATCGCTATAGCTGTTTTCAAAATAAGTTTGGCTACATGTACATATGTACAATGTGTTCATATATCATTCATACATATGTACATCCGTGTTCAAATAAATAGCGCATTAAAAAAAAATTACAAATTCTAGTATTTGTGCTATTTATATGAAACTCTCATTAAGGTTATGTGAGCTATTTATTTTAAATAATACAAAGTTTTCCAATTTTAATTTCAATGTTTTTTGTTAACTTTGGTGATGAACAAAGTTAAATTTATGTGTCTGCTAAGTTCGGGAAAAAACAAGTTCTTTCCAATAAAATCAATTTTTTAACCTTTAGAAAAAATGTGCTATTTATTTGATCACGGCTGTATATTTACTTATGTACAAACAAATATACAATTTTAGCTCGTTTAATAATAGTTTAAGCTTTAAAGTTTTTATTTGTATGGAGGATGTCAAGCCCACCAATTTCTTGTCCAGAGCATTTCCGACTCATTTTTACTAATTGTGTGAAATAATATCAATATTCTATACATTATATAATTCTTTCAGTACTTATAACAATTTTAATTCTTTTCTTGCATGGGAAGTGCCACACCCTCTCGTCGTCAAATTTTCTTTTGCCAGAGCTTGTCTTAGTTTTTCGTAGTATTTTGAAGAATTTTGATTACACTACATCAAATAACTTAACTTAAACTTTTTACTTGTTTGTGCGGTAGGCGTGCCCGTTAACCGATTTCGCCCATTTTCAAATGCAGGAAGCTTACCTAAAGGTGTGGTCTGTGTGTAAAAATTTATTGAACAAACTTGCGTTGTTCGTGATTTCCACAGATAGGCAGACAGACAGCCAGAAGGGTATGGCTTAATCGGCACAGGTGATGACGATTAAGCCATACGATTCTCCAAATGAAGCGAGTACGGAAAGCCTACTTTTCTCTCTTCCTTCAAATACATACTTCAGTTCTTTCACTCAAGTTCTCCTTATGTCCTTTTCTTATCTCTTTCACGGAAATCCTATTTTTCGATGAAGGTTCTAACTTCTGTCTTTCACGGAAACCAATTTATTTTCGGCCTCTTAAAAAACTTGGGAAAGTGTACTCAAGGAACACCTTCAAATACAGCTATTACTTCTGTATTTCTCTACTAGGTATTTTACACATAGGGGTGAGTGACATTCGCACTGTTACATATAAAATGCCGGCGAGTGTTGCAGATATGACAATTTTTATTATTTCTTCATTGACAGACATCGATCAACTTGGATTGTTTGCTTATTAAATGGCATGAAACATGAGATTTGTTTCGATGTGTAGATTTTTCAGCTAATGTGCGTCAAGATTTTCACTTCGTCAACAGTCTTTGATAACACACAATATCGGGTAGATATCCTTTATCCATTGTAAAAAAACAAGTGAAGTCAGCAAGAATGTGACCTAAATTTTTTATTTCATCAGGAACTTTGAATTTTTTCTTAAGTCCCGACTCAGGTTTTACCAAGACAGTCATTGGAATTGGAAAATCAAAAACCTTTAATTGAAGGTAGAAGCCGTTAATGACCGTTAATTGGAGGTAAGTTTTTTCTACACAAACAAAAAAAAAGGTCAACAATTTTTCTGGCGATTAAAAAAGGTATGACATTGCAAAACTTTTTTAATATTGGCAATCAAAACCAAAAATAAAAGGATATCAACTTTTACCTAAAAATTTTAAGCATTTTAACAATTTTGTGTTTTATTTGGAAGGCCGTTTTTTCCTCATTTTCAACTTGGCAACCTTGTCCCAACTTGACAACTAATCTTCCAACGTTTATTGTTTTCTTATGAGCGCAATTTATTATTTCACATCTGGCATCACTATTTACAGGTGACATTGGTCATTCGGTCTTTTTAACGCTTATTGGGTGCACAGCCAAAGGAGTACAATTTTTTAACTGTTACATAAGAGCGGTATTCATGACCAAAGGCAAGAACTGTAGTTAGTTAGCAAAAAAGATAGCAATGAACTTGTTGCATACCTAAGGTGACCATACGTCCCGTTTTGAACTGGACAGTCGTGTTTTCAAGCTTCCTGTCGATTCAAAATTTGTGTTTAAAATCTGTGAATGGCTGCCCGAACCAACTCGAATATCTGTGGCCACCCGTCTCGCGTTGAAATATTAATAATAACGCTTGTCATTTTTTTTTTTAATTGAGATAGTCTGATATAAAATTGTTTACCATTTTGCTATCGATAAATGTTGTTCAACTTTTTTAATATATTCAACTTGGTTATATATTTCACGTTCGCTCACTGCGAGCTCTTCCGAAAAATATATCAAAACGGATGAAACGAGTTAAATTCATTTGATTTTTTTTTATAAAATTTATTTCTTTTGCAGGTAAATCAATATTTTGCTGAATGTTTTGTGTATTTCATTTGAAATTTGAATGCTAACTTTGCTTCAGTGGTAAATTAATCAGCTGTTTTCTGTTGACAAAATCATCAGATTTTCTGTCACAGGTTTGCATTTCGTTGGGGTTGCGAATCATGAATACCGCCATTTCTTGCAACAAGAATTTTACAACAAAATGCGTTTGATTACAAGAAGCCATACTCAGTAGTTTGAATTTGCTGGTTCTGAGCCAAGTATGCAAGTGGAGCTTGACGTCATATAGTGGATCAAGTGATGTATGAAGTGAAGCAATTCGTGCATAATGTCATAAGGTGAATCAATAATGCATGCCGATATAGGGTGGAGCAATCATGTCCAACGTCATAGGGTGAAGGAATGAAATATTATATGTTGCATATTGTCATAAGGTGAGGTCAGCGGTGGAGCAGCGATGAATAATGTCATAAGGTAAAACCTATTCCGGTAGTGTTAAGGCTGTGCTAGGCTTTTATTTTTTTTTTAGTAGAAAAGTAATTAATATTTTTTAGTAATTTTAAGTAACTTTTTGATGTCATGACGAAAAAGTCCAAAAGGCAATGTTTGATACGAAGCAACGAGTGAAACTCATTGACTTTTTTATTCTAGTGAAAGATCAATTGGGCTAAAACACTTTGTAATGCCTAAGACAAGCTCTATGTAGATTAAGCTTAGGTAATTGGAAAGCAACTGAAATATGGGTAGTATTGAAATAAAATTTGGCCCCAGATGCTTTTACATGTAACACAGCAGAGTATATCTGCCACGCCCTAGCACTACACTGAAGAAATAAAATACTCCTTTAATAAAAATGAAATGTTATCGTATGCACTTCCACTGAAAATGCAGTGAAGAATATTAAATATTTGGCGCAGCCATTGCTAGCACCATTCTTAGTTTAATGTTTGGTTTTCTTACAAGAGAAAAAGTTTTTTATGCTACCTTGTTCTACATTTTTCCATGAATATAAACGCTTGAGCTGAATTAAAACTTTCTGAAAGCACAATTTTCTTTATTCTCCATTAATAATACGTTTAAGTACGTAACGCTGCTGAAAAAAGACGCATACCGTCAGAATAATGACACAAGTTGGGTGCCTTCTTGCCTTTGTATCTGTTGTACTCCTAAGTACTCATAATTAACATAATAATATGCTTTTAAGTGTCATGAAGCAAAATGGATGAATATGAATTGAAGTTTAAAATTGGTAGCAGAAGTTGTAAAGAAATGTCTTTTAAGTCTTTCGTATGACAATGCATAAACATTTTCGTAAAAGGAATGGAAGGTTTAATTTTTGAAAATAAATTTTATTTGCTCTGGTAGATGCATTCATTTTTTTTCCTACTTTTTCCGACCTACAGAAAAACATTTTCAATAAAAATTATTCGCTTCTCTGATCCTTGCATCAGTTTTTTGAATGGATGAAAAATTTTGATCCTAAAGGATTTTATTCAATTTTTTTTTGTTTGTCTGGATTTCACTGTTCGCCACTGTAAGGATATTAAATATGTGTGAAAGCAAAAATAAAACGAATTTTTATATGTTTATAGAATTTTATTTATAAATTTTTCTGTTTCTTAGGGATATGTTTATTTAATGTAATTACAGTAGGATAATTTTGAATGTAAAATCTTTAAATTTTTCATTATTTAACGCTATCTATCATTGTGTTTTTATATTGCAAGCTAACGTGGACTCTTCTTTACATCCACCCCGGTGGGTGGGGGTGTGTACCCACAGCAGTGGATAGCAGCTATCTCCAGGAACTAGAGCCGCAAATAGCAGTCCAACACTGCTTCCAGCTGAGGGATCCTCATACTCATCAGTTACCTGGTGAGATCGTCCTGTAGGCGGCGGTATGTAGGATGGAGACACCGCTTATCCTGAGGGTCCTCTAAACGATTTCCTCCAGCGCGTTCAAATAGGAATTTTTTAAATGAAATATGCTAAAACTTCTCTTTATATAGCACAAAAACATGCTAAAATTTCCATTAAACAACAAAAATTTTTTTACATTCTATTTTTAACCCAAAGCATTGTTGTTGTCACAGAGCTTGGCACGTTTTAATTTAGGTTCGCGGCCTTATATTAAAATAAATAAAACTGAATGTGACCCAATTTAAATCAAGCAGCTAAGTCAAACATTCCTCGAGTTTGAGAGAATTGAGAAGATAAGAAACCTAACTTAGCAAAATTAAAGTTATTTCATTGTTGTTGTTGTTATGCTTTTTGTGTTATAACAATTAGAACAGGATGTGATTGAAGTGCCAAGACGAAGTATCTAACTAGTTAAATATGACTTAATTTAATGTTGTTGTTGTTGTCGTGCTTTTATTTGCAAAAAATAAGTCAAACATTACTCGATTTTGCAAAATTAAAAAGACTGGGTGTCAAACTTGGTAAATTTGAATTATTTCATTGTTGTTGTTATGCTTTTATATATAAAAATAATTGAAGTAAGATGTGGTTAAGATAAGAAAATATTTAAGAGGTGAGAGGTCTAGCGCCACAAAATTGTTGGAGCGCTTTTCTATGCTAAAATAATTCAATCAATAATTTTGATGACTTTGAAATTTTTATTTGTGTTTCATTCGATTTATGCTAAAATGAGAAATTTATATAAATACCTTAGCTTTATAAATTGATGTGTTAGTCTTGAAAAGAACTTCTTCAAAAACCAACTAAGATTCTAACTTCAAAGGTTACAACTATAAAACAAACACCAGAAACAAACTAAAAGTGGAATAAAATTTTTTGTAATAAAACGTAACGTGAGTAACTATACAAAATAAGTTGAATATATGTAAAAAGATTAATTTTAGGTGATTTCCGGCAACAGAAGATTCAACTTTCAGGAGCGGTTCTTGCAACAAAAATCGATAAGAATAATAAAGTATTATCCGCATTTATATAATTTTTAACAACAAACATAGCGATAGCAGCGTCATTAAAAACAACATCAGTAAAATGGTCCAATATATATGTGAGTCATGTCATAAAGTGTTTAACTCAAAATACTATTTAAAAAGACACATCGGTGCTGCTCATAACAAAATTACATTTAAGTGTATTTATTGTTGGAAAGCTTATATTAGGAATTATAATTTAAAAGCGCATGTAAATTTATTACACAAAAATATGTTAGAAATTGAAGCACCATTTCTTGACCCCTTACTACAGAGAGACGCCTCATCGGCTCCTAGTGTTATTGTACAAAGGGCTGTTGAATCATCAACGAGCACCAATACTGAAAAGCCGTCTTGTAGTTACGATTATACGTTCTGTAAATTTTGTAGCATAAACATTCCTCAAGGCACATGGGCTCATCATTTAAGAACAAATGCACACACCAGAAATAGTGGTGTGCGCTTCAATGATAATATACGAATTGTTCAAAGCATTTTCATAAATCGAGTCACAAAATTTCTTTATAAAAATAAAGATGAGAGTCTTATTTCAACCAATACTTTCCTTGGTAACGCTTATAGAAGCGTTATTAATGTGCTGAGAGACACTGTGCTTAAGCACAAGATGTTTAAATTCAATTTTGAGCTATTTGCGGAGTATGCAAACTTTTCTAAAAGTAGTGATGAGGGCGAGGATATATTAGAGCTTAGTATAAAATCATTCCAATCCAAAATGATATTAGTGCAAAGTGATACTGAGGTTTTGGATGGGTATGATGTACACTATCAAAATTTGCTTCAAAAAATGGATGAATTCCAAGAGCGGGACAGTGGTTGGTCTCTAGCTCACATTATGGATCTAGAGATTAACATAAATTAATGTATTCCTATTAAAGGCTCTAAATATATTCCTCTACCTCCATTCATATAAAAAAAAAACGTGCGTTAATGTTAATAATAATGATGATTATTGCTTCAAGTGGGCATGCATTTCTGCTGTTGAAATTAGAGCTACAAGTAATTTCCAGCCATGCATTAAAAGCAGTTTAAAATCCATAGGATTTTAAAATTTAATTTAATTAAATCTTCATGGTTGAAGATATATATTGATTTGAATACATATCACCGTCAAAGAGCAAGAAATAAATTTGAAGATTTTTTTTTAAATTAATGAATAATGCTGTTTTTGGTAAGACAATGGAGAATGTAGACAAATGTAAAACTGTTAAAATTGAAACAGAGTGGGATTATTCTCAGATCAAAAATGTTGATGACGCTGTTGATGATGAAGATGTTAAGAAAGCAAAGGGGGTTAAGAAAATTGTGCTTCGAAAATTACCTATAAATGACTTTTGTAAATGCTTATTTGAAAGAGAAGTATATAGTGATAAGATGCATGTATTCAGATCTGTATTACACGAAATATATACACAGGAAATTACCAAAGTATAATAGTTTTAAATTTTCTAGATGATAAACGTTGTATTAGAGAAGATCAAATAAATACATATGTTTGGGGGCATCATGAATTATGTATATGATGAAAATTTATGATTTATATATACTAATAAAATATTGTTTAATAGACTATATGCGCTTACATATAGGAAAATTGTTATTATATTAAGTAAGAAAGAAAAATTAATAATAAATATATATTATAAAAAATAAAAGATTGATGTCACTATATATTTGGAAGTCAGGATGTCAATAATAAGTTCATTGGTTGGAGCCTCATCAATTTTGGTGGGGGAATATTTTCTACCAATTGAGCCACTCTCAAAATATGATTGTGGCTTAATTGAATACAGTTGAATATAATGACATTATTACATCACCTTCGAATAGAATTTTGCAAGATATTTAGTTAAATGGTGGTGAATTACCACCACTGAATCAATATAATAAAACGCAAACATTTGAATCTGATAAGCCCTTGAACGTAATAAATGTGAATACATTTCACACTGAATGTAATGTTACAACCGGCCCATATATTAATAAAACATCGTTGCATAGGTAGGAGTGGCAGTCAGTTACGAAGAACCGACACACTTAGATCAAATGTGATCCTTTGTGTAATGTATACATCGGTGCATAATATATATGAGTTTTCTATTGACGTTCCACCAGGATATAACATAAATGAGAACCCTCTAAATGTAGCCAGCAAAAAGATAAACAACATAACGATTAGGATCGTTGATCAAGATAGAAATGTAGTAAATTTTCGAGGTGAAAAAAATTACGGTTAGGCTATATTTTAAGCCAGAATAATGTTGATTTACAATAAAGACAAAGAAATGTTGGTTTTATTCAAACTCCGACCTTTAAACGCTTAACATCAAAGAAGCTACGTACGATGTAGTCGCTGAAGAAACACTTTGAAAAGTAAACACCTATAAATAATGAATATTTAAAATCAGTAGGGTTTCATTTGCATCATGTCTGATATACTTAATGTTCTTCAAAATCCTTTGCGTGTTGAATGTATTATAAAAAAGGAATACCATAGTTACTCAGCATACCTAAAATCTTTTAACAGCAATGATGAGATACGTATGTATACCAATACAAAATCAAGATTTATATGTGTTGCCAAGTGAGAGTGGGATCTACGTTCATGAGTTCCAAGTAAAGCAAGAATTATCGTAGGAAAAAATTATGTATTCGAAGATGCAATATTAAAGGATAACTTTGGTGCAATTTTTATTTGATGAAATTCGATATAAAATAAATGGTTTTGAAATTAATCGCGTTCGTAATCTTAGAATTGCATCGACTATGAAAAATGCTGTGTCATTAAATTTAAATGAGAGCAATACCTACAAAAATGCTGGTTGATGTCCTGAAGAAAATTTTACTCTAGAAAAAGGTCATTTTAGTTGCTGTTAAGTTTTGCTGAGGATTACAACAAAATAATACTAAATTCTAATCATGAACTGATTTTGCAACGTTCTAAAAATGACGATAGATTATTTCATCCAACTACAACATCCAATAAATTAAAATTGACAATACTAGATACAACTTCGAAAATACCTAATATATACTTAAAAGACTTCGAAATTGGATATGTTTAAATTAATTAGCAGTAAAAATTCTGTACCAATTGCGTTTCGAAGTTGGGGGTGTTATGTAAATCCTTTGCTAAAAGATAGCACAAAGGTTTTATAGAACGTAAAACTTACACCACAAAATGAAAGACCCCGATTTATTATAACTGGCTCACAAAAATCGAAGATTAAGGAGGATGAAAATGCGTTTGATCATTGTAACATAAATATTTTAAAAGTCTATCTTAACTCTGATACATATCCTTACGATGATTAAATTTTCCGTTTTGAAATGGGGCAATACGCTATTTTATGTGATGTGTCTTCAAAATTTCAGCCAAGTTATAATATGCGGGAACCTCAACCATTGTTGGATATTGTTGAATATCAGAAAACTACCCCGCTTATTGTTGTTGATGTTACTTATCAGAATGAAACAGTAAAAACTGGACCCATTGATGTCCGAAATGAATTTGATATTGAAGCATCAAAACCCATCCCAACGAGTATTTCAGCATACTGCATAGTATTTCACCTTCAACAGGTGAAATAAGAAAAGTAGTGTAAAATTTAAAAACTTTGTATTCAAAATAATCCTACTGTAATTGCATCTAATAAACGTATCTCTAAGAAACAGCGAAATTTATAAATAAAATTCTATAAACATAAAAACTAATTTTATTTTTGCTTTCATTCATTTAATATAGGTCAAGAACTTGCGTAAATATATGCTAAAGAACTCACATAAACAAAAATTTTTTAAAGTTCAACCAAAAAACCTTATCACAATTTGGTGTGTGCGTAGACTTGGTACGCTGTGGATTCTTCTATTTTTTTGTTGTTTTTGTTGCCGTCTATGACGCGTGACATCCGTTCTATGTAAATATTTTTCTTGGTGCTACTGATTTTATTATTTTTGTTTTTTGTTATTGTTTTTGTTTTGTTGTGTTTTTTCTCTTTGATACTAATGGCTTTTATCGCTTTCTAATGTTTCTGCCCTCTTAGAGAGGGCGCGTGGTGGAGGAGGGGGAAATATGGACCTCTAGACCTCTGCTGGGGTTATTATAAGTAATCCTGCACAATTTTCTTGATCCACCCATCTGCTAACCCTAACATCTCTGCCCGCAGACTCTGCCTGGAGTGTTCGCAGCCTCTGCTTGAAGTCACTGCCCACAGCCTCTGCCTGGAGTGTACGCTGCCTCTGCCTGGAGTTCTGCCTGGAGTGTGCCAGAACCTGCAAATGCACCCTTAAAAGGATCAATTTTTGGACAAACCTGTTGTTGAGTGACAAAACGAATATCAACAGCAAAAGATCAGATAGTAGATCCTCTGTTCATCGTTCTAAATGGCAAGAGTACAATCCTAGGTCTACCCAGAAGATGGTAAAACACTGTTGTGAAAATATTATGGTCTGTAGGCCGCTTATGAAAATCAAGGACAAAATGGACAATTTTCAGTGTTTAGACATATTAAAAATACATATGGAAGCCTATGCACTCCATTCCATGCCAATTAAGTGGACATTTTCACTCGATAGTGACACCAAACACTCCTTCAAAGTAGTTAAGAATTGGTTTAGTGCGGAAAGTCAAGGTTGAAATCGTAAAGAAAAATTATGCAGATATGTACGATCTTTGGTCTGCCGCACAGAAAACTTGGTTTGCCATATTCAAAAAAAAAATGCGAAAAAACGGGCAAAGTGTGGGTCGCACGTGTGAAGCTGTCATCAAAACCAGAGGATACAGCACAAGATATCAATGATTTAAATCAGTGGTGGGCATAAAAATCTAACAAAAGGGCGCAACGACTAAAACAAGCAACAACAAACTAACTTTTAAAGTTTTTTCGCTTTCTTTTCCAAATTCGCCAACAGCACGAAAAAAACCAAATTGCACTACAAGCAAATCTATTGCTACATTCGTCGAGACACAATGCGGCACCTTCGCTAATGCCTGTGGGTGTTGTATTTGTTTTCGCTTGAACTCCAGTCAACGCTGTGCGTCGATTGCTTTGAAATTCTGCAAATTGTTTTTTGGTTACTTGTGCGTCGAATGACAGCTCGGGCCATGAGGGCGGAAAGTGCCTATACTTGCCCATCGCTGATTTAAATGTTTGTGCGTACCAAAAAGTCAAAAAATGCAATTTTAATACAATACTTTTTTCTTTTTTCCCAGATTGTGCTATTTATGTGCCTAGCTCATTTCATCGCTTTTTTACATTTTGTTCATTTTTTTTGTGCTTATGGATTATAGCTGAAGCTCATTTTATTATTGAATATGAAGGGTACAACCAAACACTTGTTATTTGTTAATAATGATTGCGACACTGTAACTTAAAAAAGAAAGTTTAAGAAAAATGTGCTATTTATATGTCCATAACTGCATAGCAATTAAATATTTAATGGTGTCAATCATAATGTACTTCAACCAATATACGACACAATATGTTTGACTCAAATAAATATTTGATTGCTCTATATGAAATATATGTTTGTAACATTCAAACAAATCGTTTTCTCTGTGTTATTATAGTAACCAACATACTTTTTGTTGACGATGCTTTTGGCGGCATATTCCAAGTATGAAAAAGACTTTCGTATGGCATTTGGATGGACTATATATATGGTTACAGCAAATTATATCGCCATTATTTCCATACGATGGAGTTATTAAAAATTTTTCCAATAGGCTTTATATATAAACCAGCTTTTAAAAAATGTATATCTGTTAAATTTTTACTACAGAAAAATTGTGTTGGGTTTCCTTGACACTATCGGCTCTTAGCGCATATATATGTATGTATATACGTTACTACGATTCTTGAAGTGTTGGTTGGGTATGGCTTGTATACATATGGCTGCGTGTGTTTGTGAGCAGAAAATTTGTGTGTTTTGTGATAAAAATATGAGCAACCAAAATGGATGGATGGATGAATGCTGACTTATCTCAAACAAAAAATTTGCTTCCATATCGTTTTCATTTCAAGTTTTTTGCGCAAGGTTCTGTTTTTTCTTGCACTGCTGATAGCGTTGCCACAGGAAAAAATATTATTTGTTATTAACAAAGAGAAAAGTTATGAAGTGGAAACCTCAGGCCGGTTTTACTTTGAGCGAATAATGGTGCTGCTTTACTAGTCCGATTTATTTGAAATTTTTTACAAATGAGAGACATATTTCGTTACATTCATGCCTCTTCCAGTATCACTTTTTTTATTGAAAGTATCATAGGTAGTTTCATTGGTATTTAAAACGAAAGCTTCAGATGCTGAGTCTAACATCACGGAGAACTTTCTGAAACTATTGATTCTCTGTTGGGTATACTTGTTTTGATAGTGCTGGACGATATTTGATCATTTAAAATTTGCGTTTATCTAGATGAATACATATATGTAACTACAGAATATCGCACGGAATCTTAAAACTTTTAATTTTTGTGGATATGGCGAGCATCTGCAAAAAGATCGATTTTCGACACCTTAAATTTGCGCTTAAATTTTAATAAATACCTAGCTGTCCCCGTGGCTTTGCCCGCTCACTCCCCGTTGCACAATCTCGCTTACATTTTTTGCAGTTCTTACTGCAGACACTTGGGTACATGCACCAAATTTCATAACTTGGTATGAGTACGATGAATACCAAAGTAAGTGTTTTTCTTGTATGGGAGGTGCAGCGCCCCAATACACAATGCCGTTCACATTTTCCGAGAAGCTTGGCATAAGCAATGTACATCCATGTATCAAGTATCACAACTGCAGCTGTCATAGATGGCAAGATATAGCATTTAAGGTGTTTTTTTGCTGTAAAGAAAGTTCCACGCCCCGTTGTCTTTTCGCCTCCACATTACATGATGTTCTTAAAATAGACCATATACATCCTTGTTCCATAAAACGACTGTTTGTTCAGCTGTATGGCATGTTGCGCCATCCAGTTGAGACCAGAGGTCGGCTACACCAATATTCTAAATTTTTGGAAACAAAAATTCATTGATCATTGTTCTGTAGCAAGCACTAGTGACCGTAACACGGGCTCCATCCGCATTTTTGAAGAAATACGGTCCGATGATGCCTTATGCCCATAAACCACACCAAACAGTACATTTATCGGGATGCATTGGAGGCTCTTGGATTGCTTCTGGTTATTCATCGGCCCAAATACGGCAATTTTGCTTGTTAACGTAGCCGTTCAACCAGAAATGAGTTTCGTCGCTAAACACAATTTTTCGATCAAATAATGGATCAATTGAAGTTGTTGTAAGCCGAGATTGAAACGTAAACCAATATCAGCCGGCTTCAATTCTTGTATAGGCCTTTAAACCAAGATCGCGACTCAAGATACGCCACAATGATCCATAAGATATGCCCAAAGTCTAAGATTGGCGACAAACCGATTGTTCACGGTTTTCACAAACACTCTGTCCTACTGCAGAAATATTCTTAAAATTACGGGCTATATGCACTCTGGTTGAATGTCCAATAGTGTAAAATTTGTTTTGGTGATGGTGTTACGAATTGTGCGCTCAGTTGGACGCTCATAACGACCAAAATGATGTTCAAGAACTCTATAACATTCTCTAACTGATGGCTGATTTTGGTAGTAAGTTTCCACAATTAATAACCGTTGTTCAGGAGTCAGTCTATTCATGATTGAGTCGTATTGAATACTGAACACAAACGTCATATGGACATTTTTGGTCCCAGTAAGTGTTTCGGAATATGGTTCGATACAAAATTTTGCTTATGCACCAAAAGATTTCAAAACGTTGAAAATCATTTTGAAGATATTTTGTGGAAGTTTCCCCGTTAAAAAAAAGCTACACGGGGGACATTGTTTTCCATTTGCAAGCGTGTAACATTTATTCGATAGTGAATTCGCCGCACATTAGCGCTCAAATTTTTGCCTGTAGTGGTTAATGAATAGAAATATTTAAGTTTGCCGTACATAAACAAAAATTACCAAAAATGTTTTGATTCACATAATATGGCAGCACCAACATTTGCATACAATAGCACTTTTGCGCTACCTCAACGGAAAAATATTATTAACACACACGAACGCATACAGAAAGATTCGTTTACATGAGAATACTTTTCACAGTAAAACGAAAAGTTAAGCGAAAGGATGAGCAATCAGACAGACAACGAGCTTGAGATATCACATAACTAGGAGCTGTGAGGGCATTCAGCATACATTGCTGGCAGGGAGTTTGCGAATCTAGTCATGTTTCAAAATTGCATTCCAATGAAATAATAACTACGGTGCATAAGTCTGTGACGTTTTGGGTTAAAATTTACGCTGTACAGCTTTGAGTTGAAAATGAAATGAAAATCAAAAATGTGGAAGAATTTTTATCCAGCACGTTTGGTTGGTATATATGTATTGTATACATCAAACGAATATATACATATGTACATATATCGGTTATTTGCTCGACTGAGTCGCGCACGCCTTTTTGGGTTACCATATGAGGACGATCAGCACGCAAGTGGCTTACACATGAACTCAAAATTATGATTATTATGTACAACGTCAGCGCTTTAAGAAGCCAATACATGGGATTGGTACCGTCAATCAATATACTGCTACAAGTCAAATTTGTCTGATGGGATCAATACTTTTGTCAAGGTTGCCGTAATATTTTCATTATTTGAAGCCTTTTGTTCATTAGAATTGGACTCTATATGATGAAGTTTGTCGTAACTGCTGATTAAGTGTAAGAATATGTTAAAGCGGGAAATGGAAATCGTTGCTATCAGTTTTCGAGTTATGGCGTAATTGAAAATATATGGAACTATAATATTTTAAAGCTTCAACATGAACTTAAGAAGTGACTTTGAAAGACCTTGAAACACGTGTTTCCATTGTGCATCAGCCAACATCTCATTTTTTTATACTAACCCTATTTCCGCCGAAAAATTATCATCTAACATTGATTTTTCGAAAAGCTATATACCCAACTTCCCATGCCTAGGTACATCACCAAGCTTTTTATTACACTTTTATGGCTTATCCTAGAGCTTTCCCCTCCACCTCAAAATCATCTAACCCTTTTTTTAACCTTAAAAACGTATAAAATGAGATAAATATATTCGAACGCCAGCCTTGTCCGCGTATGATATTGTTAGGTTCTTTGACTACAAAGCGAAACATATCTATACATGTTCCAGAAAACAAAAGTCGTCAATAATAGACTTAAAACGAAAACAGGAAGGTCTGCTTATGAAAATTGTTAACGCTAATTCGAAAGAATAAAGGATTATGACGGTTTATTTTAAGTTTGAAATAAACGTTTGGTGTATGTCGTAATCTTCAAATAGTTTTTAGTAATAATCCAAAATAAATTATACCAACTTTGAGTTAGTGAATTCCACTACAAAACCTTACTATTTTTAAAACTATTTCTTCTAACACTTAAATAAAATTTGAAAAAAATACATAAGGACATGGGTGTCCCTACAGACGTCAATTGTGTATTTCAACTGTGACTCAGCTACCGGCTATCTATTTGAGTTTGATCTGTATACTGAAGAAAAACGTCAGGATCTGAGAATGGTATGGATGAGTCTGTCTTTTTATAACTGACCGAACAAATTTAAGGCTTCTGTTGCGATAAAGTACACTTTGATAAACTTTCCCACTCTCCCTCGTTGCAATATGAGTTGAAGTAGCGCCAATATAAGAATGTGGAACTGGTTGAACTAATTAAAAAAATTTACCAAAAATAAGAATATGAAAGATATATTTACACATCAAGTTTCGAAGGTATATCCTTCGTGTAACATGTCCTTACATACTATAATAACGCATTACAATAATAATATGAGTGATGTAAATCTAACAGATCAACGCAAGGTCTGCTATGAATTAGATTGTAAATCGAAAATCAAATACTAAGTATTTGCGGATATTCATTAACATGTTTCACATATGTAGGCTTAAATAACTCCGGTCAACAGAACATTTTTTGTCTGTGCTCTAGATGCCAAATTTTGATTTTTGTCTCATATCCAATAGAAGAAAGGTTGTTTTATTCGTTTCAGTTTGCTTTTGTAGGAACCAGAATGACAACAAAAAAATTATATTTCGATAACCTCAAATATCTCGGAAGGTCATTTGGACTTGAATGTCTCGAAAATTGTGACCATTACTGAAATTCTGACTTCGGATTTGAACTGAGTGAGTCAAAGGCCTTTGGATTTCAGAACCAAAAATTTGACCAAATTTTGTCAACCCATTTAATTCTGACGTTATTTACAGCAAATGTAAAATTAAAAGTCTCCTAAAAGCGACACTGTTAAGTTCTCTTGATTACAGACGATTTGTCGATACAAATTTTTAAATTGTAACTAGTGATTTTTTCAGATTGTAAAACACAAAACGTTGTCGGTTTCTTTTAACATTATTTTTCACTGAAATAAAATCTTTTAGCCTTGACATTATTCTACTACATTTATCCGTACAGTTAAACTCTTCAACTCTTCAACTCTAACAAAATTATTTTCACTATATAACAGTGATATCCTTTTTTCCGGATGTAAGCCGACTCCAAATTTTTCTTATAAGCTTTTAGCTTTTGCCGCTTTGTGCAAAGAAATATTAACGAATGTATATGACTTCTTATTTGCGGAATTTGTTGACAATATAAATTTTTGTTTTTTTGCTTCAAAAGCTAACGTTATAAAGTATCACATGAAAACAATTCGACATTGATCGGATAAGTACAACTGAAGAGAATAGATTTCAAGTATGAGTTGGTTTGACAAAATCCAGCTCATTATCGAAAATTAATGTGTGGATATTTTCGAGAAAAAAAGCTTTTAGCAAAATCCGGATACATGTGAAAACTGAATTTGCTTAAAGATGAAGGAAAAAAACTTTCTTCACGTTTGGAGGAGTAGAATTTGTTTATTCTTGAAGTCCGTGCGGCTTGTAAAAGAGTGGCCGACATTTATTATTCATGATATTTTATAGATTTGCGAAAGAGGAAGTACAGTCCTAAAAACTAAATACAAATTTTCTTTTGACCAAATTATTTTCAATAACTAACTAAAAAATGACTTTTTCTCCAATAACTTTTTTCTGAAATTCAAAATTTTATGCATAAAAAACAGTCAAAACCATTTCTTGTATTATATATTTGGGACAAAAAAAGTAATGAGCAAAATAAACAAAAATGTTGCAAAAAAATTCCTCAACTTGGTATACTTAATTAGCACCAAACGTACTGCTAATTCTCAAAATTTGAGAAAAATCGCAATTTGCATATAGCGTTTTCAAGTGAAGTGCCCTATTTATGTTTAGTATTTTCAATTTTAGAAACATGAATTCACACCTAGTCTTATGAATTATATAATGTGGTATTATTAAGCATGAAAATATCCATAAAAATGAAGTCATTCTCATGTGAATAATGATAATTTACTATATAATATAAACGAGCATATAGTACAAAGTTACACTTTAATAAACACTAATACATAGCACATACATCGACCCGAATGTACAAAAAAAAATAATCAGATTTGTATAACATAATTTGGTTGAACGCGTTATTAGCATTTGCCAACCTTCAATCACTGATGCATTCAACCAAACAAATCCATTTTGGCACACGCAATAAATGTGAATTTGCATCCAGCTTAAGCACTTGAGACTGCGACATTCTATTCACCGGATGTTGCCAGCAGCAGAATGTTTTAATAAGGATAAAACAAAGTAATAATAAAATGATTTTTTTTAGATATTTTAAACGATGCTGTCTACTTCGTCAATTCATGGTTCTGGCTTAAAAAACATGTTAGCAAAAAGATTTTCACAACGTGCCGCATTGTCTTTGCTTTTAGACTGAATGGAAAAGAAAAAGATTAAAAAAAACACACGCTTTACTTGTTCGTGCAGGAATTGCCAAGCCCATTTGCATCAATGTGGCCTTCCCACGATGCTGCATTAACGGCTTATGTCGTAGTTAAGCCATTTTGGCTGATTCACAATGCGCATTAATTTTGCCATTTCATTTTATTTTTTATGTTTTGACGATTCTGGTAAGTGAATTTAAGTGTAACACAGATGCAGTGCAGTTCACAATTATTACCTATGTATGTAAAAAAAACATGCCATGAAGACGAAAATTGACTTACAATTTCATTGTGTAAGAAATGAGAAAGATTTTTGTTTTCGATTTACTGAATATAAAAAAAATTTAACATTAAATGAAATGTTTTAGACAAAATTGTTATTTATTCTTCAAGATGTTCTTCCTGTGCAGACTTTTATGTGAGTATTTACATTTCAAATGTTTGATATCTCATAATTCAATAATGTTCTCAAACACCTGGTATTTTGTAGTGAAATATCACGCACTCTTTACTATGTTGAACACCCTGTGTTGCACCCATTTCAGCAACTTTCTACACTTACAAGAATCATCATCTTTAACATTTGTGCGAATTTTCATTACTACATATTCATTTTTATTGAAGTTATTTCCAAAAAACTTACTCTACTAATGCAATATGTCCAAATTTGGCACATACCAGGACACGCTGTACGTAAGTGTTCCCAACCAAATTGTTGTTTGTACCACACTGTTGTGAGTGCGGAATAATTACAATTTTTCCCATAGGTTGGAATTGATATTTTTTGTTAGTTTTTGTACTTACAGATATTCAATAGACTGTTCCAAAGAAAATGCTTTTTAAATTAACATGTAGTGAGAAATGGCATTGTAAAACTGTGCTGGAAATATTATGCAGTTTCATTGAGATTAACAAGCCTGTTAAGAGCTTCAAAAATTATAATATTATTTTGCCTGTCTGAAATAAATTGTTAAATTGGAAAACCAGAATTGCTTCATCACGCAAGGCTTTCAAAATTTTCTTACCTTAAAATGTTAAACCAAGTTTTTAAAAGCCCACAAAAATAAATTAAAAATATTTAGTTGAAATATGAGGCACCATACCATATAGTTTTTGTTGTGCTAAAAATGAATCCGGAGTCAGAATTTCTCGATAACATTAGGTTTTCAAGATATCTTAACCTAAAAATGCAAAACGTGACAATAAGTCTGTATCATCCGAATTTTGTGGTAAAAAAATGAAAAGTGTCAAATCAAGATTTTCAAGAGAGTAAATGCTGAAAATTCTCTGACTAGTCGAATCACCCGGTTTTTGGATGATACACAAAAATAGGTAAGAAATTAAAACTTTCAAAAAAGTTGCGCGTATTTTAGTAAACAAACAATGGCAGGGTTCAGAAGTTTGAACCTTTGTCGTAGTTGCATGACCGTTGGGTTAATACTTTCTGAATGCAAGCTAAGTGAAACTTTTTTGAGAATATTATTGATAAATAGGATATAACGCATGACCGACTTTAAAGTTTTGTACCTGATTTCTATATCTTGAACATAAGTTTACTTTAGAAGCGAATATGGAATCAGAAGTTGGTGACGCGCTTCTACTTTCTCAGATATAGACATTGGAAGTCGGCGATAAAGCTTTTCGAAAAATCGTTATACGTTGCAAGTCCCCGGATCGGTTTTCAAAATTAAGATGTCATACGAAAGTTTACTTAACGTGTAGCCTTTTTCGAATAATTACCAACATTTTATTAAAATTTCTAGATGTTGTTCATTATTTTAAAATACTATATTTGTAATATCCGATGACAATATATCCGAAAGTAAATTTGAGTCACAATATTTGTTTGCAGATTTTATTTAAGTGAATAAAGTACATTTTAAGACTATTGCTTGGTATTAAAATATGAGATTTACCATAAGGTTTAAATTTACCAAAATTAACATCTCCAATTTCTTATTTTAAAACTGTGCGCATCGAAAAATAATATTTCAAAGAGAATGATTTTGTTGATAATTTAGGAGACATTAAACTTTATGATTCGTTTTCAATCAGAAATCGCTCATCTACTTAATTTAATAAATGAGCATTTAACAAAAAAAGTTTCGATTTCTAGCTATTTGTTATGTTGCTCCTTCTTAAACACAACCTTTTAACAAGTGAAAAAACTGAAATGCTGAAAAATATCTTATGAGGCAAGTACTGGGCAAATATTTACAATTGAGACAGGCAATTTTCTTTCCCTCGCTTGTCAAAAGTGAGTCTCTAATTTCGTTGCCTACGATTTTGACAGTCTTCAGGTTTTAGCCACAAGAAATTTGTCTGGGTGAAAAATGCAACTTTTTTCTGGAGGGGAAGTGATCAGCTGTTTTTTTACTCTCATTTTTTCTCTCTCAACCACCACATTTTTTCTGGATGATACACTTTTTGTGGTAAGACTTTATAAATATTTACCTATTTTTTTCGGATGATACAGACCTAATATGAACATTTTTTTTATTATATTTTTATGTACGTTACGGTATGGTACCTTATCTTCCAACTTCTAGAATTTTTTTTATCTTTCGCCTGTGATATTAGTGACAGTTAAGTACAATAAAGTCCCTTTTGTGTTGAAAAAAGTTTTGTTAAATTTTGTGAAATGACAAAGTTACAAAGTGTTGAGTTGTTTCTAACACACTTTAAGTCAGGGATGGCCAACCCGCGGCCCGCCTTTAAAACAATACAATATTTGTGCAACCATGCATTCAAAAATTAACTGTCAAAATTAGTAAAATTAGCAAAATGCATTGCTACAATTTGCGAGTTCTTACAGGACTTAGCACAAAAATAGTTGCTGCACTCGAAAAACTTTTTTGTGAGATTGGAAATGAGAGGGTAATTTATTTGCTCCCTTTGTAAGAGAGAATATTAAATTTTTGTTCCAACTAAATTCAAGAATTCTAGATTTCAGTCCTATTTGCTTTGACTGTGACATTCATACCATTTCAATTGCCCGTTCAGCGCTGAGAAATTTTACAATTTGATAAATCTGGCACAAAAAGTTGTAAGCGCTTTTGGTTTAACTTACTTACTTTTTTTCGAAAATGAAATTGACCAAATACAAAACACGCCCAAGCATAAGGGACGCTATCCTGCAACTACGCCGCGGCGCGCAGTAGGTGTTCCATTCGGAAGGTCCAATTTTCTTGGTATATCGCGAATTACGCAAGTACTAACGGCTTTCAAGTGTTGAGTCGTAGCTGGCTTACCGACGAAGACTTTTGACTGCACATAGCCCCACAGAAAAAAAACCAGATATAATATTACACGATCTAGGTGGCTTCTTGACTTCATAATTGCAAAAATGATGTGAATTTTGAGTAAATATAAAGTTGAAATATTAGTGACTTTAATAAATTTTCACAATCTACAAGCGTTGTTCTGGCGTAAATTTTTCCATGGCAAACAATACTGAATAAATATAAAATGACAACATGACACCAGTTACGCTTGATCTGTCAAAAAACAAAAAACAAATTAAAATAAACCTCTTAATGAATCACCCTATATATGGCTTAACTTTATTTCGAAGCTGCAGCAATTTTGATGAAACTTTATAATTTGAAGTATTTTTGAACAAAATTAAGATTTCGGTAGGCTGTAAGTTTTTAAAGACTTCAACAGGGGCGTGTCAAATCATTAAACTTATAATTTTTGTAACGCCATATTTCTCAAATCATTCAAGATATTGTAATGCAATCTAGTAGACGGATGCAGACCATAAATGTCTTAAATTCTGCTAAAAGTGGCCATAATTCAAAAAGTGGGCGAGAAATTTTTCAATAATTTAAGACTTGGAACAAATATAAATCAAAAACGGCATCTATGATTTTCATAAAAATTTCAAAAATAATTCCATTGAAAGCAGTGATCATAACAAGCTAATTTACTATACTGGAAAAACTCGTTGAAGGGCGTGGCACATCCCACAATATTTATAAACGTTACATTTAGAAAACTTACAACGCAGTCGTTATGAAATTTAACATGGTAGACATACCTGCTATAAGGCATCTCATGGGCATGGTACCTACTATACAAGCAAAAATCGTTAAGTGTTACATCTAATGTGCTTTGAAGCTTATATTTTCCAAATTTGGTCTAGAGGCGTGAGTTACTATTATCTTTGAAATTAATTTCAAAAAGATTGCATCAGCGGGCGTGGCACCTCCTATACAAACAAAAAATATCCTAGTAAATCTTGGTATGGAGATGTCGGCTGTCATAAACTTCTAAATTAAATGGAATTCAAGGTTATAGGAACAGTGGGCGTCCCTTGCCATTTCGATTTTTCAACTTCATTAAAGTCACCAAGATTTTTTCAACATATTTCGCCTTTTTCGAACATTTTCCTTATTATTTGGACTTATTTAACACATTCAACTTTTTACAACATTTTACATATTTTTTCGAGTTTCCCAACCTAAAAACGAATAATTATATATTGTTGTCAGACATAGATTAGCAAATTGTGAAATCTATCAGTATTTATTAAAACAATTTGTTTATCAATATTCCAAACACATACATAACTTTTTATTGAAATTATGACATTATTCACTAATTATGCTGTAAAATGACGAAAGTTAATTGCCATCTTGGACAATTTCTCATTAATCCATGGTCGTAAGTGAGCCACATTTGTATACACACCAGGAATATTTTCTTCGCCGCATCCCATGCCCCAGGCTACTATGCCGGCTTGATAGAATTGCCCATCTTTACCAACTATGGGGCAAACCAGTGGGGATCCACTATCACCCTGGCAAGTGTCTTTGCCAAGCTCGCCACCCGCGCATATGAAGCTCCCATGCAAATCAAAAAATTTTCCCAAAAGTGTAGTGCGCAAGTTTGCTTGGCAACGGTCCCTTGGCATAACTGGCAGTTCGATTTTTTTAAGAATCTTTTGGTACTTGCCTGCTTTTCCGAATTTATCTTTGCCCCACCCAGTGGCGTAACAACGGGAGAGATCAAAGTTTGTGCCTAGTGGTGGCAAGCATATGGGTTGCACATTTTCCTGATATTCAAATGGACTGTCCACAATTAATAGTGCAATATTATTGATTAGAGAAGAATTGTTAAAATTTTCATGTAAAATTATTTCTTTAACGTTACGATCTTGATGTGCAAATATTTCGTCCTTTGTCTGAGTATCCCATTCACCAGCGCGCACAGCCAACGAATTCGCTGATCGATCTTTCACGCAATCTGCCCCAGTTACAATAACATTCGGTGCTATCAGTGATCCGCCGCACTCATACACATTAAAAGTTTTTCCTTCTAGATCTCTTTCTTTACCAAGAATAGCAACCATCCAAGGGAATTCACCAAATAGTGTTTCAGGGGCTGTGTCATCAGTAGAAACAATAAATCCTAATCCTTCAGGATTGCGATGGCCACAGCCGACATAATTTTCTGAATCCACAGATTTCATAAATGGCTCAGTTAAAGTATTGGGAACGGATGTAATAATTGGTGTCTCTGGCTGGAATCAAAATGAAATGATTACTTGATATTACTTTTATATGTACTTGAATATGTGTTTACATAACTATGTATAAAAAAGATTCACTCACTTTGTTTGGTATGTTGCAACATCTTTCTAAGGAACCACATTCCACATTTTCTTCTAAGGAAGGTGTTTGTCTTGTGCCAAGGCTGGAATTAGTTGTCCTTTTAGGAGTACGAGTGTTGATAATATGTCTTCCATCAGTTATAATTTCATCGTGTTTACATTGAAACGCAAATACGCAAAGTTTTGCCTTTCCACATGATTTATACTCTTCTGATTGAGGGTTTGCGATCTCTTCTGCAATTGTGCTTTGCGGGAGGGCATATGATATTCCAAATACAAATAGGATTGATAAAATTAACATGGTAATAAGCGTACTGTTTAAAAAATTGAAAAAATATGATATTGTAAATAATGTCTGGAATCAGCGAAAATGGATACTCAGAGTCACTAGAACAGACATAATGAGCCATTAGCTATGTGCGGACAATGCGCACATTTTGCTGGGGATTTTCAAAATCAGAAGTAAGAACCTCTTTTTTTTGGCAACCTAAATAAATTAAAATTGCATTTGTACAGGTACAAGTGTACTACTTTTGTAGGCAGATCCTCTTTTAACCCTATCAAGTATTGATTACAAGTCAATGAATTTAGTTTTGGTCAGGTAAAAATTTTTTAAATATATATAATTTAGGTCAAAAATTTTTCTCAATATTGCAACCTGTCACATTATCATATAAGCCCGAACTCAAACTGTCAGATTGCCACATTTCCCGACATCGCCAAAGAGCGTTACGTAATGAACAACCCCTTACTACTGGTGTAGAGTAGCTTAACACTTATGTGATTTCCTAGGTACAAATGTACCTATGGCGGTATAAACACTTGAATATAAATACTTTCCAGAATTCAATTGTCACGAAACTCCATGATAACGCGAAGTAGGGTCATATCGACGAAAAACAGAAATGAGGACAAAAAAATATTTGTCTGGTTGGGAGTAGGAGTGGCTTAGAAAAAAAACCACTACATAGATACAAATGTACTTATATGGTAATGTATATGGCAACATTTTACTTATAAGATTTTTGATACGGTTTGTTTTTTGTTTTGAAATTAACAGGCGATAAAGTTTGAATATAAAAACTGTTTTGAATAAGATATGTGTATCATTGCTATACTTAGAAACTGTTGATTTTTTTGATAAGCTAAATGAATTATGGCATTTTAGTGCTATTTAACACATGTGGCTTTATTTTTTATGTTTGTGAAGTGCTTGAAACTGTTTCTAGTACAAAATGAAACAAGAACTGAGTTATGGTGGTGATGTAGAAATGGTCAAAATAAATAAATAAATTTTGATAAAAATTTAAGAGAAACGAATCCAGTCCCGCCCACTATTATAAGAAACAAGCTATGCTTTTGCTACTCTTAATGTTGTATCTTTTCGAAAATACCGAAGCTATGATAACTGACAGTTATTGCTGCTATGGAAAGTGGCACACCTATTTCTGTGAGGATGCTGTGCTTGAAGCTTATGTTTTTTTGGAACTGTCAGTTTGGTCCGAGTGATTATTCATATGTAGTTAGATAGAAATAAGTCGTTTTTTTGTAAGGAATATTTGAAATTTTTAGGAGAAGGCATCTCTCGTAAAGGTAAGAACTCTTAGAAAAAGATATATGTATTCTAACTTTTGTGTTCTGAAAGTGAACAGTTTGATATCGGTGGAGATTGTAAGAAAGTTAGACCATAAGTTTTATATAAGAGTAAATAGATATATAGTTGCCTAGACTTACTACACTATGTCGGTTTTTGTGGAAGTGCCCATATATAGTACACAAAAAAGGTTTTTTTGTGCTAAAGCTCCATTTTAATTATTTTAAATAACAAAAATTATTACCAACTGTAGAAATACCTTTGTCCCCAATAACGAATATTATTATACGTATTATACACAATATTTAGATCCGACTTGGATGTTAAGCAAAACAGAACTAATGCAAATGAAATTGCTATACTCTACACAAACTCTGATAGAAATTAAAAGCCGCACAAAGTGATGTGCATAGATAAGCTACAATCTGGTTCTGAAATTAAGGGATCAACCTAGCTAAATTTTTTTTTATACGTATTTCGAAAGTAAGCCACTTGAAAAATATCGTCAGGTGTATAAATATATTTTTTCAACTTTAACTCAGCGCGCTCTCCGGACCTTCGGTACAATAAAAAAAATTTCAAAAGCGTTCCCTCGAAAATTTTTTTTTCTTTTTTCCAAAACTTCAAAATTTTTATTATTTTATTTTCTCATTACTGGTTCCGACGATAGCCACTGGCGTACAGTGCCTAAATTTTTTTGGCTTTTGTGTTTCGGGCAACTCATTTCTGCAAAATCACCGGCACCGCTTACACCAACTGTTTTTTTAAGGCTTCGTAGATGGCGCTATTTAGTTTATGTTCAACATATTATTGAAAATAAATATTTTCGCGTATTTGTAGAGTGTAATTATTGATCCTCAAATATTTGAGGTTAAGTACCTAAAGCTTAATTTTTTTTTGTCTACGTTCGAGGCCATGTACAGAATGTACAGAATTTTGTACGGTCGTTGCCCTTTAAGATGAGCTTTCAAGTAGTGATCTGTGATGTTTCCTTGTAAAGTTGTAGCCATTTTAAAGTGACGTAATTTTGGTCCCCTATGATCCAACCAACCGGTTTTAAATTCATTTCACCTTAAAACGGCTGCAACTTTAAGAGGAAATATTATAGATAACCATATAAAAGCTCGTTTTAAAGAGAGGATGGATGATACTTAATGACGCTTTTATTAAAAGTAAGCTGAACAAATTTTTTTGAATCCTATGTATAGTCTTTTAAATAGAAAAAAAATATAATTTTTTAAAAACTCTACCTCAAATATTTCAGAATTCTGACGTGATGGGCCAATTCAGAGGTCAGATTCGAATTCAGCGAAAAAAATTACGTCGAAAAACGAACTTCAGCAGCCCCACAGCATTCATCATCACCTATTCAATCACATTCATTTTTAATAAAATATAGTTTTTCCATACAATTTACATTAAAAACTAACAGGCTTCGGTGCCACCTTACAAAATTGAATTCGAGTGAAATTTTTCTTCATGTCATAATTTGTTTATTTAAGCAACAGCACCTTAAAAATATCAAAAAAGAACAAAGTGAATGATCATAAAATAAAGGGTGTTTTTTTAGAGGTATAGAGCTTCGAATTGAAATAAAACACAAGAAAATCATTTTAATGTCCATCAGTTTGGCTTTATTGGAAGGATAATTTTATGCCATTAATGTTTAAATATGATTGCGGGCATGTGGCCGCCGCGGCTGGCTCGAATAAAGCCAATTCTACAGGTCCAATTTTGAACCACTTTTTCGAGCATATGGGGCCGTATGTCGGCAATAACGCCACGAATGTTGGCTTCCCTAACGTTTCTGGTTTGTTGGCGTAGACGAGCGACTTCACATATCCCCAAAGAAAATAATCCAATGGTGTCAAATCACACGATCTTGGTGGCCAATTGACAGGTCCATTCCGCGAAATTATGCGCTCATCGAATGTTTCCTTCAATAAATCGATTGTGACGTGCGCTGTGTGGCATGTAGCGCCGTCTTGTTGGAACCACAACTCATCCACATTCATGCCATCCAATTCGGGAACAAAATAGTCGGTTATCATGGCTCTATACCGGTCTCCATTAACGGTAACTGACTCTCCAGCATTATTTCGGAAGAAGTATGGCCCAATGACTCCACCAGCCCATAGAGCACACCAAACAGTCAGTTTTTGTGGATGTAATGGCGTCTCAAGGGTCTCATGTGGATTCTCTTCACTCCAAATGCGGCAATTTTGCTTGTTGACGTAGCCATTCAACCAAAAATGAGCCTCATCACTGAACAAAATTTTGCGATGAAAATCAGCATCGAGATCAATCTCATTTTCGGCCCATACACCAAAATCACGACGCATTGCATGGTCTCGCGGCTTTAATTCTTGCACAAGCTGGATCTTGTAAGGTCGCAAGCCAAGATCTTTGCGCAAAATCTTCCATAAAGTTGATGGACAAAGCTCCAATTGCTGTGCACGGTGGCGAATCGATTCATTCGGGTCCTCTTCAACATTTTGCTCTACAGCGGCAATTGTTTCTTCGGTGCGCACTGTTCGACGTCTCTGCGGATGCGTATTATCACATAGAGTAAACGTAGTGCGAAAACGATCCATGGTTAACCGAATTAATTGCTCTGATGGACGATTATGTCGACCATAAAATGGACGGAGCTTGCGGTAAACTTCGCGAACTGAACCATTATTTTCGAAATAAATTTGCACGATTTGCAAGCGTTGTTCTTTTGTCAACCTGTTCATGATGAAATGGCAAACCAAACTGAACATAAATGACATTAGAGTTGCCAGATTTGACCATAAAATGCCAGTTTTATCTCTATTCAAAACACAAACCTCTAAAAAAAACACCCTTTACTTATGTTATAATGTTCAATAATTCTCTATGTATAATGTTCAAAAAAACAACTTAAGATTTCTAATTTTTTGATGATTAAGACTTAGTCTTGTACAAATTTATTTGTTTTGTATCATTTATTTATTCATGTTATTCGTTGCGAGAAGAGATTTATTTTTGAAGTTTTACGTTTAAAAGAAGAACGCTTCATTTTGTAGATGGCAGACCTTCGTGATAATGCAGCAGTTTTCAGATTTCGCTATAATGGAAGGTTATCGTATTAATACCACTGAAAAAATTTAGTTAATACTAAACGTTGAATAGAAAGAAACCACATATAAAGAAGATCTCTAATCTATCTATTACCATCAATTGCGCTAAAATTGTATGTATATGAGTAACATATATAAATTTATAAATACAAGGCTGAACTTTATAGCGAAATCGGCTTCAGCGATTTTGATGAAACTTGACGGTTTAATGCACATATGAACAGGATTAAGATTGAGGTAGGTTTTAAATATTTAAAGACTAACAGGGGCGTGGCACAGCCGTAAACTTTTGTTTTTATTACGTCATATCTCGCAACCTCTCAAGATTTATTAATGAAATTTGGTAGACGAACGCATATCATAAATGTATTAAAATCTACCAAAAGTGGGAAGAATCAGAAAATTGGGCGTGGCACTTTTCAATAATTGTAATTAATATAGCTAAAAAATTAAACCTTCGATTTTCATAAAAATTTTAAAAATAATATTACTGAAAACATTCATCATCAACAAGCTAAGGCACTATCCTGTGAAATGTCTTTGAAAGGCGTGGCATATCCCACAATATTTATTTACATTATAATAAGATAACTAACAACGCAGTCGTTATGAAATTTGACATGGTTGATATATGATCTCGTAAGTAAATATGGGCGCAATGGTACCTACGGGCGTGTCCTCCAATGCATGCAAAAAACGTTCAATGTTTAGCTTGATATGAGAGTACTTTTTTCAAAATTTGGTGTATAGGTAAGCTATGAAATGAAATTAAGTTCGGCCTTATTGCATTAGTGGACGTGGCACCTACCGTACAAGCATAAAACATTTAAATTGATATTTATTTGATGTCGGCCTCTATAAACAAAGAACTTAAATGGAATTTTACGGAATTAGATCAGTGGGTGTAGCACCTCTCATGTTAACAAGAAGTTGTAAGCATGTTATTTTTTAAATTGTTTTTTAATTTTTTTTGTCTATTTCAACTTTTTTTCAACATTTTTCCTTTCAACTTTATCAACCACTTTCAACTTCATTGAAATTATCAATATTTTTCAACATTTCAACATTTCAACTTTTCAACGTTTTTCAACTTTTTCCGAGTTTTTGAACTTTTTTCAAAATTTTCAATATCTTATCAGCCTTTTTCAAGTATATCAACCTCTGTTAGATTTTTTCAACCTATTAAAATTTTTTTCGACTTTTCAACCTTGTTCATTTTTATCCATATATTCTCGATTTCTTAGCCTTTTTCAACGGTTTCAACATTTTTGAAACGGTTTCAACTTCTTTTACCATTTTCCATTTTTTTTTCGATTCTTTCAGTATACAGTCAACTCTTTATAATTTGACACTCGTTTATTTGAGTAAAATATATACAATTCTATTTCATTGAAATGTTTTATTTTTGTGATGTGTAGCTATTTACAGTATGCCGGTTAAATTAATGATATTTATGAATTATTTTCTGTGTAAGACATACACATATACACTTAATTTTTTTCCCCTTTAGTTGAACAGAGATAGAGTTAAGTTAAGATATTTATATTTATTAATGGCTTCATTCATCACAGTTTATATTGCAGAATCACGATTCTCAATATCATCAAAAATACACCGCTAACTTCGGGAGCATTATATCGTTCATGGTTAGCAGCTTCATATTTTATAGTGCGCACAAAAATCAATAATATAAAATGTGACGATACGGTTAAATTATTATAATTCAAATATCTAATTGTGAAGGGTCACGTTGACAAGACAGTGACAGAACTCAAATCAATGCAATCAATTCAATTGTAGAAATAAAAATCCATGTGCACCCAACTATGGTTGAGTGAAAAATAAAAAATTCGCTTACGCTACATTCCCACATCTAAGCTGCTGCCAAACTTGATGGCCAACAGAATTTCAGTTATTTAAAAAGAAAATAACAACAATAAATGAAGTAAATAAATTTAATTTTATTTTGTTTTTTTTTTCCTCTTGTGGGTGACAATTTGATTTAGAACAAAAGGATATTCAGTAAATTTTTCATGTTCTTTTCTGCATTGGTATGTGACTGCATTCATAGTCCTTGACAAAAAAGTTGGTCACTTCAATAAAGTCGTTTAACACTGTGCTCTAAAGATAAAAAATGGATATTTTTTAAAATTTATGGGGTATGTCAATAATTCAGCTATAGCTTCAGGTGGCAACTCTAATAAACGGTTTCACATTAGATAATCCATGAATGCTGTAGATATCAATAGTTCTGTTTACCCCCGACAATCTATTCCTTTGCGGTTGACAAAAGTATTTGTAGGTAATTCATGTTTTGGTATATACTTGAAATACTCTCAAATTTAAAATCCCCAACTTGCTAGTCGCGTCAATTTAAAAGCCAGCAAGACCTTACAGACGAAAGAATAATTCCGCTCTAACCTAACGTGACCAGATATTTTTCACCAAAACGCGAAGCAGGAAAAAGCTGATGAAACTTTTTTGAAGAATCATTGGTTCTTATATACTAAAAGATACAAAAAAAAAGATAAAAATATAAGGGTCCCCACTTTCACTGAAAACCCTAGCAAAATAAGATGTTTTATTTTCAATGAAAACGCGGACAACGCGGAGCAGAAAACAAAAAACGCTGATCAAATGGTCACGTTACTCTCACCCTTTATACCGCCAGGGTATATATTACCAGTGTTGTGTGATTAAATTATTTAGGATTTGCCTATAACTAAAGCTCAGGCTGTTCACCAAAGGCTATTCGGATTGTGTTTCGACATACTGGATGTGTCTAAGTTACAAAAAGTGTAGAAACAAAATATTTCGTCCAACTTTTGAAATATCTTAATCCACTGCGAGCGTTTTGACTATATTTTTCCCAAGTGCGACATTATATTAGCAAAGTCAAATGCAAAAAATATGCATGCAGATCCCAATGACGTGATCTACATTCCGACTATTTGTCGTCGTCTTTCCCAAAATCATATCGGTCAGCATATGGCCAAACATAAACCATCAGTGACTGCCAGCAAATCGCATAAAGAACAATACTCAACACTTTCGAAATGGACTATACATATGTACATTTATATGTGGTTGATTGTTGTAAATGTATTTTTTTCTTTTTGAAAATGAGTTTGTTTGTCCTCTAGCGCCAAAACAAATTTCCGATTTCACTTGTGCATTCGACACGTATAAATTACATCATTTTTGTTTCGTTTCAATAAAATTTGCAGAAAATCTCACGCTTGATTGAATTTTTATCAAATTATAGCGAAGGGAAAAAATCTGAATTGTTTTATTAAAAACCAGCAGAGTACAAAAAATGTTGCTGTCGCACCAAATAGCAACAGAAGTAGGTGTGTATGTTCATATGTATATATATTCGGACACACTGATTTAGACATTTGCCATTTAAGGGCACCTTTCAATGTCAACTACACAGACCACAAATAACAACCTCAATTTTAACAAATCTGTCCATTGCGGTTTTATTAGAAATTTAAGGGAAATAACAAAATACTTAATTGATCAAGATAACATATTTAATACACCTTAATATTTTGTGAATTTATTTCAATTTCTTTTTGCGCTACCAATATTTTTAAGCAACTGGTACCGTTAGCGATAGAATGCTAAGCATTTAGTTTATCTCGAAAACTTTACATTTGCCTTATACATATATGAAATACGAGTATGTTGTAGACAAAATTTGGAATTTTTCTTCAAGTGAATTTTAAAAAACTGTATCAGCAGTGCAGTATTATGTTTTTTCAGCTAAATAGAGAATTATTTTAGTGAGAGTTCTCTTGGTTAAAGCCAAAAATTAATATCCAAATTTTTGCTATTTTGTAGCGAACACTTAACATACTACAAATTAAAGTGCATTTTAGTCAGTGTCGATGCAAATAAGTTTAAAAAGGAATAGGTAGCACGGGCTTGAATCCCTTTTCCACAAAGCTTAATTTGTTGAAATCTACTCCCTGTTGTTGTATATAGAATACGTGACGCAATTGGACTCTCACAGTTGGATACCAAAGGTCCTTATGTAAGGACCCAGAAAAAACTTGCGCTTTGTTTTTTAGTTATAAAAAAATACCCAGTAATTTTTTTGTTCTTTTTTTTTTGTTTTTTATTAATAATGGCTAGTATTCAGAAATAAATAACTAAAAACTACGTAACAATTTTTTTTTTTACTTTTTTCGTAAGGCCCTTCATAAAATTTTGTCCAGTCGTTTCATCGACAGTATGGTACGATTTTTTCCACTTAGGTCTGAAGTTTTGTGGATTTTTTGCATTCTTACCATTCCTTCGAAAATTTTATTTCGTTAGAGCCCAATATCTTTCTGTTGGGCGAAGCTCTGGGCAGTTGGGCGTATTAGCTATTTTTGGTACGAAATTGATCTTTTTACTTGCATACCATTCCATCGTAGAGAGGTTGCTAAATCTGGCCAGAACATCACGGTACCCTCATGTGCACGAATAAATGGTAGAAGACGTTTTTCGAGGCACTCGTATATAAACTTTGGAATTGATTGTGCCTTGCGTAACAAAAAATCTGCTTCTGAGACCACAGCCCTGCCAAACCATACATTGCTTCGGGAATTTCGAAATTTTTTTGCCTTGACGTAAGTTTCGTCGTCCATAACACCGTCGTCTTTCTCCTTATTTTTGAAAGACTAAAGACCGATGATTTTACTGTGCCACAAACCGCAACAAGGGTACTTTTATTGAATGTAATAACCCCTCGTGAATAATAAGATGGAAAGAGATATGGTAATACGTATAATCAGAGGAGATGATATTTTGGACAAAATCAGAAATCAAAATAATTTGTGAACTGTAATACGAGTATACTTACATATGTTATAGTAACGTGTTTATTTTGAATATTTATTTTTATATTTTGTTTATTTGAGCAAAATTGATTTATATTACTGTTTTGAAATTAGAAAAATCAGAAAATTGAATAAAAACTTTCAGACATTATTTTAAAATTCAAAAATTGAAAAACATCTCTTAAAAGGAGCTAGAAATAATTAAATTTTTCAAGTAAATTTGGGCAACTGTTATTTATGTGGTGCAATTGTAAAAGTGTAAGTGTAGAAGTGTTACAGTGGGGTACTAAACATGTGATGTTGTGGTGGCAGATAGTCCTAAATGATGAGAACGCCTTGGAATCGATAAAATTGCGTCTTCATCAACACCTGCCTGAACGGCAGCAATACTTTCGTAATTTCGATCGAATTCTTATCTTACTGGCAGGCGAACATCGCCCAATAGTAATTTCTATCCAATTTGGACCTAAGCCTTTACAATCTATCATGAGTCTATCTATGTAGCAAGATTTTCTAATCGAATAAAATTCTCATTTTTATATCGGATATTAGGTCGCATGGGTTGACATACGACAGAAGCTCGTCTTGTAATAATTATAATCGTTGTGGTCTTAAAACTTTGAACGATAGTATGTATGTCAGACTAAGAAAACATTTTGCTAAAGCCGACTCTTTCACCACCACTGCATCTTTTACAGAAGTCTAGCTGAAATCTCCGTATCCTGCTATTATGATTAAGTGAATAAGTTAAGTTATGTTGGCCTTAAAATGTTTGTGCCTTACTTTAGGCTGTTTAAAACAGTAAAAGTATACATAACGTTACTAAACAAGAGCCTCAACGATTCACGTTTGTGTAACGCTTTTGAACAGATTTCAGCTCCGGTCCCAACTTTCATTTTGAAGTCATTAATAGAAATAGATACATACTACCCAACACACTGTTGAATCTCCAATCTTTATGAATGGGAAAATGTTATGAAATATCCTTTTCATAAACTGGCCTTAATGTAAAAAGTGGAATAGCATTTCCAGTCTGACTAAAGTTGTGCTAATTTAAAGTCACCGCTTTTTTATCTTTTAGCTCTAGAATAGCCTTCACTGCTTGTATTCAATCATGACACAGTTGCTCAGCAACCAACTACTGTTATAGATTCAATGACAAAAAAAATTGGTCGCTCAACAATGAATCTTCTTCGAAAATCCATAAAAAATATTTAATATCCTTCAAGTGTGGCCATCATAAAAGGCTTGAACTTGTATTGCATACAGATATCATTTCATGTCTGATTAAATAAATAATTCGAGCTGTCTTGATCGGAACTACAGCGACGATACCAACAACAAGAACATTTCAATTTCCTGCTAAGTAAACAAAATTAAAAGCATAAAAAATCCATGCAGCATTACGGTTGAGAAATACATACTTATGCACATATGTAACATTCGGAGGGGAAATAATGAAACGGGGTAGGTAGAGGAATAGAGTACAAACATATGAACTATCAAAGAATTCGATGCGAAAATCGTTGCAGTCACAATAATATGGGAAATAAAAATTCAAACACATTTCCCTTATCCTTTCCTGTCATAAGGATATTATTATAATCCCAATCCGACATATTCATCTTAATTTTATTTCCGTCTTAGGCAATAACAGCAACACCAACACTAACGACAGAAGACCTGATGAAGGCAACCGGAATTTTGTGGTGAGGTTTTGCCGTTGGTACAGAGGACATGTTGTTGTTAAAAGGCAATCGAAAGGAGGATGTTTGTATAAACATTGACAGCATTTTGATGCTACTTACTCGTATCTATTGAAACGAAAAAGAGAAAGTTTAGCAGAGTTTCGAATGTCTTGCTAAGATGCTAAGCTGCTGCGTTGGTGTATTCATATGTTCAGTGCATTAAGAGTGTCCCTTGAAAAGCAATATATACATAAGAGACTATTGGTTCCGTTGAAAATATTGACAGCATTTTTTTACTATAACTAATAAATGTTCCTTATTTTAATTAAAGTGACTAACAATACCTCCATGTTTTCAACCTGAAAAAAGAAGTCTTCAATCTTGCTGGACCTTGGACAAGTTCTTTGCAATTTCGTTGCCTGAATGATCATTACTTGTTCTCGAAAATGTAGATTTGCCAGTTTCTCTTATAGCTGGAGATTTTCTTGAATTCACTCAATGTAGTCGAGCCAATGCGGTTGATAAGCGTTCAGCTTTTGCACTGCATCCCAATAACTGCACAGCAAATAGGTTTTTTTCTTCTCTATTCGCTAGCAGGACAAGAATTTTCTATAAAACAGTAAATTACATGCCTCATGTGGAGCTATCTCCAGATGATTTCGTTTGATTTGAATTTTGTTCTTTAGTATGACCTTCAGAAAGATCTCTGGAAGGCACAGTATATCAGAAACAAAAAATTTAACCTAATGCAAGTTATGAGCAAACCTTGTGTGCTTACCATTAAACCACCATTAATACATTAAAGTATTAATTATTAAGCTGAAATATTTAAGAGGTAACGGACACTCTCAATTACAGATGGTACAAAATAGCAGCATTTTTAAAAGCATTTTTAGTTCAATGAATATGCTCCAATATCAACCTACCAAGCTGATGTAAAGCGTGTCGAAGAGATCTTGGCTTAGTCCTTCGCATGTACGGATTATGTTTTTGTATTGGAAAAAGGTTGCCAATGGTTGGTAGTGCATTTGCTGATAACTTTAGTAGTTTTTAAACTGCAGTCACCACACCTCGGGGTATTGTCTGGAAATTATTAGTTTCAACTTATAAATAAAGATTAGCTTAGGTAACAATATCAATCATTCTAGTCCGACTCCCAAACACCGAACAGAGTGGTTCATTGTGATACTACCGGATAGTTGTTTGATCAATCTAATAAAACTCACAAGATTTTATAACGCAACCTCTTGACAAAAAATAAGTTTTTCCGCCCAAGAATCAGTTTAGCTTTTTAACATTTTGTGGGAATTTTTTTATTTCGGGAAGGCAGAAATTCCTTCTTTTCACCTTGCCAACCCTAATTGTGACTTAGTAAAATTATCTTTGAACTGAGTGCTGTGAAAGTGAGTGATAAAATAATGACGCAAACTTGTCTTAAATATTCCACGTCAACGCATTTTCAGAAGCGTATCGTGCACATCGGGCGCCTGGGGCGAAAACCTTATTTTTCGCCGCTACCGAAAGATATTTTCGTGTCTTGTACTGAAAATATAAAAAATGAAGACCTCACTTTTGACATTCAAAAGCTGTAGCAAAATGAGATATTTTTCACGATCCTTTTGCCGCCACCCTAGGCTTGCTCGAGGGGTACGCTACTACGCATTTGACTATTTTATATTAACTTTCCTTCGTCGATTTACTACGGCAAGATTGGTTGAAAGATTTTGTAGCAGCTTGTATAGCCAAGTAGGGGAAAGCGGGGCAACGAAAATCGGGTTAACAAAAAACAAAAATTTTTTTTTTCACAATTAAACATCTAGGTTATTAGTTCGATCTATATTGAATTTATTAGGGTTGTTATGCTAATTATTTTATTGCGATGCAAAAAAACATAACGTTTCTGCCGCTTTGCCCCTCTGGTGGGGTAAATGTTGGTTTTTCTAAGTTAAAATGTTGGATCTGGAAACAGAAAAAGTTTTCGACACTTCAGACTCTCACAGGAAAGAACAAAAGTTGACTTTATAAGAAAACAACTTTAAGTCCAATTTTTTTTCACTAGAAACCGGAATATAAAATATTCACCTGAATTGAATAAGGTTTAGATGGTGGGTTTTTTAATTTTTTATTTTTTTTTTGTGGATATGATATCAGTTTGAAATTTTTGTCTGATGAATATTTATGTTTTGTGAATAATTTAATGTAAGAATTATGTAGCTTAAGCTCGAATTTCTTATTAATATTCTTACAGACCTCATATTTCAACTCTATTTCGTGATGTAATTTGGACTAGCTTTAAATTTCTTAAGTTCGTGGCAATTATTTGGAGATGAACTTTTTTGTAGCAAAATATAGTTTATAGGACTATACTGCCCTTGATGTTTTGTTTAACTGAATTTCTTGAAATACCTCTAAAACTGAGATAAAGGAAACTCGTAGCATATTTTTTTATAGGTTTGAACTACGATACCTGCATTCCTCAAGCTATCCGATGACCTAAGAATCCTGCAGTATAGTAAAAATATTAATACAAAACAACACATGTAGGAGTTTCATTCAAGCAGACTTACCTTTGGATTTCGGTGAGCTTCGGTGTTGTTTAGCCTTACTGCGACAAGCAACACACCCGCGTCGCACAGCTGTTTGTGGTTTTTTAGACATACTAAATGATAAGTGAGAAGTTCTTTTTAAGTGTATAAGGGTAATGTTTGGAATTTAATTTTGGCCGCTTATTAGTTAGGCCTAAGATACGCATAGCAAGTTGCAGGTAACAGCTTATTTCTACATAGAAAGAATCCCAGAGACTTTGTGTTCTTTTTTTTTCTGCTTGGCAACCCTTTTTATAATTCTAAGAGTGCATGTAACTATGTACATATGTGTCAGCCAGGTTAATAGTGTTCTAAGCGCTCACATTTTCACACACCATTTTCTTCATCTTTTACTTAAGCTTCGCTCATCTTTTCTTATTTTCTTTTGAATGCGTGGGTGCAACGACTGTCGCTTTTCGTGTCTTTCTGTCTTGCAAATAAATACAATATTTATTTTTCTGAAATTTTATTCGTATTATTCGCTTCGATTGATAAAAATAGTGCGATAAGCTCCGCTTCAATTTCCGTCAGTTGGTTTTACACATACATATGTACATATGCACATCTTCCCAGCAGGCAATTGAGCAAGGCCTTCCCCAGAGAAGGCCTGCTAGCACTGCTCCGATTGTAAGAGGCCTTCTCAAAACTAAATTTTCATGTAAATAACAAAAAATTTTTTTTTTTTTGTGCTATGATTTTTGTTTTTATTTACAGTCTGTCAATATTAACAATAAGTAAATTTTATAAGTAGTGAATTTTTTATTAGCAGAATAGTTACACTCCATTGAGTGTATACTCATGAAATGCTATTATGTACTGCTATAAGGCCTTCCCATAGCAGCAGTGCTATAAAGCATTCCCACAGCAGCAGTGCTATAAGGCCTCATAATAGAAGGCCAAAAAGAAGGACTTCATGTATTTTTTTATTTCATGTATTGCAATGTTTTATGATTCGACATTACTTTTTTGTCATTGCATTGTACTTATACGGCATCAAAAGTTGATAAATGGTTAGCAGTAAGGAACGGTGTTCATTTTGCTAGGTTGGTCTTCTGTTTCATGTTATGTTAAAGTGGTAGAGTGTTGTGTATTCAATGTGAAATTTTAAATTAAGAAATCGTCACAAAAAATAAACATTAAAAATATGCACGTAAGGGGAGGTTGACGCAGATAAAAAAAACATTTAACTAAGAGTCCCACGACGTATTAAGATTTAATTTTTTCAAAGTACTTCTATGGCCCCTTCTACGGTAAGCGCTCTTAGAAGGGCTCTTGACGACAGCGATGTAGGAAGACCTGCTCGAAGAGTACTTCTATCAGGCCTGCTAAATGAGGCCTTACTTATCGGGACGTTTCATATAAAAAAGAAAGTAAGTTTGAAAGGAGGTGGTAAGGCCTTAATCTTACCAGGTAAGGCCTGCAAGCTCCTGCCCTTGCCCACTGGGTTCATATGTCTTAAAAGGAATGCATACACTCACACATACATAAACACTTGCACCTTTAAATGTATATAGATTTGTTTCATATCCACAAATCCAAATAATTCGATTTTACGAAAAAAAAAAAAAATAATGCAGTATCGGGCTCGTAGTGGCGCTGAACTTATCGTTTCGTAGTCGTTTCCGTACGAGAATTTTTTCATCTGTATCGTTGTCGTTTCGCTTACGCCGATTTTCTCGATTATTTTCGTTCACATTTGTATATTTAGGATTGGCTTTACTCGCGCACTGCTCATTGCACAACGCCGCCTACATTCTACGCACTTCTTACTACAGACAATTGGGTCCATGTATCAAATTTCACAACTTGGTATAAGTTCCAAGATTAGCCATGTAAGAATTTTCGGCCAAAACTAATTATCCAACCCTATGCACATTTGGCGAGCTGCGTGGCACAAACAAATTTACGATTCAAGATTCCAAGATACATACATAAATCGTTTTTGTTGTATAGAAATGCCTCGCCCTGTGTTAGTATACCAAATATGCAACGTAGCACCAAATTTACAAACGCCAGCTTAATGATATATGTATGTGCCACGATATTGCGTTTTAAGTGTTTCTGCACTATGAAAGGTCGGGCCGATATCTCATTCTCGGAGGTTATTTTGTGCTTAACGTACGTATCGTTGTTTTGTTTTCCATATCGTTCGATAAACACTACATTATCACCGAAATCGAGATATCGGCCAGACTTTTCTCGTCCTCGTTCAAACAAGAAATAATTTTTTCAATATTGTCATGCTATTGTTATCGTTATAAGAAACTCTTCCTTTGCCACCCTGGGTGATTCACGGATGTGCTGATCACTAGATTTCCCTATCATTCTACCTAATCCATTGCCAGCGACTTTCCATAGTCTCAATTTAGATAGTAATGATAAGTAGCCAAATTAAATTCATAATCATGTAGGTCTGCTTCAAGGAGAATTTTACAAAGGGATTGCATGAAACGGCGCCCATATGTAGCAATAATTGCGCTAGACTCTTGAAATTTGGTACAGATGTTTTTAAGATGAAAAAGACAAAAATTTATGAACATGAAAAAAAATCGGTTCACGGACACGCCCATCTCCCATAGTTGGGATGTGTTTGAGACTTGTTTTTCAAAATGGGTATCAATTTCCATTAACTTAGCAATCCTGATTTCAAAAATATCACAAATTTTGCGATATCTTTTATAGTTTTCAAGTTATTAGAAAATAAAAAAATGGTGGCCATTAACAGTATGATGAAATGAATTTAAGTTAACGATACTACCTCACAATATAAAAAATATGATGTACTGTTAAACAAAAGTAATTATGCATTAGGTTCAGTAAAATTATAGACAAATTTTTTTTTTTGTAGAGCGTTCAATTTCCTGCTAAAATAATGTTTCAGTTCATTTCTACAATGCTCTCATTTCAAGCTACAACAATAAGAAAAAAAAATGATTTTTTTCCCATGCAATTTATATGGAAAATGGAAAGTTAGAAACAGGCACCTCTAAATGTCAATATTAAGAGCTCAAATTTTCAGAGGCTTCTTTTTGCACCTTTCTGAAAGTTTTAAGCCTGTTTTTTGGTTGAAAAAATAAAGTTGCTCAAAAATGGCACACCCTAATATATATACATTTTTGCATTTTGTCTCAAATAAGTTATCTAAAGCGGACTATCTGACGATTTCTTTTATAGAAAGTTTCAGATAACATTTTTGATACACAAAGTTCAACATTAATCAATCATCAATCACTAAATTCAATTGAAACATAAATTTTTTATAGGTTTTTTTTGCATTCCCTAAATATTTTCTGACGAGTGTCTTCAAAAATTTTTCAATTCCTAACACTTTCATTTTGTTCCTATTTATGGCCACAAAATTCCACAATAACATAGCATGTGTTGAGATCGATATTGATTTTCAAAAATTATGTTCACTGACGCTTTTCTTACTCTTATCGATATTTTTTTTCAATATTTTTTGATGTACCTTCTTCAATGTTGAGAACTACTCCACCCAGATAAGAGAACTATGCATTGATAGTAATATTATTTTGGGGTATGTTGAAATTTGGGATATAATGGATATTCTGTATTCTAGTGTTTGTGTTTGATTGTGTATAAATGTTTGTATATCAGGCGATATCACCGGCGCAAGCAAATCTTACTGTTGACTTCGGAAGTGCCATTGGATCCTCTGATCTCTAATTAGTTAGAACCAAACCAGTGTAATAAAAAACCAGCTTACTTTAGTAAATATGAGTGTGAAATTATCTCAAAGTCTATATTACATACAAGAAAGTAATCATAATCATCCTCTGCCTATGTCTTTCGTTAACCTCTGTGGACGTCTAGACAGAATATATTTGGATTAAGAACCTGGCTTGAATACTGTCCTTAATATGTTGATACAAAGCTAACGCACTCATAGCATTGGTGTTAAAGAGAATGTTTTCCAATGCGAACAAACGTTCCTTCGTTTTAACTCGAATGCTGTTTTTGATGATGTTTCAGGGGTAGTTTTCTTAGAAAATGAGTATGAGACTTACAAATAGAAAGGGAATTCCCAAATGTCTGATTTTGGGTTGTTTGCTTAACATTTCTGTACGGTGCGCCAGCAGTAGTGATAGTCAGCCAAAATCCCAGTTTGTCTCACATTACGATATGAAAGGATTAGACGTAACAAAAATATAAAATAAAGTAACATAAAAAATAAATATAAACAAAGGAAACGAACCAAACACGAAAAGAAGTTGGTTGATTTCAGAGTGTTGTGTATTAGGGTGCTTCAAATATAATTTCTCTAAAAAACATAAATGTAGATTTGAAAAAATGGCCAACATACTTATGTATGTATATAAAAAATTGTAAGACTGCAAAACCATTAACCTTGTTGAAGGGCTTGAATCAAGTAGTGATCGAGTCCTTTCGTACAGTTTCCAACGTTGGAGTTCCACTTCACATTCACTTGAGATTTATGCCATTCTCCAAGAAAATGGAGGTTGGATCTCCAGTAGAGATGAAGCTGTATCTCCACTTGACTTCTGAAGTAATTCTCCAAGTTAAACCTTTTTAACGGTTATTGACTTGTTGGAAGAAAATGATGCACCTGATCGGAAACTCTTCATCAGTGCCTGACTTAAATTTCTGAAAGGGAGCTTCTGTAAAAAGATAGCACGTACAAATATAGTTAAATCATCAATTTCATATAATTAATGTATTACGTTTTACAACAGTTGCGATACTAAGTCGATTGATAGCTTTATTTTTCTCCTGTTTCTTGCCAGGAAAATTGTCTATCAGCTTTGTCTGTCAACATATCGTCATCTCAGAGTGTAAGTGTCCCAACTCACTTTGTGGCAAAATATTTTTAGCATGCCAACCTACTATTGTTTGGTGCTATCGAAATTTGGCTACATCTTTCCGTTTCAATGATCTCAGTTTGCGTTATGTTCTAACTGCAGCTTTCAGAATAAAGTCTCGGAGTGTAAGTGTCCTATACCTTTGAAGTCACATTTAACAATAAACAATCGCTCTCAGGTCAAATGTGAGGATGGACTCAAGAAGGAGAAGGGAAAAGATGGTGGTTTGGCCTTAGTTAAAGGCAAAAAATTCTGGCACCAATCGGTGCAGTAAGGTCGAAAATGGATTTTGGAAGTACGAATACTCTCCTATTTTATCCGTTTAGACCTCATTTAATGAAAAAAGTTATTGCACCAATTGATGCGAAGAGGTCGAAACTAGATTTTGGAGGAAATCGCACCCCGCCGTTTGCTTGGCTCTAATCAAAGAAAATAAATAGCGTATTGGACAAATAGATGGCAAAAGGTCGAAAATGAATTAAGGATGAAGGAGAGACTCTCATAAGAGTTTTAAGTGCATCTTCGCACAAAATCAGGCAGAATTATATTACAAAATTCCTGAATTCGCTCCCACAGCGAATATTACATACATACAAAATCGGTAACTATACTGTTACCCAAAGTTATTCTCTAGAAACAACAAATACATGAGACTGAAAAATAGCATGTTAAGTGAAACATTTTATTGCTAGTTTCTTAAAGAACTATTTTATACTCTTGACTTTTTTTCATGTCTCATATCGTTTTCGAAAACAACTTGAAACTACCTAGCAAAGACTTTGGTTTTCTTAAAAAAAAAATTTGAAAAATGCCAGACACAAATTCAAAAAAAGCATTTGTGGTGTTCACACTTTTGTGTAGAAATCAATTTCAACAAACCGTGGCAAAAAGCGCCAGTCTACGGGAAAACTTCATCAACAGTGCTCAGCGGCACTAGCCTCTATAGATCTATTGAATGTAAATGGCAAAACATGAAGTTTCATTTACAACTGTTAGTTCGACCATAGTCGGTCTTTCCCCAAGAAGAAAACCTGTACCAGTGTGTGACCTTGAAAATCATAGTAAATATAAGGAAGAGCTGGAAAACGACGACGCGCAGATATGTATATAGCACCTTTAATAATGGTTTAAAAGACTTCAGCAAGAAAACATAAGAAGTCAAACAAGAAGTGTGCAACGAATTTGTAGGCAAATCTCAACCAGCCACAGAAATCTGCGCACGGCTTATGAAATAATACGCAAGATGGCAGCTAACAAATTCTGACAAAATCAAAATGGGAGTGTATAAACTACTACAGTTGAACAGATCGTTTACTGAACATTCGCATTATTGTGAAGCAGATATGTGCATGTGTAAGTAACAGGCTCCATTGCACGTACACCAAGATCATAAATCTCAGCAAGGCTCAAAACGAAGATTAAAATGTCGAGCATTATGTCAGTCAAATATCAAGGCTGTATTTCAGTATGGCTATGGAAAATGGTTAACCAACACTACTCAATGCTGCACAGTTTACAAGTGTTCACCAACTATTAGCTTCAACGAATTCTGAAAATTTGGTGGTCCATGTTCTTAACCAATGTCGAATTGCTTACCAGACGCCAAAATAATTACACAAATACCGATTTTCCACATTCGCCAAATATATTTGTTTTTAATAAAATTATAAGCTCTGCAGTTTTCAATGCACCCTAAAGGGTGTACCGTCTGCGTTTGTGTACTGGGAGTATTTTAGTGGCCACTGACCGTTGGTTAACAATAAGTAATTTATTATGGGGATTTTCTGGGGTTTTTATTGTTATTTAATATTGTTGCATTTGGTTTTAGTTTTATATTTTGGTTTAACTGCCACCAATGAATTCCTAAAAATATACGCAGAGAATGGTGCAGCCGAAGATAAAAAAATTAAATAAAACCAAATTTTAATCAATGTAACGAAAATAAAATAAATATTACAAATGGTACAATGATGTTTTCATAAATTTTACAAAAAAACAGAAAATATGTTGAAAAAATATTTACTCGTATACCTTTGTGCACAATCCATATGTTTTGATTTGTACCTCATAAATTTTATGTTATCACAGATGTCCTCTTTCCTGTTGCAGCACTGTGATTTTCCATTTTGTTTTATTTTTTTTTGCAATTTTCATTTTGCTTTTTTTTCACATGTATTGATTTCACATTGTGTTGTTTTTGCAGTCATTTAATTTTATTTTCCTCTTCTTGTTAAACCTAACAATTTTTAAAATAATTTTTACTTGTATTTTAATTTCAACTTAAAAGTGCAAATATTTCAGTAAATTCATTTTATAAATTTCCACTTTCTCTGTGTGTGTGTGTGTGTGTATAACACACAATCGCACAAATGCCGTATACAAATTTTTCCAATTAACCGTCATTGAAGGAGCGCCATCTGTTGCATTAATTTCGCATTGTTTAACTCGTGCATTTTTTATGATTTTAATGTTGCAGTTGTTTTTATTTTTGTTGTTGTTTTTGTTAATTTCAGCAATATGCTGAAATATTTATTAACTCGTCGCTGCTGTAAATGGCCAACTTCCGCTCTGTGTATAGTTACCTGAATTGTCAATATGCAACTCAACTAATAACGATTTTAACTTTTAATGTAGTGTATTTAGTGAATTTAAACTCAATTTCATATTTAGATATAAAAAATCCTTAAGGGGCAAAACTATGGAAGTGAGAAATTTCCGAGTAGTAAACAAAAAACTCAGTAACAAGTGACCCATTTCAAGTGCAGCTTACATACAAATGAGATTGCATAGCGAAATTTTCTAACAGAATACTGGATATCATACGATAGTACCTTGTTAAACAGTGGAGTCAAAGCTGTTAATTTTATACTGCCTGCCCTATCCATATAGGTCCTTGTGACAAAAAAGTTAAGCAAACAAGTGTTACGATGGATGCTGTCAAAATTGTGGAATTATTTAAAGATTTGCCTTTAAAAATCGAACATTGGTTGAAATTCAACCATTATAGTAACAATACAAAACAGTTCATATCTATGAAAACATTGTTTCCGGTCAGGGGCGCAGCACCGCCCATTAAACACAAGAATTTTTCTCATAGTTCAATCCATCTCTGTACCAGATTTCATCAAAATTCGTGGAGATTTGATGAACAGCTATAAATGCAATAGCTCATTATGAGTTGTCACGCAGTGGAGTAGTGACCTCACCACGGGAACAGCTCCGCAACTCCGAAGCTGGTAAGCCGTAGTTAGTCTAGTTAGCAGTAAATTAGAAAGTAGCTAATTGACGGTTCTGCCACTCGCAGATTGAGCTGTGCCGACATTCGTTTGAGCAGAGCAGCGTCCAGAAGCTGTATCACAAATCTGTCGACTGTGCAGGGCCAGAATCCGTTCGAAAGTGACATAGCGTAATTAAGGCGGCACCTGTGCGACCGTTATTCTGGCCTTGCTTTGCTGATTTGAATCTTTACTGAATCAGCGAGTGCCACATATGTACATTTCAGAGCCTTCTCTACTTGATCAACTTTTCGAGCTTTATATTACTATTAATTTCTAAGCGTTTATTTCTAAACGCAAATGAGAAAAAAATATACCTACGCAAGTTATGGTATAAAGTCTGATAGATTTATATGAGATAATCCAACCAAGTTTTGCTGATATAATAGAAATGGTTAAAAAAATTACTAAGCTAAATCGATCGAGACGCATTTTAAATTGAGCGAATGACATCTCGCTTGGACCTTTTAGCAGCCATACTAAGACAGTTATTCAAAGCAATGCAACCAAATGTCATTAAAACTTATGAGATGGCATGGATAACCACTATAAGAAAACTGGACAGTTTTTGAAAAATAGAAGTGACACTTCCATAAGAGCAAATTCTTACAGTCGCTATACTAAGAGCTATTTAAGTAAGTGTTTTTTAAATTTGCATCCTGTGACGATGGGGATCCACTGCATAATATGCTACAAATGTGGTGAAATAACCTGTGGTTTCAAACTGTGGACGTGACATTTTTAATGCAAACAAAGTTTCAAAATTTAATCAATTCTAAAATGAGCTATATATCCAGCTCTCTCTTACTCATTTTAATAAAGGGTGTTTTTTTTAGAGGTATAGAGCTTCGAATTGAAATAAAACACAAGAAAATCGTTTTAATGTCCATCAATTTGGCTTTATTGGAAGGATAATTTTATGCCATTAATGTTTAAATATGATTTCGGGCATGTGGCCGCCGCGGCTAGCTCGAATAAATCCAATTCTACAGGTCCAATTTTGAACCACTTTTTCGAGCATATGGGGCCGTATGTCGGCAATAACGCCACGAATATTGGCTTCCAAGTCCCCTAACGTTTCTGGTTTGTTGGCGTAGACGAGCGACTTCACATATCCCCAAAGAAAATAATCCAATTACACGATCTTGGTGGCCAATTGACAGGTCCATTCCGCGAAATTATGCGCTCATCGAATGTTTCCTTCAATAAATCGATTGTGACGTGCGCTGTGTGGCATGTAGCGCCGTCTTGTTGGAACCACAACTCATCCACATTCATGCCATCCAATTCGGGAACAAAATAGTCGGTTATCATGGCTCTATACCGGTCTCCTTTAACGGTAACTGACTCTCCAGCATTATTTCGGAAGAAGTATGGCCCAATGACTCCACCAGCCCATAGAGCACACCAAACAGTCAGTTTTTGTGGATGTAATGGCGTCTCAAGGGTCTCATGTGGATTCTCTTCACTCCAAATGCGGCAATTTTGCTTGTTGACGTAGCCATTCAACCAAAAATGAGCCTCATCACTGAACAAAATTTTGCGATGAAAATCAGCATCGAGATCAATCTCATTTTCGGCCCATACACCAAAATCACGACGCATTGCATGGTCTCGCGGCTTTAATTCTTGCACAAGCTGGATCTTGTAAGGTCGCAAGTCAAGATCTTTGCGCAAAATCTTCCATAAAGTTGATGGACAAAGCTCCAATTGCTGTGCACGGTGGCGAATCGATTCATTCGGGTCCTCTTCAACATTTTGCTCTACAGCGGCAATTGTTTCTTCGGTGCGCACTGTTCGACGTCTCTGCGGATGCGTATTATCACATAGAGTAAACGTAGTGCGAAAACGATCCATGGTTAACCGAATTAATTGCTCTGATGGACGATTATGTCGACCATAAAATGGACGGAGCTTGCGGTAAACTTCGCGAACTGAACCATTATTTTCGAAATAAATTTGCACGATTTGCAAGCGTTGTTCTTTTGTCAACCTGTTCATGATGAAATGGCAAACCAAACTGAACATAAATGACATTAGAGTTGCCAGATTTGACCATAAAATGCCAGTTTTATCTCTATTCGAAAAACAAACCTCTAAAAAAAACACCCTGTACAGTGTAGAGTATTTAATTTTTGACAAGGCCAAGACTAACAACGTTTTAAAGTTTGAATCTCTGGGTGGGCTGAAAAGAAACCTTTCCAAAGCACTCAAACCGAAGATCATTGTACTCAAACCTGAAAGAGGAAGCGGAAGTGAATAGAAATAGAAAATAAGATCAAAAGGAAGCAAGAAGATAAAGAGTAGAAGCTACTTTTGCTCGTTTCTTTAAGAAATTTCAGAAGCATCGGAATAGAATGAGCAAAACTCATTTGCTTTATATCACATCTCAACAAGCTTTTCCTGCATCTTGCGAAAGCCAGGCAACTACGGAGGAAGTGCTCTATAGAATCGTCACCCTCAAGGTTTGATTTGCAAGTTGGATTGGTAATGATATCCGTGTTAGACAAGTGCTGCCCACATGTAGTATGTCCCGTGATTAACCTTACCAATAGTCGAATTTTTTTTTCTTCTCAGGTGAAAAAAAAGCTTCTCAACTTTCTCAGACGGTCCATTCACGAAACATTTTACAGGAATCAAGATAAGACCTCTAAGTTAAGCCATGGATCCAACTAGTGATTTCCTTAAAACTGATACCGACGAATAGCTCTGGACGCCGAATCCTGACTAGGAACTAATCCGCTAGTTCATACTTTGTGACACCGCAGAGTCCGGAAATCCAAATAAGACTTAATTCATTGTTCTTTGCTGCACAGTTTAGTTTCGCCTTACACTCACTTAGGATCTTCAAATAGCTGACCAGGTTTGCAATTCAGTTTTGACAGAGCGTTCAGGTGCATCGGATAGCTCTTGAAGTTAAAAAAACTTATCAAGAATATGTCAACGAATTGTGTGTTCTTTTAAAAGTTTAAGAAAATGCAATTGCAATTTTTTAATCATCTGGCAGAATTTTTTAGACGCGTCGACTTCACATGTTTAATTGGCCGATAAAACAGTTAAGTAGATTTTGTTTTCACAGGATACAAGCTTTTTTAAAAAAGAGCTTTCTGTTGAAAGTCCACTGATGTTGGGTTAAAGTGCATACTTATTCATTTTGGGAACATTCAGGAAGGATGTGTACGCGAAAATCAAAAAGCTTTCAATAGTAACAATCTATTCGTACGACATTACTGTGGTGGTAATTGGATTGTATGATTTTAGTATCTTCCGATACAAAGAAGCTTTTTAAAGTTTCACTTTGTGATGAAAAGCTTTTTAGCTATTTTGGCTATGTTGCAATTGTTAATGTCTATGAGGTGAGTTACAATTTTCCTCTGGTGATTAAAATCAGAAATTTCATCTTTTGAGTTTGCAAGGTAGCGTTGCATGTTTCAAAGTAAATACATACTTCCTTCCGCTTAATTTTTTTTTTGCAATTGAACGTTTAGGTTTGGCTGATAATCGAAATAAGCGTCAGTAACCAGAATCGTGATGCGACTGTTTGTGAAAGGTCGACGTAAAAATGTCGCTCGATAATTCAGAAATTAAGACTGTAGGAAAATGAATGAATGACTATGAAAAATGCAACGCTACCTCCCAGACTATTTCTGTAGGATGATATGTCAAACAAACAAAACACATGAAGTTTTTTTGTTGCATTTTTTGCAGTGGCGTTTCAGGTTGTCAAATTGATGACATCAAAAATGTGTCTTGTTCCAAAACAGTTTAGAAAATCATATACAAGTATAACCTCTCACTTGCAAACAAAATCCTTATGTCTTGATAATGATAAAGTTATGGAAGGTAATGCTTACTACAGAAGGCGTGGGTATTTCCCCCATTAGTAATAACTTTAAAATTCTGTACTACTGTTTGGAAAAAATTTGATATTTGGATTAATATCTTCAAACTAAATATGGGAATGCTTGGTCAGTGGCGCAATACAAAAAACTTAAAAATAAACATCAAGGCAGCTTTAGAATGCAATGTAAGTAATACATTTTATTTAGAATTTAAAGGGACGTTTTATGCTCAATTCTAAGAGACCATAAATTTTTTTATTTTTATGAAAAACCACATTTATGAAAGTTATCGTCGTTTGAACGTTATATGTTAAAATAACATATATGGACAAATTGTTTGAAAGGCTTTTTCAAACTGCTGGCATATCCTTAAGAAATAATGGCTCTATAAGTTTTTTTTTTAATTCCTCGTTGTTTTATGGGTTTTGTGAAGAGATAACAATATGATTGACTGACAGATTTACAAAGGAAGTCGATACATAACTCCACCAAAAGAGCTAGAGATTCTTACCCAATTCAATGAAAATCAGGGAATAATTGCAACTAATGAATTTTTCCCAAAAACAATGGAAGAACATTAAGTTCAGTACTTCAACATAAAGCAATTCGTTATGTTTTTTAATCTCACAAATTTTATTGTTTCATTTTTACTTCTATTTTATTTACCTATAATAAAATTATAGCTTATGTATATTACAAACACTTTATTCATTATCTTTACTTATTTTTGAAATTTCTTCAAATCACTCCAACAATTTACTTCTTTTATGAGTTAAACAGAAAGTAAAATCATAGGGTATAACATTTTATAACATTGTACGGGCTTTAATAATTAAATAAGTTATGCTATAATTTGAATTCTCTTAACCTAAACTTAATTCGTTCTTATTGACTTGGATTTGATTTGTTAATATATTTGTTGTCACAATTATTGGCTTTCGAATGCTAATCCTAAAATACAGTTCAATTAACAACATTAATTTTTATATTTCAATACGATTATCTTATTACAAAAAGGAAGAAACAGTTAATTGATGTTATATGGTCTTAATGTGGCCATAAATTTCATTAATTAATTTGGCTTTTGTGTATAAAAATTGACATTTATAATTGAAAACTACAGTACATTTCTGAAGATACATTAGAAAACTAGATATATCAAAAGAAAAAATTTATCAATAATATACAACATAGAAAAATTGTTTCAATAACTATGGGTTGTACTTAAAAAGGCTTAAGTGAATAATTGTATTTAAATTATTTTAAAATTTATCATTGTATTACTAATGTGATTTAATAAAATAAAAACGAAGTGTATGTTTTACTGCATTGTATATTTAACTATTTAACAATAAAACATTTGAACATGTACGATGACCATAACCGATACCACCGAATTATTCAATTATGGTGGTGAACGAATTCGAATATGAGTACTACAGGTTGCTACTGTTAATACTAGCCACGTAATTACATTTTAATACTAAAAATAATATATTACTCATACATATATTTACAACAAATTTCTCGAGTTTTAAGTTTTGTTTTCGTTTTCGTAAGTTTTCTCTTTTATATCAAATGATTTTGTTAAGGTTCGCAATTTGATAGTTGCATTTTTTTTTTGTGTGTATGGATTTTACTAAATAGATTGATTTTTCCATATATGTAGTATATTGAAACAGTCTCGTTATGTTAAAACAAAAATCGTCATATTTAAGTCTCACGGGTTCTTAATATTTTTATGAAATTTTTGAAAATTGACACAACCGCATACGATTTTGTGCTTCTTCTTTCAAGCAAATAATGTATGATATGCTGTACTCTGAGGATGTACCTTGCATTTTATTGCATGTTATGTATATTTTGATCGTAGTATATGTAGACTTATAAATTTTGATATGTTTACAGTAAACTATTTTTGCCCTCTGAGTATTCGAAAATATATAAAAATTTGAAATTTTTAAGAAATGTAGTATTGAATGTTGAACTTTGCAAATCGGACATTAGTTTTAATTTATCTAAATAGTTTTTGAGACTTGTGCTCTCAATATCATAAAACTTTTTGCTGATAGAAAAATGCCTAAAATTTAAGTTTTTCGTACATTTAAAAACGACTCAATGTTTCAACAATTTTTTTTTTATAAACTTCATTTGATTTCATAGAGTGAGTGCATGATGAAAAACTGAATGTGAGGAATTCAATAGCTCAAATGCTAGAGTGCTTGTCCTAATATAATGCATCGAATAGCAGGAGTTCAAATCTCACTAGATACAAATTAACCAAAACTATTCTGATGAGGCTATGTAATAAAGGCCGAAACGTATGGCAACAATAAACAGATTCAAATGATTTATCTGTCGATTTGTCATTTTTGTTTAAGAAATGCACTACTGATTTGTAAATTTACATGAAGATCAGTCATTAGCCAATAACTGGAAGTTGTTTAACTTCACTTAAAATTTACATGATTTCTCGATATAACGAAACTTCTTGGCCGCCTAGATCATGTAATACCACACCTCTAGAGCTTTTCCTTTGGAGCTATGTAAAGTCCAAAGTCTATATGCATGAGCCGAATACGATTGAATAATTGGAAGTCAACATTATTTGCGTCATTAGTCAAATACCACTCGATATACTCGAACACATCATCGAAAATTGGAACTTCAGAATGGACCAAGTTAGCAGCAGTTAGGGCCAATATATGTAAGAAATGATATTTAAAAAATGTATGTTCTTTTATACGATAATAAAGATATCTTCGAAAAAAATATCTCTAAATGAACTACCCTAGATATTGCAGCACTTCGCAATCTGAAAAATTGTTAAAATTTTATTATGTTGTGAGTCGCTTTGTATACGACATTGGTAAGAGTTTTTTCTGGAAAAGTTCAGGGCAAAGCTTGATTTTTAGAACATCAGAAAAGTTGAATTAAAATATCGCTAGATGCCATATCACGACAATAGCATAAATAGTGCACAACGCGCGTGGCAAAATGGGTTTCTAAACCATGCCCGCACTCAGTGTTGAACCCCCACTTAATTTGACACTCTTGCTATTGTCCATGGCAATGCTATCGCTGAATGCTGATGGTGGACTTAAATTTTTTTCATTCAAAATATGCTGAAAGTCATTTGAAATCGTTGTAGTGCCATAGGTACTTGCATTAAGACTTGCAATGCCAGTGCTATAGACTGGCTTACTACTATGCTTAATGTACTGCGCACCGGCCATTGTGGATCCTATAGCTAATGTGTCCGCATTACTTAACGTTTCCATAGCACGGTAATCGAAAAATGTTGACATATTGTCATTTGGTATACCTAATAAATGTAATGGTTCAATGCTATGCGGTAAATGATGATGATAACTATCGGGTGGTGGTACGCCACCATGATGTGTTTTATCGCCAATATTGGCCAATAGTTTCCCTTTACGTCTGGGTGTTATTGTTAGAAAATCGCCGTAGCTTTTATTGTGACACGCTGTAAGAGGCGGCAATATGTTTCGTTGCTTTTGGTGTTGCTGTCTTTCGGGCCGTAGTGGATCGGCACCGGCGCTACTATTGGTTTGTTTTAAAATTTCGACATATGAACCCGATTGGACAATATGTGCACCGCTGGTGGCACCGATCCCACCAGGTGCACATTGCTGGAGTTCATGTGAGCTACTGCCGCTGCTGGAATTTGTATCGGTATTTTTTGCTCGAATTTTCCCGACGGATAGACCGCCGGACAAATTTGTATTGTTGGTTGTATTTTGGGATGATGTAAATTGGGTTTGCTGTTGTTGTCGCTGTTGCTGATGTGGTGATTGCGTTGCTGGTTGCTTATGTTGTTTTGGTGGCGGGTCAAAGAGCCGGTAGTCGAAGGGCACGGGGTCCATGCTGCTGTAAGTAGGATTAATAATTAATGAAAAATCTTTCGAACTTTGTGATCACATGTAGCACTACTATTAAAATAGATGTAGTATTCAACGATGCCTAATACATGAAATCTACGCGAGTAGAATGAAAATGTGAAATAATTTCGAGGAAGAAATTTAAAGTTAGTTATATTGGAGACTTAAAACAAAAAAAAAAGTCTACAGCATGCAACGTTTATAAGTGCTGAGTTATTACAAAAACCATGCATAAGTAAGACAGCAGATGTGAATTATTTTCAACTAACTAAATGACCATGGTGCAATATAAGAGAAGCCTACGAGAGCTTTTGGCAGGCCCTTAACTATGACCGAACTTGACCCTGATAACGTTGTTAGGTGATCGTTTGACAGTCTCACAGCTCTTACACGATGAAACTTACGCCATTTAACATATATAAGCTATGAAAACGTCAAAAAAGTTTCATCAGGCTCGAGCTATTTTTCCAATATCTATATTGTCTCTTAACATTCTCCGCCATTTTTGCGAGTTACATGAGACTCAATATCACTTAATAAAAGCTAATTTAGTTCAATAACAAATTATTACGTACGGTAACACGAGTATTGGAAGTGGAATTGAAGGCCGAAGTTGAATGTCAATAAATCTAAAGGTCGGTATATGCTATGAAATTTTTATTGAGCTTCGATCTTGAGCGATAATTTGACGGTTATACCTATTTTGTGTGATCCAGAAATAAACTTCGAACTCCGTTTCCGAATAAAATCATCAGAATGCAACAATCTGACAGAGAGAATATCTTTGATGCGAATTCTTTCATCGAAGTCTACGAGTAATTGAAAGCAGTCATCTGGAAGCTGAATGAAATTTTAAAGGACAGATTAAACGTTTTACTCCGAATATTTGAATAAAACATAGCTCAATATCCCCCATGATCTCAAAAACTTTTAGATTCTGTAACTCTAAAACGTCTTCGAAGGCCCACGTATTAGAAATAGAAATATCCAAATCGTGGTTTCTTTGCTAACGTGTTTACAAATTGCTTTCAACAGAAGCACTTAGCTTTGCTGGATTTCCGTCTTCGGAGAAGTTATAGGGGCTTTGTGCACAGTCAGACTTTTGATCTTAACGTTGAACACTATCAATCTGCAAAATTTAAAAAAAAATTGCCGAAAGCCATTTCCCATGGAAATAGTGCGAATAGCGAATAGCTTTCGGAAATACGCTATCTAAAGGGTCTTTTTTTTAGAGGTTTGTTTTTCGAATAGAGATAAAACTGGCATTTTATGGTCAAATCTGGCAACTCTAATGTCATTTATGTTCAGTTTGGTTTGCCATTTTATCATGAACAGGTTGACAAAAGAACAACGCTTGCAAATCGTGCAAATTTATTTCGAAAATAATGGTTCAGTTCGCGAAGTTTACCGCAAGCTCCGTCCATTTTATGGTCGACATAATCGTCCATCAGAGCAATTAATTCGGTTAACCATGGATCGTTTTCGCACTACGTTTACTCTATGTGATAATACGCATCCGCAGAGACGTCGAACAGTGCGCACCGAAGAAACAATTGCCGCTGTAGAGCAAAATGTTGAAGAGGACCCGAATGAATCGATTCGCCACCGTGCACAGCAATTGGAGCTTTGTCCATCAACTTTATGGAAGATTTTGCGCAAAGATCTTGGCTTGCGACCTTACAAGATCCAGCTTGTGCAAGAATTAAAGCCGCGAGACCATGCAATGCGTCGTGATTTTGGTGTATGGGCCGAAAATGAGATTGATCTCGATGCTGATTTTCATCGCAAAATTTTGTTCAGTGATGAGGCTCATTTTTGGTTGAATGGCTACGTCAACAAGCAAAATTGCCGCATTTGGAGTGAAGAGAATCCACATGAGACCCTTGAGACGCCATTACATCTACAAAAACTGACTGTTTGGTGTGCTCTATGGGCTGGTGGAGTCATTGGGCCATACTTCTTCCGAAATAATGCTGGAGAGTCAGTTACCGTTAATGGAGACCGGTATAGAGCCATGATAACCGACTATTTTGTTCCCGAATTGGATGGCATGAATGTGGATGAGTTGTGGTTCCAACAAGACGGCGCTACATGCCACACAGCGCACGTCACAATCGATTTATTGAAGGAAACATTCGATGAGCGCATAATTTCGCGGAATGGACCTGTCAATTGGCCACCAAGATCGTGTGATTTGACACCATTGGATTATTTTCTTTGGGGATATGTGAAGTCGCTCGTCTACGCCAACAAACCAGAAACATTAGGGGACTTTGAAGCCAACATTCGTGGCGTTATTGCCGACATACGGCCCCAAATGCTCGAAAAAGTGGTTCAAAATTGGACCTGTAAAATTGGCTTTATTCGAGCCAGCCGCGGCGGCCACATGCCCGAAATCATATTTAAACATTAATGGCATAAAATTATCCTTCCAATAAAGCCAAATTGATGGACATTAAAATGATTTTCTTGTGTTTTATTTCAATTCAAAGCTCTATACCTCTAAAAAATACACCCTTTAGCATGCCATCGCATACAAATGTATAGAAATGAACTAAGGTGTGTGCATTCATAAATAAACTGACTGGACTCTTATTTGCACTTTCGGCGAGTCGTTGTGTGCTTTAAAATGCTTTTTTTCTTAATCATCTCATATCAGGTCCATTCCCACAGCAGTAAAAATTAGTCAGGTTTCCAGGATTTATTCAAAAAATCGTTTCCGTACCGGAAAAAATAGTAAATGTGTGTGGAGATGAGATGAGAGAGAGATTGAGCTTCAAAGTCATAGGTTTTAGTCAAAAGAATTTCTACTGGCAAAATGATGGAAAGTGCCAAGCTATCAGCTGTTCTGTGTTGTGAAAATAAATTCTTAACTGAAAACAAAAATTCTTAAATATAAAATAATAGATTTTGAAATAACACAAAGGAACATGGTGAAGAAATATTTGAACAGCTACATGTGTAAGTATTGGTGCTGGTGCGACTTATTTGTAGTTTGCTGTTAGTCAAATATGGTTACTTTTAGAATACAAGCGATTGAAGTATCTGCTCGGCTTCGATACAGTAATAGGTTCTGCTGTTTCTGGCGCTTATTTTTGAAAAAAAAAGAAACAAATATTTTACGTTCCTTTTTTTTTTCTTTCCTAGAGTGCTCTCTACTCTCGTGTTTGACTGTATCATGGAATAAAGTCCAAAAAGAACAGGAACGGACCTATTGTACATACTCGTATACATGCACGTGTACTCTCGCCGCTCATACTTCATATGTGTCTTTATCACTTGATGTATTCAAAAACTTTTCCAGTGAGAATTAGCATGATTCAACTAACATGGCTACTGCACTACCAAATACTGTCACTTTTTCTATTAATTTCTTCAACCGCAAATGTCATAAATTATGAGTCATAGTGTATACTTTGGTTAAGGATAAACGATTTTATGTTTCGCGTGTGAATTTTGATTTTGACATTTACATTACAGCGGAACCTCTCTGAGTGTTTAATTTCCAAATTTCGGCAATTTGTCTCATGAGAATTAGAAACTATTGAATTTCGTGAGAGTAAGAAACTATCCGTTTACGAAGAAAAAATATAAAAAAACGCTAACAGAAAATATTAACAATCAGCAAGTTGATAAAAACAGCTGATAGTTTTTGTTGATATCAGGGGTGCTGAAATTTTCTAGAGAATCATCCTCAAAAAAAAAAAGTATGATAAATATTCGACAGCTCAACTGAACTAAATCGAACTGAAATAACTATTAACAGGCTAATTACAAGCGAACTGGTATCACTGGTTGGCATATGTTTTCAACCACATGTTTTTTCATCCTTCCAAACTCTTACTGGTATAAATTTAACAATATCACCCTCAATGTGCTTTCACTTTAATTTTTCGTTGCTGGCTATTTTGTGTAAACAAGAAAATCGTACAAATTATTTGTTCTCGATCGAAGCTATTCTAGATGTCGCACTCAAAAACAACGCTCGTTAAAATATCAGAGTGTAAGTTTCTAGTTGTAGCACACATTAAATTCAGCTCTCGCGTATGTTCATGGTCCATAGATTAAATTGTGTTAAGTAATGAAAAACATTTATGTGAAAGCTGTAACAGTGTATAATATAAAGGCATAGGCCCTACCATCTATGCATACTATACGAGTGTAAAAGTGTAAGTCTGTAAATATGACGACTTTCATAGAAATGCTTGCCTAGTTGAGAGCGATCTTTTGTGATATCCAACGTTATCACCATTATTGGCGCAAGTGCTGCCACTTCCGCTACTACTACTTTTTAAAATAACCAATGGACCAGGACTACTGCGTGCATTGTTGGAGTTTTTGGTGGTGGTGAGTTGGTTAGGGGTGGTGACCACACGTTCATGCTTTGACGATGACGAATAACGAAAGGATGGTGATGGTGATCGGGGACGTGCAGGTTGTTGCTTTTGCAGTTGAAGTTGTGATGTCGGTGATGCTGATAATGGGCGCTTGACCACATGGTGATGTGTTATATTATTCTTAACAATTTTCGTTGGAGCAATGGGAATTTGTTTACTATTCGATGCTATTGGTGGTGTAGGGTTGGTGGATGCAGGACGGGCGGGAATTTTAACACTACGACGATCGGGGGCATGTGCTGTTGATGGCATCATTTTGGAGGGTATGATGGCATGGAAGAAGGATTTAGTGGATTTTGTTGTTATTTGTTTTAATTTGATGGGCACTTCGGCAGCGGTCGCAGTTAGCTTTTCAGAAGTGCGTGAGCTCTCTTTCATGGAATCTTTCTTGCGTATCGGCAAAATATTTTCTGCATAACGATTATCAATGAAATATATATTGAGTAAATGAATATCAAAGCAAGGGTCTTATGGGTTTTTTTTTTATCAAAACACAGTACAATTAATGACGCATTTTGACTGATGTTAGGTCAACATTAGTGAAATAAATAAATTTTTTGATTGATTTAATTTCTTATTCTTTTCATTGATGTCACACCATTTTTAGGAAAGAGCCTTTGGAATATCTGTTCTGTATCTGTATCTGTCCCTATTAAGCAGAGTGTGAATGCTACAATTTCTGAAAGGTCTCAGCTTTCTAATTGCAGTCGCCTATCTATCATACGAAGTTTCATAACCACAACCTTTAGCTTAAAAAAATCTAGGTCCAGGGAGCTAGAATGGTATTTAAATCGATTGGTATTATTATGCTCAGTATATAATATGAAGTATCAAAGACACCGACAATTGATGTAAGTCATTTTAATTAATATCACATTAGTTAATAATATAAAAAATTACCAACGTAATTTTAGTATTAGAATGTCGGTTATGTTCAGGAAATTTGTGAATACTTTTCAATCTCATTTTTGCCCAAATAAAACGAACGCCTGACCAAAATCAAAATTGACAGAGTGGGACACATAAAATCTCGCCATATCACAGGCCACAAGGAAAGAAAATAGGGAAATTGTGTCAGTAACTCTATGAGAATTTGAAGAACATCAGCAACTCTGCTTTTGTTTTGTAGGGTACTCAATAAGAGCCTCGTGTTCCAACTCGCTGGCAAAGTCTAATGGAAACAACACAGAGGACAGCTGATAATCTCTAAAATTTGATGAAAACATTCATCCCTAGCAGTGCGTATGTGGAAAACAGTCTCAACCAGACATGCACACCTTATATATAAGAGTTATGATGATAAGATATTAAACCGGACAGCTCCTAATCAGTACTAGTGCAAGTGCTTGAAGACACAGCACCTCCGATGAATAGAAAGAGGTAAAAGAATTTTTTATTCATTAAGAAGGGACTAATTTTACGTACAACTCTAAAGAGGTTAGTATATTTTAGTTGATATGATTGAAAAATATATTGATAATGTCAGATATGATATATTACGCTCAAACTAATCAATCTAGGCATGAGGTGGTTGACGCAGTAGAGAAATTTCTTAGTCTTAAGAATCTTGTTCTAGCGGCCTTCCAAGATATTGAAGTTGTGTTGCTATTGCTGGTTTTTGGAATATGCTAACGACGTGATATTAGTATTCACTGGAGTAGTCTTTCAACATTTAGCAAACTCTTGGAATCTGTGATTTATATTTTATGACTGCTAAAGTAAAGTCTGAAACGTCTAATCTTAACCTCGTTTACAATCATAACATTAGGCTCTACTGGGTATACCAGCTATATGCATGTGCTTAATACTTCTACGCCCATAAAAAAAAAATTATTATAAAATTAGTTAGCTGAAATTGGGACTTAATGAATTATCTGAATGCAGGGCCTGCAGTCCTTATGGGCAAATGTGAAACAGTAAAAGATCAAGGACTTTTTTTGATCCAACAGAAAATGATTTGCACTTTTGCACGAGCTCCAATGAGGCACCGAGTAAGTGAAGTCGAATTGATGCAATACCTTCTCTGCATTCTAAAGCAGAAATATTCTTGGACCCGGCGACATATCTTTCGAAGGTTTGGGGATATTAACATATGCAAGATTACAGAAGTTTGTCAAATTCATTTGAAATTCGGTTAGTTTTGATGATTAAAGGAAGAAACTTTCAGAAATTGTATTGAGCAATTAACTTCTCTGAACACCGAAGCTTCGTTGTTAGAACTTTCGATAATTGTTCTCTAATTCCAAGTGCAGTTATAAGAACCTTTTAATTTCAAAGTCATTGTTACAATTTTTTTGGATACATTTTTTCTGTAAAACTTCTGAATCTTTTATATTCAGTACGAAACCTCTTGCAGCGTCAAAAACGTACTGTGTTTCAAGTAATAATTAATGAAAATGATAATGTTAATTGTGATACATGTAGGTGACACGTGGGTTAATGCAAGCCAATAATTCGTATAACTTTGGAATGTGAAACTAGTGAACTGATGCTGAACTGTTTCTTAATAAGCAAAACAGGTACTAACTTACTATGAAGTTGGGGCCTACTGAATACAGACAGGCGTTCCTTGTTGCCACCGCCACCGCCACGTGGACTATGTCCATGAGCTAAAACCAAAATATTGTGTTCATTAGAAAATATTCAAAAGCATAAAATAAACGATAATACCATTGCAACCCGAATCATCCATGTGACTGGAAGACTCGCGACCACTGCGTCCATCTTCACGCATACGTTCACCACTTAGATCGCTGTCACTATTTAAGCTGTCATATTCCTCAGACTCAGATTTGATGGCATTTGAACGACGCTTATGTCGCTTTTCGGTATTGGTATGACCACAGTCGCTAGGTGTATTTACCTGACCAACGCTTGTGGGCGTAGCAGATAATTTACCACTAGAACTGACGCCGCCAACACCGCCGCCACCACCACCAGTGCTCGAAGATGCTGAACGTTTTACTTTACTGCCTGAACTGGTCAGAGTATTATCATCACCGCTTCGTGGGTCGTACATCATGCCTTTCCGATTTAATGGAACATTCGCTGATTGATTTTCATGTTCAGGCAAATGAAATGTAGCATAAGGATAGATATCTTCAGAATATTCAGGTATACGCTCCAGCCCTGCAACCGATTCGCGTGGTGATTGTTGACAAGATTTACGTACTGTACCATAAAATTGTTCACGATGTTGTATATCCTTACCGTCATTAGCTGTTGGACGCATTGAGTCGACATCACGGGAGAATAATTGTCGCGGATCTGTATGACATAATTTGATAGAAATTTGATAACTAAGTACTATCCATATTTATTAACTTACAGTTCTTGAAGCATATGCATGCACCGATTAATGCCAATATAGTACCAAAAATAGAGGTGATTATAACTGCTATTAGATGAGCATCTCTAAATAATGAACGTACTTCTGGTAACTCATTGTGATCCAGCTCTGAGGAGATCCCATTGAAACGTAAAGTTTCAAAGTAATACTCTTTTATGGTAGATCCGGCATTGTTGTGTGCTGTGACACGCAGATTATATGGTGCACCGGGCTCCAAATCACCAATAGTATAACGTGCCTATGAGAAAAATGTGGAGAGGTAAAATGTCTATGTATTATGAAAGTATGAATTGTCATCCTCTGTTCTACCCACTAATTCGATGTAGCTGGAAATTTTTAATAATTAATTCCTTTATTTTTGTTCAGAATCAAATAAAATTTAATTTTCTTCAAACAACCATACATGTCAAAACTCTCGTCGCGTGAAAAACTGAACATTTTTGATTTTTCACGTTGTGAGATCCCGTGGTCAAGCGATTCATTGAGCGAAGATATATTAATGGGTTTTGTGAAAATATTCTGAATCGAGACTTTAAATATGCTTTTTTTAGTCTTGAGCAAATGTACTGAAAATGCGCCAAGTGTAACGAATGTGCTGAAAACTACTTAATTGTACCGAAATAAGTACAAATGTACCGAAAATGACATCACTCGACAGAATGTGTTTGAAATATTTGTTTTTTTGACAGTTCGTTACGGTCTCGTCCGTCATCTCGATATCATTGTGATTGTGGCTTTAGAGCAAACAGTAGGTACACAAACCACTTGAGCTTTTGTGGTGAATAGTGGAACAATTTCCAAGTTCTCACCACTATAGTATTTTCTTTTAATGTGTTGAAAATAAGAGCTTTATACCTTTAACGAATTATTTTGAGCGTTATATTAATTCATTAATTCATTATTAAAATAATAAAATTTCCGTAAAATACGAATATCGTAATGGTTTTTATCGATTGACCACAATTTTTCATATAAAAGGCCAAATTCAAAAAATGAAGTGTTGAGAGCACATACTTCACATAAATGCTTGTAAAAACTTTTAATGTCAGTCAACCAATTTTAAATTTTTTCATTACTAAACGTCACTGTTTCATTAAATCCATCAATTCATGAAGTGTTAAAAGATAAATTCGTATTAAATAAAATAAGAATTGCAAAAGCTAAATGGTATCAATTTGGTTTGAAATGCTCCATATAGATTATGAAATTGCTGACCATATATCGATGTTATAAAATTTACTGTGGTAAATAATTTATCTTCTGCAGAAGGAATTAAATATCTGTGCAGCTTTTGAATGGAATAATTTACTCTGATATTTTCGTTCTGACGGTAGTGAATGTCGTCAAAAGAAACATATTTCGTCATATTTTTTCATGGATTCACCCACAAAGGCCTTGGTATGTTTCATGAAATGCCAAATTGTTTTCGTGAATTCAAGCTAAAAGTTAAAAAGCGTATTTGAATAGGGCTATAGAGTTCGAGCTGAAGAAATGTGGCATACTATCTCAAACCTTTGTATCTGCACCACAAAACAGAATGGATTAGATAAAAGAAGGAAAAGTAATTTATATCGAACTTTTTGTACAGGTCCATCCAAATAGTGCTGTTGCAGTGGGTATGTTGCAAATATTATTGAGAAAATTGAAGGCAGTATGGATGTTGAGTCATGTTTATTGAAGCATTAGATCGACCATGACTTAAGGAAGTTTCAACTAGTCTATTACTATATACTGAGAATTTCTCATCCTATTTATTTCTTACATGAGTTTCAATTCTACTCGAAACAATAATCCAATCACTTGACATCCCATATCGTTTGAATTCGATGCTGAAATACTGTATTGGACATCCACCATCCTGCCATGTAGATAATTCCACCAAAGCCGATGTTATGTTTGGACGTATTAGACTGTGTTTATGTGCTGCAATGGGCTTGTTTCCTATTCAAACAAAAAAATAAACATATCTAACTGCAGAAATATCAGAGATCGAATACACCACTCACCTTTCGTCTTAGCCGTCTCAATTGCGCTCGTTACACTGGTGCCAATTTTGTTAAATGTCACAATTGTAAATTGATAACGGCTGCCACATTGTAGATTCTCCAGTAAATGGGAATTGGTGCGTCTGTCCAATTGTATTTCTTCCCAATCACCAAATTCCTTGCGAAAAGTCAGTGTAAAACCACGTAATGGTGCACCGCCTATATCATCAACACGCCACTGCAGCGATACTGAGTTTGTAGTGCTTCCAATAATTGATAAAACTGGTGCAGATGGTGGTACTATGATGGAAAAATGTATTTATATTGGTTTTATTAAGGTTAATTCCATTAAAAGACTTAATTTCAGTAGAGAGTAAAATGTAAATCAACTAGTGCATTCATGGTGGGAGTAGCTGTAGCAAAACGCTTAACTTAAACCGAAACGTTATGATCCAAGCAATAGACAACAAAGTGTCTAAAATGTAATCTCAGTTCGAAATTGGCATCCCCGTAATCAATGCGCCCTTGCGCAACTTCTCAATACCTTTATTGAGACGTTGTTTGGAAGGAACTGGAGCTCACCTAATACTTGGATATGTAAGTGAACATTTCGGAAGCTATTTGCAGAACATCAGAAATAAAAAAGCTTCTGGACCTGATATGATCTCTGATCAAGCACAAAACCTGGTGGCCTCAAAAATTACGGCTGTCTTTATCAATATTATACAGAGTGATCTGTGTAAAGCAACTTCCACCAACCATAAGAAATTAGAATGCTAAGTTTTGATCTCAAAAATAAATTAATCGCTTGGAGTGGCTTCAACCTAACTGAATAGAAAAACAAAAGTCTATTGACAAATTGATTTCATCAATAAGAATAGATAGAAGTTTGAAAACGAAAATGTTTTGAGCCGTTTCTTCCAGGAAAGCTTCGTATTCTTCCGTACTTAGATGTTACCTAATAATGTCCGAAATACAGTAAACGGAGAAAAAAGCAACCCATACAGATAAAATACAAAAGGTGGAAACCCTTCGACTATGTACATTGACTTTGATATATAAGCAAATGGAAAACACCGTTTCTGTTAAAGGAATCCAGAACAAAATGCAATTTGAACCATCGCTTCTGAGACCAGTTAATAGCTGATACCAGATTACTTGGTCTGTGAGACTGGAATGATCTCACATAGGGTCAAAGATGGTGGAATACTTCGTTAATTCAGGCCCTTTAAAGTAAAGTTATTTGAAAATAAATTAAATTCTTAACTGAAAATTTAAGTTCATCAAAATCTGTGATAAAGAGACATCTGTGTTGTGCTTCTGGAAAAATTTTATCAAATTTTTTAACAAACCACTTACCTTGTACATACAGCTGGTATACGATGTGGTCCGATCCTATTGCATTTCTAACTATGCATGAGTAGTTACCCTCGTGTGAACGCTGTATATTACGCAGAGTGAGCGTATTGTCGTTACTCACTTCCAAACGAAAATGTTTTTTCGAGCGAGCATTCAGTACCTTCCATTCTGATTGTGGCTTAGGGTTGCCAACAAATAGACATGCCAACTTCATATCTACTCGCCAACTGACACTCAAAGTTTGGCTAAATGATATTGTAGCAGCCGGTACAGATGCACTTGGAATCAGCTTAATAACCGGTGTACTTGGACCCTGACCAACTCTAGTAGAAGCTGTAACCCACGCTTCGTAAGTCTCGCGTGTTGTCAGATCTTTTGCCTCGAAATGTCGATTATGTGCTGGCAGCACCTCTTTCAGTATCTTAAGTTCTTGACCCTTATCCAATATACGAATGTAGACATTATATTTTGTCACTATACCATTGGGTCTTCTTGGTGGCAACCAACTTATAATCACCGAAGATTCACTGCTCACAACGGACTTAACACGTTCAGGTGCATCAGGCACTGCCTCTTCAGTTGTGCAGGATACAGTTGGGCTCACGACACCTTCCCCAGCACGTGTGAAAGCTAGCACTTGCACGCTGTAATTAGTAAAGGGCTGCAGTCCATGCAATACAGTGCTTAGTGCCGATGTTATTTTTGTTTCACGTGTACCATACTCTGATTCTATGTTACCCGGTTCATATAGTAGCTTGTAACCCTGTATGATGCCATGATTGGTTTCTTTTGGAGGTGCTTGCCATGAAATTTGTATATTTTGCGCCGTCAGCGCAATGCAAGTGACACCCTGTGGTGGTGCAGATGGTACATCCTCCAGTGTGTGTCCCAGTGCGATTTCACTTGGGGGACCATCACCTTTGACATTGAAAGCGGCAACAGTAACAGCATACTGGGTGTACTTTTCGAGTCCTGTAAGACGGAAATCATTGACGCCCTCGCCACCGAGGCTGCTTACTTTTGTGAAATTTTGTACACTGTCGGCTGAGCCATGTTTTTGATAGGCAATGCTATAACCCAGTAGTTCACCATTCCATGATTCACGTTCGGGTGGCCGCCAGGTAATAAGCAGTTGTTGTGGTCCTAGGGGCTCTGCGGAAACATCCTGTGGTCTACCACTTGGCACTTCGGCATCTGTTTGCACCAGTAGTATGTCACTAGGAGCACTTGTGCCCAAATGATTTTCGGCATACAAGCGAAAGTGATAGGCTTGCGAAGGACGCAGTGCACCAATTTGTGCTGTAGTTTTTTCACCGGGTAGTAGTTTTTGATTATTGTGCTCATGCCAGACATCTGAAAATTGAAACAATTTAGATTGGCATTCCAATTATTTTAATTATTAACATTGCCTAAATAAAATTTAAGTACCGCCCAAAGACGAACTTAGAACTAAATTGACTAAATTGTCGAAAACGTCAATTGAGTTTCTGCAGATGGATGCGTTTAGCAAGAGAAACAATAAGGTGGTGGCCACAATCATGTGTGTCTTTAGCTTACAAGTGCAATACATCACAAGCGTGAAGCATTCATGGGTGTGATAACTTAAATTAGAGAGTGATTATTAACATAAGATGTTGACGACCATTTGTTGTAAAAATTAAATGATTAACTGATGGCGGAAGATGAGTGCACGCTGGAATATCTCTGTTACCTTAATGCAGTCCGAATTACTGGACCCTGCTGAGGAGTACCCAATAGCTCTGTTGTTGCAGCTGGCAGGATCGGTTTCGTTGTAAGAAGTTAAAATCTGTACAGAAAATTCACCAAAGAACCAACATTATTTTCTTGAAAATAAGCTGGCTAAGTTATCGAGTCAGAATCTTCAAGCCACATTATTAGTGACCGAAGACTTTGCAAAAGGCAGAGGAATATGGAGAGCAAAATCAAGAGCTACAGCATACAGAGTGTCCTGGTGATCATAACGATCGAAAATTCACTAGTGGCTATGTTTCACACCTTCAGAATCGAAAATTTCATGAGCATCAAAGTAGTGAACAATGATTTCAATATCTGCTTGAAATAGCTAATGAAAGACTTGGAAATCCAAGTTCAATATTCAATTTCAGTGAACAAGTAAACTTAACATACTGATGTTCGATGAGCCCCAGTCAAAGGATGAATTTGTTAACTGAAGTAACCAATAATTATGCACTTACCTCCGGCTTTCTTGTATTGCAATATATAATTTGATATCGGCTGTGAGTCACGATTATTTCCACCACCTCCACCCAACATAACCGAATCTTGATCATTTGGTGACCAAGCCAATGTAACAGAACGACTTCCCAACTCCGTTACATGCAGATTTACTGGAAAATTTGGTGGTTCTTGTACTTGCAAATGTATAACAGCACGATCATGTCCATAGGTATTGCTAGCAATGCACGAATATTCACCACGATCCATAAGTATAGTCTGCAGAATTGTCATTTCCGATACAATGCCACGGCTCAATGGTGAATTTTTAATGTGATATCGTATATCATAAGATGGATCAATATGATTTGCTTTAGCGCGCCATGAAATCTCTAACGGTTGATCACCATCGGCTTCGCAACGCAATGTGACACGATCACCACGGCGTACAGTCATTTGTTTTTTACCAACGGTAACAGAGGGTCCAACTGAAAAATGTAAGCGATATGTTTAAATTTAAACTGTATTCGAAAACTGTTATGTACAATAGCATACCATGAACGGTGAGTTTAATGAGCGTACTAAGTCCAGCACCGATGCCATTACTCGCCTGACATAAATAACTACCTTCATGTTCTCGTCCAACTTTGGGTATAACCAGTGATCCGTTGTTATAAGTTTCAATCACAGATTGCGAGTTACCCATACCGTTACCGCTACCAGCATAGCTTAGTTCACGATAGTCACCGGATTCGCCTAGAAATGAAAGTTTATTACCATATTTTGAAAAACTGGCAACAATAACAATAAGTGGCGGACTTAAGAGGCGGGTTACTCCTGAAAAATATTTCAAGAAACTCAATTTTTATATTTGAGAACTTAAGATCTTTTGTCCATAATAACTAGTAAAAGCGAACCTATGGCTAATTTTTGGGTCGAAATATTTGTAGGAAACTTTTATTTCAATGAATAAAAAGTACACTAAAATGACTGGCAGCATTACGAATTCTATCATTTTATCAAAAATCCACACAATACAAACAAATGTCAGCAAACATTTCCTTTATATATAAAAATTTTATTTTCAACATGTACACAAAATATCAGCGGCAGAATGACTGACACAGATCTAAATAGAAATCAGCGCTTATAAAAGCTGACTTTCAAATTGTTCTCGACGACTAACTCAAAGTATTGGCGCCGTATCAGTACAACTCGAGATAAAAGATTTCAAGTATGAGTAGTTTTGAGAAAATCCAGCCAATTATCAAAAATTTATGTGTAGATATTTTTCAGCAAAATCCAAATATACGTACCAAGCAATTTTATGTATATAAGCTGTTAGAAAAATTTCGAGCGACTCTAAAATATCAAGTCTAAAATGGTGTGCGGTTTGTAAAAGAATAACTGCTATGCTGCCTCTCAAGTCCACCATTGCCAATATGTATCTTACCAATCGATTGTTTCCATTGCACAGTTGGTACCGGAAACCCATCAGCTTTGCATGTTATAATAACAGGGTTACCCAAAATGGCATCTTGATCAATTGGTTTAATGATCCAACGCGGTGGCACTGTTTTTTTTGTTTTAATCAAAAGACATTGTTAGATAAAATTTGTTACCTATGCGTGTTGGATTTTGTAGATATACGGTGCTCTAATTGTGAAGTTAGCATGCATTACATTAACATGCTATATATGAGTTTCTGATTCTGAACGAATTAGTTATATTGTTTTACCAAAATCTTATAATACCATGGGTAAGTATTTCCAAACTTACCAGTATCTGAAAAACTATGCTTAAAAAGATAAATAGAATAAAATTTAAGTCTGAATTTATAAAACTAAAATATTTAAATATATAGTAAATTACTAAAAAAAGACGACTTAAAAATAAAAGGGTAATAAATGATTTTTTGACAAAAAATTAACATAATTCATTGGAAAAAAATGTATGTAAAACAAATCAGTTTCAACATAAGTACTTCTAACAAAATTTTACAAATACAATGCCATGTGGTAACTTTGCAAAAGTCACTTCGTTTCAGTTTGGTTCAAACTACGATACTTCAAAATCCAATGCTTTTACGACTTCTCGGTGGAAGCAATAACGTTCAGCTTAAAAATTATACCACTAACCACAAGAACTAGCAATGATCACTAAAACGCCCATTGCTAAAACTCTTCTTGCAAAGAGTCACTCTCGAATACGAGAACATCTGGTCAACCTTATACTCGTAATGTGCAGTATGCAGGCTTTAACGTTGGTCTTTGGAGGATTTTCAATTCATTTCGAATTTGTCGACAACTTCAAGCTGGGCATTTATCTGAGCACTTAAACTCAGATTTCGCTACGTGCTTTACGCAAAAGGCATGAAATTTTCCAGAATATCAAATTCGTGCCAATGCTGCGCAATTACTTATGTGATTTCAAAAATTCAGAGGGAACTGTGTGAGCAATCATACTGAAATTTCGAGTAAGAAAGTTGTTTGTGAAAATCGAGATGGATTTTACCGGTGGGTATGATAAAATGTTATATGCGGATGCCGATCACGAATACCATTTGTTGTATCAAATGTAGGCGGGATTGGCAAAGTGAGCAAAGCATTTTTTCTACCGTTTATAACATTTTTCGTCTTGATATGATTTCGCAAATCTCTATCGTTTTTAACATTTTCTATATATGTATTTCCAACTTTCTTTAACATTTTCAATACATATGTGCTTATGTATATCACCTATATTTTCACTCTTTGAACTTTTTTAACATATTTCACAATTTTTTGATGATATCAACTTTTTATTTCATATCAACTTTTTACTTATTCCTTTGACTTTTTCAACTTTTTTCAACTTAAACGAATTTACCAAGATTTTAATTATTTCAACACGACTTTTTCAAACTCTTTCTATTTTTTTGAGATTTTAAACTTTCGAGTTTCTTAATCTCTTTCAAATTTTATTCAACATTTTCCATGTCGACTTTTCAGCCTTTTTCAGCTATTTCAACCTCTTTCAACTTTGCCAATATTCCCCACATTTTTTCGGCTTTCTCAACGTCTCTAAACTTTTTTTTTTCAACCTCATTCAACTTTTTTTGAGTTTTTGAATCTTAATCAAATATTTGAACAATTTATCGGCTTTTTCAGCTTGTCCGGCTTTTTCCACCTCTTTCTAACTTTTCCAAATTTTCAACACTTTCTATATTTATGCAACTTATTTAACTTCTTTTCAACATTTTTCATTGCAAGTTATACAGACGGGCTTTTCGACTTTTCCCAGCACTTTTAAATTTTTTCGAGTTTTTCAATTCCTTTGAAACTTTTCAACATTTTCCATATTTTGTCGACTTTTTCAGTCTCTGTTTTCATATTTTTCAACCTCTCTCAACTTTTTTCTACTTTTTTTGAGTTTTTCAACCTCTCTTAACCTTTTTCAATATAGGTATGTATTCTCATTAGTTCAGAGGATTGTTCTTGGCAGCGAAATACTTTTGAGGATTTTTTTAAAGTTGTGAAGAATGTTGCCTGGCTTAACTTAATGCCACATAGTAATGGAATCATGCCTTTAAAATGTTTTCATTAATATTTTTAGGTGTGTAAGTAATGCTAACCTTAATTGAGTGAATAGTTTTAAATTTAACAATTCTGATACTCGTATCGAAGTGGAATTTCTTCAATATCTTTGTTTCAAATAAATCTGAATAAATAAATCATCATATTTTGTTGCTATGATGACGTATGCTCTATCTCGATATGAATAATAAAATTAAGACTTGGACTAAATTTAGAAAACATGGATAGACACTGTCAATCACAAGCTTATTAGTCATTTCAAATAGAACAAAATGTGGCAAACAACATTGGGTTGACTGAGTTAAAAAGTAATAAAAAATATGTCACCACCCACACTTATTTGCAAGACCATTAGAACCCTGAATGAAAAGTATAACAAGAGTTCTAACATCAAATAATGGACATTTTGTTACTTATGTGGAATAGGGTTTTGATTGCTTGAATTGTGGTGGGCGTCAATATGAGAGTTAGATGTTCTGTTGACAAGTTTTTTTATAGGGATAAGGAAGCATTTTGGTGACCTTACACAGATAAAAAAGGAAATGCTGTTTTTAAGAAAATTTTGTTTAAAAAAAAATCATTTCGACACTTTGTCGCATTATTCTAAAAACTAGAAAAATGTCTAAATTTATCACATGTAACATACATGAAGAATATTAAATTGATTTTGATGAAACGAAAAAGTACATATCACTTAAAACTTTTTTTTTCTGTAATCAATTTGATGAGAAAGTTATCACTTATATTATAGACACCAAAAAATGCTCTTTTAATAAGTTGATCTCTCGCGTCAAGTTCATTCAAAAATGCGGATCTTATCTTAAAAGCAAGGTTTCTGAAAATAAAGTGATTAAATATTAGAGGTCTGCGCAAAACAACTTGCTGTGTTGTCAGACTGTAGGAGCTAATACGAAGTAAGGATCAAGTGTTTTATTCGGCAGCTCATCAGTACCACTAACACAGAAGAGAACGATACAACGAGAATAAATAAGCTTAATTTGATTGTTGGTTATAGTCCGCTGTGAACGTTGTTCATCTTCTACAAAACATGTACAACAAACACTTCGTTTTTCTTAAGAACAAAAAGATGCAACAACAAAGCGCGCAATGACGCCAGCTTTATATGTTTCGTTTTATCAGGGTAATTTTATTTCTACATTCTTGGAATTTTCTGCTGAAGAAAATTGAGCCATTCTAACAGTGAAGTGCACATTGGAAAACGTTAACTCCTGAAAAGATGAATATCCCACAACGTGAACACTGTATTTTTTACATTGACTAATCTGAAACGTGAACATAGCTAACAGATTTAGAACATGAACAGAAAGTTATTCAACATTTCTACATAAAAATGCACTGCTACTTTTTAAGAATTCGGGAAAATCCCATTATAATGCATAATATTTGCTATTTTAATGACACCTGTGCGTCTATTTAATGCCATCATCCCTTATTCAGTTCCTGTTTTTCTCTCCACATGAACCTAAAGAAGAGAAAAATTGAGATAATGTCTTTTCTTTAAAGAGCAGTAGTAAGGCAATACGGTAGGTAGTTGATCTCAAAATTTTATATTCAGAAACATGAACAACCTCAAAAACATGAACACCCTCGGCTTTAATTAGTTCACGTTTTCCTGTGTGCACTGTACACATGTTTGTTTCTCAACAGACAAAATGCGAATTAAGAGTGAAAGAAAGCATGAAAACGTACGACATCATACGATCGCTTGAATCTGTAGAAAATTTCATTTCCGGTTGCAGCGCTCACCTCGCTTGCTTTGTCTTTTGCTTTCTTTTGATTCGATTTCTGATTTGTGTACACAAAAGCTTAGTCGACTTTGCAATGTGACAAGTGACTTTATAGTCGTTTCAAGTGAGCTTGCGCAGACCTCTATTAAAGATAAAAATTTCTTGTTTTCAGTGAACCACTTTTAAAGATTATACGTTTTCCTTATATCCTGCCAGACCACGATGAATGGCTCAGAATTCTGTTGAGGATATCGTGCAGCATGAATAAAAAAATTAAAAGTTGACAGCAACCAACCTTGACTTTCACCCAACACGGACTCAACAGGATATACAATATTCCGTTGTAAGACACTACATTTGAAGCGTTTGATTAGAGCCTTAATGAGGTTAATAATCTTTGGTGTTGAATCTTGTAAGTGTATTAATGCATCCTAGGTGCATTTGTGTTCAATGTTATCTAAAACAATATTGTTACCAATGAAGATTAAACGTAATAATGTTTGCACGAAAATCTGCCTTTATTCCAAAAAATCCACCTCTGATGAGGAATTTTTTATTTATGATCTTGAACAGAGTTAACAATATAATTATGTCCCTATAGTTCTGACATTAATCTGACTTTCACCCAGGTTTGGTTACTTTTTCTGGGATGTCTGTCTACTAAATGCATTAAGTTGCGAAAATTGCTCCCTCTACTCTAGACTTACATCCTCACACTGATTGTGTATCTCAACATACAGTTACGATTTTATGTGAGTGTGCCATATCCTTTCGAACTGATTTGTCTGACTATTGTGAGTTGTCATGAGTGTTGATATCGCAATTTTCACTTCACAATTGGATTGTGTCCTGCGTCGTTTGAGTGACATAGAAATCCTGTGATTTGCAATTTGCATGACAAATTTTGCAATTTAATTTTTTTTATTCGTTTTATTTTTGGTTTTCCCTTATCATCCAAACAAGTCGGACGTCGAAAGTTTGAGCATATAATTGAAATTTATGTTGGAACCTTTTTTTAGGTACATTATAAGAGTAAAAAAAACAGAGCTCTTATGCAATGGTCAAGAGACCAGTTTGCGTTTGAGCACAATTTTGACAACGAGCACTTCTAGCATTTCGTCTTGTTACATGACGCAATTTACACCTACACATTTTAAATTTTCATTAAAACGCACACAAGTAATAAGTCAACTTGAAGTTAATGAATTCCTCGAATGGCCTTAAAGCACAGTGGTGCAATGAGGAAAAAACTAATGAGATTTTTGGATGAAATGTGGCCTCAAAGACCAATAAATTTTAAATATTTTTATAGCAAGGTAAAAGTTTAACAGATTTGTATCCAATTACAAACTTTGCTAAAGCTGCTTGGTTGAGATCTATGAGACCTAGAGAGCCCACTTAATCAGTGGCCGATCTAAATTGGCAATATATTTATGTATATATTTTACGCTAAATATTATGAAAATCACTGAATAAAATATTCACTTCATACCTTCACTTTTTCTAACTTCAGGTCATGAATGAATCATGGATTTGCTACTGCACTTAGTCAAATGTTTGCTCAAGGCTTTCGCTAACTTGGTAAGAATAGCAACTGACACAAATCTTTCCAACTTTTAACCCAAACATAATTATTATAAAGGGTAGCATGGAAAATATGTTTGATGATATTATCCTAAGGTGGTACAGAACCAAGTTTCCTACAGAAGAAAATCAATGCAGTTAAAAAGGCAGCCCTGCTGATACTCTAGAAGTACAAGGTTATATCGGGACTGGTACGTGATTATATACAGAAATATCTTAATCAAAATTTTTCAGTGCTCGCAAGCCTCCACGTCGCCACTTCGTTTGAATTGACTTTGGCTGTCCTCAGCATTACTGAATCTTAGTAATACTGAGATATAAGATATCTCTATACTTTAGTACTTAGAGCTTTACTTTAATTATATTGAGCCGAAATTACATGAGTTGTTTTGGAATCAGTTAATAGGAGATGGTATTCATTTATGTCTAAAACGACCTTATTTTTAACGAGCAGGGTTGTTGTAACTCACAAAACAAATCATAAGAAACTTCCACAGCTTTTTAAAAGAATCCCTCTCCACCTGCTAGGTAAGTTGATTGTTTTTGCTTGGTAGAATCACCAAAATGAGGCATTCCTCTGGAAGATCAAGAAACAATATCTTAATAGAATCATCAAAATTGTGGCTGCAGTTGAAGACAGCAGCACATTTTATTTTTATGCTCTACACCTCTGTGTATCATTCCGTTTGTAACGCATAGAAGAGGGTGTGGTAGGTATGGAAAAGTATATATGTTATTGATCAGCTTCACCACCTGAGCCAATTTACCCTACTGGCTGTCTGCTAATTGAATGAAATTTCACACACACGTCACATTTCTTGGAAATGAAAATGGGAGAAACCGGTTAATGGACAATCTTGCCGCACATACTGTATGTACATATATATGCTCAAAACTATTTTGTTGCAGTGATTTTGAAGAAACTTTGTGCACATATCTATGGACAAATTATGGATTGTGCTTGGTTTTAAGTACTCAAAGGCTCTTACAGGCGCGTATTACAGCCCTCCATTTTATCTTTTATAACGCAATATCTCGCAATTCATCCAACAGTATACAGGTAAATAGATGCAGATAATATGTATATATCTTTTGTCAAAAGTGGGCAAAAGTGGAAATGTAGGCGTTACACTTTTCAACATTTGAAAAATTTGACTTTGTAGAACTCGAAATTAACAATAAGGATTTTCATAAAAATTTTAGAGATGTTATCACTAAAAGCAGTCATCAATACAAGCTAAGTTAGTATAATAGGAAAACTCGTTGAAGAGCACGGCACAGCCCACAAAATTTATGAATGTTATAATAAGACAACTAACAACGTAATCCTTATGAAATTTGATACATGCTATAAGATATGTTGTCGGCGTGGCACCTCCCGTACAAGCAAATCACGATTATCTACTATGAGAGTAAGCTTCATCAAATTATGTGCAGTGGTGTCCTCGACAATAAGCTTTGAAGTTAAGTGGATTTCGACGGGATGGCATAAATGGGCCTGGCATCTCCCAAAAAAAGGAAAATATCTTAAGTACCATATTTATCGAAATACGTGAGTAATCGTACTAAAATTTGGCGTAAGAATGTTAGTATTTTCGGATTATAATGGGATTTGGTTGTGCCGGTGCGTGTGTCACCACCCTAAGGTTTTAGAGAAGCTATAACATATATTGCAAACTATACAAGCTATTGTGCTAAAATTTGATATCCTAATGTCGATCACGAATAAAATTTGTTGATCCAAAAGTAGGCAAAATTGGAAAAGTTTGAATGGCTAATTTAGATTTTTTCAACATTTTCCATATTTTTTTTTTTCGGCTTTTTCAACCTATAAACTTTTTACAATATACATTAGGGTGTGCCATTTTTGAGCAACTTTATTTTTTCAACCAAAAAACAGTCTTAAAACTTTCAGAAAGGTGCAAAAAGAAGCCTCTGAAAATTTGAGCTCTTAATATTAACATTTAGAGGTGCCTGTTTCTAACTTTCCATTTTCCATATAAATTACATAAAAAAAAAAACATTTTTTTTTCTTATTGTTGTAACTTGACATGAGAGCATTGTAGAAATGAACTGAAACATTATTTTAGCAGGAAATTGAACGCTCTACAAAAACAAAAAAAAAAAATATGATATTATTTTATTATTTGACCATCCAAGAAAACAACACTTTTCCAAATACTCCGTCGTCGATTTCAGCATTTTTATGTTCAAAATTTTCAGAACATATTGGAGTACCATCCCTGAAATTTTCAACAGCTTTCAACTTTTTTCTGTACTACCATTCTTTTTTATAAAATTTCGACTTTATCAATATCTTCAATTTTCTTCAATGGCTTACATATTTTTTCGGCATTTTCAGTCTTTTTCAACTGCTTCAACATTTTTCAACCTTTCTCAACCCTTTTTGTACATGACATTTTTTTTGGTTTATTCAACTTTTTCAACGTCTTTTTAACATTTAATTAAAAAGACTTTCAACGCAATATTTCTCAATGTTTTGGTGTCCTTCAACACTTTGAGGATGTCAAGAGGTTTAGAAAATTTGTTTATTTTAGGCTCTAGTCATACACGCTACCAATAGGTAAGTCTTGCGAAGAAGGCTCAGTACGAAAACATACAAAATCATATTGAAATCCTTATGAAGAGTGTTTCCCGAAAACAGAAGACGGAGTGGCAGATTGACGAATCACGGGATCGAGCAGATAATTTGTCAGATCGCCGTTTAACTTTCAACTTTCACTTAGTACTTTAGCGAAAATGCAATATGAATATGTGAATCAGAAAATAGAATTAGGCATTCTTGTGAGCATTTCTTAAAATTAAACAAAAAAATGGCGACATTTGCTACTACCACAGCCCAGTCCTTAAAACAAGTACAGGAATTGATATTGACATATGTAATTTATAATAGACAGTTTATTTCTTCTGTACTTACCACTTTCTTTTTTTAAATAATCCGAAGCGAGAGACAGCTAAAAAATGTAATGGGTTAGAAATCAGTAATGATTTTCTTTCCACTTCTGGTAAGACCAGTAATTTTTGAAAAGTCTGTACTCTTAAAGCATCAATAATAGACTCAATCATTTTGATAGATGTAGCTAAGAAATAACGCTTCTTTGGGAACTTTAACGAAAACTACGCTGAGATAGAATTAAAAAGCTGAATTAGCGTTATATAGAATGTAAAACCTTGTTAGATCTACAAATGTTCGAGTATGTGTTCGTATAATAATTTATTTAAACACACAGATTTGTATTACCAAAAACTAAAAGAAAATTTAAATTAGGACAATTATTTTTACTGATTATTATAAATATAAAAAAACGGATTATGTTAGCCAAAAAACGACTTACAAAATGAAAATCATGTGAGCTATTCGACTTTTACTTTTTGTCCACTGTGTGGTCGTTACAATTAATGCTAAAAAATAGGGTGGTAAATGAAAAATGAAAACTGAAGTATCCTTTTAATTGTGCGCTTTACAGTGAAACTACTTCAATACGATTTTTTGAAAGGTGATGCTGTGCGTTGGTGCTCCGTGCTCGTGCGTTGAATTTTAGTCAATTTATTTTTGCTTTGCTTTGCAACGAAGCGTAATTTAACTTATTTCTCAGTGCGATTTTCTTTTAATTATCACTTCATTTTTGTAATTTAAATTAGAAAAATTAAGGCAAAATAAAGCATTTGACAAAGTAATTACAGACAACTAGATTTTGGATACTACAGAAAAAAATTAAGGCAATATGATTAAAGCTTTGGAAAAGTAAAGATAAAAGAAAATATGTATTTGATATCCTTTCTATTAAAGTTTAGTTTCGATAGCATAAATAGGTAACTATATCTTGTAAATTGTATGTTTCATATAAGAAGTTGATTTTTGTTACGCTCTAAATATCTAAATAAATGATAGCCTAAAGGTTACTATTGCTTTTAATTTTCTAATTCTTGTTAACATTTTTGCTATCGTGTTGCATGATTTAATGTTCGTTTTACTTTGGTCTTCCATAAATCGAAGTAATATCTTAAGTTATGGTCCCTAACATTATTCGAACTTAGAAACATAGATATAGCAATGTAACTGGCATATACAAATCTTCTAATTATGTTATGATACATAAGATATATATATATATATCAAAATAAGGTATTAAACTTAACTTGAAAAGCCAATATGTTTGTAAACTTTAAATACAGTAGCTCAAAAAAAAAAGCTGCAACATTCAAGCAACAGTTAAAGTAAAACAGCACTCACAAATAAGGCAATTGGTGGCAATAAGAAAGTTTCTCGCCAAAGGTATGGACGCGTAAAGGACCTGAAGAACACCAAAAGGTATCCAAACCAAAAAGAAGCAATACAACGTACAGCTAGATGAAATATATAAGGCGCTGTACTTTAAACCGACAACCGACAGTTTTCGAGAGCACCCAAAAATCGAATGCTTCTAAACCAAAACAGAGCGTAATTAAGTGCGGCAGAGGAAAAATAAATACTTTGGTGTGCTTTAAATAGGGGAGTGGCTGTATTCAAAGAAAAATTCAAAGCCAAAACGAAGCAATACAGAGTCCCTGAAGTAAAAAAGTATTTTCTAAGAAAACTTGAGAAGAAAATAAAGGACATCATAAGCCGAAAACATGGTGGTTCTGATTTTTCAAGAACGTCTGGTGTTCCTTCAGAGTAGTACTTACTAATGAAGATTATCTCATGACTTCCTAAGAAATAGAGCTAAAACATTAAAATGAGTGAGGTTCCTTTGGTAATTAGCTCAAATACTTTTCAATAGTACTACTATTGCCATTTATCTTAATTAACAACAAAAGGACTTGTTAGCTCATTCAACGAATTTATAATAAAACACTTTAATAACGAATCTTTTCTCAAAAATGGGATTTGATTCTAAATTGAAGTTTTTTACCAACAAGATTCTTTTTCGCAGGAAATTATGTTTGAACTTAAACACTTTTGTGCTCAATTTTTGTTTATTTCTGGAAATTATCTACTTCAAACATAAAAATCTTCAGTTCCATTCCTATCATTTTAACTTTGGTTTATTGTAACCTCTCACATAGTTTCAACCTTAACTAGTTAAAAGGCATTAGATTAAATTAGTCAATTCAAAAAGTTCACTGTTTCGCATGGGTATATCTGAAGGTTTAAGTTTTCTTTTACCTATTTTTTCCTACCCTTCTGAAACCATGTTTTCAGTATTTACTTTGCCATTTTCACAATTTTGCTATAATATATCCAACATTTATTTTAGTTATTTCATTATACTCTGTAAGTGTTATTTAATTTGGTGCAAAATTGTGTACTTTTTGGTGCATTGCATTCGTTTTAGTGCATTTCCAGTTGTTTTTGCATGTTGGTTTTGTTTTTTTATATTGTGGTGGTGCAGCAATACAATTTGCAACATGTTTACTTTTAATTTAATTTACCAGAGACCGACAGAACGGCTGTGTACTCAACGGATCCGGCACGATTTGTAACGCTACACGTGTAATTTCCGTTGTGACGTGAGCTGACGTTATGAATTGAGATGATGCTGGAGAAAGGCGCATATTCGTTAATGGTCAACGAGGGATCAGGCGAATGGAAAGCACCATTACCGGCAGCATTTTTATTGTATGCTGAGCCGCTCACTTCGGCTCCAATTGCACTTGCTCCACCGCTGCTGGCAATGGGAATGCCATCTTTTAACCAAGTTATATTAAACGGTTGATCACCTTGGCTGCTTGAGCACATGAGTTGAGTTCGCATGCCTTCGGTTATTTCGTCTTCAAAGTTGAAAGGGGAAATGCGTGGGGGAACTAAATGTATGCAGAATTATAGTTAGTAGAAATCAATTGTATAATGGTTTTAAATTATAAATTTTAAATTAATTGTATAAATATCAGAAGGTTTATGGCTGGAATTTGTCAAAAATGTTGAACTTAAGTATAAATGTAACAATCAATTATGTGTTAGTGTTATTTATTTAGATATGATAGTTTTTGTAAATATAGTAATTGTATTCGTTTATATTAAGCATTTTTCACTCAAAGAAATTTCAGCTGAAAATTACTATAAAATGAGAAGGACACACAATTACAATATTTGTAGCTTAAAATTACACATTTTCACAGTAAATATTAGACGTTTTGTTTAATTTAAAACTCGTTTTGATGTAATTTGTTTTTCTGTTGAATCTTAAGATAAAAATTTCTGTTTAAAAATAATAGTTTTATGACTGAAACGGTATAAGTGTGAGTTTTAAGCTGAAATTCGTTTAATTTTAGGCAATTCAACATAAATTCACTTCTCTTTTAGGTATAAAAATGATACGCAAATTTCGAGTGCTTATCACTTCTTTTACCATATAATGTTATTGCGAAATCTCTTAAACACAAAAATTTATAATACAAATGATGTTAAAATTGTAATTATTACTGAGAAAAATACCCTAGAAGTTTTTTTTTCAGGAAAAAATAGAAACTTCTATTAAAAATAAGGGCCAAAGTGAATCCTCAATGTTACAGGCGTTCTTATTTCAAAACATTTACGAAAATCTTTTCTTACTCGAAACATGTTCATTACATATGTTATATAAATTTACAGTTAATAATGGCCAGAAATTTACTTCTAAATATTTTTTAATAATAGGAAGACGAAATATGCTTTTTTAACTGATAAGTTCGCAAACGTTTCCATAGAACATAGTACTTAGTATAATATTATAATCTTTTCTTTGTAAAATCATCGAATTTTTTTGAACGTTGTATTTAAACATAGCTGTTCGCACTATGACTTTCAATCGATTTATATTGAGCACGATTCAACATTTAAGTATAAGTTTTCAACTTTTTAAGTTGACATAATATACATTCTTTTCAAAAAAGTTGAAATTTTTGATTTATTTAGGTTAAAAATATTACACATAAGGCATTTTCAGCTTCATTCGTTGAAAATTAAAGCCTAACAAATAAGAACTGAATGTTTTTTCCGAAATAGTTGAGAAAGCTGCACAGAAGGTTGAAAATATTGCGCCCATATTTATGAGCGCTTTTTCATATGGGTCACTTATTTTATTGGTCGTTTCTATGAATTCCCAGAACCCATAGATTGACACCACTTTCGTCTAAATCGGACCATATATATTTAACTCAAAATGTTTCCAATTCTCTTATTATAAGCCAGCCTGGCAGCATTCACACAGATCTTTACTATGTGTATACGTTTGATGTTGTATATACTTATACAATTCTGAAAACAAAAAACTCTTGACGAATCATGAAACAATAAAGTTGAAGGCAAACATTATTATTATCAAAAAAGTATATCCTTTTCATCCATGAAGTTTAGTTTTTACGGATTTTTGGTTTACAGAATCAACTTCAGAGTTGAATTTTTATAAATTTCAAAATATTGAACCAAATAAGTATAAAAATGTAACCAAAAACTTAAAGAAATTGACTTGGGCGTCGAAATATTCATATATCAGGTTGAAATCAATAAATATGTATTGATTTCAACTAGTAGAGGATAAAAAATTACACTAAAAAGTTGAAAGCTTTAAGAAAAGAAGCAAAAATGTTGTTTTCAACCAAAAAATTTTTAGAACGGTTGAAAAGTTAAACCTAAATTTTGAGCCGTCAAGTACGTTAAGGTCTAAGTGATATCGTTTCACTGAAAAAAGGAAGAACTTTCAAAAAAGTACCTTATTGAAGCTCATGTGATTTGGACGAAGCATTATATTGAGCAGAAAACTAAATATATAAATCTGAACAAATTCGTATTTTATGCAGTCATATTGACTTTTTATTGATTATAGAATTAATTTGATTTCTCTATTCTAAAAGACATTTTAAATGATATATAAGTCTGTGATAACCGAATCATAAGCCCGATTGCATGTATTATGAACTATGAAAATATCGAATTTTGACTCGTAGGGCCTCCGATGGGTCACATAAATATGTGAAAATGGCCATGACTTTGGCTTCTGACTAACAGTTGTAGCACTAAAAAATTACTTTCAAATGAATTACGTATTCCGGTCGAGAGCTGGTTAACGTAATGTAAAGCTGGTTGGTACTTGTTCAATTTGTTCCCCTGAAGCGGCCACATATAAGACACAGTTATAAGAGGAGAGAGGGCTGACTCACTCTCCTGATGATGAAAATAAGTCAGGATTAAAATGCATAAAAGTCTTAACAAGACGGCGGCTTGCTTATCGGATTTGTAGGCCCATAGCATATCTACCGTTATGACTTGGGCCCCAGAGTAGTAAGGCTTCCTTTTCTGAACAAAAACTCGCTTACTCAAGCTCAACCCTTCAGATCAATTGGCTGGCAATCTGATTCTGGCAAAACTGATGCCCTGAAACTAAAACAATAGATATCCAGCGGTATTAAGCCCGTTACTGCGGCTGCTAACCGAAACATCTGCAAAGAAGGAATCTAGATTTACTTGGATTTATGTTGGTTTTATGGAACCGAAAAATAATTACACTCTTACGTGCCCAAAATGATAGATACAATACGAACCTTTGATCGAATGTCAAGGTGAGAGTATACCTCATAAGGATTCCATATATCACATGATTGTGAATATCTAAGAAATGTCGTCATGGGTCATAGGTACGACATGCGCATTCACCTCTTTTTGATAGGGTCGAAATGGCTACCCGGTAAGCGGATATGAAAATTTCAACTGTTTTTCCAGAGACTAAAAATAATTTCAAAGTTTATTCAAAAGAGGCGTGCACTCAGAAGTCTGAAGATTGCAAGTGCCCCTAATTGTGCATTCCCTGATGTTCTCTGGCAACGAATATAAACCATTCATGTAATTCCAAACAAAGCTAACACAATTTGGTTGACCTATTTCCGAAACAAAATTGTTTTTTTTTTACTTTGCCTGTAACACTTTGTGTACACGTGAACTTTGACCCCATGCAAACTTGTTTGTTTTTATTTATTGCCAAGTAAACTTTGTTATGTTTTCATGAAATATTTCATTAATTTTTGTTGTTATGTTTTTCGCAATAACATTGAAAATAAAAATTTCATGCATAATAAAATTTCTATTAAATGTTTTGGGGGAAAATCGGGCAATCGTTACAACTACAACTACACCTAAATATATTGTTAAATAAATACGTGCGTATGCATGCATATAACGAACAATAACAACAGTAGTGATAATAAAAGCAACAACAATAATATTAACAATATACATATAGTATAATGATATATCCATAACATTTGCAAAGAACAACAACAATCATAGCCATATACCATTAACTCTTAGCTGTGCGGAGTGCGTTACAGTGGCGGCATCATTTTGTACACGACACGTATATGTGCCGCTCTGTGCTCGGGTCACACTTGTGATGCTGAGGGCGCTGGTGAAATCATCATTTTGGCGAATTGTCACTTGGCCGCCACCACCTACACCACCACTACGACCATCATCATTCGGCACCAATTGCGGATCATTCGATGCGGATTGTGATCGAGATGACGTCATTAATGTTGACTGCTGATGTAGGCTACCAATTGCAACGTCACCGGTACCACGAAGCCCACCGCTAACTCCACTGTTACTCATACTACTGCTACCATGGCCGCCAACTCCAACACCATGCTGATGATGATGATGATCAAGCGATGATTGCGATTGCGCATTGGTCGATGGCGGTTGCAGAGGTTGTCCATCTTTCAGCCAGGTGAATGTGAGCGGTAGGTCACCGGTGCCAATGACACATTGAATGCTTGTGCGGTCGCCGACATTCAAATCGCGTGCGAATGAAAATGGTGTAATCTTTGGTGGAACTATTTGCATAAAATTGAACGCGTTGATTTTTATTTCTTTTGTTTGTGGATTTTTTTTCAAGAATTTTTTAAATTGTTTTAGTTTTTTTTAAAAAAAAAATTCAAAAGCACAGTGCAATTTCAAAGAAACAGGACATTGTTGTCTTGATGCTATGAAAATGTCTTACTTTTATCGACTAAATTTAAAGTACTCCACTGAAGTAGAGTAACGTTGCCGTTACAAATTATTTGGCGGACTTGGATTTGATTTTATTTCATCGATTTAATAGTAAGCCTACTGCTCTTCTCTCCTCTTTTTTAAAGTACTTGACAAGTTCATGTGTGTTGAGTTGAACAGCAACTTCTTATTATATATCGTATTACTGTAAATGATTGGATTCCGAATTTTTCGCGAACTAATCAGAAAATTCTTTCCCCTAATCCTTGTTAGTTAAATAATTTGTTGCAATTGCACACAGCTTACCTCAGCTGCATGAATATGATATGCTTCTGCTATATATAATAAAAGCAGTTCCAAAAATGAATCATATAGATCGATGGAATGTTCTAGAAAGAGGTCCATGATCCTTGTCATGCTCTTAATTTTTTTTTAAATGATCATTATTTTTTGAATTCAAATGTTAACACTCTTTTATTGATTTCAGAGATTAAGATCAAAGAGAGCCCTTTCTAATATGTTATGCCAAAAATTTGTTCAAATTTACTTATAGTCGATGAAAATTGAATTTTTAAAAATCAAGGCACATTTTACATTGATATTGGCAACAAATTCATTAAAAGGTTTCTCATACAAAAATCTATTGCACTGTGTAATTTAATGTAAAACCCATGTAGTTAGCCATACCTATGTAGTATGAATGGTTAGCTAATTCGGTTTCATTGGCATTGCATTGATTTTAAGCGTCAAGGTGGGAGGAAACAACGCGTTCATAACATGGGTGGGAATTTATCACAACACGTGGTGAGGGGGGAGTATTTCAATTTGTATAGTGAGTGTGTGCCACACGGTTGACCCACTTGCGTTGGGTATGATGGTCGAGAGTAGGATAAGCAAAAGATTCTGTGTTATTAACAATTCGAACAGTTTCATATTTTTGACCACTACTGTAAGCTAAATCCAGTGGTCAAAAAATTTAAGAGAAACCCGCAACAGCTTTTTTTATTTTGTCATCAAATTGTCAGAATTATTAATTTGCATTTAACTGATATTTGCAGGCCATGTGATGTTTGAGGTTTGGTTGAAATTATAATTCACGTTAATTCATATAACAGGGTGTTATAAATAAAGAAAACTTAGTTTTAAACTTGTTTTGAAAAGTTGATATTTCGGCTATGCAAGGATCAAATTGAAGTTGGTGCACGAAAGCCCTTTAAATTTTCAAACAATTTTATTTAAAAACTTTATGAATAAACTCCGTAGTATAGCTGTTGGCCCATTGAAATCTATCGAGCGCTCAAGCTCCTGAAAACCAAAAGCTCGTAGGGAGTCTTTTACAAATGACTCTTGATGATTACATCGTATACGGTCCGTTTCTCCTTCTCGCTCATGTGGTCCACCGAATCGATGTTGTTGTCAGTAATCGCAGTGACAGAGTGAATTTTACGTAGCGCCACGTTAGAAGTACTTCGCTCACAATTGAAAGAATACATATTGAGCTTTCAGTATTTCTAATGCAGTATTAATTCCCAACGTTGCCTTTAAATGCTCGGATTGCTTTCAATTGTCCGATCCTGTCTTTTGGAGGGACAGCAAATGCGTGGGTCTTGTATCTACGTATGAATGCACTGTGCCTTTAAGAAATCTTGACTGTACTGCACAGAGTTCACCTAAAATTTCTGGATTCAACGAAAAGAAATTGATGAAGTGAACCGCCGAAAAGATATTCGCACACATTTGCTATTCACAAGGTGAGGTTAAAGCATTGTCATATTGTGAATCTGCAGTAAATTTAGCAAATGGCGTCAAATGTCATTGTGCTCTGACATTTATGTTGTAGATATAGTAGGTAGAGAAGAGTTTGACAACTAGCAATGCAGCGATACACACCTGAAGAACACGGAGTAATATTTACTGCTTATGTGATTAATTTCTGATCTGTTGTTTTAACGCAGCGTGAGTTTCGTTGTCGTTTTCCTCATCATCCTGCACCGTTGGCTGAGCGTCTCAGGTAAACTTGGTCCCCTAGAGATAGCGACAGCGAATGTCTTTGCTGTGACCGCAGACGTCCGAGAGAGTCCACAAAAATCTAAGAGACAACGATGCACATAAATTAGCATCAGAACCCGTTCGTGCATCGAGCTTTGGTGAAAGACCTGAAGATGTTCCCATTCAAAGTGCAAACCGGTCACAGACTTCTGCAAAATATATCGATTATCGATATTCGCGATATTTTTTTCGATAGCTATCGGCGATATTTTTTGTTTTGATACATCGAATTTTGATTTTATTTTTCGACTATGGAATTTCAATAGTTTTGTTTAAAGGTAGCTCCGTATTCAATTGAAAAAAACACTCGTGTGGTCCTGGCCTAGCAAGGTAATTATCTAACGAAAGTTGCTTGAGGGCAACCTTGGGCCAAAGTGGTAACACAATCCCAATAGTAGGTGTTTAGACGCCATTTTTTGTATTTTAATTTTTTCGGTGAAACTATCGAAAATCCATTATCGATAAATCCGATATTTCTTTCTTGATATATTTCGATGCTGTTTGGAAATGTCGAAATTCGATATTACGATAGTATTTTTTATTTGTCCAACCCTAACCGATCACCAATGCAAAAAGAGTATAATTAAGTTTTCAAAATCACTACGAGCTACGAAGGTCATTTCTACTTAAGTGGTAATGCTAAGAAACAAAATTTACGTTTCTGGGTCACGAAGAATCCACATGAAATGCACAAAGAGACATTGTATCCTCTCGAAGTGAAAAAGTGATTGGCCCTTAAATTCTTGAGGACGCCGACCATGGCCGTAACTGGTGATCACTACAGACAGATGTTAAACGATTTTTTTTTGTGTCGCAAGTTGCTGATTGGGGTGAGCATTCTTCGTTCCAGCAGCACGGAGCAACCGCTTACATGCTCACGCTCAGCTCAGTCAACGATGGAAATTTTGAAACACACATTTTCAGACCGTGTGATCTTCCAATTTGGCGATTTGAAATGCTCGGTATGAACGTCAGATATGACGGCGCCAGACTTATTCTCCCATTGGTGCATTTTGATTTTTCGCGTTTACCACAGCAAGCCACAAACCTTGCAAGATTTGAAGAAAAAATCTCAACTTCGGAGTCACATTGCTTGCAAGCAATTATTCGTAATATTGTAAAACGAGTGCAAATGTGCATCAGCTCAGGTGGTGGTCACTCAACTGATATCATTTTTTCAACTTAATGTCATCAATTTCACATTTTCAAATAAAACAGGGCCCATTTTATTTAATTCGTAACAAAATGACAGCCAGTTCACATTGAGCCATTACTTTTATCCCACCATGTATGTAGATCTCATGCATGAGCTGCTTGGAATAATCAAATTAAGAAATTAGTTCAAGTAAACCCAAATATTGTCATTGTGACTTCATCATTCCTTTGATATCAATCAATGCATTGTCCCTGTCTACATCGTACAGCATTCGACGTTTTGAATTGATTTTTATAGTCTTGTAAATGGAGCAAGTAAATGCGTCCTATGAACCATACTTCACTCCAGTCTTTCTAACGCTACTTCAGCTTATACCCGTCATTGTATCCTTTATGAGGCAGGTGTGTTGATGCCTAGAAACTTTGCCACTAAACTAGAAACACAATAAGGGACATTTTATTAGGTGTTTTTATCCACAAAATGTATGCAACGTAAATTTAAAACAACATACACAAAACTTATTTGCAACACCCTGACTTAAGCTAATTCACATACCCAATAGATTGCCGCTATTGCTAATGGTTGACGCAAACATCACATAACCGCAAAACCAATTGCCGACCCTCGACCAACGACGTCCAATCACCCGTCAACCAAATGACCGCTAAGCATTTTTAGCCAAGGACAACTGCATGGCACACAATACAATGCTCCATAATGAAGATTCTTCACAATTCCAGGTTCAACTAAAATCACAACTTTGTGCGACCGCCACACCGTGTCGCCGCGAGCGTTTGTGCGTGCGTAGTTTTTATTAGGAGGATTGACGTCACGTAGGGAGAGCAAATCGCAGTTGCATTCGATTAGGCATAACAATATGAATGTATGTAGTTTGAGTAAAAAAAAAAGAAATCAAATCGTTCACCATTTTTGTGGTGACTCTGTTGGTGAGTGATGATAAATTGGGGTTTTAGGTGACTTTAGTGCAGAGGAGAGTGCGTGAGCTGCATGCGTGCATTTTATGCGCTTTATTGCAGAGGCGTGCGTGCGATTTTTTTTTTTGTTTCTTTATTATTGCGTATGCTCGAATGTGTGTAAGAGAGAAAAAGTAGAAAAATCGGTGCAAAAATTCAGAGAATAGAGATTTAAATAATAATATGCTTTGCTTTAAAAAATTTAATTGTTAAAAGTTGCATTAAAAATAAATGATTTTTAATATGGTTATACGGTGTCCTTGAATTAGCAATGTTGTAAGCGTGTTAGCGTGTGTTGTAAGTTATAATAATTGTGTTCTTAATGATATTCTAGTGTTGCAGAAATCGAATCGTTTTGACTAAAATTCTGTAACATTTCAAAATTATTGGCAGCTTTTCCTGGCGAAAATTAACTTATTCGCCAGTCGAACAATTTCAGAATTCCTTCATCTAATGCAGTGGTGGGCATGGAATTCTAGCAAAAGACCTTAACAAGAAAATCAAGCAATTAAAAAACGAAATTTCAATGTTTTTTGCTTTCGCCAACAGCACAAAAAAAAAACAAATTGCACTAAAAACAAAAACAATTCCTACATTCGTCGAGATGTGTTGAGTATGTGGTACACTCGCTAATGCCATGTGTGTTGTTTTTGTTTTCATTTGAACTCAAGTCAAGGCTGCGCGTTGAAATTCTGCGAATTGTTTTTTGCTTGTTTGTGCGTCGAATAACGCTTCGAGATATGAGGGCGGAAAGCGCCACTGCGTGTCCATCGCTGATATAATGTGTTAAGATTCTAAACTTAAAATAATTTTGGCACATAAAATCAATTTGCATACAAAGTAAAGTTTTCATAAAAAGTTTGAAAACAACTTTATACATGTCGTAGAGAATTTCGAAACCAGCGTTTTCTAAAAAAGGAGACAAAAAATTATATTTTCAATATAACAATGACTGATTAAAGTTATCAAATAATTTTTATTTTACTTCCAAGCCTTGAAAGCTTCTACATATATTGAACTTCTTGAAAAAAGACAAAGTATCCAGCGTTTCGTTTCAATTTCTGATTTGATGGAAATATTTAAATTGCAGCTTTTAGTTGCGCGAAAGTTCTTCATGAGAAAACAAATTAATGCTGTAATCCTTTGAAGCTTTCAGTCCCGGAAAGGCACAGAAAAGCACTACTGGGTCCCAAAAGTTCAGCGTTCGTTGCCCATTGAGCTTTTGTAAGAAAGAACCTATGGCCTAATGGAGCTGAACACGGCACTCATCAGAATCGCTATTTGAATGCTGTGAACTGTATACGCCGACATTCCTTCATTACAACGTACCGGCGCACAATAGACTGAGCCCATACAAAAGTACTCGTATGATAAAAATACAAGGAGAGCTCCTATGATAATGAAATTTAGTATGAATTTAAGCTAATTTAGAAAAATTTCAGATATAGTGGAAATCGGTAATTTCCTAGGGGTACATCCCTTGGACTTTAATTAATTTTTTAATTAAATTTTTACATGCATTTGTGTGGGACATACATACAAAAGTTGACCTATCTTAACAAAACTCGGTGAAAATGGTTAAAAAATTTTTTAGAATATGGCCGCAATCGGTTACAGCCTAGGGGTACCTCCCTCGGTTCTATAATAATTTTTAACAAGAATTTGTATTTCAAAAATTGATAAGTTTGTTCAGCGACACATTCTCTTCTTTTTTACTGAGATTTTTTTATTATATTTAATTTGTTAAATGATAATACTTTTTTCATGTCTCTTCTTTATCACTCTCACTATTAAAATAGTATTTCAAATAAGGGTCCTCCTCATTAAATTTATTTTTATTTTGTTTCTCGAAGATAAGTTTTCAAAATGAGATTTCACAAAGGTTCGGTACAATTCGGATAATAAATTGTTCTTAAGATATTTGTTAACATGAATGCGGGACTCGGTAGAGACTTTTTTGTCATACTTCTTCAATTGGATAATTTTTTATAATTTTCCATTTTAAAATCCAATTTGATTTTTATCTTTCATATAATGAAAACTGATTTTTCTTTGATAATTTTTATAAAAACCAAAAATAAAATTGTTTTGTTATTTTCAAAAATGTGTTACCAAAAAATATTTTTCCCCAGACGATCAAAAATAAAAAAATAAAATTGTTCAAAAGTACTGATTTCAAAGGATTATTGATTTCACAAATAGTATTTTTTTGGAAAAGTAATTTGGATTTACTTTCTTTGAAGTATTTCCTTAACAACGATATCAACTTTGTTGTTTTTTGAGACAAAAACATTTTTGATTTTTCACCACTACACGATCTAATGTGGGCTACAAATTGGCTCTTCATTTACTAATCTCCAGACTTGGCTGCTTGGGACTATAACGTGTTTCGAAACTTAACTTCAATAAATGACTCAGTTTAAAGCCGTTAAAAAATTAAGTAGCACGTGTTCTAAGACAAATTTAGACTTCAGCAAGCTTCATTACATCTATAGTGGTCATATTTCTTAAAACTATAAGCAGTCATCGTTTTGAAAGTAAAATTTTCAATCTCCTTATTCAAGAATATGCTTATTTTAAATCCACTACAAGATTTTTATTTGCTTTTTATTTTTTTTTTATACGAGCGATCCATTGGAATATTAAAAAAAACCTTTATCTTTTACCATTTTTACCATGCTAATTCAGGACCACCCTATTTTAGGCATGTGTAGGCGTATTTTAGTGCAAAATCTCATATATTTCATCTGCAGGTGCAATGTGAGATATATTTGTGTGTATGTGAATAAAAAGTTTTCCATTTTTACTTAATTTTTATTGTGGAAAATTGTGCTAAATAAAAAAAGAACTTTGTTGTTTTGTTTGTTATTTCTTCGGTGCTGCAAAATGAAATTTTTAATTAACATTCAGCATTCAAGTCACATACGAGTATCAAAGCCAATGCAACCAACTGTGCAACAGAAGCAAAAAAAAATGAAAAAATCGTTTCAACAATTCACATAAAATTAAAATTTTTTGTTTTCGTTTCATTTGTTCGGAGTTGACAAAATAAAAACGAAAAATAAAACAAAAAATTCAACTCTGACGCAAGAAAAATTGAGTAGAGAAAAATGGTCGTGTAAATAAAAGTAGTAGCACTAAAAAAAGTAGTTAGTAAGTAGTGAAAAAACGTATGGTTGCAACTTTTTTTTATTTTGATTTTCAGTTAATTGGAAAATTGTAAGGAAAGAAAAAATTAAAGCGTGCAATTTTTTTTTCGAAATGCAAAATTAAATAAAATATAGAAACCAAATAATTTTGCTGGCATTTTGGGTCATGTTCAATTCCAATATTTTAAATTTTAATTAATTTTTGTTTGCAAATAGAGAAGAAGAAAACAGCAAAGCACAAAAAAATGCAAAATAAAAACTTTTCGAAAATTTGTGTAATTAATTCAATGAACTGCCACATTCGGCAATTTTAGTCTTTGTTGAATTAGTTTATTTTATTTTTTGACCTTTGAAATATTTTATCAATTATATGGATTGAATATTATATATTATAATAGGTAAAAGAATTGCTAGGTACACAGAAAAAAACGTTTTTGTCACAATTTTTCGGGTAATTCGAACTATTTATATATAAACAAAGTTTTTACAGTCAAGCTGCATGTTTGGATTCTATCGGCAATAGCTGTAAATTCAAACTTAGTGTCTTAGCTTCGAATATTCTCGAGTTCATTCGAAAATTTAAGAAATAGAAAAGTAAAAGTAGTTCAAAACCGTCCACTATTTTTTTTTAATTCTAAGCGTTTTCTTTTCATAGTCATAACTAGAACCTTCAAATATTTCGCCAATTTTCGGAAAAACAACAATTTTCTGCGTTTTCTAGAATCGTCATATAAAATTTAAAAATTTTTGCCGTTTTACTGAATATCAATTTTTCATTTACTATATTTTTCTTGCTTACGCAATTGTTTCAATGATTTCAAATGGCACGCGCTGGCGCGTAGCATGCTTTGGTTTTCAAAATTCGTTTTTAAAATACTTACGCAATGATTATGCCGATATTCACCGGCACTTTGTAGTGTTATTGTAAATTTTATGAAAAATCGCGAATAACATAATTGTTCGTACAAAACGGTAGTTCGCGAATACAAATTCATTCGAAGTTCAATCAAAATTCAAATTATTATTTTTAGAAGGTATTGCCGAGCTACAACACACTCTACAGTAAAATCAATTAGATTTATCAAAGTACAATGAAAACAATCAAAGGTATCATCGGTAATCAATTATTTCATTGTCGACGAAACTACGAATTCACTCTCTGATTTCGACAGTACTGGCCAAACACATTTTTTCTATATTATGAAGGCTTTAATGCATATGAGCGAAAAATATAACATGGAATACCCAAAACGAACTGTTTTTTTTTCAACTTTTTTCTGTGTACATTGCAATGAAGCAAATGAAATGTCATAATCTGTCGTGGAAAAAAATGTTGATCCATAAAAAAAATAGTTCTTACCCAACACTTTAACATCCACCGAACGTTGACTTGTGTAGTTGTGTTTATTACGCGCTGTACATGTATAGGTACCCTGATCCGCAGTGCGTTGGACATTTTCGATGAGTAAGGTGCCGTTTTGAACACGCTGTCATATGTTGGTGGGTAAACGTACGCCATCTGTAGGTAATTAAATGATTTTTTAATTAAATATTGCGAATTTAATAATTATATTTGTCAAAACTACATGCCGCTTATCATACCTTTCTCTATAATAATGCTATCGATGGGATATCCTGCAACAGGACATTTAAGAAAAAACGTTTTGCCAGCTACAGCAGACAACTTGGGCATGGTGCGTACATAAGGCATACCTGCAAAAGTCAGCGAGTTACGTAAACTTCTGTCAAAATTTAATTTTTTACTTTGCTTTATTATTTATATCTCACCGTAAATATTTAAACGCGCTGTATGTGCAGTTTCTCCAGCGCGGGAAACAGCTTTACATTCGTACTCGCCGCCATCTTCCGACTTGACTGCTGATATGTTCACATGACTTATAACATCACCGAACATTGTGACATACTGCCCGATCATGAGACGATCATTCTGAAAACCAAATAAAAAATATATTTATTGAAAGTATATTCCCTGTCGTGAAACCTTTGATAGGTGTCATTTCTATTGTTATTAAGGCGGCTATATCTTAGGTGCGACTTGGTAAGCTACTATATGGTTACTTAATCAGGTCTGTCAATGTGCTGGCGTAAAGGAAACATTTGCTACCGGGTTCGCACGCTTTCTTAGGGGTCCGATAATACTTTCAGAGTTATATATGTTCTATTTTATTATGTTTGTGGTATTTATCCTAAGGGAAAATATTTCATCAAAAATTGTGGCCCAGACCTAGTAACACCAGATAAATATAAATAAACATTCCATGGATGGTGGGTCTGATGTGCCAATATTTTGTCTTGAATTTAAGACCCAATTGTTCGCTTCAAAAAAGGTGCTGCTCACTGTAAAGCTACAGCAAACAGAAAGTTGAGCGGAATGCAAGAAACTCCAGCAAATTATCATTAATGTTCCTTGGAAAAGACTGCGGAAGCTTTCGAATATGTGGTCCAATATCCCATGCAATGTTCATCGGAAAGGCTTTCACACCTTGAAAATATACCTTTTTCGGGAGCAGTTCTCTCTGACAAAACGAGTACGTTTAAGCGCGGTAAACATGCACAAGTGTTATCCGTGCCACAAATGAATATTTACATTTCCTTAAAAATCCAGATGTGTCTAAAGCAGTTTTGAATAGATGAAAAACCATTTGATGAATTTGTCACCGAAAATAGGGGTTGTTTTTGTATTCGGATGTTTCGCTCGAAGAGAAACGGAATATGATTGGGTACCTACAATACACAGAATCAATCGTAGTTTTGGAGGATGGTCGAAAATTCTCAGATTTAAAATTAATACTGAACAATAAGTTTTTTGTTGAAGGTTTGTAGACTAAATTGAAAAATTTTTGGCTCGGAAATCAAGGGTCGCAGCAACTTTTAGTTTTTGCCCCTTATCCTATAAATGGGCTATTTCCATACTAATTACACCAGTCTTAGAGGAGAGAAATGTTTTTTTTTTCATTTCAATTTTCAGATCTATGTCGAAGAACAAAACCTAATAAATTTTATAAAATGTTTCTCCTATGGCGCTGCTACATTTTCAGATGCACCCAATTTGGTTATTATATATGAAATATAAGCATTGCTACTATAAAATAAGTGAAATATTTTTACAGATAACTGCACGGTATTAAATAAAACTTTCTTTCTTTCTCTCTTAAAGTTTTAATACCAATCGTTAAGCCATTTAACAATAAATGGAGCTGATGTAGGGGGTTCTAAAAAAATATGTATTTTGTGAAGCCCTAATCTGAGTTTTAAATTGGGTACATATACGGTTTTCTCATTGCGGCTCTGCATAGTGGGGATGCCTGCATAATGACAAATCCCAAAGCTATTAGTGTGTATAAGAGCTCTGAGTGAGTGCGCTTGATACTACCACCCATCCACTCGGCCCGCTTGCAAGCCCCTTCAGCCCTTACGAATACAAATCACGAATCAAATCAATAGACCAAGCAAGCTAGGTGAGTGCTGCAGTCACAAACAAAATGTTTGCTTATTGAATTCGTCACCGAGTGACTTGTTGTCTTTTACTGCGTTTGTTTTTTTTGGCCAGCTAGGAATCCAAGCCCAAGGATTCTCATTTTATTGGTCGTTACTGCGGCCATTCCTACGACCCACCGATTGACACTTCTCTTGTCTAGATCGGATCAAATTTGGTTTCACCCATCATCACCCATCACTTTTTCTTAGACATCTCGTAATCCGAGCCCAAGGTCACTCATTTTATTGGCCATTTCTATGACCATTTTTAGGACACCATTCGATTGACACCACTTTCGTTCAAATTGGTCAAACTTTAGGTTCCCACACATATTTGGCCCAAAAATTTTTCCAAGCTCCTTATCAGTTTGTTGTTATTGTGTTGTATGTAGATCTGCATTCATCGCGTTTCCGCATGTTCGGTTTTGTGACTGATTTTTTTGGCTTGAACACCGAAATACATACGAGTCAGAGTGCAAACGAATCACAAGTCATGTCGTTTAATAGCTCTGAGTCATCAGCAGGCTCGCACAATGTCAATAGAACCAATGAAATTGACAGCACGTATGTACACTGATCGGCTGACAGAGCGAGTGCACTCACGCAGACCTCTAGTGTGTACAGGAAACCATTGGTTCTTAGTGGTGCAACATTGTCAGCTTTTATTTTTGCAAGAAACTTGAAGATATTTGGCATCTTGAAAAGGCGTGTTCGCACTTTCTATGGATAGGCGGATGTGGAGACAGCGAACCACTTTCCACCTGTCTGTCTTGCTTTTAATGTATACGATCAGTTATAGTATATCCAGTACTGTTGTGTTAAGAGATGAATTGTAGTCTACTTCGGTGTACACAAATTTGGTTTACATATGTAATGACCAAAAGAGACATGTACATACATATATAGATAACAGTGCAATAAATTCAAAGGTTTGAGTGATGCTATCTTGCGTCTGCTTGTGCGAATGTCCATTTAAAAATAACAAAAAAAAACAGAAACGTAGAACACTCTTGGTAAAATAGTTTAACTGTACCGCAAACGCATCATGTGCAAAGAGACAAATAAAAACAACAACAACAATAAAAAAAATAGTAAATGGAAAAACAACAGCAATAAACAAACAAAACAAACATTTCATATATTTGCTTCAATGACAATACAAACACCCAAAGTTCACGTTACACACATTTATACAAAAAATATACCTATGTTACATATACATGTACATACTAGGGTGTGTTTGTTAAAAATTTTGTCAACGGATTTTATTTTATTTTTGCCTATATCTAGGGCTTGAGGTTTAAAAGCAATTGTCACAAAATTTGAGCTTCCTAGATCAAACATGTGAACGGTGTGGACACCGATTTCGTGAAAAAAATTATCCTTAGGTGCCAAGGTATAGCATTTTTTTGTATTGGAAAGACCACTTCCTGGTGTCAAATCATGCCCATATTTTTCGTGTGGCTGAAAATGCGGAAAAAATGCACTTGAAAGTATTTTTTTTTTTTTAAAGTTTGCGATCCCATAGATATATGAGAGTCAGGCTTAAAGAAACTTTTCCCGAAATTTCAGCTTCCTTGAACAATCCTGCGAACGGCGCAACCAAAAAAAGGATGTCTACTTAAACTATTTTCATAAAACAAGTTCATAAATTCAATAAAAAATGAACTCAAAATAAAGACAAAATATTTTTCATTTTCCCCAAAAAAAAAACATTTTTAGGACCTGTTTCCGTCTGTACAATCTATTAATTATTGCTGACAACTCTTTGGCTTAATGTAAACTCTACACGAAATTTTATCAGAATCGTATGGGCCCCTCTATGAGCAGTCTGGATTGGTTTAGTTATGCAAAAAAATTCCCATGTTTGATACTAGGGAGATCCAAAATAAGTTACTACTGAATTTCTTTCACCACCTTATTTCAAAGTTTAATGATAAAACGTAGAATATCACTTGAAAAATTAAATCGGAAAATATTTAGAGGATACCAAAGTCAATTTTTAGCTTTTTCGACATAAAAACCGAAAACTTTCATGAATCGTCGGAGTTTAAGGAATAAAGGTTCTAACTTTGACTATAAAGCTGACGAATAAATATATCTAACCTTTCCTTTCTAAATTTGTCGACTAACGCACCATAAAAGGCTTAGGAGAGTTTGATTTTGTCATATTTTTTAAACATTCAAGCGGTGCTCTCTTTTTTTTTCAAGTAAATTTCGATTATAAAGGATAAAATGTAAGAAATTCAGCATACGATTTTTTTTTTGAATCTCCCTTATGCATTTGCATATACAGTGATGAATGTTTGTAGTACATACGTCTATGCTTATCGGCTCATAACGCATTTACAGACTTTGCAGTTTTACATTTTCAGTTCCAACGTCGTAAGGTGGATATGTCCCATGGAAGTAACGCAAAGCAACGTGATGTTGGTGTATGTCACTCGCTTATGCGGCAATAGCACATGTATATAGACCCCATGGAGTCTAAGCCGAGAAAAAATATTCATTCTGCCACTCTAGGTGGCTCTTGCTTTAAGCTTCTCAATTTTTTTTTGCAAACAATGTTGCCAGTTCTATAGATTTTTAAAAGAGCCTATCAAAGTTTTGAATTAAAAGTTATTTAATCTACATATGACGCTATGCGTCTTCTTAATACAATTTCTGGGTTGGATTGAAATTCATTAGCCACATTGAAGCTCCCTTATTTCGACAACGCTATTTGCTTGTAAATTTTGTTATCATGCAGCTGATGCTACCTACATACCCAGCATTTTGTATCAAGTTTTTGTGGTTTTGGTAAACTGACGCTGATTGACAACGTCAACATCAGCCAACTAAAAATACAAAGGCTGCAACTGCAACAATATCTAACAGAAGTAGCTCCACTATTGCCAGTGTCGGTGCCGATGCCACCAACCGTGCGGTGCATTTTCTGTGTTCAGATTCAGCTGCTGCCGCCTGAGACCTGCAGCCTGACGTTTCATCATCATTGCACTTGACGAATTTAATTTTTTTTTTGCTCCCTCATGTATGGCAACGGAATGCCGTTGCGACTGTCATTCACAAAATTCAGACACTGCTGGTAATATCAGCAGTAAAAGCCATGGCTTCATTACTCTTCGTAGTTGTTGCGTCGATTCCTGTAGTTGCATTTGTTAGTCTAGGGCCTGAGTGAATATGAGGGCGTGGTTTTATAAAAACTATCGCATTTCAGTGGCATATATTGTGTATGAAGTGTGCATATTATCCAAAGTAGGCGTGACACGGTACCAAATAAGCTATCTAATGCAATTCAGCATCAAGCTAGCTGACTCAGCAAAAAACTAATCATGCATTCCCCAAAATCGATGATATTTTTGATAATGCCGTGCACGATCTGTCGGTAGTCTCTTCTATTTATCAGCAGCTTCAATGTGTTAAGGACAAACTGTTTCTAAAGGCTGCCATATCTTAAAAGTACTAAAAGAAAAATACATAATAAATTGCTTTCAAAAGAACCTTGGAAGAACAGAACTGGAACTTTGAGGCATGCACTAACAGACAAGTGAGTACCCCTTAGTGAACCGCGTACTAAATTGGCTGATATATGTGGATACATAGGAGATTCTTTGACAGGGCGTTAGCAGATTAATTATATATTACTTCTGATAATGGGGAATCTTAAGTTGGAAGTGAGGGTGTATTTCTTGGACTCGCAAAAAAAAACACCCTATACCTTCATTAAGATTAAAAGTCTGCGTAAGTCCTAAATTTTAATTGAAAGGGTATTTCGTGCACCACGACGTGATGGTTGGTTTGACTATTAAAACCACATTAAATTTGGCAAAATTTACTCAAATAGATCTAGTTAGAGTAGCGTTTTAAAACTTATTCTTGTGTTGGAGGTACTACGCCCTCTTGCCGAAATTCGCTTACTTTTCTCCAGAGCTTACCTACGTTTATTTTTCATTTTACGAGAAATTTGATTGCACTACATCTCTCAATATAGCATCTAGAATGTGTTATTTGTATGGGCGGTGGGTGTGTCTGAAAACTGATATCGTCCATTTTCAATTCCAAAAGCCTTGCTTGAAGGTGTTGCCTGTGTACTTCATTTCAGTCAATTACATTGATTCGTTTTTCCGTTATAATGATTTTCACAGACACAACGGCAGGCAGACAGACACTTCGACTGACAAACGGATAGGCAGACGGAAAGAAACACAGACGGGCAAGAATTGACCGACTCAGGTGCTAACGCCGACCAAGAATATATGTGCACTTCTTTTCTTGCCACACCCCCTGGGTCGGCCACCATACAAATAGAAGTTGGAAAACTACTTGAGAGTACTTGAGTAACTTTTTTTAGCACCTTAAAAATAGCAAAAAATATGGTATCTCATAAATACGTCAGTTGATGTCCTATGAGATATCGTTGCAAGGGGCTTTAATCTGTAACGAATTTCTCGAAGTTTCGAATGTTTGGCATAACTCTTCATATTGCTGCTGAACAAATGTTCAAAACATGGTTTCTGGTGAAAATCCTCAAGATTTCACTCCAACTAGAAGGTGTTTTGCTTGCAATTGTAAAAATTTCTGGTGAATAATTGCGTAGCACTTTAATTTAATTTTTCTCTTCTTCCATTGATAGCAAATTTTATTTATTTGTTTTTCAAAACTTTTGTCTTAAACTCAGTTGTAAGAACTGAAATTGATTTAATGCCGCCCTTGATAACTTAAGCTCATAACTTAAAACACTCCAACATCAACGTCAAACTTCTGACAAGGATTCCCCAAAATAAATTTTGCATATCCTTGAAAGTTTTGCATAAGAATGGATGGCATCCAAGCACAAATAAATGTATGCATGTGCATACTTTTTGTTTGAAGGGATGGCTATATGTAATGTGAACCACAAAAGTGGGCTAGGGTGAAGATGTTCACTACGAAACAAAACTAAAGGGTATTTATGAAAAGGTGTATTTAGTAGGTCATGTATTTTTTTCCATGTATGTTTCTTACCAGTACTACTCAATAATTAGTAAGTTCTGATATAATTTGAAGGCTATATTGCACACTACGTAGTGAGATATTCCCAACAAACATATTTTAAGTTTTCAATCGCCCGCTATTACGTTGAAAGAGCTATGTCGGGCATATATCAACCTGTGGAACCTACTTTGCATAATTCTTGGCTCTCTATAATTTGGTCGACATCGCTTTTCTTGCCGCTTACATAAAGTCCACTGAGGACAATCTGTTAAGAAGCATGCCAGCCAATTTGACGCGACGTCAAATCCTCGTTTAATGATCGTTGGATCTATGCGTAGTTTTTGTGATCAAAAAATCTTGTGAGCTTTGAGTAAATTTCTATTAATGTTTCATTGCATTTAGTCAATTTTCAACGGTTCTTGCAGTATTAACCTTTTCATGATAAATAGCAAACTTTATTGAGTATGATTAATACCAGCGTTGTCATATTAAATGAACTTTTAACTATTTAATCCTTATTGGAAAAAAAATAACCCTGTAAAATCCACCCACTATTTAAGTGCTACAAAATATAATATGAGAAGCTAAAGCCACATATACATATATACTAGCTGTCCTGGACGATAGTTAGAGCGATGAGTTGATTTGGTAAAAGCCTGTGTATAAAAAAGTTCTGCTCATATAGGAAGAGTGGAACCACCCAGCTATATATACCAAGGAATTTAAATTTGACCGCAAAATTTATAAATATATGTGCCAACTTTCATTCGTTTGCGTTAAACAGCTGATGAGCCATAATGAATTCTAAACATCTCTTATGTGAAGTGCCACACCTATTTTTTTCAAACCAAATTATGTTAATACATTCCACAGACCATAAGAAACATGGGTACTAAATGCTATTCAGCTGTGTTACGTAGTACAAATAGTTTAAGTGTTTCTCTTATGAAAAGCGTTGCGCCGCCCATTTTTTTATTGGAATTCACTTTTGAAGGTACCTTTTATATGTGTGCCAAATCTCATTCCTCTGCGTCAAATAGTGGATGAGATTTGATGAATTCGATTTTTTCATGAAAATTCTATTAAAAAAATATTTTTTATGAGGGCCTCCCCATGAATGCAGCCCAAATAAAATTCTAACGGCCTAAGCTGTGCCTTTTAATATAAAAGCCAAGTGGCATACATAAGGTAATATGAATTAGAAATCGATTGATTTATATTGTTTTGTTGCAAACAATTGTAGAGGATCAAATTTATGTCACTTTAGAATGGCTATAACTTTTCAAGGAAACATCACTGATCACCACTTGAAAACAGATTTTAAAAAGCAAGAACGGTACTAAATAATGCTTTTGTTAAAAAAAAACTGAACAAATTGTTTTGAATCCTATACATGGCCTTGAAAGTATACAAAAAACATTAAGTTTTTTGTACTTAACCTCAAGTAATGCAGAATTCTGACATGATTGGTCAATTCTGAGGCGGTTTCAGCGCAAAAAATTACCTTGAAAAACGACCATCAGCAGCCCTACAACATTTATCACCTATTCATTCACATGCCTTTTTTATATATTCTTTCCATACAATTTACATGTAAAACTTACAGGCTTCGGCGCCACTTAATAAAATTGACGTAAGGAAATTTTTCTTCATGTCATAAACTTACTTCTTAATCAATAGCAACTTTAAAAATACAAAATAACGAAAATTTGAATCACGCTAGTATATATATATGGAATAGCATATCTGAAAACATATTTCGATTCCGGTTTTTGTTCCTTCGCTTCCTTATGATATTTTAAAAATGTTTACTCAAACAACTTAAAATAAATTTAGTGACATTCCAATGTCGAGAATTTTACAACCTGATGTAAAAAGTTGTTAATATTTTTCTTAGAAACTTATCACATTTACATTTTCTTGTGAATTCCACTCATGCTTTCTTTTCATAATATGAAGAAATCAAATGTTAATTTTGTAAGTTTTCATTCATGATATTAGTTTCAAAAGAAACTAAAGAGTAAAAATAACATAATACTAAGTCCAATTTCACATAGGTCAAGAAGTAGAAGAAGAGTTTTCCAATTTTCTACAATTTAAAACAAAATATAACACAACTTTGGAGTTATGACAGCACTGCGCTAGTGTCAATGTGTCAGCTTGCTTGGCAACTAATTTATTTCCACATGCATTACTTTTCAGAAAATGTCCAACCATATAAAACACGCAAGTGTTCATCACAAAAATGCCAAAATTTTGCATTGCAAATATGAAACTCACATTGGGCAACGGAAATCCATCCAAATTCCAGACAATTTTTGGTGTTGGATTGCCAGTGGCGCTGCATTTTAGAGAGACGGATGGCCCCGGTTGCATGGTTTGCTCAATAAATTTGTAGATGAGTTGTGGTGCAACTTCTGTTGAACGAAAGAAAAAAGGAAGGATAGAAAGCATTAAATCATGGCATGCACAGAAACACAATCCACACTCACCTCCCAGTCGCAGCTCAGCTGTAGCTTGCGTTGATTCATGGTCATTCTTTACAAAGCACTGATACATTCCCTTATCCTCTTTTGTTATCGATGTGATGCGAATGTGTTCCTTGGAGAGTAAACGTACCCGCGAGCCTGAACGCAATGGCTGACCATCTTTTAACCAATTTATGCTCTGCTTCGGGAAACCGGAAATGCTACAAATCTAAAATGTGAAATGACAGCAAATGCAGGAATGGATAAAGAAAAGTGAAACACAAAAAAAGTTAGAGCAAAATACGTAACTGTTGTAAATGGTCATGTGTGCTCGTGAACAAGAAATATACAGAAACAAAATGTGCATACAATTTTAAATTCCTTAACCCTAGAAAGCTTTTTTTTGCCGATTCAATGAAGAGATTATATTAGCTTTCGAGATATGTCGAAACAAAATATACATCGCTTCAACGAATGACTAACCTTTCATTGGTATTTTAATAACGATAGCACTCCAGGGTTAGCTACAATATAAGTACAAGTGTCTTATTTTCGCTAGGGTGTAACGATAAAAATTCAAACTCAGCTTAACCTGGTAATATTGATTTAAGATTTAAGATTTCGTTTAATATTTGATGGATATCATATTTGGTTATTGGGCAACTTTCAATCAAATGCAGAAATGCGTCTGAATACCCACAAATAATTTATGTATCAGTATGTAACATAACGTTATCCTCAGGGTTCTGTTTTATCTCCAACCATCTTTCTGGTTTTTATTGAAGACCTGCTGCCATCGATAACCTACCCATCCATTCCTTTGTGAACGACATAATTTGTAATTCATATTGCTTCAAAAAGCGCCCACGCTCTGTCGAGGTTGACAGTGAAAGGCGGCATATGAATGACACACTCCCTTACGACCTCGATACAATCTCCGAGTGGGAGCGTGTTAGCCGAGTCAATTTTAATGCTATTAAAACCCAGTGCTGTCTGTTGTCTCACAGGCGAATGAATTACTTCTCCCCTTCCCTTAATATGTCTGGCTTAGATATTACGAGGTCAAAATTTCTTGACGTTTTGAGCATATCGGTTAAATCGGACCTGAGGTCAAAGCGGCAAGTTTTTTGGTTTTCTGAAACGGTGTAAGAAATACTTCACTCCAGTTGACCTTCGGGCTGTTTCTTTCAATTATATTACACCCAAACTTGAGTACAATTCATATATTTGGGGCGGGGCTCTAAAAACAACTTTGGAGCTGCTAGATCGAGCTTAGCGACGTACAATAAAACTAATAGGTGATGAGGCTGTTGTCTCCTCTATTGATTGCTCTCATCACCGGCGTGACATGGGTTGTTTAACCTTTTTCCATAGATACTAAAATGGGATGAGCTCTAGAGAGATAAGTGAACAGGCCCCATAAGTTCAGATTTTCTCTCGTATCACTCGAGCGTCTAATCAGGCCCATCCCTTCTGCGTCACGCCGGTGCTCGTGATAGTTCGTTTTTAGCCGCACGATTTAGTTGTGGAACAGTCTGCCGAGAGTCTTCTCTTACAGCTGTGCCCTCGGTAAATTCAAGATGAATGTTCACCGACACTACTCGATCTGTTCCCTTCCCTCTGACCTTCTTTACTTAAAGCTACTGTGCATTGCATTTAAAAAACAAAAAATATTCAGAAGTTCCAACTAAAATGTTTCAACTCTAAGGTAGGGCTCTGTACTAGATATAATATCAACTGAAGAGCTAGGTAGTTTTTTTGTCTCAGGATTAAGGTCTGAGGCCGCAACAGTAGAACAGCCTTTGACGAAAAAAACACCAACGTTCAAACCTTTAGTTAAAAATGAATGGGAACCTAGATGACTTCAACGAATTGCGTAGTAATGGAACTTATTTCGTTTATATAAAAGTCCAGATCGTAAAAATAAGAGACTGCGTGTAAGTCCTCTAGAAGTGCTGCCCAGTAGTAACAGAGTTGCCTTATTGATACTTCTTTAAACGGTGTGTGAAAATAGTTTTGTCTTGCGATTCGCCAATAAGTGGTGATTCTGGAGGTAAAGGAACTTTCGTGGTATTGGCGTTTAAGACTTAGTCCACAATCTTTGGAACCAACCGAACGTAAATAAAAGCTATTAAGGAAAGCAATGAGTATGAGCATTATGAATATTTACTTCTTTTCTTTAATTCTTCTTTCATCGCAAAATGAAACCAGGAATATGTAATTTGTCCTGTTGGATCAATGAATAAAAATTCAAAATTATTATGAAACTTCCAATAATTATTTGTTTCCATTCATTGTCGAGTCGATTTCTTTTTTAGCTTCTGCAAAAGCTTCAATTCATTTTCAATGCACCCTATTTTCTACTCACCAAATCTGCTGATTTGCCCAAATTCACCGTCTGCACAGTGGGTTGTATACTCGCCGTTAGCGGTGAGGTGACAGACATCTGCACCTCAAGTGTCTCACTACCCTCTGAGTTTGTGGCCAAGCAATAGAAAGCACCGCTGTCGGATTTTTCGACAGCAGTTATGATAAAGGTGCCATCCTTGATTTTAGCGCGTCCTTTGGCCAGCAAATGTTGGATGGACTCTTCGTTGTTGGGTCGTTTCGTATGCCATCTGTGAAGTGAAACGTAAAAAATCGTAATAATCAGTACAGAAATAGAAATACGAACAAAAAAATGAAAAAGTAGAAAAGATGGAAAATGCTGTTGTTGGACTTTGCAAGAAAAAGTTGAAATGAGAAACGCAGTGTTGCAAGAAATTTAAATGGAATAAATTATTCTGATACAATTCCTGCTGAGCTACTTTTTTCGTTTGACATTCAAATTGAGCTTGTTTGTGGTGGTTTTACAACTAAGTTTGCTCAGCGTAAGCGTTTCAACCATCGAATGGAATTAGAATTTCAGATATTGCAATTGAATTGGATTTGAAAAATAAAGAGCATGAGTTACTAAAGAGAAGCATTAATCTTCTGTGTGTATTTGTATTCAGTTTTTGTTTCTAAGACAACGATAGTTTTACAATTGCAGCATTGCCAATACTTAAATTCAATATTTTCAAAATGCTCCCAGAACGCTTCAACATCGATGCATTCATCTGAGTTTGAATGACTACCAAGTTGCCAGCTAAGCTTGTAATGTTTATTATGTGTTTGGTATTGCCTTAGTGGCTTTTTCCGGCAGCGGTATAGAATGTAGAGTATGTCCAACATCCAAGCATTAAAATTCCATTGTATACCTTTAGGCGTAGAAGTGAACAAGTTTTCCCTGAAGACCTAGTTTCTCCTTAACAAAAAAATGATATGTTCTTGCCATAAGATGATTTTATTTTTATTTAGCGTGAAAGTTTTTTTTTTCTGTTTGCTTTTAATACAAAAATTTTTTTGGATCAAAACTACAAGAAATCTTTTAATTTTATTTTTTATTTTATGTGACCGTTTGCTAGTCGGCGTGCCGCTTAATATACGTATTGTAAGAGCTGCTGTTCTGTGCTGTGCGCCGTGCACGATGGGCTGGTGTGAAGGAGGATGGAGGATGGAGGATGTAGATACATACATCTATGACTGTCTTCCTACGCTACCAAAAGTCACGGATGACATGCGTCTAATTATTACAAAAGAGGCAGCACATGATGACCCATGAGCTGAGTGAAGAATAAGGGAAGCTGAATTCGCAGTCTATTTTCTACTTTATACATTTTATTAAATTCGTAACAGAAGTGTGGGAATGAGGTTAACCATTATTTTTTTTTACTAAAGTAATTTTAATTATTGTGGCGCAACGCTAAGAACGAAAGTGATTCTGAACTTTTCAAAATATGGAACCTTTCAGAAACCTTTCAGAAACACTTCAGAAATATTTCATATGAAACATTACATTTGTAGAACATGAAAGAGATTTCTCTAACGTTCCTCTTCCAATAGTTTCTGGAATATTACGTTTTTTTTCTGGAACTGTCTGAAACGTTACGTATGAAGCAAAATACATGAACACATCAAATGAATTTAATTATTTAAAAATTTCAGGGTAAATCTAACTTTTAAGAAATGAGGCGGGAGGGAAGTGTCACCAAATTTAAAAAGAAATATCTCACGTTATTAATGTACGTCCCCTTACATCTATCATTTGATAACAAATGGGAGCTTTTGTAAATCAAATGTTAAAATGTGCGCTTTTTATGTGCGTTTAAGTTTGCGTCGTGAAAAGAACCACCAGTAAACTATCCTTCACTGTTTTTTCTTCGTAAAATAATAAGCTCAATAAATTTTCTTAGTCTTTAGAATGGATTTTCGTGAAGTTTGACCTAAACCCTTTCGCATCTGCTGCGATTATACAACAAAGCCCAATTTGAGATTGAAGAATGTACTATAACATGAATCTGTAACATCTTTTCGCTTGTCTGCCATGAAACCGTTACAGCGAGTAGGTCATACCAAGTAAAGAACTTTTTGCCAATTGCGCATGATATTTTATTTAATGTAGTCTTTATTTTTGTGTTCTAGTGAAAATTAAATGAAAACAAACAATAATTAAGAAATTGTGAAACAAAAATCAATTTAGCGCGGACATTTTATGACCAGATTATTATCATAAGGTAAGGTTTTATCCATCTTTTTCTCCAATGGGATATAGTCCCAATAAAATTTTTAAGTGGGTTATATTTGTCTCAATATAGCGATGGAAATATCGGTAAAATATGTTTTGCAGTTGGCAAGAAAAAGGTCGATAAATCAAATGATAAAGATACTGTCGAAGTACAGCGATGATGGCGGCTTCGATGACTGCGACTTTATGCATCTGAATAAAGCTTTGAGCCGTCAGGTGACAAAAATCAATTCAATATAACCGTTTCCAACAATGACAGTGAAGATGATGAATCTAAAAATGAGCTTAGAACTCCTGGCGTTGCTGTTACTCCTAGTGCTGTTGCTATACCTAGTACTATTTGCCAATAGTAAATAGTTCATAGTTAACGCGTATATATTAAACATATATGGAGCTACATAGCCGCAAGATATATTTGGTTAAATTTTTTAGTTCCTTTGGCTGAAGCGCTTATATGTTAGCGGAGGGAGTCAAGAAAAAATGACCAAAGACTCGTCAAACTGGTGGAAGACCCTCTATGCGGCCGAAAGCATTGCTCTTGAGTATTGGTGATAATTTTCCTATAGAAAGCATTTCGCGTCGTCGTTGTGTGCGATGCACGTCCCTACGGAAGGAAAATAGAATTAATTTCTTTATCTCTGGTTGCTACCCAAGTTTTGCACCTTATCATAAATAAAATAAAATAATTTGAAATTGATAAAATAAATTTTCACTTATTTCTCTATATTGGGTGCTTATTTCCCATCATAAAACCTTATTGGGACATTATATCCTAGGATAAAAGCAAGGACATTTCAGGTATGCCAAAAATATTTTTTGTATATCTTATTTAGCAATTTGGTAGCAGTTTTGAAACAAACCCAACCAATTTTGAGAAAAAAATCAGGGGCGAAAAGCTTAAATAAATTTTTAGCTTGCACTATATCCATCGATCGTTGCCTTTAATAACACGGAAATAATAATTGTTCCTGCTGATACTCAGTTCGTGCAACATCAATTCATATTCTTAAACTTATTTTCTAAGGTTAAAGCAAATATGGCAATTTTGAAGAACTTTCATAAGAGAAATCTCACTATACTTGACATCCCACAAACAAAAAATTTTGGTGAAGCTTAGAGCTTTAGATTGTTGAACATATGATTTGTGTTGGCACCACGAAAAAAAAACCCTCCAATCTTTGCTTAGAACTAAGCAAAATATTGATAATTATACTATAAAAAGTTTATGCCCTGGAACTGAGTGTAGATTTACATTTTACCGCCTCAATGTTGACTGCTACTGGAAAATGTTCAGTCGAGGTTAGAGACTCGTATAACTTAAGCTTTTTATATCGATTATCAAAAAAATGTTTGACTTTGTGGCGTGTTTTCTTTTCCAATGTTTTCAAAATTGATGAGCAATTCAATACTCACTTTTTAATATTTCAATCAAAGCCATTTAAAGGCAACTAACTTCAAATCGTAGACTCTTGCAAGTATTCGAGTATGAAAGCATTTGAGAGCACTTGGATAAACACAATATATCTTCAAAATCGAAACGTCTGGTTTTGAAAGTATGCAGTTAAGAGTTGGCTTTATGACCGAAGCTTTAAGGTAAGGAGGTATCTATTCCAACTAGCAATTTTGATAGACGGTTCGTAGTTTGGCAACATCGTTTATGATGAAATAAAGTGTCCCCCCCCCCCCCCAGATCTTTTTCAATAGCGGCATTTTTTCAGTAATTTTTGTAAAGCGAACACTGATGCAATTTGTTTTACCCAAAATTATAATTAAAATTTCTTTAACACATAAATTACAAAGAAAAAATTGTGTTAAACGCAATTTTCAGTGTCATTAAGTTCAACCTCCGTAGATTAAGTGCTCGTGCAACATAACGCAAGAGTGACGCGCAATTTGTGACGCTCCGTCTTTTTCATAGCAACGTGGTGGTAGAACGCAAGTTTAAAATAATTGCGACGCAGCACACAACGGTGACTACATCGAGAATGACGGTAACTTAAATATTTTCTTTTTAAAAGAAAAAAAAGAGCAGAAAACTCACGAGCTAACGATTTTACACACAAGCCATAAGAAATGAGAGCTTCTGGCTGCAAAGATGTAAGGATACAGGTGGATGCAAAAATACAACTCGCAGTCACAGCGCACGTTTGCTTTTTAGTATAAAATAGTGACACAGTCTCTTAATTTGATGCCATAAATACTCAATCATTTGACTTGATACTTCAACTTTGACAAGCAGCCACTATATTTTTGAATAATGAATACTATTTGGCAAAGAAATCAAAGAAATGTTCTATAAAACTTATTAGGTTACTTAGTTGTAAGGTCTTTCTTGAGAAAAATATTGCGAAGGGTACTTGCAACTCTATGCAATCCCAGATTGCATTATACGTGCTGTATCATGAAGTGAATGTAAGTTGTATTGGCTCAAATTTCTTCGACTATATTTGCTTGAACATATCATCCGAAAGGAAATCATCAACTAAGCTCAGAAAAGCTATAGGCTTTGAGACAAAAAACAACTGTAAATCAGATAATTTGTTAAACGAGATCACCGGTAATTGAAGAAAATGGAAGACGGAAACAGGATCGGCTCTGGTCTTTTGGGTTGCCACTCTTTCTAGAAAGTACTATGCATAATAGTGTAAAAATCAAATACTTCGGCTCCTTCTAAATTCAAATACTGCTGAACAGTTGCATTGTGTTAACTCAGTATTCAAATAAGTTTGCATACTAAAGTAAAGTAAAAAATTAAATTGAATAAAAAGTTCGAGAAAGTTTTAAATGACATCTATGTGTGCAATTCAGTCCAAAGATGTTTCACATCCCGAAATAAAACCAATATAGTCTAAAATCGCCTTACACTAAAGCCTTCATAAGAAACATGCGGAAATCATATTGTCAACTCCAATGATATATGGAGTTGAACATAAGAACTGTTTCGAAGAAATATACTTAGTAGCTGCTCGTTTCGCTCGCCAACCCCACGCCACCGTATACTTCGCTTCGCTCCTGGGCTCTGGCGCTTGTTTCTGCGAATTTTATGTTTTCTTTTTTATATATGACAACTGAAAGCGCAACCTTTCTTTAACAAAGGTATGGAAAGTCTTTAAAACTTTCTTTAACTTCTTAAAAGTATGCAAATGCTCTTTTGTTTTCTCTTTATTTTTATTTTATTTTGTTCTTTTATGATTCTTCTTTCCTTATAACCCAGTGATGGCATTTGGGTTTTGTGAAAATGTACTGAATCGAGACTTGAAATGCACTTTTTAGAGGCGGAATGTACTTTTTTGTCTTGAACACCCAATTTTGCTAAAATTTAGAAATGAAATGGCTTAAAACATAGATGCTCTCTTTTGGCTTTATAAAAACCTTAGCAAAATGAGATATATTTTACAGTAAATTACAAAATGTCCACCTAAAATTGCGATTTACTATCTCTAACTATGTAATTTATTTTCATTTACCAAAAAAAAGAAGCTAATTATTATAAAATATCCAAATGTACCGAAAATGTACTGAAAATGTGTTGAAAATTGGACAATGATACCGAGTGTACTAAAAACTTGTCGAATGTACTGTCGACGATTTTTCACGACGCAAATGTACCGAAAAAAGTACAAATGTACCGAAAATGGCATCACTGTTACACGCATATATTCTGACGCTGGATACTATTTTATATACAAGACCTTTCTTCTGTTTTTGAATTTTCTTACGGCTCGGCGATTCATTTTCTTCATGGGACAGCCATGAATTTTTGCGGACCACTCTAATATTCCTACAAAAACTGAAATGTGAATGCTTTCCTTACTTTCATTTCAACTCATTATAACATTTATAAAATTTGGTATACTAGATACGACCTTTAATATGGGTTATAGACTTTTATGGAAAATCCACATTATTTTTTTACGACCACCCTGATGTATACATATTATGATAAGTTTTATTGTATAAACGCATGCTTGCCGTATTACTGTATTACTTTGGAAGAAAAGATATCGGAGGCTGCAGAAGAGTTCAAGCATCCTCTACCGAACAGTTTACCTACAGATCTATGCGAGCCGCTTAGGTTTGAAGCGCTCATAATGAGAAAGTATCGATATCAATAAAAATAATACGATATTTTCTCCCTATATGCTAATAAAGAAAAGAAAAAAAAGGATTTAATATACTCGCACATACGTCGTAGCACCATAAAGCAACATTGCAACACATGCCCCTAACTCGTTCCGTTTGTCACACAACAGACTGGAAGAAACAGCAAAAAGCAGAAAATCATCAAGCAAAAATATCAGAAAGCAAAAAGAGCTTAATAAAGACTGAAAATGGGTAGAAAAGTGACGAAACCGCTTCCATGTAAAAATCAACAAAAACTAAAGTTGAGAAAAAAATGTAAGGAAGTAAAAAAGTGCCAACGGTATGTGGTAGTAGAAAAAGTGGGCAGAAAGGAGCCAACAACAGCAACAGCAACAGCAACAGCATCTCCACAACTCAGTTGATACGCTCGAGTGCATTGACATGCATCATTTGAATATACTCGTACACGACAACGTCACTCATTGGAAAAAGGCAACATGAAAAGCTCAAGGATATGCGAGAAAAGGGAGGTAACAGCAGTAGCAACGGCAGCTAAATTGTATAACAGAATTTTGGAGCAAGTAATGAGAATTAGTCAAAACAATGTGGGAGGAGCTGGTGTTAGTACGGTACATACACGCTTATAGTATTTACATGTATATATGCTTTCATCATAAAATGAGGTTATTGCAACCTACAACCCCGTATTCCTTTTCAATTAACAAACGATTTTTTTTAATGGATATTATTTATGGCATAGCTATGGCGAATACATTTTATCATTACAATACACGAACAACAAAATATAATCAAACTTTTTTATTGAAGAATTCAATACATTATTTGTTATAAAAATCAACAACAAACAAAAAATAAGAAAGTTAATTAAGATAGAGTTCCAAGGACTTAACTGTAAGACAAAAACAAATCTCAAATTATTATTTCTCATAAATAGCATAGGAAAAGAAAGTCCCAACCACTTAACTTTGCTCTCAAGGAGAAGGAGCTCTGAAAGTTAGCTATTCATAAATGTGAGGGATATGCCAAAAATTGGCGTTAACGTGAAAAAGTATTGAAAATAAAGTTCTCGCCTTAAAATTCTGCACCACGAAATTATTGCTTTATCGTTTACTCATAGTTTGAATAATATTAACAAAATTTAGCCAAAAAAGTTTTTAGAACTCGATGGTCTAACTCATACTTGAAGAAAACATTTTTGAATCTTGGTTTAGGTTTAATAATGAAATGAAATAAAACAGTTCTATAAGCTCAAGAGAGTTGACAAAATGGATATAGAGGGTCTTTCCTTGAGCACGATAGTCTGAAAAATTGAAATAAGATAAAAGTTATGAATAGTCAACAAGATTTATTTTTATTTTGTAGAATGTTCCTATGCATTACATTTTGAAAAATTCTTCATTCATATGAACACCATGGCTACGTGTAACAAAATCGTTTCGATCACCAAATTCTTGCATTCTTTTTTACTGGATTTGGACAAATTTCATGGTATGCATCAAAGGCTCGTGGCTTATCAGCATAAGCCAATTGCCGTACTCCCAAAAAAATTGTCTAAAGATGTTAAGTCACACGACCTTGGCGGCAAATTAACTTTGTCATCGCTAAAAAGCTATGTGAATTTTGAGTGAAACTTTAGTGAATTCAATAGATTTGTAAAATTTGTAAACCTTGTTTATTTGTTAAGATATCCATGATTATTTGTGTGTCTGATATAAAAAAAAAAAAATTTCTGACATGTGTCAGACATTCCTATCGAACGCTGTACCTATTAAAAAATCTACCAAACCCACTGTAGAGCCCTATATTTGTAAAACTATAGTTTTTTTCTTGGGAGGTTTAGTGATAGTCGATGTATATATCTGAGACAAAATGAAATTTATTCAGTGCCAGTTCCCCAACAAGGTAAAGCATGGTGCAATAACAACTTTTCAAATAATTTTCTGCGTTATTTTATTTTGTATATCTGGACTCATACTATATGAACGTTCTATTCTTCGGATAATCAGAACAAATCTCTTTAAATCCACATCCTCGAAATCAATTCGAAAATGCAAAAGTGCGCGAAATTTTCCATTGTTCAATTGTGTGTTCGTCACTTTATAAGTCGTATTAAGAAGAACTTAAGTTTTCAGAACATGGTTTTAAATGCATAATATCAAATATCTTATCTTCAAAATGGCCCAGGACGATAAACTATAATATAGAATATGTACAATATAGGATCGTTTTCCGATACTTGAAGGAAATTTTTCGCAAAATTGTAACTAGAAATTGTCAACTTTGATATAAAAGATAGGTGCTGGGGCGACCTTAGCTGTATGTCTTAACTGCTTGTCCAAAATTCCGATTAACTGGACTCACGATTCGATTGCACCGCAATTGCGACTGAAACAAAGTAATCAATAGAAAGGAATCTCAGTGTTAGAAGCCGCAAAACGATAAATAACCTTAAGATGAACTGTTTTGGAGTGGCAACTCAATTGTAGATATAATGACATATTCAAGATAGGGTAGTGATTCGCGAACTTAATAAAACGCAATTAAAATTTTATTTTAAGGATCATCACAATATCCGAGCACAAAATAAAACTTTTTTAGAATATAAAATATGATCACTTTTGTTCTTGCAGATGTCTACCAGTGTGATTATCTGAGGAATGTAGGCTAAAAATCAATTTAAATAGGTTCCAGGCAGAAACCTTTAAAATGGTTAAAAATATGAGTTTTTAAAGTGAAGCAGCAAGAGCTCTGTTAAGAATATAGCAACCGATGCCACCCAATCCGAAGAACAAATTTGAAATGGTTGTGAAAAAGCTATAACGACGTTCCACAATACTTGTTAAACTTTTATTCGTTTAAAATTCATCCCCAGAATTAACTTCAATGGTCTTGTTGGCCTTCACTGCAGCACTTGTAAATATTTGTTTTTTGTTGTATTCTTAAGCCAAAACTTAAGAGTTTACATTATGTGACGCATTTGATAGAGGGTCTATTCTCCCTTCCCAAATGAAAAAGTTTCAAAAACTTCTCAGTCAGTTTGTTGCAGTTGCTGGTTGTGTTGTTGATGATATTGCCTTAGATTTACTTAAATAGTTGTTTGCTCTAACTGTCTGCAACTGCATTTTGTCTCTTTGAAATATGTCCAGCGATTCTGTAAGTGATCTCAGAATGCAGCAAAGCTTTTTTTTACAAAATTAAGCTTTGTTTTTTTTTATGGAATTGCTTACATTTGCTAAATAAAAATAAACGTTTTCTCAAGTGGCATTTTAATGGCTAAAGTTAGATGCAGCATTTGTTGCATTTTAAAGTTTTTTATAAATGTTTAAAAATGCACTACAAGACACCTACACGCATACATATGAATAAAGTGAAAACTTTTTATACACTTTGCCAAAAAAGAGTCAAATCTAAATCATCTAAAGAAGTAACAAAATATATATGTTTGTATTTTCTGAAGTATTTCGAAAAGATTTTAGATTCTTTGGTAGCTCATTTGCCCTTAGATGACCATATTATAATAGTCAGACATTGCCAACTAAAAGAGTATTTATCTCGTCAAAATAAATTTATAGCAAAATCTCCGAATTGATCAGTTATACATTGACACTGAGCACAGAATTTGTACAGCTCATTATTCAGTAAACTCAGTGAAGTGATCAATAATGTGAGAGGAGGTGTAGTAGCATCGGGTTTTCCAATGAGAGCGCTTGACCTTTGCAATTGAAAGAAGCAAAGTTGTCAGTGGGATATGGCGGAAATCTTTATTGCTGACTAAAATATATCCAAGCTTTTTCGTTTTAAAGGTAACATCATCCAAATGAACTTCCGGAACCGTTTGCGGGACTTGGTCCAGTTGTCAGCTTCGAAAGACTTAATTTTAGCACAGGCAGTGACACAGGGGGGAGGTGGTCAAAATTGTAAAACAACAGCGTTAAATAACATAAAAACAGAATATTATCATTACAAAGTTTTTTGCATCAAATAGAAAAATCGCTAACTCAATACATCATTTGAGTACTCAAGAGCGATAAGAATGATTTAACGCAAATTAAGCTACTTAGTTTTCACATTATAACAGATTTAATTTTATCATTTGATAAACTCGAAATAATATCAGTTATATAATTCTCAAGCGGAAATTCAAAAATTAGGAACTAAACATTTATTTTGTTCCATCAAAATAAAGTTTATTTATTTTATGCACAATAGAGATATGAATAAAAAGTTAGGTAAGTGACTAGATAAGGGGACCGTCCATCGGAGGGAGTGTTGATGATGTTGGACAACAATGAAAAGCGTTTTGAGGCGGTAGCAGAAAGATGCGTGAGCATGGGGTGGAATTAAAAATTACGGAGGAAATCAAATTTGTTTCGCTTAAAATATTTTGGCAAATACAATAGAAGGGATAACTTGGGATGTCATTGTATTGAAAAATGTTCACTCCCATCCCCTGACCCTTCTAACCATCAAAATAGCATCATCCGACATCCCTTCACCTCTTCACCCACCTCCGACCGACGGAGGTAATTAAGCACTCGGTTAATTATGAAGCACTATTTAATTCATATGACTTCCTCGGCTTTGGCCTCGACAATGAAGTTCAGTACGTTTTCGACTGTAAAGAGTTCTATTTGACCAATGGCTGCAACTATTTCGTCCTGGAGAGCCTCAATCGTTACTAGATAGTTAGCATAACACTTTCCTTAACAGCTCTCCAAAAATTGTAGATCATCAGAGTCTAATCTAGGCTGCGCAGTGGCCAATGCACATCACCAAAACGGGTAATAACGCCATTTTCAAACATTCCATGCAAAAGTCAATAGTGACGACCATCCTGTTGAAAACAAATGTTTTTGAAGTTCATATCTTTGAAAATAGGCCATAAAAAATCAATTGCACGGTAGCGCCCACCATCAACTTCAAAGAAAGATCGCCCAATGATACCGGCGACCCAGAAACTGCACCTAACAGTTACTCGATAAGGGTGCGTTAGCTTCTCAACAATCATGTGTGGACTTTTTGTGCCCCAAGTGTGACAATTTCGCCTATTTACGTTACCACCGCCATGAAAATGAGTAACTTAATTTTCGTACAGTTTCGGTAGAAGATTCATCATCTTGGAAGTGAATTTTCGACCTTAACCCATTTTCTTAACCGGAGATATAAATCTAATTTTCTATCATAATACGAATGACATTAGAGTTGCCTCTATCAAAGAAATCAATAGTTCAAATTGCAAGCGCTAGATAGACTCTCCTGTATAAGCAATTAATTTTTAAGTAGTTAAAAAAATCACAAGGAAGTAGAAAGGACTTCAATTGGGGGCACTCCGAAGTATTCAGTACAACGTGACAAAAAGAAAAACTGCACTCCAAAAAGAAGTACGATTGGTTACGTTAGAGATGCCATAAGATGTAACCACGGCCGAAGTTCACTCACTTATCCCATCCTTCACGCAGAATTACCGTGGTTAACGATGCCAGTGATTAACATAATTAAGGACGAAAACCTCGCAGTCGATATAAGTATTCCTTAAAAACAATATTTTGTGGCTAACATATGAAGAAATCTATAATTTTCTGGTATGTAACGTTTTTATTTTTCAAAATGGTATCATATCATACATGATATTGCATTACACTTAAAAATGTAACCATAAAAAAGGTTGCAAATCTAATTTCGTAACTTTTAAAATACACCGAGCATGCATGAGGTTTCATGACATGCAAGTTACTCCCTCTTTAACCCGCTTAATTTATTTGAACCGAAACTGAACAAAGTTGAACTGAACAACATGAGAAAACAAATTACCATAAAATGCCAATACTTCTGTCGGATTTCCGAAGCCAAAAGCAATTTTATTCAAGTGGAGGTGGTTTTGGCAAGATCGCTACTGAACTATTGTAATGGTATTTGTGAAGGTATGTGAATGTGTAAATTCGTTTGTGCAAATGTTGAATATTACTTGTGGCGCATTCAGCAGTAGTGCTGTGTTCAACTTACGATGACGTAACGAGCTTTATTTTATTTATTTTTTGGATTGTTTCGACTGATGGTGCAGTGACGATGACGCTGACAACATTGATGTTGATGAAGCAGCAACCATTTTTGTTGTTGCTCTTGCACCAGACAAAGATTGATGATTATTGCTGCAATTGTTAGAACTTTGGCGAATAGAACAGCAACTGCAGTAGCAATGGCAACAAAACCAACATGAACGTTTTGAAAGTGCTATACAACAGCAATAGAACAATATGAGTGTTTCAGGCACATTCTCTAATAAAACGAAAACTAAAATTCGTTAGGGATTCCAGTAGAGAAAGCTTTTGTGGCGTGCTTCGTTATTACCAAACCACTTTTTCGTAAGATTGTTGCAGTTGCTGAATTCCCCTGCCAAAATATTGAAAGGTAGGAAAAATCGAGTATTTTGTCATAAAACCAATCACGCGATTAGTTCATGGGGTTCATATTTATATTTACATAATTAGTGCTTCACCGATACGAGAAAGATACCAAAATTATCGTATCGTGCTTATCGTACTCACTCTAGTACGAGAAATGTTTGATCTGTGTCGTTCTCGCCTCGTTATCGACGATATATCTCGGTTATTCTCGTTTATACTAACGGAACCAGCGGCTTTCCCACGCACTGTCCGTTGTATACCACCGTCTACATTTTACACAGTCCTTACTGCAGACAATTGGGTCCACATACGAAGTTTCACAACTTAATATAAGTTCCAAAAATAGCCATGTAAGGATTTTTGTTCAATGGCGTGAACTATGTCCCCATTATCCAACCCGTATCAGCTTTCACAACTGTAGCTGCAATAGATGCTAAAATATAGCGTTTTAAGTGTTTTTGCTCTACAAGGGTACCATGACTCTTTGTCGAACCTCGTCTAGATTTTATGGGGTACTTAACGTAGACAATATACATCCTGGCACCGAATTTAAAAACGCCTGCTACCGTAGGTGCTAAGATGCGTTTCAAGTGTTTTTGTATTATGAAAATTCTGGCTGAATCTCGTTCTCGGTGAGAATCTCTCTCCTCAGTCTTAGTTTGAGTTTGAGGGAACAACCAGAAAGCCAAACAGAGTCACATCAGGGAATTCGCTGCTTGGTCTATGAAATTCGCTGATTTGTTTATTAGTATGTTAAGCAACCAGTTAGCTATTTTTTATTTAGTATTATTTGAATCTACACCAAGCGTCCTCGATCCACTTATCTTTACAATTCCTCTACGTTCACTAGCTGTTGGGCTTGGGGGCTGTTTCTGATATGCAGTAAAGTATGTAGAAATCATCGATAGGACTAAGATCGAACTTTCTCTTAATACGACTTCTTTTTCTTTTTTCATAGCCGAAATTGCTACTGCAGCAGCAAAGGTTTTAGTGGAGGTGAAATAGAAGAGACATGATTAATATTGAAAAACTGATCCGCCATTTATGATTTTTTTCTCCTCGTGATCCGATACGTTTCAAGAGTAGGAGATATTTTTTTTGTGAGGTCAAAGGTGAAGGTGGTAATAGAGCTCTACGAAGATCATCCGAGCAGGTCTTCATTTCTCTCAAGCTGATCTGATTTAGTGAAAGCCGAGACAATGTTTCGTTCATACAAAAACTCTAGATAACCAATTGTGAAGATAACCATCGGGTGTGCAAGCTGGCCAAAAATAACCATAATTTGTTATTTTCTTTTCAGTCTAAGATCAGTGGAATGCATCTGAAATGGTACGCGATCTGGAAGATCATTTCATTCCGGCTTCTTTACAAATAAAAATGGCCTCATCGTTGGCACTGGTACAAATGCCCTTTATCCTTTTTCACTGTCTGGGGAAGAGCGCATGATCAAAATAGAGGCGGAATACCTTTAAATGATCCAACCAACCTTTGTAACAAAAAAGCAGTAAAGAAATCACAGCACTAGCCTTAGGCTAAGCTTATGATAATACTATTGACTGGATAGTTTGAAGAGAGAATATTTTTAATGGATCTATCAGATGAACACTCAAACTATATTGCCATAGAAGCAGATATTTTGAAAAATTATTTGATCCACTCTGCATGTGTATATTGTTGGAATTTGGAAAATACATACAGGCATACCATTAAGCGAGCGAAAACTTTTTTAAGCATCCAAGACTGCGCAAAGAATGATTTTTGCATGCATGTACATGTGTATGTGTACACATAAACAAGCGCAAATGATAGAGATGCATTTTACAAGCAAGACCAACCCACTCGGAAATAGTTTTGGACATGAATTTTTGAGCATGACGCCTCGCAGTCATTTCTTACACGAGCGTTTTTGCTTTAACTACTCAATTTTGCTTTGGTTCGAATCATCTTACTGTAGCCAAGCTGGCTACGAAACAGAGTAGTTTACAAAATCTGAAAAAAGCAGGATTCATTTCCCGACCGCATCATATATGCATGCGCTATTTTATGTGGTTTCAAAAACATAAACTGTTTTAAATAAGTTTAAATTAGAAAAAATATTGTGTTTGTCGGATTTGAACGCTTACGCTCAGCGTACCAAGAAAGTCTTTTAACAACTAGCAGATCTGTATATATATTTATTTTTTTATATCGTCAAAAGTAAACATAAATTTCAGCCTCAGTTTTTTTATTTAAATTTTGTTAAATTTTTATAAATAAAACTTTGGATAGATTAGGCATACTGTCTTTTATTATGTGGTCACCAATTGTAATGATAATTATATCCGTAATGGCATTTCCGGTACATTATTACGTTTTTCAGTACATTCGACAAGTTTTTAGTACATTCGGTACATTTGGATCATTTTCAGTAAATTTTCAGTATATTTCGATTGTTTACAAAAATTATCATGTTTTGTAGTAAACTTAACGCAAAGTGTGTCTAGAGTAACCATTTTTTTAAGAAAACTAATTTAAATTTTTTGAATTGGAAATGTGTGTCACTTTTTCATGTTCACGTCGAAAAAATGTAGTATCTAAAAAGTCTGCCTTTGGTACACTTCCACAAAATTCAAACGCCATCACTTATTTTTACCATAGGATATGTTGATTATATTCCCGATGTGAGCGGCTAATAATTAAGAGCCTTCACTTGAGATACAAAGAAATATTGTAGTGTACTTCTAAAGTCACTAATACTTTATTTCACAACATTGTGCATACCACCCTAAAAGACCGTCAGCGTATATTTTTGTACAGAAAATAAAGAGCACAAACACTTCCCCTCAGTATAAAACACAAAATTGATGTTATGGCAGCATATAACTTGGAACTTTTACTGGTTCCAAGTGGGGATATTATTGGCAAACTGCCTGCAAAGGTACAATGGACAGGCACAAATACATGCACATGCACGTGCATGTGCTTGAACACACATACATTTAAGTGATGAAACGTCAACATAGGAATTGTGACATAGAATAGTTTCGTGCGGCATTGTCATATCATGCCTGGCTGCAAAGGTTATTCATGAGGTTTTATGAAATTAAAAAAAAAAATTGTGTAGCAAATACATAAAAATCACTGTTCTTTATTTTGGAACACATAACTTTGCAGAAAACAAAACTTTGTTTTACAACACAGAGCAGCAAAAAATCTGAAGTCAAAGCCAATGTCCCATTTAGTTGTACGAGATGGTATACAATGGCATGGCATGAGCATCATAAAGTATGAAACGATTTTATTACATCACTGTTCGCAAAAAATTTTATTTTATTACTCAACATAAATTTTTATCCATAAGATATAAATATAATGCATAAAAAATTGAATCCTTAAAATTTTTAATGTTTGGAGTAAGACTTCAAAGGGATTTTTAGCTCATGGAAACTTCCTGAATTGATTAATTTTTTAAATTTGATTGTTGAGTGCAGTATTCTGAAATAAAGTTACCTACCTCATTAAACGAGGTTTCAAAAAAATAAAGTTCATAGCAATTTTTTTATATTTATATTCAGATTAATTTAATCCTATGCAAAGCTCTTCCAAGAAACATTGGTGCATCGCATCTGTGATCTAGAGTGGAAACGATGGTATAAGTGAAGTGATCAAACTCATTCAATTGATTCAAATCATAAGTTTTCATGCGTCAGAGAAAGTGTGCCTGTTCTATCATAGCTATATAGAATTTCAGTTGGACATCGAGTATGCCTCGACTTCACCAAATCGAAATGGAAGAAGTACATTGCACTCGTTATGAAGAATTACTCAAGCGAGAGATTCGTCACCATCCTAAAATCACAAACGTAGAATCGAAAAAAGATTAAGAGCTCTGAACTGATTTATTAGAGTGACTTCTTTAATGAAAGCGAGGCAGTAAAGTAGTCAGGAGTCGGGCTATGTAATACTTTTATGAAGGATCGTAAGGCCTAACTCATAATCTTTGATCAGTGATGGTTATATCGAGGTTTGCTTCGAAAACCTTAAGATCTTTGCATCTAATGGCATGAGTATACTCTTGAACACTTCTTGGTGTGTGGTGAGAAAAATTTTTATTCGAAAGGAGGTACAGAAAACAGCACAATATTTAAAAATTTCAGTTCTAAAGCCTTGTCATATTATTTCTTAAGAATCTGAAGCGTATGGCTTAAAAACATTCAAATTAAATCTAGATGGTAATATCTAACCAGGCTGCATATTCCTGTATGCCAGGTACACACGACCTAGTCGCAGAGATTGAATTCAAACTGAAAGCAAGAAAGCAAGCAATTGAGATTTTTGGTGACATCGAGGGAGATTTTGTTGATATACTCCATACTAAGCATAGGGCGCTTAATAAAGTACGCGAAAACATCAAGGTGAAAATGGAAAGGAATTGATGTCAAGGAAGCGTGCTTTTTCACTTCTGCGTTGCTTTGTTGTTGACTCTCGAACGGTACCGAACCAGTTCGATAACTGGGAATGATTTCCAGCTCTCAACCTTGAGAAGTCTAACTCTACAGTTATCAAGAGGTATCTGATAGATATCCTAAATCAAATCAAATGACCTTGGACTTGAAGACAGCGATGGTATACTAAATGTATACTCGTATCTCCCCTCATATCTACAGGCAAATATGCTTCTGCGATAGGGCGCATTGGACTTTGGTGCAATCCACAAGGGTTATGCAAAGTAGTGTATGTATATTTGGGCATTATCAGTGTTATGATTGCTATGCCCAGAACGCGTTCGTGGACTTGTAAAAACGTTGTGCGAGATATGTGGTAAAGCTAATTGACAACTCCATTTCGTCACATATTAAGTCAAATTAGATCTATTCGTATGCATAGTATATAGTGAAAACAGAACTATCCATAACTCAGTAAAATTTGAAATGTAAAGCACATGGGGAATTTCTCATTTTACATCACTGCATGCGAAAATTTTTTATTCGAATATATTTAATAATTATGTTTTTGTTGTCATTAGCAGAATCGTTTTTATACATATGTTATATCCTAACTAAGACTTCTTCTACTTAGTTAAGTATTTATTTTAAACTGACGTATAACTAATTTTACTTACAACGGTATTTTTTAAACCTCTTAAGACTACGTCATTCAACACATAATTGTTCTGGCAATTTGGCAATCCTTGAATATGGTTCACATTTATCCTTCCCAGTTAAACAAATTTTTACTTAACTAAAATTGAACTTTTTACAATCCCTGTTGTGCTTACTGCTTCCATTGGGATTTGGCATTTTACTGCTACTTAACAATTCAAAAAATAAAAAACTAAAATAAAATTGCTTAGCAGACATGTGGGTTGGAAATCTAATTATTAAACGTTAAACCATTTAAATTCTTAACATGACAAGCAGTTCGAGAAATAAATTTAGTTGACAACAAAAAAAAAAACTCTAAATAACGAAATTAAGACAAAGGAAATTTTGTGGGTGTGTATTCAAGCTTTTAAATCTGAATTCATCTGTAACCAAATTTAAAATAAAATTTAATGCTACAGCAACATACGCACTTACTACATATACACACATACTAACGAATTCTTACATTAGGAACTGTGAATGAGGAAATTCCAAATTTTATATCTCTCACAGGAAGTTGATTGTGTACAGTGATGTGACTTAAAAACATTAAATTCTTAAAGTTAAACGTAACATAACGGTCTTTCAAAGATAACAGATTTTCACGAGAAGTTGCTGACCATCCGATCACCACATTTTATATAAAACTGGTAGGACTGGCAGATGTTGTTTTGCCCTTTCCGGCAGGTGGGACGATGAGTCTACTTTTGTTAGAGCATTTGCCTATTATAAAGGGTGTTTTTTTTAGAGGTTTGTTTTTCGAATAGAGATAAAACTAACATTTTATGGTCAAATCTGGCAACTCTAATATCATTTATGTTCAGTTTGGTTTGCCATTTCATCATGAACAGGTTGACAAAAGAACAACGCTTGCAAATCGTGCAAATTTATTTCGAAAATAATGGTTCAGTTCGCGAAGTTTACCGCAAGCTCCGTCCATTTTATGGTCGACATAATCGTCCATCAGAGCAATTAATTCGGTTAACCATGGATCGTTTTTGCACTACGTTTACTCTATGTGATAATACGCATCCGCAGAGACGTCGAACAGTGCGCACCGAAGAAACAATTGCCACTGTAGAGCAAAATGTTGAAGAGGACCCGAATGAATCGATTCGCCACCGTGCACAGCAATTGGAGCTTTGTCCATCAACTTTATGGAAGATTTTGCGCAAAGATCTTGGCTTGCGACCTTACAAGATCCAGCTTGTGCAAGAATTAAAGGCGCGAGACCATGCAATGCGTCGTGATTTTGGTGTATGGACCGAAAATGAGATTGATCTCGATGCTGATTTTCATCGCAAAATTTTGTTCAGTGATGAGGCTCATTTTTGGTTGAATGGCTACGTCAACAAGCAAAATTGCCGCATTTGGAGTGAAGAGAATCCACATGAAGTCGCTCGTCTACGCCAACAAACCAGAAACGTTAGGGGACTTGGAAGCCAACATTCGTGGCGTTATTGCCGACATACGGCCCCATATGCTCGAAAAAGTGGTTCAAAATTGGACCTGTGGAATTGGCTTTATTCGAGCCAGCCGCGGCGGCCACATGCCCGAAATCATATTTAAACATTAATGGCATAAAATTATCCTTCCAATAAAGCCAAATTGATGGACATTAAAACGATTTTCTTGTGTTTTATTTCAATTCGAAGCTCTATACCTCTAAAAAAAACACCCTTTATTTGTACTAAGTCTTAAGGTAAATTGTCAACCAGGCAAATACCACCCGCAAAATAAAAATAAGCAGAAGTTCCTACAGTTCAACCTCTTTCGGTTTGGCAAATAATATCCCATATTTACAAAAAAATCGGTGGATTGACTGGAGGTCAAGTTGAGAAAAAAATGCACACAAAGATACAACTTGATATCACTAAATAGAAATAAAACTTTGTGTATTGTACTTCAATTAAAAAAGTGTACCGAACCCTATATACTGGAAATTACTCAACTTAAAATTTAATTTATTATTTTGTGTAATTATTTCGCCGCACACAATTTAATGCGTTCTACATCTGCTTTTACATTTTAATAGCAATGAGAACAACACACCAAAAGCATTAACATTTCAAAATGACCCAACAAGCAGACCAACATTTAGACCGCAGCTTTAAAGCGCAGCTGTCAAAACATTTTCGAATTTTTGTTTAATTCGGGTGAAACCGCAGGTGGGCTCAATGTTTTTGTGGCATAACATGGCACAAAATATGATTGAAAAAAAAGTTAAAATCAAACTCCACAATTCAACATTTTACGCATCGCACCGTGGCATTCTTAAAGCATAGCCAAAAACTGTTGCTGTCTTTAGACTCGGGTCTAAAAATGCCTAAGGGAATAATAGCAAGAGTTTGAAATATTTTATTTTTTTTCGTTCTCATCATAATATTATTTTTTTGAGGAAAATGGCCCAGTATAAAGTTCTGGAAATTGGCAATTTCAAATATGTGTTTAATATTAACAGTACGCAGCTCTGCCTTGGTGATGAATACAGTTCCCATTTAAATAATATACCTCTTTTACTTATATTCGGTTTTGATATCTAAAATTTTTGAAGCTTTGACTTTAAAACAGTGGATAAGCTATAAATGTTCCTTATATATTTAGAAGCTATACCTATTTGAACCAGAGTTTGAAATAAAATTTTAAAAAAGTTTTTTTATAACTTTTCTATTCTTGAAATAAAAGTAAAAGTTTTCTGAAAACTTTTTCATTAGAAAATAATAGTTCTTTTTTAACTTATATTAAAAAGTTGAAAAAAACCTAAAAAAAACTTTTATTAATAAAATATTTTTCACTTATTTTTTCTAAGTCACATGTTAAAGGTTTTTTGACTTTTATTTTCGACTCTTGAATATAAGCTCTTTTTGCTTGAAAAAACTGAGGAAAAAATCTAAAAAAACGTCTGGAATCACTAAGCAAAAATTTCAAAGGAGAATGCGCGTGTTGCTTATGTTCGTTTTTCGCTATTTTGATGTTGTCCGGTTTTTTGAATTTTAAATATTAATGTTTTGTATTAATGTTTATATATAATTTAATGTTATCATAAAATTTATATGAACAACCCTGAAGAAGTTGGAAAATAACCAACGAAAGCTCGGGTAAATTAATGTAAGGACTGTCCCAGAAAAAACTTACGCTTTTTATTTTTTGTATTATGCTCTACCTGATAATCTTATAGGTCTAAAAAGACATAATATTTGTTCTATATAAAGTGATGTTTACTATGATGTATAACACTTGAAGATAACACTTTTAACGACAAAGATATCTAACAAGCAACAAAAAGTCCGCAAACTGATTTTGTCCACATACCATAAAATATTCAGCTATAGCAAAAATAGTTGGTGCATCAGAAAAATCTGTCTTTGCGGTTATTTTTAATTATAAGAAGGGTCTACCTGTTTCACGAAAAAGGTTCAGGCAGAAAACCAGAATTTTTTAACCAAAAGGTAGCGACGAAGGTGAAAATCCCAACTCCTCAGTGCTAGATATGGTGGCTAGAGCAGTTACATCAAAATCTACTGTACAAAGGATAATGGCGAAAAGCAAGCTGAAGACATTTAGAGTTCAAAAAGTACCAGACCGTTCTGATGAAAAGCAGTTAATGGCTCAGATGCGAGCCCGAAAATTGTACGAAAGGTACCTGACTAAAATTGATTGCTGTGCTATGGACGACGAAACTTACGTCAAAGCAGATTTTAAGCAGCTACCTGCGCACGAATATCATACATCACCGAAGAAGGGGCATGTGTCTTAAAAAAAAATTTCGAAATTTCCGAAGCAATATATGGTTTCGCAGGCTATATGCACCTGTGGTCTAAGAAGCAGATTTTTTGTTACGCAAGGCACAATCAATTCCAAAGTTTATGTAGACGAGTGCCTCGAAAAACTTCTTTTACCATTAATTCGTGCACATGAGGGTACCGTGATGCTCTGGCCAGATTTAGCAACCTCTCATTACTCTAAAGCTACGATGGAATGGTATGCAAGTAAAAAGATCAATTTCGTACCAAAAATAGCAAATCCGCCCAACTGCCCGGAGCTTCGCTCAACTGAAAGATATTGGGTTCTAATGAAATAAGATTTTCGAAGGAGTGGTAAGACTGCAAAAAATCCACAAGACTTCAGACTTAAGTGGAAAAAATCGTACCATACTGTCGATGAAACGACTGGACAAAATTTAATGAAGGGCCTTACGAAAAAAGTAAGAAATTTTTATAAAAAGAACTGTTACTTAGTTTTTAGTTATTTATATTCTGAACACTAGCCATTATTGATAAAAAGCAAAAAAAGACCAAAAAAATTACTGGGCATTTTTTTATAACTAAAAAGCAAAACGTAAGTTTTTTCTGGGACAGTCCTTAATTGTTTTATTTACATTAAATTAGAATATTGACCAAAAGAGCCGTTCTTATTTTTAATATACAAATTGAAATAAATTGGTCTTACATTGTTAACGAGAATTCCTAGGATTGTTCGTAATAAGATCCACAGGGAAATACTCAACAAGTTTCTGAAACCAAAAAACTTATGAAAATTATTTTTAAAAAACACTTTTTTGAACGAATCAATGAGAAAAGCCGAAAATGGATGTTTTGAACCCTTTTTCGGAAAAAATAAGCGGCACGAATCGAATGGAAATGGTTGAAAATTGATTTTGAAGCTATAGGGGTGGTCCCTGACCCTCCTAAAGTGGTGTTTTGGACCAATATTTTGAAAAAATTTCATTGCATGAAGCGATGAGAAAATGTCAAAAATTGACAGTGATTCCCCGACTCTCCTAAAATTGTGTGTATTAAACCCATTTTTCGAAAACAATTTTATTGCATGAATCGACGGGAAAGAGGAGGTCTCCGACCTTCTAAAATGGGTGATTTGAACCAATTTTTCGAAGAGAATTTTATTGCGCCAATCGATAGGAAACGGTTGAAAATGGATTTTGAAAATTACAGTGGAGGTCCCCGAACCTCCTAAAGGGGTGGATTGAACCTATTTGTCGAAAAAAACTTACTGCACGAATCGACGAAAAACGGCTGAAAAAGAATTTTGAAAGTGACAGGTGAGGTCCCCAACATATCTTTGGAAAATATCATACAATTGAACTGGTGCGAGGCTTCAGTAAAATACTCATATTTTTCGGAAATCACGTTTAGATGGTTCGGGGACCTCAACTGTAACTTCCGAAATCCATTTTCGACCTTTTTCCATCGATTTGTGAAGTAAATTTTTTTCGAAAAATTGGTTCAAAACACCGCTTTAGGAGAGTCTTATTTTATTTACAAACTAGCTGTCATCTACGGCTTAGTATGCGTAAACCTTAGAATTTCTTACCGTGAACTTTCTTACTTAGAAATTCTTAACACAGCATTACAATAACAATAAGTGGAAAATCGGTTATTTTTGTGCAGCGCTACATATTTTCTGTTTTTCCTAGTTTAGATTTTTGTAAAACCAACCCGAATTCTTAGAAAAAACGAACACTTCATACTTGCGATAAACCGGTTTGAAGTGTTTGCATAGGATTGTCTTGTTATGCAGAAAAAATAAACTACTTATGAAACACACATCACTAAATTTCTTGAAACTTTTTTATTAAATTAAAATCAATCAAATTTACATTATTTAGTTGGAAAAAATTTAGGTTTTTTGAAACTATTTTTTGAAAATCTGTGAACTTAACATCATCTAAAAAAAAACTTCTTGGACATAACTATTATTTAAGGAAGTTGCTCGTCTCTAAATTATTTTTGAAACATAAACTTATCTATATCTAATCTATGTTTGCTAACATTTTTTCAAAATTTTTGTAAAAAAACGTATGTAGAAAATGGATAAATAGTAAGAGAAAAACCCCATTTATTGAAATAGGAAACAATGCATCATTTACGTAAGGCTTTTTTGTACAAATTTAATATTAGGGTATGCAAGGATGAAAAAAAATTATTTAAAAAAATTTCACTGACACCCTTATGCACACGAATAGAAAATCAATTATGTAAAATAAATTTGCAGAAGACTTAATAAATACACTGTACATCATGCAACAATAAAATCAACTGGATTAAAATCTGCTCATTTTTGTAATTTTTGGCATAAAAGGAGTAAAGCAATGAAGAATTATTAAAAGAGATGACTCTTTCATTTTGTTTTAAGTTTTTATGCCTTAACCTTTTTTGCTATACCCCTCAACATACTGTCAGTAAAGCAAACAGAACGACTGTCGAGTGGATAAACACACATAAGGACCTTTTTCCAGTAGATTGATTGAAAATTGTGTATTCGAATGTTGAAGCTATCTCACAAGAAGTTACCATTGCTATCGGCGTAGCTCCAACGTACATGGAACGTTACTGAATGACAGTGAAATCTTTCAAGCTGCAAAATGAACAACAATAAAAAACCCAAAAAAAATTTTTTCATTTCAATTGCGATGAGTCGGATCGTGACTATTGCGTCAATTGAATAAATGTTATTTGGTTATGTAATTTAAGGAAAGCCACTTATGCTTCCACCTGGAAAATACAAACACTTACCAACGAAACGAAGCTTGAAAATGAGAAAAATTAAACATTTGAAGTGCAAATTGCATTTGCTGCATTAAAAGGATTCTTTAATGCTGGCTTGAAGGACTTTTACATTCCTGAAAGAACGAACACCGACAAGATATTAAATTTCCTTTTAAATTGGTTTCTATGGTCAAATAATTTTTACGATTCAATTGATTGCTATTGATTGTTGGAAATTTTTTTTGTTAATAATTTAAGCGAAACAGAAAATCGAAGTGTAAGATATCAAACAAATAGACTTATAGTAATTACTCACTGAATTATGACCGATAAAAATATATGAATTATTTTTCCTCAAATAAAATAAATAACGTGGAAATTTTTTCCTTTCTTTGATTGAAACTTGTATTATGAATATTTTTGAAGAGCTGTGTTTAGATGAATCTAATATTTTGTGTTTCCACCTCTAGATTTTAGGACTTCATTGATTCTACTCGGCATACTTGCAATACACTTGACTATCATTTCGTTTAAAAATGTATCAATTATTCCACACGACGCAATTGTTTTTTTTCTAATGAGCTTGTTATAACTTCGCATGTAGACTATTAAATTAAAGACCAGGAATTCTAAATTGCATTTAAGTCCGTCGAATTGCCCGACTAAGGCAAAACTTAGAAGTTTTTAGAGTTTACAGAGTTCAGGACGTTCATGCTGGCATTGGACGTACGACAAGGCACTCCATCTTGTATGAAGGTGTATTTATCCTTCGGATGACTTAACGTCACGATGTGGTGCAACAAAACATATTTCAAAATGTTTATGTACTAATCAGAGTTTATTGTTTTATCAACAAAATATATCGGCTCTGATCCTTCGTAGGCTATGCGGCTCCAAATCGTAACAGATGGTGGGACTTGCGCAGCTGGCTGAGTATCTCTCTTGAGGCCTTCTGCCAGCCAATCTGACCCTTTGGAATACTGCTCCCACCCAGCAGTCATCGCTAAAAATTACCTTTAAACAATAAAAACATAAGAAATTATATTCAAAATCTTTCGTTTGGAGTGTTCCGTGAAATCTTAGAACAATACAGCCTCCATTTGCACATAGCATATGTAAGCTTTGGCTTTTTTGCAGCTAGCTTCGTTGAACTCGTTCAGTACTGATTGCGTTGATGCACTTTGTTCCAACATGGCTTTTTGCACAATCCTCTGGTCAGTCTTTGGAGATTTTTTTTTGTTTTCTTGGACAATTTTTACGATTATTTGGGGGAACATTTAAAAAACCTTAGTAATATGAAAGTTATGTCATCTGAACGCTGATAAATAAAACGCACGATTTGCAGCATTCGACATTACTTGAAATTAAAAATCATATCACAATCAAACTTGTAGAGAAAAAAAAATCCTCAATTTCTGTTAAAAAATTCTTGTGAATTAATGGCTCGTGCTCTTTTGATCGAATTTCATCATAAATTGATATCTCTTTACTTTTCAATGTGATATGTAGTCAGTTGAAACTTGGTTTTGTAAAGGTTTAATGCTTTTTGAACACGAATCATTGCAAAGCTTGCTATTTATAAACAAAGCATATCCTTCTTTTGGCAAGATTGTGCTTTGGTATAAGAAAAGTGTATCTCAACAGATTGATGGAATGAATTATATAGATTTTGAAAAATCGAGAATAAGGCCATTAATATCAATAGAATGCCTTTATGAAGGTCAATTTACAATATTTTACGAAAGCTCTTTTTCATAACAAATAATTCGTACGCTGCCTATCCCACTTTACCCAGAAAGCAGTCAATAAATTTTTTAATAATAGAGTTTAGCTATTACAGCTATTAGCCTTCTTAGCTATTTAGCTTGAAGCTTTAAATCAAGTAAAAAGCTTTTAAATAAATAATGAAGATAGAAAAAATTATACATGCAATTAATTTGTTATTTTTTTTATAATTTTTTCTTAGCTTTTCGCACTTTCTCAACATATCCACTCAGACCATGTGATATAGATATTAAAATAATTATATGTGTAATTTTACATGGTCCAAGGCGTAAATGTTAGAAAAATTTTACCCTGCATGCTGTGGGGCTCGGACAACACAAACATTAAAATACAGACCACCATTACGCTACAAATTTAGCTACAGTTAGTTTTCAATCTAAGCTTGAGTTGACCTTTTGACAAGCTAATGTTATAAAAATCGCAATTTCGAGCTTTTTCGATATAATTTTATTTTAATAAATCCACAATGTTAAGTCTTCCAGGTAGTTTGTTATTCAGCTTTATATTGACCTTTGCTCCACATTTCGAAGAGATTAGGATTTGCTTAGCTACTCAATACAAAGATTCCAATTGTGCACCACGGATTTCTGTTGTCATGTGTCTTGGTTTTAATAGCTTTTATATATTATACTAAAGGTGCTATTTATTAGACTCATCAGTTAGCATCAATCATTTATAAGTCACAAATGAAACCACAAAAAATGTCATCACTACAGAAATAAGAAAAAAACCTTTGAAGTCCTTAGTACAACGATGCTTCAAGTTAAGTACAGTTTGCTTAGTCGAGGTAAGTTAAGTAAGAATATGTTCGTATGGATTACAAAAGAAAGGACTTGCATGGGTATATTAGTGAAGGCATTTTTGGTACATTTATACTTTTTTCAGTACATTTGCGTCGTGAAAATCGTCGCCACTACATTCGACAAGTTTCTAGTACATTCGCTACATTTAGGCGCATTTTCAGTACATTCTCGGTATATTATTAGTATATTTCGACTATTTCTAAAATTTGCTATTTTTTTAGTAAATTTGACGTGAAATATGCCTGGAGTATGGTTTTCTGACATTCTTTTCTTTTAGTAATAAAATTACCTTTCCAAAAACGCAACAACCAAAGTAACTTTTTCATATTCATGTCAAAAAGGTACATGCAGTATCTCTAAAAAGTACATTTAAAGTCTCTATTCCGTACATTTCTACTCAAAATCCAAATGCCAATGCAATAATCCTAATGTGTAGATTCTGTTATTTAATGTGAAACATTTTGGTAGGGTTTTTGAGATAGGAAAAATGATGCCCTTTTTTTAGTAATTCGAGGCAAGAAAGTACATTCGACCTCTAAAAAGTACATTTCAAGTTTCGATTCAATAGATTTTCACAAAACCCATATGCCATCACTGATGTATATATACATATATGTATGTACGGCTTAGATCTAATTACAATATTAGCATGATCTTCATAACATATTTGACTGGCACTTAGCACAAATAAATTGAGCTTTCATATTTCTCTTGGGCGTTGTCTTAATCATAATTTTTACGTTTTTCACATGATAGCGACATGCAATTGCAATTAGAATAAACACAATTTATTTCAACTACATAGTTTATTTAATTAAAATTAATTTTAAATAATCAATTACTTAATTTCGATTATTTGGTACAGAAACAAATAACTTCACAATATTTTTAATGAAAATAAATGAATGATTTGCATAATAACTTGAACCTGTAACCATCCCCAAATTATAGAAGAAAAACTAATTACAATACTCACCGATAAACAGGCCTTGGATTGGCATACACCACACATGGTATCACAACAGGATCCCCCAGGCGAGCTGTAATGCTGATCGCTTTTTCATTCATTATTGGTGGCACCAGCTCACGCATTTCTGTGCAGTAGGGAGGAATAAGAAAAAATACATGAGAATATAATATGTACATATTATGACAGTATTACTACTACATTCTGATTTTATGGCAGAACCAGCAAAAATACAGCGAAACAAAATTAAATGATTGTTTAGTTTAACCGAGAAAAAACGCTTAATGAAATAGAAATGAGGAAGTATATCGATACATCACCTTTTAATGTTTAATTTATTTATGAGACATAAATATTGAATTTCCTAAGCGAAATTTATTGAAAAGATATAGGTACATTAGACTTGTCCATTAAATTCCAAAATATGACCTTTTTAATGCGTTAAAAGCTTATCTGAAAGCTCTTTGGATGGAAGCAGGAATTGAAAAAGAAATATTAAAAAAGTTGTGGCTTAGACATAGCGCTACAAGCCTCAAGGTCGTCGCATTTGAGTGATAGTCAGAATATTAGAAAATAACGAAAGTGGAGTTTTCTTATGTTAACTCTAATTAACCAGTTCCTAAAATAAGAAACCTAATTATTCGGATTCTGTGATAATACCATGGATATTGCGATTGGATCTTAATATCAAATGCACATCATAATATTGCTATCGATACGGCCACGGTTGCCAAAAAACCGGATATGATTCTAGAATACAATCGAACGAAAGGAGATTTGGACCAAATATTGCGTATAATTCAACAAATAGATGCCCCAACCGATGGTCGTTGGCCTTTTTCTATAACCTGCTCGATGTGGCCAGCCTGGCTTCGTACATCACTGATATCGAAAGGAAATCAAATACGTGGAAGAAATTTTTGAAAGATTTAGCCTTTGATTTGTCTGCTCCGTCGATTCGGGATCGCAGCAACAATCCACTGATAGTCCAGTTCTATTTTATACGAACTGCTACGGAAAGTGCTTTGGGGTCCATAATAGCACCAGTCAGCGTTCCAGCTCCAAGAGCTGAGGTTGGTGAGATGCATTCGGTCGTACCAAAGATACGTATGGCATTTGCAAAGCGGTGTTCTCGGGGCATTAACCCTGTATGTGACCAACATACAGTCGCATCCCACATGAGTATTCCGAGGCCGCCCTTCAATAATTTACTTTTTTTTATATTGCTCATATTTCTGATACACCATTCCAATATTTTGTCCTGAATTGAATAAAATATGGAAACGAAAATTAAAAAAACAAACTCTTTTATTTTCATATATGTACGAAACACATGTAAATATGTATATGGTGGTAACCGGGTACTGAGATTTTTTTTTCAAAAATTAGTTTTCGTGGTTAATTTCTTGAAATTTCGCGTAACCTCAGCTAAATTGCACTTAAAGAAAAGAAATTGATCAATTCCAAATTCGCAAAAATTACGCGGGTACCACCTATAGCTGGGTAAGGGCTAAACAGCCACAGTAAAAATCTTACATTGAGCACAGTGGAAACATTTTTCGTTTTTCCTTCATCGACTTATGACTTAAAAAAAGACTTAATCTTTGAACTAATGTTGAAACATTCTCAAAGACTTTATAAAAAGTATTAACAGTATCATCATAAAAAGTTAAAGTTTGTTATGTTCAACTTTTTTGGTGTGATAAATTTTTTCATGGCTGCAACAGTACTGATCAAACTATCAAATTACCATTGGTCAATCACTAGCAAGTTTGCATAGATAGGGGTGTTCCCGTAAACTTGCTCGAACATTTTCGAGTTTTGCATGTTTTTCTCGCGTTTAGAGGAATAACCTTAATACTTTTGATACTATCTCAAGGAATTGAAATATAAAAATTATTATTTTGAGTAACTGGCAAAACGAAATCAATTGCCTACTGCTTGCACTTTTTATTCCGGAAAAGTCTCCTGATGTACGACTTGGATCAGTCACTAATAGTATAGTCACTCAATCAAACAGATGCTAATAGAGTTGTGGTGTCGCTGGTAAGGGTGTGTAAGCTTTGTTGTTGGCATCCATTCGATACCATCCCTTTTGCATGGTCTCGCTCAACCATGTAACTGCTTTATAGAACCTTAAGTTTTATAATACCTATTTAAGAAATTTAAATCATAATTTTTAAATATCGATATATATTCACAAGATGTAGGTATATCGTTCAATCCTTATATTTGGCTGTGTGATATTATAAAAATGAAACTTTTTTAGTGATAACCAATATAATGCGTTGCTGTTGCTAAATAAATCACTCACCAGTCAATTGAATTTTGCCTACGTTGCTGCTAACAACAGAGTCCTGCGTCAGCTTATGATGTGTTCTGCAGCGATAAATTTTATGAGCATCCGTTCGTGTTATGTTGTAGACCAGCAGTTCACCGGTTGGAAGCATATGATTTTTACCATCTGAATGATAAGTAGGTAGGCGAAAATAATCACAAATAATGATATTAATTTACTAAATTTAAATGTATTCGTGTGTGTTTATATGAAAATTACTTAGTTCATGCAACATTTAGGCAAAAAAAAAAAAAACCGAAGGACTGTACTATGCGCGTTTCGAATCGGCACAAATTTAAATTGTTTTATTGAATTTCTAACTGAGTGCATTTATTTACAGACAGACGATAAAAATTTTAATTGAGTGCATTTTTAATAAGTATATACCATGGGTAAATTAACAATTCTGTACATATTGATTTAAAGCCACTAATAATTGAAAAATTTCAGACTGTTCTCATCTGCAGAGTATAGTGCCAAAAACTTTTAAATTATTCTACCATCATCGAAAACTTTAAAATACAGTTAATAATATGCATTAGTAATACGTTGGCCTTAAGCATATTTCAACATATGTATGTATTTTGCAAATATTTAAACATCTCAACATTGAGCTCTTTCACCTTTGGCCTACTTCAACGAGCTGTAGGTATTTACGTACAGCTATTTTGTCAAACATTTAAGATTCGTAGAGAAGCATCAATAGTTCAGTAATTTAAGTATAATTACAAATTTGACTTGTCATTTGGGAGCAGTAGAGGGTGCTCAGGGTCGTCAGAATCAGTAATGGATTATGTATGTATGAAACAGTTTTCTCCCACAACCATTGGTCCTACCAAAAAATTGTCAGATATTTTTCTTATAAATAGAATAACTACTTTCTAAATAACAGCATTTCAAAGTTCCTTTCAAAATGATTTTTAAAAATATCTCGCAAGAGATTCTATTTCCAAAAAAAAAAAAAATTTATAAAAAAATAAACTGGTAATGTAGAGCAAAAAGTTCTTCGCAAATTTTTTTTTAATATTTATATAATTTTTGTCACCCGACCACAAAATCGAGGAATGTTTTTGATAAATAGCGCTGTGGCGCATCAGAGGGCACCATTTAGATCGTAGTCTGAACACAATGCCGCCGACCTGCTGCTGACTCGCAAAACAGGGGCGTACAGTGGAACCAATTTTGAAATCCTTCCACCCGTTCTTGAAATGTTGCCATAACGGAAATCGGGCTCTATTTTTCCGTCTCTTTTCGACTTACCTATTACCCAAATTGCTTTTCTTTCTTCAATTTTCTTACCTTATACAAGTACTATCAATGTGGAAAGAACTTTACGTGAAAATGAATACGCTAGAAAAAAAATGGGCCTTAACCTCTACCTCATGGATGATTTGGGACAGAGTTTGATTCATCCTATTAGCCCGTAGTCAATGAGGTTTGGTGTGACAAGCCACACGTGATCACAAGAGACACATGTCATCTGCATACGAATATCTGCTATGAGCTCTCGATATCTGAAGACTTAACATCCTACAACTGGCGCAGCGAGCACGCTTAGGCGAGCGTTAAACATTGAAGTACAAACCCACAGGTGTATACCATTCATTCCAGGGGTATGACACGCCCCACCTCATTGAGCGCGTTGTTAAGAAATTTCGAAAATAATAGATATAAGCTCTGAAGAAACTTTTTTAGGATCTGCAAAATAAGGCATACAGAAGATGATACTTTGAAGTAAGCACGTCTGAGATAGAATCTCTGAACTAACGTTTGAGGAACTACAAAATATGGCATAAATGCAGAAAATTATATTTTGAGTGTTCCAGGGGCAAAGTAAGGAAAACCAAATATACCTGCGCTGACAGCAATCGGCCTATTTGATTGGAAAATGCAAGTTACTGTCCAAAAAATGCGTATATTCTGAGAAGCTTAATTAATTTTCATACACATTATCTCTTAATACTACGAGCTTAAAAATGTTTAATTCTATTCAACTTTTACTTGGCCTTACCAAGAGCGCTTCAAACTTTTTGTATTAAATTAATCTAACATTTTTTTTTTTGGTTGTTAAATTTTTGTTGGTTATATTATATAAAACGTCAGCATATATATAATAAAAAGCTTTTAAAACCCTATATGACAAAACATTGTTAAAAATTGTTATGGTATTTTACACCCCACGTTATTGGCAGTGTTACGTTGACGACGGGTTCGACTTTCTTTCTAATGAATCCAACATTTTATGCTTCAAAAACTTTTCATTTAAAAAAAAAAACAGCTAAAGATAGATACTAATTCTTGTCGAAGAATCAATGGTTCTGATATATTCACGAAACACTATTTCTCAGTATGGTCACTGAAGTCGACGACCTGCAAGGTAAAGATTTTAGTTTCAGGAATCATTTCCCTGCTAATCTCAATTGATATATCAAACTGTTAGAACTCTACAATATGAACTAAAACTTTTACTTAAATGACTGGGCTACAAAATAAGAAATTTATTTGAAAAATATTTAAATTCCATGGAAAATAGGTCAAGCCAACATACGTCGTCGGTTCAAACATACACACACACACCAAACATTGCGGTTTTATTCATAACAACCTACTCATATGTTCAGACACACCTACGTTTGAACCACAATGCATACAGTTACGTAGAAATGTGTGTGATATACTTACCACCCTCAAGCGATGGATAAATATTGAAATTTGGTTCTTGCAGCCATGAGGTCACCGTTACATACTCCTTGACAAATGATGGAATATTGCACTTAATTAGGACGTTGCTGCCGATGAAACCACCTGGATTTTGTACTTCCGGTTCATAGCGTTGATTAACAACTATTCAAAATAGAAAACAAAATTTATTGCAATAATTAAAATATTTCCACAATATTGAAGTGGAGCTAACAAAAGAATGCATGGAGGAAAGAGTATTGAAAAATTTAATGAAAAACCAAACTGTAACTTTCGTAGCTTACCAAAGAAATAAACAATTTGATCAATCGTATTAACAAAACATAGGCATTAGGGAGAAGCAACTTTCTAAAGCGTAGAAAAGGTATTCCTTAGGTGTGAGGACTTGATATTTTATGTATTTTCGATATATAAGTAGGAGGTTCTACCCTGTTTTCAAAACATTCCCACATAGTTCGTGCGGCTGCAAATGCGAACAATATACGTCCGAAGTGGATATTTCCGGTTCTAAAGGCATATGATATAGACTTGGGTTCAATGAAAAATCTCATAGAATTTCAGCTGCCTAGATCAAACCTGTGAGCCACGCAAACAGTTTGTTTCCTATAATCATTCACATGGAAAAAACACGTTTTTTTTGGACTTCTAAACACTCTTCAACAAAATGTATTAAATAATTCATTATGTTTTATAAAACATGGTACCTACTTTGAATATAAACAATGCATAAAACAAAATGTATTCAGTAATGAAAGCTACACAAGCCGACATTTTTCAAGCCCTAAAAGCTTTTGGGGCGATGAATCTAAGCCCATCCTCAGAATTGCTTCATTTCATCAGGTTTCTTTCGTACTCCCCATTAGAGATGTTCCCACATCAAAAAGTTATTCAGGTATTTGTGTGACACGAAAAGTACGGCTGGCGTAATGTGATTTCTGTTTTTGCACCAATGACGATGCGACGCAACAAAATTGGTTTTTGCTTTACATAAGAGCTGAGTAAAAAGCTGGCTGCATCACTTTGCCTACCGACTGCAGAAAATTTATTAATTTGGTCCGGAATGCAAGTGTTGAAAGATTCTTTTGTTCTGTTTGAGATTACGTAAGAATTTTCAGGAATTTGAATGTTGGCTGTTGATATCATCGTACTTGTTTCATTTTATCTAGGACATATTCTCATTCAATTTGTTGTGTTGGCTATGTCGGGCTATTTTCTACCAAAAAATGGCATAGATTTAACTTTTCCTTTGTAATAAGCTATGCTTTGCAATGCAAGATATTTACATAAAGGTAAACTACTTAAATATTTTTATAAAAAAGAAATGCATGCAAAATCAATATGCATTCGATTTTTCGATATTTTATAAATTGTCAAATTGAGAAGATCGCTATATCAATGCAATTTTAAAAAAATTTACTTCATCATGGTTTCATCGAGCAATTGATGTTTTTTTATTAATTATTCCGTATCATATCTATTTCAAGGTCAATATCAGGTAACTCATAGCTAGAAGAACTCTTTGAAAAGAATATAAATTTTTCTTGTCGAGTGTATGCTCGAGTCTGGTTTATGTCAACTGATACATTTTCAGGATGTTGATCCAAAAATCAGAAAGCTGGTGTTAAAAAAAGTTTCCAACTTTCTCCGATACTTAGTTCCCGAAACTGTGGCTCTATCCTTATGTGATGACTTTCAAAGGCAAATGTGGCTCGATTTATGCCGAAAGCAGACAAGAGTGAAAAAGAGGGATCAGACAAAAATCAACCGAAGAGCCACGAAATAATTTTTCACTTCAAGTTTTCGTCGTTTGTAGCTCATGGTACAAAAACTTTTTTCACGAGATTTTATATCAATACCGATTTCCTCGACAAAGACGCTTTAACATGGGACTTTTTAACATGGGAGGATAATTTAAGGAGACAGTAGTTGTGAATGATGTTGCAGAAAGGGATAACAAATTCATTCAGGCTTACAATAATATTCTCACAAAAGATTAGACTGAGGAACAATTTGTTTTACAGATCGTTGCTGAAGACCGTAAAAAATAACCAACTGCTACTTAATTCTCTCTTAAGAAAAACTAAAGTTCATTGTACGATCGTTCACAGGATGCTTTGACTCTACAGAAATTAATGTTGTAAAAAATATGCGGTTTCTCTTATAGAATTTGTATGCATTATTAAGTAAGCAGTATGTTTCTAAAATTTTTCAAGATATTTCAGGAATTTTTCGAATTAAGTCTTGAGAAATTTGATTCAGAATGTTTTTAAATAATTACTGTGGTTGCCTAGATGTGTCATAAAAAAAAACAATAGAGAATAATCGAGATAGAAAAGATTATACCTCTTTTGAATGAAAATAATCGTTGCAGATGCTATATTCCAACTTCAAGGCGTTTGAGGGTCACCTAGGAATTGTTCGATTGACCAGAAGTTTTTCACAGCCCTTTGTTTTGTTGATGCAATTTAAACTTTCGAAAAATTACCTATAGCAAAGGGTCGCCCTAGACTACATACATGCTATGAAAAAAAAATCTTTTTTTAAAGCAATTACATATTTTTTAAGAAAATCATAAATTTTGTTTGCTTTAAGTCGACTGATATTATTAATTAATTGAACTCAATTTGATCGAATTGTACAGTCATCAGCAGAAACCGATATTCAAGTGAAATTTCACAAATCGGTCAATACTTTTTAACAAACATGACAGAGACAACAAACGGAATAATTTAGCCTGGTAATTGGTGACATATGTTTCCGCTTTTACCACTTATATACATGTTCATATACATATATATGTACATAATTTCATCCGACCAGTTTTGGTCAATTTCTACAAGGATTTGAACCCCGACCATTCCATGAATTATATTTGAACAGCCTCTTTTAACCCTTGAGCTATGAGGGGTGTTCTCCACGAGGACATCATAAAATATTTCACAAAAAAGGTCTGACTATTTTTCTGTAACTACACGAGTTTTTGAATGAATAAAATAATAAACCTTAAGAAATCAGTGTCACACAGCTACAGCTACGCTAAGATATAAATATTTCTTAGGTCAAAAATTTTTATTTTTAACAGAAACATAAGTATTCTGAGCTTCTAGAGAGTAACAGAAACGTGGAAGATATCAGGTAGTTCCTTATGTGCAACCGATTTACTTTATCACTTTAAAACTAGTCGCGGTGGCGGACTAGAAGCAAGCCTAAATGCAAATAAAATTTCAAAGAAAACTGAATACGCCATCTTTTTCCTCGTGGTCTGAAAGCCATTGATTCCACGACGAGAAGTATCCTCTCGAGAAATAGAAATTGTTACGGAATTCAGTGAGAAGACAGAAGGCACCATTGGGACTGACAAAATAGTTAAGACAAGTGAAAAATAAAATAAGTAGGCGTTGTATTTATTTTCAACAAAAGGGAAATACGCCTTGTTATTTCTTCAAAAATTGTTTAAATTAAAAGTTGAAAGATCATAATTTTATTTGTAATTTCAGCATGCACCTACTAGAACAAAGCTGCGAAGATGCTACGGATTATGAATATGTGCACTCCAATTTGGTAACTGAACTTGGTTTCACCAGGTTTTTATTTATAAATTTATATACATTTTTGAATATGTTCAGGTACCACACCGACTGATGCGATTTAATTTATTTTTGCATGGTGAGAGCTAAGTGTTACTGGACTTAAAATATTGAGTTCCACTAAAAATTGTTCAATGGTTTTGGTATACGAGAATGTACATTTTAAAACTTTTTTTAGTCGACTATAAAACTTTTCCGTAAGTAGTCACCGCATCAAAAGCGGACAGAGCAACAGTTATTTTTCAATTTTTTTTTGTTTCCTAGATACTCTCAAGGTAAGTTTACAAATTTGTTCTCTCAAACTATTTTTAATCATTAGAGACCGACCCGGTATAATATATATACATACAATCTCATCAGAGTGAACCTATATTTGTATCTTAGAATCTGTATTTTCCCTTCTGTATTGCATAAATTAAAGCACACATGAACGCAAATTCATCCATCAAGAGTCGCACTTCGCTGACATTTTCTTTTGTGAAATGTGTCGCCGTTATCACAGTTTACTTTAAGCAACACTCACCGCTGTGCATATGCGTGCTATTTGTGTCTGCCAGGAGTATCAGCAACACAATTGCCAGCAGCAAGAGTAATAAAGGCAACAATCCCATGCATTTCATTCAATTTATTTCCTTGCCATTACAAAAACAAATAAAAATGTAAACAAAAAGTATTGGGAAGGAGAAAAGTGAGAACCAAAGAATTAAACCTATAAGGGACAAAATTGGGTCAGCAATGAAATTGGAAACTCATTTGTTTACGCTTTTTATTTTCGAAATGTTTGTCATATTCTCCTACCAACAGAATGCCCTTTTCCGTAAGTATGGATTTTGCAATGATGTGCAAAAACACCATAAAAAAAATTAAATTAATAATGACCAAGTGCTTTGAGATTGTAGGACACGTGATATCGGATAATTAATCGCATTAATTTAATGCCGCCCGAAATCAAGTTCCCTTACTATGGCAAATATTATTAATTTCAAAAGGTACGATGTGTTTAATTTTTTTTTTTTTATTTACTAACTGTCCCAGCAGACGTTGTTCTGCCCATACCAGTAGGTGACGCGATGAGTTTGATTTAGTTAAAGTCTCTATATCAAAAAGTCTAGATAAAAGAGTTCGTTGGCGCGAAATATCCCGGTAAGACAGGCTTTCCCTTTGCAGGCCGCCCTTACACCGGTTGCCGTAGTAGGGGTCACAGAAGTGCTTGGAAGAACTTGTTTTTATATTTTTATTTTTGATGTTTATGTTTATTTTTCGTTTTGTTAATTTAAAATTCAACATTGAGAATACACAACACTCTACCACCTTAATATAACATGCAACCGAAGACCAGAATAGCATCATGCACACCGTTCGTTACTTCAAACCACTTATCTACTTTTGATGTCGTATATGTACAATGCAGATAACAAAAAAGTAATATCGAATCATAAACCATTGCAATGAATGAAATAAATAACTACATAAAAAGCCTTAAAGTAAATGGAGTTCTTCTTCTTTGCCTTCTAATTTTAGGCCTGATAAGACGTCTACTCCGGGAAGACATAATGGCATTTCACTCAATGGAGTGTGACTATTCTGCTCATAAAAATTTCACTACTTATAAAATTTAGATATTGTTGAAATTGAGAGATTGTAAATAAAACCAAAAATCATAAAAAGTATAAAAAAATTTGTACATATAGTTTTATTTGCATCGGCATTAGTGTTAGCAGGCTTTCTCCGAGGAACGCGTTGTTCAATTGCTTGCTGGGTAAGGTCTCATGAATGTGAATGCGTGTGAAGCAGTGAATAGCTCGAGCCACTTGTGTTGAAAAACTAATTTTTTCCCCTCCAATCTATGGGGAGAGGTCAAAATTGGATTTGGGATAGCACTTGGAGTAACCTCGATTTGGTTTCCTTACTAATTGGAAATAGTCATGATTGTCAAGAAGTCTTCGGATTCGTAATTCAATGCGTCTATGTTTAAATATGAAAGGTGAATCATCTGCGTTTTCGCACACACTTTCTATAACCCGCAACAGTTTTATGAAATCAAATGTCATCAAAGAATGTCAATTTTATTTAAGTTGTGAAAATTCATTTAAAAGTTTTTAAAAAAATCAATTATGTAGTATGTGTGTACATAATTTATGAATGGCAAAAATGATGAGTGAGTCACTGCTGTTCTTTTATCTGTACCTACATTGAATTTTGCTAACAATATGCTTAATTTAAATATGAAAATTAAATTGATATTTTTTAAAGTAACTTGAAAAACTGCAGATCGAAACTAGAGAGTCATAATAAATGAAAGTCTCAAATCAATATTTTGAAAATTAAGCAAGTACTGGAAATGAAATTTCATACTTTCACTATGATATGTTACGATGGTCAAAATATTAACGTCCCAAATTTTTGATCAAGATAATTAAGATTTTTTTTGGCGATTGAAACACTGGTCAAATGTAAAAAAAAAATCATGAATAATTTTTTTTTGCATTTTCAGCTGTTTCCTAAGTTATATGAAAAATTCTTGGACCCACAAAAACTTAAGTTTTTTAGCTTTTGCTTACCAATTTCAAGCGTGAAGTAATTTCAGCACATGAAATTACATAATATTTGTCGCCTTAAGTTGAATAAATATTTGATCCTTGTCAATTATAGTGAAATTTCCCATTACGGACAGTCCCCATAACCGGACAGCTCCTATAAGCGGACATATTTCGACAACAGCCACTTTTCATTAACTTTTCTATACAAAATATGTTCCGATAGTTGGAATTTATCATTTTGTTAAAAATATCTGTTTCAAACGGACAGAATTTAATAAGAATTATATTCAGTTTGTACCACATACTTACTTGCCTTTTTTACAAATTCTAATTCGTTTTTGTTTTGAAAGCTACGAATTTTGTATGTAACACTGCAAATGTACGCATTTATTTCAAAAGTGTTGAGTAAAGTTAGACTTTTTCGTTCATTCTGGCACGCTGGCTCTGACGAAATTTCGAAAATCGATTAAAGTTTATCAACTGAAGACAACAATATTAAAGTACAATTTCAAAATCAGAGCACTACTCCAGAGAAGTAAGTCTGAAGACAAAGTTGATGAAGAAATTGCTGTCCCCATAACTACATATGAAGAGGCATTGAAGCAAGTTGCCCATTTGAATCATTTTGCTAGAGATGATTTTGTAGCATTTCATCGCATTTTAAGACCCAACATTTTGAGTTGAGCCAATCGAAGTTAAGACAATCTACTCTCACTAGATTTTTTCAACCAAATTAGTACGTGAACATGTGTAAAACTTCTGTGGTGTGTAAATGTGTTCAACAAATTCAGTAAACGGCAATTTCAAACAAAAGTTTTTGTTCCTCCTCTATAATTTGCTCAGTTTTTACTAGATGACAAAAATTCATAGTTAGGCATCTTAGGACACGCATCAATGTAAATTCAAACACAAGACTTAGGGAATTAAAAAAATATTTTTAACTATTTCACAGCACTCTATGCGAGGTAAATTCACGAGTTCCTATTAGTGATGGCATTTTCGGTACACTTGTACTTTCTGCAGTACATTTACGTCGGGAAAAATCGTCATCAGCACATTCGACAAGTTTTAAGTTCATTCGGTACATTTGACTAATTTTCAGTAGTTATCTACATTTGGACTATTCCTAAAAACTACCATTTTTTGTGTAAATTACATTTTTTTGTGTTGTTTAGTAAATTCAGCTTAAATATGCGAAGAATTATGGAGTAAACTTTGTTGATCTTTTTTGTCTGTAGTTAAAAACAAAAATTTTTTGTAATTCAGTAATTTCAATTATCTTTTTGATGTTACTGACGATAAAGTAAATTACGCTTCGAGAAAGTACATTTCAAGTATCGATTCAGTACAGTTTCATAAAACCCAAATGCCGTCAGTGGTCCCTACAGCTGAATAGTTTCTACCAAACGAACTATCGTTTGACATCAGAATATGAGCTCGCATACCAGTGCCGGATTTACATAAGGGCACTACGGGCACGTGCCCTTGGGACCCAACCAGTAAGGGCCCCCACCAATATTAAAAAAAAGAGCGAGCGTTAGCGAGCGAGGTATGACGCTAGTAAAAATAATTTATTGAAACAACGACTCAGGCTGCGAATGGAAGAAAAGTCCCAGGGTACGAATTAACCGAATCAATTATAAGTAACCGAATCAAGTATAAATAACCGAATCGATCCAGCAGGTACAATTTTTTAAATAATTAAATATGCAAACTCAAGTAACCCAATCGACCTAGCTCGTGCATTATTTAAATAATTAAATATGCAAACCTAAGTAACGAGCTGGGTCTTTTCGGATACAAAAAAAAAAAAAAGGCTCGTGCATTTCTTTTAATAATTAAATATGCAAACCAAAGTAACCAAATCGACTCAGCTCGTGCATTTTTTCGTAGCGAAAAGTATCTTTTAACTTTGAATTAGCAATTTTACATGTTGAATGGGTCGATTCTTACATAGGATTCGCTTTTTCAGTCCGGATAGGCCCTCACCACTCTTGAGCCCATGGGCCCCTTGATTTGTAAATCCGGCAATGTCGCATACGATATCGGCCATTACGTCTATAATTTTAATATGAATCTTTCGTGATCAAAAATGTTTCCTGCCGTGTATGTACTACATAATGAGTATGTTTATCACCCAAGCAGGTAACACTTCATCACATACATATATGTATGTATATCTAAATAAAGGCATATGTACTTCTTATGTGACTGTAAACTTAAGCTACCGGTATTTTCAAAATCTTTTCTCTGCATTTCAATTGACTAATTTGATTTGGTTTCCTTACTAATTGGAAATCGTCATGATTGTCAAGAAGTCTTCGCATTCGTGATTCAATGCGTCTATGTTTAAGTATGAATTGTGAATCATCTGCGTTATCCGACACACTTTCTAATTTCATTTAAGTTGTGAAAATTCACTTAAAAGTTTTTAATAAAATAAATTATATAGTTTGTGTTTACATAATTTAATCACAATAAATTCACACATGCCATAATGCTCTCTTTTAGTTTGTTGATTTAGGACGGCATTTAATAAATCATTTTAATTGTATATATAGCCAATCAGTTTGACACTTATTTCAAAAGCTCTTCAGCCCGAGCCAAATTTTTTGCTCGAATTTAATAAAGTAGTGGACATAAATAAATTCATTTATTGAAGGGATGTGTGGGTGAAGAAGGAAGCTCAACTAAAATCTCAAACTTTGCGTTGATTTTGCACTGCTCCATTACAGAACAAAGCTCTATGAGAAATGGAAACAATATCTCTCCATCGAATTTTCCTTTTAATTTATGAAACGAAGAAAGTTTAATAAGGGAATGGTATGAACTGTCGAAGTCGAAGCTTAATAAGCAATTCCTTTTTCTCGCAAAATATTTACTATGCATCAACCTTCGTCTCGAGACAGGACTCACAAATGGATCAGGGAAAAATCTAACATGTTTTGTAATTACACCAATCAGGATGCAAAGAGCCCCCTTTAACCAATTAAAAAAGAAAGTTAATTATTTTCTTGTTTAGCTCTTTTATAAAGCATTTTTTAATAGCCATTTAGTCCCAAACATATTTCTGCGTGAACCTTGAACGTGAACGTTGAAAGTACGCTTTAAAGTGAAGTTTTCTCCTGGCAAGCTTATAGCAATACTTAGATCGACTATCGTTACCCTTCCGACTCCATGATTAGCCGATTCATCGGAACATAAATGAGTTTTACTTTATATTCATGGATGAATTTTAAAGAGTTCAAAGGATTTTTAAGAGCTTTTAGCTCAGCTCCTCTTGCAAATTCATCTTAGCATTCTGTGTCTGTTTGAAAAACTGTTGTCTGAACGACAAGTTCAGAATATATTCCGGCAGCAGCACGTTGGGAGCATCAATACAGCTTCAAATTCCATGTTCTGCTACAAGCTCTACGACATTGCCATAAAACTTTTGGTGGTCTTAATATAATATTAAGACCATCTTTTCAAAGCTAATGGTATTAAAATGCATAATTTGAGTGCTCTTTGCAGATCATTATTTGAATTCAGATTTTAAACTATAATCGGTTGCCAAAATGGATGATAAGACTTTAAAAAACTAATTGAAATTCATATTCTATTTTAACTAAACATTTCTACATGACCGCAAAAAACCCATCATAGAATTTCATTTAAGCCCAAAATAAAATATATTTTTTTTAGCCAAAACTGATCCATGCATTTCTACTGCAATGCTGACATGGAAAATGAAAATCCATTTAAAACAGTTTATTGACACATGTTCAGCAGAGCAGCACATCGTCCCAGCTGCATCCTGGTCATGGCTCTGGTCCGAAAGCTGCATGTGCTCGCATTTTAATTTGGCACAACAATGGATGAAGCTTTCGATGCCTTTGGCCATTGTTAGTGCAAATGTTGATGCTGCCGATGTTGATGCTACCTCAATTTCAACATTTTGAAACGTTGTTATGCTCAGCAGCAGACTTTTTTTTTTTATCAAAAAGTAAAGTATGGATATATGTACGTACTTTAACAATCGTATTTTTTCTGGCTTCCAATGTCGTTGTTGTTCTTTCAGGTTTTTGCAAGTGGGATATTCATTTTTTTGTTTACGTGGTCGCAGGACCGGACTCAACTGACCAACCAGTAGCATAGTGTTCTAGCAACAGTGGTAAGTAATAGAAGAAAAAAAATGTTTGTTATATGGAATTCTGAAAGCCTTGTTCGATATCTGCCAAACCACAGCAAAAAATACGACTCGGTCATGTTTGTGCAGTTGGCGCAGTTTTTAGAGAATTTGGAATGTAAATGTATGCGAGTGGATATAAATCCCTGTGTATGTACGCACAACATGTACATAGCCTACACTCCTACAGTTAGATACCAGACTTCATACCAATTTCGTCACTAACAGTGGGCAAAAGTATAAAAACATAATCTACATAAATATTTAAAAAATTTTGTAGAAAGCAGCCAAGAGGGATATTTTTTTAATTTTCACAAAAAACTATCGCTTCGGAGATAAGCACAAAGCATCATCTTAGATCACAAGTGTCTACGGACAGTCGAACTATCCATTCGAATCCGAGAATAATGATAAAGCAGCATCCAAAGCTTGAAACTTGAGACGTAATTTAGCTGTTAAATGGTTTTTACGTCAATGCCACTTTCCTTATTCATGGAATGTAAGTCGAATGATTCTAAAACTAGATTTAGCTCAAACTCTGTCCTCTCCTTACAGAATAATCAGTCTCTTTTGCTTGTCTGAACTTTTTGAAAGGTTTCTTTAAAAAAAAGTTCTATAACACTAAACCCTAATTATGATAGTCTCACATCATCAATTTAGATTTTGTGCAAACCATAGTACCATTTGCAAAGTGCACCATGTTATTAACACAATAAGAAATACCTTTAAAGTCCATTTTTGACATCACACAAGCTTTGCACAAGATAGGGTTTAGTTTACTTTATCAAAATCTTCAACAACTGCTTCAAATACTTGCCAGAGCATAAATTCAAAGTACAACCAATTAAACGGCCCATTTGTAGTCTTTTTTTTTTTAAGGTCATTTTGTAATAGAAGATGAAAACATTGAAACGTTCCATTGAAACTTAAAAAGTGATGTACTCTGGCATCAAAACCAGAAAAAGATTCATTTATAAATATTATATTCATTCATATTATAAATTTGTATAGCGATTTCAAAAATAGCATTCACACTGACACTATCGCGATTTTGCGGACATTTGCTTTTTGTTGGAAACAGAGGATGAAAAAAAACTCTATCGTATGGTTCGGTTTTGTTCTGTTCTAAGTTACATTTTTCCCTCTGGATTCCGCATTTCACTCATTGATTGAAATACTAACACAAACCATAGCAAGCGATATGGGAGAGCACTACAGAACGGTAACGTTCTGCTCTACATACAAAAATCTCTATTCGTTTTGTTGTTGTTTTGACTCGGGATTGCTAACAGAACCCGTATCAAATATAGATCGTTTTTGCCATAAAATTCGTATAACTCGTTAAATAGTTTTGACATCACTAAGAGAGGCTCGTGACCCTGGAAAGAACATTTTAGGGAAACGATTGTTTTTTTCACACAAAAGATTGCTCAAAAAAAATTTTAGACATCACTAAGGGAGGCTCGGGACCATGAAAAGAAGCGTTTTTGACCCGAAAATGGGCACCGGACCATGGGACCCTTATACGAATCTAATGACGAAGACGATCACTATGTTAGGTACGGGTTCGAATAGCAATCGCGAGTCAAAAACATAACAAAGCGAATAAAGTTTTTTGCACGTAGGGCAACGTTCTGTTCCTCTCTTTTATTTCTGCTTGCTGTGTTTGAATCAAAGAGCGAAACAAAGAATATGAGAAGTAAAGTTTGCGTTGCGTGATTTTAGCGTTACAATAAGTTGCGGATTTTTTTTCCCTTGCTTGAAATTACTTGACCGCTTCTATTTGATATTACCAAATTTTCGCTGACATTAGCTTTCTTTTTTACATTAGCCGATTCCTTATCGAGTGAAATTAGCTAAGACTCCTTTATCTTTAACGTTGGCTGTGTCAAAACTCAACTAAAATTGAACTTATTTCAATAAATAAAACTATTCAATAACACAAATATTTTTATATCGCCTAGAGAAATCATTTTATGTTTACTTAGTTTCCGACTATCGTTCCTTTTTTCACCGTTTTAACAACTGTGTGATTATGAATTTTACGCATAAGTGGAAAAATTGAACAGAATTGTTTAAGTATTCACAATAGTTCTCGGTTTCATGTAGATTTAAATAACATGCGAGAGAATTTCGTTTGACGGTAAATATACATCGATGATATCGTCTTGATTTTGGCTCGATATGTTTGCATGGTTAAAAAGGGAATTTTAAGTGAGTGCTGAAGACACTCCGATGAGATTTTGACAATCGAAATATACTATATATATGTTTATATTCCTGAATCGTTGATATTCCTTTGACATCAAAGTTAGTTTAATGAACCATTAGATCGATTTGTAAGGTTACATGATTTTTAATAATTGATAACTGCCTGTAAGTTTATTTGTAATTATTTAATTTGCATAAAATTTTAAGTACTTTGAGACATTTTGCGGGTTATCATCTGTTTCCCCGAAGATCTTAAATACAAATCTTCCCAGGTGCGTCAGGAAATATATTCAACAAACTTCATCAAATTCAGATTGGACTGCCAAGACAACCATATATCTTACCATGTCATTTATCAAAGCTAGTTATTATATAGAGTTATCCTTAAAATAATTATTTGTTGTATTCATCGAAATCATAGTGCGATTCTCGCAGCTCTAAAAGTCATAATACAGATCACTATTTACAAATCCATCTGTAATTTTAAAAAAAGTACACCAACGCCCTTGAAAGCTCAGGTCCTTATGTCAATTAACGAAAATCTATTTCCTCTCAAATCCAAATATGCAAAGATCAACAAAAAATGTGTTTGAATGCATAGAAATTGAAAAAAACTAGAGGTGCAATAAACAACAATAAAAACTGCCGTAGTACGCTCATTTACCTTCGAATAACAATGCATACCACATTATCTACAAAAAATGAAGTTCAGCAACATCAGCTTACACTTCAAAATAATATGCAGAGTGGGCAAACAATTAGACCCAGCCTTGAAGTTGATAACATTGGAGTTGCTAATGTAAAATCAACTCAGGTAGTATGGTGTATCACCCTGCCTTACAATTAACACAATTAACCAAGTTATCGAGATAATCACAAAACGATTAGCAAATAGTTAAGTCATTGGTTTACAGAATGCTTAACTCTACATCTAAGGATGGCAAAAACTTTTGATGCACATATTTTCCACTGTCGTCAAATGCAATTTGGATTATATATATACGAGTAGGTGGAGTATATCTATACATGAGTTGGTAACTGACCTTTGCCAATCGACATAAAAGCTAGGCGAACGAACACCCACCGAGCAGAGCAATTTCAACATATACATACATATGAAAGTATCCTGACGAACGAACAAGCGAACGGATGAAAATTCAAATTTTGACTGAAATGAGTTTTTGCTTCTGTTCTTTTTTTGCCTCTTTCCGTTCGTTGCAATTGGATTACATTTGGAGCAACGTTTGGCGTGCAGCACACATTTGAATATTGCTGGATATGTTTGCTTGCATATAATTTTTTGCGTTTTCATTAGTTCTTAGAACAGATCGTTCTCCATTGTCGGGTGTGCTGATGTATGGTAAAAGTTAGAAGATGTAAATTCAGAATTTAAAAAAAACCAATATTTTATTTTATAAAAAACTAAAGACAGCCGGAGTTATTCACATATCCACGAGCATATTAATTAAAATGATGCTTGTTTTCTACTGCGATAAATTATTGTTTGCAAGTTAAACTTCCTCACATAGTTTGAGTCTTGGAGGGGAAATTGCTTTCGAGCTTATTTACAAATGTCCTAACAAAATCCTAATTCAATGTTTTTGTCGATCTTGTGATCAGATTGCTTACACCTTTTTACAGCTTGACTGAAAGCTACATTGGAGCAGTAATATCGAAGGGGGAATAAAAATTAAACGCATGACCTTCTGAAAAAAAAATGAGAGCTACAACCGAGCCCCACTCCGTTCACTGCAATTATAAAACCTATTATTTCCTACGGATGCTTATTCCGTCATGTATTAAATTCGCAAGGCAACGTGAACAAAATAGGAAAGGCACACAGACCTATTGCATTATGTGTCACAAGCACACCGCTAGCTGCACTGACAATATTACTCTTGATCTAAGGATGTAATTTAAACTGCAAATTGGGAAGAAGCGAGTTAAAATATACATTCAAGAGTGCGTACGGTATATAAACTTTGGAAAAGTCTTGTTATCATGTTATTTTATTACTAGTCCTAATGTAAGCCTGCGCTTGCGGATTGCCAATAGCACTACCCTGCTGACTGAACACATCCAGCCACGCTAATATAGCAAGGCGAAGGATCTCTCCGACCCTTGAGTAACCCTGTCAAGATGTCTTTGTTAGTCCAAAAATTTGTTATTTGTAATTTGATACACTTCGCGTTTGATTTTCTGATTAGGTCTGAGGACCTAAGTGACTTCAGTAACCCAGGAGCAAGGAGTTCTATACATAGTTAAGAGTTAAGTTTGAAGAACGAAAATATAAATATTCTCTTACAAATATCCTTAGACAGAAGACTCATAAAAATAGCATTACTGACACTGCCTGTAGAAGAATATACTTTCTGAAAGCCCTATTGAGGCTGCAATAATGACAAATATTTCTGGAATAAATTACAGTAAAATATGATTTTATGATATTTAGCTGCACCGCCACAAAAATCATTAAAGTTGAAGTGTCTTTATTCAATTCAATCCTATATTTTACTTTACCTCAGCGTACAATGTTTTCAAAAGAAGAATTGAGGTGTAAACTTATGAGCGGGAGTAGCCCCAAGCTGTCGCAGGCTCATCGACGATGACTGAACAGCATTAGCAAGCTTTGTGCACTAGGCAAAACTACATGCTAACCAAACGCTGCGCACTTAACCGACAAATTCTGTAACCCTTTTAAATTGTGATTTCACCCCAGACCAGACAACAACAAAGGTGATAAAAGGTAAAATTGCTGCTGAGTATGTTCACGACAAGTTCGAGGGTGCAAGCTAGCACAGTTTTCTACATTCCAGTCTGTTAAAATAGTTCTGTTGAGAGCACTCTATTAATTTGTATCATGTAAGGTTTGTGTGTTTTGTGAAAGACGTTTTCTCGGTGAAGTCAGCATCAAGTCAAAACATTATGAAAAAGCAGAAAGCAAATTTATATCTACAAGAAGGAACGTCAGTGAAGGATCATTTGCTTGAAATCGACAGTCTAGTGCGGAAACTTAAGTCAGTAGGTGCAACATTGACTCAGCGCGATCTGGTACCTCAGTTATTTATTATTCTTTCAGAGAGTTATGATCCACTGATTTAACTAGAACACCTAGGAAACTGGATTGTTGGCAAAAAGAGAAAGAATCAAAAGGATAGTTCTTCAAAGTGAACGGGAAACGTCACAACTGCGAAAGAAGGGGTCATACGATAGCAATCCGCAGAGATCGTAAGAAAGTTTAGGCAAAACTACCAAACAAGGAAGTCAAAAATGCTGTTCGATTTCAAGACCGCGATTAAAACAAGGAACCGGAGATATTGAAACAAAACTAAAGTAATATATTTCAAAATTTCAAAATCTGAATAAGCCAATGAAAATTAAGGTGGCTAAAAATGAAGAAGCTCTTATTGTTTATTGGAGATACCTTGGTGTTTATACCAAGAAAGGTAGATTGGTTGTACTGAAGGATGTACATGATAATAGGATTTATGTTCATCAGATGGCTAGTTATGGCTTGAAGGTACATTTGAGGAAGAATACGGCATCGTTATATATGAAGGGGAAACTTGTACAAAGTAAATTTACTAGGCCAGAAGGGAAGTGCATATATGTTAATACTGAGCATGAGTAAAATTTACTTACCAAAGTTTTATAATTATACTGCAAAAACTACGCATTTATTCTATTGAAAATGGCATTTACGAATGCAAACAAAAAGTGATGACACTTGGGTTTTGTGAAAATATACTGAATCGAGCCTTGAAATGTACTTTTTAGAATCCGAATACCAAATTTTCCTAAAATATACGTAGTTTTTGTAAATACGTCACTTCTTCCATCTCAAAAACCTTCACATTAAATTATAAAAACTACACATTGTGATTAATTTCATATTTTCATTCACAAAAAAGTTCCTTGTTCATAATTGTTAAAATGTACAGAAAAAGTGGCGAAAATTCGCCAAATCCAATAAAAATACGCCAAGTGTACCGAAGTACTGAAAATTTGTCGAATCTACTGACGACAGTTTTTCAGGAAGCAAATTTACTGAAAATCTCTAACACAAACTCACTCCATTCGGCGCGTCAAGACGTTGTTTCTTTAGGATGAGTGGGTATATTTAATATATTCTAGGGTTAACTAAAATATCAAAATCATCGGAGTAGGATAAAAGTAACAAAAAGTGGTTACAGAAGATAAGATGCATCAAAGAAATAAGGAGGAAATTTTTTTTTTTTTTTTCCTAATCTATCTGTTGAGTGAAACACCCTGTAGTTTGAAATATTCTTTCGTAAAAATATTAAATTACAAACTGAAATCCTTTGAAAGCGTAGCAAAAAATAAAAGCCGTTAAAAGAGTGGAACCAACATCGCATAAAATACAACAATGAAACTTTTTATTTATGGAGAAATGCATGTACGAGCGTATGTGCTTGTATGCCGTGAATAGATTCAGATATATTTTTTATTTATTTTCCCTTTTTTACAACGTCGGTTCATTTTCTTTTTTTTCTTTTTGCCTATGTGTATGTACTTTTATTCTAACTTTGTATTGGGATATTGCAATTCGTGTATTTCTCTGATGTTTTCGATATGGTAACATTTGGTACCTTTTTCCAATTGAAATGTAAAATGTTTTAATTTTCTGTGTTGCCTGGGTTATTTGTTTTGAAATTTGTTTCTTATTAATGAATGCTTTGGTAAGGCTTGCCAGAAGCATCCTTACAGTTTTTAACAATGATATTTTCATTTTCATTTTTTTTATTCCATATTCAGGCCTGTATGCATTATGGTGTTTGAATTGAAAATTTTGTAGATTTTCAAAAATTTGTCTTTTATCTCTGGTTTAGCATTGGACTCAAGCCCATTAACAATAGGAACAGTGTTCGTTTCCGATTTCAATGAAAGTTGACAAAACAACGAACTAAGACCTAGAAAAAATCTGCATTGGGTGCCAAGATTAAGCGTTTGAGGTATTTAGGTTGTATTGGAAGTGCCACACTATGTTGTCAAACTACGCCAACATTTTTCGTGTGTCTAAAAATGCCAACAATATATGTACAGACGAAGTGATTTTTTTATTTTTGCGTGTGCATAGGCCTATGTTCTAGCATTAAACTTAAATAAAAGTCTCCCAGTCTCCTAGATCAAACCTGTGAAATGCGCACACAAAATTTGTTCCCTATAGATATTAATATAAAAAAAAAGGTATTTCCTTGTTTCTATGTTTATATGGGAAACCAATTCTGATTACGCCGTTTACATGTTTGATCTAAGAACCTGAAGTTTTGTGAGAATTATTCTTGATCACAATGCTTAAAAAATTCACCTGAAAATGTCTTTAATTTTGTGAAGGAGCATCATAGATCGTATATGAGCTTTTGAAAGCTGTCTAAAGAATTCGGAACAGTTAAAGTGAACTCAATCCTAACTCCAGTAAAAAATCGTATTCTCAAGCCAGTAAAAGTATCTTTAAAATCGACAAAGAAATAGTTGACATGTCAGTTAAAGAATGATTTGAACTCACTTCAGAAGTAGAGCAAGGAACATGATGATCATAGAAACACATACCACAAGTGAAACCACAGAAATTACAATGATGAAAACTTTTTTAAAAAAGCTCCTCATAATTGAAACTAATATAGCCTGGCGACGAGAAACCATAATAGCTAACTAAGAATTAACTAACGCAAAATCATCTTTGCTTAGCTTCATAAAAAGTGGCAGTTTTTTTTTCTGTTGATAATAACGAAACTTAAATGTTTTTGAGCCGAATATAAAGTCAGTTCTTTTGTACGGTTGTGAGACCCAATTAACCAGCAGCGCTCTACTACGCAATTTGCTAGTATTCACCAAAGTAATCTTTGCTGAATCAGAAACATCTCCACTGTCGAAGTGTGTAACTGAAGCTGATCGGTACTCGAAAGCAAACGTAAGTAATGGCAATGGGCTTAGCACATCTAGCGCCGAACACCATATGAGCCATAACAGAGAGAATTGCAATCGAATCTTCGAGGTAGCAGAAAACAATTCCATCTAAAGCTATCTTGGAAAAACTCGTTTAGCAATAAAATCCGTGATTTGGAAAATTATTTGGATGAATGAAACGATCTTACTTGCGAGTGACCTATTGTGCTCTTGGGCTCCGGCAGGAGATAAAGCACCCAGGAAGATGCATGGTACTAAAAGTAAGTGATTGCGAGCATTTGCAATGCGTGTATTTGATGATTTGCTTACATAGCATGAAAAATATTGTTGAAATCGAAAGTGCCAAAAAAAGCGTGAACTGATGATAATTTTAAAAAAGTTGATACATATAGATATAGTCAAAAAATGTTGAGAAGTCGAAATATTTAAAAAGATTTCGTAAAAGTCGGATAATGTTGAACAAGCTGGAAAATTTGAAAACGTCAGAAACTGTTAGAAAGTCGAAACATTTCTAAGCATTCCAAATATGATGAAAAATTGTAGAAAATTCGAAAAATTTTCAAAAAGTCTGGAAAAGTGAGAGGATGTTAGAAAAGTCGTATATTTTTAAAAGTAGAGAAACGTTACAAATCTTGAAAAGCAGAAAAATGTTCGAGAAACTTTGAAAAAGTCAAAAATGAGAATGAAATGATGAAAGCCAAAAAATGTTGAAGTAGCTAAGAAATTTTAAAAAATCAGCATATGTTGAAAAGTCGAAAACTTTTGGAGAAGTTGACAAATTTTGTTGAAGCCGAAAAATGAGGAATAATTTCAAAAAGACATAACGAGTCCAATTACCTTGACAAAAGTTGAAAAATTCGATAAAAGCGTTAAATGAAAATATGACAACAGCATTGTGCTGAGCATAACTTCTTGAAACATCATCTCTCAAGCCAAATTCTGAGCTCGTAATGTGATGTGACATCGTAATCTGACGTGCCATGACGTTGAAATCTATTCTCAATAAAATGTAACGATACGTTTCGTTGCGAAATAGATGCTGAAGAGTAATGAGAACGAAAATATTTATGTGGCGAAACTGATGAAAATATAATTTGATGATACTTTAGTCTTAGAAGAAAAATATGAAAATGAGTTTCAACAAATGATTTCTACGATACGATACGTGCATAGAAATTGCAACGATGTTGATTACAATACGTCACTATCCAATATTATCACGTCACATTACAAGCGCACAAGTAGTCTCCTGTATAGATTTTCTTATACTTCAAAACCGTCAGTAAAAGTGTTCGGACTTAAAAAACTTTTAATGTTTTAGTATTAAGCGCTTTTACTCAAGAGAAAATTCCGAAATTAAATTTTCTTTAAATTAAAAAATTGAGAATATGACGAAAAAAGATGTAACATTTCTATTTGTTCTTCAATTTTCAATTTAATTTCGTAAACCTGCCCAAACTCCGATATCAAAACATCAATAGCAACCGTATGAATTTAAAGTTCCTCATGCTCAGGCAATAAAAGTAACCTAATACAACAACAACAAAGTAACAACTACGAGCTAAACACAACAACAGCAACTAATCGAGAAACCTTTTCGACCCCATTTTTGGCTATCAAGCAGTAAGAAAATAAACACATAAAATACAAAGGATCAAGTCATTTAACATTAACCCCCTGCTGCCATACTCAGAAACTTACTAGTTATTTTGTGTTACATTAAACGCAAACTCTCTTACCAATAACCCAACTATTTCTGCTCAGCTTAAGTTTTTTCTACTTTTTGGCATGCGTTGTGCTGTATAAAGTTTGGTCACAATTTATTCCAAAACATTTTTACACTTTTTTTTTGCAATAATCGAGGCTTATAATTTTAAAATATGTTTAAGCCATACACTTAACGGGCTCAAACTAAGCAAAAATAACACAAAAAAAGCAACAAAAATGGTTTGTATGTGCGATATGAGTTAAAAACCGTAAGAAAAGTAAAAATGTATAAATAATGAACCCTTCGCACCTCCCACTCCGTTACTTGCGCCAATTCACAGACAGCCCTTAAGTTTGAAACTTGCCCTTGCATAATTGAGAGGGTTTATAATTTGAGGCGCATTTTATATAATAATGGTGTAGAAAGTTTTCGACAGTTCCGGATGCCAGCTAACATAAATGAATTTATTACCAAGATTCTTGTGAATGGGAATTGAAGGTGGGCGTTTAACTTTGGGACTAATGACTGGGAACAAGTTTAGAGGTTTGTAATTAAATTGAAATTGTTGGTAAAATATACTCCTACTGTTGTAAAATGAAAGTGAAAGTGTTCACGTAAAGTTCTTTGCGTCGCATTTGCAGGAAAAGTTGTAGAGCTTCATAAAATATTTATTTACCTACTTTAAGAAAGAAAGGAAAGGGATCGGAATACAGGAAATTCTTCAATTGCTTTAGTAAGGTGAATATCCTTTCAAAACGTTAAGCAAAATCAATGACAGCTTTCGGTAAATTTATTTGCTTGAATTTTTTTGCTTTACTCTTTATTTGCATTCTTTCTTAAGCATTCGAAATAGAGATTTGATTATTCGTGTTAGCTTACCAGCCTTAACTACAACATCTCGGGATACAATGCTGCCAACAGCATTTGTCGCCACACAATGATACACGGACCAATGAACATCTTGACGAAATTCTTCAGCTTCGAATGGAGGGAAATACAGCGAACCATTTGCTAAGATATGACGGACCTGAAAATACAAAATAAATTTTTAATTACGTGATTCTAATACCATGGGGAGTCATAGAGCCATATCATAATCAAAAAAACAACAAAAAACTTATTTTTCTTTAATCAAATAGTCATACAGGTCAACATACAGATCTACAGAAGTTCCAGTACGGCTGGCTAGCTAAAAAATTTCCTTTCGATATTTTGAAAAAAAAAATCGCAAACAAACGTGTTTTAACGTGGATTAGAAATTTAAGAATATGGAAGAGATTTTGGTCTATGACTTGTTATAAAGAAACCACACAAATAGGGAACACGCAGGTGATCCGTTTGACATGAAATAGGAAGACTCAAGACCATACTATTTTTTTTTGTAACGCAGTGCTTCCAACACAAATAGAAGGTTGAAGACTATTGACAAGCGAGACAAAATATAACATTTCTACCTCTTCGCGCTCATAATTTTTCATCAGTAAGGGCTGTAGAGTTTCCCGTCTCTTTGTAGTCTCCTATATCATTTCAGCTTAAGTTGAGTGAGTTCAAATATTCACACTTCTATCGATGAACGACCATTGTGAAAAAGAAAAACTTTTTTCAACTCATGAAAGCTGTAATACAACGCCAATGTGACGTCGTTCGAGCATTGACTTTGGCACCTGAAGTAGTAGTGACAGTGGTAAAATTAATGGTATTTTTGAACAGATGAATTACTCAGTAGTAGATAAAGATTGGGTTTTAACAAGATCCTTATACAGCGATCATGCGACCAATTTTCTTATTAGGAATTGTAGTTTGGTAGCCTTGAGTAGACAAGGTCACAAATAAAAAACATTTTTATTCCAAGAAGATCAGCAGACTGCATCAGTGATGTTTTCATGACGGTGCCAACTCGGAAAGAGCTATTACGTATCTTTCTTTACGACTTATTAGGCCACCAGGAAGCAGCTCATTTTACCATAAAAACCACGGAAGACTTTTATGGAGTATCAATATATCCTACACCAGACTATCTACGATATACTAAACGAAATTCAGCTCCCTCAAAGTTGGAATACTCGGCTCCATTGAATAACCAATGGATTATATCATATTCTTTCAACAACTCATAAGGATTTTTCAGGTACAGTGTATAGCTATTGAAAAAGTACGTTGCTTTATTTTAGTGTTTTTTAATCTAATTTTTTCCTCTAAAAATGAACCAAAGTGACTTGCCTATAATGCACCGCAGTACATGGTCTCTACCACATGGTCTCTACTACAGGGAAGAAACTGGATGTGATTGACAGCAATCGTCCTTCAGCTCCGCAGGAACTCATTGAATTTACCGGATCGGTACGGTGCAGTGGCAGTGGTGTTCCCACCAGAAAGAGGTGAGGTACCAGTGGAACTGTTAAGCTATATGAAGCTCACACCAGGACGGTTCCCCTACGACAAAGTAATTGACTTCTATTGGAAGTGGCTGACGAAGAATCCCCAAGAAATTAAGCGAGAAGTTGCTCATATATTCACCCCACATATCTTTGTGGCTCTTTCCCATATGCGAAAAGAGCCCTTGGTTCCTGGTGGCAAAGTGGAACCCAAGAAAGATGCTTGGAGATGCAGAGGGGTCGGAAATAATAGTCATATACTCCTACGCTTTTGTAACGCGAGATCATATGATCGATCTCATCCGAGAATACTTGGCTTTCGAGCACCAAGTAAGAATTGGAGGTAGCAATGATACCCATACAAAGAAAAGGATGCCTGGATAACACTTAGCCATTTTACAACAAGACAGCGGGGATAAGTAAGGAGCGTTCCTGTTAACCTTTGTGAAGTGTTTACTGGAAAACCTCCTTACCCGAGTTGCATACAGCTATAAGTTAGATTTTTCTAACCTGATGGCTCCTCCCCCCTCATCGTTGTTAAGTTTTACTAACCTGGGAATACGGTTAGCAACAGGATTTTCTCAAAAAACGGACCCAATATTTTTTTTTGCTTTTTTATCATATTCGCTTATAACTTGATTTATTTATGTTGCATTTTAAAAACTTCAAATAGAACTAACATTTTTTATATGTCACCAACGAGATTTGAACCTGGGCCTCCTATCACTGCTCAACTGAGCTACTCTTATTATTATACTGCGTCAAACTAAAATTATGTATATAAGTTAATGCAACAACACGGAATGCCCGGGCTCGAACTTCACTGGATGTAAGAAAAAAAATGTTTTTCTTAAATCATATAAAGTTTCATAGAAAAATTTATCAGGTTAAAGTGTTACCTGACGCAGGCTACGCATTTTCATCGGAGTTTATGACTTCAGGCCGAAGATTTAATAGCTATGGCAACAAACGAGAAAAGAGAAATAGATAACAGACGGCGCATTGTGTCATCAGTCAATTACTGATGAAGGGATTCAGCTCCTTTAATTTTGACTTTTAATGTCTTATATATTCATTGAAACATCAACTTACGCACGCTTTTTAACAGTACTCAATTATATAAAGTAGGCTTAGTAGTTTTTGAGATAGTCCCAAGGAAAACTTACATTCGTATAAATGCCAAGCGTGTCTATGCACCGATTTCGAAAATTTATACTGCTACGCGATACATATGAAGTAAGTAGTAACAGGTGTAAAAAACTTCATTAAGTTGTCCACCTTTGTTTTCTTTTGGCCATGGTTTCTACGGATAAGCTCACAGACGCACATATTTTAATCGAGTCCGGAGATAACCCTGATAAAGAATATACAAACTTTTTTACACTCAGTACAAGACTTACAATACACCACAAACAGAAGGACAAACTGAGTTTACCCTTTGTAAAGTACACAAATAGCTGTAGTTTACGTGTCAATTTCTAATTATAACTTAATAGATTGAAATCAAAAAAACTAAAATAATTTAAGAGATAGAAATCATAGCTAAAGCCACTGTACTTCTACACTGCTTCAACCGATAAACTGGTGATTTCAATTTCGCCAACCTTCATGCAACTATCGACCACATCGATTCGATGCGTTACCATGACCGGTAGTACGGTTCAATTGGTTATTGATTAACTTATTTTGAATTGTTAAGTACGCGACCCATCTGTTATGAGCTGTAACCGGTGTATTTGTTTATGCGCCAACCGTAACAGCAGCACGAACACGTCTGTATTCGTATACCACGATAGTATTTGTGGGTGGTGTAAAAGAATATTTTTTTGTTTTTGGTTATTAAGTTACTATTTTCCTTAGCAAATTATAAATTAAAGCATATTACAATTTTTTACAAGTACAGATACGAAAAATGAGGGCGATAACGATGGAATAAACTGCCCACAGGAATTTTATGAGCCGAAACAAATTTTTAACGGAAAATTACGGTCACAATTTGAGTGAAATGTTCGCTGGTGGTGTTTATACTGAAATTTAATGTTAAGCTTCACTTGTGACATTAATAAACCGCTCTTATACGAGTAATACTATTCGCGCAGTCCAACCTCAGCTAAAAATATATCTTTTTCATATTTAACTTGAAATTTCACAGTGTAAGTTGCTACTTTGCAATTTTCCTGCAAACTCTTTTAAAAAATAGAATTTTTGTTGTATCAACTTTTGCTTCAATGGCCCAACTATTGACTTTTTGCGCACACCCTTTTTTATTGAAGTCGATACTGCTACTGACGTGGCGATAATAAATTGTTTTCATTTGCCATAGCCAAAGGTAACATCGCTTTTTTCGACAGTTTGTTTTGATGTTTCCGGTATTTTGTTGTTGCTATTGCACTACCAAGCAATTTATAGCTTATAAAACTGTGGAGCCCTTGGATGGCTGAGGTAAGACTGCATAACATAAAAAATTGCGGGCAATCTATGGTAAAAAATTTAAAAAGCGACTGAATGAAAAATGGGAGACCAGTAAAAAATATTGAAATCGATTCGTTGTACGTTGCACGTATTTTTATATAAAACACTTGAAAGTTAAGGACTTCGTATGTTACGTCCTAGCAAGTGTAGGCATTTTGGTTATTTGAGTGCATGAACTATTTTAAAACACACAGAATTCATTTTAGCTACCCTGTGATAAAAAACACACACTCTCAATAGGTTTAAGATGCTTACAACTAAAATATTTAGTAAAAAACTCAGACGAATTTTATAAAAGGCAATGACATTGCATGATGCTATGGGGAGGGTTGCCAGGAGAGGATTTCAATAAATGCCAATGAGCTTGGGCCCAGAAGCAAATTCCGCCCTTTTAGGCAAGAATCTCTTAGTCTTGTTACTAAAACTTTTAAGCCATTAAAATCATTCCAATTTTTCAATATATAAAATCCTGTTTTGCTTTTGAACTCTTTTAAAAAAAAGTTTTTCACTTTTCAAATGTCAGGTAAACCGCTAATTTGCTAAGTGCCAAAAAAATCAATCTATCAGATATTTTTGGACTACCAAATAAAAAATTTATCGCCTCATATAGTTCGTCGCTCAGACCTATTTGGTCTACAAGTAAACCTGCTATCGAGTGATGTCATTTAGATTGCAGCGAATATCTTTCAAGCAGACCATGTGATACTACAATAGAATAATAAGGAAACATGAAATCCTTGCTAGAATTGTAAGGCATTAAAAATGGTTCTATTCATAAAGGCAGAGAGAAGATCACAGTTCAGCTAAGTAATATTTGCATCAAAATAATTGTTCGTGTCAAAATTAGGAAGCTGGCAATCTAATAAGACCTTGAGTCTCCGATTAAGGAATTTACTTTTTTGCGATTCATAAAACGATTTTGGCTTCTTCTTAAATGCATTTTTTTCAGTAATAAACTAGCACTCTGAGGATGAGATCCATATATACAATGTACCTCTCCGACTTGCAGAAAAGGAGATTAAGTTAAGAAGAGGGAACAAGGATAGATAGAGTAGTGTCGCCATTGAATGGAACGATCAAATCATTAACCAAAAACTGGTTTGATGAGGCTATGTGCACATGCGTGGTCATATGTACATGAAAATGTATATATGATATGTGGTAAAAGCAGAAATATATGTCACCAATCATCAGGATAAATTGTTCCAATTTTTTATATTTGTCATGCTTGATGAATAAAAAGGCACTGATCAATTTGTCTTTGCTTAGTGACTGTTAGCTCAATGAAATAATGTTTAGTTATGATAGCTTTCCCTATTTCTGAATAATTTGTTTTTTCTATTCACGACTCTTGAAGGACACATAGATAATCTTTTTTATATAATTTCTTTACATAATAGTGCACCAAATCTTTCAATTTTACTTTGTAAATTATTAGTCGATTATCTTGATTCAACGAGTTTGCCGTCGGCAATATAATATTAGATAAACCACCTGTCTAGATCGTCGAAAACAATTTACAGTGAGTGATCTCCCACAATTGGGAAAACTACTTCGTTTGGAGAACTGAAAATATTGAACTCGTACAGGATTGCATTGATAAAACCCAAGAACATCAATATTACCACTCAGATTGATATGTCCCAAAGGTCAGTTAATAAATTCCCAATCGCGCTTTGACATTCCTGAGAATGAAACGAAAAATCTAAGGCCAATTAATCAGCGTGAAATACATCCAGTAATGTTCATGTTACGTTGGCGAGGGTCATTGCCCACACCTCTTCGTAAACGGGAAAGCTATCCCGTAACCATTAATAAAGGGAAAATATATAAAAAAAGAGCTCAAGACCTATATTCAAACTGAAGTTCGAGCAATAACTTTTATAAATATATAAAAAAGCGATTGTCATGGAAGATATTCTGAAAAGAGGACGTCATAATTTTCCAGAGCTTTGAAAAAAAAAATTACATTTTATACCTCAGAGATGAAAACTTAACATAATGCATTTTTTTAAAGAAAAGGGGGTAATAAAACAAAAACAAATACCCCACATATTAAGTTGTACGATTTCGTCTCAGGAAACTCTTACAGTCTTTCTTTATTTTAACTTAAATTGTGTTGTATTTGATAATTTTAAAATGAAATGAATGTGAAATACACAGAAAGCCGATAGTATTTCTTTCGTTGGAATATTCGCACTGAATTTTGAAAGAATTTATATTTTTGTTACTTAAAAGTTTTGATTTGCTTTATTTTACTTTAAAGCGGATTCAAATAAACCATTGCAGAACTTAAAGTGTATTCACAATTTATGTTTCAATAAAAGTTCATTGTTTAGGTAAAAACAATAAATTTAAATGCAGACTCTTGTGCCAAAACACTTCTTCCATTTTAAATCTAAAACACAAAGTCAACAAACTTACCTTAGATATGGAGGTAATTGGATTATTTTCCTTATCCAGCCATTCAACGTTTGGCGGTGGATTTCCATCCGCTATGCAATCCGCAATACTGCCGGCAGTGTTGGTGAATTCAATGCGACTTGGAGGCTCATGCGAAAAGCTCGGTCCTTGTGTATCAAAGAAATTGGATGTAGCTGAAATTAGAAATGATGGGGTAACACAGATAAAAAATTTGCATAAATTTGTGCTTGGGAAATTAAAAGTAATTTCAGTTGTATTTAATGAATTTTCGCATTTTTTTCTCTTATCAAGATTTGATCTTGAGATGGCGACATATTAACACACCATTAGCACACATGAACAATTTAAAACAAAAGCAACTTAAACGTCAGTCGTAGTCATGTGATATGCACTTCAAAAGAGGTTACACCTTCTCCCAGAACAAGTATTCCATTAAAAATTTAAATATTCATTCATTCACTTTTTTCCAGCAGCGTCTTTACAAATCCCATACGTGAATAGAAAAGGCAAGAAAGGACAATGTTGAAAGAACAAAAAATTTGAATATAATATGAGGGACGTCTATTAAAAGTTCTTTCAGACAACGTATGTTGAATAGGTAGGGTGTTGCTAGAAATATTTGAAAAACCATTTTATTATGCTGACAAAATGTGATGACTCTAAGTTGAGGTTGTATATTAAACGAAAAGTTCAGGATGTCTTGAGAATGAATATTTAAAAAATATTGGGATAACGACTGAGTGACTATTGTTAATAGAAATAAAAATCAAGCTAAAATAAAAAATTGTATCTTGAAATAAATCTACTTTGGCATTCCTTTAAAAAAGTAATTTATGGTTCTTCCTGTCTTCAGATCCATTCAGTTTTTACTTCTTGCTCCGGTGGCTGTTTAAGAAACGAAGTCCGTTTTTGATCAGACGAAACTTAAATGACTGTAGTGAAAACATCATTTTAGGCCTCCAGCATCAAATGTATCAAAAAATGAAGAGAACAAGTAACCACATATTAAATTTGTCAATATTTTTCAGAACACTCTTACAAGCAACTTTGGTCCTGATGTTCTTACTTAGTGTGGTGCAACATTTTTACAAAGGCAAAATTGTAAGGCTGAGTTGCAAAACCACAGATGCTGCATGAGTATCATACACAAATTGCAAGCAAACACACAAAAATGTGGTAGGCCTAGGAGGGCTCCCGGTACCTTGCGGTAGTTGAGGTAGGATGTTGCAATAATACAGGAAATTGCAAAAAACATTTGCAGCGGAAGAGTTGTAAGCGGCTTGAAACAAAAAATTAAAAGAAAAAGGGGTGCGGAAACTGCTGAAGATGTAATTACTCTAGCTGACGTCATACAGCGTTTGAAGAGTTGCCTCTTAATGGCACAGGCTGTATTTAAGGATGCAGCTAAAGTGAATGCATGTGCTGAAAGAATAGAAGGCGCATAAGAAACTGAGACTTTGGGGTACAGAGCAAAAATAACGTTTCTTAAAGCCAAAGCAATGATGATTTTATGGGTAATACTAACTTTAGCCTGCTGATATTCCAACTTCATTTTATAACTCAGAATTTTGCTTTTTCATGAGCAAATCCACTCTGTTCTCGGCTTTAAAACTGCCGTTGATGACAGTTAAGTATGTATGCATGCAGGCGATTAGTATGTGCACCCCATTGAGCCGAAGTTGATTACACTTATCTCAAACTGTTGCGGCGAATGCACAAATTGCTTCCTCACTGCGTGTTCTGGGCGTAGGACGCCAACGCCAACGTCAGTACAGTTCAGTTCCACCACTCATCTGCTTCAACTCAGACCGCTTGCTAGTGCTGCAATTTGTTTCACTCGCAGCATAGATTTGCAGTGTCATCAGCTCTATTGACAGATCATCAGATAAGAAACTCCTCGCTCCTCCTTTTACTTGCGCTTTGTCTTAAATCGCTTAAAAATCGTAGATAAAGTTAATGAAGTGGAAAAAATCGAGTCTACCGGGATAAATGAATTAGGGTCGGAAGCAATATAAATTGAAATATGCCGCACATTAGGGTGATATGATTGTGGTGATTTAATGTTAAGTATCAGGAGAACGAACATAGTTCGATTTTTCGTTTTGAAATTGATAAAGTCAAAAAATATGCAAAATGCTTAAAAAAGTTCAATGAGGTTAAATAAATCGAAAAAATATGGGAAATATATAAAAGTTGAAAGACTTTGAATGAGTCGGATTTATTTGAAAAATATTGAAATAGGTTGAACAACCGAAAAAGTTGATATATATTGAAAAAGTCGAAAAAAATTTTGAAAAAAGTTGAAATATATTGAAACAGTAGAAAAGGGCTAAGAAATCGAAAAAAAAATCCCACGCCCACTAATAAATACCCTTTAAAATCCATTTAATTTCAAATCTTATAGTAACCGACATCTCTACATCAAATTTTATTAAAATCACTCATATAGTACACTTAATATAACACTAAGCGTTTAATGCTTGTGTGTGGCACGCCCACTGATACCGTCGAATTTCATATTATTTCACAGTTTATAGTAACCGATACATCTCCATCAAATTTCAAAAAATTACTCCCATAGTGCACTTAATATAACATACTTATTAGGGTGTGAAATTTTTGAGCAACTTTATTTTTTCAACTAAAAAACAGGCTTAAAACTTTCAGAAAGGTGAAAAGGGAAGCCTCTAAAAATTTAAGCTCTTAATATTAATATTAAAATTAAATTACATGGAAGAAAAATGATTTTTTTTTCTTATTTTTGTAGCTTGACATCAGAGCATTGTAAAAATCAACTGAAAAATTATTTTAGTTGGAAATTGAACGCTCTACAAAAAAAAAATTATATTATTTTATTGTTTGATTAACTGTTAAACAAAAGTAATTATGCATTAGGTTCAGTAAAATTATAGACTAAAAATTTTTTTTTTTTTTTCTTTTGTAGAACGTTCAATTTCTTACTAAAAAAATGTTTCAGTTCATTTTTACAATGCTCTGATGTCAAGCTACAAAAATAAGAAAAAAAAAATAGTTTTTTTTCCATGTAATTTATATGGAAAATGGAAAGTTAGAAACAGGCACCTCTAAATTTTCAGATGGCCGCAAAGACTTAATGCTTCCTGAAAACTTTTACTTTTTACTGGTGCTGCTGTAAAATATTCTTCTGAATGAATGCACTAATATTTACAGTAAATTGGTCTGTTCTTATGAGAATTTCAAAATATGGCCTTTCTAATGCATTGAAAGTTTATCTGAAAGCTCTTTGCATTAAAATTAGATTTGCGAAAAAAAAATATTGAGAAAGTTTTTCCTTATATATTCCGCTACTCGCCGCAATGACGAAGTTAAAGCGAATCGTAGGTCAAGTAGGCTTAGTAGGTCTTCTTAGAAAGACTAAAGAACGAATTGTACTGGCAATTTGTCGGAGACAAATGTTTGCACCATGACATGCGAAAAGGTCGTAAGTGCATTTTGGACACAGTGAAATACTGTACCGGGAAATCAAAGACCTTGAGAACATTTTTCGAATAGTAAAAAAATGGCATTTTCGATTTGTACTTTTTTCGGTAGATTTGTGTCTTGAAAAATCATCGTCAGTACATTCAACAAATTTCCAGTACATTCGGTACATTTTCCGAATTTTTAGTACATTTGGCGGATTTGCAGCATATGTTCAGTACACTTTCGGTAAATTTTGACACTTTATAATTATTATTTTCTTGTTTTTTTAGTAAATGAAAATGATCGGAATGTTATATACTATTTCCCTTTTTTTTGAGTAGCTGAAATGATGACATTTTAATGTGAAACACAATATATTTAATTTTGCTAGAGTTTTTGAGACGGCAAAAGTCAGGACCTTTTTTTTTTTATTTTAACTTCGTACATATTAGTTAAATTGGGTGTTCAAAGCAAAAAGCCCATTCGGCCTCTTTAAATAACATTTTAAGTCTCGATTCAGTACATTTTCACAAAAACCAAATGCCATCACTGGTTCCCATTGTTCCGGAAACGTTAAAAATGAGTTTTATGATTATTTAAGATCGTTCTTATTTCATTTTGTACCTTTTCATATCGATTGGTGCAACACCTCCTGAGGTGGCTGAAATTCATTGTTGAACTTTCCGGATTAATTGGTGCACATATTTGATTTTTTGATCAAAATTCTTATATAATTTTTTTAGAACAGTGCCAAAATATATCGTCTCCATTATGACTACGCTATATCACATGTTATAGGTTGGAAGACTATTCAAAAGCTAATGGATTACGAAGTTTGTAATCTTTGGCCACTTTTTCATCGGATATTGCGCGAGTACACAAAAAATTAAGACTTTTTTGAAATCTTTATTTTAAGCTTTAAAGGAACTGGGTATGTAAGTTTAAGAAGAGTCCTCTCAAAACTTTAAGAGCTCACAGGCACATAATACAAATGAAAAACAAACCTCCGCCAAATGTGTGCTTACGCTTTTTTTCATTTTCATTTGCAACATTTTGCCTCCTGGCCAAATGTTGTTTTGCGCCTTTTGAGCGCCCATTCATTCCAGTTCAGCTCCATGTGTCATATGACTTTGAATTTTTCTTCTATTTTACGTTTCCGTTCATATTACTTTTGTTACATATTCTTTTTACAAAAAGAAAATATAAAAGAAAATGTAAAGAATGGAGAATAAAAATGAAGCCGTCTGTTTAACCTCGTCAAGGAAAATCCTTGCCGACTGTACAATTATTCCGTTATATGGTCGTTTGCAATAATTGTGTGCGTACGTCGCATATCTAGCAAAGGGACATTAACATGGGACTTAATTAATTGCGGCCACGGGTAATGAATAAAACGAACGAAAAAAGGATATTTAGCTGCAAGAGTTTTAAGAGACACTGATTTTGCGGGCCACATTAAAATGAATTTATTATAGTGGTTTTCAATAAGTAAACTGTTACTTAACCAACGTAGTACGTAAGAAGAAAATACATTCTTAATGCGTTTTATTTGGTTCTAAACATTTTCAATCGATATTTATTTATGCTTAAACCCAAAAAAATTTATCGATTGGTTATTATTTGTAAAATAAAAAGATGCTGATGCAGAACTTAGTATGTGGACATAAATATTTGTTTAACATAAGTCCCATAGTAAAATATATCACAAAAAATAGTTTTGCGATAATCCTTCTAAAGGTGCTATTAAGCTCCCTCTAAAATACTTATTCAATAATAAGAAAATAATATATAGATTTATGACGAGTCGGGGTTTTATTTCATCGGAATAAGTTTTATTGAATTTTATTGCCATTATGTTTTTAGCCAGAATGTTCACCAAAAGAAAGCGACCACAAACGATAAAACTCCTCCAACTTCAAAGAGTCACTAAAGATTTTTCTGGTATGGGTGAAAAACACCACATTTTATTTCCTACTCGTATGTAATAGATTAGATTGCATACGAAGGTGAGAGCCTGAGAAGTGTCAATGCGACATTTGCGGTAAAGGAACAATTTGAGCTTTATGCTCAATATGAATGAAGCTATGTTCTTTGTGTCCGTCTGGGAAACATTCTCCAAGTTTTTGCAAGACAAATTTGCTTATTACAAGTACATGATAGTGGCAATATGTGTAAGTACTATACTGTCAGCATTCCTTTGCCCTATACCCTGTACTACTCGTCTTGTTCTATTCTCATATTCAAGAGTCAATTTTTAACACAGCAGTGCTAAGTTAGTAATAATGCGAACATTTGGATAAAGCTTCTGTTGAAGGTAATTTTTTACTTTCGGAGAAACTTTTTCACAGAAATATTTTAACGCGTCTACTGCTTCCATTTGCTCTTCAGAATATATGAAGTGTTCTATTTTCAGTTGGAGTTTGAGTTTAAAGGTGCTTTGAAGAATCCCATCGCGTCCCTAGGTTCATATGAATTGTCCTGTACATCCTCTTTTTATTAAAGTAAAGACGATTGATGTGTCAAAACCTGGCACCTAACTGATATGATCTCAATTTTTGGTGGCAAGGAGCTACAGACACCCTCATACTAAATCTATTGTGCGCTTTTATGAGTTATGAGCAAGTTGGTTTTACTTTTTCTTCTTCAAATTTCCGTTTTAGTCTCATTGAAGTTTTGATTTCCTTAAGCTATTTTCTTCACTTTATGAACCATAAAGAAATTGGTAGACTTTTCTCGAGCCGCAATCCGTTTCCAAAACCTATTGGTATCCGTTAACAATTCATAGTACGACAAGATTAACTTTTAAGGTAAGGGCTTCATAACAATTTTGAAAATCATGTTAGGCGTCAGACTTACAAGTGTTAGGTTGTGCTTAGTTTTGCGAATAGCTACAGCTATCCCACTTATACAACCAACCACACAGGATTCGCATTCAACCATCCTGCGGATCAGTGATCAAACATTCCAAACTGACCTAGTTTCTCGAACAAAACCGAAACGAGTGAATTCAAGTCACAAATATTGGTTAAATGCTACGCTATGGAGCAAGGGTCGGCTACATACAACTCGTAAACTACGTCCGTCCCGCGAGAGCTTTTCAATGGCTCGCCAGAAGCTTATAAGATTAAAAATCCAACTAGGTTTATTTTAGACGCTTGCAAAGATTTCGAGTGGTTCTCAATAGATCCTTATAAATCAACAGTTTTTAAGCACTCGGCTCAAGTGACTTTATTTTTTCGGGCGTGAACAGTGAATTTAAAATCAAATAGGAGTTGGATGTTGTTCAATTTATGCAGAGTAATGTTATCCGAGATGAGATTTTCGCCTAGGTAAATCCAACCGTGAGTAATATTGTGCTTGACTTTACAGACAGTTGTAAGAATATTTACAGAAAAGAAACCGGAGTAGTTAGCAGCATTTGCAACTATTTTAAAAAAGCTGGAGGTGCAGGACCCATGATTTTCCACCGTATTATTCATCAACAGGCTTTATAAGGCAAATAAATTGACTTAACTGATGATTGCGGCGGTCAAAACAGTAAACTTCATTTCTTCAAGTTCTCTCAAACATTTGAAATTTCTTGCTGATATTGAAAGTGTGAACCCATAATGGAATTCTTTATTTCAATGGCTGAGCATAGGTATTGTATTGCAGCGGATTTCTGTACTATATATATTTCTATTTCGAACAATCTCGTACCAGTAAGGAAACAAGACAACTTAAAAAAAGGCTAATATCAAAGCTCAGCTTAGTGTACTTTAATGGCAAAAACTTTTTGGGGGAGCACCCCAGATTTTCCACTTATTTTGGGGTCTCCATACCCACAAACCCTCCGTACTGTTGTTGGTCCGTTTGGTCTCCAACAATTTATAATATAGTTGTTGGGAAAAAAAGATTGAAGACCTCTGCTACTGAGAGCTATGCATCAGATGAAAATAAAAAATACTCAGTCGTATCAACAACAGTTTGTCGTACAATTAGATCATACAATCCTATTCCAATTCAGTCATGCTATGGGACTTATATGGTAAGCAGTAATTGACTTTTTTTTTTATTTTAATTTTCATATGTATTGCAGACTTGAAAAGTGCAATACTTTTGGCTTGAAGACAACATTTTGCGACGAAAGCTCTTACATTTTTACGTTTTTCATTAAATTCCCACAGCTCTACCTAAAGATAAAATGAAACGCTAAAGTTGAGCATTTTTTTCGCTTTTCCGCTTTTCCGCTTTATTTGCAATTTCGTTAAAATATGCAAATTCCACAATGTGTGATATGAAAAACTTCCTATGCACGCTCGTACCCAGTATGCCATATACCACATTTTGCATGAGCATAAAGTGACTTCAGACTTTAGAGTAAGAGTGTAATAAGAAACAAAGGCCAGCCTGCTTTTGATAGCACAAAAAGAAAAATTAAAATGTGCTGCTGGGGTCTGAAAAAGGTACTTAAATTGTTTACATTTTTATACCTCAACTGAAATTCCTTTGGTTTCATTATATTCTCGGTACAGTGAAACTGTTAAGAGGTTGTTGAAAAAATATTAATTTCTACTTCTTTTCTTCATGAAATTCCATTAAAAGATACCCTATTTCCGCGGCATCAGTTTTTCAATTAAGTATCTCATTTTACTCTCAAAAGAAGCTGGAACAATGTGTTCTTTAAACTACGCGTTGTTTGAATGAAATTCAAAGTTTATTATATTTTTTTTATAGCAGAGTAGAGTGTTGACTATAAATGAAAGTAAAGAATAAAAATCTAGTTACAAAATGACCATCATTAAGGTGGCACTTATGTACGAACATTTAGTATCTAATTGAAATCTTTATAAGAAATATTCCAAACATTTTGTAAGAACAACCTGGCCATGACCTCCTCCGGTTTGGTTTAGTTTATGTGTTGTAAGTAAAGCAACAATTTTTTATGAAAAAGTTCTTAGAGCCAAAAGAAAATAAAAAATTCATTCATACTAATAAAAGGGATTTTTGCTATTGTAAATCACAAAAATCAATCATTGAATTGAATATTGCAAGTCATAAAAAAAATACTAATATTACTTTTTTCACACAACATAATGTGTGCCCCATGTGCTTGATCCAGCGCTACATGTAGGCGAAAAATTTTAAATTTCAGTCAGCAAAATTCTTAACTGAAATTCATTTGAATTCAGACATATTGTACCTGAGCTTAATATATCTACCTTTGTAGCTACACTGAAAGCAAAAAATATTAAATATTCTTTCTTAAAACCTATGAACACGCTATGGATTCCTGCATCAGAATTTTATAATGTATAGCATTGGGCTCTTTCAACAATGTAACCACTGTAAAAAAGGCTCTGACTTAACGTGATCATATGTTTCGAGAAGCAAGTCCGCGTTTTTTGTTTTCTGCTCCGCGTGGTCCACGTTTTCATTGATAATAAAACATCTTATTTTGGTAGAGTTTTCGGTGAAAAAGAGGACGTTTTTTTTAGTAAATACATACTTCGAAATATCTGATTAGCTATGGTTTCCGGGATGTGAAAGGACCTTTTTTATTTTTTTTGTCTTAGCACATAAACAAACGAATCTTTTAAAAAGTTTCATCAGCTTTTTCCTGCTCCGCGTCTTTGTGAAAAATTTCTGATCACGTTACACGCTTTGAAAATACACATAAGTCCTGATATTTCGGATATAAATGCTCGACAAATTTCCATTACATTCTAACTAACAAAGCCAAAAATCTGGTTATTTGAACAATTTTTTGTGTTAGACTTTAATTTGAAACTGTAACAAACTAAAAACAAGAGACTCAATATTATTTATTGTGATATCAATGAAATAAGTTACTGTTAGTAGCAGTGATCCAAAAATAGCAATTTTATGCGCCCTTGTTTAAATGATAACTCTCCTTTCTAATTTTGGGGAGATAGTCCCGAGCCAAAGGCCAAATAAAGGCTGGAGTCGACCAAAATGACAATGATGATTGAAATGCGCCTTTTAATTTTTTTTTTCAGCGTAATGTATTTCGCTACTTGTTGCAAACCTGACGTCGATGTCTTGCACAGTGAAATTATTTTTTGTTTTTGTGGCATCAGCATCACAAAAAAACAAAATAAAAAAACCAGAACAAAATACATAAAAAGGTCCTAGTAAATGACGTTGACAACACCGTAATCATTTTCAGCGCCATTCTGCGCCTCTTCGATCTGTTAGTCCTTGTCAGCAGTTTTAATGCTAACAAAAAATCTTTTATCAGCTGCACACCATCTGCAGTACCATCATCCTTCATCTCAATATCACCATCACATCCAAATTATTGAAAATAAATACATATTGAAATGTATCTGTAGTTGTGAGCTCTTTCATACCTCAAATGCAAATTTACTTCGTCTTTCTTGGACATCTTTGTCTTCGCAAGGTGCCCAGCAGTTTTACTTCGATTGACTTTGAAATGGAAGCGTGTAAGAGCCCATTAATTTACATTTATTCTGAAGAGGTCATAAGAATCACCTATCTATATACAACCTTTTTTTTCACCTCATTCGCCTTAATGTTGCGTTTAAGAATTGAATTGGACTTTTCGATTATATCAAATGTAACGCACTGAAATCATTCAGCATAGTAGGTACATGCAGAAGATGTTAATACTTCAATTTATTTTTAGATTGAATTTCATTTGGCCAAAAAAGCACAGTGCTGAGGGTTTAAAATTAAGTGGAAAAAGCAGTTATTGAATGAAAAAATAAGATTAAAAAGTTAATACAAAAAAACGATCAAATTTGCATACCCAAAATTTTTTGTTACTGGATTTTAAATCTTAAAAGAATAAAAAGCTTTCCGCCACTGAAAAAATTTTGGTTAGAACTTGACTTCTCCAATCTCTATCAAAGCTTTTTGGACTTTTTCTTTATAAAAAGTCAAGTCATGAGTTCTCTCCAAAATATTTTTTTTGTTTTGGCGCAAAACTTGAGCAAGTTTTTGACAGTGCCGCAAAATTAAGACTCGGGTGTAGAGTAACGACGGTAGTCTGGGGGGCCTATTTTAATATATGATTTATCATGAAAACACTCAGAGTCTTTTGTTTCTTCTGATGGTTGAAAATGGAGAGACAGAGTGACTCCAGGGCGTGTTACTTGAAAGCGCAAAAGTCTTGTGTCGCCCGGATCGTAGCTCAACGTAATCTGTTCACATGGGCTTGAAAGCCAAAAAACTAAGGATCACGTGGCTGGCCACATAGCAGAAATAAATGATATATCGATGTTGCGCCGCCTGGTTATGTTATTTTTAATCGCTGCGATCTCTTACGAATTGAAATATAAAAGAAATATTTTTAACCAAACTAAATGGCATACAGAAATGTTAATAGGGCATTGTATAAAGTTTGGGTGGGAAATTCTACATTCGCAAAGTTTACGGGTGTCGAGTACTCTACACCGCGGTTACGTCTTTCGCCGGGCCTGGTTTTTGAAGATATGTAGATATACATTTGCGTATCTGTAGATTAATAACTATAAAAAAGTCGCTTTCCTAAAAAATAAACTACTCGTAGTACTTAAACGCATTGTAAGCATTCTAGTAAAACAAATACATTTTCATCAATTTTATTTTTGCCTAAAAAGGAAAATCTTGCCTCCTTGTACACTTCCATTCGGTAATTTCAAGTTTTACATAGTTTATAAATTGTTTGTAAGTTTTCACCAAGGTTACTCTAAATTGAATTACGAACTATCGTTCATATCATCGCACTTACCTGCTGTCTGAAGAGTAGTGGCCAAAATACACACCACAGCTATCCGCTGAATAACATTGCAGCTCCAGTTTCTGTTGTCTGTCTCTCTTGTATTTGGTCTCATGCGGATATCCTGTTTGCTGATACCGTTAAAAGCATTTTGCGTTCTTATGTATTTTTGTTGCATTTTCTTCGATTTTTTTGATTATTTTTGTTTACTTTATTTCAAATGTGCGGGTAACTTAATATCCAAATGCTTGTTTTATAAGAAAAGCGTTGTATCGAAATTGTTTGGGTGTTTTTATTTTTCTTTTTTTTTGCTTAATTGATCAGTTTTCTTTTCCAGAAAACTTGGAAGACATTTTTGTTGCAGTTGTTGGCATTCTGAAAAAAAAAAGATTTAATTAAAAATTTGTGAGTATCCTTGTAAAGAGAATAAAAGTTGTGAATGATACATTTCAAAGTATTTTTATTTGTTAGATTAGTGTTAGATTAGATTCGAAATTCTTACTCAAAATTATCAGTCAGTTTTGATTCAATATCCATTATTTTCGCAAGTTTCATGCATTAAATTGTGCGTATTTAAAAGTAATTTAAAAATTTCCTTATGTTCTTCATATGCAATTCGTTTAATGTATTAAAAAACTCGTTATGTCGGCTTTCATTCATTATTTGTATTAATATTGTAAGAGCTTTGTATACCGAATATAAATAATATTTCATCTCCATCGTCGGAATGTCTTGATTTGAGGCAAGACAAAGTCTTTCAGAAATCTGTCCACGATCACGATGAATGCAAAATATGGTACCACATCGCCCCTCCCCCCCTCTGAAAGAAAATTTCTACGGCCTTAGCTGTGCCATTTACTATAAAAGCTACGTGGTTTAAATTTCTTGTGAATCGATTAAAGTGCTATAAAAATAATATTTTTGTGTGGGGGTCACCTTTAATATGTATCTTCAGTAATAGTTTTATAGCCTCAGCTAATAATATAAAAAACACGTGGCTTAAATCCAAGTGAATCGATTAAAATGGTATTTGGAAAAAAATTTTGTATGAGGGCCACCCTAAATATGTACCCTGAGTAATAGTTTTATAGCCTAAGCTATGTCTCTAATGATAAAAAACACGTGGTGTAAATTTCATGTGAATCGATTAAAATGCCATTTTGAAAATATTTTTGTGTGAGGGCCCTTATTATGGGTCCTAAATGAGTCGGTTTTTCGTAACTGACTGCCACTGCTACCTATGGGTCCTAAATAAAAGTTTTATAGCCTGAGCTGTGTCTCTTAATATAAGAGACATTCGGTGTACATTCGAGGCCACCCTAAAATCAAGTCCCCTTATCTTTATCAAAAAAGTTAACATTTGCTACTCAGGGATAGTATAGTTTTCTATTGGTAGAATAATTTTTAGAATCGGAGCAGTAGTTCCCGAAATTACCCATTACATACAAAATAGCAAAAATACAAAAAAACAAATTTTACCTCTTCATATCATAGGAGAGATATTTACATTTAAGACGAGCGGAATCATTGTAGATTGACAGTTAAGTAGTGACAGCAGTGCTCTTCGACACACAATTTTTCTTAACCCATTATTGGGCGGACCCTCTATAAGCCGAATGTGGACAATATATCTTCGTAAAATTGTAAAAAGTCATAAGCGGACGCGAAACCGTCAGCAATGTGGTGGACGTGGCTCAATTTTAACGAATAAAATGTGGATAAAAACATACAGAAATGAAGTTGGGGAAACTCTTAGCGTGAATTAAAGTCATAAGCATGTATGAAAAATATAAGATTTTCATGAGAGCGTTAACCAAAAGGTTAATAAAATAAATCAAACATTAGGAAGCATAAGATAACGAATGTTAATGCACAAAGATTGCAATCGTGTTGTGACAAGTCTTTGCTAACACAAAATTTTCACACACAATACTATAAAATACGTATATTGAGTAAATACTCACAAAAATATCGGCAATGCAGCACAACTACAATTAATGAACGAAAAACTATGTAGATTCCCAGCAGGCAATTGAACAAGGCCTTCCCCGGAGAAGGCCTGCTAGAACTGCTGCGATTGTAAGAGGCCTTCTCAAAACTAAATTTTCATGTAAATAAAAGCATGTACGCACATTTTTTTTTTGTATTATGATTTTTGTTTTTATTTACAATCTCTCAATATTAACAATAAGTAAATTTTATAAGTAGTGAAATTTTAATTAGTTGAATAGTTACACTCCATTGAGTGTATACTCATAAAATGCTAGGATCCCTTACCACAGCAGGCGTTTTATAAGGCCTCCCCACAGCAGCAGTGCTATAAGGCCTTCCCACAGCAGCAGGTCTATAAGGCATGATATAAAAAGGTAAAGAAGAAGGACTTCATGTATTTTTTTATATCATGGATTGCAATGTTCAATGATTCGACATTACTTTTTTGTCATTGGATTGTACTTATTTATACGACATCAAAAGTAGATAAATGGTTAGAAGTAAGGAACGGTGTGCATGTTGCTAGGCTGGTCTTCTGTTTCATGTTACGTTAAAGTGGTAGAGTGTTGTTTACTCAATGTCAAATTATATATAAGGAAAAACGTCACAATAAATAAACATTAAAAATATCAACACAAGGGAGGAGGTTTGACGCAAATAAAAAAAACATTCAATTTAAGAGTCTCACGACGTATTAAGATTTAATTTTTTCAAAGTAATTCTGTGACCCCTTCTACGGTAAGCGCTCTTAGAAGGGCTCTTGACGCAAGCGATGTAGGAAAGCCTGCTTGTAGAGTATTTCTATCAGGCCTGCTAAAGAAGGCATGTTTTATCGGGACGTTTCATATAAAAAAGATATTAAGTTTGAAAGGAGGTGGCAAGGCTTTAATCTTACCAAGGAAGGCCAGCTAAAAGGTCTGCTAGTTCCTGCCCTTGCCTACTGGGTAGTAAAATAATGAAATATTCATATAAAACATTAAAGATGTGTGTATTCGCTATTCAAATTTTGTTTATACACAAAATTATATGTATATTAACTACTATTGAAATAGTAATTTTACTAATTTAAAGTTTTATTTTTTAAAGTGTAAAGTTACTCGAGTCGGCAGCCCAATTTAATTTTATACCGAATGTGTTTGGCTTAGATGGAATGTACTGACGAAATGGAGCGCGGGTGCGAAATCCAAAAAGTTGTTTATCGATTGTTATTGACTCATAAGACCGATAATTATTCCGCAAATTCAATTTGAAGAACGAAAAGATTTCAGAAATTGGCGCTGTCTTATTGGCCAATCTTCTGGTTTCTCGAGTCCTGGAACCGTTAAAACGAAATTAAACCAGCGCCAGCACTGCTGGCTACAATATCGTCTGTATGTACACGTTTGCATATATTTTGAGGACAAAATTTTGATCAAATTCACATAAAATGACAAAAACTGTATTGCGTCTGCGTTCAATGTTTGCTATGACGAACGATAATTCACAAAAGAAGACATAACACGGTGCTTCAAAAATAAAAAAAAATTGAATGAACTTTTCAAATGACCTAGTGCAAGTTGTAGGTCTGGTCGAGTGCAACACGAAACAGTGTAACACTCTCAAATTTGCAATTTATGGTCAAAAAACCGTTTCTTGATGACTTTTCACACTCAACGATTTCTAACTCAGCAATTTTTCAACCGATTTCAAATTTGAAAATGCATTTGGAAAGTCAAATGTCAATACTTTCAAAATATATGTGCTGGCTTCAGTATAACAAAAGTATAAAGTGATTTTTTTGTGAACATCTAAAAATTTTTTCTTTTTTTCTAATATTTGCAACTTCAACGCTTTCTTTTCTGAAAGTGCCATCGATTGCGGATAGAAAAAGTGTTTTTTTATTAAAATCGATTGCAAATTGTCGAAGCTATAGAGTTTTTTCTGGAGAAGGAAATTCGATCTCAAGTTCGAAATATAATTCTTGTTCTAAATACTTGATGTGATCGATTTCAGTTTCTTAATGCAATCTTTACTCTCGTTAAAATGTTTTCTTGATCTTCTACGTATGTAAGACGAGTCTTCAGTGTCTCGTTTGAGTTACCAGCAGTACTTAGACATCATTTTGACTTGGCTTTTTCCTTCAAAGCGCTTTTCGATTGCCGATATTTTATTTTGATACTTTTTTTAGACTAACAAAAAAGTGCATATATTTTGAAAGTACTGACATTTGACTTTCCAAAGCCGTTTAAAAATTTTAAAACGGTTGAAAAAGTGCTAAGTAAGAAATTGAAAATTTAGGGGTGTTACAAAGTTTTAAATACGGTTTCGTGTTGTACTCGACCAGGCCTACAACCTGCACTAGGTCATTTGAAAAGTTCATATTCACTGTAGCACCGTGTTTCAAATTTTGAAATCGACCCCCGTTACAACCAACTTTAAATATATTTATATGCATTATACTCACTCAACATTCATTACAATGTACTCAACAGCAACGTAAATATCAGCAAGCTCGCCGGAAATAGCGCACTCGGTTGTCGGCAGTAGCTAAATTAAATTTTGTAAGTCAATCATATGCCTATTTACTTAAGGGTCATACAGATTACATACATTATTCACTTAGTCACCCGGGTGACTAGTACTCTAACGACCGATTAAAAATTCTTCATTAAACGAAGGGTTAAAATAAATTTCTGGAGCTCAATGATTTTCTCACCTCTAATCTAACAACAATCATTTCATTCTCCACATGAAAAGCTATAAAATCCTTTAAAAATTAAAAACTCAAAATTACTTTTTAAAATAATATGTAAATTCGCACAGAGGGATGGATCAAAATAATGGATTTTACACGGGAATGTTATAAGGGAATGTTATTCCTGTCGTAGTTGTTGGTTTTGATAATTTTCAAGATTATGCCGTTGAGACTTTCAAGCTAAAAGCAAAAAAGTGTAATGACAGGAAAATACAAAGATCATGTGAGTACACAAAAATGTAAAAAATGCTGAACATGCAAAACTTTATGTACAGAAATTCGTGTGCAAATAAAATACATTCACTCATATCCACGGTAAGAAAGTCAGGCGGAAGGAGGCATCAACTACTCGTATAGTTAATTTGTGAAATAAGCCATAAAACGTACGCATTCCATAACCCATTCAGCTTTTTTTTTTGAAACTTGTATTATGTTACGTTAACCATGTGGCGAATACAACAAATTCGCATTTGCCATTTACATCAGTTGTTGGGAATATGTTCATCCAACGGAAAACGGAGACGCGTACAAAGCGCTTCGGATTTGATACAAGAGAAGCAGGAAGCTGCTTCCAGTGAGAACGCTGTTTTTTTTTTATACGTAAGGATGCCATTGCGGGGATGCACATCTTTGGAAGCATTTAAAATACGCTTACTTGAATGTTAAGAAGAAGCAAATTTTTGGTAGTATATAAGAAATATGCTAGATATATCCAACGAAGCCTGATACTAAAAAAAACTTCACTAAATTTTTATTTGGCACCGACCAAAATTGAACCTAGACCTCTGTATTATGCAAGTGTGCTCAGCCAATTGAACTGTTCTCGTTATTAATTTCGATGAGACTGAAATTATATAAGTTTTCTGTCTTAATAAAAAGTTGAGCCATATATTTCTTTAGTTGCCGTTTGATAGTTCATATAATATACTTTTACCCACTCAAAAGATATCAATATGCTTGGCTGATGTCGTTAAACTGCTCATGTAATAACTGGGAATGCCTAGGTTCAAACGTAAGTGGAAAAAATTTTTATTTATTAATAGAATTTCGAACTAAATGCTTCCATTGATGCACATCGGACGTGCCCCATTTTGGAGTTGCTCCCAAATTTCCAGTTGGGTAGGATCGACAAGACAAAACATGTTGCTATATTAAAATGGAAAAATCATGCATACGGTGTTCCACAGTGGTTCAAAGCAAATTTTTTCTTTTTCAGCAGGAAATAGGGCATAAACCTCGCCAACGCGTCATTTTACAATATTTTTGCAATCACTTTTAACTCTACCAGCTAAAACAAAAGTTCTTACATGAAATACTACTTTAAGGACATCCCTAGTGGCTAAAAAAATGGTTTGAAGGCATAGCGCAGCGCCTGTCTGATGCCACTTTGAGCTTCAAATGGCAGTTTATGTTGATAATATTATAACATTTATCATATCTGGAACCCTTTTATGCCGTAAATGAACCTACTATAAGCAATGTCTATAAAAACGGTCGAAATTTTTCTTGAAGTGAACAATTTTATGTAGTCCAGCTTGATGTGGTCTGTACCCAATACTTCAACGCGAAAATTAATTTTGAAACCATGATTTTTACAAGTATTATCCTCGAAATTTTTTTTAAGATTGCTGTCGGTGAAAAAATTCCTTACCAGTTGTCGCAGTCCCTAATGTCACCCTTTTCCCAGAATTTTGATAATAACACCATCTGACCATACATAAAAATCCGTGGATTCTTAGGATGACTTTTGCAAAGCCTTGTTGTTATTCTTAACATTTGTGCTTCCTTGTCGTAGGGAAAAGACTTGACAACTGACATGATCTTTAACCAAGATAATGGCTCCTCATCAGATCTTTGTAATTAAGTATTTGTGTCTCATTTCACAAATGTTTACTTTTTGCCTTACACCACATATACTGGACCAGCATCTCTTTACAGAGTTCTGCTTATGGACAGAGCCCAAATTGATTTTATTCTTCGAACGCTCTGCATCAAAATTTCAGGTCTCTTCGTATGTACAAGGTCAAAGTTCCCACGGTGGCCTAATGGCGGTTTCACCAGCATTTGCAAGCAATGGATCTTCAATTTTATTTCAACAAAATTACGTCTACCTTAAGCTCAAAACAGTTATTTTGCTATTTACTATTTGTGCATTACAAAGGAGATAGCGACTTGAAAGAAAAATGTTTTCGGTAATATTAAGTAAATGAAGAAGTTTTTATTTAATAAATGAACGTTCGCACGAGCTAGAAATTCGCGAAAATATAATATTTATAACACAGTGAATATATATTTCGAAAATTAAATTATATATTTAAAGTTTTGGAATGCAGATCCATTCCCTCCAGCCATTTAAACTTGAAATAACACAAATAAAAAGAATTACTACCAAAACAACGCAACGTGTTGTTGTGTCCTTGAGTGTACCTATTCCAGTGCCTATATTTATTGACAACTACATGGTTTGAAATCTCGGAATAAATTTTAATACAAGCGAAATATTACAAAGATTTTTAATACAATTTTGATTACATTTAATACTTTTGCATATATTACAAAAATTTGTAATATATTTCATAATAAAATTTGAATACATACATAAGTATTTTATTTGATTTTTAAACCATGTTGTATTATATTATAATACTTTCTTTATTAAATTAAAAAAACATTATGTCGTGATCACTCGGGTTCGAACCTGGTTCTCTTTTAATACAATGGCTGCATGCGCGGCTTAACGACATCAGCCAATGTAGCATTTTTTTTGGTTGGCTTAAAGTATATTTGAATTATCAATTGACAACTACGTAAAATGAAAAATCAATATTTCATTTTGATGGAAAAGTATTTAAGTTTTAGTCGATCAAATGATGGCAGTAGCTTAGTCGGTTAAGATGACTATATTTCAACAGTGGCATGATTGGCGACCTAGGTTCAATTCTGATCGGTGACAGATAAAAAAACCATTGAAATTTTCCTTTAAAGTTTTAAAAATGCAACACAAATAAATAACCAAAACTTACAGAAGAAGGAGACCAAAGATATGGTAAACATTTTTTTTTAAATATTAATAAAAACGAGTAAATTTTTATTAAATTTCAATACAAATTTGTATTAAAATTGAATTTTAATATTTAGGTAGTATTAAATTTTAATACAATTCTGATGTGGTCATATATGTAAGCCCAAAAGTTTTAAAAGTTATTCCAAAATTTCTAAACGTGTATGAGTCACCTTCTAATGTAATAAAAGTTATTTGACTGGCTCCAGGTCATTAAAAAATATATAGCACCAAAAATGAATCTTTTACATTTTGTTTTTGAGATATATTTTTTATTTCTTCAATATTTCGGAGAATATTTAAAATAAAATAGTGTAACGAACACGGAGTATATTAATGTTTAATATAAATAATAATATAAAGCATTTTCATCGATGGTGGAAGCACATAATATATAATTTTCTCAACATTAGTTAGTTTTTGGCAGAGTCTGAGCAACTTAGAAAAATAAATAACAGTGACTTTGTTTGCTCAAATTCAATACCTACTGAAAAATTTCTTTAAACGAAAGCAAGTGAAAATAAAACAAGGCCCACTGTTCAGTATATTGTGCCACATAGGCCACGTCGTTATGCAAAAATCCTTTTCATTTTTACGGCTTTTAATTTTATTTTATTTCTTTTCATTCCTTTTTTCCTTGTAATATCCCATAACGCACACAACGACGGTATAGTGAAAGCAAAGGAAATGCACGCAATTTAGGCTTCTTCAAGGTCGTAAGTACACAACCGTCAGAGCGAAGAGAAATTACGTTCAGTTTTTTTGATGTCTATTTGTATTTTTTAAATTTAAAATTTTCGCTTCTTACACCTAAATTTGACTGTGTGTTGCGCTGATACATATGTAGGAATGTGTGAAGCTTCCACTTACTACCTCTCGTCTTTCAATCTCCCGGTCCTTTTGTTCGTTGACTGAAGCGCCCATACTACCCACATAACCGCGAACTTGCCGTACATATTCGCAAATTGAATTTGAAAAAGCTATTAAAATCTGTTGTAAGGACTCTTCGCTTGCATGTGAACGATTTTACTCTAACGAATAAACGAAGCCATGTGAAATGTATTCTTTGTCTTATTTTTTGTTTTGGATTATTTGTCCTAAAGAATATCTCAGACTGCTACACGCCACTGCCATTGCATGTGGGTTCAGTTGGGAGTGTTTGCTTGACGGCAATTCAATCTTTTGAAGGTGGCTTCTTGTGTCTCTAAATAATAAATCTCCATTTCAAAATGATTAATTTTTGACAAAGAAATCTATTTTGCTTTGAATTGTAGTTGATGAAACAATAAGAAAAACAAGGAAAACATCGTTACTCAGCAGAACTCAATGGCTGCTTGTGCAACGCAATGTAACAGAACGTAATGCAACGCAATGCATGTAACGTGAAGCAATCAACAACCACAAGTTCGAGTATAATTAATATCGTAGCAGTATCTTGCAACTTGCAGGCATTAGCTACCTACGTAGCAACCTTTCACTTGTACGTTGTATTTGTGCTTCTTCTGCATATTTGTATGTTGTGTAGAGTGTTTATTTTCTCCCTCGTTTCTGTTTCATTGTTAGGTTTAGAGCTTGCTGCATTTGATATCTTGCATCAATTACTATATGGATTTTGGGTAAAAGTAATACTATTGAAATTCAATATATAAAACATTTAGTTAGTGTTATTGTCAAACAGCAATATTCGAAACCTAGTATTCTTTATCTAACTCGGTCTCGGGCTTGGGCTGATTCTATTGCACTTGAAAAACTTAATTTCACTGAAGTTTTTCTTTTGACAAAACAAGTTTTTGTAAATAATGAATAACGTATGCATTTTCTACATGTTGATATATACGAGTATGTGTACGAATTCATAACAAGAGACTGTCCATTTTTTTGGTTTCTTATTCACGACTAGAAATTAGTTCAGATATGCCGAATTTTGGTCAGATCAGTTCCTGATTAGGATACAGTACGGTATTTCTCGATCCATTAATCGACCATTAAAATATAATACTAAAACCTTACTACTTTCCCGGTACGTTGGTGGAACTATTATCGTATCCGATATCCAGAATTAAATCGTAATGCGAAGTGTAGTTTTTTGTTTCGTACTTTTCAGAACTTTTGTAAGAAACTTACAGATTCTTCACAATACAATAACAACTTAAAATGTTCGATACAATTTAATATGTTCAATAAATATAAGATAAAAAATCAATATTTATTTAGATATTTAGTAGCACTTAATTTTAAGCCTCCGAAGATAATTTCTAATCTAATTTTACTTTTCTGAATAGGATCTGAATAGAAGACAGGATCAGGACCGGAACTGTTGAACGGATTCGAAAGCCTGACACGTTCTTGATCATATTTCAGGTAAATCTGATTCAAACCTGAACTAATGCATGGTCGGTAATGGTTAAAATTAGATTCAAAGTTGAAAAAAAAAACCGAACTTTCATTTCCCCTATATAACTCTAAAATTTTTGAGCTTGAATGGGAGGCACCACGCCGATTAGTGTAAATATCTCCAGCTTATCTGCTATAAAAGCTTATAGTAAATAATATAATTTTCATTATGATTGCTCACATAGTTCAGTTAACTGAGAACTGACACTATACGGTTTCGCCCACTTTTGTTTTGAAAATAATAGCTCGTAGACTTGTGATATTTAATTTCATAACGACAACTTCATCATTCTTATTTTAATTTTTTAAAAATTTGTCGGTGATGTGAATCAATTTAGAGTTATGTACGGTGCTAAGAGGCTTAACAAACCTAAAACCTATCCAAATCTTAATTGTGTTCTCATAATCATCAATTCCCTAAGTTTCATTAGCTTGCTTCAGATATTCAAATTTATCGTTAGGGCTTATTTCCGAAAGGGAATATATTAAAGTTATTGAAAAGCTTATACTCAAAATCTAGCTACTAAGGTTAATGTAAACTATCTCTGTTTATATGTATTGTAGGGTATCACACGTTTCATATTTGTGCGGCTACAATTTCACCTTTTGGAAAAAGTGTACGTATGTATGGTATGTAAGTATTTAGTCGTCTTTGTTATTTATTTCCATTGTTCCTTGTCCACGGTATCATCCTGTATTTTTACGTTGTTACTGTTATCCTTGTTGCTTTTTCAATTTTCAAACGAGATTTTTATTTTATTTCACTCAAGCAGCATGAAAAACAATTATTTTATAATTTTTCCACAAAGAATTTATAACTGTGTAAAGTGCTCTTTGTTAAGCTTCTGTCTCAGATGCAAAAATATTACGAACTGTAGGCATTGTAGAGCAAATGTTTGAGTGTTGCAGGAAAATCATAAATTCAAACAGAGATTACTGTCTGGGGTGCTTATCTGCTTTTAAGTGATTTATAAAATGCTAAGCGACAGCGGCTCGCCTTAATATCTAAGGGGCTTTTTGCTACACATCTATTGGTATTTCATCAAATTTTGTAATGCGGCAATCTTGCCGATAAGCGGGTGATATTAGTCAATAGCAAAATACACATTAAAATTTCTGATTTTTTCATTTGTTAATTTTACTTAAAAAATCTTTTTAAATTTTTTTTTTCAAAATGTAATAAAATAATTTGGGGACTATCGTAGGTTAAAGATACAGACGATCCTTATATAATCAATTTTGATGTACTTATCACCAATTATTTTTTAGTAATAATAAAAATGTAATTAGTTAGGTAGTATTATTAAAAAGCTATGCTATTATATTGAGATTGATGGATGTTTATTTTGTCATAGGCTTATGCATTACTTGACAGACATATGCATATTATATATACTTGTCTGCATGAATTGTGAAATTCAGCATCTTTCAGATGAGACACAAATAAAAATGAATCGAACCCAGGATATAAAAAGTATTTTTAATATAGTAGATACATTTATATATAATAAATTTGTTCAACTAAGGCTCATTCGACAAAATTTATAATAGTGTTTTCTAAGTCTTATCCTTACTCGTGCCAAATTTGGACCAAATCAGAGAAGGTCGTGACCCGGTCATTATTAAACAAGTTCTGGGATGTCTCTTCTTATAATGAAACAAAGAAAACAAAAAAATGTGATCACAGTAATCAAACGTTAACAAAATACTAGCCAATACGGGCTTGATGGTTTAACTTAACGTACCCACTTTTAATTTGGCTACATTTACGTAAATAGCTTTGTAAAGCGTTTTGAAGCTTAGCTTCCTTAAAGTATATTTAAGCCTATGAATTGAAAAAAAAACAAGTCCATTTTTCGCAAAGCAATGAGCTTGTGAAAAAATAAACCTCGAATTTTGAAAAAAAATCGTGCATCAAAATGATCAAAAAAATTTGAGAAAGTTCTTGAATGCGTTTGCTATTAGTCTCAAAACCATTAAAAATATTGAAAAAAAAAATCGGAGGGGGTGACTGAAAAAAGTGGTCGATTTTGAATGACCCATACAAAACGGTGTTTTTTTATGCACATTTTTTCTTTTCTGTAATTTACATGAAAGCAGACATTTAGAGTACATTTTCATCGAAAATATAAGTGAGACCGAGAATAAAAGGTTGAAATATAAATAAAACATTAACCCTTGAAGATTAAGCACCGGGTTCCTCAAAGTAAAATATTACTATTTAGAAACTGTAAAAAGCCTTAGCAACTAAAAACTTCCGCTTCAATAAATAATAAAGCTAAGTTTCAGACACTAATCTTTATATTTTCAATAATTCGTGGCATACAATATGTTCCTTTAAGACATTGCTTTAAGTACGATGTGATTAAAAGCTTTCTAACTTTTTATTTCTGAAACTTCTGGAGAAAATTCATGTAAGTATGTGTTTAACGTACAGATCTTCCATACACAAATTATTGTTAAGTCTGCACTGCATAAAAGTTGATGCTGGAGTCTTGTGGGGCCTAGGTGAAAGCGGACGTGGGTAATGGTTTTTCTTCTCGTGAGTCACATTGAAATGAAAAAATATTTTTGAAATTTTCAAACTTGAGAGCTTTTGAAAATTCAGAAATAAATGAATATTATAGAAAATTTTAACAGCTAACTTACGTCCATCACATGAAATGTTAAAATGAAATTAAACTTCTTATGGATGCTTTTGAAGAGATTTGATTACGGTTGTCGAGGAACACCTTATTCATATTTAAACAATACAAAGAATCGAAAATGTGCCGCAGAATGATTCGTCTCATAGACAAAAATCAAAAACATTGCTCGTAGGAAATAAGAAAATAATGATATCGTTTTAAAGGTGAAACATCATCTTAATTAGACCAAAAAACGATTTAAAAAAACAAATTTGCGACCGCAAAGGGATAAGAGAAAACAATTTCAAAAACAACAATTTTTGAATAAAAATACAGAAATTTAATTTTTTGTCAAGGTAATAAATTGGCTGAATATATGTTTTTTAAATAGTCAAAATATCATAAAATCTTATTGTTACATTTGATTATAAAATTGCAATTTTGCGAAAAGATTTAAAAAAAATATGTGGAAAAAACCGGTGCAATTTTTTTTCATTTGTCTATAGTCATGACATTCTACTAATAAGATCAGACAAAATCTACTTCGCTTTCGTAAGCCTTTTTTGAAAAAAAGTACCTAGTTTTTACAAACGACTAATATTTTCTGATAATAAATATGACAAATGATTTTCAAACTGAGTTTTCAAAAGAAATATTTTTGAAACTATGTTTCCGACCAATTTTCTCAAAAACTTTACTTGATGCAAGAAATTTTGGATCAATTGCTTTATAAATTACATATAATACATTTTATCAAAAGTTTTATTTCCAAAAATCGTCAAATTGTGTAATTTTTATGACATTACATCTTAGCATAAGAACCCATTAAAGAAATCGATAAAAAAAAACCCATGTACTCAAAAACTATTTAAAATAACATTTCAACATTTTTGAATTTAGCATGCCATTTTGCAATAGAAACCGAAATTTCATTCAATTCCGACCACTACTTCTATTTTTATTGATCGTTTGTATGGAGACGAATCATTATGTGTTGGGTCGACTTTCCTTTTGACAAGACATGGGCATTTACTTTTACTTATTAAGTACAAAGTCTTATTTGCTATGGTAAATTTTTTAATAACATATGAAACTATATTTTCACTTGTAAGTTTTAATGTGTTGTTGAAACTCTTTCTTAATAAAACTTTACTGAAAAATATACAATATTGCATGTATTTGTTCTAGGAAGATTAACTGCGTCTTTTAAGAAAGTGGATCAAGTAAATCGTAAATAAATTAAAGAATTATCTATAGAGTAGGAACCTTAGTAAATGCACGCAATAAAGATTTTCAAAAAAATCGTTCTTATATACAAATATTTAATTTCATACTCATTTTAAGCTCCATTCGTAGATATTATTTAATAATCAAAAAAATTGTAATAACTCAAAGTCATAAACACCCTTTAACCCAAACTGCAAATATAAAATTATGAAAAAAGTAATTTTTCTAATTCACCTTTTACCTTTTTACAAAAACACAAAAAGTGTGAGGTGAGAGCAGCTGTAGCGCTATTATCCTTTGCGCTTCAACTCAAACTCAAGCCAAATTCCACAAAAAGGAGTTAGTCGACAGCAGACTCCGTCGGCGTTTATCGTACACCGTTCGGTGAACACGAAAACGGGAGCAAACCAAAACTTAATTGCGTGCGTTTGTATGTCATTCCCAAGCACGTGCTTTTAATTGACCCTAATTTCTGTTAATTGCAATTGTTGTTTGTTTTTGTTGCTGTTGAAATTTCATAATTTTGCGCTTCATTTGCACATCGTAAAAATCACAAAATAAAAAATGAATAAATTTTTTCATCTGCAGGAATTTTTTTTTTTAATTAGCAATTGAAATGTAAAGTGGCAATTTAAATTTCAGCTGAAATTCTCTTGAATTACATTTTTTTTACACGAATCACATTATTATTATCAATTTTAAGGTTACTAGTAGTTTTATTCACATTTTGTGTTTTTCAGATGAAAACGCAGAGCAATCCCACGCCATGTAGAGTTCACTGAATGACAACAAATTGTAAATATGGAGAGAGAATGAAAACAACGCGACCGGCTGACCGTGTATTGCCATTAAAATTACCGTTAATATTGTAACTTTTCACTCAGCTGCTCTCATTTTGACATGCACACCCCAACTTAATCAGAACGACACATTTTAATTAATCACTAAAATTCGCTTTTTTTTTGATAAACGCAGCGAGCTAATGACATTTCAGCGACTAAATGTCAATCAATCAACTCGCATCAATCCGTCTACGATTCCGATTTTCATTATGTAACGGCTTATAGCGGTGCGCGGGATATAAACTTCGGTAATGACGACAAATTTCTATCTATGAGTATGTGTGTGTTCATATGGCACGTGACATATCCGGCGGAAATGAAAGTCGCGTCAATAAATTCGTATTTATTAATGAGTGTCTGTCTGCCTGCCAGAGAAATGTCAAAATTGTGCGCTTATTTGCAGTCTGTCACAACACCACAAACTGACTGATAGACACTTGGACAATTACATATATGTTTGCACACGCACACACACACTCAGACAAACTTTCAACCAGCTACCGTTCAAATGCGAATTGCACACAACCGTCGATGAAGATGAACCTGCGATGACTGACGCGATTGACAGTGCGTACTGTTGCGGCGGTGGCGACAGCAGATGATGATGGCGAGATGGCTGAGTACTGATACGAACTGTCGCTCATAGGGCTGCACAGCAGCAACACAGGATGCTGTGTGCAAAAGTGGGATTAGTTATGCGCATGTCTGCACGAGAATGCTTGGAGAGATATGAGTAAATGAATGAAGTGAGAGTATTAACGTTGCTATGGTGAAACACTTTAATCACTGAACACACTTTCTCTATTCAATACACATACATTTTTTAGAATATATAATATAAAATATATATACAGAGAATACTATTGCAGAGCTTATGAGAGTTACGGCTATACATAATTTACTCTCTCTGCTATTTTGGATGGAAATCAAAGTTAAAAGCTTCATTTACACAGTGGTCAAAATGATTGAACTTTTCTAGAAATTTTTTTAAGCAGCTGCGAAAGATATTAAGTCTATATTTTCAAAGCACACAGCTTTCAAAAATAGTTCTGATGGCCTATCCTGGAAGCAAGAAAATGGTTTAAATCTTAACAGACATTTTAATTACCGATATATCGGTATATTCCGATATCGGCGATATTTATTTGCGGATACACCGATAAGCCGATATATAAAAAAATTTTTCCTGCGCCCCAAAGAGTTAAAATCAATTAAAAACATTCATTAACACTAATATTCTTACAATAGGTACCACATCAAGTGGATAAAGGAACTGTTAAGAAAAAAGGGCTTCAAGCTAAACCATTATCATGGTAGCAGCGACTCTAAGTGACATTTCTTCTATTTTATTTAAAATTCTGTCATAAAAGAAAAGTACCGACATTTCCATAACGAAAAACATGCGTCGTCAGAATTTTTGCCTCTTGAAAAAAGATTTAATTTGGAAAGTGAAGAATCTTAATATTTAGCAACGGCGCTTGATCCTCGATATAAACTACTAACATTCCAATTGTGGTCTACTATTTCTACGGCAAATAGTAGACCACTATTTGCCGTAGCGGCCGCAACTTGCTAATTTAACTAATTTACCACTATATTCCGAAGCCTCTTCAGAAACAGTTACGTTCCAACCTAGTACGAGTTCTAAGCCAATTACAAGACGGGAAATATGGAGTGTTTGTGAAAATTTTATTAAGGAACCTGAAGAAGAAGAACCATTGTCCTTATTGTGCTACGATACTTTCAAAGAAGAAATAAAGAGATATATTCGATATCCCAATATTGCAACAGCTGCAGATCGTCTCAGTTTTTGGCGCAGTGAGGTTCTGCACCCAAATTTAAAAAAATTGACACAAATGTATTTTAGTTTTCAAATGAGTTCTGTCGCATCCGAGCGACTGGAGGTCTAATCCAAATCGCATTTTCCCGCATAACTTGAGGATGTTGTGCTTCCTAAATAAAAACCTAGCTGGTGTTAATTTTAGTTATTAACTTTTGTACTTAAAAAATATATAAAATTGAAAAATGAACAAAAAATTGAATTTTTCTATTACTTATGGCTGTGGATTTTTCTTTGTAATGATCTTACAACTTTGCGTCATAGTTAATCCTTCTTTTTAATGCAATGTCAGTATCTGCGACAACTTTTTATAAATATCGCTATCGGCGATCCCTAATTTTAATGATAAGTAGAAATATAACATTCACTAACCAAATTCCACAGTTAAACATCATATGATCATTCATTTTCGCATTGCCAGAAGCATAAAACGGATTAACGTGATGTCGAGAGCATGTTACGATCTGTCATTAGATCACTCGTCGATTAATTATTATAATATAATTATTTATTTCATATAAACCAAAGTTAGCTGACGACATCCAAAAATTATAAAATAGACTTTCGACACATCTGTCAATTTCAGCTTTAAGCTATCAATTCATCCAAAAAAAGATATAGCGCTCTATGGCGCGTGAGTCACCGATTCGACTGCCGGTGAATGTGCAAAAAGTGACGCAAATAAAGGGTTTAATTCCCTTCTAATTCAAAATGAGTGTTTAGTCCTTTTACATCGCTATGTAATAACCCAAACCTTTTATTTCCAAACAGTGTTTCAAATCCGATACAATCTTCAACATAGAAGGCCAAACGATTAGATAAATCTAGACCGAAAAAAGTATCTAGGACATGATCTTGCTACCGAAGGCGGATTTATAACCCAAAACTTCCACACTACTCCCCGGTTTGAATCTTCTGAAACCAAAATCAAACCCAAAGCCAGGAAAGAGTCGACCCAGGCATACCAATAATATTGAATATATATTTTATATATCATCTTTCGATCCATCATCTATTAAGAACACTGGAGTATTACCAAGATCTGAAATCCAAATGTTTTCTTATCGATGTCTCACCAAATTTGGACAAATTCAGGCTTAAGCAAATTGTACGGGTCAGCTTGACAAATTTCCAAGCCATTCTCAACCTGATCAAAAATTATGAAGTTTTCCAGGGCCCACGGTCTTGCAATCAATTTCTAGTGGAAATGCAGCTAATTATAGTTTTGTGTCGCTTGGGTTCAAGTGAACACGGTGCACCGGTGACAAAAATTAAAATTTCTTTGGAATTGTAAAATTTTCATAGCATACTTCAAAACTTCTTTCATCTATGTTCACTGCTATTGTTTGACGAAGTACGTCTCATTAAGCATTTCCATCCAAGTAAAAACTATGCAGCGTGGATCCACACCTCGCCTCTGTCCAAAAATTTGGTCAAGATATTCCCACTTAGGGAATATCTTCGCGATATCCTCTTCCACGCTCTTTTCCTCTCCGGTGGCTAAAAGCGTAGCCCCTGTCAGATGTTTCCAATTGAAAGCTGAAACTTAAGTGGATTTGTGGTGCCGCATTTTATTCTTTAGTGGCACCCGTTCGATGCATTTCAGCTGTGACGATTTTGCAGTAATTTTTTGTAAAAATGTGGAGTTGTGTTGTTTCTAGAAGGATTAAAAAAGTTTGTTTATGTAAATGAAAAGTTCACATTAAACAAAAATCGAGAAATAACCTCAAAAGACTCCGTCTTCTATTTGACATCATGTGCCACCACTTGCACCAAATTGAGGATCTCTACATCACTCCAGCGCTGCATATCATGCGATCGGCGCCGCTTTAGGGTTGGTTGATCTATTTCCGTTATAAAACTATGATAATTAATAAATTAATTTTAACTTCTCACCTCTGACATTTCGTTTAAGGAATTCAAAGTAATTGACAACTTGAATGTCAATAAAATATGATGACAGAATTGGACAATTAGCAGCGCAATTCGATCGCGGAAACGACATACGATTTTTCACGGTTTGCGAGGGTCTTGCGCTTTAAGATGAATATTATTAGGTGCGCAACTAAGTTCTCGCTGTTTGTCAATAGATGGCGCTAGCGGTAAGATCTCGTCGATTTGGTTCATATCGTAACGTTATGAATCTAGTCCAAGCATATGGTAAGCAAACCGATTTGACACTTTTAAGATTTTGTGTTTTCATAGTCTGTTTGTGGTTGCTCGAAAATGACTGATTTTGTGCCAAATAATCGTCGTTTGCGGGAGGTGTTGATTTTCTTCTTTCAATCGAAGAAAACGGCAGCTGACGCGCGAAACAACGTGCCGAGATTGGTTTCGTCGCTTTAAAGACCATGATTTCGACATCGACGATCGACCACGTGAAGAAAGGCCAAAAACCTTCAATGATACGGAATTGGAGACATTGCTCGATGAGGATTCGGCCCAAACGCAAGAAGAGCTTTCTTCAGTATTGGTAGTTACCCGACAAGTCATTTTAAAGCATTTGCATGCGTGAAAAACGGCACCGATACACGATACCGAGGCACGATACAGTAATTCTATTGCATGACAACGCTGAGGTCTCACGTTGCTAAACCAGTGAAAACATTCTTGGAAACTCTCAAATGGGAAGTCCTATCCCACCCGCCGTATTCTCCAGATATTGCCCCGTCAGACTACTACTTGTTCCGTTCAATGGCACATGGTCTGGCGGATCAGCAGTTCAACTCGTATGAAGATTTCAAAAAATGGCTTGATTCGTGGATAGCCACAAGAGATGAACACTTCTACCGTGATGGCATTCGAGCTCTACCAGAAATATGGGGAAAAGTGGTATCTAGCTATGGGCAATACTTTGATTGATTCATCTGTAACTATTTTTTGACAATAAAGTTGCATTTTCTAACAAAAAACAGTGAGAACTTAATTATTTTTGTATTTTTGTGTAGAATTTTATTACCTGTTGTAGGAATAAAAAATTTCTGCTTCCTTTGAGGTGGGAATATCGAAAGGTGCTTTCATTACGAAAATCTAAATTGTGTAAAGATTCGATATTCAGAATTTTATTTTTCCAGGGCAAACATTTTGGGTTGGGTAGTGCTTCCTAGCACTACCCCTTTATGTATTTTTAAAATTCCAAAATCCTTTTGGGTTCCTACCACGTTCACCTTGGTAAGCCGCAAAAAAAAAACCTGATAAAAAGAAAGAAAAATATTTGTTATAAGTTTTAATATCATGTTTAAAATTAAATTTTTCTTTTTGCACTTCTGAACAGCAACGATATTGAATTACTCACATTTTCAGAAATATTTTTAAAGCACTTAATTCGCAGCGTTTGAAAATACTTGGCGCGACCACTGCAGTAGATGCAATCAAAGCGTTGAATGCAACACTCAAATCGTCAAACGGAACTCAACGAGAATGTTCCGAAAAGTCTTGCGAAAATATTTACATTAACTGATTGAATGTTGAACTACCATTCTCATTTTGAAGAGGCATTTTTGCTATTTGCTTCGTCTGTATTGGTTGTTTCAAGTAGTTTGAGTGAATTCAATAAATTGCTTAAATTCAGTAGAGCAAGAACTTGAAATACATTCCGTTCATCTGTCTATACGCAGCATTAATTTTTAATCTCGGACGAGTCATATTTCAATCTACGAGTTGATGGTTTTGAGTGCACTTGCGTTCATATTCTGATGCTAAGCGATAGTTTGTTCTGGAGAAAGTATTAAAATAATTTTTTAAGCGATTGTTGTTGCTATTTAAATTAATTATTATTATAACTTGAAATTATTGTTTCATTTATCCACGTACTTGCGCGGATATTTCATGATGGTAAATGACTGAATATACTTGAGATGAAACCGAATGCTAGACTGGCATCATTTACAACGTTACCATCCACAATGTTAATAAGAAACTAGTGAAGGTGTTCTCTTCGGCCAGGCCGCAAATCACTCACTGCATTGGAAGTTCTTTTTATATAAATGTCAAAAATACGTTGAAAAGGCTGAAGAGGTTGAATTAGTTGAAAATAATGTAGGAAGGTTCAAAAAGGTCGAAAATTCAACTAACCTCCTATTTCGATAGATATGCCATTAAGCGAAGTATAATTGTATGGGAGGTGCCACGTCCACTGGTGCTATTTCGCACACTTTTGATCCAGACACACCTTATAGCAAGTAAGCCGCTAACATGAAACTTGCTGCAATAGCTCACTGAAAATAGGGCTTACAATTTTATATGAAAATGGGAGGTGCCATGCCCATCGATGCAACCCCGTCGAAATTCATTGAATTTTAAAGCTTACAGTAACTAACATCTATGCATCAAATTATATGAAGATTACTCCCATGACATTAATTGTTGTTTGATTATATGGGAGGAGCCACGCCCACCGACACTATAATGAAAAAATTTTGCAATAAGATACCTTTTAGCAAGCATATCTATCATATTAAATTTCATAAGGATTATGTTGTTAGTTATGTTATTATAACGTTAATAAATATTGTGGACTGTGCCACGCCCTTCATCGAGTTTTTACAGTACACTGGTCATTTCTATCGCTGACTGTTTTCAGTGGCACTATCGCAAAAACTTTTATGAAAATCGTGAGAGTTAAACGAAATGAAAATTTTCAATGCTTGAAAAGTGCAACGCCCACTCTTTCAATTCAGCCACTTGAATGTTTAAGAGTTATGGTGTTATAAAAGTTAAAATTTAGGGCTGTGTCACTCCCCTCAAGAGCTTTGCAAATTTAAAACCTAACCCAATCATAATTTTTTTCACCAAAGCACCAAGTTTCATCAAAATTGTAGGAACTTTTTTTAAAGTTTGGTAGGGGTATATTTACATAAAATACGGGCGGTAGGCGTGCTCGTGAACCGATTTCGTCCATTTTTATATACTAGCAAGCTTTGATCTTTGTGCCTAGCGTGATTTCAACAAAGAATATAGTTATATTGGCTCAGGTGGTGAAGCTGATCAAGAATATATTCACATTTCTATACCTGCCACACCTCCTTTCATGTATTACAAATGGAATGAAAACGTGAATGTACCTTTAGTGAAAAATTTTTTTCAGGTGTACTACTTTTGTAATCAGGTCAGATGGTAGCCCTATATTCGGTTATACTTTAATATAAAGGAATAAGGTTTGTTTAAATACTGCTACAGCTACAGGCGCTTTGGGGTATGCAATGTTTCGTTGAAGTAAAAGTATGTGTCATCTCAATCACAAGAAAAAAGTTTGAAAACTTCTACCAAGTGAGGTATTAAAGCCAACATAACTTAACTTAGTATCTTAACGTTTGGTGATACATGCAAGCACTTGCCAAGAAGTGAGCGTTATTACGCAAGTGCGCATGGTACCTCCCATACGAGAAAAGCGTAATTCTGTTTCGGAAGGTTTGGTGAGTCAATCTTAAATGAATGGGTGGAGCTTCGCGACTGAACTTGTTAGGTCATAACAGGGAAATAATTTGAAAATGTATTATCAGCTATACTTAAATATCTTCGAAAAATGCAACGCTAACTCCCGGAATATAAAAGTAAAGGTATCAATATTTTATATTTGATCTGGTTTTTGATTGGCATCGTAATGAAGTTTCCTTAAACTTAATTTGTGTAATAAAATCTTCTTTCTAACTATGCACAAAAGAAGTGACTGCTTTAATTCCCTTTCTCGTACACGAGCTTCATTCAATAGGCCCATTGTCACAATGTTGACCTCAGGAGACATCAATAATTCTGCAGCCATAGTAGTCGAATGCTGTCATTTGCAACAGAGTTTGTTAGAGTCAAAGTCAAGGGGAAGCAATCGGGACAAAGTCTGAGACACATTAACTTGGGACTTAATTAATTTTTGCTACTGCTGCACTGATGAAACCAGTTTGAAAGGAAGGATTCATTTGAGTTGAAGTCCCACTGCACTACCGATATTTTGCCATTTAATGACTCAACTTGTGGTTTTTCTTTTGCTGTTGTTGCCACTCTTTTTCCTTGGGTTTTGTTGCTCTGCTTTTAAATGACAACGATATCTTTGTGTGTTTGATTCCAGGACATTGGCCTTTTGTCTGCTTGGATGTCTGGTTGGAAGCATAGACTACATCATAAAACATCCGCAGTGGTTTCTTTAAGGAAATCAAAAATATTTGAAGATGAAGGAAGAAATTAATTTATTTAGAACTTGTTTGGAATAACAAGTTGCAGTCTAGTACAGTAAATTTTGTATTTTTTATTTTTTTAAATATATATTTGCTAAAGATTTCCGTAATTTGCTTGAATTTGGCATATTTTCATCTAAAATATTAAATTTGGGACATATAGCAATATAATATATGGGGTTGCATTGTCGGAACTTGTCCCAAAAATTGGTTGCCACCAGTTTCTTGGGTCATTTTGCATTAATATATACTAATTGGGGTAGTTGACAGCGCAAAATAAAAGCATAGACTACAATGTTATAAGGACTTAATACTTAAAATATATCATATTCCATAACAAAGAACATAATTTGAAAATCTCTACTTTGCTGCATGAATTTTTAATATGAAATTTGCAGAATTTTATACAAATTTTGTTGCGAAATACTTATTGTTATTATAAATTAATTAAAATTAATTCCGACTTTCATAAAGCAATTATCTATAATTATTGCATAGCATAAAATATTCAAAAGTTGTATTATTGAATTAATTAACGCATTAAAAGCTTCATATAAATGTCATCAACATATCCGTTGCAAACGAGATTCCGATTTGGTTACCGTAATGTTGTTTCTGTATTGAATTCATTAGTTTTGCCCATAATGTGCTCGTATGTAAATTATATATTTCATAACTTTCGCTTTCATGATATGGTAATTTCAATAACAATGTTGTTGTTTAGACAAAACTCGGTGCAATCATTTGTTGCTTCCTTCGGAAATGCACTATCATCTATTCTAAATGCATTAAATTTTCCACCAATAATATTTTTCATTATTAATTAATTGTGGCGATCCACTCTTTTCTATTGGCGAATTTTATGGAGAATTTATATCATATTTAATAAAAATTTTTGATAAAATAAAAATGCCACTAAAGTGTGAATTTTCACATAATTTTACGTCGATAGTCATTTTAGATTGCTTAATAAGTTAATTAAAAATATATTAAATTACAAGAATACCTTGCCAACCAGACATGGGTATTTCCATTGTGTCGAACGGGACCATGGTACACTTTAAAAGTGAAATAAAAGTCAGAGTAAAACACTTTAATTTTTTTCTACTACTTTAAGAAATAACCCTTTGGTAGCACTATATATAGTGGTAAAGTTGATGGCAGACATACCACTGGTTCCAAGATAAAGGCAATAAAAGACCGATTCGCATGGGACAAAAATTAATGCGTTTTTCATTGCCATTTATAGAAAAGCAGAAGTCAGCGAAACCTACCAACATTTTTAATGCGACTAATTTTAAAATGTTATGGAATAATCACTTTTTATTAGATTTCGTTTGATTGATATATCTTATTTTAATATGACTCGTGACTGGCCATTACGGACGGGACATATTTATATTAATTTAAAAGCAAACTTTATATTAATCATTGTCGAATTAAATTGGTGAGATCAATTTTAATTAATTTAATTAAATTTAGTTAAAAATTTTTTCTTAAAGAATATGAAACTTTTATTTTGCTGTTAAAAAGTTTTTTCCTGTAAAGGGCGTGACATGGCTCCACTAGAAACAAATTTTTTTTTCAGGAATTAGTTTATCACCGCACCAAATTGGATCAAATTGGTGGAGCGACTTAGTCGTGGCTGCGGTTTTTCCCATTATAGGCGGTGCCACGCCTACTTTAAGGACTTAGAGTCCCTAACAACCTTTTCTATGGTTCAATCCATCTCCAAATCAAATTTCATTAAAAGATGTTCACTAAATTAGCTGTGGAAATGTATTTTCCTGTTAAGGGCGTGGCACCACCTTCTAATGAAAAGAAAATTATATTGTGCGATCATGTTGTGTGCTGGCAGTTAAAAATAGGTCTAACCGTCTTGCAACTGCCTATATTAAAAAAGTTTTACACCTACGATTGCGTACGGGACAGGCTTCAAACTGCTCTAAAAATTTAAGATTTTATTTTTTTGCATTCGTTAATTCTTGCTTTAATTATATGCATCAAATTCTGTTTAGACAAAAATTTTGAAACACTTGCTGTTATTAATCATGAAATGAGAACAAATGATGTTAATTGATAGCGAACGGGACATTAGAACATACTCTAAAGCAAATTTACAGTTAGTACAGATTGGTTTGATGTCTTTGCATTTTTTTATCATCTCTCTTAAAGACTTAAATATTTAAGACAAAAATAATATTCAAAGTTACAAAAAACAGAAACTGAATTTGTGCAATTTTGCAGTCGGTTTGCTCACGGTGGTGAATGAATTCAGGTGTAAGTTATTTAAATTAATAAATTTTAAATGTTTTTTCTAGATAATATCATTTTTTACTTACTTTTAATTTTTCGGTTACGTGAACCTTTCTGTGGAAATACCCATATATATCAATACCAATTTCAGGCTTCGCAATATTGTCTTAGGGGCCATCCATAAATTACGTGACCGAAAAAACCTTTGTTTTAGCCCCTACCCCCCCTAAAGTGACGATTCGCGACTTTACTGTATTAACCCCCCCCCCCCCCCTTCCACCTTTCAAAATATTTTCTACTAATGAATTTTAAAATAAAATATGTGGTTTATTGACAATATTAAACATAAAACATTACATTTTATATTTTAAAAGATATAACATATTTAAAATGAATAAATAATTTTCAGTATTTAAATTTCTTACAAGAAAGGAATTCTATCATCCTCAATTAAAGTAATATTTTTCTCTATATTTAATTGTTCGTCTTCCAGTTCAACAGCTTCTACATCTTCTATACCTTCTACATCGTCATTCGAAATGATACATAAACGTTCTCCTGATCGCTTACTCAATATTCTCAAAGGTCGAACTCCAGAAACGCTATCTTCAGATTTATGTATTTCTTTTCTAAAATGATACGTGGAGCTTCTAAATTTACTACTTAATCTGGACGTTGAATTTGAAAACTAATTTATATTTTTACAATTTGTCACGTAGTATTTTGCGATACCCCCACGCCCCCGTCGTTACTTTTCGTAGTATTTTTCATGACCCCCCATTCTCCCAAATCGGTCACGTAATTTATGGATGGCCCCTTAAGTGCTTTGAGTGTTCTTATCGTTTGATCGAAAAGCTGTCTGCTCAACAAAACTTAGCCTAAGGTGCAGTAAGATAGATAAGGAAATGTGCGATAGAGTTGAAGATAGAGTACCAAAAATATAAAAAACCATAAACATAGTAGTTTTGGTCTTGTTCTCCTATTTTGCTTCTTGGCCCTACACCTTGTGTTTTGGTCTTGGACTCGCATTCTTTGTTATTTTATGCCCTCGCGTAGCAAATGGTATCCACAAAACTCTTACAACTCACAATAAACATTTCCAAAAATTATTTATGATGTCCGATTTTCGCAAAAGTGTTTTCAAATATTAAAGCTTCAAAAACTGGAAGCAAAAAAATTGTTTTAACGAAACGTTTGGCTTATATGGGTGCTCAAAATTAGTCATTTTAACAAACAAATTCCAGAGCAAGTTAGATAGCAATACTTTCAAAAAATCACATTGAAGTATGCAACGGGTGATGTTTTGATATTTGTTTTTTCAGAGAAAGTTTTTTGACATTTCACTTGTGATTCGTAGCATGTTTCAATGCCAAATTTGCTCCACTTGGCTTGTCATTTTACCATGAATAGACTTACAAGCAAACAACGCTTGCAAATTATAGAATTTTTCTATCAAAATTCGTGTTCTGTGAGAAATGTGAAAAATTGAAAAATTTTCTTCAGCGATCAAACTCATTTTTGGCTCAATGGGTACTTCAACAAACAGAATTGCTGAATTTGATCGGAAGAGCAGCCAGAGACAGTTCAAAAGCTGCTTATGCACCCTGTAAAGCGCACTGTTTGGTGCGGTTTTCAGAAATAATGCAAATCGCAACGTTACAGTGGGACTTTTTTTTTTCCCCAAATGGAAGAATTGGTCTTGGTTGACATTTTGTTGCAACAAGACGGTGCCACATGCCACATAATACGCTATTCCATGGCGAGTTTGGTGAGCAATTAATCTCACGTTTTGGAGCAGTACATTGGCCGCCAAGATCATGTGATTTGATTCCATTAGACTATTTTTTGTAGGGATACGTGAAGTCTCTCGTAATTAGGGACAAACCAGCCATAATTGCAGAACTGGAAGACGACATTACAGCTGCCATTAGTGAGATACCGAGCGAAATGCTGGAAAAAGTAAGCCAAAATTTTGATGAACCATCAGGCATATAAAGGGTGTTTTTTTTAGAGGTATAGAGCTTCGAATTGAAATAAAACACAAGAAAATCGTTTTAATGTCCATCAATTTGACTTTATTGGAAGGATAATTTTATGCCATTAATGTTTAAATATGATTTCGGGCATGTGGCCGCCGCGGCTGGCTCGAATAAAGCCAATTCTACAGGTCCAATTTTGAACCACTTTTTCGAGCATATGGGGCCGTATGTCGGCTATAACGCCACGAATGTTGGCTTCCAAGTCCCCTAACGTTTCTGGTTTGTTGGCGTAGACGAGCGACTTCACATATCCCCAAAGAAAATAATCCAATGGTGTCAAATCACACGATCTTGGTGGCCAATTGACAGGTCCATTCCGCGAAATTATGCGCTCATCGAATGTTTCCTTCAATAAATTGATTGTGACGTGCGCTGTGTGGCATGTAGCGCCGTCTTGTTGGAACCACAACTCATCCACATTCATGCCATCCAATTCGGGAACAAAGTAGTCAATTATCATGGCTCTATACCGGTCTCCATTAACGGTAACTGACTCTCCAGCATTATTTCGGAAGAAGTATGGCCCAATGACTCCACCAGCCCATAGAGCACACCAAACAGTCAGTTTTTGTGGATGTAATGGCGTCTCAAGGGTCTCTTCACTCCAAATGCGGCAATTTTGCTTGTTGACGTAGCCATTCAACCAAAAATGAGCCTCATCACTGAACAAAATTTTGCGATGAAAATCAGCATCGAGATCAATCTCATTTTCGGCCCATACACCAAAATCACGACGCATTGCATGGTCTCGCGGCTTTAATTCTTGCACAAGCTGGATCTTGTAAGGTCGCAAGCCAAGATCTTTGCGCAAAATCTTCCATAAAGTTGATGGACAAAGCTCCAATTGCTGTGCACGGTGGCGAATCGATTCATTCGGGTCCTCTTCAACATTTTGCTCTACAGCGGCAATTGTTTCTTCGGTGCGCACTGTTCGACGTCTCTGCGGATGCGTATTATCACATAGAGTAAACATAGTGCGAAAACGATCCATGGTTAATCGAATTAATTGCTCTGATGGACGATTATGTCGACCATAAAATGGACGGAGCTTGCGGTAAACTTCGCGAACTGAACCATTATTTTCGAAATAAATTTGCACGATTTGCAAGCGTTGTTTATGATAAAATGGCAAACCAAACTGAACATAAATAACATTAGAGTTGCCAGAATTGACCATAAAATGCCAGTTTTATCTCTATTCGAAAAACAAACCTCTAAAAAAAACACCCTTTAGTAGCCACGGGAAATATTTACAGGAAATAATCTCTAAAAACTAAATGTTATATACTCGTAATTAGTGAGCGGACCTATCCTATGCGAGTATGCAAAGCAGATCGTTGTTCATAAATCTACATTTTTCACAAGACAATGTTTCGTACTTCTTCATTTCATTATTATTTGACGCGTTAGTTTCAGCGTAGAGGAACAAAAAGGTATATTTGGGCCACAAAGGTTTCTATTTGTGGAGATAAAAAGAGCGGTACCAAACTGAAATAAAAGAGATGTGTATCTAATGCTAGATATTGCAAGACTTTTTTATTTTCAATTCAAGGTATTGTCTCTTAATAATATAAATTCATAACGCAAAAGAATGCTTAACGGGATAATAAAATGACTATTAAATATAATAAAACTAAGAAATATAACGAATAGAATGAAGAAAATTTGTATATACAGGGTGAACAATCATTTTATTCTCTTACTTTAATCTTTAACAAAATTTAGCACAACGATCAGTGGAGGCCTTAGATTATTTTAAATAAAAATTTACAGTTTGTAAGTAGTGAAAGCAGTTTGTAAGTGTTGAATACTCACTATGCCTTGCAAAATGGCGTCAAGTTCCACTTTCATCTACAACACTTCATTACAATAATTACGAAGTAAGTGGAGCATCCAACAAGACGCACATTCGCCAACTGGGACATCAACACAGCTCAAATGGCATTGTTGGCGATGGAACACAAGTGATGAATATGAGATGAGTAAATCTGAAAGCGATTGTCACTTGTGATACACAAGATGATGCATTACAACTTTTGCAATGCATAGAATTTGTTAATTTTTTTTATATTAATAATTTTTTTAAAGTTGTTGGTTGCTTATTACAAATTCCTTAGACGTGCATAAATGAAAAAAAAAAAAATCTGGATAATATTTCTGAAAATAGTCACAGAACTGTTTACCGCTTTTTTGATTTCTGTTTTATTTCTTTCCAAAAAACGTCTTTATGAGACTTGGAGAGGTATTTAATTTAGTTGAAAAATTTGCATTTGCAGGGAACAATTTTAAAGAACAAATCCTTAAATTTGCATTTTATGTATCTTGAAAACCATTGGAGTTAGTGACGGCACACATTTCCCCTATTAGTTAACAAGGAAGTTAATTTAATATATAAGCTTTAATCTATTTATAATTAAGGTTAATGTGAAACATAAATATTTGTTAATTCAATAAATGAACCCAACTTTATTAAAACTAATTCTTAAAATTAAAGATGTCACCTTGATTTTCCAAACCAATGTTTTATTTGGATGGTGCTGGTGTCATCTAATGCCTTTGTTTATAACAATGCTCTAAATGTGGTTATTAAATGAATTTGCTTCTCTAAACGCTCCTTTCTTTCAAACAGTAGTTGTATCACTATTTCCTTGTACCTAGTCTTGCAAAACTAGTTTGGGAAATTTGCTGATATATTCACCTTGGCCTAGAAAAATAAACATATTCAGTCAGTTAGAGATGGACAACGATGGATAAAGAAATTTCAGCCATTTTACGACGAATGACAAGTAGGCTTGCCCTGAGGAGTTGAATGTTATAATTTTTAGATAATAAGTAGATACCGTAAGTAATTAAGAAGATTCGGCTGTGCAAAGGTTGTGTTCACACATCGTTTCTAGCTTATCGCTAACTGGTCGATAATTGTTCCCATTGTTGGTCACAATGTGAGTTGAAGGAGAACGCAGAGTTTTTGATAGGCTTACTATACTGATAATTTTTATTGACAATTTCATACCACGTTCCCGAAGAAAAAATCAAAAGCATTCATCTTTAAAAAAAAGTTAAACTCATTTTTGATTTTGAACAATCAAGATCATCTTTTTGATTTTCGAAAAAAAATTACGACCGTTCGAAGCGCCATTCAAAAATCTATCGAAACCACATGGACTAAAACTTTTACAGTCATTTCAGTAAACAAATTATCATCCTCGTACTAAAGCAAGTTTTTTGAGAAACAGGATACTCGGTTATATTCGAATTTTGGATTAAGACATTTGACATGAAATCCGTCATAGATTTTCCTGGAATGATTTAGATGTTATTTTGTAATATTTTTTTTCTTTATTGAAAGTAGGACTTGAAAAAATTGCATAAAATATTTGGTTTTGAGATCAAGATCAAGCAACACTTACATCAAGTGCGTTTGCTCATTTAAGAACAGATTTTTACGAACTTTCGAAACTTGCAGTAAAACTTTCACAATGTCAAAAATATGTCTCTGCTCAGCGCGGATGCACAAAGCCTTCTGAGATTAACTGAGCAGAAAAGAACAATCGTTGATAATGAAGAAGTTATGTAGGATATCTACAGCTAATTTCTCAGTGATTATTGTGTAAATAAAAAAACGTTTATTTTGTCAGAAACTTTTCGTTCTTTAATTGTCTATCCTATTAGCCAACTCGTGGTACATGTGTACAATCGGAACATGTTTTAACGTTTTTAATCCATCATTAAAATCACATACGATTACAGCCTCTTAAAAGTCGAAAAACTCCTCCCATTACTGCCAAAGGATGCAGGAATAATCATTAAAGAATTCACGAATCAAACGAATTCGGAAATAAGGTCCTTATACCATACATGTTTCTGTAAAAAATTTACATTTCTGTTCTCCAAATCGAGAAATATGTTTCCATCACTAAGTAAATTATCTTTTTTGAAATCATATAGAAAAAAATTTAATACTTTATCAGCATCACAATCTTTGGCAAGTACCAAAAGCTCAAGGGTTCTGGAAACTGAATTTGTTCCAAATAATATTATCAGTGACGAAAGAGCGTGGTCGTACACATCATAACAAATTTTTCTATACAAATCTTCTGGAGTCTGAATTAAAATTTCCCGTGTTGAATGCCATATGGTGATGTCTGACGCGTGTGAAGTTCTAAACATACGCAACAGGTCTCCATTGCCCCTTGTTTTGCCGCAGTCAGCCGTTAATTTGGGGTAGAAGCCGTTAATTGGAGTTAAAAGCCTTGGAGAAAAATTTTTTGTTACGTGGAAAAAATAAAGGTCATCATCATAAGTACAGCACGACGAAGTGGAATGATAACATGATATCTGATACAGCAGTTACTCCTTTGAGATTAAAAGTGAAGGGAATTACGTAGTTTACGGACGGTTTAGTCGTTGTGCCTATTACTTAAGGAAACGGAACCAATTTTATACAAAAACTAGGAACGGTTTTAACAAGATGATGTGATACTTTACAAGGAAAAAATATCTGCAATTAGCTTTCAAATAAAATGTTCTCTTACTCTAAGGTTATATGTACTTGAGCCATGAAAAGGTTGTAAAAGCTTTAACAATAGGGGTGACATGCTTCCAAATTGATATTCTGGACATATGTGAAAAGTTGAAATCTTGTGTCACTATCGGTTGTATTATGTATTCTTCGCAATTTGATCATGGAAAGGAACACGCCTCAAAAGCGCTTTGAAATTATTCAATTTCTTTTATCAAAACAGTAGCTCTATCATTGTAACTTATCGTACTCATCTTAAATAATCACATTATCGGCCTAGACTGCTCACAATTTATGTTTTTAAAGTTTTTCCTAAAATCAATTTTATTTGCATAATGTTTGCCAGTACGATAAATATCCATTCGAGCGAAAATTATGCTGCCGATAAATACCCAAATTTATCGAATTCAGTGTGTTTTCAAAAGTTTGGAAAATCATGGACTTACTTACATTCCTAAAAATTGTTATTATGCAAAAGTTGAAGCGTTGTGATCATCGGAAATGCCGTGAATTTGTTGATTTTGCCTTGAAAAAGCTTGAACAAGGTGCTGATTTTGCAAAGCATATAAACTTCTCTGATATGGTGAATTTCCACCTCTATGGTCAATTATCATTACTGGTCTCAAGCCAATTCACTAGTTATTACTATGAACTAAATTAAAACTTTACTAACGGGTGATTTTTTTAGCGATTAGTTTTTAAAAATTTTAAAAAATAACAGAAAATTTGCAAAAGTGAATGTAAAAGTTATTTGGAGCAATACATCAATTCCTTTCATTTACTTTTCAATGATTATTTCATGTAAATGTTGCTTGCGGCTACGCCTGATGTGGTTCATCAAAATTTTGGCATATATGTCCAGCATTTCGCCCGGTATCTCACCAATGGCAGCTGTAATGTTGTATTTCAGGGCTGCAATTGTGGCTGGCTTGTCCCTGTACATGAGGGACTTCACGTAGCCCTACAAAAAATGGTGTGGTGGGGTCAAATCACATGATCTTGGCGGAAAATGGACTGCTCCAAAATGTGAGATTAATCGCTCACCAAACTCGCATCTCAATAGATCCATGGTAGAGCGTGCCGTGTGGCATGTGACACCGTTTTGTTGAAACCACATGTAAACCAAGTTCAATTTTTCCACTTTGGGCAAAACAAAAGTCGGTAATCATCGCACGGTACCTTGCTTCATTGACTATAACGTTGCGATTTTCATTATTTTTGAAAAAACATGATCCAATAATGCCGCCGGCCCACAAGCCGTGCCAAACAGTGCATTTTTCAGGGTGCATTGGCAGCTCTTGAGCTGGCTCTGGCTGCTCTTCAGACAAAATTCGGCAATTCAGTTTGTTGACGTACCCATTGAGTCAGAAAAAAGCTTCGTCGCTGAAGAAAATTTTTCAATTTTTCACATAGAGCACGAATTTTGATAGTAAAATTCAATGATTTGCAAGCGTTTTTTGTTTGTAAGTCTATTCATGGTAAAATGACGAACCTTGTTCGGCATTTTTGGCGTTAGAACATGTTACGAGTCACGCGTGAGGTGTCAAAAATTATACACTGAAAAACCAAATGGCACAAAAATCACTCGAAATAGACACAACGCTTTATAAGATTGTGGACATAAGCCATTGAATTAATAGCTTGAAGAAATTTATATAATTCAAAAATCAAGTTTCTGTGATCATATTTAAAATTAATATATGTATATCTAAGAATTTACACTATATAGATGAGCTTTTAATTCACTAAAAACACCTATGCATAAACTCAAGTTGCTTCATCATTTAGAAGAATTTGCCACAAAGGCAGATGCACTTTAATTGCGCGTTTTAATAAAATGTTGCATAATCTGATTGCCACTTCAAGTTGCAGCCAACATCGCTTTGCCACTTCATGCGGATATTCATTAGCATCAGTTAAAAGATAAATTGTTATCATTAGAGAAAATCTAGCGCAATCATTTGAGGATGTTGCAGCAGCACAAAGTGAACAGTGCATAAAGTGCTCTGACAGCGTGGATACACATTGCAGTCAAAGCGTCGTGATGGTGGGATTCGGTTGTGGTAAAGGAATTTTCAAAATGTAAGTGAATAAATCAAAGATAAAGTAATATTCATATTTAATTAGCTTTCGAGATATGAAAATGATTCACGGAGCTTCTTCCTTGTATAAAATAGAGCTTATTACGGGTGTATGAGATTAAATGCTGTTAAAAAAGTTTAATTTTTCAATCGCTTTGAACTTTAGCTGTTTTTCTTAGAACTTTCAATCACTTGGTGTAATTTGTCATCCTCTGTTTGATTAATCTTTTAACATGGAGGGTAATGTTCCGAGAGGTAGTGTTGCATTTTTCATGGCGTCAGTTACCAAAATCGTAATGGGGCAGATTTTTACAGACAAAACAAAAACAGTTCACTCAATAACTCGGAGAGTAAGCCACAAGCGGAGATGATATCACATCGATTTCATGCCAAAAAAATCTTCGTACGGCATGATTTGACTAACCTTCCATAGTCTTAAAATTACTAATAAGTATCGATATCTGTGAAGTTGGCCCAGCATTTTTTGATTTTTCAAGAAATAAAAATTGCATTCGTAGTATGCTTGATTTCCAGTATACTTTTTAATGAAAAATTATTCTGCTTTGTTCGAAACGGGAATTTTGTATTTTATTTTAAAGTTCTCATTGAGAGAGCTCTTCTCATTAGCTTTTATGCCTTGTTTCTTCACCATGTTTCATGGTTTCTTTGACCTGGTTCTGTAAAGAGCACAAAAATTGGACAGTGGACGATTGGAAACGAGTGATTTGGAGTGACGAGACTAAAATCAATCGTTACCAATCGGACGGAAAGGAATATTATTGGCATCGTCCCCAGGAATCTCTACAAAAGCACCAGGTCAAAGAAACCATGAAACATGGTGGTGGTGGGCTTATGGTGTGGGGGTGTTTTACGTGGTGGAATCTTGGCCCAATCGTAAAAATTGATGGTATAATGCGAAAAGAAGATTACCTTGCTTTATTGCAAGATAATCTTCCTGACTTTGTCGATGAGTGTGCTTATCCAGTTGAGGAAATTGTATTTCAGCAAGATGGGGACCCCAAACACACGGCCAAAATAGTCAAAAAATGGCTTGATGATCAACAATTTTCTGTTTTGAAATGGCCGGCCCAGAGCCCCGATCTTAATCCTATAGAAAATTTGTGGGCGACTTTGAAACGAAGACTCTGTGCCTATGACGCACCTCCTAGAAATGTTCAAGAGCTCTGGGAGCGAATTCAAGATGTTTGGAAGGAAATCGATCGCGATATAATTGAAAAACTTGTGGAAAGTATGCCAAGAAGGGTTTCCAGCGTCATCAAAAACAAGGGTTTGTGGACGAATTATTAAAAAAGTAAAAAAATAGTTGGTTTTTATGCAAAGCAATAAACGTGCATAAGTGGACGCATTGCTCTTATTCACTCTTTATTGCGTTTTAAGTAACATATAATGAATTTATTTATTTCATTTTTTTTACATGTTTAGTTAACAGTTATGAAATTTAAATAAAGTTGGTTTGAACAAAATATACCTATTGGTTAAATTTATACAATTTTTTTTATACTCACATCAACAACATGCGGCCATTAATGCTCGCCAGTGTATATATAGGTACACAATCTTGAGCTTTTGTAGTTTCTTAGGTCTTACCTTACCTTTTCTAAATATTATTACCTTTTGGAGTTTTGAGTACAACTTAACATATAAAAACTCACATGGTTTAGCCTACGCTATGAAAAAATCGATTTTTAAGTGAACTAGCAGCTTCATAATAAAAATTTTTACGAAAGAAATAAAAAACTGTACAATTTTGAAAACCGATTGAAAAGCTTTTTTTTGCATTGCAAAGCAGTATAGTCACAAACTTTTCGACATATTGAATTAAGCCCTATTGCATGCACCACCTCAGTCTTTTGGTGCATTGGACCTTTTAAAATCTCCACAAGCTGTCTGCATCAAATGCAGTTTCAATTTTAACAAACGCTTTTGTGTTTTTCATGGTGGTTGACCAATTTCACTATCATTTTTCGTTCTTTTGTGACATTATTTCCTCATTTTATCACAAAAAAAAAAATGATTAGCTCCACTCTCGCATAATGTACAGCTATTTTGCACATGTGTTCATATATATATAGCTTTCGGCATAAGCCGACACTACGAATGGCTTAAATTGGACACGTCGGTATATGCCGACATAGAAAAAAATCGTATATAAACACGTCGGACCTAGGCGACGTCAACTACATTTAAAATATGTAGAAGCATATTGTGTGCCACTGTAGAAGCAATCAGATTTAAGTTAGTGCCCCAATTCGATTTTTTTTGTTTAACTAAGATAACGGGAATTTTCGTGAGCGGGAGAAAAATATCACGTCGGCTATAGCCGACGTTGTTGTTTGTATTTTTGCACAATTGCATGTGTCATTCTGCTAACATTTTCTAACTTTCGTGTGTCCGCGAAAGGGTTAAGACAAATCAATTTGGGAAGCCTTCACTGAAAACAGAAGTAGTACAATTCTACATAGAACTCTATTTAATGAAAGTGATATAGTGATTTCAAAGCCTTTTATCGCACTGAGCACGAATCTGGGTTCAAAAATTACCCAGCATTACAAGTTATTCAGAAATGATTATGCGATATTAGTGAAGCCTCTAGCGTGTCATGTTGTCATGTGAGCAATTTTTGAGCACAGGTTCCTGTTCAATTCGAAAAATTTTTTGCAATCACATCTCACCTATCGTACGATAGGCATTACATTTTCGCCTGGAATGAGATATCGGCCAGACCCTTCTCGTTCTCGTGCTCGGTCATACGAGAAATAATATTTTGATATCGTCTCGTTATGGTTCTCGGTCCCGGTAAGGAGAACGATAACGAAATTTATCGGTACTCGGTGAAGCACAGCAAGTATCCCTTTCGTGGAGTCATATGTATTATACCTTCTTGCCACCTAAACGTGAGTCTGAAAATCAACACTCATAAAAAAACAAAAAGCATGTCCATTTGCCCAACTAGTGGCTGCCATAGATTCCTGATTGGCGAATCCGAAGAAGTGGATAACTTGATTTACTTGTGCAGGGTAGAAGTGTTTGCTAGAGCAGGAATTACGTTAATCGGGAAAAGAGACTTAAAGGTACTTGTGACAAGAGTTTGCACGTTGGAAAAGTTTTGTGAAGACTCTATGGCTCGCGAGGAAATAAAAAACACAAAAGATTTTCCCATGAACTTAAAAAAACCTTTGTTTGGTTCAGAAATTCTAAGCCGTCCGTAAATAAATTTATCATAAATGAAATTAACTTTCTATTTCTTGGATTTTGTGGAGACAGATTGACAAAATTTTCCACTGTGCAGCTTTAAAAAAAAATAGAGCTTCCAACGAACCTATCAACTTCCAATGTGCGTTGCAACGGCCACAAAAAAATTGTGTAACATGATAGGGCATAAAGATCTGATTAAATTTATTTTTCTCCAATTATAACGCTGCGCTTCTAAAGTTGGCGCTTCTACTTCAAAGCTATGAACAGTGTTGCAAAATGAATTCACAGATTTCAGCTCAAATCGATGAAGAATATTATAGTTAAAATACTATATAAATAATGAAAAAGTATTTTCCAACTCTTTTTTGGGAGTTTTCATTAACCCTTAAAAGCCTGACTTTTTTTATTGAGTTGAACAAAACATATGTTTTAGATTCTTCGATTTTGTACAACATTTTTTCCATAATTTTTTTTACATTTGACAGACACGCCCCCTAGATACAAACTATGGAATCACCAGAGTCCCAACTTCAAAATCAATTTTGCAAGAGAAAATTTATTAAATTTTGTTTTGTGAAATTTATTGAAGGTATACAGAAAAATGACACAAGACTTCGATCACCACTACAACTACACAACACCACAACTATCGGAGCTCAATCGAGTTTAAATGGCAAAAGATCAAGTCGTCATTTAAAACAGCTAGTGAGTCCATACTTGGCATTTTTGCACGGAACAAAAAACCCTGGATGAGTGATTCCACCTGGAATACCATTGAGAAAGAGAGAGCTGTGAAATGCACAAGTGATGAAGCGCAAACAAGAGACCAGAGGCAAGACGCCACACAGTTATACTTACAACGCCCTAAATAAAGAAGTAAAAGCCTCTCCTGTAAAAGAACAAGCAATATCAGAGACTTCGTACGACTTACGAAATAACACACAAGATGGCAGGCAACAAATTCAAGCAAAATTGAATAGTACAACAGCAAAAAAGGAGCCCATTAACGACTTTAAATGCCCAGCTTATCTGTTGGAAAGAACATTTTTCGGAGACCATCAACCGTTTAGATCCAACCTTAGGCAGTCCCTATATATCTCTTTCTGCGGGAAATCCACAACGACTGGCCTCATGCCCGTCTCTACTGACGGAGATAACAAAAGCCTTGACGGGAAGCTTACGGACCCTTTTGAGGTTGCCAAGATCCGATTTCTATTTGAGTCGCAGGACGAAAGTGGAAATGGATTTGGCACAGGTTGCGGAAATCACCAAATAAAGTTTGCCGGCAAGCATTGGAGTGAAACGCGGCCGTCCTAGATCAATGAAGAAATGGTGGTTGCATAGAGCAGGAAATACTTGAGTCGGAAAAATGATAAAGAGAATTTAAAGCACTCGTTACTGATCATGCACGTTGGAAGAGTTTTTTCAAATGAAAGACGCAAGGAGATCTTATTAAGTAATAAAAAGTAAGAATGTTTAAAAATAATGCACAAATATAGTTATAAAAGACTTATAACTCCGGGATGCCTGTAGGGACCAGTTGAATATTTTTAAAAAGTTTTACCAAAAATAAATATTTTTTTTATTCTACACGCTCGCATTAGTAAATGGAAACAATTGCTATTAAGAATATTATTTTTTCGAGTTCAGAGTCACAAAATATACCGACAAACTTTCATTTTCAAAATGCCTTATTTCACAAAAATGCATTTTGGCGAGGTGCCATCAATCTACTGAAAAAAAAACACGTGACACATGAGTTAAATAAAATGCGAAAACCAACCTGATCTTCGGCTCTTGGAGCCGTACGTTAAATACGCTAAAAATTTTGCTTAGTGGCAGGTTTCTTGTGGTACCACGAAAACTTTAAGAGTTAAGAGTTCACAAAATACTCATAAACGATCCTCATGAGGCTTTTTCACCACATAGGCTGCTCATGATAAGAAATTCTAAGTAAGCATCATAAATGACATTCTTTGGAGTCCTTCAAAAGTGCGATTACCCTGATATAAAGCTAAAATAAAGTTCATATGAACTGCTAAATTATCCAGAAATTAGTTATTCTTTACTTAGCTGATCAGATTTCTTTAGAGCTCTTAAAAAATGAATTATTATATCTTTTTTTTTTTTAACCTTTTGGTGGATAACACCCACGTCAGTAATTGCGTCAGTAATACAGGGTTAAGGCACTAATTTACGTTCTTTATTTCTTAACTTATTGTTTCCATCCTAAGAATTTTTTTAGTCTATAGTACATATTCTATCCTCTTAATTAATTGTACTCATATAAGGCATATTTTATATTAAATTTTTAGCTTTAGAATATGTAGTTTTGAATACACATATAGATATGTATTCAAAACTATAGAGGTATGTATAGAAATTTCATCCATTCTTATCAATTAAGGCTTTGCCATTGAGCATAGACCACAAAATTCAGCTGCTGTTGGTGTTCACTATTGCTACTACTGGATTTACTTGCATCTTCAGACACAGAAATCTGCAAAGTGGTTCGCATTTATATTTGGATTGTGTACATGTGTATCGTGTGTATAAAAGTGCACCATACTCCACCTATGCAATAAGGCTAATTAAAACCTCATATAAGGTTCACGCCAAGGCAGTATTCAAAGGATTTTGTAGATAACGTACCAATATTGATAACTGAACATTCTATGTTTGTCTTTACCGAACTGTAATCTTTTAGTAAGATAAAACGAATGTGGCTTTTAGAAGCCGCTTGAGTAAATATGGTTTATGAAATAGTGTTCCAAAAGATATTTTATTGATGAAATTAACTTAACACTTTCAATACAGATTTTTTTTACAATTACAAACTTTTTTTGATGTGTATTGATTGATTGTGGCTCAAATAATGTACTGTAATGTGTATTTAAGGATAGCCAGGACAAAGAAAAGATCCTGGGACAGGGATATCCGATCAGTAAATGTGCGTAGGGCACCCGCTTGTGCTACGATATTTAGCTTTTACTCGTTCTTTTTCATAAGCAATAAGCTGCTCTGCCTATTCAATGATAAAAACAAATAATGGTATCTGTGTGTTTTGTTTCTTAAAAAGAATTCAAGCAGCTTTTGAAAAACTCTTCCACCATTTTCGATATTTTCTGTTGGGTTCATAAAGAGATGATAATTGGTCTCAAGACCCACACCGCCAAATACTTATTGTAGAAGCAATGGTCTCTTCAAATTTCGACCAATCAAGATTTGGTAAGAGTTTCATATATCTCATAGTTGTTAACGAAGCAAAAATCGATCACAACATATGAGGGCTGGAGGATTTGAGAGCTTGATCACAGTTTCTTACAACTAGTTCTCCAAGAGTACCATCGCACAGAACTGTTTCCTTTCCATAGTATATTTCGAAATCGTATCTGTATCTAGTTGTTGAAGCATATCGTTCTCTCATCTCAATGCCTCGTTTTATAGATTTCATTGAGTGGTATTGCTTCAAGGAAGCCTTTGAACCTTGTCATAACTTTGTTCCGACAGTATTTATAGTTGTATTTTAGACACAGAACTATTTCATCCACATCCCAAGGAGATGATACTAGTTATTATTCAATACATCAATTCAATAAAACCATCTAATAGTCGTGGAATTATAATTCACGCCGTCCCCCAAAGATTTGATGAGGTGACGTCACTGTCCACATAGTATGTTTTTGTAGCATTTGAAGACTTTTATGTATCATTCATACATAGTTTTGAGTAGAAACCGGTCACAGCTTAAGCAGTTTTTTATAGCTATATTACCCAAAGATAAGTGTTGTACCCAATACATATGAATGTGGTAAAGCATGACTAAGTAAAAACCGACAACAACCATCATTCCGTGTGAATTTACTTACTAATACGTTACTGTTGGGACATATGAGGCCCAGTGATAGTTACTGCTGGGTCAAATATGATCCAAATACAGTTTTCTGCTTATATATTATATATTTTTTCTGATCTTAAGTTGATAACTTTATATTTTTATTGATATTAACCTACTTGGAAATTTGTCAATTATTTTTAAAATTAATGACACCTAGTCTTATAGCATATGGCAGAATTAATTACAAAAATTAAGCTTGTTTCTGCAGTAATTCAAAACTAAACTATTACAGTGCTTGTCAAAAACTAATTGGATGAAAATATGTACCAATAGAAATGAATAATTGTGTTTAAGTTAAAAGAGAACACTCAAAACACCTGTGTCCCGTCAGTATTTAAAGGGTTAAGTTTCGATTTTTTTGTGATGAAGTGAAATATCGTTTCTTGTGAGTACGTACTGCTTTTATTAGTAATTCGTTGTAATTAAATGCCTTTATATTCTTATTTACACTGTTGGACGAAATACATTGCAAAATCAAATCTAAAATTTCAATATCGCTGAAAATTTTTTGCTCATAAATATTCAACTATAAAATCGATTTTCCAACTTTAAAAATAAAGTACAAAACTTAAATTTTATGTATAAATTTGAAAAAAGCAAGAAAGTGGTCCAATTAATATTTAGTTTGGTCTCTCTCATGTTTACATACCTCTGCCGATCTTTTTGGAATATTATTTATAAAATATTCCAACGTCTCCTTGGATACTTCTTTTCACTCCTTCTGAAAGCATTCTTAAAAGGATTTTCTACGAGAACTGCAGTTAAAAGAAATTTAATCATCTATAATGGTGCACAAATGTTCAATCGGATTAAGATTGTGGAGCCATTCAAATTCTTCTATCTCATTTTCTTCAAAATACTGAGATGCGATCCTGCTCGTATGCTTGGATTCAGATTTTGTGAAGGTTCACAACAAACGAAATATGAAATATTTAAATTGCGTCAAAGCTTAAGTTTTCAAAATATTAGCCTTCGAATGCAGCTTGATATGCGAAAAAAACACAGCAGTTCATTGTATGCCATGATTTTAGTATCTGTATCAGTGATGGCATTTGGGTTTTGTGAAAATGTACTGAATCGAGACTTGAAATGTAATTTTTAGAGGCCGAATATACTGTCTAGAACACCCAACACGACATTTTTTCTAAAATTTATAACTCAAAAAATGGTTCTCACTTTGGACATCCCAAAAACCCTAGCAAAATGAGACATATTTCAAATTAAATAACAAAGTCTACACGTAACGATAATTTTAATTTTTCCTTTACTAAAAAAAAAATTATATATTATAAAAATTTATTATTACTTACCTATGCATTGCGATTATTTTCAGTTAGTAACAAAAAATAGGTAATTAACATAAGTTGTTCGAATGTACTGAAAATTTCGATTCGCCAGATGTACTACGAATCCGGTAAATGTGCCGAGTGTACTCAAAACTTTTCAAATGTAGTACTGATGACGATTTTTCAGGGAGCAAAAGTACTAAATAAAGTACAATTATATTGTATATTTGCACTTTTTTCAATACATTTGCATCGTTAAAAATCGTCGTCATCTCTTTTGTGTTTAGTACATTCGGTACATTTGGCGCATTTTCTGTACATTTGGCCAATTTTTTGTACATTTTCGATACATTTGCAGTACATTTGGACTATTTGTAAAAATTATCATGTGCATCACTAATCTGTATATTTCTGTCACTATTTTGATCTCTGATCTGAAAACTTGGATATTTCGCACTTTCTTGAACGACTTTTAGCCACAGATTCCGAAAATTATCACCATTTTTTCAATCAGACCTGGATTTCGAGATCTATTAAAAATTGCTGAATCGAAAAACCATTAATTTTATTTTCGTCGTATAAAGTATATTCCTGATTAATAAGAATTTCAAATTCTGATACTTGTATATTACCCTTTTTTGCATCTGTTGAGAGTCCAAGAAAAAAGTGAAGCGGTCTTGAATAGGGTTGTCACGGAGGTCTTCTACGCAGATGCAATGTTTTATAAATTGATCTCCGCAGATGCAGAATTCTAACAGAAACGGAGGCAGATGTGGTAAAACAATTTTAGTTTTAAATAAACACATTGTCGCCTGAGTTTCCTTTTGCTCCATACGCCACTTTTTGACATTTTGACATTTTGACATTTTGACTTAAGACTTGTTCTATAGGTTTTGAAACATTTTCTTTCTAATGCTGTTGTCGCAATACATTTACCTATTTTAGTTTCATATCTGTGGATATTTGACAAAACAACCTTTTTCGATCTACGGTAATAACTCAATACAGCATTAACCCTTTGCTTCAACGCAAGACTCACTAACCAAATTAAAAATTTCTAAGTTTACTAACTTTCGAGCTATGTTCGAGCTAATCTGATTTTATTCACTTACCAGCATTAGCAAAACAATAAAAATTTAACTTAGCTTAAGCACCGACTTTTCTACTTTGTAAGCTCTAAAGTGTATTTTATAACTTCCGTTATACCTCCGTTTTACCGCATTAAAATTTTCGGAGGCGGAAGCGGATGCGGATCGATTTTTTGTCAAAAGCATTTTCGACCTGTTTTTTTTTTTCCTTTTTTTGTATATGTCTCGATCCATTTGACTGAATTACATGAAATTTGTGTATTTAGTATATCGAAAATGGTAACAATTACCATTTTTTTTTCAATTGTACCAATATTTGCTTATATAATTATCTATTAAAAATCACCATAGTACTACTTACTCCGGCATGAAAAAGTCCAGAAAAAGTCAGAAATATTCTTCCAAGTATATATAATATCATGTCCACATTTCGAAGCGTGCAGTTTTTTAGTATAAAAATTTTTGAACTCAACGTTTCATAGTACTTTGCAAAAATACAATTAAACTTGTCATAGGACAGTTATTTTAAAAAAACCAAACCTGACAATGAAAATATTCGACACGGAACATTTTTTTTTGAATAAAAGGCATAAGAGATATTATTTAAAAGGCTTTTTTTCATTCGTAATTCGTTCTATTTTCGATTGCGGGCTTGTGCGAGTTGCATTTTTTTCATAGCTGTGCCACTGCCATCAAAGGGCTTACGATGTTGCAAAAAATTCAATTTCTTTCTGCCAATTTGTTAACGTAAATAATGTAGCGTATTTGACTAATTGTGATGAAGCTGACCTTCAAATCAGTCAAGATATATGTGATGTCAATGCACAGCAATTCCAGATTGCATCTAATGTACAAATTGAACTCAAAGAACGCAGCCGTTGATAATAATTTTTGGGCTAAGTTTCTGAATATCTGTCAGTGTTGTAGTTAATTTTCTTCACGTTATTTTCTATCAGAGCTGCTTTCATATATCTTTGAATTTATTTTGCACCAGGACATTTGCCATTTAAAATATTCATGACATTTGCAATTGGCATGAACATTTTAAATTTACGCACATTGATTTCTTCAAGACATCTACAATAAAAAGTTTTGCTAATTCACACTTTCTCGTAGAAAATCGTTTTAAGCAATGAATTTTAACACAAACTTTTTTTGAGCTTTACAAACACATCACACCTACATTATAGGTAGCGGTAGATATATCAAAAATTCAATTACGAGGGCGAAGTTTTGAGAATTTCGAGACACTTATCTTTATTTTCATTATTGGTACTAAAAATGCGCTGAAAAAAAAATTGTCTTAAGGTAAGGTTTTCACAAACCTCAAAAATAAATCATATACATAAATTATATAAGTATATTTAAAATATTCTTTGGACAACTAAATAAATTTTCAATACAATTTTACATGTTGATATTAAATACTTCTAGTCACTGTCGCTTTTATGATAGGTTTTTTTCAATAAACCATTAATGGAGACCGAAAGAACTCCTCTTCGTCTTCAGAACTCATTTGGTTTTGTCTTCATTTGATTTTATTTCATCTCTCATAAATTGTATGCAGAAATTAAGTAATTCAATTAATACCTCGATCCCTGGCAAATATCGAAAAACCATGATTTCCTTATTTTTGGTAAGAATATCACAAAAACTGAATATAACAAAAAAATTTTGTCAACCGATTCAAATTCAACGCCCCAAACACCTTTGGAAAAGTAAATATATTCTTATTTCTGGGTGAAAGGTGTTGCCAAATTTTTCAGTCTTAGTTAGCAATATTGTCTGTCTTTCATATGACAGCCATGTTTTTAAAATCATTTCAGGGAGGCCCATCTTACAACGATTAATGAGAAAGATGCATCCCCAAGATTCATTGATTATATATCTGAAACCAAATCCATGCATACCTTTTACAGATGTCAAGTTTTTTATTATTTACGTCTACGACGCTACTTCCTCTGAGAAGAACTGCCAAATTTCGTTAAACTCAGTCAAAATTTAGTTTAGGGCACATTGGAATTTTTGAATTTGAAAAATTTTTTCATAACTTGTTTCTGAACTGATTTTTTATAATATTTAGATGGCTTATTAATTTACCTCCCTACCTTCGTATCTACCTTCTTACCTACTTCTTAAAGTAAATAAAATATGTATCTTTACAAAATTACAATAAATTTGTTATTACAATGACAAGTTGCGTATTTTTACATGGAATTGCTTTATTTGTAAGTATCTATATATGTTTCAATCGTGACAGTTTTCGACTGCACAAAACGAGCACTGCAACCTTTTTTCGTTTAAGTTTCATTTAATTGCTGCTTGGTGGCCAATGATTTGGTTCTTTCATATGAATTTGCAATTTGAATGAACCCTAATCCAATGGCACTGCACCTATAGTACTTTGGATTTAGCCTACATCTCTGAAAATAAAAGTTGGATTTATTAGTTTACCAAAAATTTAATCCGTGAAAGTATATTTCCAATTGCAATCAAAAACAGACACCTTTAATTCAAAAATGGCTTGTGAATTTTGCTAACTCTTTATAGCGGAAAAAATTATGTTCTTTAAAATGAAATTGCGTGAATTAAGTCATTGATTATATGTTTCCACCCACAGAGGTACAAGAAATGACAATCAACAATACGAAAACAAGCTTGGCTTGAATCGCCAACCACGTTGATGGTTTCGCAATTCAAAGAGTTGGGAAGCCTGGGAATGAAGCAACAGCAAAATGTGAAAGATAATTTCTGAGCATATGGGTTCAGAAGGCTACAATATCAAAAAAAATAAGCATGCATAACAAACAAACAGATAAAAAATTATTTAGTTTTTGAACAAAATCTCACATTTTTTTAAATGAGTTGGAACAAATCCTTGTCTAAAAAGATGTATAAGCTCAGAACTCATATTTTGTTCAATAGCGTATCTAGGATAGGCCGAGGGGGCGTCAAAATGGTCCCACCAAAATTAAATAAAAAGTTCGATTTTAGCACTTTGTAAATGTTGTGAATCTTTTTTTTTTAGTAAATGGAAATAGTTGGTGATAATATAAATATGTAAGTGCAATGGGTACGTGGAGATTTTGTAATTTAATGTGAGATATATCTCATTTTGCTACGGTTTTTGGGAGCCAAAAGTGAGGAACATTTTTTTTAGTAAATGAAAACTTAGCATCTTGCGAAAATTATCAAAACCAAAAATGTTTCTTCGCAGTACTCCGCTGATTATGTAGCGAAAAGGCCGAAGAAACAAGCGGTGTTAGTATCTAATGCTGTCTTGGATATCATAGAAAACGCAAGTATGTGATACCTTTTTTGCAACTAAGAAATGAGTGGACTTCAGTACGTCCATTACTAGAAGTCATTACTTTTGAAAACTCGTATATTTACTCTAGAATCCAAATTCAAATAATATCTGTAAAATACTGAATTAATGTATTTTCTCATAATTTTGTTTGGATCAAATTGTCTTGTAAAGTCTAAGACCAAAATCCAAATATCATATTAATGTATTTTAGATAAAAACTGGATTTATATTGAAGCTAAGCGCATCATTGTGTCGATTTTCTATTTAATTTTAGTGTTTTACATAGACAGAGTGAACAATTGATTAACTCTTGCTTTTCCATCTGCCAATTTCAAAGAAAGCAGCTACAAGTTGCAAAGAATATTTCCATTTCAACAGTTTTTCCAAAGCTTAACTTGAAAATCATTTTCTTTGTGTTGGTTACTGATTCACCATTGCCTTTTAAAAACAAATCTTGGGACGCCTGTGTTTGTTGCATCATTCGTTCTTCAGGATCATTGTACGAAAACTCATTGGCAAAATGGAAACATCTTTTGTTCATTCAGTGAAAAGAAAAATTTTCAATAACAATTTAAGCAGCTATAAGTGTGTTGGCGTTTTGTGAATATATTTGTATTTGTATAAAACTAGCAGTTGTGCTGTGGCTTTGCCCGCTCTTCGTAGTCTATTGCAATCCACCTTTTTCGAGATGCTAAAGAGTATCAAATTTCATAAGTCTTGCTGTAATGAATGCCAAGCTAAAGCAATTTAAGCGTTTTGTTGTAGTGGAGATGTTATGCCGAGTTGTTCAATTTCGCGTTCATTTTGCAAGGTGTTTGGTACAAACAATACCCAAACATGTACACACGAATATTAAAAGCTATACCTTCCGTAAGTTCCTAGACTTAGCGTTTTAAGTGCTTGTGCCTCATACGAGATACCTTACTGGATTGTTATCCACCGCGTTAGCACTAGCTGCAATATGAATCCATCCATACACAGTGTTTCTTGTTGTTTGGGAAGTGACACGCCCTTATTTTTAATTTCACCCGTCGTTGGATTGATATAGGCAATATGCATACATTTATGTGCCGAATCTCATAGCTATAACTGATAGAGGTTTTAAGATACATCATGTTTATAATATCTGTTGTAAAATAGGTGCCACGCTCCATCGTCTAATCCCACCCACATAAGCTGTGGTGCTTACAAAAGTTAAGTTTCATCCATGTTTTAAGTTTCACAATTTTAGTTGTCACAGGTTCCAAGATATAGCGTTTAAAGCTTTTGCATTTGGTATTGGCGATGAAGGGTGTCTTTCTTACTCGTCTTCTTACTCTCGAAACATCGTATAGCTTTAGAGTCGTATTGAGCTTCAGGTAAAGAAAATATACATGGGGCACAATTTTCCCGCATCCAGTACCGGATTTCTGATAATTTCCAAATATTCAATAAAAATTGAGGGTGAAGCCTTCAGCAAAAATATAAAGTTAATTAATGCAGTTAATGTCGAATTTAAGAAGCTTTATAAGGACGAATTTGAGGAATCTTTGAAAGATCGAATTAACGACTTAAGAAATGTTTAAAAATGAATGGAAAATACACAGAGAATAATATTTTTGAAGTATTTGGTATCTATAGACTATAAGCACATTTTTCTACTTCCCAGTTTCATTACCATATTATGCATCTAATGTAGTGCTCATCATATCTGCTATTTACTTACATTCTCCTACTGCATGGTGAGTTGTACACTCGCCATCAGCGTTGAAGTGTTAAAAATGTTCTCCTCAGGTGGCTCACTTCCTTCTTTTTCGGTAGCCAGGCTTTCGTATTTCGACTGCAGTTATGTGAAGGTGGCATCCCTGATTTAAGCCTGTCGCTTGGCTATCAACCGTTGATAGCCAAGCCCTACATTGTTCAGCCAATTTGCGTACCATCGGTGAAGAGAAAAAAGGCATCATCAGTACAGATGAGAAAATTCGAAAAAAGAGAAAAATTAGAACCACACCGAATGAAGTCGTTGCAAGAAAAAGTTTTAATGAGAAACGTAACGTTGCAAGAAATTGAAATGGAATAAATTATTCTGATGCTGTTTCTGTTGTGCAAATTTTCACGATTGGCATTCAAATTGAGCTGGTTTGTGATGATTGTGCAACTAACTTTTCTGAGCGTAAAGGTCTATTGACCACCAAATGGAATTGAAGATTCAGGAAATGCAATTGGATTGAAGTAGCATATTTTTTGTGGGTAATCATATTTAGTTTTTGCTTTTGCAACAGAATGCTAATTCGTATGGACTAATGTGCAACAAGTTTTCTACAATTGGTGTATATATGTCATTCCACAACAGTAACATTTTTTTATTTAGTTAGAAAATGTTTCAGCTCATTAATGGAGTGACCCTGTGGGTGGACCGCAACGCCTCCAGTGGCATCGCATCTGCTGAGTTCGAGCGCATCCCGAGAAAGCCCCGTACTTCATTTTCTTATCAAATAGACACAAAAGTAATATCTACAGTCGTGGTCAAAAATATTAGGCACCCCAGAATTTTTCAAAATTTTCAGTACTACTCAAACTATTTAGTTAAGAAATATTTAATGTAAATTTTTTTTAGCTATTTTATTTAAAAATAAACTCTTATTTAGTTGGCCCGCCAGTCCTTGTTTAAAGTTTTTACTCGACAAAGCATATTGTAAAAAAAGGTTTTCTTATATTTAAGAAAATTAGTATTAGCGACTAATTATTTATTATACTAAACATTATTACATTGAACTTGCAGTCATTTCGCAAAGACCAATATGATCGTAATTTTTTTTACTTAATTGATCAATGCTATTTATTCAACAAACATGACAAAGATAACAAAAGGAACAATTTAACCTGGTAATTGGTGACATATGTATATATATACATAGCCTCATCAGACCAGTTTTTGGTTAATGTTGTACTTGGACTCGAACCTCTGACCGTTGCAATTTTATTTTAGTTTTCTTATATTTTGAGAAATTGTATTCCACTATTCTTGTATGCATTCAACCAATTGCATACTTTTTTTCTGGCTATCACTTCGAATTCGTTGGAAAAAAGTATGTCCCAAAATATAATTGCCAAAATGTAGACAAAATTCTTTATTCGCCCTAGGCACTGCGTACTTTTACAACTATACAAGATAAGTTTAGACTTAGACGGACTTTTGGATCATATGTAATTTTAATTTAAATACACGGTCCAATTATTCTCTCAACTCTATTTGCAACTACGCTTTTTGCAAGGCTTGAATGGTTCTAGTTCACTAGCCTTAGATATATTACCAATTCCTTTGAGCATCTAGGTATCATAACATCTAAATTGTTAAAATAAAAAAATTTTTAGCAAAGTATCTTCAATTTTACATCTGTTATATAATTTTCTAACATGATTTTCTTCAATCAATCCTAAGAATATATCTGCTTTCAAATCAAAACTCGCGACATATCTTTGAAAAATATCCAAAAACTCATTCAATTAGAATGGTGCGCTGCTTCATAAGAAATGCATGTTCCCAAAGTTATGACCGGACTTTTGATATAAAAGTAGATTCATTCTAAATATTGATTGAAGAATAAAAATATTAAAAATTAAAAAACCGAGAATATTATTTTGAAGATATTTTAAGAAGCATATCTATAAGTGACAACAACAAAAAATCGTTCACGAACAATTTTCTACATATAAAAGTAATAAATAAAAAAATCGATTTTACTCTCAATCTTCGAAATATTACCAAGCTCTGAAAGCTAATAAGCTAACGAAATGTCATCTTCATGAAAAAAATTAAGAAATACTTAACGGTTAATGAAAAATGCGTATGTACATCATAGATTCGGATATTTAGTCGACGGAAAATTCGGATATTTGTATGTTTATACCACCTAAATGGATTTTCAGTATTATAACATTACTTTAAAAATAAATGAATTTGCTATAATATTTTGATAACATACTAAGAAAACTAAATTCATGTAGCTTCAATTCATATTTCGTTTGTCGGAAAATAAAAGAAATCATCATAACTCGAAAATTACTTACAGAAATTTCAAGCTTTTACAAATCATAAAAATCATTTTTAAATTGCCTTTCATATCACAGCAATACTTTGGAAATCAATTGATAAGTACCTAAGTGAAAATGACTACTTTAAAGCTTTATCCACGACTTACGATGTCTATATCTCCGTTAATAGATGAAGTATACAACTTTATATTACATTTTCATTATCAAGAGGAAATAAGAAATAGTGTTTCATGGAAACGATGAGTTATGCCAACAAAAAAAAAGAAAAAATTAATGCTCTAAGAGGATCTTACCGTAGCACCGCACTACATGATGTAAACGCTTCATAATTTTTCGACGGAGAGTGTTTGATAACAGATTGCTGTGTGAACAAAAAATGTTAGTGAAAGTCAAACTTGTTCTCAACCAGTGCTAGCCAACATGAGGGATCATGTGGATTGCCCTAATTGAATTCAATTAAGCCTATTGATATCTAGACGTCAAACTTTTTCAATTAAAAAATAAGAAACTTTCTGAGACTGTGCTACCAAATGACATACTAAAAAGTCCGGTTGTGAATATTCCAACGATTATGTTTACGCTTAACTAAGTGGTATAAAATCGGCGATTGACATCACCGATGTATTTTTCATACAAAAAGTGTCTTAAAGCGGAAGACCGTGTCAAAAGAGACTCGGCTAATGCAAATTTATAATCAATTCAAGTAACATTGGTTTTTTTGTTTGTATATTATTTCTGTGATTAAAAATGTAATAACAATGCAGTCTCGATTATCTGTCAGGCACGGGACCAGCAGCCTGACGGATAATCGAATATATAGCAAAATTTTGTTGAATGTGATTTGCAGCTTCTCTAGCTTCTTCGCGCAAGGCTTTTGCGGTATGTATTTCATGAACAGCATCACCACCATCAAATTCGCCATCGATATCATTTTCCGAATCAGGTGCGTCTGGTTTAATGGCCAATTCGATGAGTTCTTCGTCCGACTACAATTGATAACAATCCTCACCATCGTGCCAAACCATTCGTTAATTTCCTGTTGATTTTCCAAGCCGAACACAGCAGCCAAAATTTCACTTGTCATGGCATCACGTTCGATTTTGAAAGTGCTTTCTAAGAAACTTCAGCCCAAGCATCAGATGTATTATCGGCAGCATTTTTCTTTAACCGAATTGAGTGCTCAAAGTAATGGCAGATACACCTTGGAACAGCTAATCGAGACTCCACTGTATTGTCTTTTGACTTATTCCAAAATAGAATAGAACATTGTGGGTTTACCTGCCTTGATTTTAATACAATAATATTTTTATTGTGTAATTGATAAGACTTATAATATGTCTATCAGACATCATGTACATAACTTAATACATTACAGGATATATGCGAAGGAAACGAAATAGCTGTTAACTCAAGTGTGAATAATTTTCCTAAGTGCTCTTTGACTCAAAATCATTTAAAACTTATATGATATTAGTTTTTTTTTTTTTTTTTGTCAATAAAAACTCCCAGTGGCTTTGTTTATTTCTTTTGATTGAAGTAAAGTGGTTGATTTTGATATAACCTAAGGAATTTATTCATTTTATTTTAATTAATGACTAACTAAATTTGCAATAATCAATCCAAAACAAAAAAACTATTTGACCATAGAAACCAATTTCAAAGAGATACACTGACAGCATAATTAATTACAAGCCTCCTTTTCAAGAATGTAGAAATCATTCAAGTAAACATTAAGGTAACAATTTTTCAGATAAAGGAAATAAAATTTGCACTTCAAAAGTTTAAGTTTTGTTTTTCTTTTTGCGTTTTGTTTTCATGCTGAGTATCAAAAGGCAGCCTTTCGATACACATTCTCTTTTCCAGGTGAAACCATAAGCATATTTTCCTTAAGTTACGTAACCAAATAACATTTATGGAATTGAAGCAATCGTCACGATCCTAGTAAACCCAATTGAATTCTCTTAGGACGCTTAGTTCTTTTTGCACTTCTACTTCAGAGATGAAAAGATTTCACAACCATTCAGTTACATTACAGCGTACAATGAGACAACGCCAGCAACAATAACAACCAACTGTTAGAAAGCTTCAACACTCGAGTGCACAATTCTCAAGCAAATAACCAGAAAAAGGTCCTTATGTCTGTTCGTCCAATCGACTGTCGGTCTTTCTGAATTATTTCAGCATAGTGAAGTCGTACAGAGTAAAGGGGCCATAAAAAATTTGTAACAAAATAAAAGTGTTATGCTTTTCCATTCTTTGTTATTGCTGTTCTCTTTTTTTACGAAGAAAATTAAAAAATGGGAACAAAATTACCAACAAAATGGTGTACTTTCAAACTGAATTATTTTTTTGGTGGTATATATTTTTACCACTTGTATAACGCACAATGTGCTATAGGTCATGAATGAATTCTTATCTGCCAAAAATTTGGGTATTTCAATAACCAAATTCGTAAAACATTTTGTTGTATAAATCTTACGAAAAAACTTTTTTTTTCTTATGTTGATTTCATACTTTTTTGCTTATAAAATCAAAAGTGTTGATATTCTCATGTCTGTTCAACAAATTCAACTTACGCGACATACCATTTTCGTGTAGCGCTCATTTTACTTCAAACTCACATACTAAATATTCCTTACTGCCAACTTTTAAATGCTAGCGGTTAGTTGAGTTAGAACATTCAGTTTATATCGAAGGTTAGCTCGAAAGTGGTCATATACAATTGCTGCAGCTTACTGTTACAAACGAGCCTTGCTTCAGATTTTTGATCAGATAAAAGCTAATTCGGCACTACGCTGAAGTGTGCAAACTCTGTTAAGATGATAAATGTGACTGTAATTTTACTTAAGTGCTGGCCACATTTGTTTTATTTTTCTTTCAACCTAATAATTATCTGTGATGGCAAAGCTTTTTTCATTAATCTCAGTTTCCTGATTAAAAGTCTTACAGGTCTCATGAATTCTGGAACAGTCCCTTCACGCCAATGATATTTCCGCAAAAAATTAACAGGATCTTTCATATTTCCAATTCCGTTTTCTGTTCGTTTCGCCAAATTTAAAAATTGACTTATCGTTCGTCTTTAAAATTACCTTTGTGAACTTTAACTTTACTATTTACTTTAGTGTATTTACTGATTACGAAGCTTTCCAAAGGTCTGAAAAAGCAGATCAAATCAGTTCTGAAACGGCTCTTTAAAGTTCCCAAAACTTGATCTTTAGATTCAAAATAGCTTTTTTGGAAAAATATTTCGGCACATTGAAATTGATGATTTTCGCCACCGTCCGAATTGAGTCGCTTTGGGATTTTCCGCTGCTGAGTAAAAATTGGGTCATCAAATTCAAACTCAGGAATGTCAGTTTTACTTTTTTCCCAAATTCTTTCAAATTCGGAGTCTCTAAAGCTTATTAACTCTATTCTACAATATATGTCGATGATACTCAAGTCTTTGTTTTGCATATTTTTAATCAATATTTCTATACTTTCAAAGATTTCTATCATAACCGTTTGGAGAAAAAAGATCTTGAACGATACCATCTTCTTGCAAAAACCTCACCTAAAAGGCTTAGGGCCAATTGATGGGTGTCTACTTTTTCTGTTGGATAATCAAATTAATTGAGTTACTAAGACCAACGTTTCTTGAAATATACGAATTTCTTATAAAATAATAACTTGTCAAAAAAATAACGAGTTCCGATGAATATTTCAATGCTAGTAATATTCTAAAGAGCATTTGCTCAACCCATATTTTCGTGCGTCAGACTCGACCGAGTTAGCCGTTAAAACCGTATAGAGACGAGTGAAAATCGACAGTATGATCATAGATAAAACTGCTTCTCATAGAAGGGGGAAATAAAGGGGCTATGATAATTTGACTAGAGACCTTAGCGATGGTTTACGAGTAAGAGATATAATGATTGTCACGTGGAAAATTCAGTTGGGAACTACCACACACAACATGTCTTCCGCCGGTACTGTGGGGTGTCTCTTCCCATTTTATGGTTTTCGTGAGTTGCAGTGGTAGAAAACATTTTTATCTTCTGAATGACCTTTTTTTGTTCATCAATGTGTAATTTTATATTTTTATGCACTTTTCGAAATATGTGAAATTAACTTTTTTATTTTGATCACATACAATTTTTTATGTCCTTATATAAAGGACATAACAACACGACAGCTCTATATACGAGAGATTTTCACAAAACTTCATATTTGGCTAGGTAAGGACTAGAAGGCTGTTTGCTGTTTACGCCCAGGAGTCATCGGCACATGGAAAAAAACCCAAGAGCAGTTAAGCCACCATAATATACTTATAAATTGTGCAATACCAGTAAGACTAAGGGACTTTCTTTGACGGATCAGGTAGAACGATGTTGAAGTCATACGTAGTCAGTCAGAGGATGCCATACTGATTGTTTTGTTCTTCATTTCCCCAACTTCCGCAGAATCTGCTGTGAGAAATGCGTTCTTTCTTTACTTACTAATCCGAAAGGATAACTGTCTTTAAACAGACATATTGTTGGCTTAGATATTAGAGAATTTACCAGCACTATGGTAAATTCTCTATTAATTTGTGTTTATAGGAACCACAGTGCTGGAAGGATAAGAGAGCTGTGAAATTATTTCTCAAAATTTTGGGTTATAGAGCAAGTTTTATATGAACAAAACCTGCTTTCTAATTAATTTGCTCCATATACTTAACCATCTTAATGGAGGTTTGCTCCATATACTACATGGGAAAATTAAAATTGTCATTGCCGCTATAGCTTGTCTGATAAAATATCATAAATCTCTAAAAGTACTTTGGTCCCATTATGAAATTTAGTACAGAGCCAAATTTATCAACATACTGTTTAATTGAAATTTCGATGGTACTTTTTCGGACCATTTTTTTTTCTTTCAAGGATCAAACTTTCTTTTTCGATTTCCTCGGAATGCAGCTTCAGACGTATGGAGCAAAAGAGAATTCAGGCAACGATATATTAAGCGTTGCGTTCAATGTATTGATCACTGTCTGGCTGTCAGAAAGTTACGCTCCTTGGCGAAAAATTCCTCAAACTAATAAACTTTGTTGCTCTATCTTTGCCTTAGACTGCTACTAGAAAAACGTTAAATAAATCAAGTAGTATAAGTAAGATTCGTGGTATTGAGTTCTTCCGAAAAATATCTGGTACTAACTGGTATTTTAATGTCACTTAACACCAGCACAGTGTTAGTGCTGGACCTACAGCGTATGAACGTTGTTTTGTTTCTATTGTTTCACAAGTACTTAGTTTTTCTGGGTAAACTGATTCCTTTGCCACTGTTATCAAATTTATGTATTAAGACATGCGAAGTTTACATTTTTAAATCAATAATTTTCAGCCTCTATAAAGCAGAGCCAGGCAGGATTGAGTTTTCGTACTGTAAGAATTATCAAGTGTAAAGGATTGTGATAGTTTTACTTATATTTACAAAATTTGCTTTGTGGATTGTGGATGCCTAAACATAAATATTTTCATTTGTGTGTAAACAATTCATAATATGTGATTTCTACAATTCCAATTTTTGGATTTAATATCCCCATTTAATTAGTTATAAACAGCAATGATGAAAAATAACATGTGTCCTTAAATCATATAAAAATATCAATACATTGTCAGACTCAACATCCTGTGGGGTAAATAAAATTTTGTATTTCTTCCATTACAATTCTTAATCTATTTTATTGTATTTTATGACATTGTGGATATGACCGAAGCAGAGAGTGGCGGTGATGTGCTTCCTGGTAATGTGTTTGTGGTACAGTTTTGCTTGCACCACATCAACATTTTTATTCGCAATGCGGCTGTCGACTCAATGATGTATGAAACAGCCTTTATGGGGGCTAAACAAAAGACTTACTTTTTATTCTTCAAATCGCTGGATAAATTCTGAGTTTAGTACGAGTTGTGTATGAAATCACAGCCCACCCAATGGGTACCCAAATAATTTCATTTGCATAACAAAGTTTTAATTTCATTTATTTGGGTTTTTTATAATTTTGCGGCTTAATTTATTTTTGGCTCTGTTTTCTGTCTTTCGGATTCAAGTACGTAGCTTTGCGTGAAATAATTAAATTTTCAGCCCAAATGTAGCTCTGCTAATCAGTTTTATTTTTAGGCTTTTATTTTGTAAACTCTTAAATAGCATCAAGGCAGATATTTAAAAGTTCAAATGTTCTTGAATGAAAATTTGTTACATTTAGATGGGATGCTTTTGTTATTAGAGCTTGCCTTAATTCCAAGACTTTTACGTGATGGATTAACTTAGTGTTCAATTTGCTGTAATTCTATTTAAAATATGTTCTGAAAAGAGATTACTTAATGACGATTTCACGAAGAACCGCTTTAAAACCTCAATAAGAGTGTTGTATTTTAGCCTGTCTTCAAGTTTAAGGCTTTAAGGTAGACATGATTAACAGAAGAACTTTGCAAAACTTTGTTTCATTTATATTAAAAGTATATCTGATTAAACTGCGCCTACTTGTCAATACCATTCCTATTACAGGTGTGTAGTTTGGCTTTAGTATCCTCAAAACTATTACAGAACAATATTTTGAAGATTTCGATTTCAAGGGAATTTCCAAGTCTTATTTTTTAAGTTTTTCGCATTTTTTACTAAGTTCAATTGGTGCTTTTTTTGCAGAGCTATGAGGTTTAAAATAAAAAATTGAAATTTTGAAAAATTCGTTTCTTTTAAATGAATATTCAGAGAAATTTTTAAAAATTCATGAATGCATTTTCTATTACTCTAAAAAACATATTAAATTTCGAATGAGGTATGGAATGCCTCATATACATTATTTTTATACCTATCATGCCATCTTCTAGACATTTCAAACGGCATGTCAAAATGAATATACCCTCTGTGTAGGGAAAAAATAAAAAAATTTAATTGGGATCACTTTTGTTAGCCCTCACAAGTTTGGAAAAAATAGTTTTGCATAACCTATGCGCAATTTATGAATAAATGTTTAAGATTAGAAAGTTCCCTATTTCATTTGAAAATTTTTTTCATGTGACTATCAATCTCATATTTAAGGTACCATGGTATATTACTCGTAAAAATATTGGTATGATATTTTTAGAACACAAAACACGCATATAGTGGATATTTTAAGCAATCAAATTTCGACAAAATTATGATTTTTTATTAAAGGCAAACTATTTTTCTTATGTCAGTGAAATGTACCCCACTTAAAACATATAAAAAAAAAATTTTAAAAACATTAAATAAATAATAGCATTCTATTGGTTAATATCTTTTTTGAAAATGGCTCAAATATCATTATTATATAGAGTCATACTTTGACTCTTAGAGCCTCCCATACACGGTGTCAATTGATGATTTCTTAACAAAGTAGTTCCACATTAGGCTTTTTAAAATAAAACGTAATGATTTGCGAGATACTTGACCTAAAAATATCATATTTTTGTGGGCAGTTTTTTACATACTATGATTAATTTATGAATATGCGACTCTTTTCAATAAATTGCTTTCACGTACTTAAGAAAGCTTATAGGAGTGATTCTAATGGAACACTACTAAAAAATTTTTAAGCGCACATTGCAAGGACTTTATTTCAAGTTGGTTCTGATTGACCACTTTCAAATAGGGAAATAGTTCTAGCTTCTTCTACATCAAACCAAAATGTAGTAATGCACTAGAGGTCGTTAATTGATTTTTCGAGCATATACTGATGGGAGTCTCATATACCGGTGCGTGACGAATTTAAGTTATAGATAAATCAATTCGTCAAAACGTTGTCTGCCGTTACTCAATCCATTAATAATTTTTAAAAATTTTGGGATCACTTTATCACATAACGAAAACCAAGTAAAGTGAAATTATCGCATAATATTTTGCCATAATTTGTGAAAGTATTTTTTTCGTCAAAAAAGTTTCGCTTTGATGCCATTTCAATATTACTCGTGTCTTATAAAAAAAAGAAGTCGAAAAAAACTTAGACTAAATTTTATCTCAATCCATATAAAATATGGCCATCAACATCAGAGATGTTAAAGTATAGAAATTTTATGGTTTATTTTTATTTCGGTTAGCTAAAAGTTTATATTTGGTAGTAAAATGAAATCTTTTCACACGGTAATATAATAAACTCGTTGCATACTTTATGGTGCTCAACGCTTTTGTGAAAATTTTCATACTTAAATGGTACCCCGTTAGTTTGAGCTTCATATTCTTTTATGCTTTCAGTTTTGAAACAAATTTGTTTTCCATAAAATCCTATACCGCAACATAAAAAACAATGCATTTTTATATGAAATATACTCGTACTTGTTTTGTTTTTAAGAACATAAAACCTCATAAATGACCTATACAGGCGTGTAGTATGGAAGAATCCCACTCGGAACTATAGGATGTCACGATTCTTGCATTGCATTTTTATTAAAATTGTACAGATGTGTTTCTTCAAGCATTTATTTACATATTCGCAACAATCGACCCCCTAGAATCATTCAATAGCATGCATATCATAATTTTTGCGTTGATTATTGAGTCGAAGGTGTTTGCGTTTTAAATTTTGTCCTTTTTGTATTTTTTTTTAATTTATTTGTTTAGCAGACACTTCTGCTACAGTCGCTTACAGATTACTAACCACAACTTTTTGCTGTTGCAATTGATGTAAGTTTTGGTATTCTTGTAGATAGTTTGCAGTTGTGCATACATATACTCACATGTGTGTATATGCGTGAGTTTTGTAAGAAACATACATAAAAATATACGAGTATCCATTACCATGTAGGAAAAACGAGTCAGTTGAAATAAATGTCTCGTAACAACTACAAGCGAATGAGCGCAGGAAAATATGATATGTACCTGTGGGTTACAAACTTTTTTTCTGTTCGAGTCAAAACTTGTCAAAATTAAACTAAGGCCGCTGTCAATCGACAGGAGAAAAATCATTCGCCAGAACGATCAGAGCCTCTGTCAAGTCGAAAGATGTACTCTAAAAATGTTTGTTGTGTCCTTAGCCCAAGAGTAATAACCTGCGTAAGATCATCATCACTCATTCATCGTAAAGGAAATATCATTTCCGAAAAGCCGATTGCAATGTGTTCCTGCGTTCGTAAGTACTTCCTTCAATTATTTTGGTTTACGTGTTGCCTGTTCATCTGTGAAGGCAGCGCCTCCGAAACGATCACTTTAGTGCCAAATGGGCATTACTTAAAAAATTTATTAAGACAATTCACTGCTAACTCCAATTTGAACACTCTTTATAACAAAATGGTGGGGGGGGGGGGGGGGGGGGGTGGAAGTTGTGAGCTGTCTCGAATGACAGTTGGCAGCGAGTAAATGTCACTCGTCATAAAAAACTTTGTTGCTAAAACGTTATGTTAAATTGGATCCATTTTCGACCATTCACTCTTACGTAAGGAGTGACAGCCGTTTAGAACTGACTCACTAGTACCACAATACGTCCATTGTGATAACTTGGGACATATTATTCGTCCTGGTTGAAGAATCATTCGGTTAAAATTGCTGGGTGAGTATATCTTACTAATGGTTGGTAATAAATCATGGCAAAATAATGTTGGTATTCTAAAGTGAAGTGTAAATAAGTACATTTTTCAATTTTATGGAAATGGACACTGGAATTCAATGGAATTGAAAATATGTACATAACTTTCTTTTGCCATGAAATTGAGAATTCGATTAAAAATCACAGATTCTTGTAATCGGAGAAACACGATTCCCAATGAAATTGCGTCTTCAAAAACTGTCTTCAGTACATTCGACGAACTTTTAGTACTTTCGGTGTATTTGGTGCATTTTCAGCACATTTTCGGTATATGAAAGGTTGGGTTAACGAAAACAATTCTCTACCTCTAGAGCAATTCAAATCCGTTAATCACTTAACTATGTCCGAGTCACAACTAGAATTTTGCAGAAAAGTAATCAAAATTTATCTGAAATATGGCAGACATTAAAATTATGTTGTATTTCAAACACAATGGTTAAGTCCAAGGAATATAATGAACTAAAATAATGACTTTTCTCTAATTATACTTTAAAGCATAAGTTGTTCAGCAAAAAGTTTGCGTTCCACACATTTACAGTGGATAGGACCGTTAAGTTGGTAACGGAGGCTTCGTTGAAAGTGTTTTTCATTGAATCACAGATAACTCTGGAATATTGAAAAATACTATCAATTTCAATATGTTAACATTCCAACTATTTTCAAGAGTTTGGTTTTTTTTTTTTAATAATATTGAGCGGACGCCTTAGATTTTTCACAATCAATGTCTGTTTTAAAGTCAGTCACATAAAGCCAGACATAATTAAAATTTCTTTAGCGAATGAATTACAAATAAAGTTGCGTTAGAAGCAATTTTCAGTGTCGTTAAGTTCAACCACCGCAGTTTTAGTGCTCGTGCAACATAACGCATGGATGGCGCGCATTTTGCGGCACCTCATCTTTTTCTTAGCCACGTGGCACAACGCAAGTTCAAATAGTTGCAATAAAACACACAACGGTGACTAAATCGGTAGCTTAAACATTTATTTTTTTCAAAAACGTAAAAAAAATAGAAAATTTACGAGTTAACAATTTTACCAACTCGCAAGTCATCAAAAAGGAAATCTTTAGGATTCAGATGAAGGGGGATAAGATGATGCAGAAATAAAACTCAAGTGTTTTAAAGCAAACTTACACACCAAAGCTGCAACTTTTAGAGACAAACAGGGCTACGGTCTTTTAATTTGATACCAATTTTACTGCAATCTTTCGGTTGATATATGAACTTATTGCTTTGTGAAGTTTTTTTACCAATAACTTTGTGCGACTATACGAAATACCTTGCCAACTAAAATAACAGAAACAAAGCGAAACAATTTAACAACATATCAGTGATATAAGGACCTCTTTGAGGCCAGAGCTCGTGTGTAGATAAACGACTGTGTTATTATGTCTCAAAATAGTTTGGCTCGAACCTCTTCTCTTGAAAGACTTGAGAGTACTGTAATACACCTATTTTTCTTAGTGTTCCGTGTATGGATTATACTCACAAATAACTAGCTACTATAATAATTCTAATATAGTTCCACTGTAAAACCCCATCGCTTGTATTGACTCGAACATATCAAACAGCTGTATGAAACAGCTCCAACTATGAAAATCTTCAGCTCACAGTGAAAAGGTTCGGAAAAACGAAAATAACCTTAACATAATCTTCAGATCTCGTAGAAGAAAATAGTTGAGAATATAATTCTTTATGGATCTGAGTACAATGTATCCAAAATTACTTGGAAAATTTTGAAAACACTTAGCGAAGTTATAGCCTACATTTGTATGAAACTAGATGATTTCCGTCTTCCGACTATCGCTTTGGGACTTCACTTCACAAATTGTATTTAAAGGACTGGGAGCACAGTTTAAAGTATTCAGTACTCTTGCAGTTTCGAAAAAAAATTACTTGATCCCTGTATGCCAATGAAGAGAAAGTCTTTTAAGTCACATAAATTGTACGAATATCATGGTAAAGCAACATTGCAACACATGCCCCGTTTTCCTCATTTCGCTTATCACGTAGACTGAAAAACATAGCAGAAAGTTAAAAATCGTTAAGCGTAAAGACCAAAGAGTAAAAAGAAAAACAAACAAAGACTGAAAATTGGTAGAAAAGTGCCAAAACCGCTTCCATTAAAAAGCAACAAGAAACAAAAATTTAAAAAAGAGCGTAAGAAAGTTGCAAAAAAGCAATGGTGGACGAAAGAAGAAGCGGAAAGGAGCAGCTGATATGCTCGAGTGCATTGACATGCATCATTCGAATATTTATACACGACAGCGTCACTCATTGGAAAAAGGCCAAACGAAAAGCTCAAGGATATAGTACTGTAGTAAAATGAGTAAAACAGCATGGGAGGTAACACAATTCTCTAACAGCATTTTGGAGAAAGTAATGAAAATTAGTCAAAAGAATTTGGGTGGTCTTGGTCCTTTGAAATGCATTTACTTTGTACGAAAAATTACAGGGCAGATTGATATCGGGTGTAATGCCTGGAATCTCGTAGTTTTCAATTAAAAACACATAAAAAAAATTATAATCAAATGACCTTAATTTTGGCTTTATTTGGGAGATGATTTAATAACATTTAGCATTTAAATATGTGCTTGGGGACTCCACATAATCTAAGAACTTGATGTATACCCAAAGAATATAAGCCTGCTGTGTATGTAGTAGCGCATAAACATGGAGTTCAATCCAAACTTTCAAGAAATAATGTTTCAAGGAATGCGTGGAATCAAGCAAATATCCACAATTTCCAAACATTGTTGCGTTGACAGCTATTCCGTGATAAATCTTACTGAGCCAGTTTTATAAAAGTTTTACGTTTAATCTCCATAGGAAATTGTGACAATGAAAAACATATAATATAAGTTGAAGCAAATCATGAATTCAACAAATATTATGTAACAATTAATCATCTCTTTCGTGCAAAAATTGTTCCATATAATAAAGAAGTTCATCCAAACCAAACCAAATTGTTGAATTAAAAAACGTCCACACATTTAACATTCTTTTGCAAAATATGGAAGAGGTGAGGTAAGCATAAAAATAATATTTATTCTTGATCAGCGATTTCCAGATTTTACTTAGCTACATCAGTCTGTCTGTCTCTCTATGTGACTACTGAAACGACGATAATGGGATAACGAAGTAAGTAAGACCCAAATTATATACAAAAATTATTACAGATTGAAGGAAATACTCACCTATACACAGTACTGTTATATGACTCTCATGGCATTACAACAGAATCCTGAATGCGCGCTAATAAAATGCTGATTAAATTCATAATCGACGTAATCAGCTCACGCATCGCTGTGTGTGAAGCTGCAGCTGGGTAGGAGAAAAAGCAAACGATATTTGTAAATTTATGAAATTAATGCTATAACGATACGAATGCTAATAGCAGTAAATAATTCATTGGCGTTTTATTGTATGGAAGAAAATGCTGATATAAAAATAACTATCCCAAGTTGAGACCAAAAACCAACAACAATAAAATAATTGTAATGTCTTAACTACCATGGATCCTGAAAAATACAATACAGGCCAGAGGGTTTTTTTGTTGCTATATACGGTCAAAATGCTTGATTTTAATCTTTTGCCATAATCTCAAAAACTATGGATATTGGAGAAAAATAGTTGCACAGTGTTGTGTAATCTAACTTTTGTTTGGTCGCACTTTCACCATTCAAAAGTCGCACTTCGTTGAATTTTTTCTTAGTGAAATTTGCCATCGCAGTTACTGGATACTTTAAACAACATTCACAACAGCATTTAGACGTCAGACTGAGTCCAAAAATTCTTTTTTTTTATATTGGAAAATACCAAAATAAATAAGTTCTTTGATTTTCTTAAAGAATTTATGATATTTATATTTTATTCCTAAATTTTTAATACTTATATGGTAAAGGATATTTCATGTTTATCTTGAGAACTTGCCAAAACTCACATTTTAATATTTTTAATCTTTTATTGTTCATTTATTTTAAAATTAAAAAAATCACAAAAAATACGCAATTCAAGGACTTAAATTTTTTTTTTTTTTTGATTTTTGAGAAACTTAAAATTAACTCAAACAATGATTGCATTTTTGAAACTTTAGTACTTTTATCAGTACATTTGCCTAATAAAAAATATGCGTCAGTAACTTTGACAAATTTTTAGAACGTTCGGTTCAATGGAAGAATTTTCAGCATATTAGGCGTTGATTTTTGTTACTTGTAAATTATGAAAAAATTTTTTATAAATTTAGGTGACATATGAAAATAAAAATTCGAATGGCATTTTAATAATTCAATTTTTTCTTTATTTTTTTTAGTAAACGTTGCTGAAATACATATGAGTAAAGAGATCGAATGACCATTTTTTTAGTAAACTTTAGTACACACGGAAAGTATATTTGCCCTATAAAAGTAAATTTCAAATTTCGATTCCCTACATAAAAAACAAATAAAATTAATTATGTTTCACATATTTTTTAAAGTTTTTACTTGTATTAGAGGTGCAGTGGCTTCCTGTCTGGGGCTTGTTCAAAACATTTCGAGTATGTATGTAATTTGATTGCAATATCTTAAAATTTTTTTCTAGTTCCTTAAGCTCTCAGTATAGCCTTCTTATAAAATTTACCTCATTCTTGTCTAAAGCTATCCCAAATCATTCCATTTATTTGTGTTAAATTTGGTTTGAGGCTTTGAGTCGCGTCGAAAGTATTTTGTTCTTCGCTGTTATTTAGGATACCCCAAAAACGAATAGAAATTAATACAGTTAGTATTTTTGGTCCAGTCTAATTCTCATGTGTAGTGCTTTTGGAGTTTCAACAATAAAAGCTGCAGCAGCAAGATAACAACACCAGGCATCGAATTCAATTTGTTTCCTTGCCATTACAAAAACAATGTGCGAAAAAAAGGATGCCAATTAAACCAACAAAGTGCGAAATTGGGTCAGCATTGAAATTGGAAATTCCGTTTTTTACAGCTTTTAATTTTGAAATGTTTGTCATTTCCTCCATCAGAAACCTCTTTGTATATGTCGCAACAGTATACGAAAGCCATACAAAAGAAAATTAGGTCAGTACTGACCAAGTGCTGTGAGGTGATTTTATGTAAGCTATAGCGAAAAAATAATGTCACTAGAGATCTCTCTTGCTATTGAGTTATTTGAGGTCACCGTATCTGAACATTATATATGCAACCGGTTTCTTGGGATTGAATCTAAAATTTCAGATATTTAAACCATGCGGGAAGAAATTTTTATTTTATCCATGACCTGTTAATTTTTGAACTTTTGACATTCTAAATTTAGGTTTTCTGAGTATACAGCCAAAATAAATTGACTTTTCACAAAATAAATTCCAACTTTAAGTCCAGAACATTCCCAAAACACTCAAATGTCATCACTGATCTGAGCTAGAGATATAGTATACGATGGTTTTTCACCAAGTCGTAATAAAAGTTCGTGTAACAAAAATAACTTGAATAAAGTATTATTTGTAGCAATCTTCAGAGCTTTACTTAAAGTTCCATATTCATTGTATACTAGTTTTTAGTATAAACTAGTTTTTCCTTGGCTAATTTAGTTGATTTGAGTGCCTGAAAGTATGCAATTTAATTTTTTATGCAATATCACTGTGGAAATCGAAGCTGATATTGCACATATTATAGATTAAACCACATTCGAAGGTCACCTCGAAGCCAGTATTATACATATTGGAGCATGTAAGTCCTGAGTCGCGGCCGCAGGCTGCCCAGTTACCCTCACTTACCATTTGCTAAGCATACCACGAAATTCATAAGTATTATTGTCTTACTTTGCCACTGTCCAAGTTGCCACTGTCCAAGTTTTCATCAGCCACAGTGCTTTTGCATTAAGTTTTCATTGGATATTTGCAGGCTTAACGGTAAATTGCTTGTCCTAAAATTTGTTTGGCCGGTAACATATATATCCATGACATATGTACGTGTGAAATTAAAAAATCATCCGATTTTGCTTAAGTTAAATTGAAATAGAAGATATCACCGAATGGACGGGGTCCTGAGCTTATAAAGAACGAAATTTTGCAAAAGCAGCTTTGAATGCAAAAATTTTTAAAATGGACCAATAGCGGCTATTTTCAGATCAAAGTACGGCCCAACTAAATTATTTCTTATGCTTTTGTTGCAATTGCTAGGACACTCACGCTCACTAACTTCAAAACTGGCATAACTCAAGAAAACTAAAGAGGGAGAAAGATTTCAATAATTTACTTTTCATAGCATATGAAAATGATGAAAAATATATCTACATAAACTCTTCTCACAAGGCAAACTTATAAGATACTTTTCTGATTTTTTCACGCAAAATAAACCATGAAATGGTGGATGTTCCTGCATCATTTGCTCAAAAACCACGTTTTTTGATTAATGCCACATCAGCTTATTAAGCTCTTCTACCAAACATAGTGGCAATCTGTTTAGAGAAATTTATTCGTTAGTTTTATTCAAGGCGTTCCTTATATCTTATCAGTAACATCGGCGCTCAAAAAAATATTTCTCGCTATTTTTATTGCTTGGCGTGTTCACAATTATTATTGAAATTTCTTAAGGTGTCAAAAATGAAACGTAGCTTCTTTATTTTAAATCGAATTTATATTGAATTGTCAAACGGTAGACTCAATCCTTGAACACTCTTTTTTAGAAAACCACCGATATCGCTTTCATAAAACCTCAAAAAATTAACCTTAAAAAAACGAATTTTTTTGAAAAAGCTGATACATCCATTTCTGCTGCAATGCTGATTTACAAAATGGAAATCCACTTCAAACACTTTATTGACAAATGTTCAGCTGAGCAGCGCACCATTTCACCAACACCTTAGTACTGGCTCTGATTCGAACGCTGTACATGCTCACATTTAAATTTGGCACAACAATGGACGAAGCACTCGATGCATTTGGCCATTTTGTGATGCTGTTGATGTCGGTTTCGGTGTTAGCTCAATTTTAACATTTTTATGCATTGCTATGCTCAGCAACAGACTTGTTTTCCAAGAGCAAAGCCCGGATATTCTTTTATTACAGCTGTTAATTTTTTTAGGGTTCTTGATTTTTTTCTTCTCTTTTTGTTTTTTGGGACTTTTCATATTTTGCTATCGTGGTCGTGGACCTGCACTACCGAAGCAAATGACCAACCCAACCAGCCAGTTATATGACGTAACTGGCAATAGAAGTGAAAGGAAGAAAAACAAATTTTGTTTTTTTGAAATGAAATTCTAAAAGCCTGGTTCGATATATGCCAAACCACAAAAAAAAAGACCATAACAATACGATATTTTTTGTGCAGTTGGTGCAGTTTTTAGAGAATTTCATATGTACTTGCATGTGAGTAGGTATATATGAGTCTGTGTGCGTGTATGCTTGCATAACATATACATAACGTATACTCCTTCAGTTTTGAGCCCTAACCCATACCAATTATATCACTCACAGTAGGCCAAATGTACAAATTATTTATAAATAAATGTTTTTAGAAATTTAACTATTAATTAATTTAAAATTATGTATTAATTTTATGACTTCTTTTTCAAATGAAAAATTGGCCTCAAGTTAAATGTACCCTAGATCAAATCAAACTCTCCTGGAGGAGCGTTCGATCATTTGACTGATTTTTTTTTAAAGAAAAAAAATTTAAATAGCGAGTATCGAACCTTAGAGAAAATAAAAAGGTATGAAGTATCACCTCTGATTTTGTGAAATGATCTAGAGAGTGTTTTCCTGGTTTGATGTTCACTTGAGATTCGCAAATCATTTCACATTCTGAACTCAGATTCGATTGGCTTACAATGTTAGTATTGACTAGTAATTCTAACTTTCCAATTGGGCACCACTAAAATTAAAGCTACCGTATGGTCACTAATACGGACCTATTTGGTTTGAATCATGGAAAAACGTTTCTGTGGATTAAACTTTAAACAAATGAAGAGAGACCCATGGGGAAGACTCTGGCTTTTGTCAGCCTGTGACAGGTATAATATATATATATTATAGAATGCCCTCTATATCGTCATTACACACTTGTAACACTGATCCTGATATAGTCGCAAATTCAAATGGTGCGATAATGGTTTCTATTACTTCTGATTTCTCTATAGACTATCAAGTGTTCTATTTTTAGAAAGAGTTTGATATTGAGTTTCCAGGCACGAAAGAAAATCAGCGCTTCTTATATTGCTAGAATATCAGCCATTTCATAGCTATTGATGTTAGCATGTACCAACACAAAACTGAGGATGACGCTGATGTTAGTACCCATTCTCATGTGACCTCATATGATGTGTGCGCCATGATTGCTAATATGTTATTGGAGAGAACATAGAAGCTCCTGCTGTTGTAGTCGTAGCTCTGAATTGAAATAAAACTCAAGAAATTATCGAAATGACCGGATTATTTGGCTTCATTAGCTACATAATTGAACGCCATTCAATATTTAAATTTGTTTTTGGACTTGGCCAATGTTTAACGCAGTGTCAAGGTCAATTTTTCTATTATATTTTCAAGCAACTGAGCACTTATTTTTAAAATAACACGAGCTACATGAATTTTCAAATCGCCAATTATTGGTGGTTCATCAGGACAAGCCAGAAAAAAAGAATTAAGTGGCTTCAAGTCACGCGATCTTTATGGCCAACCGACTTGATATTAACGAAAAATCATGTGCATTTTAAATGCATTCAAAGTTGGAATTTTATTTTTTTAGTTAAAATCCACAATTTACAAACGTTGCTCTGGTGTAAGTTTAATCGTGGTAGAATAGAGAAACACACTGAGCTGCTAAATTGACTGCAGCTAGAAACGGTGTTACCAATTTTATAAAACTTATCTTCAAAAATAAGTTTGGTATATTTTGTATGAAATAGCAAGCAATCTAACTAATGTAAGAGTGTGACAGCTTTATTAAAGGAAAGATCGATGGTATGAAATATGTGCATCTGCTCCGCACCAGAATGACATAGAGTTTTGTAAAATCCAGCATTGGAAGATGCACTCAAGCAACCAGTTGAAGTTTTAATTCGTGTTTGAAGTAAAATTAAATTTTTTATAAATGAGTTATTATAGCAAATAGTCGTATGAATAAGTGAATTTTCATGGTATCACATTCCAGAGGTCGACTTCATAAAAAGTGAGGCCGTTAATTTTAGAACTAAATTACGCATCAATATCTTTAAAAAAAATTAATATGCGAATATCCCAAGTACTGATTCAGAGGTCGTTACATTCGATTTTGATAAAGGTATTAAAATTTGAATTGGCGGAGCATCAGCAGATATAGTTTAAAAATCGATATTAACCGTATGAGTATATTTTTCCACTGTCAGCATATGCAATTTTGCATGTACATACTCGTATATACATATATGTTGATAAATGACCTACACCCATCTGCATAAAGAGTTAGGTGATCGAACGCTCGCAGGGAGAAACGAATCCCGCATACATGCAAGTATCCTGATGTACGAACAAATTTGCTTCTGCAAATGGATGGAAATTCAAATTTTGACTGAAATGAGTTTTTGCTTTTGTGTTTGTTGCCAGTTTTTGTTGGTTGCAATTAGATTGCGTTTGCAGAAACGTTGGCATACATCTACTGTCCTATGTAGCCTTCTGTATATTGCTGGGATATGATTGTGTACATATAAGAGTGGTCCTAAGCGATGTGGAGCTAGTGCAATACTCTACTTTATACATATCGAAAAGTTACTTACAAAGGTCAAAAACATTTCAAGAAATAATATTAATATTAGCACGTGCAACTCGGAGCCCAAAGTGCCAGAAATATGTCAAAACAACTTCTGTGAATCATAGGTTAAAAAAGAAGTTGTTTTAATAAATCATAACACGCATATTTCAAATTTGATGTTAAAACTTTTGAGTCAAAAACCTTTCTGGATATATTCAATTTTAAAATTACGACTGTAGGACTGCAGGGTTTGAGATATCATTTCCAACATTTTCCGATCTGATTGAAAGCTTTGATACTGCTAAAATTTGCCTTGTGCCTAACACTTTTTCTTTAAATTGAAATGTTATTTCTATTAGCGTTTGCTTTGGCGCCATCTACGGTTAAAATACTCCATAGTGAGGCTTAGAGTCGAATTAAATGCTATAAATAGCCAAATATATAGCCAATTTATATTAATTTATTCTTCATTTTACTTTAATGAATAATACATTTTAAGTATATTCCTCGCAATTAATATGTTACGTTGTTTCGAAAATCATCACAAATTTTCTAACTCAAAAAATAAGTGCAAAAAATTTTAGTATTAAAGTCTAAGCCCCAGCAAAACGTTAATATATTGAAGTTTAAAAGGTAACTCAAATCTTTTTCAGAGTTAAAACGAACATAAAAAATTGGAAAAAATCAAAAAAGTCGAAATACGAACCTCACATATTCACACCCATAATATCAAAATGAAATATTTTGGAAACAGTCTTAGGTACATACAAGAGTTCTAAAGTCACATTTAAATAAACGTGACATGAATTATTTACTACAACTTGTGTCCTGGTAACTTGAAAAACAAGGACCACTCTAATGCTCTAATATTTTCGTGGATGTATCGTACATGCTCATGCTTTCATTAGTTTAAAGACCAGTCCGTCATCTGTTGTCGGTTATACAGATGTCAGACGCTTAATTATTCCGTATGTAAACTAAAATCAGCAACACTTTTGGTCAGAAAACCTGAAATTGGACGTCAAAAATTATCCTCATAACTTTTAAATCCATTTGAAGATTGTTACAACATCACATATGTACCTTTATAAGGTGCTCATTTAAAAGGTGATACATGTAACATTTTAAAAAGTTTCATTGAAATTGAGCTTATAACATCTTGGGGCAAGTTCTCTTCGACCTATTTGCATTTTTTCTGGATCTGCTCATTGTTTGAAAATTTTCACAAACTTTGATTTAATGTTTCTTATAAGATTTATCCGTCCAAATACGTGACTTAAAATTCAATGAGATCTTAGGGATTACATTTCCCTTAAAGTTCAGAAATTATTTGTTTGATGTATTTCAAGACTTTACCATATGGATCACTAGTGCTAAGGGACTTTCGCCGTAAGCGAAACCAAGGTGAAACGAATATCTAAGCTGCTTTTGGGCATGCTGCAAAGTCTCCGCTTTGCTTCGTACTAAAGAAAATCATAATACATATATAATGATTTTGGGTACAAAAATAAATTTTCCATCACTTAAAATAGCTTTTCCAATATATTGATATAAATCTAGTGGTAATTTTATTTTTTGCTTATTTCTTGTTTTTCATTCCTTCAGAGTATGAAACGCAGCACTGGTCCACTTACTAAAAGATAAATTAACACATTTTTCATGTAAGACTACGAGCAGAAACTATTCTAACCATTGCATAACAAAGAGTTATTCTCAATTTAGGCTGCACTGCTACAATGAAAATTAATTGCAATTTTGTATTGCAAAAAGCCGTAAAGCCTCTTCAATTTTGCTCTTATCACAAACCTACATCTACATCCAGCTTACGTTTGATTGCAATTAAATTTCATATCCAGTTATTTGGCTTAAAATTTCCGTGCACTATGCAAACTTCAGGAAAGGCCGACACCACTCAGAGGCTTACGTGAAAAACTGTGTGCTTTATGTATCAAAGAAATTGATAGCAGAAGGAAATAATGATTAGAATTTTAGATAAGAATTTTATGCTTAAAAAATGTAAATAATTTCAGTTCATTAACCCATTTAGTACCAACTTTGTTCGAATAAAACCAAGGCAAGGAATTCTATCATGAGGTATATTGTATAAGACGTAGGCATGGAACATCGCTACATCAATGTATTAGTAAAAAGTCTGAAGTACCATTTTTACATTATATTTGTTGACATGCCAGTCTAATTTGACCACGCCACCCATGTATTCGTTGTATTAGGCAATGACGTGGGGCTATGAACATCACATTTTTTTCTTTTCAGCCTTGTTATATCTTAGAACAGAGACTAAGGGATGTATGGTTTGTTGGTTGTCAAAATTTCCAAGCAGTTTTTGTCCTTCCAAGTCAGAGCTAATATTTCATTCTTCTTGTAAAATCTGTAATCATATGTTCCTTGATTTTCGTTTTTCGTGAGTTCGTCTTTTTTTAAGAGGATATTTATTTAGCCTGTTAGCTCTTGCCATTCCTGTAGCACTCACTTTCATTTGAGCCAAAATCGACATCTAGCGAAAATTTGACAGGAACTTAACACGTGATCTTCAGGGTGCTCCAGAAAACTCACCATTGATGTTATAACTTTTTCACCCAGTCCTGTCAAATCTTATTCCAAGAGATCTTTCTTACCCGTAGACAGTTCCATTTGATAGCAATATCAGGTGGTAGCACAAGCCATTACCCATTGCTTCAAGCCAAATCGTATAGGCTTTCCTCTTATAAACTGTTTGAGGAAGTGACCACTCTAGTAACGAACCATTTCCTCGTCTACGGATAATTGCTTAGAAAATATTTTTACTTTCAAAAAGTTTTGATTTAGTTTGTCCAAAAGAGGCTTTATCTTGAAAGTTTTGTTGTTGTTTTCTTTTATCTCATCATTATTATTGAAATGAAGATACTTCTTTATTTTTAAATATCTATTACGAGGCATGCAATTATGCATAAATCAAGGTCATCTTCCTCTTACCAGTACATTTTTTCTTGTGGTAAGGCATGATAGCACGTAAATATCAAATATACAACTAGGATTGACAAAGTATTTATGTTTATTTTTTTGGTGTGCATAACGAATAATTTCCTGAGCTATTTTCTCAACCAGAGATTGGTCAAAAAAGTCTTCAAAAATTTCGTGAGGATCTAGATTTTGAAATTGGGTTTTCAAATTTGAGTTTAGCATCTAACATCTGTTACTATCACATAATGCCTTTGTATAGACTGCATCCGTTTTTTTCCAAACTGGAATGTGCACTACAAAGCTGTTCGAAGTTCGAGACTTTTTCTCAGGAGGTTACATTTCTTCTAACGTTACTTCATTCTTGGTTACTGTAGTGTACTGTAGTTCAACTTCAGCTGAAACCTCTCTTAGTGCCTCATATTCTGCCAGTACATCGTCATCAATGTCCTTACAATCTGTCAACTCGTCGAGCCTGGAAGGTAACTGGACAATATCGATTGACTCGTCTTGAGAAAAATCTTCAGAAAGAACATCCTCTAAGCATCGTTAAAGTTGTTCCAAAGTGAGAAATCTTCGCGAAGTCATAATACTGACTTTAGCTAAAAAATAAAAATTCAAAATATTTTTACTTTTAGAATACCCACAATCAGTCCAATGTTCCCACTTGGGAACATAATTAAATAAGCTAGTTCGATAAATACTGCAATCCAATTCTATCAAATTACTAGTTACAAGCTATTATCTAGATACCATCTCATAATATTTTACAATAATTATAAAATAATAACTTTAAGCTATAAAATAATCAAACTAGAAACACATGCAGTTTTCAAAACTCGGCAAAAGCACTTTCTTTGGCCATAAAAATACAAATGACAGCAATGTCAAGTGAAAGACAGCCTTGATTTTCAGAGTATAGAAATTACTGATGTGAATAATTAGTAAATTATACCCGCTTACCATGAATTAATCGATAAAATGTGAGCCGTCTCAAATGGGAGCAATGGTACTAAATGGGTTAAAGGAATTTTCTAATTTACTTTTATGTAGATTTTATCTTCAGATTGCAAGATATTAACACGCCATTAGCGCACATGAACAATAAAAAACAAAGGCAACCCAAACGATAAGCATCGTTTTATGAAATGCACCTTATCTCACAGATGTGTGTGTTCCATTACATATGTTTCCTTTTTTCCTGACATCGTCTTAACAAATCCCATGCATGAATATAAAAAGAAAGAAAGTACGATGATGAAAACACAAATAAAAATAAAGAAAGTACGATGATGAAAGGACAAAAAATTTAGAAAAAAAATGAGGAACGTCCTAAAAGTTTCTTCAAACGTGTATGAGGGCGTTCCAAATAATATTTTTGTTCGTAAGCTTTTACGAGCTTAAATAAAATGCACTTGAAATAATTTCTTATTTGTACTGGTAGTCGACAAGCCTGCAACATATAATATTTAGTTTCTATTTTTTCCAATTTTTTTTTTAATTATTTTCATCTATACTGTAGTAGGGGAACGCGGGGATACTAAATAACTCCAGAATTAGTTTTTTGGCTTCTACGCATTCTCTTTCCACTTGCCATTAGCTGATCTTTGTATCCTTATCATCCGGCGTTGTAAAAGAAAGTTATGGTTGAGAGTTATGAGTGTCCAAAATGGAGTCAAACCACAAATTTCTTGTGTACTTAAATTTTGAAAATTGCGTAAGGCTTTGGTGTTTCTGTGCCATATATTTTTTATGTGCGTTTAGTAACTCAGTTTAATGTATTGATACTTTTCCAACGATTACTTTCATAGTTTTTGAATGAACTGATTTTGTTCATTAGAAACGGTGATCATCACTGAAAAATAAAAAAAAAATTAATTGCGTTTTTGTTTAAAATGTTGCTTACAATTTGCTTAGGTATTCAAAAGTGTCTGTCATGAAAAAACTTGTCTCAAGTCTGGTAAATTCAGCCTTGTAGGTGGGGCCGGCATTTTTTTCTGTATCATCGTTTTGAACAAAAAAAAAAAACTGTTTGTTATTTAAACCTAAAGTTTTTCCACACTCTTACTAAACCATGTAGGTATCGAATAGAAAGAGAAATTGGTAAAAGTAATAATTGGCTTAAAAACTAGTGCTGATTTTCTAAACAGTTTGAAACCAGCCCCACTCTCCCCTACGGATGTAAATTACAAAAATTATAAAGAAACCACTATATACAACTACTTTCTTTGTAACTATTTTTCACAACACCCCGTTTTGAATATAACGTTGTTAATGGCACAACATTTTTACAAAGACAAAGTCGCAAAACTGAGTTAAAGTACCACAGATGTTACATGGGTTTTATAAACAAATTGCCAGCAAACACATAGGAAGGGCTCTTGTGCCTTCAGGTAATTGCGGTAGGATGTTGCATTAATACAGGAAATTGCAAATAAATATTTGCTACGGAAGAGTTACAAGCGATTTGAAACAAGAAATTAAATGATAAAAAAACTGTAGGTGTAAATATGTAATTTGCAGAAGATGTAATTACTTCAGCTGGCAACATGGAACGTTCAGCAATTACCTCAAGATATCGCATGCTATTGCGAAAGATGCAACCAGAGTAAATGCAGGAATAGAACTAACTGTAACCATGTGCATAAAGTAGTGAGATTTGGTACTGTTCTTTTAAGCCTGCCCAAAAAAAAATCTTGCACAAATGAAAACTGTCTAAGTTGATCTAAATCATATCAGATTATCAAACGAGTTATTGATGTAAAATCTCAACTTTCATAGAAATTTATATCTATACCAATATAGTGTATAAAAATTCGCCCCACAAGGAGCAAGTCCACTCTGATGTCGCCCTTGCTACAAATGATTATGACAAATATAGCGCTGTATGTAGGTGATTATACTTTGTGCACCCCATTGAGCCGAAGTTGATTACACTTTCACAAACTGTTGCGGCGAATTTACAAATTGTTTCTTGGCAACATACGTAGATACTTAGTCTGGGCGTGCAACGACAAGCACCATCAAAGTTCAGTCCCACCACTCATCTGCTTCAACTTAGACCGCTTGCTATTGCTGCAATTTATTTCATTCGCAGCACAGATTTGCAGTGCCATCTGCTCTATTGACAGATCATTAGATAAGAAACTCCTTGCACTCCTCGTAACCATTAAATTAAATATTTTTTCTCAGTGGTTTTTCCTTTCTCCTTACAATTAGTTTTATCTTAAATTGCTCAAAAACCGTAGATAAAATTAATGAAGTGAAAAAATTAAGTCTACCGATATAAATAATTTATGGTCGGAAGCAACATAAATTGAAATATGCTGCACATTATGGCGGTTTGATTGCAATGACATAATTTATTGGAACGTTTAATAGTTTTGATAATAACTAGAAGCTAGGCAAAAGCATTTTGAGCACGGTTTTCTATGCGTTTTATTAGAACGGCCAATCTAGCACTTGAAGTATTGGGTTCGTAACGTTCATATATACAAAGTACACTTTTTTTTTTATTATGCACAATGGGGCCATCTATTTGTCATTTCTCGTTTGTTAATTATAACGTTATCACTTAGATTTTGAAAAAAGGCAAAAATTTTTGTTTAAAAATAATTTAGTTTCATTAAAACAAAATAGTTTCCTTAAAAAAAATTTTTTTATTCATAAAAATTTTCCTGAAAATATTTTAATTAATTTTTGTATTTAATTAAATTCTAAGAATACATTTGCTTTCAGATCGAAATTTCCGCCATAGCTTTGGCATAGCTTTGGTTTTATTGAAGGTTTCATTAGTGTAGATTTATGATTATTACTCATACGACCTGTTGTTCGTAATTATAGCACAGGAAACAAAACATATTGTAAGTAAATATGCATATGTTCCAAAGTTATGGTGGAATTTTCGATCAGAGTACACTGAGTGAATCGGTGATTTCTTTTTAACTACATTAGAGCACTTACATAAACTATCTATGTTATGTGGCAAGTTACTATGCGTGGTTTCCGCCCTTTTGTATTACAGTAAATTGCAAGGTATAAGTTAGAGCTCTTTTAAAGTTTTACGAAACTACTGGAATTTTTATTGATATAAGAAAACACCTTAAGTAATTAAGGTGTACGAGACGTGCCAAATACTGATGCTAAATCTATCCGTTTCTGCTGCAACATATTCTTTAAAACAAGTTAGTGTTTTGGTTTAATTTCATCAAAGGATTCTAAATCTTAATCAACCAAAAAACGTCCTCTTGTTATGAGTGACCTGGTGTTTAAACATTTTCAAAACCAATAGAATTTTGCGACAAAGCCACTTTAGAGTTTAACTATTTCATTAAATTTCTTCAACGCTACAAAAAGATAAAAAAAACAACAATTTGTTTCATTTTTGTATTTTATCATTCATTCATTTATCATACTCATATAGTCCGTAACACATTTGATATGTTGTATAAAATAAATCTAGAACTTATACACTAAATTTTAAAGTACGGTTGAAATAGGAGACATGGGATAGTGTGTTTTTAATGTGCCAATAGGATTTTACATAAATAATATTATTTTTTTAAACATTTTTACATGGATAAATATAATTCCTTAATTGAATAGTTAAATATTGTCACAAGTTTCCAGCTTTTTCCGTATAACGATTTTTCTCAAAATTTTTTTAAGAGGCAAAGACTTTACTTAATTCATGAAGTAAAAAAACGAACATAAGACTTAGAATTCGATTAAGTTTTAATTCATTGTATTGCCTGCAAACAGTCCTGTAAAGGACTGTTTGTAACACATTTCGGAAATTTGTTTTTTGTTCCAATTGACTTTTAACTACAGTGGTGTACTGTTACTATTGTAGTGGACATTTATCTCCGGACAGCAATATTAAACCATAATATGCACGCAGAGCAACAATAACAATGCACTTCCAACAGTCTCCATACTTGCATACACCATAAATATTAGTCATTTTCACGACCCTTCCAGTATGTGTCAAATTGACACATTTTGTAAATCTCCATGTTGGAAACACTGTGTGTATACTTTTGCATGGGCATAGCATTATATGGAATTCCGAAAGACCTATGGGGTCATTTCGATTCGCTTTAAAACTGAGAGCGTTGTTTCACAACGAATTTGAAAATTGTGTTAAATTGACTGAAGGGATGGATTCTGTTCAAAATTATTAATGAAAAAAAAAAAATCCCAAGCTCAACAATAATTCTCTTTATCGGTCGTATTCGTGAGTAATAAAAATAGCCAATTATCTGTTTAAGGATATGAAATTATTTAATTTTAAGGCATTTTATTACCAAATATATTTTTGTTGTTTAGCTGGTTTTAGGAACCCTTGCCTCGTACGCTAGACGCTCGGATTCAAATCTGGAAGATAGCTTAAATTTATTAATAACTAAGAACTACTACAGAAAGTCTCATATGAAATTATATGTTCATATAAAGCAGAGACCAGCAAAATCAAAGGTGGTGCCGCATGTAGTCGCATAGAAAGTAGAATTGAATTCCCCTTCTTTGTCAGTGCATGTCTGACTTTGTTGCCATAATGAAATTTCAAACTTTTTTCACATTGACGCTCTATTACACGATAAATGTTGTTGAGAATAATACATTAAAATTTTTTCCAACTGGGGAGTACGATTACTATCGGAAATGTGTTGACATATGTACATTGACTGCATAATTTCAATGTTGCAAAACATTGATATTTTTATGATTGACTTCCATTGACTGTTTAAATGTTTGCATTTAACGTTGAATTTTAATTTTGTGTCCGTTGATCTTTCTGAATCCAATATGCTCTTATTTGTGCTACTCAGTCACATAGTGTCTCAAATTTCTGTGTTAATATTAACAGACATTGTGCCTTGAATAAGAACATCAAATAAATATATTCTCAGGTTCGTGCGAATGTAAAATATCGATTTTATTAATTTAAAAAAAGTTTTTTTTTGGTTTATCTACATGCAAATGAAAAGCAGATGATCTTAAGTAAATGATCAGAATTAGTGCGAAAAAAAAGAAAATTCCTCTTATAAAAAAAAACCTTAAAATAGCTAATTTTGCAAAGAACTACCAGTAATTTTCGATTAGTACTAATATTTTTAGCAAATGTTTTCCGAACCCCTTCCAAAAATTAACGTTATTTTTTATAAAAAATGCTTATGCAGCAATGTTAAGGCTATAAGTAATTCAGTGACCGATGTAAGTTACTGTCAAAATCATATCATAAAATAACTTCAGAGCGTATCATTAAAAGGACATATGTACCCACTACAAGTTAAAAAACATAAGGATGTGGCGCATTTTTCACAGATATCTATACAAGAAATTCAAAATGACACCATCACATATTTAAATTTTTACTCTGTGTTCTTAAAAAAAGATAACAAAATAATTATGAAATAATGACAAACTTGAGAACAAAAATAATCCCAGCAATTAAATGCTTTGAGTGGGCGCATAAGCCTTGCTACCCTATACGCTCTTGAAGCAACTATGCACAACGTTTGCGTAAGTGCCACTACACACGAGCACAAGCGCGTGCAACAAAGCACAAAAACGATTTGTGTGCTTTATTGCTGTGCAGGTCGCAATAACAATTACACCAAATCTGTGAACCTGTCAAACTCAAAATCTAAAGGGAAGTTTCACGAATTTGAGACCAAGTTTGTCATGTGGCAGGGGAGGGGAGGTTAGATTTTATGTTGCATTGAAGAGATATAATAAATTCAAACTTCTTGCGGTCATTCCAAATTTTTCATGTGGTTGAAGCTAAGTTTTGGCTTGGAATAATTGCACATTAATCTTCAATCTTCCTCCTTACTTTACAAAATCATACTTTCTTTAATTGAGTTTCAAGTATCTGAGGTCTCTAGATAAAAAGCCTGAATGGCAATCCCCGGCCAAAATTTTTGTAACAAAAACATATATTTTTTTTAATATCTATAAGGTCCTTCTAAAATTTATCAATCACCTAATGAGGAACATTTGAAAATTCAAGTCCTCTGCAGGGGTGACTTTAACAAAAACATCAAATGTAAAATTCCACATTATCGATTAAAAATCAAAAGGTTTTTCCTTCACTAAATAATAGGATTAGTCCAGTCCAGGCTAAGCAGCGCAAAGTTCCAAAATGTATGAGAATCTAGGTAAAAGAACACAGAATTCTACACTTCATATGTAAATGGCCAAACAATAATTGCTTGTGATCGCAAAGTTAGGCAGGACAGAAATAAGGCAGTACACTTTGTCTTTCATTTTTGATCGAATAGCTCTGTACTTCAATGCTTTATAAAACTTTTACTCATTCACATAAGGCACATCGGAAGTAGGGTTGCGAACATAAAAAATACTATCGAAATATCGATGATCGATATTTCCAAACAGCATCGAAATATAACCAGAAAGAAATATCGGATACATCGATAGTCGATTTTCGATATTATTGCTGAAAACATTAAAATGCACAAAATGGCATCTCAACCCTTACTATGCGCATTTATCATTGAAATTTTGTAAATATAATCGTAAGTTTCAACTTGTTTTTCAGTTGTTCACAGCAAAGATAAACGCCACACTTAATTCGTTTGGAAAAGGGAATTTCAGTCTCACCCAGCCTACAACGCCCCTTCTGACTAAACATAACCCAAGGCCTTTTTTTATATAGAACTTTGTACATGGGGATGTCGATGTACATTTACCACGGGAAAGACATTTTTGGAGTACTAGAGCAAAAAGTTGCAAATTGGCTCTCTGCTGTTGTTAAAGGTCGCCCTCATTTCTTTGGGTAATTGCCGAGAAAGAAGGCGATAAAAATAAAAGTGCATTAGCGATTTCAAGATTAAATTTATTAAGAGGCATATTTTCTTTTGGCTCAAGCAATCTCAAATGCTTCCGAATAAAAAGACTGCCATTTAAAACAGATACAGACTGCTTTTAGCGATAGCTAGCTTTGTAGAGCTCTTATAGCATTCCTGAAAGATCCACACCTTCAATGTTCTTATTATACAAATTGTAGGCCTGGAAATTTCTACATATTGTTTTTGTTTTGCGCTCCAACGCTAGCAAAATCCAACTAGTTGATCTATCTATGAAGATATATATTGAACTGATTTGTTGTTAAACCACCGTAAACTTTCTAAGCAGTGACTGATTTCATATTTCCCACAGTACCAGTTTTCAATGTCAGGATTTTCTTTAGAGCTGTAAGTAGACTTACTGGTGTGAACCAGTTGCAGAAATACAGTTAAAAATTGTGATGGTTCGAAAGATTTTCGAAGATATACCCAGCCCATAAGATCTAGAGGTACCTTCTCTAACATACAACATGAAATTGTACACCATTCCTATTTGGTATCTCAAATATTCTGGATCTTAATCTAAGAGACTTTTGATCAAATTGATCGTAGTTGTTTTCAGTTTCCAGTTCTTCATGAGCTTTATCGTTTTCCTCCTCAATAATATTTTTCAATATGTCAATTTCGTTTTTTTCTCCTCTTTCCGCAATACCTTATAAGCTACTCCAAAATATTCCCGACTCATTTTCCACTTCCCTCATCTGCCGACACAGCCCAATCGAACTTCAAAATTTGTTAAATTGCTTCCTTAGATATAGCTTTTGCTGTGACAAATATTTTTTGTTACCACTATGGCCCAAGGTTGCCCACAAGCATCTTTCGTTAGATAATTACCTTGTTAGACTAGGACCACGTGAGTGTTTTATCAATTTGCTACGGATCAACCTTTAAATTCGATAGTCGAAAAGTAAAATCGATTTTCAATGTATCAAAAAAAAAAATATCGCCGATATCTATGGAAAAAAATATCGCGATTATCGATGTATTTTGCACAAGCCTTATCGGAAGTCAGCATTTTTCATGAAAACGTCAATTGAATCAATTTCTCCTATAAGCGGCACTATACTCCCCAGCAGGGAATTGAACAAGGCCTTCCCCGGAGAAGGCCTGCTAGCACTGCTGCGATTGTAAGAGGCCTTCTAAAAACTAAATTTTCATGCAAATAAAAACATGTGGGCTATTTTTTTTTTTGTTTTTACTTACAATCTGTCAATATTAACAATAAGTAACTTTTATTAGTAGTGAAATTTTAATTAGATGAATAGTTACACTCCATTGAGTGTATACTCATGAAATGCTATTATGCCATACCACAGCAGGCGTGCTATTATTCCTTCCCACACCAGCAGTGCTATTATGCCATTCCACAGCAGCAGTGCTATAATTCCTTCCCACAGCAGCAGTGATGTAAGGCCTGATATTAGAAGGCAAAGAAGAAGGACTTCATGTATTTTTTTATTTCATGTATTACAATGTTTTAAGATTCGACATTACTTCTTCCTTCTACGGCAAGCAGTCTTAGAAGGAAGACCTGCTTGAAGAGTATTTCTATCAGGCCTGCTAAAGAAGGACTGTTTTATCGGGATACCTCATATAGAAAAGAAAGTAAGTTTGAAAGGAGGTGGCAAAGCCTTAATCTTACTAAGGAAGCCCTGCTAGAAGGCCTGCGAGCTCCTGCTTTTGCCTACTGGGTTACTATGAAGTACCTGTCATTCACTACGTCCACGAATCATCCTTGTACTCACTCACACGAGTGTTTTTACTATTGGCACTTAGGCCATATAAACACAGACAGTATTATGGCAACACAACAACGACCCGAAGGATAATAACAAGGAAATTTAATGACAATAATGCAATTTTTATTGCTACGGAAAATGTATTTTGTTCATTCAATGGAAAGGGAAATTTCGCTATAAAAGCAAAGGAAATAGTTGAAAGTGGAAAAAAGTGGACTAAAAAATTAAGATAATTAGACTTTGCTTAAAATTCTGAAAAATTTTTTTATGGCAAAAATTTTCATAAGTAATTTTTTTATTTTAGTTCATAATTTTCATATATATATTTGACCGAATACATTTCAGATCATGCAGCCTGACTGACTTCTTCTTACGGAATTAGTTGCAGTCAAAAAATATCGTTTTTCAGATTAAATAAGAAGACATATATTCCCCCGATTGGAACGAAAAACATTTTTACGAACTTGTGCGCATATTTGGTGTCAAAAACTGAAAAATCACAGAACATATTTTAAAAAAGCGACATTTCCTTCCAGTTCAAAGTAATTTATTTTTCTCTTCTGTATCCAACAGAACTTCTTATTGTCTTTCAGGTTTGCCTATCTATTCGCTAAAAACTATATGGACGATTTCTACCAATATGAGGAAACAATGGCATGAGTTCGATGAGGACCGAATGGCATTTGTGGTCAGGAGAATTTTTTTTCTCAAAACCGAAATATGTCTGTTTGTTTTTTCAACATTGCCAAGCAATCTGCGGTATTGTTTTCAAAGTAAATAACATTACCTTAATTGCATTTAAGTTTTGTAAATCGTTCTTTCTGTATCGCTTTCTGTATGCAGTCATTTTATCCTTATTTTCAATCTACGAGTAGTGCTCCACCGAGAACCGATAAATATCTTTCTCGTTATCGGCACCGAGAACGATGAAGATAACGAGACGATAAGAAAAAAATTACTTCTAGTACGACCGAGAGCGAAAACGAGAAGGGTCTGCCCGATATCTCGTTCTCGGCGATAATGTAATGTGTATCGTACGGTAGGCACTAAATTATCGCCGAGAATGAGATTCAGCCAGAAATTCCATAATACAAAAACACTAAAAACTCAATATCTTGGCACCTATGGTAGCAGGCGTTTTGAAATTCGCGCTAGAATTTTTTTGACTATGTTTAGTACCTCACGAAATCTGAATGAGATTAGACAAAGGAGCGTGACACCTTTATATGACAAAATTACTTCAAACGCCATTTCTTGGCATCTATCCTTGCGGTATAAAATTTTTCTATTTATTGATGCAGCATTTACCTGAGTTAGTGGACGGCTGTAGTGAACTTAAGGCACATGTATTTTTTTAGAAAAGCCAGATGTTCACAGCTTGAATGGTTGAAGTATTGACGCGTATCGGAGCTGTTCGGACTAGAAAAGGTGCTTGTAACAGAAACTAAAATTTATTACTGATTTTCGTCAGTACTATCTTACACTGGGGCAACAGTATCACGTTTCTGGCATTAACATTGTTTTTAAATATAGTCATGTTACAAAATAAAACCATTGGTGCAGAAACTAAACACAACCAAATCGCTCCGCTTCGTTGAACTGCTTCAATACAGGGTCCTATACTTTTTGTTCATCAAGGAAGTCCTGCGCCTTACTGCCAAAATTTGTCGAAATACTTAGCTTGTTCGAGCCACTCATTATATTTTTTTGAAAATTTGTTTGAATTATCTTAAATAACTGTCATAATTTAGCAGTTTAAAGTTTTTCCTTGTATAGGAAACACCCTCTTTTTGAAATGTGTCAAATCTCTCAATACAGCATTTTTAAGTTCTTTCTTCTCCCCAATATTTTATGCATTTCGAGATGTTTGTGAGAAATTTGATTGCACTCCTTTGTAACCGATAACCGGTTTCACCAATTTAAAATAAATAAAATAAAAAGTTTTCCTGTAATCGTGATTTTGACGTAAAGGCAGACAAACCGTCAACCAAACAGACTGACAGACGGACATGACATGCCAGGAATTACTTTTCGAATATGTAAAAGTTTCAAAATACTTAATATCAGTTAATTTAATGTATGTTTCCTTCTAATTGCAAGTAAGTTAGCAAGCTAGAAAACTATAGACAGGAATAGCTCTGAAATGAGATGAACTCCTCAAAACTGTTAACTTCATCAATTTTATCAAAACAATGATTTAAGCAAAAGTATAGCTTTCTAAATAAACTATGGTTTGCCTTTTCTAACAAATTCATGTGCCATAAACGAAGCTGTAAGGTATGCTATGAATGAAATCAAAAACAATATAAACTTAAACTTTATTATTTGCACTGATTCGTTATCTTCGTTAGACTCGATATCAAACTTAAATAACTCTGATTATTACCCATTCCAAATTAGAAACTCTCTTATTGAGTACTATTCAAAAATAAAATTAATTTGGATCCCAGGACATGTCTTAATAGAAGGTAATGAATTTGCAGACCAATCTGCAAAAAATGCCAATAATGCACCTCTTATTTACACTAATAATTACAATTCAAATGACATAACACACTACATCAAAAATATAAAAAAAAAAACACATTGAACTATGGGAATCTACATCCGACTGGTACAGGCAAATCAACAATGAAAAATTATCCGGAAAAGATTTTCATATTTTAACAAACCCAAACTTACCCCGGAAAGACTTTATAAAATTTGAACGTCTACGTCTCGGACATACCAAAATTACCCACGAATACCTCATAAACAACAACTCCCGCACTTCCTGCCCATTTTGCAATTCAACAACTCCAATTAATTTAACTCACCTCCTATCACACTGTCCAAAATTCCATTACACTAGAAGACGCATATTTCAAAATACAAACCCTTTGTCTTTAATTTCTAATCCTAATTTAGATAATATATTCAAAATTATAAATTTTCTAAAAATTACTGATTTATATAAACATATTTAAAAAATTCAAATATTATAACATAACTATTAACTATAACCAAAATTAAATTGTAAAAACAATCATTAATAGTATTCTAGATACATATATAATAAGTTAAGCTTAAGGCCTATGACGCCAAAGCTAAATATCATATTAGCTATAAATTTTAATTTATTGTTAATATTTATTAAATAAATAAATAAAATAAGTTCACTATTACCGCAAACAAACTCACGTATGAAAATTTATGCTGCAAGACACTTTGTACTTCAAGTGCAGTTTAATTGCGTGAATTAGTTAAATGTTGTGTAATTTGATTGCCACTTCAAGTTGCAGCAGCATTGCTTTGCCACTTCATGCAAATGTTGATAACATCAGTTTGAGATGAGATGTTATCATTCGGGAAAATCCAGTCGAGATATTGGAGAAGGCAGCAGCAGCGCTAGGAAAACAGAGTAAGTGCACATTACACTAAAAGAATATTAACGTTCGGGTTAAGTTTTGATGCAGGATGATTTTTGAGAATGATAGAAATTTGATTAGAATACACACAAATGAAATTTGAATCGAATGTTTTTTGCTTAAAATATAATTTTTTACGAGTGGGTATTACTGAAAAATAGTTTCCGGCATATGTTCACCACGACTTGCTGTAGTATGTTTTGATATATTTCGAAATTACTATATTCTGTGCAATAGCAACAAGACAGCAATTAGTTTCAATTGTGTTTCTACTTATCCAAGAAACTTCGTTACAAAACATTCAGTAGTTCTCAATTTATTAAGTATTGGAATATTATCTAGGGACAGTGACTTCGAATCCAACAAAACTTGTCTTATTTCGGACATAAGGCCACAAATGGTCTGAAAAAGGAATGCGATTTATTATAACAATTTGTCATACGCAAATACTGGAAATTATTTTCAAAAAAAAAGAATATTGGAGTAAAACTCATAAGAAAATGTGCTTAATTAAATTTTAATTTCCATCATTCTAAAAAAACTACATCTATACAACCTTAAGATTTGGTTCACAGATCCAAAATAAAACAAGGAGAGTTTAGATAACTTCATTAATTTTTTAAATAACAATATCAAAGTAAATTAAGTTTCTCGCAAGTTACCTTATTTAGATTTTAATAGTCTGAGCTATGTTCTCTCCAGCTTGGACTCTTGCTGTAATCTTATTCTTATTTAGGGACAAAAGGCGAAATATTTCGTTACGCCAGGTGTTACTAACGGAGGGCAAGTAATGAATATGCCTTGTATACCTCCAGATATTTTCAGATTCGTTTATTTATGTTGTATGAGATATGGATGCATATGGGGCATTTTTGTGCCAAAACAAATGGGTCTGGACTGTGAGTTCTCCAAGTTTGTCGATATTTTTATTATGGACTTTCGACATAAATCTGTAAAGTTTATATAAAATTGAAGAATTTATCTTAAAATGATTTTTTATCTCAGTAAATATTAACTCTCCGCGAAATATTGAAAACCAGTTGATATTCGAAAAAAAAATAGAATTCCAACCCTTCTAAGAATAAGTAATATCTTGCATTTGATCAAATTTCGAATTAACTTTCCTTAATTTGCAGAAGACAAATCTGTTAAGCCCAAACTGTGATGTCAATTTTAAATAGGCTTTCAACAATTTAAAAAAAAATGACGAAAATATCCAAGTCTTAGCAATTTATTCAGTTTGTAAGCAAATAAAACTCTTGATGAATGAATTCGAAGATCTTTATGCTAACAAACTTATTAATGCGTCTTAAGTCTGATTTATACTAGAAAAAGTAGCACTTTCGTAGAAACCATAATACAATGTATACAGTTACTAGCCAGAGTCGGTTCCAAAACAACCTAATTCACTTCGTGGACTGTCGCGGAACCCTTGTCATCTTAAGATAGTCACCTTAATCTCATTAATTTACCTTCATTTATATGCAGAATAGCCATGATAAACGTGAATTTTTCATATTATTAACACCCGGGAAATTAGCTACATACTTATATTTCTTTTTTTGGAATTATAAATTTTAACGTCCGAAGTAGAGGCTTAACCTCAAACTATGTATGTATAATAATAATATATATAATTCAAAAAACCAAAAAGGGCTTTGAAGGCTAAGAGTAATATTTACTTTTAGATGCCGCAACCAGTTTTGGAAAAATAAAATTTGGCGTATAAGAGCAATTCCGAGCTCGGATTCAGATTCAACGCATCAAAAACCATCGGGTATGAAAGGTCTGGTCTCTGGTTTAAAAACTTGTCGACCTGTGTTATCAGTTGATCCTTAGCTTATATGCAGCTCCCATATATCGCATAATTATTCGGAATAGTCTTGACAGAAGCGCTTCTCGTGCGCCTTCGTAAGCCTTCCCTCTATCTAAATATATTTTTAAATTTCCAAGCTACAGGTAGCAAAACTCACTATGAAATTTCCGCAATGATATACTTCTTCAACATTTAATTGAAATAAATGTGAGAAAAGATTGGAATCACATTCCCAAATTCAACAAAAAACTATACCGAAAGCCTAAAACTGTAAAATGATATCTGCATGGACATGGACCATTCTTTCTATCAGAAGCAGCCTCATTTTTGTCTTGTGTTTATCTCAACCACTTCTGGTGTTTGTGTGGAATATTTTTAAATGTTGAACTTGTAAGAGAGTTGTTTTGCTCTTATGCGAAGCTCCACGCCCCTTTTTAAAATCGCACGATAAATATCAGTTTTAAGTTTTTAAAATTTGGTTAAGAATTTCCTGAGGTAAAACGTTGCAAGGCTTTGACCAGAGGGCGAGGCTGTCAACCAATTTTATCCATTTATAACGCCGCCAATAGCAATTAAAAAAACTAATCGGTATACCAAATCTGATCAAGTTATCTTGTTCTATTTTCCCGTAAATATAATTTTTACTGTATGAGTGGCAGACAGACTAATCGTCATACGGACGGAAGTAACGCTGACGCGTTATTGCTACCGATTGTCATTTGTCACAAGTGTCTGCAAGAGCCTTTCATGATTATTTGATCTAAGGACTTAACGTTTAGTACTTAATTTTACATACCAACATGATAAATTTAAATAATTGAAATGCGTTAAGCTCATTAAATTCACTTTTTGAAACAAAGTAATCATTAAATTTGAACATTGTAAAATGCTCCGTGGTGCATGCACCATAAAACCCTTTTGATGCATTGGACTTATTAACACCGCTAAAGTTGCCGACATCAAAAAGAACTCAAACTTTGACAACCGCTTTATGTTCATGATGGTGGTCGCGTTTATGCAGCCGGATGCCTGTTCGCATGATTCTACCGCCATTATTTGTTGTTTTGTGCCAGCAATTCAAAAACAACTCTAACAAACGTGATGCAGTGAACCTCGATGTGAAACGTATAACGTTTCATCTAAGGAAATAACAAGGGCTGGACTTAATATATTACCGAACAGACCCTGGCCTAAAGTTGTGGGGCGTATGCATATCTTTAATACTTATGGAGCGTTTAAATTCTCCAAACCGTTACAAAATTACGTTGGTTATTCTAATGAGTGATACGTCGCGTAGCTACCGACCAGACATAAAAGATGTTAAAAGAAGGTTGCTAGTCAGAATGTTTATCGTTCGTATTTGTCATGAAGCAACTGCCTTATAATAGCCAAACCAAGTTCTGACCTGTGCCAGAAATAGTTTAAAGTATTTTTGACTGAGATCTTTAAATTAGTTCCATGATCGATAAGCTTGCGTAGCCCCATAGCTGCAGTGTTTCCAGCAAAAGTAGAACATATATCACCAATAATGAGGTTAAATTGATCCATTTGTTGTCTTTATCATGTTTGTAGAATAAAAAAGCATTGATCAATTTGTAAGAGTTTACAATAATGTTGGATTTTGCTAAAAATTACTATCGATCTTAAATTGTAAAAATATAGTACATTAAAAGAGCAAGAGTGGTGAGCAGAGCCATGGGGCGCATTTGTTTGTCTGCCGAAGCATGTGAACTTCAAAATAAAATAAAGTTAATTATTATCAACTTCATATAAAAAATATGCTGAATCTCAAAACATAGCCCAGCCTTGATATTGGGATAACCTTTACATGGAGAAATTTATTTATTAGTAGATATATTTCAACACTCGCCTGCTGCTTTTTGCGAATAAAAATTACGGGATGTATGAAAACCTTTTCTGGAGGGGTGCAATTATTTATGTACCTGCACTTCAAAATATTTATGTTAGTCCGGTCGTTGCTAAAATAGCACCCAATACCAACAACGAGTTTATAGATGACATGAACCAGAACATAAGCCCGCATTCGGCACGCAATATACTTTTCCAAAGCAATTGCAAATAATATGGCTGCTTGTGTTGTATGCGCACTCGTATTTCACAAAATATATTTAATAGTTCTGTTTGTAAACTCTAAATAAAATAAACGAGAGTGCCCTCTTTGGCTTCGTCAAGTTGTATATATCTTACATCCGATCTACTACGATCACGTTGACTTTAAGGTTTTGCTTGTATGGGAGATATTTTTATACAAACCAAATTTGAAGACATCGCTTACGTACCAGTTTCCACAAATTACCTACATAGCTAGGATTCCCATAATCGTGATTTCCTCGGCCATCATCAATTCAGGAGGTGACGGTGTTCACGAAGATATACTCATATTGTAAGGTACACAAAAATTATTACAACCTCCCTGTGACGGCGTTTCGTTTGTTTTGTTCATTAATCTCTTTCCACTTAATTTGCAACTTTTTGCTCCAACGTTGTTTTGCAGATACGCGCTTTGTGAAAAATGTACATTTCGTTCCCGCGGGCAAAGATCCTGAAAAGTCAGCAAAGAATGAAATGAAACAAAGCGTTTTATGGTGCTGTTTTATTTAGCTTTGTTGTTATTGTTATGAAAATGCTTGCAAATTTCCAGTTGCCATTGTTGTTGCTATTGTTGCTGTTACTGCTCGTGGTGCTTCCTTTTTACTTGGCAATGCCATCTTGTGGTAACATTTAATGACTTCAACTCTAACCTCAATGTTGTGAAGTCAGACGAAACTTTTGAGCTTATGTTTAATTATATCAATAGCGTCAGTTTTTTATTTTATGGTTTTTCTCTTCAATTCATATTTTGGATATGACAGAAAAGGTTAAAATGAATTGAATATAATACTACATGCAAACCGATATCCCATGCCGAAAGTATCAGTTGACTTTGCTGCGTAAAAAGTTTTCGGAGTTAAGTTTCCTTCAATTGCCGTGACCTGGTAAAGTCTGTATTCCTTCCATAAGAACAAGCGGTAAGTAAGGAATATTATTTTGGCGTCACGTAGCGCTTGCGTGAGAGTGTGCTCCGAAAATGACCAGATTTATGGAAGAACCACTTATAGATTTTTTATCACGATAATGTACCATTGCATAAGGCCATTTTGATTTATAAGTTCTTAGCCAAAAACTCAAAGAATGTCATTGACCAAGCACCGCAGTCACCTGGCCCCATCTGACTATATCTTGTTTCCCAAGCTAAAACCATCGTTTCGAGAAAGGCGCTTTGAGTCGTTTGAAGCCATTGAAGTAAATTTGGCTCAATTTGCATGAAACGTCCCATGTTCCTGGAACATTATAATTTCCATCATGTGATTTGAATGTAACAAGAAACTAGCAGCTATACTACAAGCTTATCCTTAGGATTATGTGCTTGTTTTCTGTAGCAATGAGAACGAACCTTTTGACACAAACTTTTAAGCATAAGGTGGGACTCCCAAGCATTTCTCATGACCGACTCAACTCAAATCTTTAATAGTGTGTGGTGTAGGTTAGTGAAATACAATATATTTATAACAGAAACCAAAATATTGATTGCTTCCAAAAACTCAATTATAAATCAGTATGTACAGTAGACAGATATGTACTATACGTTCTTCGAATTTTTAATTTATTAGTTTTATCTGTAGAAAACTTTTTGTGAAAATTTCATTCTCATAATTAAAGTCGTACTGCATATTTTAGTGTTTATTTATTAGCATTAGACTTCACTGCAAGAATGTATTTTTAGACCATTCTGCCTAATACTCTATATTTCATTCCTTTATTTTGTTCTTTCGAATCAGTTGACAAAATATGTGCGTGCCGGCTCTATACGCCCAGAACAATAAATTCATTTAGTGTTGCTGTCAGTCTTATTGCTGCTACAGTTGTGTTTCTATCTCTCGTATGCAAATGCTGTTCACTCCATGGACCCACATATTGAAATTCCAAACGTTCATTCATACATCCATAGTAGAGTGTCCCATTACTTGCCAAAATAATTGGGTCGCGCCCTTTAATGAATTTTTGCAGAACGAACAGCTTTTTGGGTTTTGCTCCCTTTTGGCTAATGGATGATACCATTCATATTTTAACAACAGCCTTTCCATACCCTTTGGACTCAGTTTTATTTAAAAATTTTATTTTTTTATCACACAACCTTTGCTTTAATTATCATTTGACATAAAATTTATAACTTAAGCTTTGGATTTATCTCTGACCTTATCGACAATTAAACACCCTAAATGGCAATCTTTACTTAGCATTCTTCACGTTAAAAAATATTACAAATCACACGTAAAATGTCAAGAAACTTATACTGAAAAAACAAACATCAAAAAAATCAGACGTTGTATACTTCTTTATATGTACCTACCGTACCCCTTTCAGTGCACTACAAATGGAATGATACAATTACTATACGCTGATTGTAAGGTATTCATATATATTGTGGAGACTTAATGTTACCATAATCAAAATATGATAAGTATCAATATTTGAGCTGGATTGAGCACCAACCGAACGACAAGTTGCAGCGAAAATTCACTATTAGGGTGTACAATTGTGATTGAAAGGGAGTAAAAGAAATTGTGATAAATGACGGACAATCTAAGTCTCAGACTCTAAGACAAGGGTAAAGTATTTCGTGATTATATATGGTACATTTAGAGCGATTTCAATGTGTACATGCAGCTTCATATTATCTTGCCACTCAGTATAGCATCGATTCAAGTTCAAAACTCTCAATCAAAGGTCCGCTAACGTCGATTTGAAACGACAAAGTAAGTCAAGTTTTTTATGTATGAATACTTTAAGCTGGATTTTATCAAAATCTAAATTTATAACGCCAATCTTTGGAAGCTTATAATTTTTTAATTTTAGATTTCTTGTGCTAATCAAGTTCTTGTCTCATTGCTTAGCTGTCCTATAATATTATATTATGTAGCTAAACCACAACCTTGAACTTTGGAAAGATAAAGTATGTTTTTCTAAATTGATAAGAAAAAAAATTAATATTGAGTGCTTAGAATATTTTTGCCTTACAGCACGTAAATAATGTCTAAAACAAATCTAGTTAGGGAGTACATAAATTGGTTATTGTCAAAATGCGCCCAAAGTGCTAGTCCCAGTTATTTCCATTATCTGTGTAAATTTCGTTTGCAGAACCTCAAGGACCTGTTTTTAAGTTTTTGTTTGTATTGGATGTGCCTCTTTGTGTTTTACAAACGCTTTAAATTCTTTTCAAGAGTTTTTCGAAAAATTCTTATAAGTCAATAAACCCTTAAACCAATTTCACCAACTATCAAACCCACGAGCCTCTATTTGCAAATGTGCCAGTGTACTTCCATAAAATTATCTCGATAAACAATGACAATAGTAAGTTCTAAAGGAAGATAGACATCTGAACAATCGACTTGGGAAGTGACACTGATGAAGAATATATTGGAGCTTTGTCCATCAACTTTATGGAAGATTTTGCGCAAAGATCTTGGCTTGCGACCTTACAAGATCCAGCTTGTGCAAGAATTAAAGCCGCGAGACCATGCAATGCGTCGTGATTTTGGTGTATGGGCCGAAAATGAGATTGATCTCGATGCTGATTTTCATCGCAAAATTTTGTTTAGTGATGAGGCTCATTTTTGTTTGAATGGCTACGTCAACAAGCAAAATTGCCATTTGAAGTGAAGAGAATCCACATGAGACCCTTGAGACGCCATTACATCCACAAAAACTGACTGTTTGGTGTGCTCTATGGGCTGGTGGAGACATTGGGCCATACTTCTTCCGAAATAATGCTGGAGAGTCAGTTACCGTTAATGGAGACCGGTATAGAGCCATGATAACCGACTATTTTGTTCCCGAATTGGATGGCATGAATGTGGATGAGTTGTGGTTCCAACAAGACGGCGCTACATGCCACACAGCGCACGTCACAATCGATTTATTGAAGGAAACATTCGATGAGCGCATAATTTCGCGGAATGGACCTGTCAATTGGCCACCAAGATCGTGTGATTTGACACCATTGGATTATTTTCTTTGGGGATATGTGAAGTCGCTCGTCTACGCCAACAAACCAGAAACGTTAGGGGACTTGGAAGCCAACATTCGTGGCGTTATTGCCGACATACGGCCCCATATGCTCGAAAAAGTGGTTCAAAATTGGACCTGTAGAATTGGCTTTATTCGAACCAGCCGCGGTGGCCACATGCCCGAAATCATATTTAAACATTAATGGCATAAAATTATCCTTCCAATAAAGCCAAATTGATGGACATTAAAACGAGTTTCTTGTGTTTTATTTTAATTCGAAGCTCTATATCTCTAAAAAAAACACCCTTTACTATCTTTTGCTTTATGAAAGTCAAAAACTTTTTGCTATGGTCTTTTGAATTTCGTTAGAAAAATCTTTATTATTAGACATATGATTAAAAAAATTATGTAGGGACATATACTTTAGTCAAATGCATCATAATCAATCAAAAACCTGATTTTGAAGTTCTTGTGGTTACGGCTTTTTGGATGTTAGGTGACCATATGTACTTTTTCATACCTGTCAGCGACTTCCTTCAACGTATTACAAACGTAATAATAAAGTTAATTTGCCCTTAGATTGAGGTATAAAAAAGTATCCTGAGATCATAATATGTCTCAATACTTTATTTATTGAGGTTAATTTTTAACTAAATTTAAATTTAGATCATATAGTAGCACTCAAAGTAATTTTAACTATCAGACATACACTTTTCCATTTTGCGACCTATGCATATGAGGCTTACAATTTGTGATCATGATGCCTAAGTTAAAATTATTCCAATCGAACACATCTTTAAAATGAGGTGCACTTCGTTGGTGTTGAAAACAAATCAATTTTTAAAATTAAAGTATGAGGTCGTTTCTCACATTTTTTGTCAAGTGATTTTGATTATTTATTCAACTTACGTTGAGATATTTTTAAATTTATATATAAATAAAGTTTATTTAACGTGGTAATGAATGTTTTTCGAGACATATTCTTTTAACAGGAGTGTCTAAAAATCTGAGAGTAGGACTATTAACTATTATTTTATATATTATTTTTCTTCAATAAAATTAGTTTGACTACGGAGCTATCAACAACAGCATTCTTTAAAGCGTTTTCTACTGCGATAGCATTTACTGAACGCTTTACTTTACTCTTTGAATGCACTTTAGTTCCAACCAAAAGCCTTTGGGATATCTACGCGTTCTTTCGTTGCATTTTATAGTAAGATCAATTAAAAGGAAAGAAGAAAGTAACAAAGGAGCAAAGAGCAGATACACATGCCACAAATTAACACTCAAAAATGCACTCTGTCAGGAAGCACAAAGATGTCTTAAGGGTCACTACACGTAACCTTACTGCCAAAAGAAGTGACTTTTGTTCGTTGTGCTGTTTTTGTTGTGAACCGGAAAACGTCTTTTATTCATACATTGGAAAGAAAAATTTGCAGCTAAACAGACAACTGGCACAGAGCTGCATTTTGGTATTCTTAAATATTTCTGTAGCTGTCTTTTCTTCTGTTAACATTGTGACTTATTTTCACATATGTCCTTTTAAACAAAATCTTGAATGTAAAATAAAGATATTGACAAGATTTTTGCATGATGTTTTAATGCAGATTACGCATGCGTCATGTCAAGCTGTCATGGTATTTTTATTCAGTGTGGTTTGATATTTCATCTGGGAAAGACTTAGTCCGGCACAGCGTCTGCAAGTTATTCGGCTGAAAAATTAAATTCAACGGTTCACGATGATTGAGTATCGTGCGCTTAAAGCGATTTATGGGCCACATAATCTTCATACCTGACATATAAATTGCTACACCATAGCAAAGTTTGAAAGACAATTTTCATTATTGGATAATGCGCGACCGAAATAGAGCGGCGAAAGCTAAGAGTGTACATGATAGCCGCAATGAATTGATTCTACGCAGTTTGGCGTCTTCTATGCTACAACTTGGCACTTTTTACATAATGGTCTTGGAAAGCTTGAAGATGTCTACTGATCACGACTTAAATTTTTTTCGTCAATAATCATAATTGCCACATTTGGGTTGAAGAGCAACCCGAAGAGGTTCAAGAGCTGCTACTGCATCCTAAAGACTTAAGACTTTTTCATTTGGGGAAACATAAAGTTCAAAGGAAGTGGAAGTGGAAGCCAACATTATTAGCGACATTCGATAAATACCACTCAAAATGCTCGAGCATGTCATAAAAAACTACATCAAAATAAATTACCCGTTATCTATTAGACTGTTCTTCTATTTTTTAACCAAAGCCTACTACTTGACTTATAAGTGTTCATCAAGAATGGTTTTCGCTGGATTCTGAAGTTTGGTGTCTCAGGATCATTTCCAATGTCGACTTGCTCTCCAGATGCCGTTAAGATCCGACTTCCATTGAAATCAGACATCGAAAGTGGTAATGAATTGTGCACACCTAGCTGAAATCATTTCGAACAGCATATGATTTGAACCACCAGCGTAGCAAAATTCCCGGCCGCCCGGCGTCGTGGAAACATTCGCTAGAGCGGCAAAACTTGAAATGTTAGAAAAGTTTTATTTTTTAAATATGTGTTTTATCGAGCCGCGTAGTGGTCTTTTCCGGGTGTAACATTATGTGTGGAACCTGTTTATAGTATTGTTCAAATATATGTATGTAAGTGTAGATGTTTAACCTTATCGAGCAAAAAGGTAGAACCGGGGACCTAGAAGACGAGTTTTGCCCCACACTGGTAGAGTTTACCCTTTTTATTTCATTATTTTATAAATTATATAGAAACATCAGGCATGCTAAAGAAAGAAGCATATGGCCAGTGATTAGCAGCGCGTTTACATGAGTTAAAGTAAAACCAAACCAATATATACATAGCATTCAGCTTACTTCAAAAGAACAAATTCTTTGATAGCTTTGCATTTCGGTGACCAGAATGGCTTTACGATTTGTTTCACGATCATTATGATCCACAATTTCTGAAGCTATAAATCATTTGCAAATTGAGACACTGTTTGACATTGTCTAACGATTGAAGTATGACTGTGTGCTATAGCGTGACCAGATAAATCTGGTGGAGTGGTAAGCCAAACATTGCCATAATTGGAATGAGAGCATTTGTCAACTGCAGCAGCGGGCAAAGTTTTATCAACTACATTCCTGCAACGATTGCATCACGAGCCTCATCAACTGCTACTTTGATTTTTTTCTCATATTGGAGAGGCACCGCCCGTTTTTTCATTGAATCGTACTGAAAGCTCTACTTTTTATAATATGCCAATATTTTCAAACAAAAAAACCCACAACACAAAAAGTTTCAAAATGGTCTGACAGACCACAACGCTAGTCGAAGGGTTAACTCATAAATGGAAGAATGTCCAGGCATGAAATTAATTTGCACTCTTTTTCAGATAGTTTTTTGCTCCAAAGGCGATTGCATATTGCATTTAAATTTAAGCGGACCAGCAGAACAAGGGCAGGCAATTAGATATCAAATTAAAGCTGCTCTTTATTTAAAATATCATAAAAAATTTGTAAATGTCCTAAAAAAATATGCAATCGATAGAGATTTTTGTCCAGCTTTTTTTTTATTTTCATGAAAACGATTTTTCTGCAATAGATGAATTCTATTTTTGTTGCATTTCTAAAATTTAAGTTTTGAGCAAAAGTTTAATTTACTTTTTTTCTTTTTATTTGCACCCTTTTTTCATAAAAAGTGCGTATTAAAGGGTAGCCGCTCCGATGCACAATTCCTTTTGTAATTAAATATTTCTACTGCTAGGTAGAACGTAAAGATTTTTTTTGGTTACATTACTGAATAACATTTATTAAATTGACGCAGTCACGCTCAGAGTCAATAAAACCGACAAAAAAAAAATGTTTTACGATACCTCTCATTTCGGGTTGCCTTCCTACATCAAACTTGTACCAAATTTCACAACCAATCTGTGAATTTACAGTGCACAAAGGGACAACACTAACAACTCTGTGAAAGCTTCAACACTCAAATACACAATTCTCAATCAATCTACCGGAAAAAGGTCCTTGTGTCGCTTCGTCCACCCGAATAGCGGTCTATTGGTTTGTCTGTCAGTGCAGTGAGTGGGGAAGACAAAAATTGAAAACTAAATAAAAGTGTTATGCTTTTTTATACTCTTTCATTACTTTTCATGAAGAACATTACGAAAATGGGCACAAAACTGCTAACAATATGTTTCATTGTGGCACAAAAAATTAAAACTTGAATGTTGTGTAAGTTTTACTTGAACTCAGGTTATTCCTTTTTAAAATGACACCACTTCAAAGTGACAGACAACTATAGATATTTTTAAACAGATGACCTAAATTACAGCCTGCTGAAAATGCGGGGAAAAAATTTACAAAATCAAAGGATAAACTACCTAAAAAACTATTTTTCGGAAATGAATAGAAATTTTCCGATTCGATCAATGCACACTGGGATCGAAATTGATCTATTTGAACTCAGGACTCTTGGTTGGTTATTCCATTTGAAAATTCTTACGCCCACATAGGATCTTCTCAAACGATCATTCCTATTATACGAGTATTTTGTGCATAAGCCAATGATGTTGCCAGTTGTCAGTGTCAGCATAAGTTGGGGCATTAGCACCTAAAGCTGTTGCTTCATTAAGTCTAAGCCAAGCTCGTTCCAATGCGTATTCCAATAGAGCCAATGATATACGTTCAGTCCAAGCAGAGAAAATGCTGCAGCACTGCACTGTTAGTATTTGCGTTCAAATCGCGGGGGAAAGAGTTGAAAACAAATGACAGGAACTCTAACTCAACCTATGTGATGAATTTTTTCTTAGCTCTATCGTACTTTCTCAACATACCCACTTAGACCATGGTTCACATGATATTAAAATAATTATGTGTGTATGTATAAAAATGTACATGGTCCAAGGAATAAATGTTAGAAAAAATTTACCCATCATGCCGTGGGTATCGGACAACACAAACATAAAAATGCTGAACACTATTAAGCTACAAACTTAGCTACAGCTAGTTTTCAATCTAAGGTTGAGTTAAACTTCCACATAATAGCTTGTAAAATTTCTTACTCAAAACACGTCACGATCAGACTTTTCGAGTTTCATGTGCCTATGTTTTTGAAAAAATAATTTTGGACTTGGCGGGTTATGATCCATTGAACATAAAATGGGCTGGCCTTGGCATAGTGATTAACAAATTTTGTTTGACTGGTTTTGATATCACCGTGGTGGCCGGTTTTGAAAACAAGTTCATGGATTTGGCCGGTATTGAAATCAATGCATCAAAAATAAATTTATACAAAGTAATATTTCTGCCAGAAAATTTTTTTTTATTCTAAAAACATAGTGAAAAGATAAAACATGGTCTAGATTTTGTTATAAGTATGAGAATATCTCAAAATTTGATTTTTTTGAACTTGGCCGGTTTTGCAGCTGGAGGCCTCATTTCCACTTCAAATTTAATATATCAAAAAATTAAGGAGATACGCATGACATTTATATGAAAAAACTGTTCTTGACCACCTTACGTCTTGACGAAAAGTTTTTAATTTTTATAGTTCCAAATATTAATTTTTAAATTTTAATCTGTAGATCTAAATTTTCTAACATATTAATTTAGAAACGATTAATTATTAGTTCGATTCAATGTAAAAAATATTACTTTTCACGGTTTCGTTATTTATTTTAAACGATTCAGTTTGTCATTTTACGTGTTTTTTTCTTGCAGTGCACACACATAATTTCATTTGCATGTCGAAGTTTTAATTTGTTTTACTTGGCTGTTTTTTATATCTTCGACTTAATCTATTTTTCCCTTTCTTTTTATTCTTTCAAGTTTAGATGGCTTAGTGTAATTTAATTTAATTTTTTTCCCAAATGTAGGACTCCTTATCAGTTTTATACCGAGGTTTTTAGCTGTTGAATAGCATTCAAATCAAATTACTTTAGGAGGCTTAGGAGAGGCATACATTTTAGTAGTTCAAATGGGCTGGAGTTAGTTCAACTCAGTAGGATTAAGTAAATTAACTAAATTTTTTGACTCCAAGATTACGGTTGTAAGCAGAAACTCAAAAAAATAATTAAGTAAATGGAAAATCATTTTTTAATTTTTGGGTAGATTTGTAAACAATTTTACATATTTACGATAATGGGCATTTGATTTCAGCAGAAAGACGAAGCCAGCAGCTTATAAACTTGTATTTCAACCCAGATATCTGAAGAGTGATGTGAGTACAAAACCTAATTCTAGATAATAGTAGGCAATTAAGCACCGCAGATATCATACGTGGCTTATTACGCGTAAGACTAATCAAAGCATATTCTTAAATTTTTTAGCTAAATACATATGTGAGAAATCGCTGTTTCAATGGTTTATTTTAATTCTGTCAAACACACACTAAACTCTTCTTTACTGATAAAATCTCTAGACCAGACCGCCTTTATTTTTCCATAGCGACCACCTTACTTCCAAATCGTCTAACGCGTTTAGCTCTATCGCTTATTATAAGTAATTTGAGGTAGGTAACATTATTCGCTCGCTTTTACGGATTACGTCCTTAATTTTGTTCACATGTGCAACTTTTCTAACATACATAAAGACATTCCAACAATAAAATAAATTTCTACTGACGATACAAATTTTTCCAAATTTTTTGTTCTCTATTGAATTCGCTGCTTTATTTTAAAAGTATTTTTAGGCTAGTGCTTTTATATGGAAACGAATCCATGCTGGAAATGTATTCACTGATGACTAGCAGTCAGATTTCTATATTCTGATAACACCGTCTCTTTGGCAAAACTAAACTTATTTAAAGACATCTTTCAGACGCCATCAATCGTTCAGCTCCACCAGCAGTTTTCTCAGAGATGATCACAGCAACTCGTTTTCATAACACATTAAAATTAAGTGATTAAATGAAACAGATATCGAAGAATTAGGAACTCAATGCAATTTTGCATACAGCCTGTTTGCTACTGTATCCTTTTTTTTCTAATAAAAAAAATGACGCATAACAAGTTTTTCCTACTGGGATGTTATCTGAATTTATGTGTGTGTGGATATGCGATGTTGTGAATTCTCTATTGTTGCTCTATTGCACTTTGAAAACGTTTATTTTTCTGTTGTTGATACCGATGTTGCAGCTGTTGTTTTGTCTCACCAAAGTTCCTGCAGTTGTGGCTTGAACATCAATCTTCTTTTTCCTCAACTACATACAACAAAAATAGTTGCGGCTGCAGCTGCTTTATCAACATCAACGTCATCAGCAACAACTTCACTGCGCCATAAGTCTTAGCAGACCATAAAAATTTATAAAAAGTTGGTTGCGTCATTGCATGTTGAACTCAGCCCAAGTGCCAGTGCCGAATCAAGGGTACTTCCAAATAGATTCAAGCATACAGTGGCAGAAATTTACAGATCACAAGTTTGAATAGAATTCACATATGACCTTATTTTTACTTAACTTCACAGCATGCAAGGCAAAGTTCTTTCAGAGGGAGCGAAAAATATTATAGGGCCTATACTAGAAAAGTGGAAGTTTAGCACTGATTACTGCTGAGTACGCCACAATCAGCTCTCAACATTTCGATAGTTTCTGGATTCGAAAGCTGCACTATAGAGAATTTTTATTACTTATATCAATTCCTTATTTAAATGTATCCGAAAGTATATTTGATTTGGACTATTTAAAAAAATAGTGGAGTTTTGTTGCCAAAGGCTCAGTTAGTGTCTAAATGAAAATTTATAAGTCCCTAAAAAATACTTGTGTAGAACTCTCCAGACCCAGACGCTCATTCTGCTAATGTTGATATTTTACAGAAGTTTTTTGTTCGGCCTCTTTCCTACCGACCTAAGTAATGCGTTTGTGCCTCTTTTCACGTTTCAATTGCATATCATTCGTTACTGATTCCTTGATAGTGTTTAAAAATTTTGAAGTGAAACTTTTTGATATCATTAATGACTTGGAAAAGCCAAGTTGTAACTTTTTTCATTCCACATACCACTCCCAGAAACATACCACAGTATTACTTGGGCACTTAGTTTCGGAATATTGTTTAAGTGGATCAATGCGCTAGTTTGTATTTGTTGTCAACGTAGTAGTTTTAATGATGAATGCAGGTTCCAAGTAATACTTTTTGACTCATTTACTGTTGCTCTCCCGTACGCTGCATCCACCATTCTCAGGAAAAGCGATGATCGAAATAGACAGACTTGTCGACCGCAGAAAGCATTTTGAAAGTCACGGACATCTAATCACAAGGTAAAATCCTTCTGGCTGTTTTTAAATAGTAAAAGAAAATCCTCTGGACTCCCAACTTCAATGGAATATAAAGAAATTGTGGCTAATAACTCTGAGGGAATCGCTGAATTATTTGCAAATTTTTTTGGGTCCGTTTTCAATTCCGCTCATTCACAATGCGATACTAACGATTTTGCTAATTTTCCCCAATATTTCAACATTGGTAAATTAGAAATATCGAATACTGTAGTGTTGGAAACTTTAAACAATCTTGACTGCACTAAAAGCGCTGGATATGATTTATTGCCTCAACAGTTTTTAAAAAAATGTGCATCTTCTCTGCACACTACTTTGAGATTGATCTTCAATAAATCTCTTTTTTGTGGCGTTTTCCTGGATGAATGGAAAACTGCTTGTGTTTATACACAGACTTTTCAAAGGCTTTCGACAGCGTGAAACATCCGATATTGTTAAGTAAACTGGAAAAATTAGGCATTCACTCTCAACTATTAAGATGGATTGCCTCATACCTCTCTGATAGGACACTGACTGTCAAAATTGGTGTACATTGTTCTAGACCTATTAAGCTTAAGTCAGGTGTCCCTCAGGGGAGTCATTTAGGACCTTTACTTTTCAACTTATTCATAAATGACGTAGCCCAGATATTCAAATTTGGTAAATGCCTTCTATATGCTGATGATTTGAAAATTTTTCATGAGGTAAAAGATCTTAGCGACTGCGAAAAGCTTCAGGACGATATTTCTTATTTGCTTCACTGGTCGAAAATTAACCAGTTGTCATTGAATTTTGAAAAATGTAAAATTATAACGTTTTCACGTAAAGTTTCTCGTATTGTTTACGATTATAATTATAACGCTAATAATACATTTTCCAGAGTACATCAATTTAAAGACCTTGGAGTATACTTTGACGAAAAGCTCTCCTTTGACGTGCACTTGGAGTATATAATTTCAAAAGCGAATTCTCAATTTGGATTTTTAAAAAGAAGCTCGAGAGAATTTTCCGATCTTTTTACGCCTAGAACTATCTTTTTTAGCATAGCAAGATCTCTTTTAGAGTACGCTAGCATCGTGTGGGATCCATTTTACGATATTTCGATAAAACGCATTGAAAATATTCAAAAACGGTTTACTCGATTTTATACCTGGGAAAATATGCCTCCTTATTGGGTGCGATGCCGTTTATTAAGCCTCAGCAGCTTGGCCAATAGACGAAGAGTTAGTAATATTATGTTCATTAAGGACATTATCGATGGAAGACTAAATTCGCCTGACTTACTTGCGCTAATTCCATTCAATGTCCCAGCTCGTAACCTTAGAGAGTCAAATATGTTCTACATTCCGTATCACAGAACTAATTATGGTTCTAATGAACCTATTTCTAGATGCTTGTCTAATTGTAACGCACTCGCTAACCAATTGGACTTCAGCTTAAATAGGATTGCTTTCAAAAAATGTCTTGAAGAAATAATTGATCGTATATAGTTAAGTTTAATAATTTTTACCAATAGTTTTTAAGTTTTATTACTGTAATCTGTAAGGGTAAGAAACCCGGTAGATGAATTAAATAAATAAATAAAATAAATAAAATATAACATCGGAAATTTATGTGGCTGCTATGGATAATATACGAAATTCTATATAACGAACCTATTTGACTCAATTATAACCGCGGCTTAGGGAATCAAAGCTTAAATCGTTTCAATGAACAACTTATTTAGCCGCTTCTTTGATTATGTTTCTAAAAGAGCTATGTAATATATACGAACAAAAGATCAACTGATATCAAAGCCTTTTTTTGTCGAAGAAGTATAATTTAATTTTTACTTGTGCGCTGGTATTAAAGGTACGATCCTCCATGTCGCTAAAGCGGCCCATCCACTGGCAGCAAGAATGCACAAAATCACGAGCACACATGCAAAAATCCTAGTGGATGGCAAAATTATATCAAACGGTCATACATGAATATGTGATTCCAAACACTTTGAATGCCGCTGACATTCTGCGCAAAATCTTAAGCTTGCGCATGCGGGACCAATAGTGGATGGTTATATAAGTGCGAAATTTAATTTTGAATGTAAGCCAGTGATCGCACTTGGGCTTTGTGAAAATGTACTGAATTGAGACTTGAAATGTACTTTTTACAGGCCGAATGAACATTTTTGTCATCAACATCCAATTTTACTAATATGTATGAAATTTTTCTAAAAATCTACACATTACGATCAATTACATTTTTTCAGTTCCTGAAAAAAAAAGTTTTCAGAAAGAATATGGTAATTATTATAAATTGTCAAAATGTACTGAAAATGTGTTAAAAATTCCCCAAATGTACAAAAAATGCAGCAAATGTACAGAAAACTTGTCAAATGTACTGACTACGATCTTTCAGGATGCAAATGTACCGAAAAGTGTACAAATGTACAAAAAATGCCATGCCGTTGCGAAAGGTTGTGTCAGTGTTGCCGTAAAATTTAAGAAACGTAATCTTGTGGCAACACTGGGCTGTGTCCGGATCATGGCAAAAAGTGAAAATAAAGTTTTTTGGACAGAATTCATCGAAATTTATAAGTCTTTACCAGACTTTACTATGAGAAATTAAAAGTGAAATATATAAAAACAGGAACCTTAAGACGAAATCTTATGAAAAGTTGGTACAAAAATTAATTGAAATTGACGCCAACGCAAATCGCGATGTAGTTGTAAAAAAAAACACCCTTTTTTCTTTCCGAATTGTTTCTTCTACTTGATTGTCTAATAAAATTTCATTTAAAATAATCATTGCTGCTGCTATATCAGCCATTGTATACACAACCTTCTGCCACTAAATTAAAATCGAAATGATTGCAGATATTCGTGCGTGCTAGTGGATGGAAAAATATTTTGCGCAGCCGCTGTGCAAAATTTTGCGCATTCTTGTGGCCAGTGCATCCACTTTTAAACTTAACGTAATATATTTCAATGTATGCCCTTCGAAAGCTTATTAGCTTCTCGCAGTGGCCTCTCCACAGAGCCTTATGACAATTACAGTATGGATCAACTATCAAAAATATTAACTTCACTAATGTTACCAATAGCTCGTGAAATGTTCTCTTGCTCTTTGCAGGCAGTGAAATGATGTGTAAGGCAGGTAATAAAGGTTTCATTATCTACTTGTGACTTGGATATAGAGGATAGGTTCTTATATTTATTGTATTGAGCCGCTTTATTACAACGTTTCTCAACCTATTAGTTTGTTTTTACTACCACGGAAATTTTTCCAATTTTTGGCTGAGGATGTTAATGTAGATAATTGAAGTTTAGGAGTTGAAGACACCGCAGCACTTGGTTCAAAAAAAAATCTTATGTTGCCTGTTTAAGTTCATCATAAAAGGATCTGTTATATTCATTATTAATGTCAAGTAAATCTGGCACCTTTTGTGAGGGTCTTACCCATAGAAAAATTATGTAAAGCCAAAGCCTAAAATTTTTCAAAAAATTTTTCCTCAACGCTAAAAGGTGGGCCAAGTGCTATTTCTATAATTTTGTTTCTTGTACTTAAGTAGTATAAGATCGAATCCAAATCATAACATGAAGGTTGACTGACTTGAAATTATAGGATTTGTTGCCATTAAAATATGTTGTTTTTCAGAGGAAATAAGAGGACAAGTATTCGCAATAAGGTTTTTCAAAAAAGCGGCATAAAATAATTAATTTTTCTTGATTTTCTTAAAAACTCAACTTTTTTCAGTATACTTTTTCAATCAGCAATCGGCACGTAGTGGCACATTCTGCCCTCATGGCCCCAACAGCCAAAAACAATTCGCAGCTATCGACGCACAGCGTTGACTTCACTTCAAATGAAAACAAAAACAACACACAAAAACATTTGCGATGGTGCCTCGGCGAATGTAGCAATTGTTTTTGTTTTGTTTTTGCTGTTGGCAAATTTGGCAATCAAAGCAAAAAACTTTAAAATTTCGTGTTTTATTGATTGATCTTGTTGTTGCGTCCTTTTGATAGATTTCCATGCCCACCGCTGTTCTAAATAATTGATAATATTAGTTTCGTTTCAGCTAACAACAAAAACCTATGTGAACTTATGAGCATCCGTTCGAGATATCTTGTGGAGTAGCAGTTCAACCGTTGAAAACATGTTATTTTTACCATCGGAAATGGAAGTATATGAAAGTAATCACGAATAATGGAAACAATTTGCTAAATTTATATGAAATGACAATCATTTACATTTTAAATTAAGCCACATAACTAGTAGCACAAAGGCCATGTCTTCATTGTAAAGAACTTTCAGCAAATTAAGACCGATTTAAAACTTTAAGCAGTTATTAAATTTCAAGTTGAATGTCTTTATTATTGACTGATAAACGATAACAATTTTCATTGAGTGAATCACACATCTATTTGAAAGTATATAATATTCACGGAAGGATTATATTTAAATATTGTGGTCATTATATGGGATTTCTTGTCCCTCCACCGTTTACTTATTCCTAGAAGTATTATATTTCAACTACAATTTTGCAAAATATTTAAGATTCTTTCAGAAGATTAAAACAATAAAATCATTCAAAGTATTTTGAAATATCATAAAAAATAGGTCAAGCAACCGTAAGTTGTCAATATATAAATTAATTTAAAATCAACACATACAAACATTCTTCTGCGTCAATGAGCAAACAGTCGATTAAGTAAAAATGCTTGTTATGCGCTTACCACCCTCAAGCCATGAATAAATATTGAAATTCGTTGTAGCCATGACACATGTTGGAATGCTGCACTTAATTAGAACGTTGCTACCGATGAAATTACCTGGATTTTTTACTTCCGTTTCATAGCATTGATTGACTACTGTTCGAATTTGAGATTTATGTTGGTTGCAATCATAAGTAAGAGATGTGCAAAATTTGGGTGTGTAAGAAAATCATCGTTTATATATATCAAACAGAGCTGTAAGTACTTAATTATTTCAAGTAATAGGTGGATGTCAGAATCGATAAATATTTGAGTACCATATTAATTCGGATGCTTCGTTTATTGGCACTTACACTCAACATATGGGACATGTAAGTATCACGTGAACCTAAAAAAAATTGACTGGTCTGAAGCTCTGTATATAAATAGCTCATGTTGAGACAATTCGACCCAAAAAATTTTAGAGCTCAAGTCACATTACACTGATGGTGATCACTGACGGTCAACAAATTTAAGTTTAAGTTAGTTAAGGTATTTTAAGTTAAAGTATTTTTTCAATAATGCGGATGGAGCCCGTGTTAAGGTCAATGGTGCTCGCTACTGAGTAATGATCAATGAATTTTTGTTGCCAAAAAATTAGGATATTGGTGTAGCCGACCTCTGGTTTCAACAAGATGGCCAACATTTCATACAGCTGGAGAAACAATCGGTTTATTGAGGGAAACGTTTGATGAAAACATCATCTCAAGAAATGGTCCTGTTAATTGGCCATCAAGATCATGCGATTTGACGCCATTGGACTACTTTCTTGAGGAATATGTTAAATCACTTGTTTATATCGACAAACCCGAAAGTATTGACGCTTTGGAAACAAACATATCTCATATTATTCATGGAATACCGCTCGATATGCTCGAAAGAGTTGTCGAACATTAGACCCACGGAATGAACAATTTCAGAACTAGTCATGGCACACATTTTAAGGAAATTATATTTAAACAATGAGTTGTAGGAACCGAACTATCATTCCAAATAAAGATTTGCATCAATGCATTGATTGTTATGTATTTTATTTAGAAAACAAAGTAGGATGCTCTTATTGGATCATATATGAAAAAAAAATTTATCAGCACAAAAAGGACTATGTATAATATACCAAATGTGCAGTAAATGGGTGATAAGTATGTTATAGCAAATAATTTATTAATGTTAATTTACGCGGAAACCACTTTAATAATCCGTCTAAATCGTTTAATTAAACCCAAACCTAAAATATTTGGAAAATGTTTGCAAACATAACTGATCCGTTAGTTAGTGCTTCAACGCTTACATGCAATATGAAAAAGCATTTAAAATACTTTATTGACAAGTGTTCGGCAGAATACCATCCCACGGAGCAGCTCCGAGAGCTGAATTTACTCGCATTTTAATTTTGCACAATAATGGGTGAAGCTGTAGATGTTTTCGGTCATTGTTGGTGTAAATGATGCAGGATGCCAGCTCGACTAAGCAGCAGAATTGTAATTCAAGAGTAAAGCCCGGATATTTTTATATTGAAATCGTATTTTTTTCGGGAGCATTTTTTTTTTTATTCGTTCTTTTTCGCGTTAATGGATTTACATTTTTTGCTCACATGGTCACGCACAAAACTAGAATAAATTGACCTACCCAACCAAACAGTTGTAAAACGTTCATGCCTTCAGTAGCTCTAAGTGAAAACAGAAACAATTTTTTTTTTAATTTAAATTCTGAAAGCCTTGTTCGATGTCTGCCAAGCCACAGCAGACAAATGAAATAGTTTTAGTCCTTTTTGTTTAGTTAGCGCAAATTTTACATAACTTTATATGTATGTATTGGTATGTGAGTAGGTATAAATCCCCAGTAGGCAAGGGCAGGGCTAGCAGTGCTTCTAGGAAGCCTTCCTTGGTAAGTATAAGGCTTTGCCACCTCTTTTCTAACGTACTTTATTTTTTATATGACATGCCGCGATAAAACAGGTCTTCTGAAGCAGACCTTCTCTAAGAACGCTTACCGTAGAAGGGGTCACGAAGTACTTGGAGAAAATTAAATTTAAATACGTCGTGAGACTTGGAGGTGAAAAAAATTAAATTTTAATACGTCGTGAGACTTGGAGTTAGTTAATTGTTTTTTCTTTTTTTGTTATTCCGATTCACCTCACTTGGGTTGATATTTTTCATGTTTATTTTGTGTGTTGTTTTCTTAATTTATAATTTGGCATTGAATACACAACACTCTAATACAACATGAAATAGAAGGACAGCCTAGCAACATAGGCGCCGTCCTTTACTGCTAACAATTTACCTACTTTTAATGTTATGTTGCAGATGACAAAAAATGAGGATCGGACCTTAAAACATTGCAATATATGAAATAAAAAATACATAAAAAGCCTTAAAGTAAATCGAGCCTTTCTTCTTTGCCTTCTAATATCAGGCCTGACAGCACGTCTGATGTGGGAAGGCATAATAGCATTTCATGAGTAATACACTCAATGGAGTGTAACAATTCTGCTTATTAGAATTGAAAGATTGTAAATAAAAACAAAAATCATAATAAAAAAAAAATTAGTATAAATATTTAAAATTTAAAAAATAATAAAAATTTAGTTTTGAGAAGGCCTCTTACAATCGCAGCATTGCTAGCAGGTCTTCTCCGGGGAAGGCCTTGTTCAATTGCTGCTGGGTCTTTACGTTTGCATAAAATGTAAGAATATTTAGGTTCACTCCTATGGCAAGTATCGAAAATACATATTAATTGCCTTATTTACAGTAGGCTGAATGTACAATTCATGAGCTCGTGAGCTATTATTGAAATAATCAAAAAGTTCTCTTAATAGCATATCGTATATTGTCATTGTCTTAAAAACTTATGTCTACATAAATATTTTTTATTCTTTGCTGCATTGCAACGAAATCACTCTATTTCACGGGATAAGACATTAAATACATTGCCATTTTTAGGATTATCTAATGAAGCAAATACCTCTCTAAAAAGAAAACAGCTCAGCATAAACATTTATGCTTGTGTCACGTATATTACTTACTATTTTCCTATAACTCCGTTATAAGGGTTGAACAAAGTCTTTTTAGTTATTTCAATATGTGGCTCGTGATTTTATGCTTTGCCAGCTCATTCCGAATTTTACATATCACTTTTTATTATTCTGCAAATTTTTCTCTCTGAACGCTTCACCAAAGCGGCGATCAACAGGTTTCTCTGGCGTTCTTTCTAACCGTAAGATCTGTCCATCTGTCTTAATCTCAGATGAGATAGAAATATGCCTTATAACTAAATGAAGTTTACCATTCGAGATAATGACGGACAACCAAATCTTCCATTTCCGTCCCAAACAGGAATTTAGAAAGAGTTTCTTGGCTCAAAACTGAGACAAAAGAAAAACGGGCTGTTTTTGACTGCAATGTGAAAGCCGTGAAAGTTACAACGTTGCAAATTTCGTTATGTTATGATATCCAATTTTTTTTTCGTTTTGTTACATTTCGTTCAACATTGTGCACTGCAAAAAGCCTTTTATTTTGTTATGTAATAAAATTGTGTCATAAAATTATAATTTTTGATATATTAATAAAAGGATTCTTCCTATCAATACCGAATCCTGAGATATCTTTGCTCAAAAGTGCAAGAAATGAGAATTTATTTTCGAAGCATACCTAAAATATTGTACACTAATGTGTATTTTAGACTGTCGTGAATGTTTTAAAACCATGAACGAAGCTTATTCAAATTTTTATAAAATATTTGTAGCGAAACTATCTTATAATAAATCCTTTTTTTTTTGACGCACTGTGCAAATACTTACATTTATTTAATATGAAGAATTTATGCAGACCAATTTTTTTTATTCATCAATTGAACAATTTTATGTGCCCTGTAGGGGTATGTTTTAGATATTTAAATCTTGTTGTTGCCTCAGAAATTTATAGTATAAATTTAAAGTATCTAATTTTTACATTTGGGACAAGCACGGAAAAGGCATCTTAACCATAAAAATGCATTCGATGGATCTTAAAATATGCAGCAAGAATTTTGTTTAAATGGGGCAGTTAGAACACTTAAGAATATAACCGACAACATTGGTTCGAAGTGTAAATTTACTTTTTGTTAATGAAAATGACTCGGCGCACAAAACGCTTGGTTTTTTTTTAAATCACCCATATGTAATATATCAGCCATTTTGTTGAGATCAGTTAAAACGTTCGCAGCTTTTACTCGTAGTAATTTTTAGAAAATTCATCCGCAACTTCCGATGTTTCACAGGCCAGATCCAAGCAAATGTTGTTGTAAATGTTCTGTTTTTTGATTAAAAAATCCTAATGTTGGAAGAAGCAAAAGAAATTCGAATTGTTGTGAAGGTATCTTATTTCAAAAATGTTTCTTACTAAATGCCTCCTGAGGCCTGCTTTGCCCTAGTGGGTAAAGTTTTTATAAGCTTTTATCTGTTCGTGAACACATGCTGCGACAATTTTTCTATGCGGCGTCGTCTAAAACTCTACCTTAGATCAACAATGTCTGAAGATAAGCTGAATGGCTTCGACTCAATTAATATACATCGCGATGTCGAAATTTATGTACAAAGATTTTTGGATAAGTTTCTTACAGTAAGTCGCAGAACTAGCCTCTTGCATATTGACAACTAATTATCGACTCAGATCTTTTGTATGTATGAATATTAGGTCGAAAAGATAAAAGCGATTGCTTGGAATGTTTACGTCTCCTAGACTGAAACGGTTCCATAGCCCGTTAAGTAAGCTTCTGTAAGTTTTTAGCCAATTCTATTAAGAATTACAGGTCGAAAGTTTTATCTGAAGTGTTCTTAAAAATATTTATTGCCCCATGATGCTGGTAAAATCAAACGAAATGTAGGTTGACTTTCAGATTACCAATCAGAGGACTTATGTCTTTCATGTATTTATATCGAGTTGCTGAACAAGATAAAAGCAGTAATTTGGCCAAAAATCTTTTATTTTTTGTGATATTCACAATTTTACATGGAAAAGAAAATTAAAAAAAAAGAAAATTTTATTTTGGTTGACCTGCAAACTAGTCAAAAATTCTTTAGTGGGATTTAAAAGATCTTTGAATACAAGGCGCATAATTAAAATCAAAAATAAAAAAGTTACATATATATATGTTCTGCTACTATTTAGAAAAAAATATAAATAAAACTCTTTTGAGCCTGAATACTGGTGAAAAATAGTTTTTATATATTTTTTTTTCTGATGTAATTTAAGAAAGCTTAAAAATTACTTCTAAATCTAAGCTCAACAAGAATTAGTTCAGCTGCGTATCTTCACATATGTACGAGTATATAAAGTTCAAAAGTTTGTTCTTGTGCTACTTTAATCCACTGTCTCACAAATGCAGTTCGGCAAGTTCATACGTATAGGTTGGTAACTGACCTATGCCAATCTACATAAAATTAGGTGAACGAATGACTGCAGAGATGGACAAACTCAACATGGATGCAAGCATCCTGATGAACTTACAAATAAAGTAACGCATGGATGAAAGTTCATATTTTAGCTGAGAAGAGTTTTTGTTTGTTTTTGTGGTTAGCTTCCGTTCGTTGCAATTAGATTGGCATGTGAATATCCTTTGTAGCTTTATGTATGTATATATATTGCTAGAATGTAATCAGACATATTTTTGTGCGTATATCCGTCATGCTTCAGCATGCTTTCTGGTGGTAAAGTTAAAGTCTGAGCTAAAGCAGGCTGAGCTATTCAGAATGTAAAATAAATTTTGCAAAACTTTTAATCTGGTGTTAAATGGTGGCACTAAAATTGATTACCGATTATATACAGTGATATACAAGGTGATGCCTTATTGTTTTTTTCTGACGCATTATTTGTTATTTTTCCACTAAGTAGCGGAGATAATATCGTTCAATTAGCTGCTGCCGAGTTGATGCACATTCGGGATAGTGTCAAAGAATTTTCCATGATTTTTCTCAAAACTTCTGCCTTTTAAGGACGCCAAAGTCGTAAGGGCTTTTCGTGAATCTCAATAGCGATTATTTCGTTTCCATAAGTATTCAAATGGAAAATATTGATCATTGTGGTCGAGTCCCTATATGGCAGCTTATACGAGATGAATTATATATAGGCAATAGCCGATGCATAGTTTTTACTTTGTATGAGCCCATCTGTAAGCATTTTACTAGAATTAGCTGCTAAGGCGTTCAGCAAAATATCATTTTGATTACTTAATTGTTAAAATTGAGGGAGCTGCTCCGCGTTCTTGAGGAGTATGGCAATCTATGGTTTGACTATTTGATATCTAATTTTCCAAGAAATTCTATATGCGAATTAAAGTTAAGCAGAATCTTAATTGCTAGAAATTGACATTTTTTAATATTGTAGAACATTTCGTCACTTTAAAAAATATTAACATACCCTTTATCCACTAGTATCAAAACACCATTCACAGTTTATCATTACAGCACCCACATATTTTGTTGGAAAAAAATTCCAATAACAAAATGAAACCCTTTCAAAGCATAACAAGTAAAAACGGATAAAAACAACACAACGTGGCATAAACATAATAATGGAGCCAGTGCACGTAGGTTATTTTGTACTTTCCCAATGTGCCAAACGGATCCGTTTCGGATCCGTTCCTGCGGATTATGTTCGGATCCGATTCGGATCCGTTGTCGGATGAAATTCCTCTCAAAAAACGGAAGGATCCGAAATGGACCTCAAAAACGGAAAAAACCGGAATCCGCTTTTTCGGATTCGTTTTTCTAAATAAAACAGATTTTTGACCACCTTTTTCTTTAATAATACGGATTTTACTGTACAAAAAAATTAAAAAAAAATTTTTTTTTTTTCTTCCCAAATGTAATTTTTTTTTTAGTTTTTACTTATTTTCTTTCCCATCAACTTTATTTATTTTTAATGCTATTTCATCAACTTATTTTATTAGTAAATCGCAACCACCGTTGGTGTTGTTAAACTACGCATGCAACAACTATTGGATAAGGAGAGGGAAGATACAGGTTCAAACCCCCGCGACGACAAAATTTTTTTTTTTTAATTTAAAGATATATAAAAGACAAAAAAGGAGTAGAGAACTGTATTTGTTTATTGAAAATATCTTGAAAACAGACTTTTATATTAATAATAAAAAAAGCGGATTCCGTTTTTTTCCGTTTATGACGTCCGTTTCGGATCCGACAACACGGACGATCCTTCCGTTTTTTCGAGGGGAATTTCAGCCGACAACTGATCCGTATATGACGTCCGTTTCGAATCCGTTACGGATACGAAAATGCGGATTCCGGTTTTTTCCCGTTTATGATGTCCGTTTCGGATCCGTTACGGACACGAAAAACGAATCCGAAACGGATCCGTATATGACGTCCGTTTCGGATCCGTTACGGATACGAAAAAGCGGATTCCGGTTTTTTTCCGTTTTTGAGGTCCGTTTCGGAAATATGCCTGAACCCAATGTGCATCCGTTTTTGTGCACATTGGGTTCAGGCATATTTCCTTTCTGGCTCTGTATTGGTATTTTGCCAATATAAGTTGGTATACGAGTACAATGTATTTTTAACGCTTTCAAAATGGTAACGTATAATTTTTTTTTCTTTAAATTTGAAATGTGAAAGTATTTCAATTTTCTATATAACTTCAGTTGTTTGTTAATTTGTTGAAATGTATTTTGTAGTAAATATTGAAAAAACAAAAATTGCTGTTGAGTCGGCAACATAAATCAATAGAAATGAATCGATAGGATAACAGGAAGTATTCCTGATAAGCATTTATGTAGTTCATATCAAAACACTGGATATTTGGTTTGTTTCAGAAGCTACTTAGTTCACTGAAGCATTTTCCATTTGTTATTTCTGGCTTAGGTACAGAACTTTTGAAGTGCTGCAGCCAAGCAGCTGCTAATGGTTAGCTCTGGCCTGTCTTTCGGCGCTTGTACAGAATTCCGCTGGTTTGGAGTACAGAAATTAATCTTTGATCCATCCAATTGCATATTGAAATTGAATAGCAGTGATCAACAATGATTTTTTTTTTTCAGATGAAAAATCTTATGATTGTGATACGATTTTTTTGTTAATTACAAATCGGAAATCCCTAATTCTCCGTCACAACGTGTCAAAAAACAAAATGTGTTTTTGGCTTTCTTTGAAGCATTACATAAAATACGGTACACTAAGGAAATCATCAATAGAGGTTAAATGAGGGTTCGCACTTCACTTTGTCGCTACTCTTTTCCATACATATGACAGGCCTGGCAGAAGTTGTTTATGTTCAAGCTAAACAGCATAAATAAATATAAATAATGAAGTTTTTGAACTTCTATTTAATTGTTATCTCTCCACTAAGCAGACAACTTTAAAGACAGACAGCTTTCCTTCGCATAATCGAGGGGGCGTAAATTGTGAGTCCAATTAAATAATAATGGTATAGAAAGTTTTACACAGTTTCGGCTGCCAGCCAGTCAGCATTAATGAATTTATTATGAAGATACATGGGGAAGCGACATTGAAAGTGAGCGTTTAACTCTGAGACCAATGACTTGAAACGAATTAAGAGGTTCTTAATTAAACTGTAATTGGTGGTAGAAAGTTTTCACGAAAGTCCATCTGAGTCTCATTTGCAGATATTGTTGTTGGGTTTCTTAAAGTATATATTTTTATAAAACTACTTTCAATAAATTTAATTTAAATGATATCTATAGATATTCTAGAGTATTTCAGAAAAAATTAGAACCTCACCCCTTTTTAGTTTCGGTGGTACTTGGTATTTCTTGGAATTTATTTTTTGTTTATGGATAACGTTCACACACGGAAAAAATGTATTGAAATAATTAACGTGAACTATTCAAAAAAAGCAAAAAAATTAGAAAAAATATTCGTATAGACCTGTAATTTCTAATATCATGGGATACTCAATACAAATTGATGGGTAAACTACAAGAATTACAGTCTAAAGCATTTCTATTACAGTTTAAGAATGTAAAACATACAAAATGGACAGGCAGAAATTTATTTAGTAAAAATACTGAATAATTATTGAAAATTGCATGCGACCGACAAATAAAAATTACAGGGCAAACTGTAAAATCTTCAAATCGTATCACATAATAAATAATTTATTTTATGACTCGATTGTTGGACATATTGGAGAAAGTTAATCATGGGCCACAGCCAAAGGCCGCCTACTCATAGAACTAACTACTTGCCAATCGTAGTTAGTTATATAGTATAATTCTCGCTCACTGAAATAATGCGTGATACACTTGCCACCTATACATACATATTTATGTATCTATGGACGAGTATGTACCTACCACTTAGAAAATTATGTAGTACTGCATTCAATTATGACGTTATTGTGAATTCACCTGGATTCTGTGCTTCTGGTTCATAACATTGATTGACCACTGATGAAATGAAAATAACAGATACGGTACAATAAACATAAGGCATTGAATATTTTGCTCTGTAATTAAGGAATGCATCACAGTATAGCTACTTCCGAAAATAGAAACCAAACTTAAAATGAAACATGTTGTTTTTCTATTTTTCCAGAAACAAAAGAAACCGATCAAAATAATAAATATATGTAATTGATTTGTTTATATGTAGTAGAATAATGATTAGCTTTAACATAAAATGTACAAATAAATATGGTAAGTTGTCTTAATTAAACCAAATAAAGATAATTTTTTGGCAATAAGAACTTAAAAATGCTTTATTACAATAAATAAAAAATCAATGAGAAATAGCGTTTAATAACAAAAGCGGACAAACTTAAAATATCTGGATTTAAATATCCCTAGATTATAATTTTATATTCGTTGATTCAAAAAATCTTTGCATTAATGACATATTAATTATGCATAAATAATGTCAGGATCCTTTGCTTCAAAATTCAACAAATATTTCACCTCTACATGATTCTGATACACTTGCTGCTTAAAGCTTCAAACCTGATTGAGGTTTCCAGACAACTGTCAATATTTCCATGTTGAAGAGAAATAAACTATTTTTTCTTGAGCATCAGCAAAGAATGTCAGCCTGACTGCCGTGACACGAACACGCACGACGTTACACGACGTGTTCGAAGATTTGAATTCGAGCGTGCTCGTGCGTGTATCGTGTTGAACAAAATTGACACGACTAACATGACCCAATACAATAAACATTAGACGTCCAATACAACGTGTAATGATATATCGAGTTTCCATTTTAATTACAGGTTTTTCAAGTTGCAATTTTAAATTGATGTCTCTAAATTACGAACCCTAAACATTTTCTCTATTTTAAATAGCAAACACTACATATATTTAATACAACAAGTTACCATTATTTTTTCTTGGAATATCTTTTATCTAACGTCAGGCCTACGACTCTTTTTTTGACGTGGTAAGTATGGCGTAAATAAAAGACAACTTCTTTATTAAAAAAAACACTTCGATAGAACGATTTTTTCGATATTCGGACTGACTCGTTCATTAATTTGTTCGTTATATTGGACGTCCACTGTACACGCATAATTACTTTTTCTTGACATAAAATGTTTGTAAAAAAATAGTTAATAAACATGTTAACGTAAATCTATAATGTGTTGTTGATCATATATTTTTATTAAAAAAAATTCGTGCGTGTCGTGTCGTGTTCGTGTTGGGAAAATTTTTTACTGTGCGTGTTTCGTTCGTGTTTGAAATTTGTAATTCGTGTTCGTGCCGTGTCGTGTTGAAAATGTCGACACGCGCCCATCTCTAGATCAAACCAATTAAAATCAAAGAAATTTCTAGGGCTTTTTAACAAAAAATATTTTATTACAACAAAAAAAGTTAAAAGAGTCACTGAAATCGATAAAAATTGCTGTTTCAATCCCTATGTAAAAGTCCACACAATTTTCATCGATCAAAGTCAAGCAAACAATTTTGGTAAACATAAAAAGTAACACTTTTACAACAGCTTGTATAAGGAAAGGTAATAAACTATGCACTTCTGCAATGCAAAGTACATATACCTAACTTAAGTACCAAGTCCTTAGAGGCAACAGTGTAGGTATACCGGAAGCCAGTGAACAAGTTGCAAAATACATCATCCACGCACATTGTAAACATCGAGTAACCTTTGTGGTAGTATTTAATGAGGAAATATAAGAACAAAGTTCTTATGGGCATTACAACAAAAAAAAACTTTTGCAAACTCAATGAAACCATTATGCCAATACTTTAGACAGAACTCATTCAACAAGAGCAATTTGACAACAATACAATAACAATGCGACGTCGGAGCATTGACTTTGGTGTCTTTGAAGTAGTCGTACCATGAACTTTTGCACAGTGGAGTGAAAAATAATTTGCTCTGTTCCAAATTTTTTTTTTCGTGCTTGTACGCTACACAGGCTTGCCAAGTCGAAAATGACGAAATAACGGCCCTCCGAAATGCAAGAACTTTTTCGGAGAAGCCGCTGACTTTTTTTTTGGTTGTATAAAAATAATTTCACCTCCAAATTACGGCAATTAACGGCTTTTACCTCCTATTAACGGCTTACCGGCCTCCTACGGCTTTGGCATGCAATAAAAAGCGGGCACTTAGCAACGCTAAGGGTACTCGAAAAGTCGCAAGAAAATAAGTAAATCGGAAAATATATGCACTGATTGATAAAGCGATTCGTTTGAATATCAAAAATTAAATTTAATATAGGGCAATTAAATACTTGATTGAGTCGAGCATAAAATGCTTCATCCAACAGTTACCACTTTTAGATTCAAATAACGGGTGATCCAATACGAGGTCCGTTTTCCAACTGGGTTGTTTTGACAGATGTCATGTTGCAAATGGTTTGTCCATATAACGTTTGTGTTCAGTATTCAATACGACTCAATCATGAATAGACTTGCTCCAAAACAACGTTTATTAATTGTGGACACTTACTACCAAATTCAGTCGTCAGTTCGAGAATGTTATAGAGTTCTTCAACGTCATTTTGTTCGTTATGAGCGTCCAACTGAGCGCACTATTCGTAACACCATCACCAAATTTCGATCCAATTTTACACTATTGGACATTCATCATTCAACCAGAGCGCATGCAGCCCGTAATTTTGAGAACATTTCTGCAGTAGCAGAAAGTGTTCGTGAAAACCGTTAACAATTGATTCGTTGCCGATCTCAGGCTTTGGGCATCTCTATGGATCATTGTGGCGTATCTCGAGGCGTGATCTTGGTCTGAAGACCTATAAAATACAGCTCGTACATGAATTAGTGCCGGCTGATATTGGATTTAATTCGGCTTATGGGACTTACAACAACTTCAAATTGATCCATTTTTTTATCGAAATATTGTGTTTAGCGACGACTCTCATTTCTGGTTGAACGGCTACGTTATCAAGCAAAATTGCTGTATTTGGGCGGATGAACAACCCGAAGCAATCCAAGAGCTTCCAGTGTATCCCTATAAATGTACTGTTTGGTGTGGTGCTCGCTACAGAGCAATGATTTTTGTTACCAAAAATTCAGGATATTGGTGAAGCCGACCTCTGGTTTCCACAGGATGGGGCAACATGCCATACAGCTGGAGAAACAATCGCTTTATTGAGGGGAACGTTCGATGAAAACATCATCTCAAGAAATGGTCCTGTTAATTGGCCACCAAGATCATGTGATTTGACGCCACTGGACTACTTTCTTTGGCGATATGTTAAATCACTGGCTTATGTCGGCAAACCCGAAACTATTGACACTTTGGAAACCAATATGTCTCGTGTTATTCATAGAAAACCGGTCGATATGCTCGAAAGAGTTGTCGAATATTGGACCCACAGAATGGACCATTTAAGAAGTAATCAAGGGCAACATTTGAACGAAATAATTTTGAAACATTGAGTTTGGCAATGATAAATATTGGATTACTCTATCACATATATGTATGTAAATTTAGTATATTCATACATATTGTTTTTTCAGTGTAATTGAAAACATAACTTTTACATATTTACATAGTGGGAATATCGGCAGCAGCCCAAAAATTTCGAAGAAGGTAGTTCGGACTTACGTCAATTATACCAAACCCAATTATTTCGCATAAAACTTCTTCATATATTTTTAATATCACGGTAATTCCTACAAAACGGTTAGTGAGTGTTCTTATTGCTTTTATGAATATGGAAATATGATAATATGATAAGATAGAGGTAATTTCGTGTCAAAAAATATGTACTATGTTTGATAAGTATAACTTACTATTAGCTAAAAACGGACTAGTCAGGTTCATAGGGAATTCTTTTAAGTTTGTTAAATATTATTACTTGTTGATATTATTAAAGACTTAATGATCATGAAATTTAAAAATTTAAAGTTATCGAACGATATCTATTCCATAAGTAGCCTGACTTTACAAAGTTTGTACTTTGAAGCAATGAAAATGCCTCAATAATTGGATTCCAACCTCAATCTGCTCAATGGAATTATTGAATAACTTTGATAAATCTCATCCGAACACCGTCATCAGGCATGTTTTGGGAACATTAATTCAGTACAATTTTAACAATGTTTCAACATACACCGAAAGAATGCGCCTTGAAAGTGGCGCTTTAGATTGAAAGTAACCGCTCAGTGGTGTTAGCGTGCATTTCTTTGAAAATATTGTGGTCATTCTGCGTCTTAAAATGGTTCATTTTACACTCTCTGGCGAGAGGCGTTATAAAAGGTGGAGAGTAGCGAATAGAATCTAAATATAAAAAAAATATAAAAATATTTTAATCATTTTAGCCATGTATATATAAAATTGTCGAAGCGTGCTACGAAAAAGCCTTTCAAAAAGCAATGCATTTCGTGGAAAAAGAAAAAGACCAATATCAATGGCGGAGCCTATTTTCATCTTATCGGTCACATTAATAAGCACAATTGTCGCATTTAGGCTGATAGAAACCCAAGACAAATTGTCGAGAAATCGATTAACTAAAAATGACATGGTTTTAAAGCTGAGGGAATTACTCAATTTTTTTAAAATGATACTCGTAATGCTGTTACTGTGAATGGTGTTCGTTTTCGCACAATGATAACTAAATTATTATAGCCCTAATTGGATAATATGTGGTTCTAGGAAGGTTCCCAACCGCCACTGTTCACCGTATTTGTTGGTTTTAACTCTACGGTGTTTGCATCACTCGCACACCATCATACGACTGTTGAACCTATCGCTTCCATGCCCAGAAGTACGGTTCAATTGGTTACTGATTAAGTTGCTTGAATTGTACATGAATATTTTCGATGTGTTGTAATAAAATTATTATTAAATTTTACATTTAATAAATTAAAGCGTGTCGATTTTTTTTTCATTTTTTAAGAACTGTGGAAATATCCACATCCGACTTATTTATTTTAGAAACTCAAGAAACAGTTTTACACAAGTCTTGCGTCACTCATAGAAAATATAATTTGGCTGCATACTGATTGCGTGGTTAATATATGTACAAAGTTTTGTGTAAGTACTAGGTTAAAATAAAAAATAATAGTTCAACACGGGTAGTGGAAATCTGCATCCCGCCTCGTTTCTTAATTATTTTGATTAAATTGAAATCTCCACAGATAAATATTTCGCAATTGAGCCGCAAAATTAATCGAAAGAAAACTCAAAAAACAACTTGTAAAAAAAAAAATCAAATAACACAACACAACTTGCGGCATACAGCTTTCCTCACTTAGTATTTTGATTGTGATGATTATGCTGAAGCAAAGCATGTGATAATACTGCAGATGGTGTGGAGCTGATAACAATATTTTGTCAGCATTAAAAACGTTGATGGTGACAAGGACTTACAGTGCAAAGAAGTTGATAAGATGAAGACTGAAGCTGAATATAATGATAATGATAAAACTCTCAATATCATTCTCAAATATTCTTTATAAAATAAGGATTATTTTCAGTTATTTTACGTATGTACATTAGGATGTTTTTTTTTTTTTAAATTTTTTGGTGCCTAAAACGCTATATCTTGGCACTATGTTTTAGTCAGTCGGTTTTTAGCTAAAATTTCAACGAAATCAAACAGAAACTATGTCCGCGCCGCTGACAGGTTTAAGCTAGGAAGTTCAAATTTTGGGACAATTTTTTTTTAGCCTTAAGCTAAATTTGTGTTGCCGATACAACCAAACTAAAAATTGAATATGTTGTGAAAAGCATCATGGCGATGAAAGAGATTGGAGAAACTCACTGTGTTGGAAGAAAATTTCCATTATATATTTTTAATTCAAAAACGTTCAATGGAGCTAGCCTGTTTTTGATAAACATATAACCGATATGAAACTCTGATTCTGAAAGTGGGAACAAACTTATGATCATTGATGGGATCTGAAAATTGTTCATCCTTCAACAAACAATGGTTGTGTTCATGTGTCTGAACTTTGTATGTAAATAGCTCATAATGAGGTTATTTCGTCTCTTAAATTTTAGAGTCCAAGTCGTATTACACAGATGTTACGGGCGGTTCTAAATTTGTAGCATTTTCCCGTAGAATATTATCAAATTTTTTAAGGTTAAGTTTGAACCTTGAGGTTTTAAGTATAAAAATAGCGATATAACCGCTACCGATACGATTATCAATATATCCGGATATTTCGATTTATTGAAAACGATGATATTTATTTGGCGCTACACCGATACATACAAAAACATTTTTTCGTCGTTTTGTTTCCCAAAGAGTCAAAATCAATAAAAAACACTTAACAACAGTACTATTTTCACAATAGGTACCATACCACGTGGATAAAGGAACTGTTCCGGAAAAAAAACCTTCAAATGCAGCAGCGATTCTAAGTGAAAATTCTTCTTCTCTATTTCAAGTTCTGCCATACCTCTCAAAATCAGCTAAGATAAGGCACCGACATTTCTAAATTACATAACTAAAAGAGCAAGTTGTCAGAGCTTTTGCTTTAACTACGGTAAGTTTTTATAAATACCGGTATCGGAATCGGCTATATATTTTTATGAATATCGGTATTGCTATCGTATTGGCCAAAACGCATATCGCTGCATTCCTTATTAAAAACCAATTTTAGGAAAGTATGACTTAGTGAAAATTCATCATTTTAAAGATATTTTTCCTAAGTTTAATATAAATTTAATATAAAAATATAATTTTAAGGTGAATGTTTTCCTAAGAGAAAGTGTATGATTGATTAATTTCGATAGGCCATAACTACGTTAAGTGACCTAATAATCTGCAAAAAGTAACGGAAAACTTTGATTGCAGAGTTGACCTACTGCACGACTGCACTGCCAACATAAGAACAACTCCTTAGCTAACCGCGAGGACTATTATTTAATCGCAAGCGTTGCTACAGCATTACACGGCAAGCAATAGTGAACGTCATTAAAAAGTTTGTGGTGAGCTAGGATATATTCACGATAACAGAATGTTGAGCGGTTCACCAATCTATCGGAATATGCACAACAACACGTTGGGAAACTCTTTTTTAATTGGATCCTTCAGTTTTTTAGTTTATCCATTCTTCAACCCAAGAGAGATTTTAATAAATATTTATGTACGTGCATTTGGGAACATCCAATTTTTTAGGGAATAGAAGGTTGAATTTTACACAAAACTTGTTTAAAAAATATCGATATAATTACAGTGAGCCCCAACCAAACTAATCATGACAATGACCAATCTTGCAGAGAGCTAACTACAAGCAAAAGACCTGAACAGCTAAAGCAGAAACTTATAAATAAAAACTTCATTTGAAAACCACCCATCATTTATTTTTATTATATATTTATTTTAGCAATAATTTCTTTGAGAAATATAATTTTTTTTCTTGTGACGGTCCTCTTTCTTCTGGCTTTACCTTTATTTCCTGATAACTTTTAATTTTTTTGTGAGATTTATTTCTATAGCCCTTCTGTCTTTTTTTTTTTTGGAGCAGTGTTGAAGCTTGAAGGAGATCGAACGACTATTGTTTGAACATGTCCCTCATTTGCTTCGTCATCTTCTATTAAATCTGTTGAGAGACATGGCTGAGTTGTTGTGAGTGCGCTTACAGGTACATCAGATAAGCATAGAGGAGTGTTGTTTGATACCATCGGCCTGCCACCAAGCAGCTCCTTTAGTCAATCCTTAGAGATAATCATAATCCTGGCGCCATCTGAATGATCAGCGTACTCCACCTTCGAGTTTATGTATAAGATTCAAAAAAATTTGTCCAGCTCATTTCTAGCTAAAAGATCATTTAGTAGTTGCCATCCTTCCTCTTGAACTTTGGTCATCTATAATGTTAGTTTGCAAAGATGGTATGAAATTGAAATCGTTTGGTTAAGAACTCTACATGGAGGATCAAAGTCATTTTAAAATGACTATAATTTTGCAAGGAAACATATCATGGCGGTTAAACACATTTCCAGCTTCTAGGCATTGCTTAGTTTCCTTAGCATCTGTGGTCTTTTGAAATCGATTCGCAAAATCAAATCGAAATGAATTCGTGAAATTTATTCAAATTTTTTTTAAGGTTAAGATGCCTCCATTAAGAATGTTTTTCTTTGTTTCATATATAATAGTTTGCTCTTTACTAATCTAACAGTGATATTATCAATGCAGCGTATTCCTAAGGCTCTATTTGGTTTCATTTATAATTTGATTTAAAATCAATATTTTAATATTCTCAAAACTACTTTCTACAGTCAGTGAACTCATAACTGATACGCGGCACTCTGAACTGAAAAAGTAGATATGAAATAAATAGCAGCTCCTTTCCATTTAAAAAAAAGCAAAATTTTGGATTTATTTACTTATGTACCTGAGTATATATTATAATAACTGAATTCGCAACATTTGCTGTTTATTTTGATATTGCTCCGTTCTGCGTTCACTGAGTAAATAACTATGACCCACTGACCGTGAAATATTACCGTATTTTTTTTATTATTATTAATTTATCAGTCTACTATTTATATGCTCATACGCCGACGCAAACAAATTGACATTGAAGGTGTCATCAATCGAATTGCATTAATTTTAATAGCTTAGACTGTAATTGTATTACATTTTCACCACAGCGATGTTCTCAGGGACAAAGCTAAGCGACCAATTTGTATTTGTTTGTGTAGCACGTGACATATCCAGCGGAAATGAAGGCGGCATCAGCAAAAAAATTATTAATAAGTGATGTGTCTGCAAACAGGCTGACAAGACGTTTAAGTAGATGTATGCAAAACATGTTTGCACAATCTTAAAACCAGTTGTCGCTTAAGTTCGAGCTGCACACCACCATCCAAAATGCTACAGCGATTACTAACAGCGATTGACTGAGCGTTTGGTGGCCGCAACAGCAGATAATGATGATGGCGAGTTGGCAATGTCCTGATACGAATTTCCATGGAGATACTCAGTAGTAGCATAGAATGATACGTGAGTGACTTGGGGTGCGCATGACCATAAGAGAGCCGTCAAACGAACATGAGGGAGTACGTCTTGTGAAACTTCGTTGCTATGGTGGAGCACTATTTTAACTGAACATACTTCTTGTTTTAGTTTCCATACGATTGTTTTTTTTTTAAACTATGCCGGTACTAAGTAAATTAAGCACAAAGTTTTAGATATCAGATATATTTTGTAATGTGTCTCTTTTGAAAAATGTTCACAATAGAGCTAAATGATATCATAAGCTTTGATTCACAGTAGTCAAATGTTTAACTTTTTTTTAATGTTTCCAAATATCTACATATATTATACTCCATACACTGTGTTATAAGACCTAATGAGTAAAAAATTTAAGTCACCCATATCTCCTTTTTAGAGCTCAGATGTCTGCCAACATAACATTACACCAGTGTTTCCCTTATAATTTCCGCAATGGAATATTTTGCAAACCCGAAAATTTCAAAGCAACGATTAGCTTATTTCTTAAGTTAACTGGGTAATTTCTGATAAAAACTCACAAGTAGAAACAGAAATATAACAAATTATACACTAGAAAGTTTTCGTTATTCCTTTCAAAATCAGTTTAAAGATTCGCAGCTTATAAAGGGTGTTTTTTTTAGAGGTATAGAGCTTTGAATTGAAATAAAGCACAAGAAAATCGTTTTAATGTCCATCAATTTGGCTTTATTGGAAGGACAATTTTATGCCATTAATGTTTAAATATGATTTCGGGCATGTGGCCGCCGCGACTGGCTCGAATAAAGCCAATTCTACAGGTCCAATTTTGAACCACTTTTTCGAGCATAAGGGGCCGTATGTCGGCAATAACGCCACGAATGTTGGCTTCCAAGTCCCCTAACGTTTCTGGTTTGTTGGCGTAGACGAGCGACTTCACATATCCCCAAAGAAAATAGTCCAATGGTGTCAAATCACACGATCTTGGTGGCCAATTGACAGGTCCATTCCGCGAAATTATGCGCTCATCGAATGTTTCCTTCAATAAATCGATTGTGACGTGCGCTGTGTGGCATGTAGCGCCGTCTTGTTGGAACCACAACTCATCCACATTCATGCCATCCGATTCGGGAACAAAATAGTCGGTTATCATGGCTCTATACCGGTCTCCATTAACGGTAACTGACTCTCCAGCATTATTTCGGAAGAAGTATGGCCCAATGACTCCACCAGCCCATAGAGCACACCAAACAGTCAGTTTTTGTGGATGTAATGGCGTCTCAAGGGTCTCATGTGGATTCTCTTCACTCCAAATGCGGCAATTTTGCTTGTTGACGTAGCCATTCAACCAAAAATGAGCCTCATCACTGAACAAAATTTTGCGATGAAAATCAGCATCGAGATCAATCTCATTTTCGGCCCATACACCAAAATCACGACGCATTGCATGGTCTCGCGGCTTTAATTCTTGCACAAGCTGGATCTTGTAAGGTCGCAAGCCAAGATCTTTGCGCAAAATCTTCCATAAAGTTGATGGACAAAGCTCCAATTGCTGTGCACGGTGGCGAATCGATTCATTCGGGTCCTCTTCAACATTTTGCTCTACAGCGGCAATTGTTTCTTCGGTGCGCACTGTTCGACGTCTCTGCGGATGCGTATTATCACATAGAGTAAACGTAGTGCGAAAACGATCCATGGTTAACCGAATTAATTGCTCTGATGGACGATTATGTCGACCATAAAATGGACGGAGCTTGCGGTAAACTTCGCGAACTGAACCATTATTTTCGAAATAAATTTGCACGATTTGCAAGCGTTGTTCTTTTGTCAACCTGTTCATGATGAAATGGCAAACCAAACTGAACATAAATGACATTAGAGTTGCCAGATTTGACCATAAAATGCCAGTTTTATCTCTATTCAAAAAACAAACCTCTAAAAAAAACATCCTGTAGTAATTTTTAGAAAATTTTATTCGCAACTTTTGGTATTTCACAAACTAGATTCTAACGAAATCAGTCGTTAATATATCCTCTTTTTTCATCAATGATACTTCATTTTAGAAGAAACATAACAAACTCACAGCATAACTAAGGTAAATTTGCTCCAAGTTTTTCCACAACAAAAAACCATCTGAAATCTTTTTTGCCTTTGCCAGGACTAGTATGATTTATTCTAAGTTTTGTTGGTAAAGTCATATAAGCCCTCATTTGTTTGTGCGTATTTTTCAAATTAAAAATTTCAATACGTACTTTCCATACTAATCAGCTGTAAAATAAAATATCAAAGCAATCGATTTCGAAAATAAAAGAGTACGATAGGTTAGGTTAGGTTATGTAAGGTAAGGTTAGGTAGGAATGGCAGTCAGTTACGAGGCGGACTCACTTAAACCATATGTCATCCATTATGATACCACAGGGTGTCTGCCTTTACCCTCTCGTTGAACAAACCAGATTTCGTAATAAAACTAAATAGCTGACCTACAGTAACATGCTTAAGGTCATCAAATAAAATCGAACCAAGTGATTTTTGGCATTTTCTAGCAAGTGCGGGGCAGGAGCAGAGAAAATGTTTCATATTTTCATCGTCTTCCACATCTCCACAACTTCTGCAGAAGTCAAAAAACTTTATCTCTCCGCATGTCTGCCGATAAGTCAGTGGCCAGTTATGACTTCAAAAACTGACGAGACACTATGTCTAGTGCGTGAAATAACTTCTGACGAACGCTAAGCATCCCATTTCGGCCAGATTTGTCTAGTAACATTGCAAGTAGACCCTTGAGTCTACGAATACAATAGAAAAGTAGCATTTTTGCGATTCGTAGTGTTAAGACGTATCATCCAAACAGATATGCAACACTCACGCAAGTTTTAACTTCTGTGCCAAACAGCAGATTCTTAAACTTTTTTTTACATCTTTCATTTCTTCCCATTTTTCTGTTCTTTTTGTTTTTTTTTGCTGATTTAATATACTCAGAGGAATTTCAACATTTACTGCCTTAAGTCTCGTGATTTCATACTTTTCATTTGTTACCACAACATCAGAAAAAACAATCTTAATATTTATTAGCGCAGCTAAGCGTTCTGTCAATATTAGCAGTTATCGTTAAACTGACAAGACATGTCAGCCGGTCATGTGAAAACAATATAACCCATCGCATGAAAGGGTCCGTCATAACATCAGTAAGGATGATTCATCACTCGTCTATCAATATGAAGTAGAAGATCTTCAAAGGTGATGCTGTTGTGAAACCTTTCCAAATTGTCGCGAAACACCTATTCAGGTCCAGTGGAATACTGCTGCTCTGCCGAATATAGTTTGGGAAATTCTGCATTGCAATGAGTGAACTTCTTTTACTGCTGGAAAGCCAGATAAACTTTTATTCTAAGTATATTAGAGAAACATGCATATGGCGAAATGGCGCTAATTCAATTTGAAATACGTAAAGGAAGGCCAAAGAAGAGCTTGCTCTGATAGTTCTTAAGAGTGTACATTAGGGTGATTCAGTTTATTTTTTTCTTTTTTTTAAGAGCTGAAAAATAAAGCTTAGATTTTGCAAAAATCCTGACGATGCCCACATACATACATATATCGAGGTAAGAGCAAAAAAAAACTTACAACGACGGTTTTTTTTTAATTTTAAACTAAATTTTAGAAGACAGCTATCGAAACTACAAGCTGGAAAGAATTTGATAATTCTATTTCAGCGATTAATAAATAGAATTTTAATCAATAATGACAATTGACTCATTTAGTTAAGGATCGTCAGTCTATGTATATCTTTATGAAGAAAATTTTATAAATTTCAGTTAGTCGACAAGCATTTGCTATGAATTTTTCAAAACATTTTATTCAGATGTGAGTATTTAAAAAATTCGTTGATATTTTCCCTACGTTCAGCTAGAGCAGCGAAGGGCACATAGTGGCACTTTCCGCCCTCATGGCCTTAACCGTTACTCGACGCAAAAGCAACCAAAAAATAATTCGCAGAATTTCAACGCTATCGACGCATAGCATTGACTTGAGTTCAAATGAAAACAAAAACAACACACAAAGGTATTATCGACGGTGCCCCATTGTGTCTCGACGAATGTAGCAATTGTTTTTGTTTGCAGTGCAATTTGATTTTTTTGTGATGTTGGCGAATTTGGAGATGAAAGCAAAAAAAATTTTAAAATTTCGTTTTTTCTTGCTTGATTTTGTTGTTGCGCCCTGTTGCTATATTTCCATGCCCAACGCTGATTTAGAGCTATAACCAGCTTTGTACACAATCTTTCGTTTAAGAAATATATTTTGTGCTCATCTCATATTTCTCTCATCAGATTTTCCCCTACAAAACGAACATACGTGAGGTCTGTGGGATATATTTTCCTTCAAAGCCTTGTGCAAAAGTCTTTAATATCTTGTGCGTGCATCTTTGCACATGGTGTTACAATAATGAAAAAAGCTGGTATAGGTCATGAAATGTGCGTCGCATGGAAACTCATTGATAAGATTTATCAAAATACGAGTAACGTTTTTTATTGAGTACACCGGTAAGTCTGTGTCTTACTCCAGATTTATGTAAATTCGCATTAATTGACTTTATCATTGTATTCCTACACAGAAAGTTTCGTCAGACACACCACTTATTTCATATAAAAATTTCAGTGGCACGTGTAAGAAATGCTGCGGTTTGTCTATTTACCATTAAAGTCAAGTAAATAAGGCTTATATGAAGATGAAATAGAATGGAGATGGAGAAAATGAAATGTCATGGCACATTTTATGAAACTTTGTCAGTTGATTGCAAATATCGTGACGTTGCTGTTGACGTTAATGGTCGGTAAACATTAAGTAATGTTGTGACGATGTGTCTGTGAGTTTTTCCATTGGTAAGCAAATTTCCATCGAAAATGGGTGAAAGCTTTAGCGATTTCATCATATTGATATTTGATTTAGTGTAGCGGAAATCTCATTCACTTTAATATAAATCATAAAAAGTGGGGTCTGAAGTTAATGAATTTGAATTCATATATGGTTTTTTCAATTGAAAACAAATTTTTCGAACTTCCGTTATAATTTTTTAGCTCATACAGTAGAGCGGATTAATTTGAATGGAAAGAAATTTTGCCGGTCTGGCTCACTGAAAGTCATAAAATTTGGAAGATTTCAATAAACTTTGGCGAAGAAAGCAGTTTGATGTAGTCTACCTCTCCAGAAATTTCAAAATAGATATACATATTTCTATAGATGCGTTGTATGTGTATAAGTACTTTTAGCCAAAGCGCTATAATATCTGAAAAAGTTCTAGTAAACAATGATTTGAGGCTTGTTTGATAGATAATCCTACCAGATTTAGGATCAGTGCTCATATCTGATATTTATATGTATTTTAGTTAAGGTATGTAATGCTCAAGTTAAAAAAATATCTAAAAATATTAATATCACATGTGAGCTAATAAGTATCTTTGGTCATTACTTTTTAAATATTCGTAAGGAACTTGCATCTAAGCAAGGTTCCACTCCCATTTATCCAAACGCCTTCTTTTAGACTTTGCTAGTACTCTGTTTTCTTGTGCCTCGATTTATATCACTCTATTAGAAAATATCGCTGATATTTTCAGTTTGGCCTGGAATCTAATTCCATTCAGTCAGTGAGACAAAATATATATATTTTTTTATATAAGTAATGTAATTTTTCGATTTTTTGAAGGTAGTAATTAAATAATTGTAGTTCAAAAAATTGCTCATAAAAGGTTGATGCAAAGATTTTTAATGTAGTAATTTTTAAAACATGGAACTTTATCATGGCATTTTATCTAATTTTGACTTCAAGAGTTAACTAAGAGCTAACTTCATAATACATTAAAAATTAATATATGTTTGTAGAAAGCGGAACTTTGGTTCAAAACTCAATCACACTGTAGAGTAGAGTGACGGCCATAATTTGTATGTTCGTGAGCTGACATCTCAATTGCAAGAGTTACAATTGTTAAATGTTGCCAGTGTGCCAAATGTCATTAATGATCTTACTTCGTTTTCTCATAATCGTGCCTTTTACAGACATATGGATGGACATGGCTATGTCAACTCAAGATATGAAGTTGATTAAGAGTGTGAATACTTTTCCTTCGAAGTGATATTGAGAACAATAGGCAAATGAAACTCAGCAGTTGTATAAAGGAATGATGGATCTACATTCCAACTGAAACTTTGATATGTAGTCGGGGCAAACTAAGCCGGTCAACTGCTCTGAAATAAACTAAAAAAATATGAGTAGTAAGCAAACAACGGCTAAGAATATCACATCCTTTTCTGGTGGAAACTGTTAATCCAATCTGGTAAGCATATATTAGATTTCCTGATCACTACTGGAATAACCAGCGATCTAAAAACTATGTCAATATCGTTCTTCGGGATGGTGCACATACATAGAGAGAGTTTGCAAGTCAATGAGATTACTTAGTGTCAGCAATATAAATATAGTACGCCAACCTTATTGGATGAAAAATGATCCCAAACGATTCTCCTCACAACATTGGTTTCCATTAAATTTGTGTCCGGCTGTTCCATCAAATATTGAAAAGTGCACATTAAAGTATATTAAAAGTTAATCTCAATGAGTGCCGAACACAATCTCGCTCTTGTCTGCAAAGCTTTTTTCCAAAAAAAAATTTAGAAAGTTTCATAAAGAAAAGTTAAGGATGTTAAAGTGTCGTCAAATGGGCAGTAGTTCAAGTAAACTAACCGTACTAAGCAGAATTGAACAAGTTGATTTTTAGTGTTGCCACTTCAAATAATTTTAAATGGTTCATAAAAATCTTATTGCACGAAAAGAGTCAGCTGAAACGTTTAAACACAACTATGCAACAATTGTTATTATTCAGCGAAAGTTAACCCGTTGATGCACTTTTAGCATGCCAAATAGAATTTATTTATTTCATACTCCATATGTTTATACCCTTATGGTATTATTAATATTAAATTGATTGACTAAACATGTTACTTACATACCCATATAAATGGAATATCTATTATTTTTTCCGCTTCTATTTTTGGTCAATTCAATATGAAAGTTTCTACTGATAGAATCGATATTCAGCCTATGGAACTACCATGCAATAAATTCATTACATTCCATGCGACGTATGCAAATGTATCCTCTCACTTAATGAAATTTATGGGGGCCCAGTTAGCAACCATAACTATTGAAATGAAAATTTGCGCCAAAATTTGTGTTTGACAATTAAAATATGTACAAAAATATTCCACGGAGCAGAAAAATGAACATTAAATTAAAGTATCATAAAACTTTACGAGTTAGTTAAGGAATTCTGTTAAGCTTCTCAAGTTTTTAATTGAGCTTATCCCTAAATATTACAAGACCAATAAGGGTATGTAGCTGTTTAGACAAATAGTTTCCCAGCAAACAAATGCCATTTAAAACATGGCATTTAAAAAGCCATATTACATGCTACTTAGAAATTTATATTATGAAACTCATTATTCTGATTTAGTAAAATAAAACTACGTATGTACATATGTATGCACCTTTTACGTCGAAAGAAAAACGATTTTTAAGACTTCAAAAACGAAGTGAGTGTGGCTAAGAACTCAAAATTTTAATTTTTTCATTCAAATGTATTATCTGGATCAGAGATGCGTACAAGAATTTCTTCAAGAGCTGGTTACCTAAACATACAACCTGGTAAAAAAACTCAAAAATATTTTATGGAAAGTTCCTAGTACACATTGATGAAAGTTTTTGAATAGCTGCTGCATGCAAACAAAGGAAAACAAAAACAAATAAACACAAGCTCAAGGAGCAATTGAATTGAAAACAAAATCACACAAACAATAAAGACCAAACTACAAAAACAAAAACCACGCAACGATAGCGATCCGAAATTATTTATGTAACTTGAGTAACGGCATGAGCTTAACAAGTCGGTGGATTGAAGAAAGAATGACACCAACAAAATGGCCGCGAGACCATGCAATGCGTCGTGATTTTGGTGTATGGGCCGAAAATGAGATTGATCTCGATGCTGATTTTCATCGCAAAATTTTGTTCAGTGATGAGGCTCATTTTTGGTTGAATGGCTACGTCAACAAGCAAAATTGCCGCATTTGGAGCGAAGAGAATCCACATGAGACCCTTGAGACGCCATTACATCCACAAAAACTGACTGTTTGGTGTGCTCTATGGGCTGGTGGAGTCATTGGGCCATACTTCTTCCGAAATAATGCTGGAGAGTCAGTTACCGTTAATGGAGACCGGTATAGAGCCATGATAACCGACTATTTTGTTCCCGAATTGGATGGCATGAATGTGGATGAGTTGTGGTTCCAACAAGACGGCGCTACATGCCACACAGCGCACGTCACAATCGATTTATTGAAGGAAACATTCGATGAGCGCATAATTTCGCGGAATGGACCTGTCAATTGGCCACCAAGATCGTGTGATTTGACACCATTGGATTATTTTCTTTGGGGATATGTGAAGTCGCTCGTCTACGCCAACAAACCAGAAACGTTAGGGGACTTGGAAGCCAACATTCGTGGCGTTATTGCCGACATACGGCCCCATATGCTCGAAAAAGTGGTTCAAAATTGGACCTGTAGAATTGGCTTTATTCGAGCCACATGCCCGAAATCATATTTAAACATAATGGCATAAAATTATCCTTCCAATAAAGCCAAATTGATGGACATTAAAACGATTTTCTTGTGTTTTATTTCAATTTGAAGCTTTATACCTCTAAAGAAAACACCCATTACATGCGATGATTGCGGACCAAAATGATTTAGCTTGAATAACAGAGAGAGCTCACGGTGAGCTCAGTATTTTTTGATATTGTTGCAAGAGCTCGAAGAGCCAAACGAGCTACGGGCTGCGCGTTCTTGATCTAGATCTAACTGACAGTTATTGAAACGTTGAGCGTTATGAGAATTTTGGAATTCAAAGAAGGTTTTTTCCATACAAAAAAGCTATGAGCTAAGAATCAGCGCGTAGGCCAAACTGACAGCCGCAAAGACTTGAAACTTGGATTACAGAGCTCTGACATAATAAAGCTGTCACCTATGAAAGAATTTTTTAAATTCCAGCCATATTGTGACATTCGAAAATTTTTTTTAGCGAAATCGAAACTTCTGCAGAAAATATGATGTGGCAAATGAAGAAAAGTTTTTATGTATAAAGTCTAGTGTGCGTGATTGGTTGCAATAGCGACTATACTGTATCTTGATAATTTAAAGGAGCATATTACAAATGATCTAGCTTCACACAAACAAACAAAAAAAAAAATAATCATTGCAAAAACTTTGAAATATTTTACTTAAGTAATTATTAAAGATATAAACTAAATTGAATGCAATAAATGGTACTGTGCGAGCAAGCACTAGAAACTATGCAACTGAGCAGATCTTGATATGTTAATTTTCAAAAGTGAGCATAAGCTCGGCAAAGATTTTTAGTTGCAGCACATCTAAGCTTTTAATTTAATGTTTCCTATTTAGAAGACTTCCAGAAAGTTTTCTTTACTCCATAAAAAAAATTAAATTTTTCTCGGAGTGAGTAATGACCACTAGAAGTCATTTACTGTCTATGTAAATGTTATTGTATGTCCACGACCGATTCAGGTTGACTGACATTTATTTTTGTAATGTTCAGGGATGTAGCTATCATGTGTAAAGTTTTCCTAGCTTGACGAAACTTATATTTTTGAGAACTGAGCAAACTAAGATCATATTTTGATCTCAGGAGTATCTGTCGAAACAGTTGTGAAGTTGGTCTACAATAGCAATTTTCCTAGTACCAGCAAGCTACTTTTAATGAAATACGCAATGCTGTATAGAAACGTAGTGTGCAGTTTTTAAGTACATAAATATTAATGAAAAATAGTGCTCATATCTACAAAGCATGAAGTACAGAGCAGGTGCAAATAAACTGCAAAGCAGCGTTTTTATTGAAGACAATTGATGCCAAGACAAATTTAAAAGTCCCATGCAAAATGTTGCACACCACTCTCGACTTATGGAACGGAAGCGGAATAAGAGAAGAAAATTGTTTTATTCCGGCTGAGTCATTGTTGATTGATTGTTGAAATTCACTTTTTAATTATATCATACAAAGTTTAGTTTAGTTAGAGTTATTATTATTTGCTTTAAATGTTGTTGGTTTTTCCGATTTTTGGAGAGGAAACAAATAAAAATAACACTTTTAATTATATAATATACTTTTTTTGTAAGAAATAAAAAAACGCTTCGTGAAATAACTCTTAAAAGGAAAAAATATTTTAAATAAAACTTTTTAAGTCGAAAAATTAAAATAAACAACAACATAATCTACGTGGCGAAACAAAAACTTAATAAAACGACATAGTAATTAAATTTTCAAAGACTTTCCGAAATAAAAGAGCCTTTAAAACTTGAAACTAAATATTTTAATGAAGCTGTGGATATTCAAAATCAGACTTCATCATATGATAAAATTAAAGCAACAGAAGGAAAACTAAATTGGAATTAAGTCTCAAGAGCTTATTTTTAAAACAAAAATGTTTCAAATATAATTTCTTACTATAACTTCAGAGACATTAAACAGAAAAATGGCAAAAAGAAGTCGAAAGTCCAAAGCGCTTATGACTGCCCTTAGAGATAGGGAATCAAATAAGTTCTATATCCTTGAGTGTTAGGAATATCCATAAAATTATAGTCAAAGTGCTTAAATTTGACTTTATTTGAGACTCATATTATTTTCTGCCCACTTTATCTTAAGTTCGAAATATTTTTTCAACAAGATCATGTTAAAATTTGGACAATGAAATTCAGGTTACCAAAGGTTGCTGGTGATTCTATTAGGTGCGCAACTAAGTTCTCGCTGTTTTTTGTTAGAAAATGCAACTTTATTGTCAAAAAATCGTTACAGATGAATGGATCAAAGTATTGCCCATTGCTAGATACCACTTTTCCCCATCTTTCTGGTAGAGCTCGAATGCCATCACGGTAAAAGTGTTCGTCTCTTGAGGTTATCCACGAATCAAGCCATTTTTTGAGGTCTTCATAGGATTTGAACTGCTGATCATCCATACCATGTGTCATTGAACGGAACAAGTAGTAGTCTGACGGAGCAATATCTGGGAAATACGGCGGGTGGGGTAAGACTTCCCATTTGAGAGTTTCCAAGTATGATTTCACTGGATTAGCGACGTGAGACCTAGCGTTATCTCTACGTCTCGTGGTTTCAAATTATAAGGAACCCAAGTTCCTTGCTTTTGAATCATCCCTAACGCATGCAAACGCTTGGAAATGGCTTGTCGGGTAACTCCCAATACTAAAGCAAGCTCTTATTGCGTTTGGGCCGAATCCTCATCGAGCAATGTCTCCAATTCCGTATCATTGAAGGTTTTTAGCCTTCCTTCACATGGTCGATCGTCGATGTCAAAATCATGGTCTTTAAAGCGACGAAACCAATCTCGGAACGTTGTTTCGCTCAGAACACCATCTCCGTAAACTTATTGGAGCTCCTGATGCACGTCAGCTGCCGTTTTCTTCGAATGAATGAAGAAACTCAACACCTCCCGCAAATGACGAATATTTCGCACAAAATCAGTCATTTTCGAAAAAATCTTAAAAGTGTCAAATCGGTTTGTTGACCATATGTTTAGGCTAGATTCATATCGTTTCGATATGAACGAAATCGACCAGCTCTTACCGCTACCGCCATCTATTGACAAACAGCGAGAACTTAGTTTCGCACCTAATATGCAGCAGTGTATGATGCTAGAACGATGGTCTATTTCCATTATGTGTTGTGTACAATTACAACTCAGGAATTATTTTTTTGCCCCAAAATTGTAAAAACAAAATCCCTGAAAGTTTCAGAAAATTCTTAAATTTTGAGTTCGCTTTAGATAACACATAAACAAGTTCCAATGCGAACTATGTTAATTATTACGAGTAACTTCTCTTAGTCTGCAAGCATTTCATTATAGTAATTGAGTACCAATTACCAACTGTCAACCTTTGGTGTCATTAACACGGCTTAGCTGTTGATGTGCTTAGGTTGTAAATGACATATCTGTGTAGGTTTTCACTTTATCACGTTATGTGTAGTCTTTTACACAAAGTTAATAGCCTAAGGTTGCTGAATGAATTATCTGAAGATTTATCAGTATGGCACCTTGGCTTATACCACATATCCACATGTGAGATTATCAAAAGAAAAGAGAGCATACCAAGTGAAGAGCATTTTAATTAGGTTTGGAAATAGAGGTTGTATTGTACAATTCCATTTTTGTTCTATGATAATAATATCACTCAGTGAAATTGGTTTTTTTTTTTTTCAATAAGTATTCAGTTAAGTAATCAAAGGTAATAAAGAAGATCCTGAAACACATCCCATTTCTAGGAAATTTTATTATATATTATATATCTGTGATTGCTTTCAGGCTTTCAAGAGCCGCCTGACTCCCTGACGGCATATACATATGTATGTAGGTATGCGTACTCCTGAATTACCTAACAAATACATACATCGCTTAAACTTTCATAATGAAGACATCGCTAGATTCGTACTGAATTTTCTACTTCATATGAGACGCATGATGGAAGCTCTCAAGAATACGTAATTCAAGTTTTATGGAAGTTTTCGGAAAATCCTCAATGAAGAGTTAATAGGAACGTGAAGAAAATTTTTAAATCGAAACTAAACGAAATTTCGTCATAAGCCAACAAAAAAAAAAATCATTGAAGAAAATATATACGAAATTAATATTAAATTTTGACGAGATTAGAAAACTTTCCTTTTTTGGGGCTTCATATAAAATATTATTTGCTGTATATTGCATATAAGTGGGCTGACAGCTGAAATGCAACATTTATTTCATGGAAGTGAGAACTTTTTGATTTATGTTTTATTTTCGTCAACAATCAGAGGATTCTTCTTTTCTACATTTCATATCATCTGGAATACATTAAAAAATTTCTAGCAATAAAACCCCATATAATTTGTCAGTTCCAGTCGAAATGGATATATTGAAATATATCCACAGATTTCACAATAGAACACACTGGAATCCGACCGAAAAAAATCTACGCTATCAAAGACTCAACTGAACTTTAGCTAACGTTACTTTAAAACGAAACAATTTTATGAAACATATTAAAACATTAAATAGAAATAATTATGAGCTTCAACTATTCCACATGCGACAATACTGCACACACGCAGATTTTTTTCTGTTATTAAAAAAATGTTGTACATAAAAAGGGGAGACATTGGAGTACAAAATAGTCCCGGCAGTTGAATGCTTTGAAAGGATGCATAAACGGTGCTACCCCACATAAACTCAAAGCAAAGGTGCACTTATGTATGTGTGTGGATGCTTGTGTTTGTCTACATATGTGAATGTTTTTTTCAAGTGCCACTCCATAGAAGTATGAGCGAGTTGAACAAAATACAAAAACGATCCTTGTGCCTAATTGCTGTGTACGTCGCAATAACAACCAAATATGCCTCTACCCTGTTCTCCTCATATCCTTTTGGTCTCGCTCTGAGTTCGGTACCATAGTAATAAGTGCAACAAACGGTGTCAAATCTAAGGACAGACAATTAATCGATGTCAAAGTCCAAACGTTATCGTAGAGTCATAACGTGTACGGATGTATATGTAAACTTTTTATAGAAATATTACACCTTAACCTGTAGCGATGTTTCAGCAACATTTCAGATTTTTATATATTAAGAGGAAATGTTAACAAAAAACTTTTTGTTTCATGAAGTAAATCCTAATTAAATGGGAAAAAATATTTCTTGGCTCCAACGCACTAAAGCTTTTATTTTGTAGCAAAATAGTACTTTGTTCCATTTTGATTTTATTTTCTTGTTGAATCCGTAGAAATGGAAAATAGCGTCAAATTTCACTTCATTATAATAAAAACGAGGTACATTAGTGAAACTGTCAACGAGACACACGTACACCAACTGGGACATTAATATGGCTCATATGACATGGTTAACGAAAAGGCTCATGTGATGACAATGGGAAGAGAAGCAAAGCCATTGTCAAAATATATGGCATGTGACAGAAATAACGATGCTAAAAAAGACTTGTGATGGATTTCGAAATTAATCATCACTGAAAGCTTTCAATCGACTTAGTCCACATGTTGACACAAAATAAGATCATAAAAAAAGCATTCAGAACAAAGTTTCCTTCATTTCTTAGCTTAACTTGGACGCCTATCATCATTCTGGATGTCAAACATATTGCAAAAATTTTAAAACTTTTAATTATAGCTGCATAGTCAACAATTTTACGTTTAATATAACCAGAAATGTTTATGATTTACCGCAAGAGAGAACTTTTATGGGATTCAACAGGAACTCAAATTGATTTAAAAAGAGTGCCATTTGATTCAAAGCGTTGCATCTACTGAAAAAATAAAAACTGTACCATGGTGCAAATGATCAAACTCGATATCTAACTGGAAACATCAATTCTGTAAATTCAATACGTACGTAAGACGGTTTTTTGGAGGGAACGGAACTATTTTCTAGATGTATCATATAATGGGTATATTTCTTATGATACGTGGGGCAAGTGTGATGAGAGGCTTCAAAATGATAAAAAAAGTTTAATGCAATGCAGCTGTTAAATCTTTAAAGAATTACAGCGCTTAAGCCTAAAGTGTTTTAAAATGCAATTGAATGCCATTTTTGAAATTTTTTCCATTAACAGTCGAAATAAAAACTGTGTGATATTAAGCACAAGCAGTGTAAGCTTCTAAGAATTCTATTTCATCCACTGAAATCGAGGTTATTTTAGGATCATACAATCAAACAAAATCTGTCAAATTATTGGACCTAGAATGTAACAGCTATAGTTCGTAGCTCACATAAAATCTTCATAACAAATACCGACGAGACTTAGTTAACTTCGAACTTCAATTCCTCTTCCGAACTAAATGGGAATTGGAGCAAGTATAGTTTATTCTTTTATGATTCATAATCTTTGAAAAATTGTAGTGATTCAATAAATCGTTTTCTCCAAAAGTGATTTATTGATGGAATATAATTTGATCGAAGTGAAAATCTCAAATCAGTCAATATTTCTTTAACACACATGACAGAGACAACAAATTGAACAATTTAACCCGGTAGTTAGTGACATATGCAGGACCGTCGGCAGGTGGGGTGAGGGTAACGGGAAGATATCACTGGGCCCGCAGTTCTTCGATTTCAAGAAAAATAAAATCATTCTTGAAAATAAATTATCACGATCGAAATATTCAGGGCCTTTACGTTTTTTCTAAAGCACATTTTTTTTGAACAAACTTCAGGGTTTGTCTCCCTACATATAAGCTGTTGAATAAATTGCTGCAAAAAAATTGGGTGCAGTTTCCCAAAAGCTTTCTGCACATTGCCAGTCTCAGTTGTCAGTACTGAACGTTCTTGTAGCGTTCTCGCAAGGATCAATAACTTTCAACGTTCCTGTTCAACCCCAACAAGATCATGAATGCAGTCAGTAAGGTTTTTGCCTCAGCCAAAGCAAAGAAAGCTTGTTTTGAAGAAAAATGAATTTCGTAACAAAGAATGTATAAGTAAAGAAGAAATCATAATGTATATGTAACCGATAAAATAAAATTGCATGATAAATCAAGTTTCCATAAAAATGTTACTGTAGTGACCCACAATTACACTACATAAAAAACACTTGCTTTAAGTTAAGATTTAAATACTTTTTGAAATTTTGAAATATTTGAATTTTTAAGTCAATAATTTTCGTTTTAAGAAAATCGAATCTATAATTTTTCAATTTAGTAAATGCATGTAAGATTTAAAAAAAAACTATATAAAAATAATTACCATATATTGGATTCTACACTACTTTTACCATCCCACATCATTTTTAATTTTGCAATTGTTAAGAAGAGGGGCCCGTTCATGGTTACCCTCGGGTTCAGATTTGTTCTCGGCGGCCCGGACATATGTTTCGACTATTACCAAACATATACGTAGTCATCATATCAGTCTTTAAACCGACGGTTCAACAAAGCTTTGGCAAACAAGAAATGATAATAAGAGGTGACAGTTGGCGCATTGTGTGTGAAATGTAATACATAAAAACTACAATTTGTACACCTCATGGAAAGAACCGCTCATGGCTCAAGTGTTAAGAGCGGCTGCCCAAATATAATTCATGAAATTTTCGGGGTACAAATCAGTGATGACATTTGGGTTTTGTAAAAATGTTCTGAATCGACACTTGAAGTGTACTTTTTAGAGGCCGAATGTACTTTTTTGCCTTGAAATCTCAATTTTACTATAATATCATAAAAGAAAAAAAAGTCCTATCTTTTTCCATCTAAAAAGCCCTAGTAAAATGAGATAAGTTTCACATATTGTCCAAATGTACCAAAAATGTACTAAAAATGTGCCTAAAGTTCGTCATATGTACTGAAAATGCGGCAAATACACCGAATATACTGAAAACTGGTCGAATGTACTGATGACGGATTTTCAAGTTGCAAATGTACCGAAAAAAGTACAAATGCACCGAAAATGCCATCACTGGTTCAAATCCTTGTACAAATTAACCAAAAGCTGTTCTGATGAGGATATATATATATGTATATGAATGTGTACATATATGTGTGGTAATAGCCGAAACATATGTCACCAATTACCAGGTTAAATTGTTCCATTTGTTGTCTCTGTTATGTTTGTTAAAAAAGCATTGACCGATTTGTGAAATTTCACATGAATATCACTTTCTGCTAATGATTGCACAATACGATCAAATTATATTCAATTAATAAATAATATCAGTCGACTAAAAACAAATAAAAGTTCCAAAATGATTTCATGAACTATTCAAATACTTTTCGATTTGATTTTTTTTTGGTGAGTAATGCGCCATTTGTATGCAAATGCCTAAGTCCCCGTTTAGCGGGTGGACAATTCTTGAAACTTAAAATGACGCTATCAATTTAATTAAAGTTGATGTCATTAAATGTTACCCCTAAATGGCGTTGCTAAGTAAAAAAAGAAAGATCGAAAGCAGTACCATATTGGCAACGGCAACAAGTACAACTGCAATATGTTTAACTTTTTAGAGTCTGCCATGGATACGAACTTTTCATTTTCCAAAACAAAAACAAATCTAAGTCTAGCAGCACGAGCTTAACCAAAATGAACGAGCGACACGCATGGGTGTCACAAGACGTTCAGCTGTGTGAGCCCCAATGCAAAAATCGCAAGCTTTTGTATTATTTGCATTAAATTGTGAAGAAACAAAGTGAGCGGGACACACAGATGTGGGTATGGGTCCTTGAGGTTTGTTATGCTTTTGCTTGGCTGCTGTTGCAACGCTAGATGGCGCATTATTTGTTTTATGGCTCGCTGCGTCGCGTTCGTTGAGTTCATGTGATTTGTTTTTTAGACGCAATCAGAAAATAACAAACAATGGCGGAAAAGTCGAGCGAACAAGTTTCCGGCAAAATGAACGACCTCCACGATGAAAACAAAGCGGTTGTCAAAGTTGAAGTTGTTCTTAATGCCTACGATGCAAGGGAACTAAGGAATCTATGCACCAAAGCGGTGGTGGGATGCATTACGCATGGTGCAATTTAAAATGTTTAATGTTAATGAACCTTTTATTTTTTAATATTTAATAAAACTTCGAGTTCTTTGACGAACTATCCCGTTAAGTAATGGGTTTTTGAGAGTTTGAGACTTGCGCTACAAATGAGAAGTTAAAACGAGTTATTATATCATAACAAGAAATAAGAAATTATTTTGGAATATTACTACAGTAAGCGTTCCGAATTTAAATAATGGATTTGCTTTAAAAAATGGAATAATCACCATTAACTGTTTTTTGATTTCAAGCATTTTCTTCGCCAAACATGCTTTCCATCTACTCAACTCAATTACCAATCCGACCCACTCTTATGACATCCAACGTTTTTCGTTGCTATCAAACACTTTTCGGTACAATTCTGCCAATATAGTTCAATGTCACTTAATTTTGAAGCCTTCAAACATCATCCTATATCTATCTTCTAATACGAATATATCAGTTCATAGGCTATACTAACTAACTTTACGTAGCAATAAGTCAAGAAAAATTTACAAAAAAATTGCAATGTCCATAAATTGTATTTGTATGCAGAACCAAAAATTGCCTGAAGCCGAATTGTTTTAAACTCGAGTTAAGCTTAGCCGACAGTTTGCCAATCAAACGAAATATTACACTGGGATCTTAAAAGATCATGGCAAAGCTCGAAAGTGATTCTCGGAATATTCATACATCTCCAAGTTTTGGCTGGATCTGGTCATCTCCGAGTACCCCGTTAAAACCTCTATGACAATGCGAATAATCTTTTTGTCTAAACATAAATGACTTTGTGTTTTTTGTTTTGGTTTAAAGTTTGCTACAACGATTATGAGACTCTTCATTCAGACGGGGGAAGCCACAACCGATTGATTAAATATTCGGTTATAAATATCTGCATAGAATGCAATGATGTACTTGTATATGTATCTTCGCCATTAATTGCTGTAGTAACATCTACATCCTTTCTGTTGTAACATCTGAAACCCTTTCTGAGTAAGTTCATCGACACTCGGTAGAGCCTGATCTTTTGCACTTTGATTTGTTACCATTTATTGGCACTAGAATGTCAACTTGAAGTATGCGAATATTCGAAAGTTCGACTTCGGCTAGGTTGCCATTCTCATATTTGCTGAAGGACAATATGGAGAGTGACTACGTACGAGTAATTCTTATTCATTACCGATTTGTAACGGGTGATTCATTTAGAGAGGTACTTTTTTGAGAATAGATTTTATGACAGATCACGAGTGAGTCGTGTCAAACTGTCATAATATTTTCATTCACTATTGCTTCACATTTCATCGTGGAAAGACAAAGTTCGGCACATTCTCTGTAAATTATTCAGCTGTATTACGAAAATCACCTTAATACGAGAGATGTGTTTCGTGCACTTAGAGTATTTTTTTGGATTTCATAATCGGCCTATTTTTACCAGAGGTAAAAATTGCTGTGTTTCCACTCTGTTAACTTTGTCGTATAATTGTAATAAATAGATATTCTGTAATGGCATCACTTCAGCTTTTAAATGAAGGTAATGAATGAGTAAATATTTGCATGAAGTGGCAAAGCAATGTTGGCTTCAACTTGAAGTGGCAATCAGATAAAACAGCATTTTATTAATTCACGCTGTGTGTCACTTGCCTTGCGTAGTGCATTTGTGATGTAACTCTTCACATTATGATGAAAATCTCATTCATTTGAATTGGAAGATCAGGTAATGTTGAACTGAATTTTGGAATTTGTGTTTTACATACTTATAAAATTGAATCACTTGATGTTTTGAAATATCTCAGATAAACATTTTACCAATAGTCTCCACAAAATTCCAGTTTTTCAACTTTAGTTGTATACTTAATACAAATTTTTGAAATGCCTTGTCAGTTGTATGTCTTAATTCGCTTTGAAAAGTCTACAAAAAATTGGCGTAATTTTTTTTTTTACATTTCTTTCTCAATATCGATCTAATGATGGCATATCAACAGCATTCGCTAAATTATCTCTCCTAGATATAATATGAAAATAGTGAGTTTTTATCTCAAAAACCATGCATAAAATAGAAAAATATATTTAGTTAAAAATATGTTTAGTGAAAATACCATTTAAATTAAAAAATTTTTACCTCAAATTTTGAACAACCTCAAAACCGCATCTTCTGTTGGCAGTGGCCAATTATGACTGCAACAACTGACGAGACTCTTTGGAGAACAACATTATTTTCCATCTTCAAAACGTCCCTGATCTGGTAACGTTGCGACTACCTACAGTAACAATGACAACGTATCTACGCAAATGTACAACAATGGGACAACCAACGGTTTAGTTGCTGGTATTTGTGGTTAGAGTTCGCTAGCAGAGATGCAGCAATAGATGTTGCTATACTGCTGCAATTTCACCACACATGTGAGCGTTCAAGTGGAGTTTTTGGCAATTAAAACGCAAGTAGCCCAGCAGTGGTATTTGAATCAACAAGCGGACTACGCTAGTGACCTGCGGTTCAATGACTGTTCGTAAATTTGAATGTCCGTTATTACCGAAATTGATTTTTTGTTTTACCACGAGATAAAAAGAAATAAAAAATTAAAATCCATTAAAATCAGATAGTATGGTTCGAAGACCATTCGTCAAACACTTGCACTCCAGAAAATTTTAATAATTTTTTTTAATTAATGTTTTATATATTAAGTACTGTACTGTATTTGTTTTTTGCGAAACCAGCTCTAATTACTGCTGCGAAGGGCCTTAAAGTTTAAGATAGGCTTAAATACAATGCCCCTATATAGCCTTTTATGCAATTCTTAGTTAAATCGTCATTTAATTAACAGTTACAGCATAGTGTAAACTGAGTTAATCCACCACGTAATAGTCTTTGTAATTAAAATAAAAAAACTCTAATACCAAAAGCATCCCATCTAAATGTAACAAATTTGAATTCAAGAATATTTGAACTTTTAAATATCTGCCTTTCACGCACTTACCAAAGGAACTTGATGCTGTTTAAGAGTTTACAAAATAAAAGCCTAAAAATAAATCTGATTAGCAGAGCAACATTTGGGTTAAAAATCCAATTAGTTGACGCAAAGCTACGTACTTAAATTCCAAAGACTGAAAACAGAGCCAAAAATAAATTAAGCCGCAAAATTATAAAAAACCCAAATAAAAGAAATTAAAACTTTGATATGCAAATGAAATTATTTGGGTACCCATTGCGTAGGCTGTGATTATCTATACAACTCCTACTGAACTCAGAGTTTTTCCAGCGATTTGAAAAAAATGAAACTCCTTTGCTTAGCCCCCATAGGGTGTTTTATGCATCATTGAGTTGGCAGTCGTATTGCGAATAAAGATGTTGCGGTGAAAGCAAAACTGTAACACAAACACATTACGAGTAAGCACTTAACCGCCACTCTCCGCTTCGGTCATATCCACAAGGTCATAAAATACAATAAAATAGATTAAGAATTGTAATGGAAGGAATACAAAATTTTATTTACCTCACAGGATGTTGATTCTGACAATGCATTGTTCTTTTATATGTTTTGAGGACACATCATATACTTTCATCATTGCTGTTTATAACTAATAAAATGGGAATATTAAATCATAAAATTGGTATTGTTAAAATCACATATTCAGAATTATATGCACACAAATGAAAATATTTATGTTAATGCATCCACAATACACAAAAATTTTGTAGCTATACAAACAAAAAAAATGTATTTTATAAATTAAAGTAAAACTAGAAGAATGCAATAGATGAGGGCACAATCCTTAACACTTGAAAATTGTAGTTTTTAATTCTTGTCCAAAATAAAATAGCGAAAAGGTTAAAGATTTGCTGCACGAAAATTTTAGAGACTTACCACAATTGGAGTGCAACAAACTAAGAATATCGGCTGCATCCAAACATCTTACTAAAGCTCTTGATTCCCATCTGTCCTGGATCCGGACTAACAAGACTTAGACAAAAATTCCTGATTTTTATTTTTTTTTTTATATATAAAAGAACTTTTTAAAAAATGAGCGATATGTAGAATTATTGCATGTATGCTGCCAACATTAGACCTATTCTTACCTACGGAGCAGTGGTATGGTCAAAAATATTTTCCAAGGAGCCATGAGCAATAAGATTCAAAGGGTAGAATTTGAAGGCGTCTCTGGAGCAATAAAATCAACATCATAAGCAGGTCAGGTAACAATCGTCTGTCTCACGTCACTTGATCTGATAGTTTGCTTAAAGATTTAAATTTCGAATTTTATTCTACATCAATTTGAAAACAGTGGCAAACGAAACAGTTTGTCGCAGAAAAACTGCTTATAAAAGAATAGAAACAAAACACCACCAAGCTCAGTACTTACACTGCACGGTACAGGACTGAGCATCTAACACCGTGTCAGGTGAAAATAAAGTGCCAGTTAGTAGCAAGACCAAGACTATATCCCTATTTTGTAATCTTCCATCAAATTTTGGGGTTTTTAAAAAGCCGTTTCGAAAATGATTCGGTATGCCTTTTCAAATCCTTGAAAAGATTCGTAACCGGTCAATCTAATGATGTAAAAGCATAGTAAAAATTTCTTCCAAGACGATTTTAAAGATGAACGATTAGTCAATGGTCTAGAAAAGTTATAGTTGATCAGCGTCAACTAATGCATTGCTCTTGCTGGGGGCGTTTATTACCAGAAAACAAAGTGTGTTAATTTGTTGAAATTCGATAAAAATAGAGCAAGGATATTCCTGCTGTCAATGGAAATCTAAAACTTCCTCAGGGTTGTTCAGGAGATGCTAAGCTACAGTTAACTCTCGCAAGTTTTTACTGTCGGAATCATTTCACCTTTTCTGACATAGAACTTGAAAGATTCTCCACATCCCCCCTGTCTTAGCTTATTTCAATATATTCCGTTTGCAAGTTCAATACGTTCCCAAATAAGTTACACCATTGTTAAAGTGAATCGCTAACTTACGTACTAAAACTTGCATCAGTGCTCCGACTAGGGCAATTTTTTTGTTCAAGTTTGAAATAGCAAGTTGTTTGTTATGCCCAAGATTTGCCCCTATTCAGTAGATTTTCCTGCAGTCTGCTTTACCTTTTCAATGGAGCGTTTACCATTTCTAATTTTCTTGAAGTATGTATATTTATTGACCCAGTTCATATCCACTCTATTTGAAAATTTGTATCTAGACAGAGCATACAATTGTTATTACAGATAACTATCAGTTTGAAAGAAAAATTAAACAGATGTGCCCATTATCTAAGTAAAATCATTGCCACCAATATAATCTTTGCAAAATTGACCCATTAAAATATGGGGCCGTTTGTATCAGTGAGCTACAGCAATTGTTCATTGACAATTGGCGAGCTTACCTTGAATATAAATCGAATCACGGAACGAAATTAACCACTAGCATATCAAGAGGCGTTTAGAGATGGATCGTTAGAGTCCCGGCCTCAGAGGCCACCAAAGTATATGCAGTTTGGCCCTTGTAAGGATATTTATTATAAGAGTGAAGTTGATGAACAAACACGACCAGCCATTTTGGTTTCCTAAGCAAAGAAGTGTGAAATCAACATGTGAAAAAAAAATTTTTCAAAGTTTTATATAACAATATGCTTTACGAATTTGGATATTGAAAAACCCAAATTTTTGACCTATGGTCCATTGTGAATTATACAAGTGCAGAAAAAAACATCAAACAAATAATTCAGTTTAAAAATATACAATTTTGTTGGCAATTTTGTTCCCATTTTTTTAATGTTCTTCGTAAAAAAGAGAAAAGCAATAACAAAGAATGGAAAAGCATAACACTTTTATTTTGTTACAATTTTTTATGGTCCCTTTACTCTCTACGACTTCACTATGCTGAAATCATTCAGAAAGACCGACAGTCGAATGGACGAACAGACATTAGGTCCTTTTTCTGGTTATTTGCTTGAGAATTGTGCACTCGAGTGCTGAAGCCTTCTAACAGTTGGTTATTGTTGTTGCTGGCGTTGTCTCATTGTACGTTGTAATGTTACTGAATGGTTGTGAAATCTTTTCATCTCTGAAGTAGAAGTGCAAAAAAAGAAAATTCAATTGAGTTGACTCGGATCGTGACGATTGCTTCAATTCAATAAATGTTATTTGGTTACGTAACTTTAAGTTAAGATACTTATGGTTTCACCTGGAAAAGGGAATTTGTATCGAAAGGCTGCCCTTTGATACTCAGCATGAAAACAAAACGCAAAAAGAAAAAACAAAACTTAAACTTTTGAAGTGCAAATTTTATTTCCTTTATCCGAAAAAATGTTACCTTAATGTTTACTTGAATGATTTCTACATTCTTGAAAAGGAGGCTTGTAATCAATCATGTTGTCAGTGTATCTTTTTGAAATTGGTTTCTTTGGTTAAATAGTTTTTCGTTTTGGATTGATTATTGCAAATTTAGTTAGTTATTAATTAAAATAAAATGAATAAATTCCTTAGGTTATATCAAAATCAATCACTTTACTTTAATTAAAAGAAATAACAGTCACTGAAAGTTTTTATTCAAAAATACTAAAATTATATGAGACTTCAATGATTTTGAGTCAAAGAGAACTTAGAAAATTTATTCCCATCTATGTTTAAAGTTATTTCGTTTGCTTTGCATATGATGAACTATTCTATTTTTGTTTTACAGTTTCCCATAATGTAGTAAGTTAAGCGTATAAAGTCTGTGAGACATATTATAAATCTCATCAATTATACAATAAAAATATTTTCACGGTAGTTTTAAAAATAATGTATATGCATTTCCTTTGAAACTGCAATCAAAAGTGTTCTGGAAATTCGCCAAACATTCTAAAAGTTCCTCAATTGCACCGAATGTATTAACCCATATCGTACCGTTGATGCGTTAACGTATTACGAAAATTCCTAATGTTTGCAATGATTTTTCATCGTGATATACCTGTATAATAAAAAGTTTATGTGCCTGATATAATAACTTGATCTATTCGCTTTTCATAAAACAACTTATTTGGACATGCCATGCTCTCTTATAAACATAAAAGGAGAGTGCATGAAAACAATAAGTTTGGAGCTTTTTTAAAAAATTATGAAAAAGTACAAAAAATTATAAATTATCAAATAAACCCACATTTGTTAGAATAACTTGAAATAGCGTAAACTTATATTATACAATAACAATATAGAAGCCGGATTGATAAGATGAGCAGAAGATAATACACAAGTATGATGATGCGTAAACGAATCAATGGCCACCTCTCTAGGTAGCGCTTTAATTTTTGCAGATATTTTACATTTTATTTGTTGGCACTCATTTTTTCTTAGTTCTGTTTATGAAAATGTTATTTATGAAAGTTGATTGTAACGAAACGTATGCATTTTGAAAAAATTAATAATACTAATCGATAAAATGCTCATATTATAAAAAAAGAATTGACGCCTCCTGACAATGAAAATGTAATATGAAGTTGGATAATTCATCTAGTTTCGGAGATATAGACATCGGAAGTCGTGGATAAAGCTTTAGGGACCCATCAATTGATTTCCAAAGCATTGCCATGATATAAAAGGCAATTTAAAAAACATAATATTGTTTTGTCAAAGCTTGAAATTTTCGTAATAATTTTCGAGTTATGATGATTTCTTTTATTTTCCGACAAACAAAATATCAAGTGAAGATGCATAAATTCAGTTTTCTTAGTATCTTATTAAAATATTAATATATAAACACACAAATACCCGAAATTTCTTTCGACTATATCTCCGAATCTACGATGTACATACGTATTTTCCAGAAAAGAATTTCTTCATGTTTTTGGTGAAGATGATATTTCGTCAGCTTATTAGCTTTTAAAGTTTGCCAATATTTCGAAGATTGAGAGCAAAATCGATTTTTTTATGCATTACTAATTTTTTCTGTAAAAAGGTTTATATTCTTTCCAATGGACTTGGTCCCGTTCATGAACGCTTTTTCGCTGACGTGATACAGACGATACTTTCTAGCAAAGCTTTCTTTCCCATCAATTCCTTAATAAAACTAACAAGTATATATTAATTTTATGAGCTCTCCTTTTACCAGAAATGTTTTGTCATGTGCCTGCAACTTTTCAACCTGTTTGAAACATAAATAAAAGTTAAGTTCACCCTAATGTAGATATTGCTTGAGCTGGTCGAGAATATGAGGCCTTAGAGCGGCATTAAAGAAGAATAAAAGTTTCTAACTGAGACGACCGTTTTAGTTTCGAGTGTATAAAATTACAGGATAAGATGTATGGGAAGGATGGAACTGCATTTTTGTGAAATTAGAAAGCCAGGGTAGCCTTGCCAAAGCCCGAAAATGCCTGAATTTTACTCAATTTTGTTCTATTAGTCAAAACATTCGAATATATAGATGCAATACTTACTAAGACCTGCGGTGAACAGGGTTTTGATATTAAAAAAGTCACCGCATTAGTCACCGATAATGCCGTAAATAAAGTGAAATATGTGGAAATTGTTTTTGAAAAAAAGCACACCCTTTATTTGGTTGCTCAGCATACTATAGCGATTCCGGAATTGCATAGTTAGTTTTTTTAAACAAAGTTGTGTAGCAAGCGACGAATTACGAAAATCTATCAAGGCTGACACAAAACTGATATAGGATGTCCCAACCCGCTGGAATAGCACATATTATATGGTTCAATGAATTCTTGAGCTGCGGAATGCATTCAGCGAAATTTTAATTGAAGACAGAACAACACCACCACTGTTGACGGGTATGGAATTGACGTTACTGCCAATGCTTCTTAATATATCACGCTCACTTGAAGCTGCCACTAAAAAAATACCCAGCGAAAAATATTGTTCTAGGAGTGAAGTCACTCCCTTAGAGCGCTGTATGATTTCAAAACTGAAATGTCTAGTAATTGAAGAAACATTGCTGAAGGAAGAACATAAACGTGCCCTAAACGTAATCAACAAAACGAAGGGAGCAATCGAACCGGTTTCGTCATTAGCTATTGCAACAATATTTGTTCCACTGTTCAAAAAATTTTATTTCGTAGATCCGGTGGCTTGCTCTACATAGTGTCTGAGTTAAAATTTTAGATCTGATGAAGAAAGATATGTGTGAAGAAGCCTGTGGTGCAGGAGCAGAATCTGACTCTGTCACTCTGGTAATGAACTGGAACCTTTTCTAACTAAATAAAAAAATGTTACTGCTGTGGAATGACATATACAGCAATTGTAGAAAACTTGTTGCACATTAATCCAGACGAATCACGAATTAGCATTCTGTTGCAAAAGCAAAAACTAAATATGATTACCCACAAAAAATATGCTACTTTTAGGTAACTTGTCCTAACCCATGGCTTTTGACTTCAATCCAATTGCATATTCTGAACCGCTAATTCCATTTGATGGTCAAAAGACCTTTACGCTCAGAAAACTTAGTTATAAAATCACCACAAACAAGCTCAATTTGAATGCCAATCGTGAAAAGTTGCACAACAGAAACAGCATCAGAATAATTTATTCCATTTCAATTTCTTGCAACGTTACGTTTCTCATTTAAACTTTTTCTTGCAACGATTTCATTCGGTGTGGTTCTAATTTTTCTCTTTTTCCGAATTTTCTCATCTGTACTGATGATGATGATACTTTTTTTCTCTTCACGATGGTACACAAATTGGCTGAACAATGTAGGGTCCTATCAACGTTTGATAGCGAAGCGACAGGCTAAAATCAGGGATGCCACCTTCATCATAACTGCAGTCAAGTGAGCCACTTGAGAAGAACATTTTTAACACTTCAACGCTGATGGCGAGTGCACAACCCACCGTGCTCTTAATCTTCAAATAAAAACAGGTTTCCTTAAAAGTGCCAACGCAATGGCTAATAGCGTACGTTCGGTTCAAGGAAGAGCCATCTACGCAGAATTCTATCTTTAATAGCAAATGTCTAGTCAACATAGGTAAAAACATAAGCCGATGGGTCTGAGATTGAGTGTGGTATTGTTGATGGTGGCTCTATACTTAACCCTAGGTTGATTGGCTTGGAAACTCTACCAACGTTCTTAAGGCCAAACCTTGTGCTACAGTGGGTTTGCGCGGCATTTTTTTTTTTTTTTTGTATATTTTTAGGAGACAAAGGTCCACAAATTTTCAAATTTACTTCCGCTTCCTTTGCTTTTAAAAGCAAAAATACGAGACCTGTGGGGGCTCTGGTGTCACTATTCACGCTAAGTCTCTTTCACTATTCAAAAACAATTTAGTGTTAATATTTTACTGTACTCAATGAAATTATTTTTAATTAATACACCGCAGCAATGAGAAAATAGCTGCACTCAAAGAATTTAAAATTTTATTCGAAAATTGCGTTTGCATATTTTTGGTGTACAAACGTGCATGGCCATTTATAAAGGATATTTTCCATTGTAAATCTGCAGCATTTTTGATTTCGCAATCCAGAGAGAAATTTTATTTGCAGATGGTCATGGTCGTATGGAGCACATACACTTTACATTGATAGAAAAAATTTCAAAGAATATACTCGCATCTGTGCTTTGCGAAAATGAAAATGAATCTATGAAATGCACAATTGACATGCGGATGGAATCGGATTAAGTAACTGATACACAGTACCTACGGTATTTTCTTCTGTTTTAAATGTGATTTCTTTCCCTCTATTTTTAGTTCATTAGAGGTTTATCCCCTACTCATTTATATACCAATTTATTTGGCGTACCGTGCAGGTCCTTTTAACAAAATCCCGCATCACATCTCATTTTTTCCAACAAAAAAATGTATCCAGAATTTCATGACATTGTCGCTGCTCAATCTGAGCTACATTTTTACAATGCAAATTTTTGAATTTTTAGGTTTTTTGTTGAGCTTGCATTTTCTGCACAAATTGATATATTGTTCGCAATTTGATGCAGGCACATATGAGAAAAAAACTTTGTTACAATGCAAGCTCACACATTGGTATTTGCAAAACAGCATTTTTTTTTCTCTCCCAATGAGAAGGAGAGTTATTGGATATAGAATAAAAATGCAAGTTTCTCGCAAGTTTTCGTTAGAAAGTATTGAAACGGAGACACAAACGAGGGAGGTATAGGTCAGAATTTATTAGAATCCAGAACTGTTAAACGTAATGACATTAAAGCACCACTAGTAAAACATTAACCGAAGAATTATATTTTTATAAAAAGTGATTTTTATACAAAGAGTACCTTATAAATGATCCCATATTGAATTAGGCAAACTGTTCTTATTAAAAGATTCAAAGTTTTTGCTTGTATGAGTGGTGCCAACAGTATCTTGTGAAAAAGTGATATCTTTTGGCCAGTACTTCCGCGAATCAATTCTAGTATTTATATGGAATTTGAGTGCATTATCATCAAAAATTATTTCAGTATAATGTTTTAAGTTGTTTGTACATGAAGAAGGTAGCACGATCTTTAGGAAAAAGGGACCTCCTTGTGTAGTGCTAGTCTAAATTATTTCTTTCATATGTGTGAAATTTGATTGAATTAGATTAAATAATTTTCTTGGTTTAGTGCATTGAAAATTCGTTTGTTTGGGAACTTTTCCTAAGAAGTGTTTGTTTACAATTTGGTGGCACAACTAAAAGAATTGCCTCATTGTAGCAATTTAAAGATTTTATTTGAATGGACTGTAGGTGTGTCTGTAAGGAATTGTCAGTGACACTAGTTATAGTTTGAAACGTAACCAGTTGCCAAACTTTATCTAATTATCAGCAGCGGTTTCCCGTAATCACGGCTTCCAGAGAAAACGAACAGCCAAATAGACAGATAAACAAACGAACATACTGATAGGCAGCCTGTTGGAAGACAGACGGATAAGCAGACAATGCTATATCCACTCTGGATGTGATATTGTTCTAGGAAATATATATCATTAATTGCACTGTTATTGGGATCTTTGAGCATTGTTTTGTCGTTAACGCCAAAAACCTCTTCCTGAATCTTTAATCCATTCTGACCTATCACTTTCCAGTGCTGAGTTTATTCAGTATTTTGGTTCATATCCCATGAAGTAGCTAGTCGCTTTATTAGTTTGTTCTCAATGCCAAAAATTTAGAAGTACGAAAAATTTTCCCAACATTCTGCTGATGATATTAAATAGATTTATCGATTCGGAAAAATAGTTTAAACGAAATTATTTTGTTAAATTTAAGTCTCCCTCGATATTTTGAACATACTATAGGTTTTAGTACACGTATTCACTTTTCATTAAGGAAGATTTGACTGGAGGTTATAGTTGAAAACTGGAAATTTTACTCCCTACTTAAAAGTAAACGGCCGATATTTGACACATTGAATTATTAGGTAAAGTCATTTCTTCTTATGGATAGTGGTTTTTAGTAGAAGAACCCATATTAGCTTAGCTAAATTCGAGTGTTTCGAAAAAATTTCTGTAACCAAAATCATTTATCTCTTGTTGAAAATTAAACCGATGAATTCAGTAGATGGATACCAATGACTCCAGAACGCTACTAGAGTTAAGAACGAAATCTTTCACGTTATTCGTGAGGTGCCGGAGGATATACACCGAAAAATTATAGAAAAACTCATCAAAAGGGCGAAATTCTCATGGCTCCCATTTGAACTGCATAATTTTTCATATTTACTGTCAATATTACAATATATCAAAATTGGATAAAAGTATTAACAGTTTAGCAAAATCTAAAGCATTGTATTTCCTTTTTATCTGAAACAAATTATTTTTCCTTGAAACTAATTTTTAAGAATCTAATATCGTTTAATCTGAATAAGTTATTTAGTTTACGCTCCCCAAAACCATATCAGCACACAACCAAAATGCACACATATTTAAATATTTGGATGATATGCATTCTTATGCAAAATTTTGCAAGGATATGCAAAATTTATGTTGTGGTTTTCTTTGCTGGAATTAACATATGTTGTAGTTGTAAATTAATATACTAAATTTCTGCTTTAATTAACTATAGCTCAATTTCAAGGAATTAAAAAAAAGGCTGCGGCTTAAAAAGTAACAAGAGTTAAATATTATCAAGCAACAATGGATAGAGGCAAAGAAAGCTTTTTCGTTTATGTAAGGACACCACAATACATAATGTTTTATTATGTACATATAATGTAAAATAAGAAAAAAATTTTAAATATTGCGTTTAAAACTTCTTGCACTGAAGTTACTTTCCTAGATCACGAAAAGATCTGCCTTATAATTATTCTCAGCATCGAATCAAATCACTCCACTTTTAAGAGCACCTAACCGACCTTTGGTATATCAAATATTCCCTCGACTAGCTAAACGCGACAAACTATTTTGTACTAAAAAGAAGTACGAACCGTATTGAAAATATTCCCAATCAACCAAAACAAAAAAATCATTAGTCAGTACACAAAATCACTTAATCAAAGTAATGTGCAGTACATCGGCCTAAAAAGAATTCTGTACTCCCAAAAGAAATACGTTTGACAACGTTAGCTAGCAGCAAGAATCATCTGAGCTGAATAAATACTAAGGAAACTTAAGCACCCATGATTAGATGGTGTTAGATGTCTTCAAGTAAATTTGAAAGCACTATGCTGCGGCATCGATTAAGCAGTAACTCTGATCTTTTAATCCCAAGAGTTTAATAAATCTCCTTAAATTAAATAAGGGAAAGTCGACCTTTTAGGATTATAAATTGGAGCAGTTTTCAACCAAAATGCAACTCGAAGCTCTTGCAAAAGATGCGTAATATGCCGGCTTCGATCTTCTCCTACAAAACACTTTGAATATCGCATTTGGATAAGCACTAAATCGTTTTTACATCCATAAGTAGTATCGTTTTTAACAATGCCTTAGCTAGGCACTAATGTATTTAGCTAGAATTATGAAATTTGATACTCTTTAGCATCTCGCAAAAGATGGTTTGCAATAGACTACGAGAAGCGAGCAAAGCCGCAGGACAACTGCTAGATTTGTACAAATACAAATATATTCATAAAGCGTAAACACACTTACAGCTGTTTAAATTGTTATTGAAAATTTTTCTTTTCACTGAATGAACAAAAGGTGTTTTCCATTTTGCCAATGAGCTTAGGTACAATGATCCTAAGGAATTCTTTGCCTTTTCCTCCACTGCTGATGTGCACATTTTATCCGAGATTTTGTTATTATTTTGTGATGAAATCATTCTGTTTTTCTTCCTTTTCTGCAACTATGTTCGTTTTTTTTTTTTTGTTTAAATGCAACAAACGCAGGCGTCCCAAAGATTTACGGCTTGAACATTTAAAAGAGGAGGGTGAATCAGTTACCAACACAAAGAAAATGATTTTCAAGTTAAGCTTTGGAAAAACTGTTTAAATGTAAATATTCTTTGCAACTTGTAGCTGCTGTCTTTGAAATTTGATCAATGTAAAACTATGAGAAAATAAACTAATTCAGTTTCTTAAAGATATTATTTGAATTTGGATTCTAGAGTAAATATATTCAAAAGTAATGACTTGTGGTAATGAGCGTACTGAAGGCCTCTCATTTCTTAGTTGCAAAAAAGGTACTACATACTTGCATTGTGATATCCAAGACAGCATTAGATACTAACACCGCTTGTTTCTTCGGCCTTTTCGCTACATAATCAGCGGAGTACTGCGAAGAAACATTTTTGGTTTTGATAATTTTCGCAAGATGCTAAGTTTTCATTTACTAAAAAATAATGTGCCTCACTTTTGGCTCTCTAAAACCCTAGCGAAATGAGATATATTTCACATTAAATTACAAAATCTCCACGTACGCATTTACTAACAAAATAGATTCTCAACATTTACAAAATGCTAAGATCAAACTAAGGTATTTGATTTCATTTTATGAGGACCTTTTTGACATCCCCTCGGCCCTTCCTAGGTACGCTACTGAACCAAATATGAGTTCCGATGTGATATTTTGTTAAAAAAAATTAATTTTTATTCGTTTGTTTGTTGTTCAGGCTTATTTTTTTTTAAATTTTAGCATTCTGAACCCATTTGCTCAGAAATTGTATTCCACATTTTGCTTTTGCATATTTGTGTGGCATATGATAATTAATTTCTCTTTATTTTTCCGTAAAAAAAATCAGTAAGCTGAGAACTAACCATTTTGAATACGAATAAAATGTTACAGGTGAACTATTCACACTAAAATCATGATATCTTTTTACGCTTTTGAGCAAAATTTTGACTTTTCTGAGGTGAATTTTAAGTTTAGGAATTTGTAGTAGCCCCAGGGCTACTATTCAACATTCCATAGAAATTGAGATCGTTCTATGAGGGATGGTGGTATTATGTGTTGCCGCTTCATAGTTTCGAGCCTTATTTTTTTTTTTTTTTTATAACGATAGACATTCACGGGTACAACTTTATCTGATTCCAGATTCGCCAAGGTATTTTCCTAAAAACAACCATGCAATAACATAGGAATTTTCAGACGAATTACAAACTACGGAAATGTTACTGAATTCGCAGAATTTCATTTTAAAGAATACATTTTTTTTCGCTATAAAGAATTAGCAAAATTCACAAGCCATTTTTAATTTAAAAGTGGCTGGTTTTGATTGCAATTGGATACTTTTATGGGTTTAATTTTTGTTAAACTTATAAATTCAACTTTTACTTTCAGAATTTTTGCCTACATAAAAAGTACTGCAGCTGCAGTGCCATTGGACAAGCAGATTCATCTGAAAGGATGGAATCATGAGCCACCAAGCTGCAATTCAATAAAACTTAAACGAAAAATGCTCATGCAGTGCTCATTTTGTGAAATTGTCATTGAAATAACATTTTTTTGTATTTTTTTAATGATACATATTATATTTATTTTAGGAAGTACTGAAATAAAATTCATTTCGATTAATAACAAGAAATAATAACATTTAAATGCACTTGCGTAAAACATGTGGGTAGTTAAATTAATAAGCCATCTAAATATTCAAAAAAATCAGTCCAGAAGCGTTCGAGTTATGGAAAAATTGTTCAAATTCAAAAAGTCCAATGTGCCCTAAGCTAAATTTGGGCTGAGGTTCACTTTAACGACAATTGCCAGTTCTTTTAAGAGGAAGTTGCGTCGTAGACGTAAAAAATAAAAAAAACTAAACATCTGTAAAAAGGATGCACGGATTTGGTTTCGGAGATATAAAAATGAAACTTGTGGATGTAGCTTTTTCATAAATCGGTGTAAGATGGGGCTCCCTGCAATGATATTGATAGCACAGACTGAAAAAATTCAGAAATCGCAATATATATATACTTTTCCAAAGCTTTTTGGGGCGCTGAATTTGAATCGGTGGACAGATTTTTTTTAGTATCAAAAATTTCAAAATCATGGTATTTTGATATATTCCACGAATGGAGGTATTAGTCGAATTACTTAATTCCAGCATACAATTTTTGAGAGATGGAATAAAAACCAATGAAGACAAATCCAAATTAGTTTTGAAGACGAAGGGCAGTTATTTCGGTTCCCATTAATGGTTCCTTAAAAAAGACGTATCATAATAGCGACAGTGACTAAAAAGATTTAATATCAATATGTAAAATTGTATTGAAAATTTATTTAGTTGTCGAAAGAATATTTTAAATATACATAATTTATGTATAATATAATTTATGTTTGTAGCTCGTCGAAACTTTACCTTAAGATACATTTTTTCAGCTCATTTTTAGTATCAATAACGAAAATGAAAATGAGTGTCTCGAAATTCTTAAGGCTCTTAATTGAAATCTGGTTGAATCCACTGGTACCTATAATGTAGGTGTTATGTGTTTGTTAAGCTCAAAAAAATTTTGAGCGAAAATTCATTGCTTAAAAAGATTCTCTACGAGAAAGTGTGATGCCCAAAACTTTTTGAGTGAAGATGTCTTGAAGAAATCGATGTTCGTCAATTTAAAATATTCATGCCAATTGCAAACTATAACCAGGTACAGAATAAATTCAAAGTGACATTAAAGCAGCTCTGATAGAAAATAACGTGAAGAAAATTAGCTACAGACAATGAACCAACACTAACAGGTATTCCGAAACGTAGCCCAAAAAGGCCTTATGTCAATGTTTTTATAAATAATATCTCTTTTGTCTCATATTTAAAAACTGAATATGCCAATGCAAGAAGACGTTAGAGAAAGGATGGAAAACAGCAGTGACGATCCAAAACACAAAGATTTTTCATTCTTTCATTCGAACTAAAAAAAAGACAAATTTGGGTGTGGAATACTTTCAGCGTCAGATCCATTTTTTTTTTAAATAAATGACAAGTTTAATTACAGTTGTGCAAAGTACTTACTATTAAACGCTGAATTCAGGCAATTTTAATATTTATACTAAAAAATTGCACACTTCGAAGGATATTTCTGATTTTTTTCGAACTTTTTCATGCCGAAGTATAGTGATTTTTAGTAAATATATAAGTTATATAAGCAAATATTAGTACAGTTGAAATAAAAAAAAAAGGTAATATATTCGACATACAACATACACAAATTTCATGTAATTCGGTCAAACAGTTTTCGAGAGATAAAAAAAACGAAAAAAATAACATGTCGAAATTGCTTATGACATAAAGTCGACAAATAAAAATTTTTCGATTCAAAATTTTGCGAAGTGATTTCGCTAGTAAATTGCTACCAATATTTCATATTTTCAGAAAAAAATTATAATAAATACAGTCGAAAAATAGTGACACACTTCACAAATTCTACACCATATGTAAACATAGTGTTGTTTTTTGCTCTTTAAGTTAGAATATATCAAAAATCTGACGTGCTAGAGCAATTCTGACCACGGATTCAGAATACATAAAAATATTTTTGTGAGCTTGTGTTATTATTCGAAGCTTTTTAAATACGCAAATAGTTAATTTATATAATATCTTATCTGAAGAAGTTTAAAAAAGTATATACATATATTTAAATCGAATACATCCATATTCAATATCATTTTAAATGAGCGCATATTAGATTTTAGCAGTGTGTAAATCACTGATCACAAATCATTTGATATCACTATTTCTTCGCCTCAATACCAAGACAATGCTGACCTAAGAGTGCCTACGATTTTCCATCTATCGTTTATTGGGTGGACTATATAATACAGAGCGAGTATATAATTTTTGTTGCTGCTGGTTAATGAAACTCCCTTTGTCACGAAACCTCGTAAAAACAACAAAAGGCCGTACATGCGTTTGCACCAACAACAAACCAACGTTCAGCTCCTACTGACTGGCACCGGCAGTGTTTAATGGATTTTTCGTTTTCAAGCCAATGCCATCGTTGTCGAGTTTGCTGATGTGAAATCCATTGATGCCACACGGGAGGCAGTTTGCTTTAAGTGCTCACTATATACAACAGACATTTTTGCGTGCTGCTTTTTGTTGGTTTAAGTTAAATTAAATTGAGCTACCATTAAAAATTTATATTTAAGCGATTCAAATATCACAGGGTGGCTGAGAAAATAAAGCTGATCATTAATGTACATAAGTATATATATACTTTTCAAAATTCTGTCACGCCCTCTTCTAAGCCTTATAAGAGGCATGGAGAAAGTGAATATATTTTGTGTGTAGGGTATAGTTATAAGCTAGTTTACCTATTATGAAAATAAAGATATTGGTGCATACATAATTTCTTCAAGGAGGTATATTGAGAAATATTAAGAAAAATCAACATCTTGAAGAAGCAATTGAATTACACTGTTCCAGAAAAATAAATGTACATCGTTCGAAGCTCCCTTCTTTGTACGATTTTGGGAAATTGACTGAAGATGAGCCCCGTTCTTAAAATTTAAAGAAACCAAGCTTCAGATATGTAAATATGACTGCCTTCTTCAGATAAAAAATTTGAAAATCACCAATTTGCCGTAGGCAATCTATCAAAATATTGGAAGTAATTAATTCTTCAAATTTATTTTTATGTTTTTCGGCTTAAGGGATGCTTTTCCAGTAAATCATTTAAAAGTCAGACGTGATGGTCAACGATTTCAGCGATAAATTTTTATTCATATTTATTTTCTGAGCTTTCTGTTCAGTACAGTGTGTTTTACGAGTCTTGAGGCTTTGAAATTCTTATTAATCAGGAATATACTCTTTACGACGAAAATAAAATAAATGAATTTTTGAATCAGAAAATCTTTAATTTATCTCAAAAACCGGTTCTCATTCATAAAATTGTGGTAATTTTCGGAATCTGTGGCTCAAAGTCGCTCAAGAAAGTAAACTCTAATCTATAGTTTGTTTTTGTAGTGCGAAATCTCCAGGAATTCAGTTCAAAGCTCAAGGTGGTGGCAGAAATATACGGATTAGTGATAGCATTTGCATTTTGTGAAAATGTACTGAACCGAGACTTGATACTTATGGTAGCTTAAACAAATAGCTTAAATGTACTGGAAATGTACCGCTAGTGTACAGAAAATGCGTCGAATTTACCAAATGTCTCAACATGTTGCTAAAGTACAATGCCATCACTGTTATATACTAAAAGCATGGTATACTTTGACCTCCTATGTTTTTTTTTTGCATATCAAGCTGCATTCGAAGACTATCATTATGAAAACTTAAGCTTTGATGCCACTTAAATAGTTCATCTCTCATATGGTGTGAATCATCACAAAGCCTTAATTCAAGCACGCGAGAAGGATCGCAACTCAGTATTTTGAGAAAAATGGGATTAGAAGAATTTGAATAGCCATTTGTGGACCACAATAAATGAATGAATTTTATTTAACTGTAGCTCTCGTATAATATCCTTTTAAGAATGCTTTCAGAAGGAGTGAAAAGAAATATCCAAGGAGACGTTGGAAAGTTCTGTATGTAATATTCCAAAAAGATCGGCAGAGATAAGTAAATATGAGTGAGACCCAACTAAATATTAATTGCATTTGAAATTTATATGTACATAAAATTTAAGTTTTGCACTTTATTTTTAACGTTGGAATACTAATTTTGTAGTCGAATAAAAACTATAAGCAAAAAATTTATATTGTATGTATTGAACTTTTTCTTTGAGTTTGCATTTTATTTCATCGTATAGTGTAAATAAGAAAAACAATGCATTCAATTTCAACGAATTACTAATAGAAGCAGTACGTACTCACAAAAAAAAAATGATTTCACTTTATCTCAGAACTTAATTTAATTTTGACAATAAAATATCTTTTGGAACACTATTTCATAAACCATATTTACTCATGCGGCTTCTGGAAAACACATTTGTTTTATCTTAGAAGAAGACTACAGTTCGGTAAAGACACAAATGGAATGTTCAGTTTTTACTGACCATTTCCCAATATTGGTACGTTATCAATAAAATACTTTGAACACTGCCTTGGGGTGGAACTTTTATAAGGTTTTAGTTAGCCTTATTGTGTTGGTGGAGTATGGTGCGCTTTTATATATACGATACATATGTACACAATCCAAATATAAATACAAAACAATTTATAGGTAGATGCAAGAAAATCCAATAGCAGCAATAGTGAACGCCAACAGCAGGTGAATTTTTTGGTCTATGCTCAGTGCCAAAGCCTTAATTGATAAGAACGGATGAAGTTTTTATACCTACCAATAGATGTGTACTCAAAACTAAGTACATATTCCAAAGCTAATGAATTAAGAAAAGATATGCCTTGCATAACTACAATATAAATAAGAGGATATGATATGTAAACTAAAAAAAATTTGAGAATGGAAACAATAAGCTAAGGAATAGAGAAAGTAAATTATTGTCTTAACCCTGCATTACTGACGCAATTTGAGTAACGACATTACTGGCGTGGGTGTAATTAACCCAAAGTGTCAAAAAAAATTATAAAATACCATATATTTTAAGAGCTCTTAAAAAATCTGATCAGCATTTGATCTGAATGTTTTGGCATTGCATGCGAACTCTGTTTGAGCTCTTTATCAAGGTCCTCTTCGTAGGACTCCAAAGAATGTCATTTATGATCCTTACATTAGAATTCTGGGAGGTGAAAAAGACTCATGAGCATCGTTTATGAGTATTTTGTGAACTCTTAACTCTTAAACTCTTCGTGGTACCACAAGAACCCAGCCACTAAAAAATTTTTAGCTTATATAACGTACGACTTCAAGCACAAAAGATCAGTTCGGTTGGGTGATGACACTTCGCCAATAGGCATTTTTGTGAAATAACGCATTTTGAACACATGAGTTTATCGGTAAACTTTTTGATTTTGAACCCGAAAAAATAATATTCGTAATAGCTATTGTGTAAGATAAAATAAAATATTTATTTTAAGTAAAAGTTTTTGAAAAATCCAACTGGTCGCTGTAGGGAATAACAGGATTTCTAAATCTTTTAACCTAGTGCATTGTTTTTAAATTATTTTTACCTATTATTACTTAGTAAGTACGTCTTCTTTAGTCTTTTATTTCACAAATCTCTTCCAACGTGCAAGATCAGTAGTGATTGCCTTCAAGTCTCTCTATCATTTTCACGACTCACGTCGGGAAAGCTTCCACTTACGTCTTTTGACTCAAATGGAAATCGGATCTTGATAACTTCAAAAGGAAAGTCTCCCGTCATGGCTTTTTTATCTCCGTCAGTAGAGATGAGCGCGATACCAGGCGTTGTCGTCTTTCTGCAGAGAGAGGTATACAGGGAGCACCTAAGATTGGACGCAAATGTTTAATGGTCTCCGAAAAATGTTCTTTCCAACGGATAAGCTAGGCATTTGTAGTCGTTAATGGGTTCCTGTTTTGCTGTTGTACTGTTCGAATTTTCTTGAATTTGTTGCCTGCTATCTTGTGTGTTATTTCGTAAGCCGTATGAAGTCTCTGATCTCGATTGTCTTTTTGTATGAGAGGCTTCTACTTCCTTATTTATTGCATTGTATATCTGTGTGACGTCTTGCCTCTGTTCACTTGCTTGGTGGAATAACTCATCCATGGTTTTCTGTTCCGTGGGGTAAAACCAAGTATGGACTCACTAGCTGTTATAAATGACTACGTGATCTTTTGCCATTTAAATTCGATTGAGCTCCGATAGTTAGTGTCGCTGAGCCTTTTCACTTTGTAAATGAATTTTTCCCGAAGACAGGTTTCCTTGAGTTCATATATGACGAACTTCCTGGATGTTTCGGAGGTCTGTTTATTGTATACTTTTTTGAAACGAACAGAAGCCACTAGGAAGTGGAGATCGATGTTTTGTGTCATTTTCCTGAATGCCTTCAATAAATAACACAAAATAAAATTAAATAAATTTTCTCTTGCAAAATTGATTTTGAAGTTGGGATACTGGTGATTTCAGCAGTGACCAGACAATTAATTTGTATCTAGAGGGGCTTTTCAGGGTTAATGAAAACTCTTCAAAAAGAGTCAGAAACTTTTTTTTCATTATTTTTATTTATATAGTATATTAACTATAAAATTCTTCATTTATTTGAGCTGAAATCTGTGAATTGCTTATGCAACAAAGTTCATAGCTTTGATGCGCGATTTTGTTAGGAAAATGTTTTAATAGTGGCAGCATTCACTACCAACACTGGTAACAACAGCAACAACAATGGTATCTAATTATTTCAGCTTAAGGAGCAACAATTAATCGCTTTGTTTCGTTTGATTTTTTGCTGACTTTTCAGGATCCTTGGCCCGCGGGAATGAACTTTTCACGTTCAGAAAGTATCTGCATAACAACTTTGAGGCAAAAAATTGCAAATGTAGTGGTAAGAAGATGCACGAACAGGCACCACAGGCAGGTTGTAATAGAATGCAAAGAGGAAGCGATTTTCAATCGGAGCTACTAAAATTATTTCGCCAAATAAATGCAAACAAGTGCGCCAACAGTAGAAGCGCAGCGCTCTAATTAGAGAAAACAAAAACAGATTTTTATGCCCTATCATGTTACACAACGTTTTTCGTGGCGGTTGCAACGCACATTGGAAGTAGGTAGGTTCGCTGGAAGCTCTATTTTTTTCTAAAGTTGCACAGTGTAAAATTTTGTCAATCTATCTCCACAAAAACCAAGAAAAAAAATTTATTTCACTTATGATAAATTTATGTACGGACGGCTTAAAAGTTCTGAATCAATCAAAGATTTTTGTAAGCTCATGGCAATATCTATAATTTCTTTATCTCCGCGTCGAGCATAGAGTCTCCACAAAACTCTTTTAACGTGCGAAGTCTTGTCACGAGTACCTTCAAGTCTCATTTCCTGATAAGGGTATTTCCTGCTTCAGCGAACGTTGCCACCATGATTTACGACGGCCGTAAAGTTATCCACTTCTTCTATGCCGGATTCGCCAATCAGGAATCTATGGCAGCCGCTGATTGGGACATGCTGTTTTGTTTTTTTAGTAGTGTTAATTTCCAGACTTACTTCCATGTGGCAAGAAGGTATACATATGACTCCACGCAAGTCATACATTTGACATATTCGGCACAAGTAAGTTAGGGTTTTTTGATGCTCGTTAAATGATCATTGGCACACAACTGAGACGGACTCAAAAAGGTCAGAAGGTTTCCCCTTATGTTATATTATATATTTGAAACCTTCGTATTGAGCCATGATGAGGTTAATAATCTTGGGTGCTGCACATCGTCTGTTTAATGCATCCCAGATGCCATTTCGGACAATGCTATCAAAAGCGGTTCTGTAAACGAAGTTGCTAATCATTTACCTGCTCCACGATATTGCGGTGTTTATTATTCTATTATTTTACTGACTCAGATTGATTTCTGTCTGAATTTTTTGACTGTCACTTTGCGTTTGATATCATAGTAGCAGGAGACCGATCCCAGTTCAGTTTTGCGTTTTGAGGTTGAAAAGTCGAAAAAATAGGCAATATATTGAAAAAAGATGAATAAGGGCTTAACATGTCGAAAAATTATGGAAATATTTAAATTGTTGAAAGAGGTTTTTATCAACCATGGTAAATACTGAAAAACATGAAGAGAGATTAAAAAGTATGGAAAATGTTAAAATGGAAAAAAAAGGGAAAAGATTGTAAAAAGAGGAAAAAACTTTGAAACATGTGAAAAAGCTGAAAGAGTCGAAAAACATGGAAAATTTTAAAATACCTGAAAGAGGTTGAAAAATGTTGAAATAGTTGAAAGTATTATACAAAATAGATAAAATAGTATTTCACCTAATTACGTTTTGCGGTGCGTGCGATTTTTTGGATTTATTGCTGTAAGGATATTTTGCACTCCACAAGTGACTACTCATCGAGGCTTTCCACTCTGCCTTGAGTTTATGTAGCTCGAAATTTTTGATTGTTGCGCGGTCTGTTAAATGTATATTATCTTGAAGCGAAGAAATGCTATAAGGATTGGTGCTGAAGTTGACACTTTTCCCGACACTCACGTCAAGAAGGTAATTTTACCATATATTCTTAATACAGATATGGTCTATTTTGTTTTCTGTACATTTAACAAATGAAACCCACGAATTGTTATCACTAACTTAGTGCTCAAATAATGTCCCTCTAAGCATAAGATTTGTGTCACTTCTGAACTGGGCTAAAAAATCACCATTACATTTCTGGTGCCGACGCCATGTCGGTTCACAACGTGTTTGAGGTTATTGTTGTCGCTTCCGTCTTTGACGTTGAAGTCGGCCTTAACCATAGGTATATCTTTCTTGTGTGATAAGTATACCGTAGACATTAGTTGGACAGAAAGCGGCTTCAGTTGGAGCAAACATATATCTGAACTACTGTCATGTTCGAAGCTTTCCACATTATTCTTTCATTGACAGGTTGCCAGTTTATTCATGATTTTGTGACACGACCATCGCGGTGTAGGGCACATGGCAATACTTATTATAAAATTTAATGAATGCGACACAGTTAATTGAAGAAAAATATAATAAAAACTAAAATGATTGCAAAAGATTTTCGAATTGACCAGGAATTCACTCACAGAAATTACTCTCTTGATCAAGTTTTTGCGGAGTATGAGCCAATAAAAACAAAGTTCTTTTGAAATTTTTGAGAAAATCAGCAGAACAACATGACGCGCTAGAAGATTCACTAATATCTTGTGGTAAACATTTTTTCAATAACTCTCCATGATAAGTAATTTTTGAGCTCAGATTCGTGTTCGGTGCGCTAATAGCTATCGGTATCACTATGTCAAGTTCATTAAAGAAACTCTATGTAGGTTTGTGCTATTTCAGTTTCCAATGATGACTTTGCAAATTGATATGTAGATTTGTCTTAATTGTTTACATAAAAGTTATATACAAAGAATCGACTTGCGCCATTTTTGAAGGTAAACTTTACAACACATATATGAACATATGTACAAAATATCAGTGCATTATGCGAGGGCAGAGAAAACATTTTTTTTTGGAGATAAAATTAGGAAACAATGCACTGTGCATTGTCATAAAAGAACGAACAACGTTAGTAAAACTGTGCAACCACCATGAAAAACACAAAAGCGTTTGTTAAAGTTGGAACTGCATCTGATGCAGACAACTTGTGGGGATGTTAAAACGTCCAATGCACCAAAAGAGTGAGGTGGTGCATACTGTATAGCTTACTTTAATATGTTAAAAAGTTTATAATTACACTGCTTTGCAATAAAAAAAAAGCTTTTCAGTCGGTTTTGAAAAATGTAGAGTTTTTTTAGTTTCATCGTAAAAATTTTTATTATTGTCAGTTCACTTAAAAATCGATTTTTTCGTAGCGTATGCTAAAACATATAAGTTTTTAACGAAATCAATATTAACTCAAAAACAAATTTAAAAAAAAAATCTTTTCTGTAGCTACATATTTTTTTGTGACCTGGAGACAGCCAAACAACTTTTAAAAATTGGTTTTATTTATTAAACCTAAACGGCTACACAGAGCCACTAAACACATTGTTGACATAAGAAACATATATAAGACCTAAAAAGCTACAAAAAATCAAGACTAAGTGCTTCTGCTTTTTCTTTATATATATAATACTAACCCATTCCGGACTGCTCACAGAAGGGCACTCACGATTTTGATAAAACTTCGTGGAGAGCTTAAATTAAGCCACAAAAGTTGTCAGGTAGGATTATTAGATTGTACCTTGTGAATTACCTGAGATATGGTATGGGTATCTAAATACCCAAAAGGTTTGAAAAATGCTTGTTTTTGGGGAAAATTAAAAATATTATTTCTTTATTTTGAGTTCAATTTTTGATATTTATTATATTGGGATTTAGATATTCTAATTTTATTGCGACAAACAACATTATGGTAGTCCTCTTAGAAAGTGACATGCAAAAATCGAATTTGAAGATCACGTGTTGCTTTGCACATTTTTGCCAAAAGCAATGTCATTTTCATGCTGCATCAATTACATTGACGAAAAGTGACCAAAACCATTTTTCTCCAGCCTGAAAATATCGTGTTTGATCCGTACCATCTGGATTGTAGGTTATGTGTGTTGGCATTCTCTTGAAAATATTCGGTTTAAAATCAGCCAGCAATTTCGCGAGGCATGATTTATTATTTGTACATTGTTATCCAAGTCTTCTTTGTCTGGTGGAATAATAATGAAGTCGACGCTAACTGCATTTCGACCATTATCCTCTCCATCAGATCCATCATCATCAATCCAATCTTCGTCTTTTTGGCGCCAACTCGTAATCAAAAGCAAGAAATATTATTTATATAATAAACTGCAAACAATGCCATCTAAGGTTTTTGTCATTCCATGTTCAAATAATTTTTGTATGTAAATAACACTTGTAAAAATACTTATATGTATTTAGAACTCGTTTCTGCTTGTTGGGTATTTCAATATCTAAAGATGTAAACTCAGGTGTTTGGTAAATGTGGTTTGTAAAATCTCGACCACTATTATGATTATCTGATTTTCCGATATTTGGTCATTTTCAAAGCCTGAAAACGAAATTTAATCCTCAAAATTTTTTCGTAAGCCCAAGGACTAGATCGTTCATCTATTTTTATTCTTCGCAATGAACAAAAAATTACCAGATATCTCATTCCTGGGCTTCACTAGAGCTTTTCAAAAATATCTCTGCTCATGGGTATTTAAATACCTAAAAGTCCAGAATGGGTTAAGATCAAATGGCGCCTCATAAGCAATCTTGACTATTCAACAAGAGGTAATCTACAAGATGGGTGCTATCTCCCTTCTTATGGATACTTATGGTTGATCCAATACTCCATATTCTAAAAAAAACAAAGCTTTAAAGCAACAAGTAAAAATCTAAATATAATGAGTGATCTACTCAAAAGAGCTCTCTCAATCAGAATCTTAAAATAAAATACAAAATTCCCGTTTCGAACAAAGCAAGATTATTAAGAATAATTTTGCATTAAAAATTATACTGGAAAACAAATTTAGAAGAACGTATTATAAAAAGTCCACAATGCATATTACGCATGCAAAAAATTGTTTGAAGCCAAAAGGGCACCAGCTCCCAAGGTAAGACATATAAAATAAAGCTAGAAAATCTTAAATGTCTTAAGGAAACTTCGAATCATGGTTGCCGCTTGTAGCTTACTCTCAGATTTATTGAGTTAATTTTTTTTTATGTCACTCACAATCAGCCCCATTACGATTTGGGCACACTGACGCCGTGAAAAATGGAACACTTCCTCTCGGACTATTGCACTCCGTGATAAGAGAATAATCAATCAGACAGAGAATGAAAAATTACACCAAGTGGTTGAAAGTTCTAAGAAAAACAAATAAAGTCTTAGAACGATTGAAAAATTAAACTTTTTTAACTGCATTTAATCTAACGTGACCATATGATCCGCGTTAAGCGGAGGAAACCCGCGTTTTTTGTTTTCTGCTTCGCGTGGTCCGCGTTTTCATTGAAAATAAAACATCTTATTTTGCTAGGGTTTTCGTTGAAAGTGGGGACCTTTTTTTTAAATAAATATATATATTATTTCAAATCTAGGGATGCTCTGCCAATCCAAATTTTAACACCGTTTTAAAAATCGAATGTAACTATCTCTGAATCGGAACTTGGAACAATCGCATATTATTTTTTTTTTAATTTTCTTGTAATAATATATTTTTTTTCTTTACCACCAAGATATCGATGTGTAATTAAATTATTGGTCTCACTTTTTATGAATTTGACTTCTGACGCACTCATTTACATGACTAATTGCTAGAATAACTAATATATAAAAATTTTAATGTACTTCAAACACGAATTAAAACTTCAACTGGTGGCTTAAATGCATCTTCTTTAATATCAACCAATGCTGGCTTTTAAAAAAATCAAGAACATTCTTGTGCGGTTCAGAAACTTGACCTTCGAAAAAGTTTGATCAAAAAAGTTTCTTGCTCCGCATTTATGTGAAAAATATCTGGTCACGATAATTTAATCTTATATAATAAGCTCTACTTTACACAAGGAAGCTCCTTAAATCATTTTCATACCTCGAAAGCTAATTAAATATGAAAATTACTTTATTTTTGACTTATTCACTTACATTTTGAGCATTCCTTCACCACTACCGAAACCCACTAACACGACTCTTTGACAGCAATGTGTACCCACGCTGTTAAAGCACTTTGTCCACTGCAACTTTGTGCTGCTGCAACATCCCCAAATGATTGCGCTAGATTTACTCTAATGATAACAATTTATCTTTTAACTGATGCTAATGAATATCCGCATGAAGTGGCAAAGCGATGTTGGCTGCAACTTGAAGTGGCAATCAGATTCTGCAACATATAATTAAATCGCGCAACTACACTGCACTTGCATTGTGGCATAGTTCTTCTGAATGATGCCGCAACTTGAGTTTATGCATAGGGGTTTTTAGTGAATTAAAAACGTAGCTATGTAGTCTGCATTTTTATAGATAAATACATATTTATTTTGAGTATGATCACAGATACTTGATTTTTAAATTATGAAATATTTTTAGGCAATTGAATTAATGGTTCATCTCCTCAATCTTATAAAGCGTTGTGTTTACTTCGGATGATTTTTGAGCAAATTGTTTTTTCCAGTGTACATTTTTTTAACACCGCGATTCGTAAGATGTGTCAACGCCAAAAATGCTCAGTAAGGCTTGTCATTTTACCATGAACAAACTGACAAACAAAAACGCTTGCAAATTATTGAAGTTTACTATCAAATTCGAGCTTTGTGAGAAATGTGTTATATTGAAAAATTTTTTTCAGCGATGAAGCTAATTTTTGGCTCAATGGGTATGTCAACAAAGAGAGTTGCCGAATTTGGTCTGAAGAGCAGCCAGAGGAAATTCAAGAGCTGTCAATGCATCCTGAAAAATGCAATGTTTGATGCGGTTTGTGGGCCGGCGGTACCATTGGACCGTACTTTTTCAAAAATAATAAAAATCGCAACGTTACAGTCAATGGAGCAAGGTACCGTGCGATGATTACCGACTTTCTTTGACAAAATTTGACTTGGCTGATAAGTGGTTTCAACAAGACGGTGTCACATGCCACACGGCACGCTATACCATGGACCTATTGAGATGCGAGTTTGGTGAGCAATTAATATCACATTTTGGAGCAGTAAATTAGCCGTCAAGATCATGGAACTTGACCCCACTAGACTATTTTTTTTGCGGCTACGTGAAGTCTCTCGTAAACAGGGACAAACCAACTACAATTGTAGCCCTGGCAGACAACATTACAGGTGCCATTGGCCAGATACCGGCCGAATTGCTGGAAAAAGTATGCCAAAATTGGAGCTTATGGATAAACCACCTTGGGCAACATTTACATAAAATAATCTTTAGAAAATAACTGGAAGGAATTGATGCATTGCTTCAAATAAAAATTTCGTTCACCTTTACAAAAGAACCACCCGTTATATGATATTTATTCGGAAAGTTATAGCCATTTTAAGTTGGTATGATTTTGAAAATATGATCACGAGGGTCTCAGTGAATTAAAGGTTCTCTTCGCTGCAGCGATGATTTCTATAAGCTCGACATGTTCAATTCAATGAGGTAAAATTTATTTTTAGCTTTTAAACTTCATCCATCCATCTTCATCTTTCGTATCTTTTTTACTATGCAGCGGTGTCCCGTTTAGAATTTGAACTACTGTTTTTTTTTTGAGCGTGGCAACTCCAATGTCATTTGCATCATGACAGAAAGTGAGCTTTATATCATCGGTTAAGCAAAAAGGGTCGATATTTTATGTTTTCGGTTCTCTAATAGGGCTGTGGAATGCTTTGCAAGAAGATGAGTATTTTAACCGAAATATAATCTTTTCTGACGATGCTCATTTCCACCTCAGTGGTTACACAAATAAGCGAAATTACCGCATTTTGGGCAAAGAATATCCACATGTGATTGTTGGGTATCAATGCACCCTCAACGAGTAACTGCTTGGTGTGATTTCTGGATCGGCGGTATCATTGGGCCATTTTTCTTTGAAGATGAGGATGGAAGATGTGTTGCAGTGAATGGTAAGCACTACCGCGCAATGATAAGTCATTAATTGTGGTCTATTTTCGAAGATATGGACAAGGTTTGGTCTCAGTAGGATGACACACCTATTTAAGTAGTAGCCGTTTTGGTGATGTGCAGTGGTCAACGCGCAGCTGCAATATGACTCCGTTGCACTGAGGCTCTTAAGAACGAAATAGGTGAAAATGTTCTGAAAAATTGAGATCATCGTAAACCATTTGAATGAAATAGTGTTCCATAATTAAACAGAGGGATTGCTCTTTCGAACAACAAAATTCCTATTGTAAATTGTACACCCTATACATCCTTCACGCAAAGTGGACCAAATATATTATGTTAGATATTAATCTGAGACTCTAGACCTGTTCCATTTTACTTATTGCGACAGCAAGTAAATGCATATAAAGCAATGCTATTATTATTCATTTCTATTACTTAATTGCTTCACTAATGCAACGCGGTCGCACTCGTCGTCTTTCCACAGATATACACCCGCACATTCGCCGTGTGAACGATTGCTGCCGTGGAATCTGTGACAGCACGAATGCACCACGCCAGACTCCATTCAAGAACTATCGTATCGTGCTTTTTCTGGGGGCAAGCTTGTCGTCTCGTACTCGTTCTCGTGCGATAGTTTTTTCATCTGTGTCGTTATCGTCTCATTATCGCCGTTACTTCTCGGCTATTCTCGCTTAGATTTATATATCTAATACTAGCTGGACTGGTGGCTCTACCCGCGCACTGCCCATTGTTCCATTCACTTACATTTTTCCCAGTTCTTACTGCAGACAATTAGGTCCATGTACCCACTTTCACAAATTGGTATAAGTATCAAAAATAGCAATTCTTTACAGAAACGAAAAGACCTTAAAGACGATGTACCACGGAATCGGCGGTAAAATAATAGGCGATTTTGCAACTATAAAGTAGAAAATCGGTATTTATTCATTTTTTTTCGGTCAATTTGAAATTTTTTTTTATGAGAAAAAAGGTAGACGAAGAAAAACTTTTTATTGATTTGAATTCCTTGATCGTTAATAGCCCGAAAACCACCCCCACTTTGTTAGAAAATTTAATAACCTCTTAAGCTTGCACAGATTTTAAAACCAATATTTTTTGAAACTTTAAACAGAGCCAAATGTTAACGAAAATCCTTTTCAGGGAGTTTGTCAAGACATATAAGACTCTTGTAATCTGTTGACACATCGTGAAAAAAAAAACCAAAAGTCTTTTTTTTCGTTCTCGTTCTCGGTCCCGATAACGATAACGACAACGATATTTATCGGTTCTTGGTGAATCACTATTCCGCCGTATCATGGACTCTATTCTGTTCACACAACAATCGTGTGATAGAATTGCTAGGTTTTCTTTATTATAGTACTTTGCGGAGTCCGGCGTTTGAGCCGAAAAAAAGATTGCCATATTTTAAACTGCTTCTGATCCTCACCATGTTGACATTTGTGAAGTTCATGATTGCTGCAAGGTGGTGAGCTTTTCAGTTACCAAGAAGCTATAGCTATAAATGGTAATTTTTTGCCTCAGATAGTGGATAAAATCAACTTGGCTTTTTTTTGCTGATTTCCAGTCCCACTGGTGGACCTCTTTGTGACAGTCTATTCTCTGTAACGTAACTCCGAGCAGTTAGGTGAAATATGTTGTGTGTTATAGCTTCAATTTTTAAAATTGTTTGGGCAACTTCAATATGACGACAGTTTGTCTTCAATGCAATCCATTGATTCCGAACTAGGCTGTCTAGTTCGTTACTCGAGTATAGATACACACGCCTGGACTCACGTTTATCGGGTGGCCCAGCATAGATTGATACACAATCAAACACGATATACCAAGACGTTATGAAACCAAATTGCACACATGTTCTCATAAGAAATGTTCCGACTAAAAGCACAAAAAATGGGCACATCTTAACGAGAGAGCATGTCAGCTTCCATGCAAGCCTAATCTTCAAAATGCTATGCCGAAAACTTGCGGAATTTAACAACTCATTTTTCAGGTAAACCGCTTTTCCTTCTGAAAAATATATTTTGTTGTTACATCTGACAACTCTAATTTAAATAAAGGAACAAACGTAACATTTTTACTTTGAATAAATAAAAACAACAGATATCATATTCTCGGCGCTCGCACTTTTTCGGAACGTTTTAAAGCTATCACTTTTAGGGGACTAGCAACGCCTCTTAAAAATATATATATGTTATAAATTGCAAATGATGCACACTTTCTGATGGTATTAATTTGCCTCAGTAGATCCTGAGATAACCACTAACGTATGCGAAAAATTTCGAAGCAGGCCTGGGTTTGTGGGTTTGTGCCACTCAATTTCATTAAACTCACTTGCTTTTTTTTCCAGAACCATGACAATCCGCAGATAGAAAGGCGCGCGTGTTTTTGTATATTTCCAATCCTTCCAAACTCCTTACCATACATATGTTACTAACAGAAGGACAAACTAAGTATCTACAGCCTACCTGTTGGGTATAATTTTTGTTGTCAAACTTAGCACATGTCATATTAATAGTTCCTGTGAAATTAGTTATTTTAGGCACATTCTTCTTCTGGTAATAAAGATAATAATCGAATGACGATATCAAAGGTAAGCACTCAAAGTAAAAATTAATTAATTAAGTTTATTGTCAACCGAAATGGTAAATCTCTATCCAAGGTATCTTAGTACTTCTTAACATGGAGCTTAATAAAGACTTACTATTCTATCGTGCTTTGCTAAGATATTTGGGAATATTAAACGTTTCATACAATGAAAGTGAAAACCTCATATATATATCGCGACTTGACAAAGTTCTTGCAAAGTGCATACTATGCTCATTACAATTTACAATGATTGCCATCCTCATATTCAGTTATACAAGTGCAGCGAAATTTAAATTAAGTGTATACAATAAAACCGGCAACATTTATATGATTGCAAACTTCTGGTGCTGTTGTCTAGTGCTGAGTCTTTTGGCATTTAATTTTTATTTCGAGCGAGATCAACATGCTAAGCTTCTGCAAAAGATATTGCAGCTGAATCGAGAAAGCAAAGTCAGCTATTGCAGTATGAAATACTCCAGGCTGTTCGGCATCTATTTGATGTTATTTGCAGTGTGTTTATTTACACAAATAAAAGCGTTTGCACATGCCGAAATGGAAGTTTTGCCATCCATCTGCTATGCGACACTTTTTCCTTTTAGCTTTCTTTATCTTGGAATAGTAATTGTGTTCTATATCTGCATAACAACAGTTATTGAAGAGGCTGTCAGTCGTTATAATATTCAGCTGGATAATTTACTTGATTTAGCTATTCAAAACGAGAGTGAAAGTGTATACCAACGCATTCATGATATATTACTTGGACGTAATCATCTTATTACAGTTTGCCATACTGATCTTAACAAAATTTATGGAACTGCTCTTCTTTTCATTACTGCTTACATTTTGTTTACATCGCCCTCTGCTCCGTTCTTTTTCATATCGGTAGTTTTTGACAGAAAAGACTTGTCATTGTCAGAGATTTTACATATTTCAACAGTTGCTTCTTTTGGCTTTTACCATGGTGGACAGTTTTGATGCTCTTGTTTACCTCGAATGGAATTGCAAAAGAGGTGAGGAATTTTGTTATTAATGCATGTACCTTAGAGTGGACTTAAAAAACGTTTTTTGAATTTAAACGCACGTGTCCTTAGAACCCATTAAAAAATATTAAAATATTTTTGTATATACTATATTTGAGCTTTGATAATACGAGCCCCAAAGAGGTTTTAAGTGTGGTATGTTTTGCTTAGAATAATTACTGTTTTGAACCAGTTTGCCACTATCCAGCAAGTCACTAAAAGAGATTAGTTCATAAATCCTGAAAACCGTATACGCTCTGCACTTTTTTAATTTATGGGTAACTTCATAAACTTCCATCTTGTGAATTGTCTAAAGGACAGTGAATTCACCAATATAAATTACACAGAGCACGCTCCACCAGTGATGATTGTGTTCCTTCCTCATCAATATGTACAGCGTTTTGGTGAAAACATATTCATTGCCCTATATATTAGAAAAGCGTTTAATAGAATGAGGCATCGTTCTCTGGCTTTTTGCATAACGCGCAGCTGCAATGGCCGCATTATATTCTCCAATTGTCTTCCAGGATATGAACGACACATTCTCAAGTGACCTTAAAGCAGTATCCCTGTAGGGCCTCACAAATCGAGTCGATTTTAGTGCAATGAGACCCAATATTGTCCATTGTCTCGTTGACGAATCGATTGCTAGCCCTAGGTTAGATTGGATTATCTTTTGGTATAGCTAATGTAAATATTGCACGTACAATTAGTCTGAAAGTTCTGGGCATATGAATTCAATTTGATGACTTAATTCATCCATTTGAACTTGGCAACCCTGGCTGTGAGAAAAGTGTTTATTGGCAAAACTCTACATATCCTACTTTCCACAGTGCATTGCATTGCAAAGGACTCTGCCCTGAGTGTTGGTTGAAACTTAGAAACATTTTCGAAGGTTAGAAAAATGTTACAAAATTGACTGTTTACCATCCCTAGCTACCTTTGTCTGGTCATGGAAAACATGCCCACGTAGCACTGGCGTTGAAAGGGGTTCTGGCGAATTGGCCCAGACTGCAAATAGGACTCTAAATTTTTGGTATTTTGTTTAATTTCTGTAGTTTTTTTATAATTTTTGTGGATAAGAGGTTTCATATAAGGAACCCCAAGTTATTGCAGGCCCTGAGTGTTTCACGTTTGATGGGCAAAAAAAGGTCATGAGTATTGATTTTCGATTACAAGGGAAAAATCAATAGAATTAACGGCTAATATCGAATTGGATCCCGCGAAATGGAGATATTGAAAAAGTATTAGGAAACTTAATAAATGGGGCCCCGTAAAGTATTACCGCCTAGAGCCACCGAACGTGTTGCTACTAATCAGACTTTTCTTGAATGAGTTGAAAAGGATTTGAGAAGCTTGAGATCAGAGTAGTCTCATAACAGCAATTAAACAGAACCTTTCCTGAAAGATTTTTCAAGAGCAGTAGTACAAACTGAATTTTAAAGCAAACCAACCATAATATATTTTTTATGAGCTAAAATTGTTTTTTAAACGAAAAATTTCAGAACAAAAACTTTCTGTTATTAAAATTCATAGCTAACTGTAATATCTAATTAGCATTTCAGACTGTTCATTTAATAAATCGAAAAACATTCTTAGGTTAAGAAGACTTCAAAAATTCTCGGCAAGTTTCCGCGAACTGAAAGTCGACTTAAAAAGATGGTATGTATTATAAAATCATTTGTATATATTTTCTTAAATAAATTTTATTTTCAACAATAACTAGGTTGACAAATTTTTCATGAAGAATCTACGCCAAGAACCCATATTGACGGCTTATGGTTTTTTCTCATTAGACAAAAGAACTTTGTTCAAGGTTTGTTTTATAATTAAAATTTATGCACATAGGCATAAAACAAACAACTGTTTTTTATACCCTACGCATAGAAGGGGGCATGGCAGGTATGGAAAAGTATATATATTCTTGATCAGCGTCACCACCTGAGTCGATATAGCCTTGTCCGTCTGTCTGTCCGTCTGTCTGTTTGTCTGTCTGTCTGTTTGTTGAAATCAAGTTTACGGGAAAACTAAGCAAGCTGATTCAATGAAATTCGGTACACAGCTCACATCTTCTTGCAAGCTGCTAGCATATAAAAATGAGAAATGTGAAATCGGTTACCAGCCACGCCTTTCGCCCATACTCTATGTAAATATACCCAAGTCCATTTTGAAAGAAAGTTGCTGTGATTTTGATGAAACTTGGTGATTTGGTGAATATGAGAACAACATTAAGATTAGGCTAGGTCTTAAGCTTGCAAAGGCTCTTAAAGTGGCGTGGCACAGCCCTAAATTTTAACTTTTATTACGCCATTGCTCGTAAGATATTGTGATGAAATTTGGTACACAGACACAGATCTTGTGAATCTTGAATTGTGCATAAAGTGGGCGGAATTGTAAAAGTGGGCGGAATTGTAAAAGTGGGTGTGGCATTTCTTTACAATTAAATATTTGAATTTCGTATAACTCCGAATTGGCACATACGAGTTTCATTAAAATTTTAGGGATGATACCACTGAAAGTAGTCAACAATACAAGCCACGTCAATATACTGAAAAATTTATTTTAAGGGCGTGGCACAGCCTACAATATTTATAAACGTTATAAAAAGAGAACTAACAACGCAATCGTTATGAAATTTAATATGGCGGATACACTTGCTAAAAGGTGTCTTCTTGCAAAAGTTTGGCAAGACTGCGCTGATGGGTTTGGCACCTCCCATATAAGCGAAATACGTTTAATGCTATAGATAGTGTGCTATGAGAGTAATCTTCATAAAATTTTGTGTAGAGGTGTCGGTTACTATAAGCTTTGAAATTAAATGGAGCTTGACAAAAATTGAATCAGTGGGCGTGGCACCTCCTATACAATTAAAATACCTTATGTGGCATAAATATCGAAATATATGAGCAATCATACTGAAATTTGGTGTAAGAGGTTTGTTTATGTAAAGCTATTTCTGGATAAAAGTCAGACTGGGTTGTACCTTTGGGTGTGTCACCGCCCTAAATTTAAAGAAGAGTTACGTCAAATAGCGCAAACTGTACAAGCTATTGTGCTAAAATTTGTATGCGTATGTATGTATGTTAATTACGAATATTATTTTTATTCCAAAATTAGGCGGCATTGAGGAAGTGGGCGTGGCATATTTCGTGGTTTTCATTTCTATTCTATTTTTTTCAACATTTCCCATATTCTTTTGACATTTTCAACCTTTTGCCATTCCCCTTCAATTTTATTCGACATTTTCTTTATTCTTTCGACTTTTTCATCAATTTTTCAGCATTTTTCATATTTTTCGACTATTTCAATTTCTTTCAACTTTCTTCAATGGTTTTCATATTTTTTTTATCATTTTCAGTTTTTTCCAACACTTTTCATTATTTTTGAACCTTTGTACATTATTTTTGACTTATTCAATCTCTTCAACATTTTTTTAACATTTATTTAAGAAGTACTTTCAATGCAGTGTAGGGTATGTGAGTTTCGGCCTTCCCGAAGATAACACCTTTACTAGTTAAAATTAAAATTAAACTTAAAACCAAAAAAGGTGTTATCTTTGGCTTCGCCAAAAATTTAATACCCTACAGTAAAAGTGCGCATTAGTCTTAAAGGGTATTTTTTTCCTTCTTACTACAAGCTGGCTGATTTGACTTAACGTTTGAATTTGACAACATTTACTTAAATAGCTCTCTGTGCCTTTCAGCGTTCGCTTGTGTGGGAGACCCTCTTTTTAAAATTCGGTAACTTTTTGTCTAATGCTTGGCCCTACCATTTTTTGTACTTGAATAAATTTTGGCTTCATTGCTTTGAAGTACCAGAAGAATGACCATTGTTCTGTGTTTCGTCTTGATCTCATGGTTAGGAAAAAGTAGTGAGAAAATCTGGAAGAGGTTGATTGAAAAAATATGAAAAAATTCAATAAAATTGAAAAAAATCGAAGTAGTCGAAAATAGTTGGAAAGTTTGAAAAGAAGTTGAAAAAGTCCAGAAAGTATGGAACACATTAAGAGTCCTTGTCTTCTATATATGTACCGAGTCTCATTTATCTGCGTCAAATTGCTGCAGAGACTTAAAAAATGTTGGAACTTTCTCATTTGTGAGGTGTGGCACAAACCATTTTTTCATTTGATCTTACTTTTGCCTCTCTTTTTTCTATAAATTTTATTTATGTCTCTACTTTTTATATATTTACCAAGTTTTATTTATCTACATGAAATAGTTGATAAAATATGATGAATTTTATTTTGCTTTTATATGGGAGGCGTGGCATCGCAGATTTAATTCAAACCAAACTATGCTACGAACCTTCTACAGACTATAAGAAATATATGTGCCAAATCTTTCGGCGATCGGTTCACGGTTTAGAAGTCCATAAGCAACAAATATACATACATACATGACACATTGAGCTTTATATATACGAGTACATGTCAAAATTATTCTCGTTATATCGTAATAACGCTCATCTCGTTAAGATAATATCCATGTGTAACGTAGCACAGTAGACTCTGCTTAGTTGATCGTTTAACGGCGCAAAAAATTGGGTTATATTAACCAAATCCAATGATCTATGATCCAATAGGTCAATTAAAAGACTTCCGGATATTTGATCGATTTAGTCAATAATGTGAAGAAAAAAAGTAGATATGTATTTTGCTAACCTTACCCCAAGAGCCCGAAATAAGAACCAGAAAAAATTTAATAAACGTATTTCAGTTTTAATTAAAAGGTTTTATTTTTTTCTAACTATACCACTTAAAAAATTGTAAAACTTTTAAGTAAAATTAATTTCAATACAACTTAAGATAAATTTAATAAAAATAACAATAACAATAAATTTAGGTATGTGTAGCATTTCACAAAAAAAGTACGTACGTATTTATTCCTTAAATCTGCTTAAAAAAATCGGTTATGGACGATTGGATTTCATTTTGCAGCTTATTGGTAAGGATTTCTCTATCCATATTTTCTATTTAATTCATTGATTATTTTGAAGTTGGAACTCTATCAGTCGTTTCTTTCACTTCATCGTCTGATCTCTTTAAGGGGAATTTAACATGTGTTTCTCACTTGGGAAATATTTTTCCTGAATATTTAAGCGGGGAGCTTAACTAAGCGGGAATCATTTAACAGTTGATTAAGATGCATAGTTCAAATGAAAAAAAATTCATTGAGTTTTTTTAGGCCAATTATCCGGGAACTCTATTAACCGGTCCCCGGTGATTCTTTATTTTTTCCGTGCTATCAGGTTATACGGTCGAAAATTTGAACTCAATGCGCCTTAAGAACTGTCACTTCAATTAGAAACATCAAGTTTTACATTTAAAAAAAAAATTCTTTATTGCAGGATATATATACTGTGTACACAAGATATTAAAATTAAAATTTCTTTTTAGATATTCACTGCTGTAATGACATACCTGACAATACTGGTGCAGTTTAAGGAAATGGAAACCACATTAAAATAACACTTCCGGTTTTCAACAAATTAATTGTAGTCTTATTAATTTTACATACATACATGTCAATGGCTTAAAGTTATCTAAAAAGCTCAGATTTGATATGATATAAGACTTTGTGCGTAATATACGTTATAAGGTGCACAATTTTTCGGAATACTTGAAACTCAAAATAAGTTCATTGTTTGAATTTTTTTTTAGGAGCACCTTATATTACACTTTTTAAGGTATACCACGCTATTATTCTGGTTAATAACATTTCCTATTGATCTTTTGAAACATATTATTTCATTCCATTGAAAAGTGTCGTTCCCAATAAAATTCGCATTTGAGAAATATTAAAAATAAAGCATTCAAAATGTTCAGAAGAACATAATGCATACATGTCAATCAATAAATCAATCGCATTATTTAAAGTTTCGTAAAGAATTTGGTTTTTTACATAAATTCCTATATAACCAATATATTTTAAAAATGGAAACTCAATTAAAGTTAAACCCTAAATCTTTTTGGAAATATTTAAACACCAACGGTTTTCCAACGAGTATGAGACTTGAAAATCTTAAATCTTATGCATTGTTAGGATTTATAAAAAGAAATTCGGACAGTTTGAAGAACCCAATGACAGTTGGTCTTTGTCCTTTGGTTAGAAATATTTTGGAGTACTGTTCTGTTCTGTTCATTCTATCGAATTGAAAAAAAATACAAAAATGTTTTTTTAAAACTGCATTATATATATTTCGCTGGCTGGATGGTATTCCATCTTATGATGCAAGACGTAAATTGCTTGGGTTGCAGTCTGTAAAAGATAGGCGCACATATAGTTCCTTATTGTTTGTCCATGTTATTGTATTTTTGTTACCATTTTTCTAATTTGTTAAATTTTAATGTAAGTTAATGTAAGCCCTCAAAACCTTTTTAAATTAAATTTATTTATTCTTTTTATTTAATTATAGTTTTTAATTGGTCTGTAAGATTAAATCTGTACATAGACCGTAGCAAATAAATAAATAAATAAATATTGATACATCCGTGGTTAACAAAGTTCCAAGGACATAAAACCCCCGATCAAATTTATAGCATATCCATTATCATTTTCCTTGTATAAATTGTTACGAGGCTCCTTGTTTGTGGGATATTTTTAATGAATTTTTCTCTAACAGTTTTCTTTTCGCTGGAATTTTTTTTTTTTATATGTTTTTGAGTGAACTTTGTTGACCAGATATGGAAACTTTAATGAAGTGAACCAGTTTTTAAAGCGTTGTATTAACATTTCTTTTCAAACGTAAGAAAAAAAAAGATGTATTGTCTTTAATATGAGCTAATATCACTGTCTTTTAAAAAAATTTCCCACTCCGAATAGAACTTCAATTTTAAGTTATAGAATGAGTGGTATGGTTTCGTGAAACTGGTGTAGTAGTTTTGGCAACAAGAGCTCTTACCTTTATTTTCATGGCCCAATCTAAATGAGACTTCCGTCTTCCACGATTCACGTAAAGCGTTTGTGTAAGCCAAGAGATATGGTGCTGATTCTAAACTAACCTCTGAAAAGAAGATGTAAGTAAGTCAAAGATTTTCTTCGAAGACTTTTCTATATGCTCGATATGTTGAAGTGATTGCAGTCAAAATATTTTTAGTTTTTAAACTTCATTCACATCACTGTACAGCTTATAGATTTCTCAGTCGAATCGCACACAAATCCAAGAAATAGCTGCAACAGAGAAAAAATTATTTCGGAAATTACTATATTTTTTTTTTTTTTTGTGTGCTACTTGTGTGAAGTTTAATTCAAATCGCACCGTTTTAAAGCTTTCACTTTTAGGGGACTGGCACCGCCTTCTTAAAATATCAATATATTATTAACTAACGGGTGATTTCTTTGCTATTTATTTTTTCAGTGCAAATTCTTTGACACCTCACCCGTGAGTCGTAACGTGTGTTACCATCAAAAATGCTCAGTAAAGTTTGCCATTTTACTATAAGTAGACTAATAAACGAACAGCGCTTACAAAATATTGAATTTTATTATCAAAATTCGTGTTCTGTGGGAAATGTGTTTCGGAAATTTCGTCCATTTTATGGTCGTTATGTTTGACTCACCGAACACTCTATTCAAGCTATTGTGACCGAATTTCACTCCAGTTTCACTCTATTGGACATTAATCCACCAACTGAAAAGCGGCCAATACACCCTGAAAAATGCCCTGCTTGGTGCGGTTTGTAGGCAGGATGCCGCCGTACTTGGACCGTACTTTTTCTTTATTGGACATTTGTCAATTCGTCGCCATTGTCAACAATTGGGCTTGTGTTATTCGACCACCTGGAAGATTTTACGGTATGAAACCCTACAAAATACAGCAGGTGCACGATCTGGAGCCGGGTGACCTACCACAACGTCATTTGTTTGGGCCTGAGAAACGTTGGGTGAGGTTCCAATTTCTTATCGAAAAATTTTCTTCAACGACGAAGCTCAATTTTGGCTTTGGTTTAAACATGCTCCAATTTTACACATGTACCACGAGTTGGAGTTGGATATGATAGACAATGAAATAATGAAGAGTTTCTGACAAAATAAACGTTGTTTTATTTGCACATAACTTCTTCATTATCATGATTTTGTCAATTTAAAAATTTCATAATTTTCAAACCCCCCCCCCCCGTGACTCAACGAATTTCACATCCACTTTTAAAGCTTTATGGAGCCCCTAGTCAAAGCTTGACACTAGGCAACCCTGATATAGATACGCCCTCACATCAGTGATGGCATTTGATGAAAAAAAAATCTTTCATACTACAAAAAAAGTTCATTCGAGTTACTTGCGCAAATTTCAGCAAAGTAATGTTAGGTTGTTATTAGAAAGAGTCCAAATGTATTGAACATAGTCCTAATCTACTGAAAATTCGTCCATTGTACCAAATGTACTAAAACTTTGTCAAGTGTAGTGGCTCATATTTTCCAAAACGCAAATATTTTGAAAAAAGTAAATATGCACCGAAAATGCCATCACTGCCCTTCATACGCCTGACAATCGAACGTACAAAGTAAATGCACTCTGCGTGTAGGGTGTAAAACCCGGCTTTCCAGCTCCAGAGTAGTATTGCATGGATATTCAACCGTAGCAACAAGTGGGAGGCGTTTAGCACCAATACCACCATTATTAATTACTCATTTTTCTTGCACTGTGCCTACTAGCGACAATTACTTTGCGGAGCTACAAAATTTGCTTCACTGATGGTAAATGTTGCCCCTGATGGGACTATTCTATGTTTCCGCAATATTGCGTGTGTTCATACATCCACCCATCATCCACCCACTGTCACTTGTTTAAGATGAGAAAAAATGGAGTATGAAAAATTTTAGATTGCTTTGAGCGAAGCTGCATCGCGTCACCAAATAGTTTATTTTTTAAAATTAAACTCTTCAGGTGAAGCAAATTGAATATATTCGGCCATATTTGAAGCGAAAATAGTAAGACGAAAGAACATGTTGTGGTAAAAGTGCTTCAAACCCAATAAGGGCGCATAGCTAGAGATACGCTTAGAAGATTTTGACATAATTAGTGTCAATCTTTTTCTATTTCTAGTAAGATTATAATGGGGTTATTAGACAAGAGTAGGTCAATCATTTGACGCTGTTTCCAGCTCAGCTTATCTCAGGAGGCTTTGTGCTTCCGCGCTGGGTAGAGACATTTTTTTTGACATAGCGAAAGTTTTAATGCCAGTTTCGAAAGTTCGCGGAAAATCTGTTCATAAATGAATTAACGAACTTAGTGTAAGTTTTCTATACAATTGCTTCATCTCAAAATCAAATATTTTTAAAAAATTTTTTCAAGTCCTAAGTACAATAAATAAAAAAAAATTTAAAAAACAAAATCTGACTCGTTCCAGGAAAATCTATGTAAATATGACGGATTTCATGTCAAATGTCCTTATCCAAAAATCGAACATAACCGACTGACCTGTTTCTGCAAAGAGTGGCTTTGGTAGGAGGATGATAATTTGTTTTCTGAACTAACTGCAAAAATTTTAGTGCATGTGCTTCCGATAGATTTTTGAATGGCATTTCATACGGTCGAAATTATTTTTCGAAAATTTTTAAATACGATCTTGATTGTTCAAAATCCAAAATGAGTTTAATTTTTATTTTTTCAAGGTGGATGCTTGTAATTTTTTTTTGTTATTATAAAAAGAAAACTGAAGTTTTTCATTTTAAAAATTGTTAATAGAAATTATCAGTCTGGCAGGCCTATTCCAAACTCTTCATCATATCTCAACCCACATTGTGACCAACAAAGTGAACTTTTGTTGACATTTAGCAAGATTGAAACGATGTGTGAACACATTTTTTGCTAAGCCGAATCTTCTTTATTACTTACGTTATCTAGCTATTACCTAAAAATTAAAACACCCAACACTCAGGGCGAGCATACTTGTAATTCGCTTTATAATGAATCAATCTTATGATCCCTTCAGGATCTATCGTTGTTCATTAATCAAGTGCTTAGAAAGCACGACTTTACTAAAACATTAAATGCAAAATTTCACATAATCCAATTAAGCATAAAAATTATTTTCTCTAACTCACTGAATGGGATTATTTGTCTAGGTCAAGATGATCATATCAGTAAATTTCCCAAAATATTATTGCAGTTCTACGTACAAGGAAATAGAGTGATATAACTATTGTTTGAAAAAAAGGAGCGCTTAGAGCAAGCAAATTCATTTAGTAACCACATTTAGAGCATTGTAAGAAACATAGGCATTAGATGACACCAGCACCATCCAAATAAAATATAGGTTTGGAAAATCAAGGTGATATCTCCAGTATTAATAACCGAATTTAATAAGGTTGGGTTCATTTATTAAATTAACAAATATTTATGTTTCTTATTGACTTTAATTAACAATTGATTAAAGACTTAATTGTTAAATTAATTTTCTTGTTAATTAAAAGTGGAAATGTGTGATTTTCGAGATACACAAAATGTAAATTTAAGGATTTGTTCTTAAAAATTGTTTCTCATATAAATTAAATACCTCCCAAGTCTCATAATGACGTTTTTTGGAAAGAAAAAAACTGAAATCCAAAAAGCGGCAAGCAGTTCTGTAACTACTTTCAGAAATATTATCGTGAAACCTCTTTTAGTTAATGCACGTCTAAGGAATTTGTAATAACCTACTAACAACTTTAAAAAATTATTAATATAAAAAATAACAAATTCTGTGCAATGCAAAAGTTGTAATGCATCATTTTTTGTAGCACATGTGACAATCGCTTTTCACATTTACTCATCTCATATTCATCACTTGTGTTCCATCACCAACAATGCCATTTGAGCCATGTTGATGTCCCAGTTGGCGAATGTGCGTCTCGTTGGCTGCTCCACTTGCTTTGTAATTATTGTAATGAAGTGTTGTAGATGAAAGTGGAACTTGACGTCATTTTGCAAGGCATAGTGAGTATTCAACAATATCATCCCCCTTTACTGCTTTGACTACTTACAAACTGTAAATTTTTACTTCAAACAATCTAAGGCCTCTACTGATCATGATGCTAATTTATGTTAAAGATTAAAGATAGAGAATAAAATGATGAAATGAAAAAGTATCAAATATATTTCGCGAAAAATATAAATTTATGAACAACAATCTGCTTTGCTTACTCGCATAAGAAAGGTTCGCTCACTAATTGGGGTAATCTCTTAAGGGTTTGGGTTTTAGAAATCAAAAAGAGAACAAAAAATTTGCAATAGCGAATGAAATATTTATTTGGAGCGATACATTAATTCCTTTCATTTAATTTTTAAAGACTATCTCATGTAAAAGTTCCATACTTTTTTTAGCATTTTGGCCGGTATCTTACTAATGACAGCTGTATTGTTATCTTTCAGGCCTATAAATGTGGCTGGCTTGTCTCCTTATACGAGAGACTTCACGTAGCCCCACAAAATACAGTCTAGTAGCTTCAAATCGCATGATCTTGGTGGCCAATGGACTGCTTCAAATCGTGAGATTAATTGCTCTCCAAACTCGCCTCTCAATAGGTCTATGGTATCGCGTACCATGTGGCATGTGGCACCGTTTTGTTGAATCCTCATATGAACCAAGTTCAATTCTTCCATTTTGGGCAGAAAAAAGTAGGTAATCGCACATTACCTTGCTCAATTGACTTTAACGATGCGATTTTCATTATGTTTTAAAAAGTAAACAGTAAACAGTGCATTTTTAATGGTACATTAGTAGCTCTTGAGATGCCTCTGGCTGCTCTTCAGACCAATTTTGGCAATTCTGATTGTTGACGTTTCCATTGAGCCAAAAATGAGTTTCGTAACTGAAGAAAATTTTTCGATAAAACATATGTCTCACAGAGCATGAATTTTGATAATAAAATTCAATAATTTGCGAGCGCATTTCGTTTGTAAGTCTATTTACAGTAAAATGGCAAACTTTGTGGAGCATTTTTGGAGCTAAGACATATTACAAATCACGAGTGAAGTGTCAAAAAATGTACACTGAAAAAACCAATAGCAAAACAATCACTCGTTATATACTGGATGAACAATTCAAAGTGTTCGTTGAATTTGCTTGCTAAGCCTGTTTTAGGTAAAACTTTTTGCGGTTTTGTGTGGTAACTTTTTATTTGAATGACTAACAGCTTCAAAATTTTAATATGAAATTTTAAAATATAAATGAAAAACCAGCTATTGCCTGCGCACGATGCGTTTTTAGCACATTTATGTATGCTATTCATCTAAACACGAAGATGCCTCAAAACTGATTAAGCTAAGAACATTTTCAAGCTTCAAAAAAGTTTTGCGTGAAACAGAGATTACGATTTAATGATTTAAGCCCAGTTTTGCCAAAAAAAAACCCCGGTCTTGATAAAATGCAAGTAACTGAGCAAATAAATAGCTGGTATGACTTTAAATAAAAAATCTAGCGATTTGTATATAAAGGTTTCTGTCTCAAGCACTTTTTTTGGTCAATTTTTCTTATGTAATATTCGATAAGGCAGACCTTTTGAGTCTAAAATATAGCATTTCAAGCTATAATCTCATACACATCCAAATAAAAACAAAAATTGTTTTTATTAATTATGACCTTGTTGTTCAAAATGCCGCGTCTGGATATTTTTTAACACTGCCTATTAGAAACATGAACATTGTAAAATAGATCACTGCGGTTGCACATTATCACACTAAACCTAAAATTTGGGAAATAAATCAAAGTTTTTTTTCTAAAAATTTTGAAGAAAACAGATCATTACCCACATGCATTTAAAAAAATAACGATTTCTTTTTGGAACTGCAAAATATTATAGTAATATCGTTTTGAAAATTTTTTCTATTTTTTTTTATAAAAATTACGCTTAGAAACAAAAATTCAACAAACGTTAGTTTCCAAGAATTTATGCCTCTTAAATAGCTTGATAAAAAATAATTCAGTGCTAAAAGAAACACAAATTAAAAAAAAAAATTACAGATGCAAAACCTAGTTGGTATGCTTGATTTGACGTGGAGAGCCCAAAATGCAAATATCGCACTTAAAGAAAACTAAAACAGTTTTTCAAATAAAATGACTAATTTTGAGCACCCCTATGAGCCAAAACGTTTATTTAAAACTATTTTTTTGTTTTCAGTCTTTGAAGCTCAAATATTTGAAATCACTAATGCGAAAATCGGATACATATATTATATATAATTTTTGCAAATATTTATTGGGAATTGTAAAAGTTTTTTGGATACCATATGCTACATGAGAGCATAAAAGAACTAAGATCGCGAGTCCGTGACCAAAACACAATGTGTAGTGCCAAGAAGCAAAATGGGAGAATAAGACCAAAACTACTAGGGTCATGAATTTAATATCTCTAGTGCTCAATCTTCAATTCAATCGCACATTTCCTTAACCATCTATTACTGCTCCTTAGGCTAAGTTTTGTTTGGCAGGCAGCTTTCGTATCAAACAAAAAGGACACTCAGAGCTCTTGAGACAACATTGCGAAGCCTGAAATCGGGCTGATGCCGCCATACACATACTATACATACGTTTTTGAGGATGAATACAGATCATGATAGCTTAATCAATGATATAGTATATCTGGTTGGTAATATATTCTTGTAATTTAATATATTTTTAATTAACTAATGAAGCAATTTCAAGAGATAATCGACTCAAAATTATTTAAAAACTCACACATTAGTGGTATTTTTATTTTACCGAAAGTTTTTTTTTAAATAAAATTTAAATTCACCATAAAATTCGGTCATCACAATAGTACAGAATGGCTCGCCACAATGAATAAATAATGGAAAAATATTGTTGGTGGAACATTAAATGCATTTAGAATAGATGATTGTGCATTTCCGAATGATGCAACAAATGGTGGCAGCGATTTTTGTCTAGAACAACAACAATTTTATTGAAATTACCATATTATGAAAGCGAAAGTTATGAAATATATAATTTACATACGCGTACATTATGGGTAAAAGTAATGAATTCAATAACAGAAACAACACTAAGGTGACCAAAACCGTTTCAAACGAATATGTTGATGACATTTATATGAAGCTTTTAATGCGTTAATTAATTCAATAATAATTATATAAATAACTGCATTATGAATTTCGAATTTAATTTAAATTAAATTATAATAATAAGTAGTGTTTCGCAACAAAGTTTGCATATAATTCTGCACATTTTTAAATAAAAATTAAACCTTTTTTCACGGCAAACATTAAATTTTTCAAAATAAAAGTTCATGCAGAAAAGTGAAAATTTTTAAATTTTGGTTCAGCTACCATGTGCCTTAGTTCTTTGTTGTGCAATATGATATATTTTGAGTATTTAGTCCTTATAAGTTTGTAGTCTATGCTTTTATTTTGCGCTGTCAACTGCCCTAACAACTAATTTCAAGCATTAATATATATTAATAAAAAATTACCCAAGAAACCGGTGGCAACCTATATTTGGGACAGGTTTCAACAATGCATTTCCATTTATTATATTGAGGGCTCTTTGGCTTCTATCATTTGGCATACATTTCAAGCTGTAATATTATACAGTATTAATCAAAACAACAATATTGGGCAAAATTCGGTAATTTTCGATCATCGGGACGGGCTTTGGCAAGACGACCCTGGTTGATTAGTTCCATCGAAATGAATTATGATCTTTCCCGTATATTTTATCCTGTTATCGTATATACTCGACTATTCTACAGCGTGCTCTTGGGCTAAATTTAACATGTTATTCAGTTCTTCAACGTCAACCGATAAATATCGTTATTGCCTTGGGTCCCAATAACGATAACAATAACGAGACGATATTAGCCCTTGTGTCTGCACTATGGTACAAATGTATCATTTTCAAACTTTTAACTAAATTTTCCTATATTTCTCATGTTCTCAGCATTTTGAAGTTATCTCCAATGGGAGTATCCTTTTTATAATGTATCCAGAGGGGTGTGGGTGTGAGTTTTAAAAATTTCTACATTAATTGTTAACTCTTTTTCAAAAAAAATTTATTCAATTATGGTTATCGATCGAAAAGTTTAATAAACGAGTAAAAATTTCAGCACCCTCTGAAACATTTATGTAACGACTGAGAAATTCAAAATTAATACTGCAGTATGCGAAATAGTTTTTCACTGAGAACCCATAAATATCAAATGTCAAATGTGTCAGCGGATTACAGCCCTGCCTTGTATGTGAAGGCAAACCACCTCAAGAAAATTTTCAATGACATTGAAAACTGGATTACAGCCCCCTGTTTTAATTTGTCTACCCATTTTAAAAAATATTGACTTAACAAATTATGCAAGTTAAAGAGAGTATCAAATTTTTCATTAACGTGTGGAGGGCTATTATCGAATAGCGGAAATCACGGAATTCGATCCGTGATTTGTTTCTTTTCTTCGTTTTGTCTTATAAAAAAAATTTGAAATTGGCCGGAAAAAAATGAAAAAATACAGATTTTCTACTTTCAATTTGCAATGTCGCCATTATATTTTATCACCGATCCCATCGAATTTCGTTTTCAATGTATTTTTATTTGCTGAAAAAAATCACTATCCTTAGACCAGTTTGTGGAATTTGGTACATGGACCCAATTGTCTGCAGTAAGGACTGCGTAAAATGTAAGTGGGGTGGAACAACGGGCAGTGCGCGGGTATAGCTACTGGTCCAGCTAGTATTAAATTTATAAATGCGAGCGAGAATATCCGAAAAATATCGGCGATATCGAGACGAGAACGATCCATTAGCTTGGCGTCACCACGAGCACGATACGATAATTTTTGAATTTGTAGTAAGAAATAAGAAAAAGAAAATGCTTTGTGGATTCAAACGGTGCAATTAAAATTTAGTAACAGATATATATCCTTACTCACAACCAACCTCTTTGAAAATAAAAAAATACAAAACTTACTGTTCTAGACTGCAAGTTTTTATTCCAAACAAGCTCGAAGAAAATTAATTTCTACTTTCATCTTCATTCATACCTTTGATTTCCTTAAAGAAACCACTGCGGATGTTTTACGATGTAGTCAATGTTTCTAAGCAGACAACCAAGCAAACAAATGGCCACTGTCCTGGAATCAAACACACAAAGATATCGTGGTCTTTTAAAAGCAGAGCAATAAAACCCAAGGAAAAAGAGCGGCAACAACAGCAAAAGAAAAACCACAAGTTGAGTCATTAAATGGCAAAATATCGGCAGTGTAGTGGGACTTCAACTCAAATGAATCCTTCCTTTCAAACTGGTTTCATCATTGCAGTAGTAGCAAAAATTAATTAAGTCCCAAGTTAATGTGTCTCAGACTTTGTCCCGATTGCTTCCCCTTGACTTTGACTCTAACAAACTCTGTTGCAAATGACAGCATTCGACTACTATGGCTGCAGAATTATTGATGTCTCCTGAGGTCAACATTGTGACAATGGGCCTATTAAATGAATCTCGTGTACGAGAATGGGAATTAAAGCAGTCACTTCTTTTTGTGCATAGTTAGAAAGAGGATTTTAATGCATAAATTAAATTTAAGGAAACCTCATTACGATGCCAATCAAAAGCCACATCAAATATAAAATATTGAGATAACATTGGCTTTAATACTTCATTTAGTAAAAGCTTTTAAAATTTTTTCTTATGGTGGAGATACGCATGCCTTTACTTCGACGAAATAAAACATGGCCCGTATTGCCTGTAGCTGAATAAGCTTTGCAATCTCAAATCAGTCCAGTACATAAACAAACCTTCCCCCTCTATATATAAGCAAACCTAACAGGAGATGAAATTATAACTGCGTTCGATCACTGGTTGAAATTCAACCATTAAAGTGAAAATTCAAAGCAGTTGAGTGCCATTTTGCCTGATTGAATTTCATGGGTACCAAGAATGAAAGTCATGGTATCATGCTTTCCTATACGTACCCCTACCTCTATCCCTTCCTTAGGGCTCAATCTATCTCCAAACCGAATTTCATCAAAATCAATTCATCAGTTTAGGTGTGAATACATATTACCCTGTTGGGCGTGGCATCGTTCACTTGAAAACAACTTCCGCTCCTCAGAACTATTTTTTTTTTTCTGTACTAAATGTTAGCAAAATCAGACCCTCAGTTTAGCAGTGAAACGTATTTTCCTGTTAGAGGCATGGCACTGTCTATTGGAAAAAATACATTTTGCATAACCTTTCCAACAAAACGAAATTCAAGGGATTATGTTGTATTATGCATTTAAAGATTCTTCAAGAAGAATTCATTTGCCAATCTTTGCATTTCATAAATTTTATATATTTTAAAGCATTATGATTTGACATTACTTTACATATCTTTGTAAGTGTTCCCAGTCTAGTCATCGGTTTCATCTCAAGCGTAGTCCAGTCATTCGCTATCATGAAATATCCGCGCAAGTACGTGAATAAATGAAATAATAATTTCAAGTTCGATAACATAATAATTAGTATTCTATTTACGCCATCAACAACAATCACTTAAGAAATATGGTGATATGCTACCTCCGGATACTTTCTCCAGAACAAACTAACGTCAGGCATCCAAATATTAACGCGAGTGCATTCAAAACCATCAACTCGGCGATTGAAATATGACTCGTCCGCGATTAAAATGAATGCTGCGTATAGATAGATGAACGAAATGTATTTCAAGTTCTTTCTTTACTGAATTTAAGCAATGTATTAAATTCACTCAAACTACTTGAAACAACCAATACAGACGAAGCAAAAGCAAATAGCAAAATGCCTCTTCAAAATGAGAATGGTAGTTCAACATTCAATCAGCACTCAATCAGTTAATGTAAATATTTTCACAAGACTTTTCGAAACATTCTCGTTGAGTTCCGTTTGACGATTTGAGTGTGGCATTCAACGCTTTGATTGCATCTACTGCAGTTGTCGCGCCAAGCATTTTCAAATGCTGGAAATTAAGTGCTTTAAAAATATTGCCAAAGCTCTAATATTTGTGAAAATGTGAGTAATTCAATAACTTCGCTGTTCAGAAGTGCAAAACGAACAATTTACGACTAAGTTGATATTAAAAAATAATAGTGAAATTCTTCAAAAAAATACAAAAGTAATAAACATCTCAAAACGCAAGACCCTCGCAAACCATGCAAGCTTGTGAAATTTTGAACCCGCGCACACGAACTGCCATGCGATCAAACTGCGCTGCTAATTGTCCAATTCTGTCATCATATTTTATTGACATTCAAGTTGTCATTTACTTTCAATTCCTTAAACGAAATGTCAGAGGTAAGAAGCTAAAATTAATTTATTAGTTATTATTGTTTTATAACGGAAATAGATCAACCAACCCTAAAGCGGCGTCGATCGAATGATATGCAGCGCTGGAGTGATGTAGAGATCCTCAATTTGGTGCAAGTGGTGGCACATGATGTCAAATAGAAGACGGAGTCTTTTGAGGTTATTTCTCGGTTTTTGCTTAATGTGATCTTTTCATTTGAATAAACAAACTTTTTTAATCCTTCTAAAAACAACACAGCTACACATTTTTACAAAAAATTGCTGCAAAAACCTCACAGCTGAAATGCATCGAATGGGCACCTCAAATCAACTTAAGTTTCAACTTTCAATTGGAAACGTCAGGCAGAGGCTGGGCTTTTAGCCACCGGTGAGGAAAAGAGCGTGGAAGGGTACATCTCAAAGATAAGCTGTAAGTGGGACTATCTTGACCAAATTTTTGGATAGAGGAGAGGTGTCAATCCACGCTGCATAGTTCCTACATCGATGGATGTGCTGAATGAAACGTACTTCGTCAAACAATAGCAGTGAACATAGATGAAGTATGCTATGACAATTTTACAATTCCAAAGAAATTTCTCTCTCTCTTTTTCTCAGCTGGTTTTTTCCATAATTTTCTTTCGAATTAACAATAACTTTTTGATCCTAGCCGAGCCGGTTCATTACTTTGCATCGGCTGGTCTTTCCAGGCATTTGGTTTGATTCCTGTTGCAGATATTTGTGGTGACTTAATACCACCACATATAAACAATTATACAACTAAAACACTATACACAAAACAAGTTCTCTAAAATAAATGATATTTAAGTTTCTGTTGTAAGTTTTTAAAATCAAAAAATTTGTTTCATACCAAAAATGTTTTTCAATTGAAAATTTTTATTCTAACTAAATGTACTCAAATAAAATTTCTAAGTGATTGTTGTACTATATTTCTAATTATCATTAAAATGTTTGTTAAAACTTAAACCTTTTATTTGTTTCTAGGGTAGGCCTTAAGAACTATTTTTGAAAGCTGCGTGCCTTGAAAATAAGGACTTTATATTTTTCGCAGCTGTTCAAAATAAATTCAAGAAAAGATCAATCATTTTGACCACTGTGTAAATGAAAGCTTTTAACTTTGATTTCCATTCAAAAAAGCAGAGAGAGTAAATAATCTATAGCCGCTACTCTCATAAGCTCTCTAATAGTATTCTCTGTATGTAGATTATATATTACATATCTTAAGAAAGGTATGTGGATTGAAAAGAGAAAGTATGTTCAGTGATAAAAGTGTTTCACCATAGCAACGTTAATACTCTCACTTCATTCATTTACTCATATCTCTCCAAGCCTTCTCGTGCAGTCATGCGCATAACTAACCCACTTTTGCACACAGCATCCTGTGTTGCTGCCGTGCATCCCTATGAGCGACGATTCGTATCAGTACTCAGCCATCACGCCATCATCATCTGCTGTCGCCACCGCCGCAACTTTACGCACTGTCAATCGCGTCAGTCATCGTAGGTTCATCTTCCTCGACGGTTGTGTGCAACTTGCATTTGAACGGTAGCTGACTGAAAGTTTGTCTGAGTGTGTGTGTGCGTCTGCAAACATATATGTATTCGTCCAAGTGTCTATCGGTTAGTTTGTGGTGTTGTAGCAGACAGCAAATAAGCGCACAATTTTGACATTTCTCTGGCAGGCAAACAGACACTCATTAATAAATACGAATTTATTGACGCGACTTTCATTTCCGCCGGATATGTCACGTGCCATATGAACACACACATACTCATAGATAGAAATTTGTCGTCATTACCGAAGTTTATATCCGGCGTACCGCTATAAGCCGTTACATAATGAAAATCGGAATCATAGACGGATTGATGCGAGCTGATTTATTGACATTTATTCGCTGAAATGTCATTAGCTCGCTGCGTTTATCAAAAAAAAAGCGAATTTTAGTGATTAATTAAAATGTGTCGTTCTGATTAAGTTGGGGTGTGCATGTCAAAATGAGAGCAGCTGAGTGAAAAGTTACAATATTAACGGTAATTTTAATGGAAATACACGGTCAGCCGGTGGCGTTGTTTTCATTCTCTCTCCAATTTGTTGTCATTCAGTGAACTCTACATGGCGTGGGATTGCTCTGCGTTTTCATCTGAACAAATAAAATGTGAATAAAACGAGTAGCTTGAAAATTTATAATAATACTGTGATTCGTGTAAAAAAAATGTAATTCAAGAGAATTTCAGCTGAAATTTGAATCGCCACTTTACATTTCAAGTGCTTATTAAAAAAAAAAAATTCCTGCAGATGAAAAAAATTATTCATTTTTTATTTTGTGATTTTTACGATGTGCAAATGAAGCGCAAAATTATGAAATTTCAACAGCAACAAAAACAAACAACAATTGCAATTAACAGAAATTAGGGTCAATTAAAAGCACGTGCTTGGGAATGACATACAAACGCACGCAATTAAGTTTTGGTTTGCTCCCGTTTTCGTGTTCACCGAACGGTGTACGATAAACGCCGACGGAGTCTGCTGTCGACTAACTCCTTTTTGTGGAATTTGGCTTGAGTTTGAGTTGAAGCGCAAAGGATAATAGCGCTACAGCTGTTCTCACCTCACACTTTTTGTGTTTTTGTAAAAAGGTAAAAGGTGAATTAGAAAAATTACTTTTTTCATAATTTTATATTTGCAGTTTGGGTTAAAGGGTGTTTATGACTTTGAGTTATTACAATTTTTTTGATTATTAAATAATATCTACGAATGAGGGCTTCCAATGAGTTTATGAAGCTATATATTTGTATTGAAGAGCAGTTTCTTTGAAAATCTTTATTTTGTGCATTTACTAAGGTTACTACTTTAAATATTTCTTTTTAATTTATTTACGATTTACTTGATCCACTTTCTTAAAAGACGCAGTTAATCTTCCTAGAATAAATACATGCAATATTGTATCTTTTTCAGTAAAGTTTTATTAAAAAAGAGTTTTTACAATACGTTAAAACTTACAAGTAAAAATAAAGTTTCTTATGGTATTAAAAAATTTACCATAGTAAATAAGACTGTACTTAATTAGTAAAAGTATATGCCCATGTGTTGTCAAGAAGCAGGTCGATCCGACACATAATGATTCGTCTCCATACAGACGATCAATAAAAATAGTAGTAGTGGTTTGAATTGAATCAAAATTCGTTTCCTATTGCAAAATGGCATGCTAAATTTAAAATAGTTAAAAAATGTTGAATATTTTTAATAGTTTTTGAGTACATGGGGTTTTTTATCAAGTTCTTTAATGCGTCATAAAAACTACACAGTTTGACGATTATTAGGAAAAAAAACTTGTGATATATGTGCAATGTGATATATAAAGCAATTGATCCAAAATTTATTGTAACAGAAAAAGTTTTTGAGAAAATTGGTCAGAAACTTATATAAAGTTAATATTTTTTAAACATTTTTGATACAGTAAAAACAACTTAAAAAAAATTTGTTTTAAAAATGCAGTTTGAAAATCATTAGTCATATTTACTATCATAAAATATAAACGAACTTAAATAAATCAGAGCTAACCAAGAGAAAATAAAATTGAAATGAATACAGTTTGGAAAAAACTAGGTACTTTTGTAACAAATGGCTGATGCAAGTCGATAATACACGACAAGAGGGCGTGGTACGTTTCAAAAACTAAACAAATAAAACGTTATTACAAAAAGTTCTAAAACCAAAGTGCACACATATATAAAAAATAGTTCGACCTAGCCGCATAGATATATTCGACTCGTTTTAAAGAGAAAGCGTGGCACCTACCATACGAGCATAAGCTTCCAAACGCTTTACAAAGTTATTTCAGTAAATGTCGCCATATTCAATGCGGGTGCGTGTAGTTAAACCATCCAGCATGTAACAAAGTGGTTGTTATACTTTTAGTGTGTGTTTGGCGAGGCCAAAGATGACCCATAATGTAGCTTTTATTTTGCTACCATTTGATTACGGTGATCACTTTTATCTATTGTTTTCTTTGTTTCATTATTAGTAGAGACAACTTAGACAACTTGTTTTAATAATGACCGGGTCACGACCTTCTCCGATTTGGTCAAAAAATTGGCACGAGTAAGGATAAGACTTAGAAAACACTATCACAGTTTTGTGGAATGAGCCTTAGTTTAACAATTCTATTATATTGAAAAGCATTTAATATAGTAAAATACACTATATATCCTGGCTTAAATTTTTTTCATTTCATCTGAAATATGTTAAATTTCTAAACTCATCCAGACGTATATACACATTTGTAATAAACATATGTCTATCAAGTAATGCATAACCCTCTGACAAAACAAATAACCGACAATCTCTACATAATGGCAAAACTTTTTGAAAATATTGTACACATAAGGTAAATTTACCATATTGCGGACTATTAAGGCTTTTTACACTCTTAGACCTTTTTTGTAATTATTAGAATAAAAGTAATCATTTAGCAAATATCTGATATAGCTGTTGTGTTTTGAATTTTATGCATTTCATGTATATTAAATCACAGTTTATATTTGTTATTAATAAATTTATAAATCCTTTTATTGTCTCTAATTCCGTCCTTCAGAATTTCACGCTGCGACTAATTCCGTTCTAATGAGTCCTTAATTCCGGTCTATTTATAAAAATTATAGTTTTGCGATACATGTAGACACAATTAGGTATATATAACTAATGTTAAAGAATCGAATAATAAATAATGCAACATAAAATATATTTCAAGTATTCAACATAGAAATGATTTGTAAAACTGATAACTTTCAATGTAATAACAGCAAGATATGAAACTCTGCGATTACATATAAATAATAATGAATTTAAAAAGTCAGGCAGAGAACAGAATCTCTTATAATCACAGCAATATTTGCTTTTTAAAACTTAAATTATAATGATTTGGTTCAAAAAATATTGGTACGTAATTATCTCAGGCGTATTTTAGTAATGTGCTTTGTTTGTTAACACAATAATTCCATTAATTAATTTGTGAAAACTTATTTTAAACATAAAATAAATATTCAATCCTATATCCTAATTTCGTTCCAAGAACGGAATAAAGTACAAGCCTCATAAAATCATGAACGTAATTCCGTTCGTCAAAGAACGTTTTTTTTAATGATAAAAACACACCATGACGGGTTTAAATTATTATTAGTTACAAATGATAACCATAATTAATGTAAACAACCAGAACACTATAATAATATACTTATTTATCACTTCTTTTATCCTTATAAAGACTGTTACAATTCGTTGTAGTTTCACCCAGCACAACTCTCTCAAAAGACGAGTTGGTGTCGACGGACCATTCAAAACGATATTTATCATTTACAAACTAAAAATAACGTTCAGTAAAGTAAGAATTTTGGTTTCCAGAATATCACAGATGATGTCTTGCTACTTTATTTCGCAGAATATTCAATACTTTTCTTATTTAATAGCTCAAAAAGTAATAGACCGTAATATTGTACTAGGCCGGAATATCGTACGCTTACCTTAATTACTTTTTGTAATATCTAAAAAACAAACGGTGATCAGTGTATCAAAAATAATTTTATAAGGATTGTCTGTACCTTTAACATACGATAGCCCCAAAATAATTTTAATTTTATTCTTGAAAAAAACTTTAAAAACCAATTTTTAAACAAATTTAACATAAGAAAAACACAGAAATCTTAATGTTTTTTCTATTGCCTACAAAGCTCTTCATATATCACGGCGAGCCGCTGTCGCTAAGCATTTTATAAATCACTTAGAAGCAGATAAGCATCCCAGACGGTAGTCTCTGTTTGAATTTCCTGCAACACTCAAACCTTTGCTCTGCAATGCCTACAGTTCGTAATATTTTTGCATCTGAGACAGAAGCTTAATAAAGAGCACTTTACACAGCTATGAAATTCTTTGTGGAAAAATTTTAAAATATGTAATTGCTTTTCATGCTGCTTGAGTGAAATAAAATAAAAATCTCGTCTGAAAATTGAAAAGGCAACAAGGATGACAATAACAACGTTTAAATGCAGGATGATACCGTGGACAAGTAACAATGGAAACATATAACAAAGACGACTAAATACTTACATACATACACACATTTTTCCAAAAAGGTGAAAATGTAGCCGCACATATATGAAACATATGATACCCTACGGTAGACTCAAAGATGGATAGTTTATAGTAATCCCAGCAGCTAGGTGTTGTGTATTAGTCAGCTTTTGAATAATTTTAATATATTCGCTTTTGGAAATAAGTCCTAAGGACATCTTTGGCATTAATGAACTTACATCTTCTCATTTTAAGCAAGCTGATATAACTTAGATGCTTATAAGAAAACAATAAAGATTTGAAAAAGTTTTAGGTTTGTTGAGCCTCTTAAAGTGGCATGGCACCGTGCTTAACTCTAAATTGACTGACATCCCCAATTAAACTTTTATAGGTTATAATAAGAATAATGAAGTAGTCGTTATGAAATTTAATATCTCAGATCTGCGAGGTATTATTTTCAAATCAAATTGTATTTATAACTATAAGCTTCTACAGTAATTAAACTGAAGAGACTTACACCAGTCGGCGTGGTATCTCCTGTTCAAGCCGAAATATTTTTGAATCGCTTAGGGAAAGTGAGGTTAGAAAATAGTAAGCAGGATCGTTTAAGAAGGCTTAGCATCTTCCATAAGAGTTAGGTTGTTTTTAAATTGGAATATAGTTTTGGACTAGAAATTATTTCAGCTTGTGATTCGAGATGGATCAGATTTGCCTTAAGTATGATCGGGAACGTCTCAGGATTTCGGATCCGTTAATGACAATAAACGTCACACCTCATATGAAATGTACTAGGTCCACTTAACAGATCCGATGCTGATCACAAATTTTTTTCAGAATCAGATTGGGTTACAGCATCTATTCTTGATCAGGTTTTATATTAAGATTTTGTTTAAAAAAGTAAATTATGTAGTAATGGGAATTGTATCATTTTAATCGGAAGTTTTTAAATGTAACTAAATAATTAAAAAATATTACTATTTTAACTTAAAATTGTTGAACATACATATTTAACATTAAATTTTATCGAATGTTTTATGCCTTGAACATGTTAAGAATTTTCTTAATTTCTTATTTAAGTTTTTATAAGGAACCAAATCGAAAAACGCAACTAAATTCTTATTACAATATAATTTGCTATCGATCCTGATTCATACAAAGTACCGGGACCGTAGTAAGGTTTTTAGCATTGTATTCTGATGAGAAACTAATCGTTAACATCAAGGAATACCGTAGTATGCTTGATCAACTGATTAAATGACCATATTAAGGAATATCTGATCCGGATCTGAAAAATTCCGGAATACCTGAACTAACTTATAGTTGGGAATAAGAAACAAAAAAGCGGATTGTCTTCTTGTTCGAATTCCAATTCTTGTAAAATACCTACATATGTAATTCATCAAAATTTGCTTATACACATTTGTTTTGTCAAAAGAAGCACTTTAGTAAGATTAAGTTTTTGAAGTGCAACAAAATCAGCAGTTTTCGAAGTGCACGAAAGAAGATATCGTACGAAAGCACGAAAATTAAAACCGCTTTTGATAGAGAAGACTAAGTTTCGAAAATCGCTGCTTGGCAGTAGCACGAACTAAGCTTTTTATAAATATTTCATTTCAATACCAAGTCTTTTATTCAAAATCCTAATAGTAAATGGTGCAAAATATCAAATGCAGCAAAGTCTAAAGCTAACAATAAAACGGAAACAAGGGGAGAAAAACAAACATACATAGATACACTCATGTATACACGTGAAGGGTTTTGACGTAGGTTGGTAATGCCTGCAAGTTGCAAGATACTGCTACTATGTTAATTATACTTATGGTTGTTGATTGCTGCACGTTACATACATTGCGTTACATTACGTTATGTTACATTGCGTTGCACAAGCACCCATGGAGTTCTGTTTGTTTTTCATTGTTTTTCTTATTGTTTCATCAACTACAATTCAAAGCAAAATAGATTTCTTCGTCAAAAATTAATCATTTTGAAATGGAGATTTATTATTTAAAGACACAGGAAGCCACCTTCAAAAGATTGAATTGCCGTCAAGCAAACACTCCCAAGTGAAATTACATGCAATAGCAGTGGCGTGTTTTTCGACAGTAACAGTCTGAAATGAATTTCAGGACAAATAATCAAAAACAAAATATAATGCAAAGAGTATATTTTACATGGCTTCGTTCATTCTTCAAAGCAAAATCGTTCACATGAAGGCGAAGAGTCCTTACAACAGATTTTAATAGGTTTTTTAAATTCAATTTACGAATATGTGCGGCAAGTTCGCGGTTTTGTGGGTAGTATGGGCTTAAGTCAACGAACAAAAGGACCGAGAGATTGAAAGACGAGAGGCGGTAAGTGGAAGCTACACACATACATACATATGTATCAGCGCAACACGCAGACAAATTCAGGTTTAAGAAGCGAAAATTTTAAATTAAAAAAATACAAATAAACAGCAAAAAAACTCAACGTAAACTTTCTTCGCTCTGACGGTTGTGTACTTACGACCTTGAAGAAGCCTAAATTGTGTGCATTTCCTTTGCTTTCACTATACCGTCGTTTTGTGCGTTATGGGATATTTCGAGGGAAAAATAAATGAAATAAAATAAAATTAAAAGCCGTAAAAATGAAAAGGATTTTTGCATAACGACGTTGCCTATGTGGCACAATATACTGAACAGTGGGCCTTGTCTTATATTCACTTACTTTAGTTTGAAGATGATATCCTCTTGAAAATATTTTTCATAAATGAATTTGAGCAACGAAAGACACACTTATTTTTCTAAGTGGCTCAGACTCTGAGAAAAAACTAACAAACATTGAGAAAATTAGGTTTATATGCTTATGATATCGGTGAAAATGCCTTAAGCAATTAACTTTACATGTGAAGAACTATTCTGCAAGACAATGTCATAATAGTCATGACCTTAATATATCCGCAAGATTGAAACTTACTCAGACATGTCATTTGGCTAACGATGTTTCAGCGTAAGCCCTGTGATGTTATCAGCTGGTAAAATTAAAGTTTTTAAAAAAAACGCATGGTATAGGAACACTCAAGGACAAAACAACATAATTTTGCTTTCAAACAGCTGCTTTGAAAAAACCAGCCAACCCTGAATACAGGGGGTCTCCATCCACAACGCTAAGCAATTTGTTAATTTCTGCGATTTTTCGATATCTTAAGGTCGGAGCAAGTATTTGGTGTGATGAAAAATTTCTCTTTTTTAATTTTTCAAATGCACAAAGCTTGAGCGCATTGATCTATTCAAAAATCTGAAATATCTGATTTTTTTTTTTCGAAACAGTAAAGATAATATTTTCCAAATGTGTACAGTAGACCGTACCCGAAAAAAAATTCACTGTACACCATCGATTCCGAAGCATTTTTACAAGGTTTGTTCGGAAAAAAATTTTTTTTTTCGGGCAAAAATACAGGTTGCACATTTAAATTTTTCATCATATCTTCGGCATTTGCAGTCTGATCTTAAAGTAAGGTGCATCAATGTTTTTGTCTTGAGCAGACCACCGAAAAATTTACTAAGGGGACCCCTATGTTCGGTAAAAAACATTAAACATATTTTTCAAAATAGTTCTAATGGAATAATCGAAATACTTTAGTTGGAAAAAATTAATGATTTTTTGCAAGCTTTAATTTTCTGTCATTAGAGTGGCTCATTAGGATGGTAGGAACTGAGATCTGGTGGGCAAGTACAAGAACGGGGTATTTTTTGCAAGCTTTAATTTTCTGTCATTAGAGTGGCTCATTAGAATGGTTGGAACTGAGATCTGGTGGGTAAGTACAAGAACGGGGTACTTGATGTCAATAATCTTTGGATCAAAGTTGGTCTACTCAAGACAAAAACATTGATATATCATACTTTAAGATTGGACTGTAAATGCCAAAGATATGATGAAAAACTTAAATGCCAGACCTCTACTTTCGCCTTAAAAAAAATACATTTTTTTTCGAAATTGCCTTCAAAAATGCTTCGGATTCGATGGTGTACGGTGGCTCCTTTTTTGCCTGTAAGGTGGTACGATCTAATGTACATAGATATATTCACTGTGTTTAACAATTGGATGAAACAAATTTATATTTAAATTGTGATTAAGAGTTTTTTATTAAGCTTTTTTGGTACTTTTTATTTTTTAAATTATATTAGTTTTTTTAAAAAATATAGCAAACGTTTTAATTATAAAAGAAAAGGGCCCGCTTGCACTTAACTGAATAGAAAGTGTATACATTATCTTCTTCAAATAAAATCAAAGCCCAATTGCCTGCAAATGTTACTGAAACAACCAGTAGGCTACTATGGGAACTCTCCCTTGCAAATGCAAAGAGACCTGAAATTTTGTTGCAGAGCTTCTGAAGATTAAAATAAATTTATGCTCTGCCATTTCTGCAAAACGCAGTTAAGAGCTGCTGGGCCAGAAAAAATTAAAATAACCAGTCTGGGAGCGAGACACAAATGCTCAACTACAACATTCTAATGAGGAGCCATTATCTTGTTATGAGGTCAAATTAGTTATCAAGTCTTTTTCGTACGTCAAGAAAGTATAGATCTTAAGGATACCTACAGGGCTTTGCAAAGGTCATTCTAAGTAGCCACAAATTTTCTAAGATTCGTCAGTGTTCATAGGCATTGCTAATCGGATGATTTACATAATATAATCAATTGCACTATGTCTTCAATACTTTTTTCAACCACTGGGGATGTTCGTAAAACAGCATTTCTTGTAAAAAAACTTCTCTTTTAGCTGGTAGAGTTGACAGATATTGCAAAAATATTGTAAAATGACGAGTTAGCGAGGCTTATGCCCGATTTTGTTCTAAAAAAAGAGGATAAAAAAAGATGCTTTGAACCACTGTCGAATAACGCATGCATGACTTTTCCATTCTATGTGTAGCTACATATTTTACCTTGTCGATCCTACCCAACGGGAAATCTGGGATCTGCTTCAAGAGTGGGCGCGTCCGATGTGCTTCTATTCAGTTAAGTTTGAACCTGGGCATTCCCAGTCATTGCATGAGCAGTTTAAAAACAACAGCTAAGCCTCTTTTGAGTGGGTAAAAGTATATTAAGTATATGAATTATCATATGGCAACTTTAGAACTCTGTAGCTCAAATTTTTATTCAGACAGAAAACTTATGTAATTTCAGTCTCATCGAAATTAATAATGAGAACAGCTCAATTGGCTAAGAACCGCGCGTCTCAGAGCACTTGAATACTGTAGGACGCCTAGGTCTAATTCTGGTCGGTGTCAAATATAAAATTAATGAAGCTTTTTATTTCAGTATCAAGCTTCCTTGACTATTTCTAGCATATCTCTTACATACTTCCAAAAACTTGCTTCTACTCAACATCTAAGGAATTATATTTTATATACTTTCAAAGAAGTGCATCCCCGCAATCACATCCTATGTAAAAAAAAGATAAGCAGCATTCTCTCTCTCTCCTGCTTCTCTTGTATCACATCGAAGCACTTGGTACGCGCCTCCGTTTTCCGTTGGGTGCACATATTCGCAACAACTGATGTAAATGGCAAATGCGAATTTGTTGTATTCGCCACATGGTTAACGTAACATAATACAAGGCAACTGAAGCTGAATGGGTTATGGAATGCGTACGTTTTATGGCTTATTTCACAAATTAACCATACGAGTAGTTGATGCCTCCTTCCGCCTTTTTGCAGTCTGACTTTCTCACCGTGAATTTGAGTGAATGTATTTTATTTGCACACGAATTTCTGTACATAAAGTTTTGCATGTTCAGCATTTTTCACATTTTTGTGTACTCACATGATTTTTGTATTTTCCTGTCATTACACTCTTTTGCTTTTAGCTTGAAAGTCTCAACGGCATAATCTTGAAAATTATCAAAACCAACAACTACGACAGGAATCACATTCCCTTATACCTATATACATACATACATACGTACAGTAGGTGTAAAATCCATTATTTTGATCCATCCCTCTGTGCGAATTTATATATTATTTTTAAAAGATATTTTGAGTTCTTTTATTCTTATAGGATTTTATAGTTTTTCATGTGGAGAATAAAATGATTGTTGTTAGAGGTGAGAAAATCATTAAGCTCCAGAAAATTATAGTGAATTTCGAAGTTTTTTTTAATGTGAAATAATAAAATAAGCTATAAAATTTCGGAACTTCTAAAAACAAACTGAAAATATTATATTTATGATTTGAGCATTAAGCCATAAAACATTTCAGACTTTTTTCAATACAAAGTGATAAGACTTCAAATCGCAATATGACGCACAAGGTTCAATCCAAACTTTATTTATATTTTAAAATCTGTTGATTGTTTTGTTCAGACTTTAAAATTCCTCAAAAAGAGCCACCTTGGATAGATCGTTCATTTATCTAATGTTCACGCCGCAAACCGATATCGGTTGCGTACACATGCACCCTAAGTGCATACCTATGTTTAATTTTTTATGCAAATATCTGCGCATGGAAAAAGTTTTCAGCTGACAATGGAATAGCCAGCATTCCCAGCTGATGTGCATATGCACGTAAGAAAAATTTAAATCAGTTTGTTAATCAATCGCATTCGTCATGCTTGTGGTCAAAAAAAAAAACAAAATTGCATTCAAAATTATCCTCTACATATTTTGGACTCTGCCAATGCAGTATGAACTCTCACAAAAACGTGATGGGATTGATGAGCACCAACTTATCCAAGATGTTAAAGTCATTAGGTCAGAAGAAGTATGCAATGCATTATTTTAAAATGAAGCTGGAGGCGCAAGAAGACCCATCTGCGTTTCACTTATTACATTAGCTTACACAAATTAAGAACTGAATTCTCATCGACTTTGTTCTTAATATTTTGGGGCGTATGTTGGATTCCAAAAACGTCAATGATGTTTTTTTTTCTTAAATATCTAAGTAAAGCTCATCTGCCAGCTGTATGTCAGGAGGATGAAATAGAATCGGGTTTGCTGGATGTATCTATCACAAAAGTTGTGTCGAAGCTAACGACGCTAGTTTTCCTGGTGGTTCTACTTATCCGCAATCAACTTTTGCAGTAAAATTGCAAGTCGGTACGGCTGCACTTATAGCTCTCTAAATTTTTTAGATGTTCAAAGGTAATGAAGCTTTCTTCAAATATCGCTCTAAGTTTGCAATAGATATGAATTCTGTGCTAGATATAAGTCATCTTCGGGCTCGAATTTGGTTCATTTTCGTCGAACCCCGCTTATTTTAAATAATATCTTAGGGTTTCATCTGAGCCTGTAGCTAGAAATTTATAGCTTCCTAGACATGAATTGACTTAGACAAATTTCTGTCGAATAAGTTTCAATACTTACCAAGATGTGTTTCACAAAAAGGCTTCGATAGTGGATTTTGAAATTTTGAATAACACTTACATAGATCTAACAGCTGATGGTGTATAACTGAAAAGAAAAATATGTTTAATGGTTTTGAGTCGCATATCGTGAAAGTGGAATCTCGCGTTGTCTTAGAAGAACAGTAGTTTCTTTCCTATTTTGCAATCTTATTCCTCGATCGAATTTCATTAGCCACTACGTCATCAATTTCATGCCATCCATGCTCTTTCGTTTAGCTGCCAATTTGTTGGTAACATTTTAGTACCAACTTTGTAAACGCTTTGTGCTTAGTAGCTTTCCCCACTACAGGCGGCTTTTCTCTTACTCCTGCCATATTTACGCAAAATATGTCTGTAAGTCTCTCTCCCGATATTTTTCCACCATGTCATATTTCGAAATTGAGAGCTATGGATTTTTTTGGCACACCTCTGATAAAAACCTCTAGTCTTATTCGATGGAAGTTTCTCCAAAAATGTATGAACATCTGAATAGCTTACAGCTTGCCATTAGATGCCGCAAAGTCATTGATTCCGACTTTCAGAGCGATTTCTTTCGCATTGGTTTGAAAAGTAGACAAAGATCTGGAAATGTTGTGACTTTCTACTTTAGAAAACCATTCGAAGTGCAAGGAATCAATTTTCCTGTCATCTGTTGTCACAAAGCTTTTTTCTAATTAATGTTATCACCAGTCAGCCAATTTGACCAAATTTCTCTTTGTTCCGAACAATAAGCGCAGACTGCATTTTTCCAATGTTGAATCTACTACCTATTCATAAGTTTATTGGTTAACTATGCTTTCTAATATTTGTTTTAACCTTTTGGTTGACGCGCTCATTAAAAACCTATATTTTTCTTACATGCTTATACATAATTTTAATTTTTCTTTCACACGAAGACTTTCTCAATGCAAACACTTTATTTGGGCAATCCCCAACTTCGTTTCTATATGTTTTTATCACATTTTATTTGTTAAATTTGAGCAATACCTTAATTTTTCACGATTTCGCATCCGCTTATGACTTTTAACAATTTTACGAAGACGTACTGTCCGCGTTCGGCTTATAGGGAACCACACAAGAGGAGTTATATTGTTCCGAAAAGCGTAAAAAAATTATGCGTTGAGGAAAATTGTCAGTCGAAGAGCACTACTTAACTGTACCTCTACATTGATTCCGCTCGTCTTATTTATATATTATAGTCTTAATTATTTTTTACTAGGGGTAGTGCTTTCAGAGGGGGGAAGTGATACCATATTTTGTATTCATCGTGATCGTGGATAGATATTTGAAAGGCTTTGTCTTGCCTCAAATCAATATATACCGGAGATGAAAGTGAGAGGTCATAAAATATTTCGGATGATATATTATGAAACCCTACTTAAGGTCTGCAATTTTAATACAAATAATGAAGGAAAGCCGACGTATCGAGATTTCTAATACAACAAACGTGGGTGTCAATGACTACATGCTCATGAAAATATAAGGACTCTTTTAAATGACTTTTAAATACGACAATTTAATGCATGAAACTCGCGATAACAATGGAAATTAAATCAAAACTGATTGATAATTTTGATTAAAAATTTCAAATCTAATCTAACACAAATCTAACAAGTATAATTACTTTAAAATGTGTCCTTCACAATTTTTATTTTCCTTACAAAGGATACTCATACATTTTTAATTAAACTTTTTTTTTCAGAATGCCAAAAAAAAATGTCTTACAAGTTTTCCGTAAAAGAAAACTGATCAATGAAGCAAAAAAAAAAAACAAACACCCAAACAATTTCGATACAACGCTTTTCTTATAAAACAAGCATTTGGATATTAAGTTACCCGCACATTTGAAATAAAGTAAACAAAAATAATCAAAAAAACCGAAGAAAATGCAACAGAAATATATTAGAACGCAAAATGCTTTTAACGGTATCAGCAAACAGGATATCCGCATGAGACCAAATACAAGAGAGCCAGACAAGAGGAAATGGAGCTTCAATGTTATTCAGCGGATAGCTGTGGTGTGCATTTTGGCCACTACTCTTCAGATAGCAGGTAAGTGCGATAATATGAACGAAAGATAGTAATTCAGTTTGGAGTAACCTTGGTGAAAAATTACAAGCAATCTGTAAACTATATGAAACTTCAAGTCACAGAGTAGAAAGTGCACAAGGGAGAAAGATGTTTCTTTTTAGGACAAAAAAAAAATAGTGAAATTTTTTTTGTTTTATTAAAATACTTACAATGCGTTAAATTACTTTTTTTTTTCAATAACCGATTTTTTCAAATTAATAATCTACATATAAACATGCATGCAAACATATAGTCAAAAATTTTAAAAATTTAGGATCGAATTCAAGATGCAAAACATATAAAAATAATGCAAACTAAGTACATATCTTCAAAAACCAGGCCCGGCGGAAGACATGTCTGCGATGTTGAGTACTCGACACCCGAACATTTTGCGGAAATGGAACTCTCCACCCAAACTTTATACAATGCCCTATTAATATTTCTGTATGTCACTTAGTTTGGTCGCAGCGATTAAAATAATAGAAATATGAATTTGGATATTAAACGACATAAGACCGCTAGGAAGCTCAACATTGATATATAATTTTTTGCTAGGAGTCCAGTTTTGCTAGGAATCCAGCCACGTGCTCCCTTATTTTTCGGCTTTGAAGCCCATGTGGCCAGATTACGTTGAGGTACGATCCGAGCAACACACGCATTTTGCGCTTTCTGCCTCTACATTTTTATACAATCAAAGGAAACAAAACATTCTAAGAGTGTTTTCATGTTGAACTATATATTAAAACAGGCCTCCCCCTACCCAGACAATCGTCGTCACCCGAGTCTTAAATGTTTTGCCGGCCCTGTCAAGAATTATGCCAATTTTTGCGCCGAAACTAAAAAAAAAGTTTTTGAATGAAAACATCTCATGACTTGACTTTTTGTAAAGAAAAAGCTCAAAAAGCTTCGATGAAGATTGGAGAAGTCAAGTTCAAATCTTTTAAGATTTACGATACAGTAACAACCAACTTAGGGTATGCAAAATTAAACGTATATTTGTATTAACTTTTCAGTCTTATTTTTTCATTCAATACCTTCTTTCTTCACTCAGTTTTGAACCCTAAGCCCTGTGCTTTTTAAGCCACCTAAAACTCAATCTAAAAATAAATTTAAGTATAAACATCTTCTGCATGTAAGTACCTCCTATACTGAATGATTTCAGCGCATTATATTTTACTAAATCGAAAAGTCTCATTCAATTGTTAAGGCGAATGTGCTGCAAAGTAAGGTTGTATGCAAGGAGGATTCTTGGGATTATGACCTCTCCTGAAGAGAAATAAATTAATGAGCTCCTAAACGCTTCCTTTGCAAAGTCAATCGAAGTAAAACTGCAGGGCACGTAGAGAAGACAAAAAAAACCAAGGAAGATGAAGATGAGGCATTAAAGCGGTCGCAACTATGTATTTCAATATGAATTGTCGGTATTTTGGATGTGATGGTGATTTTGAGACGAAGGATGATGATGATACTGCAGATGGTGTGCAGCTGGTAAAGGTTTTCTGTCAGCATTTTCAGTGGCTGATGAGGTGCGTAATGGCGCTGAAAATGATTACGATGTTGTCAACGTCATTTACACGGAGGTTTTCATGTATTTTGATATTTTTTTTTTATTTTTGGGATGCCGATGCCACAAAAATAAAAATTAAATTTGTTGTGTAATACATCGATGTCAGGATTGCAAAAAGTAACGGTATACAGTGCGCTGAAAAATAAAAATTAAACGGTGTATCACAAGCTCGAATGCTTAGTGATGAGAAGTAGAAAGTAGAATGATCAATCAAAAAGATATAGACATAGGTAATTGCCCATTTTCAATCACTGCTACTAACAAAAATTAAAACAAAAAACATTTTTTTCGGCTTTTAACTTAAAATAATAAAAATCGAAAACAATTTTTCAAAATTTGTGCTCTGACGATTTATTAGCATTTTGGTTAGCTTTTATCTAAAAACAAAATTGTTCTTTCCGACAAGATTTGCGCTCTGTAGCGATTTTTGAACAAAAAAACTTGATTTGAGACCACTGCAGGCAGCCGCGCGCAGTACCTTTGGGATATAAACTATTTTGCAACCGTTCGGGAAGAAACTAATTTTGTATTGGAAATTTTACAATAAATTCAGTGGTATTTTTCATAATTTCGTATCAAATGCGCTGACTCTTTAAATCAACTTTAAGCAATTGATTTGTTATACAAAATATTAATTCTTCTTTAACAAGAAATCAGATGTTTTTAGCTTTAAGTCAGTTTAAAGATATATGAAAATGACAGTAAAATTATATGAACATAAAACGCCAAGTGTTCAAACTTTCCAACTCGATATCTCTCGATATCTTCGATAACAAAAAAAAAAGCTCCTAGTACATGTATTCACTCTCATAATGCTTAAAATTTGGAATGGGTCGGTCAGAAAGTATTCGATTTGTAAAAGAACGTCTCATATATGTCATGTTAATGATGGTCATTTAGTAGCTACTACATTTTTACTAATTCAATTTGATTCATTGTCAAAATTCTTCTCTGCTACTAAACAAAAATAATAAACTTTTTATTTCATTCAAACATAATTCCAGCGCATAGTTTGAAGAGCACTGTTCCAGCCTTTTTGGGAGTAAAATGAGATACATAATTGAAAAGCTGTTGCAGCTAAGATAGGATATCCTTTAAGGGAATTTGAAGAAGATAAAGAAAATTGTAAAAGAAAAAAATAGAAGTGTTGAAATTAATATTTTTTCAACAATAACAACCTCTTAAAGTGTACCGAGAATGTAATGAAACCAAGGCAATTTCAGTACGGGTATATAAATGTAAGCAATTTAAGTACCTTTTTCAGACCCCAGCAGCACATTTTAATTTTTCTTTTTGTGCTATCAAAGGCAGACTGGCCTCTGTCTCTTATTACACTCTTACTCTAAAGTCTGAAGTCACTTTATGCCCATGCAAAATGTGGTATTTGGCATAATGGGTACGAGCGTACATAGAAAGTTTTTGTGGAATTTGCATATTGTTACGAAATTGCAAATAAAGCGAAAAAGTGAAAAACTGCTCAATTTTAGCATTTCATTTCATTTTATCTTTAGGTAGTGCTATGGGAATTTAATGAAAGCCAAAAGTATTGTCTGGGAGATGGTGTTGCATTTTTCATGTGCACAATAAATATGGAAGTTAAAAATAAATCAAAAAATTACTATAGCTTACCATATGAATCGCATGGCAAGGCTCAATAAAATCTTTTCTATACAAAAATTTTAAACTGACCATTTATTGTAAAGTTTCTTATCTAACTAAGACCTTCACTACTACCATTTCACTAGACTGCGATTATTTTAAGTACGATGGATCATAAAGATGTGAAATAAGTACACATTTACGGAGCGAAGATTGTATGATCTAAGACAAACTCTTATTGATACGGTTTACTATTTTTCTGCAGATAAAGAAATGGAAATATTCAAAAATCAATAAAATGGCTTAAGGCTTACTAAATCTATAAAATATAAATAGTCAAGAAATCAGGAAAGAAATAAGGAAACTTTTTTTATTAAACAAAAAAAAATTTAGGAGTTCACAAAGTTTCCTTATATTATAATGATGTATGAGAAGGAATACGTTTAAGTAAGAAAATTCAAATAGTTTTCTATTTAAAGTATCACTCCATTTGGGTCAAAAATTGAAGTTCCAATGGCTTGAACATTTAAAATCATTTTTCAGACAAAAAAGATCATAGACTTTAATTGGCTCATTTTGGAAAAGGTCTATTCACGAACATGCAAAGATCCAAAAATCAGAAAACATGCGTCGAATATGTTATAAAAGTTTTATTTCTAGAAGAGAACTATAAAAGAGAAGTATTTAGATTGGCTTCTTTGAAGTATATGTGGATATTCGCCCTGAGTAAGCGTGGGATGTTGCATGATTTTAAGTTAAAATTCAGAAGGCTCCTTTCCGACATTACACTCAAAACAATTTTGTAACAACTGTATTTTTACTGATACAATATAAAGTTTTCAAAATGATTCCCGAATTCTTATCGTACTTAGATAAAATATAATTCCAATGCGAAGGCTTTGGGAAAAGTAGATTTTTTACCTTGCAGTTTCAAGTTGAGTAAGTTAAGATGTGTGGTGAGATCAACAATAAATCCCAATTTTCATACGAACAGACTATCCGAAAGTTAAAGTACAAGACGACGCTGTTCTGTCATAAAAAGTCTGTGATTGCACCAAGGCCAAAAAATCGTTGCAATACAATGCCTTTGCTCAACCAATGAACTTGCGAGTTTTATGAAACACCAATTTCGGCAAGTAATTTTTGAAATTACTGATGTTTGAGAGAAATTGAAAGAAACGAAGTTTACTGTTTTGACAGCTACATTTATTACTTCAGCTTAGTCTATGTGATTACAACATAAGGCCTGTTGATGAATAATACTGTTTTAAGAGAGTTACAAATATTTCCAACTACTCCAGTTACTCTACCGGACATATTTTTACCACCGTCTGTAGTTACACCTTGCAATCGTTTAAAGTCAAGCCCAAGATGGCTCACGGTTTGATTTACCTTGGCGAAAATCTCATCTCCGATAACATTACTCTGCATGGACAATGTTCACGCCCGAACAAATAAAATAACTTGAGCCGAGTGCTTAACAACTGTTAATTTATAAAGAGCTAATAAGAACCACTTTAAAATCTTTGCAAGCGTCTATGAGTCTAACGTAACCTTGTTGGATTTTTGACCTTATAAGCCTCTGGCGTGCCTTTGAAAAACTGTTCGCTGGACGGACGTAGTCCGCTGGCTGTAGATAGCCGACCCTAGCTCCAGAGCATAGCATAAAACCAATATTTGTGAATTCAACTCACTCGTTTCAACTTCGTAAGGACTGCTTGATCACTAATCCGCACAATGGTTGAACGAAAACCTCGTAAGGTTGGTTGTATAAGTGAGATCCCTGTCGATCTCACACTCAATATAATTTTTAAAATTATTCGATACCCATACCCTTAAATGTAAACACTTATCGTATGACGAGCTATGAATTGTTAACGAATACCAATGGGTTTTGGAAACGGATTGCGGCTCGAAAAAAATCTTCCAATCCTTTTGTGGTTTATAAAGTTAAGAAAATAGCTTTGGGAATTCAAAACTTTAGCCACCAATGAGAGTAAGACAGAAAACTGAAGAAGAAAAAGTAAAACCAACTTGAGCAAAGCTCATAAAAGAGCACAATAGATTTGGAAAGTATGAAGATGTCTGTAGCTCCTTGCCACCTAAAAATGAGATCATATCAGTACATTGCCAGTTTGTGACACATCAATCGTCAATTCATATGACCCTAGCTAAGCGATTGAACTCTTCATAGCACCTTTAAACTCGAGCTGAAATAAGAACTATTGATATTTTGAAGAGAAATTGAAAGCAGTGTGTACAAAGAACATAGCTTCCTTCATATTTAGCTTAAAGCTGAAAGTGTTCCTTTACCACCTTCGCATTCAATCTGATCTATTACCTACGAAAAGGAAATAAAATGTGGTGTCTTCCAAGCAGACCAGACACATCTTTAGTGACTCTTTGAAGTTGGAGGAGCTTGACTTTTGCAGTCGCATTCTTTTGGTGTACTCTGTTGACATTCTGGCTAAAGGAATTACTGTAATAAAATTCAATAAAACTAATTCCGACCAAAGAAATCCCCAGTTCGTAATAAATCCATATATTATTTCCCTATAAATTGAATAAGCAGTTTAGAGGGAGTTTAATAGCACTTTCAGAGGGAGGACAAAATATTTTTTGATATATTTTACTGCGGGACTCATTTTGAACAAAAATGTATGTCCACATAATAAGCTCTATATCTGCATCTTTTTATTTAAAAATAATAACCAATGCAACATTTCGTTTTGCTTAACTATAAATAAATATCGATTGAAAATGTTTAGAACTTAAATATAACGCATTAAGAATGTATTTTCTTCTTACGTATTGCGTTGGTTAAGTAACAGTATACTTATTGAAAACCACTATAACAAATTCATTTTAATGTGACCAGCAAAAATCAGTGTCTCTTAAAACTGCTGCAGCTAAATATCCTTTTTTCGTTCGTTTTATTCATTACCCGTGGCCACAATTAATTAAGTCCCATGTTAATGTCCCTTTGCTAGATATGCGACGTACGCACACAATTATTGCAAACGACCATATAACGGAATAATTGTACAGTCGGCAAGGATTTTCCTTGTCGACGTTAAACAGACGGCTTCATTTTTATTCTCCATTCTTTACATTTTCTTTTATATTTATTTTCTTTTTGTAAAAAGAATATGTAACAAAAGTAATATGAACGGAAACGTAAAATAGAAGAAAAATTCAAAGTCATATGACACATGGAGCTGAACTGGAATGAATGGGCGCTCAAAAGGCGCAAAACAACATTTGGCCAGGAGGCAAAATGTTGCAAATAAAAATGAAAAAAAGCATAGGCACACATTTGGCGGAGGTTTGTTTTTCATTTGTATTATGTGCCTGTGAGCTCCAAAAGTTTGAGAGGACTCTTATTAAATTTGCATATCCAGTTCCTTTAAAGCTTAAAAAAAGTACTTTCTAAAAAAGTATTAGTTTTTTGTCGACAACCAATTACGGTTTTTCAACCTATAAGCTTTTGAATAGCCTTACAACCCACATTCATAAAATCTAGCGTACTCATGATGGAAGACGACACACTTTTGCGTGGTTCCATGAAAATGAAATAAGAAACTTGATTAATAAAACAAATGGAAAGCGGAAACATCAACAACGAATTTCAGCCACCTCAGGAGGTGACTTTTCACCAATCGTTATGGAAAGGTGCAAAATGAAACTAGAACTATCTCAAATAATCACCAATCTTATTTTCAACTTTTCCGGAATGATTGGCACCAGCAAATTTTTTTATTTTTCGAAAAATGTACTCAAGGTCTTTGGTCCCAGGTACAATACAAATTTTTTGAAACTTTTCTAATTCCAAATATTAATTCTTGTGCTGGACTCGACAAGAGATCATTTTTCTTGGTATTGATTTGTAAAATTGAATTCAAAATCCAATTTCTTGAATTAAAATCGAAATTTATCAATTATAAATTTCGGATTCTTTTATTTCATCAATAAAGGCAGCGATTCTTAAACTTATGTCGTCCGACGACCCCTTATCAAGCTAATTTTTTTTGCGGACCCCATCAAAACCCTACAAACTTGACGTCGTTTTTAAGCTTTGTTTCTGGCTCAATAATGACAAAGATATTCAGGCTTGCCAGCCGTTCGGTTTTCAGCCGAACAGTCTGGTTTTTGAAAGTTTTGTCCGGTTGTCAAACTCAATCAGACAAAAAACGTCCGGTTATCTGACGAGGTCCAGGAACGAAGTATTTATATTTTGCTTTAATTTTTACGGTTTTTGAAGGTCCCACAGATGACAAGCCTGCAGACGTTACTTTCTAAAAAATATTGAAACTTACACCATACATCTCTCTGAATTTTAACAAATCTTGCGCATTTATAGAGGCAAACATATTTTATTAGGATGTAATTAAAACACAAAATGAATAAAAATTGTGGATGTGTAAATGAATTAAAAAAAGTTGCAAGTCAAAATATGTAAGGGAAATCGGGGCAAAGCGTTATACGGGCAAAGCAATACAAAGGGTATATTTATCCTTGCTTTACAACGCCATCTAACGTACATAATTATAAAGGATTTTTGGTTTGAGTAGGGCTCATGTAACTTACAGATTATAGTGACATTTCGACCTTCAGTTGTCGAGAACCACAAGGTTCATCAAAATGAGTGCGGTGAATTTAAAATTCGAGTATTTTCGACTTAAGATAATTTATTTCATACAAGTCATTTAAAAAAAAAGGCAAAGTATAACGTGTAATATACATAATGACATTCATTTTGAATGACAATGATTTGTTTATGTTGATATGTTTTTATTTTACACGTGTGTATGTTTACATAGGTCATGGGGGCAGAGTGGTAGGGGCAAAGCGGCATTGTTCATCACTTGACTCCGTCATTTTATCCAGTTTTCAGTAGTTTCAAAAAACAGAAAAGTCCATCTACTTTTGGACGGCCATCCATCACACACAAAAAACATGATTTTTAATCTTACAAAATTTTTAAAACAAATGTATAATTATCTTTTTTTATGTATTGCACATCGTATACCGCTTAACCGTTGTTTTCTTGAAACCAAATCGACAATATCATTCGAAAGTAAATCGAGTTGCTATAAATTGATTTTATATATAATAGTATCGAAAAGGCACACTTTATTTTTTAAAAATAAGTCAAACAATTTTGAATTTTTAATAAATGAGTTATTTGAATAAAGCGTAAAGTTTGTTGATGAAAAATTATTTGATCTCAAAATTATTTCGCGGACCCCCAGGGTGTACTGAATTTAGTAATCTTGTGGCTATCTGCAGCCACATTGGTAATTAAAACGAGAGGAATGAGACGTTGTCTAAGCTTTAAATCTGTATTGTATTTGAAGCAACAAATGCATTACATTATAGATATGCAGCTCAATAAAAGTGTGGAGGAAAATTTGAAAAATCTTAAAAACTTACAGTGCTTACTCTCTGCAATGGTTATAGGAAGTTAGTTTATCTGTATTCGTTTTATATTCCAATTTTGACGAATTTTGGGGATTTGTTGCGCATGCGAATAAAATTAAGATTAACCTAAGTTTTAAGTTCTTAAATACTCTTACAGTGGCGTGGCACATGTCAAAAATTTAGTTTTCATATTTAGCAAGTCATTCAAGATATTGTAAAAAAATGTGGTAGGTGGATGCAGATCATAAATATCTTATATTGTATCCAAAATGGGCGGAATCAGAAAAGTGAGCGTTGCACTTTTTGATAATTGGAAATTTTTATTCAATATAACTCAAAAACGGCACCAAAGTTCTTCATAAAAATTATATAGATAATACTATTGAAAGCAGTCATCATTAAAAGCTTAGTCACAATGCTGGCAAAACTTTTTAAAGGGCGTGTCATAGCTTATAATATTTATAAAAGTTACAAATTTATATAAAGTAAGAGAACTTACAACGCAGTGATTATGAAATTTAATATGGTAGATATACTTGCTATAACGTTTCTCGTAACCACAAATTGAATGCGTTAGTACATTTGGGCGTGGCACCCACCATGCATACAAAAAAACCTTTATTGTTATATAAGTGTGGTATGGAAGTAGTATTTTGAAATTTGGTGTAGAGGAGTCGGTTAATATAAGCTTTGAAATCATATGAAATTCGACGGTATTAGTAGGCGTGGCACACACAAGCATTAAACGTTTACTGTTTTATTAAGTGTACTAAGTAAGTGATTTTTATCAAATATGATGTAGAAATGTTGTTTAGTATAAGCTTTGAAATTAAATGTACTTTGTAAATGTTATATATAGTGTACTATATGAATGATTCCAATAAAAATTGGTGTAGAGATGTCGGTTTCTATAGTCTTTGAAATTTAATATAATTCGACAGGATTACATCAGTGGGCTTGGCACCTCCCATGTTAACAAAAAGCTGTAAGCGTGGGATTTTAATACTTTTTTGATACATTTTGAATATTCAAATATTTAATTCATTAAGCTTTTTCAACATATCAACACGGCTTTTTCAACGTGTTCCAATTTCTTTAGAGATTTTCAACCTATTTCATCTTTTTCAACATTTTGGATATTTTAACGACGGTTTACGCCTTTTTCAACTGTTTTCAACCTTTTAAAATTTATTTGAACTTTTCAACTGCAGTCAATTTTTTCCAAATTTTATCGATTTTTTAGCCCTTTTCTACTGTTTCAATATATTTCAAAATTTTTTTTCGACTTTTTCAATGTATATCAACTTTTTCGGTTGTTCAACCCATTTCAATATTTTTCAAATAAATCCGACTCATTCAAAGTCTTTCAACTTTTATATATTTTCCATATTTTTTCGATTTATTTAACCTCATTGAACTTTTTTAAGCATTTTGCATATTTTTTGACTTTATCAATTTCAAAACGAAAAATCGAACTATGTTCGTTCTCTTGGTACTTAACATTAAATCACCACAATCATATCACCCTAATGTGCGGCATATTTCAATTTATATTGCTTCCGACCCTAATTCATTTATCCCGGTAGACTCGATTTTTTTCCACTTCATTTATTTTATCTACGATTTTTAAGCGATTTAAGACAAAGCCCAAGTAAAAGGAAAAAAGAAAAATCACTGGCAGAAATTTTTCATTTGATGGCTTCGAGGAGCGCAAGGAGTTTCTTATCTGATGATCTGTCAATAGAGCTGATGACACTGCAAATCTATGCTGCGAGCGAAACAAATTGCAGCAGTAGGCAAGCGGTCTGAGTTGAAGTAGATGAGTGGTGGGACTGAACTGTACTGACGTTGGCGGTGTCGTTCTATGCCCAGACCACACAGTGAGGAAGCAATTTGTGTATTTGCCGCAACAGTTTGAGATAAGTGTAATCAACTTCGGCTCAATGGGGTGCACATAGTAATCGCCTGCATGCATACAAACTTAACTGTCATCAACGGCAGTTTTAAGGCCGAGAACAGAGTGAATTTGCTCATGGAAAAGAAAAATTCTGAGTTGTAAAATGGATCTGGAATATCAGCAATGCTAACATATGACATCCGAGTTACGTATAATCTCTGGCTTTAAGAAACGCTATTTATTCTCGTTACCCAAAAGCCTCATTTTCTTATGAGCCTTCTATTCTTTCAGCACATGTATTTACTTTGGCTGCATCCTTAAAGGCAGCCTGTGCCACTAAGAGGCAACTCTTCAAACGCTGTATGACGTCAGCTAGAGTAATTACATCTTCAGCAGTTTTTGCACCACTTTTTTTTTATTTTTTGTTTCAAGTCTTTTACAACTCTTCCGCTGCAAATGTTTTCTGCAATTTCCTGTATTATTGCAACAACCTACCTCAACTACCGCAAGGTACCGGGAGCCCTCCTATGCCTACCACATTTTTGTGTGTTTGCTTGCAATTTGTGTATGGTATCCATGCAGCATCTGTGGTTTTTCAACTCAGCCTTACAATTTTGCCTTTGTAAAAATGTTGCGCCACACTCACTAAGGACATTAGAGCCAAAGTTGCATGTAAGAGTGTTCTGAAAAATGTTTTCAAAGTTAGTAGGTGGTTGTTCTCTTAATTCTTTGATACATTTGAAGAAGGAAGGCTAAAATGATGTTTTCACTACAGCCATTTGACTTTTGTCGGATCAAACAGACCTCGTTTATTAAATAGTCACCGGGGCAAGAGAAAAAACAATGAATGAAAACAATAAACAAAATTTGGTCCAAAGAGGGTCTAAAAAAAGGAATTACTAATTTAAAGGAAATTGGATTTTTTTTCTCTTGGGATAAAAATTTTTAAAATAAAGTGACATAAAGGCGCAGTTTTACCTCAACCCAAATAAAATATCTTGAAATTTCCCTTTTAGATATATCCACAAATATCAGTTTTCAAATATTTCTAGCAACACCCTACCTATACAAGATACTTACGTTGTCTGAAAGGACTTTTTATAGACGTCCCTCATATTATATTCAAATTTTTTGCTCTTTCAACATTGTCCTTTCTTGCCTTTTCTATTCACGTATGAGATTTGTAAAGACGCTGCTGGAAAAAAGTGAATGAATGAATATTTCCATTTTTAATGGAATACTTGTTCTGGGAGAAGGTGTGACGTTTAAGTTGCTTTTGTTTTTTATTGTTCATGTGTGCTAATGGTGTGTTAATATGTCGCCATCTCAAGATCAAATCTTGATAAGAGAAAAAAATGCGAAAATTCATTAAATACAACTGAAATTACTTTTAATTTCCCAAGCACAAATTTATGCAAATTTTTTATCTGTGTTACCCCATCATTTCTAATTTCAGCTACATCCAATTTCTTTGATACACAAGGAACGAGTTTTTCAGATGAGCCTCCAAGTCGCATTGAATTCACCAACACTGCCGGCAGTATTGCGGATTGCATAGCGGATGGAAATCCACCGCCAAACGTTGAATGGCTGGATAAGGAAAATAATCCAATTACCTCCATGTCTAAGGTAAGTTTGTTGACTTTGTGTTTTAGATTTAAGATGGAAGAAGTGTTTTGGCACAAGAGTCTGCATTTCAATTTATTGTTTCTACTTAAACAATAAACCTTTATTGAAACATAAATTGTGAATACACTTCCACAACTTAATAAGTGGACTGAAAACGAAAACTATTGACCCATATCCTTAACAGTAGATATAAAACTAACTTACTATCATAATACGAATGAGTTTTGAGTTGCAACATTCAAATTAACCGGTAGTTCAAATTCCGAACGCTAGATGGATCCCTTAGGGAAAAACGTGAATTGGTTCAATCAATTCGGGTATATTTTTGCAGCACTCAAACGCCATTAGGGCAGCGTCCACTATTTAAATGTGGAATCTACGAGTAGATCTCACGACAGCTCTAACATCGGTGGACTTAAGATAAATATTCAACGACACTGCTCCGTCAATTATCGTCCCTCTATCAATATCTCCTTTTTCTACATACCAACTTTTTTCCAGATCTCATCCCCTGATTGTTAGTTTCTTGCTTAAAAAAAAAACTTTCAAGCAGAAAACATTAAGATTTTATGAAATTCTTTAATCAGCGACCCAAGATCTTTCCATATTGCCAGCTTCCTAATTTGGACACGCACAATTATTTTTTGTGCAGTGGTTGCAGATGTCTTAGTTACTGGGTCCGCTTTTAATACTACGTAGTTGAACTTTTGAGGTAGTTCGCCTTCTTTCTGCTTTTAAGAATACATAAAGGTTGAATGTAAGAGTGCCGTTGCATGCCGACTTCATCAATCGCTTTCAAAGCTTTCCAATTTAGGCCAAGCCAAATTTCCTTCAAATGCTACCTAGTAGAACAAGGTCTGCTTGAAGGTTATTCGCTGTAAGCCAAAGGTCATCACTCGTTGCAGACTTAACTATGGCCCGAATAGAGATTCGAAAAATTTTCGATTTAAGAGTCCGCAAATATGCGATCGATTAACTTTTTTGCGCTTGGCGAATTTTCAATTTGTCTGACAGTTGAACCTTTTTAATGATTATCAACTAAAAAATGGCTGAAAAATCAAATAGATATTGGAAAATGAGAATATTTCTAATAGGTTTTCACACGTAATAAAAATGAATGGTCTTTCACTTAAAAGGCGGAATTTGCTCATGGGCCTAAGCTTATTAGCATATATTGATATCCTCTCCTGACACAACTTCCCATAGAATGATGCAATGGGATTGCCTTTAGTAAAATTCTGCTTAATTTTTCACCTATTGAGAGTGTGTGTTTTTTTATTATAGGGTAGCTAAAATGAATTGTGTGTGCACTCAAATAGCCAAAATGCCTATACTTGCTAGGACGTAACATACGTAGTCCTTAACTTGAAAGAGTTTTATATAAAAATACGTGCAACGTAAAACGAATCGATTTCATTGTTTTTGCTGGTCTCCCATTCTTCATCCAGACGATTTTTAAATTTTTTTGCCATACATTGCCCGCAATTTTTATGTTATGCAGTCCTTACCTCAGCCATCCAAGGGCTCCACAGTTTTATAAGCTATAAATTGCTTGGTAATGCAATAGCAACAACAAAATACCGGAAACATCAAAACAAACTGTTGAAAAAGCGATGTTACCTTTGGGTATGGCAAATGAAAACAATTTATTATCGCCACGTCAGAAGCAGTATCGACTTCAATAAAAAAGGGTGTGCGCAAAAAGTCAATAGTTGGGCCATTGAAGCAAAAGTTGATACAACAAAAATTCTGTGAAATTTCCAGTTAAATATGAAAAAAGGTATATATTTAGCTGAGGTTGGACTGAGCGAATAGTATTTTACTCTTATAAGAGCGGTTTATTGATGTCACAAGTGAACGTTAAAATTAAATTTCAGCATTTACACCATCAGTTTATATTCAAGCCAAATTATTATCATAATTTTCCTTTAAAAATTGGTTGTAACTCATAAAAATCCTGTGGTCAGATAATTCCATCGTTATCATCCCCATTTTTCGTCTAATTTATAATGTGCTAAAGAAAATAGCAATTTAATAACAACAACAACAAAATATTCTTTTACACCACCCACAAATGCTATCGTGGTATGCGAATAAAGACGTGTTCCTGTAGCTGTTACATAACATAACAGATGGGTCGCATACTTAACAATTCAAAATAAGTTAATCAATAACCAATTGAACCGTACTACCGGTCATGGTAACGCATCGAATCGATATGGTCCATAGTTGCATGAGGGTTGGCGAAATTAAATTCACCAGCTTATTGGTTGAAGCAGTGGAGACGCACAGTGGCTTAAATTATGATTTCTATCTCTTAAATTATTTAAATTTTTTTTGATTTGAATCTATAAACTTAATTAGAAATTGACAATTGATACACACATGGTAAGGTCAGTTTGTCCTTCTGTTTGTAACGTGTTGCAAAATGCGTGCTGTATATTCTTATTCAGCGTTACGTCCGCACTCGATTTAAATATGTGCGTCTGTGAGTTTATCCGTTTGTCTGTAGAAACCACGACCATTAGAAAAAAAAGGTGAACTATTTAATTTCATCTGTTGCTACTTCATTTGTATCTTGCAGCATTACAAATGGACGAAACCGGTGCCTAGAAACGCTTTGCATTCGTACAAATGTAGGTTTTCCTCGGGACTATCTCATAAACTACTGACCGAATTTTATATAACTGAGTACTGTTAAAAAGCGTGCGTGAGTTGACTATATACGGCATTACAAGTCAAAATTAATGATCATCATTAATTGATTTATGACTCAAAGCGCCGCCATCTCATATCCATTTGTCATTTCTCGTTTGTTGCCAAAGCTATTAAATTTACGGCCTGAAGTCTTGCTATAACTGATGTTCCAAATTGTGACGATTATTACTTTATTGGAGTTCGTTTTTATTTGAAGGTTTCGAGTGTTCTTTGGGAACCTTCGGTTGCTCTTGAAAACTGCCGTTCGTCGATTTGAAGTACACCCCCCTGAAAGTTTTTTTTCTGCTGTACGTTTTGCATCGCTTCGTTTTGGCTTGGAAGTCTTCGGGTGTTCTTCGTTCTGGTCTTCGACGTCGCAGAAAAAGGCATTTCAAGTCTTTATAGCGAGTACTCCTAAAATGACCAAGTGGAACATTTGCTTTATTTTTTCTTCCAAACTGAGCTGCACTATTTCTTTGTCCAAACACTTCAATTCACTTTTTAAATTATCACCATGTGTTCTCATTGCTGATCACCAACTTCCCTTCTTGCTACACTGGTAACTTCTTTTTATGATAATTTTGGGATGCATGGCTTATGGTAACAGTTTAAGTTGCGTGGCCAAAATCGAACACGTTCGCTTGCAGGATCGACACGGTGCACGTGAATGTTGGATTTTTCTGATTTGTCTGTGATTTTGAGGTGAAATTTATGTGAGAGAATATAAAATTGAGAATATTTTGTCCTCACATCATCTTCTTCCTTTAACGGGGACGGAGTTTTAAGGTGTCCTGAGTCTTAATGATTTTAAATCTCGCCTTGCTGAATCGTTTTCTGGAGTGTAGTTTTTCTCGCCGCATCTGCTCCCAAGCGAAAGTGAGGCAGTCAGCAACCATTGGAAGAATTTTCCTGTGTTTGAAACCGTGCAAGGATTTCACCGTTAGCTATGGGCTCACTGAAGCACTTCCGGTTTTTCGACTTATCACGCTAGGTTCGCATAGCCACTGTCCTTTAGCTCGAGTCTCACCACTTTTGGGCTCATCTTTCGCTGGAGGCGTTTTGGTGACATGTGAAATGGGCTGGCTGATGCGAGCTAGTGGCAGGCGGCACTTTGTCGTGTTCAACTCTTCCATAATTTTTGTGATTTTTCCCCTTTCTACTTTGCGTCCTCCAGCGGAAACCACCTTATAGGTGTATGCAGATCCTTTCTCGGGTTTTCCAGCAAACGCTCCGCAAAAGGTTAGCAGGAACGCTCTTAAGCCAACCCCGCTGTCTTGTTGAGTAACGGCTTCGCTTTATCCGGGCATTCTTTTCTTCGTAAAGCGATGCTTGCTACCTCCGGTTCTTACTTGGTGCTCGAAAACTACGTATTCTTGGATGGGATCGATCTTATGATCTCACTTTACGAAAGCGTAGGGGTCTAAGACTATTATTTCCGACACTTCTGTATCTCAAAGTATCCTCTTGGGTTGCTCACTGCCACCAGGAACCAGAGGCTCTTTTCGCAGATGGGAAAAAACTAAAAGTTATTCTCGAAAATGTTCACCTTCTGAGTCTTGCGTACCACTCGTTGATGTCACTTCTAGTAATCTGCGGGCTCATTTCCGACTAAGCACACAAAGATATGTGGGCTGAACATATGAGCTACTTCTCGCTTAATTTTTTGCAGATTCTTGGTGAGCCACTTCGAATAGAAGTCAATTACTTCAGCGTGCGTGAACCGTTCTGGTGCGAGCCCCAAATAGCTTAACAGCTCCACTGGTACTTCACCTCTTCCTCGTGGGAACATATTGGTCCACCGCCACTGCTCTCAATCGATCCGGGAAATTCAATGAGTTCCTGTTGAGCTGAAGGACGATTGCTGTCCATCCCAGCAAGTTTCTTCCCTGTCTCTCTCACTTTGGTTCATTTTGAGAGAAAAAAAAATTGGATTGGATTCGACAATCAGGCAGGCTGTCAATCCAAGTCCCGAAATGTAAGCTTTATTTTTTTGAAACCAACACACTAAATGATTGCAAGTATTACGTTTTTTTATATAGGTGACCTTGCCTACAGAAGACCACTAAACTACTATTCCATATAAGAAAATAGGTCGCCTGGTCGTTATATATGGACCTTGTTAGCCAACCGTTTTATCTGCTACTTGTTCAAAAAAGCCATTAATTTTCCCACTGTATGGCCTTTACTGCTACTTCAGGTGCCAAAGTCAATGCTCGAACGACGTCACATTGGCGTTGTATTACAGTTGAAGTTTTTGCAAAATAAATAAATGAGTAAAAACAGCTTCCATGAGTTGAAAAAGGTTTTTATTTTTCCCAATGGTCGTTCATCGATAAAAGTGTGAATATTTGAACTCACTCAACTTAAGCTGAGTTGTTAAAGGGGACTACGGGAACGGGAATCTCTACAGCCATTACTGATGAAAAAATTATGAGCGCGATGAGGTATAAATGTTGTATTTTGTCTCGCTTGCCAATAGTCTTCAACCTTCTATTGGCGCTAGAAGCACTGCGATACAAAAAAAAATTATTAGGGTCTCTTCTCATTTTAAGTCAAACGGATCACCTGCGTGTTCATTATTTGTATAGTTTGTTTATAACAAGTCATAGGCCAAAATCTCTTCCATATTCTAAACTTTCTAATCCACGTTAAAACACGTTTGTTTGCGATTTTTCTCTTCAAAATATCGAAATATGAAATTTTGCAGCTATCCAGCCGTACTGGAACTTCTGTAGATCTGTATGTCGACCTGTATAACTGGTCTTTGTTGTTTTTTTGATTATGATATGGCTCGGTGACACCTCAAGACTGCTCTTATATGTTTTTCCAATCACTTAATTAAAATTTTATTTTGTATTTTCAGGTCCGTCATATCTTAGCAAATGGTTCGCTGTATTTCCCTTTATTCGAAGCTGAAGAATTTCGTCAAGATGTTCATTGGTCCGTGTATCATTGTGTGGCGACAAATGCTGTTGGCAGCATTGTATCCCGAGATTTTGTAGTTAAGGCTGGTAAGCTAACACGAATAATCAAATCTCTATTTCGAATGCAAAAGAAAGAATGCAAATAAAGAGTAAAGCAAAAAAATTCAAGCAAATAAATTTACCGAAAGCTGTCATTGATTTTGCTTAACGTTTTGAAAGGATATTCACCTTACTAAAGCAATTGAAGAATTTCCTGTATTCCGATCCCTTTTTGTTTTCTTTCTTAAAGTAGGTAAATAAATATTTTATGAAGCTCTACAACTTTTCCTGCAAATGCGACGCAAAGAACTTTACGTGAACACTTTCACTTTCATTTTACAACAGTAGGAGTATATTTTACCAACAATTTCAATTTAATTACAAACCTCTAAACTTGTTCCCAGTCATTAGTCCCAAAGTTAAACGCCCACCTTCAATTCCCATTCACCAGAATCTTGGTAATAAATTCATTTATGTTGGCTGGCATCCGGAACTGTCGAAAACTTTGTACACCATTATTATATAATGCGCCTCAAATTATAAACCCTCTCAATTATGCAAGGGCAAGTTTCAAACTTAAAGGCTGTCTGTGAATTGGCGCAAGTAACGGAGTGGGAGGTGCGAGGGGTTCATTGTTTATACATTTTAACTTCTTACTGTTTTTTTTTTTTAGTAATATTTTTGCTCAGTTTGAGCACGTTAAGTGTATGGCTTAAACATATTTTAAAATTATAAGCCTCGAATATTGCCAAAAAAAAAGGGGAAAAATGTTTTGGAATAAATTGTGACCAAACTTTTTAAAGCACAACGCATGCCAAACAGTAGAAAAAATTTTAGCTGAGCAGAAATAGTAGGGTTATTGGTAAGAGAGTTTGCGTTTAATGTAACACAAAATAACTAGTAAGAACAGCAACAACAACGTGAGGGCAGGGGTAAGGTGAAGTTAAGTTTCTGAGTATGGCAGCAAAGGGTTAATGTTAAATGACTTGATCCTTTGTATTTTATGTGTTTATTTTCTTACTGCTTTATAGCCAAAAATGGGGTCGAAAAGGTTTCTCGTTTAGCTCGTAGTTGTTACTTTGTTGTTGTTGTATTAGGTTGCTTCTATTGCCTGAGCATGAGGAACTTTAAATTCATACGGTTGGTATTGATGTTTTGATATCGGAGTTTGGTCAGGTTTACGAAATTAAATTGAAAATTGAAGAACAAATAGAAATGTTACATCTATTTCCGTCATATTCTCAATTCTGTTTTTAAAGAAAATTTAATTTCGGAATTTTCTCTTGGGTAAAATACTAAAATGTTTAATGTTTTTTAAGTCCGAACACTTTTACTGGTGGGTTTGAAGTATAAGAAAATCTATACAGGAGACTGCTTATGCGCTTGTAATATGACGTGATAGTATTTATAGTGACGTATTGCTCGCAATAGCTCTGCACGTATCGTATCGTAGAAATCATTTGTCGAGACTCATATTTTTATTTTTCTTCTAAAAAAAAGTTTCATTGAATTATATTTTCATCAGTTTCGCCCCATAAATATTTTCGTTCGTTAAATTTTTTTGAGAATAGATTTTAACGTCATGGCAGTGATGTGCATGTTTTAGTGCTTCACCGAGGCTGCGAGGCAACCTCCTTCAACGAGGCGAGACCGAGGCGAGGTGGAAAAATAAATTTGCCTCGCTCGACCGAGGCGAGGCGAGATCACACCGGCACCTTGCCTCGTTCTCGGGTCTGAGAACGAGGTGCCTCGCAGCCTCGCCTTAACACTACCTAGGCGTATTATTTTTTGTTTGATACCATTTTTTGAAATTTGACTCGATATTTATTTATTGGAAAGCATAGATAAGGCTATAAAACCTGTATTTTGACTACATCTTTAGGGTGGCCCTCCCACAAAAATATTTTTTAAATATCATTTTCTCGAAGACCGGTCAACCGATTCACACCGAACTCAGACCACGTTGCTTCCACATTAAGAAGCTCACCTTAGACTACTTTTATTTAGAGTAAATATATTTCGTCCTATCTTCGGTCTTTAGAGTCAGCAGTACTAAAATGATCTCTAATCGAATGAGAGTTGGAATAATACAGCTACTACTCTCTTTTGTTATTATTATATGACGAAAGATTTAATAAGGGGACCCCTACGTTCGGTAAAAAACTTTGTTGTTAATGTCCTAAACCGTTCAACCGATCGCCTGAAGATTTGACATGTGTTTATGTTTCTTATGATTTGGGGAAGGTTCGTATTATACTTTGGTATTATCAACTACTTGACGCAGATGAATAAACTTTTTTTTTATATCTCAGTAACTATATGACGTAAATGGATGAGATTTGGTACATATAATTCTTATAGTTTGTAAAAGGTTCGTATCGTAGCATGATTTGAATAAAAATGGACAATGCCACGCCGTCCCATATAAGAAAAAAATTAAATTCATCATAGCTCATCAATCATCATACTCGTATATGATTCAATCCACCAAAAATGAAATATATTTTATTTTACTTATTGAGGCGAAGGAACGCGTGCCGCTTTTGCTAGTTGAATATATCGTTGGCATACAAACAAAATTGAAAATTTTTTTTCAGTTTAATAAAATCCTCAGTTCTTACCGAGGCGAGGTGTGTGATTTCAAGGACTCGTCCGAGAACAAGGCGAGGCGAGACTCAAATTTATAAAACGAAGCGAGACCGAGAACAACTAGAACCTCGCCTAGCCTCGCCTCGGGTGAAGCACTAATCAGTTTACGATGTCACATCACATTACGACAATTCTCATAAAACTTCAGGTTCTTAGGTCAAACATGTAAACGGCGCAATAAGAATTAGTTTCCTATATAAGCAGAGAAACTAAGAAAAAATATTTTTTCGATGATTGTTAAATCCATGGGAAACAAACTTAGTGTGCGCCTTTCTCAGGTTTAATCGAGAAAACTGAAATATTGTGAGTTTCTTTTAAGACTAATGCTTGAACCTATGTGCACGCACAAATAAAAATAGAAATTACTTCGGCTGTATATTGTTCGCATTTTCAGACATACGAAAAATGTGGGCGTAGTTTGCCAACAGATTGTGGCTTTTCCCATACAACTTAAATACCTAAAACGCTTTATCTTGGCACACAAGGCAGATTTTTTCAACAGTTCACGGGTTTGAGCTAGAGATATTTTGTGAGTATTAATTTTATACTCAATGCTTAAACAGCGGCAAAAAATTTTTCTTTTAAATTTAAAAAATTTTCAATACAAACACCATAACACATACATACATACATACCTCAATATGAAATAAACAAATTGACAGTGGAAATGTTATTCTTAAAAACTGTAAGAATGTTTCCAGCCAGCCTCACCAAATCCTTTTTTAATGTACAACAAATTTCAAAAAACAAACGAAGAACTGAAGCAACACTCAAAATTAAATCATTTTTATATTTCAATTGGAAAAAGGTACCAAATGCTACATATTTCGAAATCATCAGAAAAAGCAAGTACTTGTAATAGCACAATACTTACCAATACAAAGTTAGAATAATATTCATACCTACCTACACAAAGGCAAAAGTGATAAAAAAAGAAAATGAATCGACATTTTAAAAAAAGGGGGGGGGAATAGAAAATATATCTGAAACTCTGCACGGATATATGCAGAAAGCTTACAAAAATTCACAATGGCATACAATCACCTACGCTCGTATATGCATTTCTCCATGCATAAAAAGTAGGCGCCGATAGGCGTCCAGTTTCATTGTTGTAATTTATGCGATGTTGGCTCCACTCTTTTAGCTGCTATTATTTTTTGCTATGCTCTCAAAGGATTTCAGTTTTAAATGAATTTTTTTTACGAAAAAATAAAAACAAAACTACAGGGTGAACACATAGATTAGGAACCTTAAAAATATATTTTCTGCTTATTTATTTCATGTATATTATCTTCTGTGATCACTTTTTACTACATTTTACCTACTCAGATTATTTTACTGTTATATTTAACCCTAGAATATTAACCCACGTAAAATTTACTCACTCATCGTTGAGAAACAACTATGTTCACGACGTGCCGAATGGAGTGAGCTTGTATCAGAGATGACATTCTCGGTAAATTTGCTTCCTGATCGTCGTCAGTAGATTCGACAAAATTTCAGTAAGTACATTCGATACATTTGCCGCATTTTTAGTACATATGGCGAAGTTTCACCACTTCTTCAGTATATTTGGACAAATTAGAATAATTACCTTCTTCGGCTTCTAAAAAATACATTTCAAGGCTCGATTCAGTACATTTTTATAATACCCAAATGGTTGTGTATTCGTAAATTCTATCTTCAATTGTAAATAAATGCGTAGTTTCTTGCATTATAATGTTACACCTGCTGACTTAAGTTTACGGACTAGACTGTCGATTTCAAGGAAATGATCCTTCACTGACGTTCCTTCTTATAGATATAATTTTGCTAGCTGCTTTCTCCCAATGGTTTGACTTGATGCTGACTTTACCGAGAAACAATCTTTCACAAAACACACAAACCTTACATGACACAAATTAATAGAGTGGGTCCAACGCAACTTTTTTAACAGACTGGAATGTGGAAAAGCGAAAACTCTAATATAGAGATGCAGAACCGTCTGTAGAAAACTAAGCAAGCTTGCACCCTTGAACTTTTCGTGTACATACTCAGCAGTAATTTATCCTTTTACCGCCATTATCGTTGCCTGGTCTGAGGTGAAATCAAAATTCTAAAGGGTTACAGAACTTATCGGTTAAGTGCGCAGCGTTTGGTAAGCATATAAGTAGTTTTACCTTGTGCATATAATACACATTTTGATATTACTATTCTATGCTATATGCTATAGCCATTCAGTCATCGTCGATGAGCCTGCGAGAGCAAGGGATAACTTAAAAGTTTTCGCTAAATTAATTTTTTGAAATTATAGTACGCTGAGGTAAAGTAAAATATAGGATTGAATGGAATACAGACACTTCAGCTTTAACTCAGATGAGATTATTGTTTTCACGGATGGTTCTGTCATGCTTAATGATTCTTGTGCCGGTGCAGCATTCACCTAAAGTTAAATTTTACTGTTTTTATTCCAGATGTATTTGGCGATACTGCAGCCTCAATAAGGCTTTCAGAAAGTTTATTCTTCTACAGGCAGTGGCATAGTAATGCTATTTATATGAGTCTTTTGCCTAAGGATTCTTTTAAGAGAACATTTTTATTTTTGTTCATCAAACTTTGCTCTAAACTATGCTGAGAACTCCTTGCTCTAGGGTACCTGAAGTCACTTAGGTTCTCAGATCTAATCAGGAAATCAAGCGCGAAACGCATCAAATAGCAAATTACAATTTTTGGACAGAAGCCAGAGAGGTCTTTCGCCTTGCAACATTAGCATGGGTGTATGTATAATATTGTGTTCAGATAGCGTAGTGCTATTGCACTACTGCAAGCGCAGGTTTACTTTGGAAGTAGTAATGAAATAATAAGATAACAAGACTTTCCCAAAGTTTATATACCGGACGCACTCTTGAATGTATATATTAACTCGCTTCTTCCCAATTTGCAGTTTGATATACACGCCTAGATCAGTATTCTGAGATACTTAACCGTTAATCCTTACCGGAAAGAGCAATATTGTCAGTGTGCTTTGCGCATACCCTATAACACATACTGCAATAGCTCTGTGTGCCTTTCCTATTTTGTTCACGTTGCCTTGCGTATTTGATGCATGACGGACTAAGTATCCGTAGGAAATAATGGGTTTTATAACTGCAGTGAACATCAAATGGAGTGGTGCTCGGTTGTAGTTCCCATTTTTTTTTGTTTTTTTCAGTTCTTTTGCATGCGTAGAGTTTTTATTCCCCCTTCGATATTACTACTCTAATGTAGCTTTCAGTCAAGAATGATACTGAAATAGTTTGCTTCACCAGAAAGGTCTATGATTATATCGTATTACTTCGGTAATGCAGATGAAGCAATTTGATAACAAGATGGACAAAAACAATGAATTAGGTATTTGTTAGGACATTTGTAAATAAACACAAAGGCATTACGTCTCCAAGATTCAAACTATGTGAGGGAGTTCAACTTGCAAAACGACAATTTATCTCAGTAGATAATTGTTGATGAATTGAAAACTAAGAAACATCATTTTAATTAATATACTCGTGCATATGTGAACAATTCCTGTTGTCTTAAGTTTTTTATAAAATAAAGTATTGATCTTTTTTACATTCTGAGTTTGCATCTTCTAACGTTTACCATACATCAGCACACCCGACAATGGAGAACGATCTGTTCTAAGAACTAATGAAAACGCAAAAAATTAAATGCAAGCAAACATATCCAGCATTATTCAGATGTGTGCTGAAATGTAATCCAATTGCAACCAACGGAAACAGGCAAAAAAAATAACAGAAGCAAAAACTCATTTCAGTCGAAATTTGAATTTTCATCCGTTCGCTTGTTCGTTCGTCAGGATACTTTCATATGTATGTATATGTTGAAATTGCTCTGCTCGGTGGGTGTTCATTCGCCTAGCTTTTATGTCGATTGGCAAAGGTCAGTTACCAACTCATGTATAGATATACTCCACCTACTCGTATATATATAATCCAAATTGCATTTGACGACAGTGGAAAATATGTGCATCAAAAGCTTTTTGCCATCCTTAGATGTAGAGTTAAGCATTCTGTAAACCAATGACTTAACTATTTGCTAATCGTTTTGTGATTATCTCGATAACTTGGTTAATTGTGTTAATTGTAAGACAGGGTGATACACCATACTACCTGAGTTGATTTTACATTAGCAACTCCAATGTTATCAACTTCAAGGTTGAGTCTAATTGTTCGCCTACTCTGCATATTATTTTGAAGTGTAAGCTGATGTTGCTGAACTTCATTTTTTGTAGATAATGTGGTATGCATTGTTATTCGAAGGTAAATGAGCGTACTACGGCAGTTTTTATTGTTTTTTATTGCACCTCTAGTTTTTCCAATTTCTAAGCATTTAAATGTATTTTTTGTTGATCTTTGCATATTTGGATTTGAGGGGAAATAGATTTTCGTTCATTCACATAAGGACCTGAGCTTTCAAGGGCGTTGGTGTACTTTTTTTAAAATTACAGATGGATTTGTAAGTAGTGATCTGTATTATGACTTTGAGAACTGCGGGAATCACATTATTATTTCAATGAATACAATAAATAATTATTTTAAGGATAACTCTATATAATATCTAGTTTTGATAAATGATATCGTAAGATATGTATGGTTGTCTTGGCAGTGCACTCTGATTTTGATGAAGTTTGTTGAATAGATTTCCTGACGCACCTGGGAAGATTTGTATTTAAGATCTTCGAGGAAACAGGTAATAAGCCACAAAATGTTTCAAAGTACTTAAAATTTTTTGCAAATGAAATGATTACAAATAAGCTTACAGAGCTTACAGGCAGTTATCAATGATTAATATTCATGTAAATTTACAAATCGATCTAATGCTTCATTAAACGATCTTTGATATCAAAGGAATAACAACGGTTCAGGAATATAGACATACATCTGTTTCGATTGTGAAAATCTCATAAGTTTGTTTACAGCACTCAATTAAAATTCCCTCTTTAACCATGCAAACATATCGAAAAGCAAACTTTTCACCCGATGCAAAATGAAGTAAATTTTAAGTAAAATTCTTTATATCATAACTTCACTTTAAACGTCATGTGACGTTAGGATTTCAAGATCACAATCACTTTTCAACTGTCTGCAACTCCTTTGTTATCGTATTTTTTTAATTAAATTACCGGCATACAAGCGATTCTTACTGGCATTGAAATCAGCACGATTTTCAATTATCTCGATTTGGAGCCAAAATCAAGACGAAATCATCCATGTTAATTAACCTTCAAACGAAATTCTCTCGCATATCATTGAAATATGCTTCTTTTTGCTCGAAACAGAGTACTATTGTGAATAAATTGTCAATTCCTTGACACAGCTAACGTTAAAGATAAAAGAGTCTTGGCTAATGTCACGATAAGGAATCAGATAATGTAAAACGAAGAGCTAATGTCAGCCAAAATGCTGTAATGACAAATAGAAGGGGTCAAGTAATTTGAAACAGAGAGCAAATGTCCGCAAAATCGCGATAATGCCAGTGTCAAAGCCATTTTTGAAATCCCTTTACAAATTCGAGATTTATAAATGAAAATTTTGCTGGCTTCGATGCCAGTGTTAATTACTTAAGAGTTTGTATGGAACGTTACAATGTTTTCACCCAATGCCCTTTAAAAAATTAAAAAGGCCCTAAATGGCCCTTTCAACAAAAATTTGCATGCATGATGTTAGCATCAAAGCTTGTGTGATATCAAAAAGGGAATCTAAAGGTACTTCTTATTGTGATAATAATATGGTGCATTTTGGAAATGGTACTTTGATTTACACAAAATCTAAATTAATGGTGTGAGGCTCACGGAATTAGGGTTGAGTGCTGTGGAACTTTTCCTTAAAGAACCTCTCGAAAAGTTCAGATCAGCAGAGGAGACTGATTATTCTGTAAGAAGAGAACTGAGTTTGAGTTAAATCTAGCTTTGGAATCATTCGACTTACAGAGGTCTTCCATGTCTAAGGAAAGCGGCAAAGACGTGAAAACCCGTTTAAAAACGAATTACGTCTCAAATCTCAAGTTTTAGGTGCTGCTTTATCATTATTCTTGGATTCGAATGGATAGTTCGACTCTCCCTAGACACTTGTGATCTAAGATGATGTTGGCACAGCACAATTTGCACTCATCTCTGAAGCGAAATTTTTTGTGAAAATTAAAAATATATCCATCTCGGCTATTTTCAACGGAATAATAATTTGATTTTTTTAAGACATTTATTTTTTTTGAAATATTTAGTTTATGTTTTTATACGTTTGCCCACTGTTAGTGACGAAATTGGTATGAAGTCTGGTATCTAACTGTAGGAGTGTAGGCTATGTACATGTTGTGCGTACATACACAGGGATTTATATCCACACGCATACATTTACATACCAAATTCTCTAAAAGCTGCACCAACTGCACAAACATGACCGAGTCGTATTTTTTGCTGCGGCTTGGCAGATCTCGAACAAGGCTTTCAGAATTCCATTTAACAAACATTTTTTTTTTCCTTCTATTACTTACCACTGTTGCCAGAAGCTCTATACTACTGGTTGGTCAGCTCTGTCCGGTCCTGCTGGTCTGGTTAAAGTGTGCAACCACGTAAGCAAAAAAAAAAAAGTCCCACACACAAAAAACTAAAAGAACAACAACGACATTGGAAGCCCGAAAAAATACGATTGGTAAAGTACGTACATATATTCATACTTTACTCTTTGATAATAAAAAGTCTGCTCAGGCATAGCAACGTTTCAAAATGTTGAAATTGAGGTAGCATCGACATCAGCTGCATCAACATTTGCACTAACAATGGCCAAAGGCTTCGAAAGCTTCATCCATTGTTGTGCCAAATTAAAATGCGAGCACATGTAGCTTTCGGACCAGAGCCATAACCAGGAAACAGCGTTGCTCTGCTGAACATGTGTCAATAAACTGTTTTAAACGGAGTTTAATTTTGCATGTCAGCATTGCAGTATAAATGCATGGATCAGTTCTGCCTAAAGAAAAAGATATTTTATTTTAAGCTTAAATGAAATTCTATGTTGGGTTTTTGCGGTCATGTAGAAATGTTATGTTTAAATAGAATATGAATTCCAATTGGTTTTTTAAAGTCTAATCAACCACTTTGGTAACCGATTATAGTTTAAAATCTGAATTTAAATAATGATCTGCAAACAGCACTCGAATTTTGCAACTTGAGACTATAAGCTTGAAAAAAGGTCTTTCATTTAAGCCACCAAAAGTCTTTTGGAAATGTTGTAGAGCTTGTAGCAGAACATGGAATCTGAAGTTGTATTGATGCTCCTAACGTGCTGCTGCCGGAATATATTCTGAACTTGTCGTTCTAAAGAATGACAACAGCCTTTCAAACAGACACAGAATGCTTGAAATCTCTTCAAAACCCTTTGAGCTCTTCAAAAACCATTAATGAATATAAAGCAAAATTCATTTGTGTGCTGATGAATCAGCATATCATGCAGCCAAAAAGGTACCGATAGAATCGAACCAAGTATTGCTGTTTGCTTGCCAGGAGAAAAATCCACAGTAAAGCTTACTTTTTGTTCAAAATTTACGCAGAGTTATGGTTAGGGCTAAATGCCTATTAAAAAATGCTTTATAACAGAGCTAAACAAATAAACAATTAACTTTCTTTTTTGTATGGGGAGAGAGATCTGCGCCTCCTGATTGGTGAAATTACAAAACATGCAAGATTTTTCCCTGATCCACTTGCGAGTACTGTCTCGAGACATGTGCATGCTGTTGTAAATATTTTGCGAGGAAAGGGACTTGCTTCTTAAGCTTCGACTTTGAGGGCAAATGCTCAGTTCGTATCATTCTCTTATTAAACTTTCTTCGTTTCATAAATGATAAGAAAAATTCGTAGAAGAGAAATTGTTTCCTTTTCTCATATAACTTTGTTCTGTAATGGGGCAGGGCACAATCAACGCAAAGTTTAGTTGAGCTTCCTTCTTCACCCACACATCCATTCAACAAATCATTGCATTTTTGTCCACAAAAAAATTTGGCTCGGGCTGAAGAGCTTTTGAAATCAGTGTTAAATTAATTGGCTATACACAATTAAAATGATTTAAGACTCCTTGACAATCGATACTATATCCAATTAGTGAGAAAACACAGCCACATAAGGAGTACATATACCTCTAAATATACATATATATGTGATGACGTGTTACCTGGTTGGGTGGTAAACGTACTTAGTATGTAGTACATACATGCAAGCAAACATTATTGATCACGAAAGATTAATTTTTAAATTATCAACGAAATGGTCGATATCGTAGGCGAGCTCATATTTTGATGTCGAACGATAGTTGGTTTGGTAGAAATTGTTCAGCTGTACTGACCAGTGATGGCATTTGAGTTTTGTGGAAATGTACTGAATCGACACCTCAAATGTAATTTTTAGATGCCGAATATACTTTGTCGTCAGTAACACTTCAAATTACTAAAATATAAACAAAATTTTAACTTTTTTATCAACAAAGTCTACTGAAGGTTCCTTCGCATGTTTAAGCTGAATTTACTAACAAACACAAAACCAAATGGGTAATTTACACAAAAAAAAGAGCAAGCTTATAGAAATTGTCCAAGTGTTGGTAACTACTGAAAAGTCGTCATATGTACAGAATGTACTAAAAGCTTATTGAATGTACTGATGACTATAGTACTGAAAAAAGTAAATCTACCGAAAATGAATCATAGAGTGCTGTGAAATATTCAAAGATATTTTTTTTGATTCCCTAAGCTTTGTATTTGAATGTATGCTGATGCGTATCCTGTGAATGTACATCACTATTCTTTTACCGATACTTTTTGTATTTGGTCAAATTAATTGATTTATATGAAATTTTTACGCAAGTCAATTAGTGCTTCACCCGAGGCGAGGCGAGGCGAGGTTCTAGTTGTTCTCGGTCTCGCCTCGTTTTATAAATTTAAGTCTCGGCTCGCCTCGTTCTCGGTCTTGAAATCACATACCTTGCCTCGCCAAAACCTCGCCTCGCCTCGGTAAGAACCGAGGATTTTATTAAACTGAAAAAAAATTATCAGACCTGTATATTGTCGGCATTCAAGCAAAATTGACTATCGGCAAACAAATAATAAGTGGGTGGCGCTTATTAATCGTTTAATTATGTTTACATCCTCTTAAGTTTGTGATATATTACTTTCGGTTGCTAAAAAAAAATGGTCTATTTTGCTTGTATGCAAACGATATATTGAACTAGCAAAGCCGAAGCGTTGCTTCGCCTCGAGAGTAAAATAAAATATATTTTATTTATGGTGGATTGAATCATATATGATGATTGATGAGCTATGATGATTTTAATTCTTTTCTTATATGGGACGGCGTGGCATTGTCCATTTTTATTCAAATCATGCTACGATACGAACCTTTTACAAACTATAAGAATTATATGTACCGAATCTCATCCATTTACGTCATATAGTTACTGAGATATAAAAAAAAAGTTTATTCATCTGCGTCAAGTAGTTGATAATACCAAAGTATAATACGAACCTTCCCCAAATCATAAGAAACATAAACACATGTCAAATCTTCAGGCGATCGGTTGAACGGTTTTGGATATTAACAACAAAGTTTTTTACCGAACGTAGGGGTCCCCTTATTAAATCTTTCGTCATATAATAATAACAAAAGAGAGTAGTAGCTGTATTATTCCAACTCTCATTCGATTAGAGATCATTTTAGTACTGCTGACTCTAAAGACCGAAGATATGACGAAATATATTTACTCTAAATAAAAGTAGTCTAAGGTGAGCTTCTTAATGTGGAAGCAACGTGGTCTGAGTTCGGTGTGAATCGGTTGACCGGTCTTCGAGAAAATGATATTTAAAAAATATTTTTGTGGGAGGGCCACCCTAAAGATGTAGTCAAAATACAGGTTTTATAGCCTTATCTATGCTTTCCAATAAATAAATATCGAGTCAAATTTCAAAAAATGGTATCAAACAAAAAATAATACGCCTAGGAAGTGTTAAGGCGAGGCTGCGAGGCACCTCGTTCTCAGACCCGAGAACGAGGCAAGGTGCCGGTGTGATCTCGCCTCACCAATTGGATCTACAGGTCTAAAAGTTTTAGAAAGCAAACCTCGATAAGACCGTCACTGGTCAAAGCTTAGGAGTCAGGCTTTACCATCCTTCATAAGAACGTTACATACATAGCTTGACTCCTTTTCTTCACGCCTTTCACTTAAAAAGTTCCTCTAATATATCAGTTTAGCGTTCTAGCTTTCTTCTCATGCCCTTTTGAAGTGCATTCATTGTAAGCATTTCTTTGAGTTATCCCCAATTCTACGGTTGCGTTTTTAGAAAAGTGACAAATCAATTGCTTGAGTAATTCTTCATATCGAGTACTTCTTCATTTCGATTTGACGAAATCGAGTCATACTCGATGTCGATTTAAAATTTTATATAGACATGGTCCGACAGGTACACTTGCTCTGGCACACGATAACTTTTGATTTGAATCAATTGAATAGTGTGAGTTTGATCACTTCACCTATACAATCGTTTCCACTCTTGAACACAGATGCGATGCACCAATGTGTCTTGGAAGAGCTTTGTATGGGATTAATTTAATCTGAATATAAATATAAAAAAATGCATATGAACTCTATTTTTTTGAAACCTCGTTCGTTGAGGTAAGTAACTTTATTTCAGAATACTGCAATCAAATCAAAAAAATTAATGAATGGAATAAAGTTTTCATGAGCTAAAAATCCCTTTGAAGTCTTACTGCAAACATTAAAAGCTTTAAGGATTCAATAATTTAAGCATAATATATATATCTTATATATAAAAACTTATGTTGAGTAATAAAATAAAAGTCTTGCAAGCAGTGATGTAATAAAATCGTTGCATACTTTATGGTGCTCAATGCCATTGTATACCATCTTGTACAACTAAATGCGACATTGTCTTTGATTTGAAATTTTTTCTGCTCTATGTTGTAGAACAAAATTTCGTTTTTTGCACAGTTATGTGTTGCAAAATTAAGAACATTGTTGGTACATATTGAATTTGGTACACATTTTTTGGTTAATTTCATAAAACCTCATGAATAACCTTTGCAGCCAGGCATGATAAGACAATGCCGCACGTCACAATTCGTATGTTGACATTTCATCACTCAAATGGATGTGTGTTCAAGTACATGCGTATGTATGTATATGAGTGCATATCCATTGTACTTTTTGCAGGCAGTTGGCCAACAACCACCCCATTTGGAACCAGTAAAAATTCCAAGTTATAAGCTGCCATATCATCAATTTTGTGTTTTTATATTGGAGGGAATGTGTCTCACTTACACTTTTTTATATGAGATCGCTCTCATCGGGAATATACTTTCCTATGGTATAATCATCGTTCCAAATGGTAACCAAAGAAAAAAAGATGGTCAATGGATTCATAGGCGCGGGAATTTATTATTATTTTTTTATATAAAACAATTATTTATACGTCTCTGATAGTTGTTTAAAGTATTGCATTGGGCGCTGAGCGCAAGGGTTCAAGGCCGTCAGACATAATTTTCTTTTCATAATTCAAAATTATTAAATTTGAAACCTTTATATATGAAACAACTTTAAAAAACATACATACATATATGTATGTATATGTATGTATATAACGAAATCGTAAATTGAACCCATCTTCTTCCTAGAATTCGTAAGGATAACTTTATTCCGTGGCCAGCGTGTGTACAGTTAGCTGCAGTTTTCAAATTACGGCTGTTTACACATAGAGAGTGGCTCAAATAATTTTTGAAGACATCTGCTTTTTGGACAGTACATACATATAATTCTCACTTCAGACTCTCCAGTCAATAATTTTATGATAAGCCTAGCCTTAGGCTAGCGTTGTGATTTTGTTCCTGTTTTTGTTGATCTTCCTCAGACTGTTTAAAGGGTATTGGTTTCAGTAACAGTAATGAAGCCATTTTTGTTTGTAAAGATGTTAGCCTTCAAAGAAGCCGATGGGAAATCATTTCTCTGACCGTGTATGATTTAGGGCACATCCCAGCAAGAGCCCCTGCTCTCAGATTGACAAGAAACTAGTAAAGGTGTTATCTTCGGCCAGGCCGAAACTCACATACCCTACACTGCATTGAAAGTACTTTTTAAATAAATGTTAAAAAAATGTTGAGGAGGTTGAATAAGTCGAAAATAATGTAAAAAGGTTTAAAAATGTTGAAAAGTGTTGGAAAAAACTGAAAATGTGAAGAGTATGGGAAATGTTGAAAAAAATAGAATCATGAAAAACACGAAATATGTCACGCCCACTTCTCCAATTCCGCCCACTTTTGTTTCAATAAATGACATTCGTGATTGACATGCACAAACCAAATTTTAGCACAATAGCTTGTATAGTTTGCGATATGTGCCGTAAGTATTCTTAAAATTTAGGGCGGTGACACACCCACTGGTACAATCGATTCAGATTTTGGTCCACAAATAGCCTTCCAAAAACAAACCTCTTACACCAAATTTCAGTATGATTGCTCATTTATTTCGATAGTTATACCACGTAAGGTATTTTAATTGTATGGGAGGTACCACGCCCACCGTTGCTATTTCGCCAGCTTTTGATTCATATGTACCTTATACCCAGTAAACCCCTTACATCAAATTTTAGATCAATTGCACCAATAGTTCACTTAAAATAGCACTTACAACTTTATGCTAATGAGGGAGGTGACACGCCCACTGATGCAATCTTGTCAAGATTCATTGAATTTAAAAGCGTATAGTAACCGGCACCTCTACACAAAATTTTATGAAGATTACTCTCATATCACACGATCTATATCACTAAACGTATTTTGCTTATATGGGAGGTGCCACACCCACCGGCACCATTGTACCAAAATTTTGCAAGAAGAAACCTTTTAGCGAGTATATCTGCCATTTTAAATTTCATAGCGATTGCTTTGTTAGTTCTCTTTTTATAACGTTTATAAATATTGCAGGCTGTGCCACGCCCTTCAACAAAATTTTCCAGAATATTGAATAAACTTGTATTGATGACTACTTTCAGTGGTATCATCCCTAAAATTTTAATGAAAATCGTATATGCCAATTTGGAGTTATACGAAATCCAAATTTTCAATTGCTAAAAAGTGCCACACCCACTTTTACAATTACGCCCACTTTATGAGCAATTCAAGATTTATAAGATCTGTATGCGTGTACCAAATTTCATCACAATATCTTGCACGGTTTACGAGCAATGGCGTTATAAAAGTTAAAATTAAGGGATGTGCCACGCCCTTTTAAGAGTCTTTGCAAACTTCCAACCTAGCCTAATCTCAATTTTGTTCTCATCTTCAACAAATCATCAAGTTTCATCAAAATCGCAGCATCTTTTTTCAAAATGGACTTGGGTATATTTACATAGAGTATGGGCGGAAGGCGTGGCCGTTAACCGATTTCGCCAATTTTCATATGCTAGCAGCTTGCAAGAAGGTTTGACCTGTGTGCCAAATTTCATTAAGTTAGCTTGCTTAGTTTTCTCGTAAACCTGATTTCAACAGACAGACAGACAGACAGACAGACAGACGGACAGACAGACAGACAGACAGACAGACGGACACAGCTATATCGACTCAGGTGGTGACGCTGATCAAGAATATATATACTTTTCCATACCTGCCACGCCCCCTTCTATGCGTTACAAACGGAATGACAAAGTGAATATACCCTCTGTGTAGGGTATAAAAATCAATTTACGGTTATTTTTGGCTAGAATACACACGCTGTACTTCTCTTCACTAATTGCTTATAATCTGGAATGAAGACCTGCTCAAAATGTCTTCGTAGAGCTCAATTACCCCCTTCATCTAGGGCCTCACATTCGCCTAATCATTGCTTTTTTCGAGAAGCATATTTTCTTCAAAAAGTTCTCCTACTCTTGAAAAGTATCAGAATACGAGGAGACAAAACTCACCAATGGCTTCTCAGGTTTTCAATATGAATCATGCCTTACCTCTTCTGGTTTCATTGATCTTCACGAAAGCCTCTGGTGCTGCAGTAGCAGTGGCGGCTATGGAAAAGAAAAAAGAGTCTCATGAGAAGAAAATTCGTTCTAAGTCCTGTAGATCATTCGATGCATATCAGAAAATGTACAAGCTCGATATAGCCCCCAAACCAAACAGCTAGTGAAGGAAGAGGAATTATACAGACAAGTGGATCGAGGAAGCTTTGTGTAGAATCTGTTACAAAGGATGTGAATATTACTAAATAAAAATAGCTTACTACTTAGTTGCTTAATAAATTAATAAGGAAATCAACGAATTTCATAGACCAAGCATCGATATTTCTCTGATATCAATCTGTTTGGCTTTTTGGTTGCTCCCTCAATCTGAAACTAACACTGAGGATCATATTAGAGAGAATATTTACGTTGGTGATTTGATGATCTAATAACCTATTTGGAAGAGTAAAAGCCTTATCATAAATAGCTTTGCATACTTCAACTTACAAACATTATGCATTTTTAGTGTTATCAAAAAATTAACAAAAACTTCAAATAAATGAAATATTTCAATATTTAGTAAGTAATAAGATGAGTTAATGTTATATGCAGCGCTTCACCGAGAACCAATAAATATCACTATCGTCCTCGTTATCGGCACCGAGAATGATAACGAGACGATATTAAAAATATTATTTCTTGTATGACCGAGAATGATCTGGCCGATATCCTGTTCTCGGTGATAATTAAATGCTTGTCGTACGAAAGGCACTAAATTATCACCGAGAACGAGATTCAGGCAGAACTTTCATAATACAAAAACACTTAAAACGCAATATCTTGACACCTATACTAGCAGGCGTTTTGAAACTCTGAGCTAGGATGTGTATTGTCTATGTTAAATACCTCACTAAATCTGGGCGATATTAGATGAAGGGGCATATCACCTTTGTAGAACAAAAACACTTAAAACGCTATATCTTAGCATCGATCGCAGCTGCAGTTGTGAAACTCGCTAAATGTGAAAACTCTTACTTGGCTATTCTTGGAACTTATACCAAGTTGTGATATTTCGTACATGGACCCAATTGTCTGCAGTAAGGACTGCGTAAAATGAAGGCGGTGGTATACAACGGATAGTGCGCGGGAAAGCCACTGGTTCAGTTAGTATTATATTTATAAAGATGTGAAACCGAGAAATATCGGCAATAACGAGACGAGAACGATGCAGATCAAAAATTTATCGTACTAGAGCGAGTACGAAATGATAAACATGGCAACACGACGAGCACGTTACGATAATTTTTGAATTATCGTATCGTTCTCGTATCGGTGAAGCACTAATTATGTGAATTTAAATCTTAATTTACATTGCGGGTCTGGTTTTACGATAGAATACTCGATTTTTCCAACTTATAAATGTTTTGGCAGGGGAATTCAGCAACTGCAACAATTTTGATATTCTTACGAAAAATTGGTTTGGTAATAAGAAAACACGCTACAAAAGCTTTCCCTTCTGGAATCCCTGACGAATTTTAGTTTTTGTTTTATTGGTGAATGTGCCTGAAACACTCACACTTGTTTTATTGCACTTTCAAAACATTCAGTTTGGTGTTGTTGCCATTGCTACTGCAGTTGCTGTTCTATTCGCCAAAGTTCTAACAATTGCAACAACAATCATTAATCTTTGTCTGGTGCAAGAGCAACAACAAAAATGGCTGCTGCTTCATCAACATCAATGTTGTCAGCATCATCGTCACTGCACCATCAGTCGAAACAATCCAAAAAATAAATAAAATAAAGCTCGTTACGTCATCGTAAATTCAACACAGCACTACTGCTAAATACGCCACAACTAATTTTCAACAATTGCACTAACAAATTCACACAATCACATAGCTTTACAAATGCCATTACAATAGTGCAGTAGTGTGATCTTGCCAAAACCACCTCGACCTTTCATGCGGGCTGAAATTAAATTGCATTTGGCTTCGGAAATTCGAGAAAAGTATTGGCATTTTATGGTAATTTGTATTCTCATTTTGTTCAGTGCAACTTTGTTCAGTTTGGGTTCAAATAATTTAAGCGGGTAAAAGAGGTAGCAACTTGCATGACATGAAGCCTCATAGTCACAAAATTAGATTTACATACCAAGAAAATTTTAACACTTCTTATGGTTACATTACCAGAAAATTATGTATCTGTGCATATATTACCCAGAAAATCTTGTATTTAGGAAAAACTTATAGTCCTTATATACAACCTGGGGACGCAACCCCCAAAAGTTGGGGGTTGCGTCCTTAACTCTGTTCATCACTGGCATCGTCAACCACGGTAATTCTGCGTGAAGGATGGGTTAAGTGAGTGAACTTCGGCAGTGGTTAAGAGGTTACATCTTAGGATATTTCTAATGTAACCAATCGTTTTTCATTTTGGAGTACAGTTTTTCTTTTTGACACGTTGTACTGAATACTTCGGAGTGCCCCCAATTGATCTCCTTTGTACTTCTTCGTGATTCTTTTAACTACTTAAAAATTAATCGCTTATACAGGAGAGTCTATCTAGCGCTTGCAATTTGAACTATTGGTTTCTTTGATAGTGGCAACTCTAATGTCATTCGTATTACGACAGAAAGTATGATAGCTACCTCCGGTTAAGAAAATGGGTCGATATACGTTTGAATATCGTTGGAAAAATAATGAAAATTGTCTTGTAAAATGATGAATCATTTACCGAAACTGTACGAAAATTAAGTTTCAGATTCTCGAAATTGTCGCATATGGGTCACAGAAAGTCCACACGTGATTGTTGAGAAGCTAATGCACCCTCAACGAGTAATTGTTTGGTGTGGTTTCTGGATCGGCGGTATCATTGGGTCATCTTTCTTTGGAGTTATTGATGGGCACTACCGTGCAATTGCCTTTTCGTGACCTATTTTCAGAGAAATGGACTTCAACAACATTTGTTTTCAACAGGAAGGCACGCCGTTTCACTATTGGTGGAAAGTTTGAAAATAGCGTCATTACCCATTGTGGTGATGTGCATTGGCCACTGCACACTGCACAGCTTCGATTTGACTATTTTTCGGGTGCCGTTAAGGAAAGTATTACGCTAACTATCCAGCAACGTTTGAGGCTCTTAAAAACGTTATAGTTGCAGCCATTGGTCAAATAGAGCTCTTTACAGTCGAAAACGTACTGAAACTTTTTTGCTGAGGCCAAGGCCAGCCGAAGAAGTCATATGAATGAAATAGTGCTTCATAATTAACCAGATGGATTATACTTTTGTATAAAAGAAAACACATTGGAAAAATAATCCATGCCATTTTGAAATTGGTGCAATATAAAATACAAAAAACAAAAAAATACATTCAAACTGTGGCATACTCTTAGGGTTGGCAAGTGGATGACCAAGTAACCCCATAGGAATTGAAAAATTTGCGAAAATACCAGCAATTGGATGATTTTTGTTTTTCATTAGCAAAAAAGAAAGGCATCAAGTTTCTTTAAACACAAAAATGAAATTTTTTATGAATATTAATTATTTTTAAAATTGATGACAAAAAAGCGGTTCTCAAGTTTTTTTCCAAAAAAGTTTACTTTTTTAATTTTATTTAATTACTTTATTTTGGGAAATCCCTCTTATCCTGGATACCTTGCAAGTCGGATGACTTCATTTCGATGGTTAAAAGTTAAGGGCGTGGTGATGGAAGCGCAGGGTTGGTGGTGAAAAATGTTTAAGTGTTGATGCTGTGGCGTACATCGTAAGTCACCTCTGCTATCTTCCCAAATATTTTAAGCAAATCAAATTTGTTTCCCTCCCTAATTTTTAATTGGAAAAAATATTCGGTTTTTCACCTCCACCCTCTGCGCCTCCACCTTTCCGCTTCCACCACCAAACACTTATTCCGGATTTTTCTATTTGATACAAGAAAATTGGTAATAATAAGGGGCTGCTCATGTACATGCTACGTTACGCCTTTTGCGACATCTTTAACCCCCTCTCCCCTGTGTAACAAGCTCTTCTAAAGTCGAGTCATTCAAAATTGGCATCAAGTGCAGCAAACGGTTTTGCACGGGTCTTTGGATGATGATACCCTCAAAAGGTAAAAGCGTGGATATACTTTGGATGAGAATAAAGACTTCCTCCTTACCCTACTTGCGACTTTTTTCTTTCAATTGCAAAGGTCAAAAGTTCTCATTGGAATACATGATACTGCTATACCTCCTGTCACATCATTAATCAATTCAATGATTTTGCTAAATTATAAGCCGTACAAATTCTCTGCTCAGTGTCAATGTCTCAATTCGATGAATTTGCTATAAATTTATTTTAACCAGATAAATACTCTTTCAATTGACAATGTACGACTTTAATAATATAGTCTGCTAAGGGCAAATGAGCTACCAAAGATTCTAAAATCTTTTCGAAGTACTTATATATAAGCTAAATATAAGATTTGACTCTATTTTGGCAAAGGGTAATAAAAGTTTTGACTTAAGGCATATGCATGTAAAAGTTTTGTAGCGCATTTTAAAAAAGAAAAAAAAAACCTTAAAATTCAACAAATGCTGCATCTAACTTTAGCCATCCAAATGTCACTTAAAAAATGAGAAAACGTTTATTTTTCAGCAAATACAAACAAGCAAAGATAAATTTTGTAAAAAAAAGCTAAGCTGTCTTCTGAGTTCACTTACAGAATCACGGGACATATTTCAAAGCGACAATATACAGTTGCAGACAGTTAGCGCAAACAACTATTTAAGTAAATCTAAGGCAACATCAACATCAACAACGAAAACAGCAACTGCAACAAACTGACTGAAAAGTTTTTGAAACTTTTTCATTTGGGAAGGAACGAGAGACCCTCTATCAAATGCGTCACATAATGTAAACTGTTAAGTTTTGGCTTAAAAATGCAACAAAAAACAAATATAAACAAGTGCTGTAGCGAAGGCTAACAAGACAATGGAGGTTAATTCTGGGGATGAATTTAATCGAATCAAAACTAAACGAGTATGGTGGAACGTCGGTATGGCTTCTTCACAACCATTTCAAATATAAAGCATAGAATTAAGACTTTCTTCGGATTGAGTGACCTCGGTTGCAATATTTTTTCCAGAGTTCTTGCTGCATCACTATAAAATTCATTATATCAGCTGTTTTTTAAGGTTTCTGTTTGGAACTTATTTCAATTGATTTTGACCCTACATTCCTCAGATAATCACACTGGTAGACATCTACAAGGCCAAGAGTAAATATCCCATATGTTCTAAGAAATATTTTTTTAATCTATGTTGTGCTGATTGTTAAAATCCACAACTTTATTTTATTTTATTAAGCCTTAGAGGGCACAACCTAATGTTAAATTTGTCGTTGTAGCCCACAATCGAGTTACCACTCTGTAACAATCCATCCTCTAAGTTATTCATCGTTTTGTGGCTTCTAACACAGAGTTTGCTTTCTTTTGATTACTTGTGTGTCAGTCACAATTGCGGAGCAATCGAGTCGTGAGTCCAGTTAATCGGAATTCGGGATAACCAGACATACAGCTAATGGCGCCCCAGCACCTGAGCGAGACTGTCAGTCTAAACCTACCTATCTTTAATTTCAAAATTAACAATGCAAAGTTACGATTTTGCAAAAAATGTCCTTGAAATGTCGGGGAACGATCCTATATTATATACATCTATGCATATGTGACGCGAAGCAAGCTGGAGAGATAGCAGAAAACAAAGTATCTACTAAACCGAAAATGTGAACCATTCTGTAGATTTCGCTAACTCAAAATACGAATATCGTCTGTGAAATATTTTGGTTTTGAGAACATTAAATATTCATAATAAACTTCGCATGCTCTTTCTAATGATATCAAATTTTCCCCAAACCTTATAGCTCAGAAAATATTCATCATGGATTTTACCAAACGTCAGAAAATTTTATCGTCCTAAGCCATAGGGCCATTTTGAAGATAAGATATTTGATGTTATACATTGAAAACCGTCTTCTGAAATCTTAAGCGCTGCTACACACGACTTTTGAGGTAGCAATTTGTCGTTGACACGACCACAATTGAACAATTGATTCCGAAGTAGTGAACTTAAAGAGACATGTTCTGATAATCCGAAGAACTGAAAGTTCGTATAGTATGAGTTCAGATACGCAAAACAAAATAAACCAGATATCTTCTTAGTTTATGATCAGGAAAATTATTTGAAAAGTTGACATTGCACCATGCTTTGTCTTGCTCGGGGATGAGACCATGTATAAATAAGACACTGAATAAATTTCATTATGTCTCAGATATATACGTCGACTATCACTAAGCCTGCCTATAATAAAACTCTAGTTTCACAGATATAGGGTTTTACAATGGGTCTGATATCTTTTGCAATATGTATTGTGCTCGAAAGGATTGTCTGACATTTGTCCGACTTTTATTTTCTTCATTACAGATATACAAATAATCATGTAAATATATCGAAACAAATAAACAACGTGTACAAATTTTAAAAGTTTACTGAATTCACTAAAATTTCACTCAAAATTCATATAGTTTTTTATCAATCACAAAGTTAATTTGCCGCCAAGATTGTATGACTTAACATCAATTTTTTTGGAGTGCAGCAATTGGCTTATGCTGATAAACCACGAACCTTTGATGCATACCATGATATATGTCCAGCTTTATGCGAAATAGAATGCAAGAATTGGGTGATCGAAACGCTTTTGTTGCACGTACCCAGGGTTTTCATATGACTGAAGTATTTTGAAAATGTAATGTATAGGAACATTCTACAAAATAAAAAGAAATGAGTATAATACCTACCATGAAGTGCGGAAAGTTGCCTGATATGGTATGGGGATACATACTTGTATCAGGAAAAGGCGTTGGTGAATTGAAAATTTTTACCGATATCATGACAAAGGAGTAGAAAAACTTTTTAAATCGAATTGAAAAAAGTGCTCAAATTTTCGGCTTCAAAAGTCTGAAAAGTTAAAATACAAATTGTATCAGTACAGTGAAGTCAAAAATCATTCTTGTGCAGGACTTGGATGTTTAATTGTAGTAAAGAGGTGGGCTTAGGTTCGATATGAACCCAATGGAAAATAAATGGGCACACTCAATAAAAAGTTGCAAAACGTGCTCCAACAAATAAAAACGTTCTAATAAAAGTTTTCAAGGAGGAGTGGACAAAAATATGCTGGAAGGACATGATGTACAAAAACTTATTGCATCTATTCCAATGAGGCAACAAGTCGTGATTGATGTTCGTGGTAGAAACATCAAGTATCGTGTATTTTCTTATTAGTTTTTTTAGTTTCATCATATGTTTCTTGCATTTTGTAAAGAATTATTTGACACCGTTAAATGGCTATTGTTTTTGTTCCATATAATTTTCTTTTTGTTTTTAACAAATAATTTTTTTGTTGTTTTCTAATAAGGATTGAGTAAAAGAATTGGGAAAAAAATTTTCAGAAAGTATAGGCATTTCTTATTTTCATTCAACATTAAAATAAATATTGTGTTGCCTAATTTATTTTGCAAGCAATTACTTGACGAATTGTACATGATTCAGCCCAAGAAATTGCACCAGTGTCGTCAATTCGGTAAAGCTGGGGAGGATATTGTAATTATATAGTGGTGGAATTATAATTCTCTCCCGCCCAAGGTTTTGGTGATCTGACGCCACTGATTTCTACAAACTTTTTTGGCCAAATTTGGTTAAAACTATCCGAACTATATATAAACGATATAATAATAATTTCGTGGTACAGAATTTTAAGGCAAGTACTTTACCTACGACGAGTGGCGAGTACTTTACTCTTTAACGTTGACACCAATTTTTGGCACTCACATTATGAACTACGAACTTTTAGAGCTTCTACTCCTTGAGAGCAAATTCAAAAGATTGGGACTTTTTTTCCTTAGGCTATTTATAATAAATATTAATTTGAGATTTGTTTTTGTCTAACGTACGAGTATAAGTCCTTGGAACTTTATCTTAATTACATTTTTCTATTTTTTGTTTGTTGTTGTTTCTTAAAACAAATAATGTTTTAAATTCTTCAATATAAAAACTTGATTGGTTTTGTTGTTCGTGGTTTGTAATGATAAAATATTTTTCATCCCCGATTTTCCTCCTAAATATATTCGCGATAGCTCTGCTATAAATGCTTTCCATGAAAAAAAAAATCGTTTGTTAATTGAAAAGGAATATAGGCATGTGGGTTGCATATGGCGAAACAAATTCAAATCTCATTTTATGATAAAAGCATCTATGTATGTATGCGTGCTTGTAGCGTACATAACACCAGCTCCTCCCACATTGTTTTGACTAATTTTCATTACTGGCTCCAAAATCCTGTTATAGAATTTAGCTGCCGTTGCTACTGCTGTTACCTCCATTTCTCGTTCATCCTTGAGCTTTTCATGTTGCCTTTTTCCAATGAGTGACGTTGTCGTGTACGAGTATATTCAAATGATGCATGTCAATGCACTCGAGCGTATCAACTGAGTTGTGGAGATGCTGTTGCTGTTGCTGTTGTTGGCTCCTTTCTGCCCACTTTTTCTACTACCACATAACGTTGGCACTTTTTTACTTCCTTACGTTTTTTTATCAACTTTTGTTTTTGTTGGTTTTTACATGGTAGTGGTTTCTTCGCTTTTCTACCCATTTTCAGTCTTTGTTAAGCTCTTTTTGCTTTATGGTATTTTGCTTGATGATTTTCTACTTTTTGCTGTTTCTTCCAATCTGTGTAACAAAAGGCAAGAGTTAGGAGCATGTGTTGCAATGTTGCTTTATGGTGCTACAACGTATGTGCGAGTATATTAAATCCCTGTTGGTTTTGTTTTCTTTATTAGCATATAGGAAGAAAATTTTGTGTAATCCTTATAAATATCGATACTTTTTTATTATGAGCGCTTCAAACCTAATCGGCTCGAATAGATCTGTAGGTAAACGTTGGTATGCTGTTCGACAGAGTATGCTTAAGCTCTACTGACGCTTCAGAACTGCAGTCTCTGGCATCTATTCTTTCAAACATAAGCATATGTTTTTTTTTATGAAGTCCACTAAGTGCAGTCCAGGACTGACTTAAGCTATGTTCCGGAGTGCACGGCATTTGGTGGCAAATCTTTTGGAGGTCAGCACCCACTTCTGTTATATATTGCGACCTTAATGTCTGCAGTAATACGGCAAGCATGCGGTTATGCAATAAAACTCTTCACAATCGGTATACAACAGGGTGGTCGTAAAAAAATAATCTAGAATTTCCAAAAAAACCCTATACCGCATTTTAAAGGTCTCGTAAGCAAAATTTTATAAAAGCTAAAATGCGTTGAAATGAAAGTATAGAAAGCACACAAATTTCAGTTCTTGCATGCATATTAGAGTGGTCCCTAAAAATTAATTGCGGTCCCATGGAAGAAAATGAATCGTAGAGCCGTAAAACAATGCAAAAACAAAAACAAAATTCTTTCTCTGTATAAAATGGTAACAGGTGCTAGAAAACATACGTTTAGTAGAAGAAGAAATTTAAAAATACAAAGCAGAACAAATATAATAAGAAAACAAAACATCCATTGCATACTTTTAGATGTTAAACGAGCAGGTACTAACTACATACCTTCGGAACAGTTTCAATGCACATGTTTCATTGGGGTTGACAACATAATTTCCGCATGTTTCTCATGAAGACTTTAGTGTAAGGCGATTTTAGACTATATTGGTTTTATTTCGGGATGTGAAACATCTTTGGACTGAATGAAATACATGGATGTCATTTAAAATAAAATTAATGTTTCGTTCTTGAACTTTTTATTCAAACTAATTTTACACGACTTGTAGAAAAATTTATAAAATTTTTTAGAGTTTACCATAGTATGCAACTGTTGAGCAGTACTTTAATTTAGAAGATGCCGAAGTATTTGACTTTTACAGTACTGTGCATAGTACTTACCAGAAGGAGTGGCATCCCAAGAGGACAGAGCCGACCCTGTTTCGGTCTTCCTTTTCCTTCAATTACCGATGATCTCGTTTAAGAAATTATCGGATTTGCAGTTGTTTTTGTCTCAAAACCTATAGCTGTAAGATGCTGATTTTCTTAGCTCTGTTGATGATTTCCTTTCGGATAATATGTTCAAGCGAATATATGTAGTCGGAGAAATTTGATCTAACACAAACTACATCCACTTCATTAAACAACACGCAGATTTTTAAGTTGAACTAAGTAAATATTTAAGATCTAGGGTTGCATAGAGTAGCAAATACCCTTACAACCTGACAACTTGTTTTGCAACTAAGTATCCTAATAAGTTCTATACAAAATTTCTTTGGTTTTCTCAGCTTCGAGTTTTAACCAAATAGTATCAATTATCCAAAAATATAGCGATTGCTTGTCAAAGTTGAAGTATCAACTCAAATGGTTGAGTATTTATGGCATCAAATTAAGCGGCTGTGTCACTATTTTATACTAAAAAGCAAACGTACGCTGTGACTGCGAGTTGTATTTTTGCATCCACCTGTTTCCTTACATCTTTGCAGCTAGAAGCTTTAATTTGTTATTTCTTGTGTGTAAAATCGTTAACTCGTGAATTTTCTGCTCTTTTTTTTACTTTTAGAAAGAAAATGTTTAGGCTACCGTCGTTCGCGATGTAGTCACCGTTGTGTGCTGCGTCGCAATTATTTTAAACTTGCGTTCTACCACCACGTTGCTATGAAAAAGACGGAGCGTCACAAATTGCGCGTCACTCTTGCGTTATGTTGCACGAGCACTTAATCTACGGAGGTTGAACTTAATGACACTGAAAATTGCGATTAACGCAATTTTTTCTTTGTAATTTATGTTCTAAAGAAATTTAAATTATACTTTTGGCTGACAAAAATGACTGAAAAAATGCCGCTATTGGAAAAGATCTTAGGTAGGCACACAATTTGATCATATATTCAATTGGTGCCCACTCCATTGCCACTTTCGTCGTTTGATTTGAATGAAAATTGGATCTTGATGCCTCTAGAGTTACTGAGTTTTAATTTATAACAATTAATGTTTCCCGCAAAACTTGATCTCTAAAAAAAACTATACAATGATAAATTCTGAACCGGTGCCAGAAAAAGCCACTAAGTCAACGAAAAACGCATATCAAACATTAGAAGCTTAGATGACAGCTTGGTAATCATTCAATCTCTGATGAATAATAGATGTTGAATCGTTCTGGGAGCATTTTGAAATTATATAGTTAAAGTATTGACATTGTTGCAATTGTAAAATTTTCTTCGTAAATTATAAAAATTGTTTCTTGTCGTAGAAACAAAAACTGAATACGAACACACACAGAAGAATAAGGCTTCTTCTCAGTCAGTAACTTATTCTCTTTAGCTCAGTTTTTTTTCCAATCCAATTGCAATTTCTGAAAATCTAATTCCTTTCGATGGTTGAAATCGTTTATGCTGAGCAAACTTTGTTGTAAACCCACCACAAAAAAGCTCAATTTGAATGTCTAACGAAAAAGTAGCTCAGCAGGAATTGTATCAGAATAATTTATTCCATTTAAATTTCTTGCAACGCTACGTTTCTCATTTTAACTTTTTCTTGCAAAGTCCAACAACAGCATTTTTCATCTTTTCTACGTTTTCATTTTTTTGTTCGTATTTCCATTTCTGTACTGATTATTAAGATTTTTTTTCGTTTTACTTCACAGATGGCTTAAGAAACGGCCCAACAACGAAGAGTCCATCCAACATTTGCTGGCCAAAGGACGGGCTAAAATCAAGGATGGCACCTTTATCATAACTGCTGTCGCAAAGATACGACAGCGTTGATTTCTTTTGCTTGGCCACAAACTCAGAGGGTAGTGCGATACTTAAGGTGCAGATGTCCGTCACCTTACCGCAAACAGCGAGTATACAACCCACTGTGCAGACGGTGAATTTGGGCAAATCAGCAGATTTGGTGAGTAAAAAACAGGGTGCATTAAAAATTATTTTAAGCTTTTGCAGAAGCTAAAAAAATAAATATACTCGACAATAAATGACAACATTATTATTGAAAGTCTCATAATAATTTTGAATCTTTATTCATTGATAAAACAATAGTATTTATTAGATCAGACAAATTGCATATTACTGGTTTAATGTTGCCATAAAAGAAGAATTAGAGTTAAGAAGCAAATGTTCATAATGCTCACACTCATTGCATTCCTTTGTAGCTTTTATTTACATTTGGTCGGTTTCAAAGATTGTGGACTGAGTCTTAAACGCCAATACCTCGAAAATCCCATTCTCTCCAGACGCCTCACATATCCGCGAATCGCAAGACTATTTTGACACACCGTTTACAGTAGGCGGCTCCTGTCTCTAAGAGCGTCGTCATCAGACAGTGTTATGGTGCAGAACTCTTCAATTTTCTCAATCGACTTAGATTCTATTTTCCCTCACATTTCAGTTCAAAAACGTTGCTTTCTCTCAACCACCATCAAAAATCTTTTAAAATATACGGCGCCCAACTGGTGTCTTATGTAAGTACTCATGGATCTTTGAAATTGATGCCAAGCTTCTGTGCCTTCCATGATGGCACTTCCACTTCTTCGTCCTTCGTTTGCACAATAGTTCCGAAGATTATTTATTTATTCGTTTGTGGGGCCAATACAATGCTCACAAAATATTTCCAAGTCCATAAATTTTCCTTTATCTATATTCGCAAATGACACTGCCCACTTTATTTGCCAAGTTCCATTCACTGAAAACGAGGTTTTCTTCTTCTCATACGCATAGTCAACAGCAGTTCTCTTTGCGTCTTGCCACGTCTTGGCACGTTAGAAATGAACTGAGGTGTTAAAGAAAAATGATTCGCGAATAAACACTGCGAATGTCATTCTGCGTTTCTTTTGCCGATCGTTCGCAAGGCATTGTTAAATTATACAAACATTAGCGGATTTTTCAAGTGCCTTCATGATAATTTTTTTTTTTTTAAGCTATAAATATTTTATCAGTTCGGAGCAACTCTGTTACTACTGGACAGCAGCTTTAGACGACAGTCTCTTATTGCTACGCTCTGGGCTTTTATATAAACGAAATAAATACCTTTACTTTGCAATTCGTTGAAGTCATCTAAGTTCCCATTAATTTTTCCCCAAAAGTATAAATGGTCGTACGCTGTTCTACTGTTGCGCCTTCAGACCTTAATCTTCAGACAGAAAAACTACGAAGCTCTATAGATGATATTATACTTAGTAGAGAACCCTACATTAGAGTTGAAACATTTGAGTTGGTACGTCTGAGTATTTTTTTGTTTGTTTTTTAAATGCAATGCACAGTGATGGCTTCAAGAAAAGAAGAAGGTAAGCGGGAAGGGCGAAAGGGAATAGATGGAGTAGTGTCGGTGAACATTCATCCTGAATTTACCGATGTCACAGCTGCAGACTGACACACTCAGGCAGACTGTTCCACAACTAAGTCTTGCGGCCAAAGAACGAACTATCACGAAAGTGTGATGTTCTATTTAGAACCGGCATGACGCAGAAGGGGTGGGCCTGATTAGACGCCGGAGAGATACGAGAAAAAATTTGAACTGATGGAACCAGTTCACATACATCTCTAGAGCTCACCCCGTTGTAGTATCTATAGAAAAGAGTTAAGCATCCTACGTCACGCCGGTAATGAATGCAATCAATGACAGCTTCATTACCTATTAGTTTAATTGTACGTCGCTGAACTCGATCTATCAGCTCCAAAGTGGTTTTTAGAGCCCCGCCCCAGATGAATTGTAATCTTGTTTGGGTCTAATATATATTAAATTCACAGTCCGCAACTCAACCGGAGTGAGTTATTTCCTACACCGTTTCAGAAAACCAAAACACTTGGCCACATCTTTCGCAACACTGAGCACATGATCTGTCCACCTCAGGTTCGGTTAAAGCGATATACCAAAAACGTCAAGAATTGCTGAGCTCTTAATATTTTAGCCAGCCATATTAAAGTATGGAGGGGAGTAACCGATTTCTCTCTGAGACAGCACTGGGTCTTAGTAGCATTAAAATTGACTCGGCTAGCACGACCGCGCCCGGAGATTGTATTGAGGTTGTAAGCGAGTGTGTCACTCATATGCCGCCTTTTACTCCCAACGTGCACAGAGTTTAGACGCCTTTTGAAGCAATACGAATGATAAATGTTGTTCTCATCCACAAAGAAATGAATTGGATTCGTGATCAATGACAGAAGGTCTACGATTAAAACTAGGAAAAAACCAGAGTGTAACGTTATGTTACATACTGTTACATAAATGATTCGTATGAAGTACTTAGCCGCAATTTTGAATTTGATTGAAAATTACTAAATTACCTAATATGATATATATCAAATATTAAAAAAAATTCATAAAACAATATTACTAGGTTAAGCTGAGTTTGAATTTTTATCGTTACACCCTAGCGAAAAGAAGACATTTGTACTTTTACTGTAGTTAGCCCTAGGAAGCTGTCGTTATTAAATACCACTGAGAGGTTAGTCATTCATCGAAGCGATGAATGTTTTGTTTAGACCTATCTCAAAAGCTAATATTATCTTTTCATTGAATCGTGAGCTTTCTAGGGTTAAGGAATTTAAAATTGTATGCACATTTTGTGTCTGTATCTTTCTTGTGCACAAGGACTGTATATGCCATAATTTAATGCTTTCTATCTTTCCTTTTTTCTTTCGTTCAACAGAAGTTGCACCACAACTCATCTACAAATTTATTGAGCAAACTATGCAACCGGGGGCATGCGACTCTCTGAAATGCAGCGCCACTGGCAATTTAACACCAAAAATTGTTTGGATTTTGGATGGAGTTCCGTTGCCCAATGTGAGTTTCATATTTGCAATGCAAAATTTTGACATTTTTGTGATGAACACTTCCGTACTTTATATGGTTGGACATTTTCTGAAAAGTAACGCATGTGGGAATAAATTAGTTGCTAAGAAAGCTGACACATTGACACTAGTGCACTGTTTTCATCTCTCGAAAGTTGTGTTATATTTTTTTTTAAATTGAAGCAAATTGGGAAATTCTTCTTCTTGATCTGCGTGAAAATATTATTTTGTTTTTTTACTTTTTATTTTTTTCTCAAAATTAATATAATGAATGGAAGGAACCCTTACGAAATTAACACTTTTTCACTTTGTACTATGAAAAGAAAACATGAGTGGAATTCACAATGAAATGTATACGTGATAAATTTCTAAGAAAAAGCTTAACAAAGTTTTACATCAGGCTGTAAAACTCTCGACTTTGGAAAGTAATTGATTTTGTTTTAAGTTTTTTGAGTAAACATTTTTAAAATATCATAAGAAAGCGAAGGAACAAAAACCGCAATCGAAATATGCATCCAGATATCTTATAACTAGGGATGCTTAAAAATAGTGTAGACTTAGGTGGTATGTGTTTTTTAAGAAACCCTTTTTGCATTGCTAGAATCCTTATATTAACATACACTTACATATATGTACTATTACCGTAGCAAATAATTCATTTTTGACTCCATGGAGACTATCGAAAACTCATCACGTAAAAGTGAAATGTTGCTGATACAAAAATACCTTAAAGTTAAAAGCCCAAAGTTATAGAAAAAGTACCTAAAAAATCTGTAGTCAGGATTTATGGAATTCAGTAGTTGCAAAATATTAGTCTGGCTGACATTTTTTTCAATAAAATTTTACAAGCATCTTAAAAAAACTTTTCCAAGTAAAAATTAAATGGTGATGTAGTCATTTCACAAATTCACAACAAGAACAACTGAACGAATTTGTAATTTTTCATAGTTTCTACTTAACCAGAGATTTTTAGTGCCGGAAAACATTTTTTTAATTCGAAGATTTGTTTTCCAAAATCCAAAATGTTTTTAATTTTTTAAAATTTATAAGATTTCCACTGAGTTGCAACGCCAATTAGGTGTTTTAATTAAAATTATCAGCAGGATTTTAGCATTTAACTGACATGAAAAGCCCCCATTATATATCTACTATGTACATAAGATTCAGTTTTTGTCTGTCCAATTATTGATTACACTGAGAAAACGATTTGTTTGAATATAACAAACGTATATTCCATATAGAGCAATCAAATATTTGATTGAGTCAAATATAAAAAGCTTCAACCAACATTTAGCACTATTTGCTCCAAATGCAATATGTTTGACACAAATACATATTTGATTGCTCTATATGAAATATACGTTTGTTATATTCAAACAAATCGTTTTCTCAGTGTAGTACTGCTTAGAAACATACATGGAAAAAATACATGAACAACTAAATACACCTTTTCATAAATACCCTTTAGTTTTGTTTCGTAGTGAACATCTTCACCCTAGCCCACTTTTGTGGTTCACATTACATGTAGCCATTCCTTCAAACAAAAATTATGCACATGCATACATTTATTTGTGCTTGGATGCCATCCATTCTCATGCAAAACTTTCAAGAATATGCAAAATTTATTTTAGGGAATTCTTGTCAAAAGTTTGACGCTGGTGTTCGAGTGCTTTAATTTATAAGCTTAAAATATCAAGGGATGTCTTAAATCAATTTCAGTTATTAAAACTGAATTCAAGACATAAAAGTTTTGAAAAACAAATAAATACAATTTTCTATCAATGGAAGAAGAGAAAAATTAAATTAAAATGTTACTCTATTCACCAGAAACTTTTACAGTTGCAAGCAGTACACCTTCTACTTGGAGTGAAATCTTGAGGATTTTCACCAGAAACCATGTTTTGAACATTTGCTCAGCAACAGTGTGAAGTAGTACACTATCAAGAAGAGTTGTGCCAAATATTCGGAACTTCGTGATATTCGTTACAGATTAAAGCCCTTTACAACGAAAGGGACTTATTTCTGAGATATCATATGTTTGCTTTTTTTAAGTTGCTAAGAAAAGTTTTTGGTTCACAGATACTCTCAAGGTAAGCTTTCAATCAAGCGGTGGTTTTTCAAACTTCTGTTTGTATTGTCGCAGAACCGGGGAGTGTGGTAGGTAAAGAAACGTGCATATATTGTTGATCAGCATCAGCACCTGAGTCGATTAAACCTTATCCGTCTGTCTTTTTTTTTCCGTCTGCCTATATGTTTGTCGGTCAGAGTGTCTGTCTGCCTGTCGTTGCGTTTGTGCAAAACATTATAACGGGAAAACTAATCAAGATAATTGACTGAAATGAAGTACACAAGCAACAGCTTCAAGCAAGGCTTTTGGGATTCAAAATGGATGATATCAGTTTCAGACCGGCCATACAAATATCACAATCTAGAGAGTTTTTGATGTAGTGCAATTTAATTTCTCGAAAAAAGTAAAATAAACTTAGGTAAGCTCTAGGGAAAAGATAGCGAATTTCGACAAGAGGGTGTAATGCCTCCCATACAAGAGTAAGCCTTAAAATGCTGCTCTAACTAGGTATATATTTGAGTAAATTTTGCCAAATTTAATGCGTTTTTAATAGTTAAACCAACCATGACGTGGTGGTGCACGAATTATCCTTTCAATAAAAATTTAGGACTTGCGTAGACTTTTAATCTTAATGAAGGCATAGGATGTTTTTTTTGGCGAGTTCAAAAAATACACACTTACTAGTCACTTCCAACTTAAGATTCCTCATGAATCCGTTTTCCTTTTCTTCAAAGAATTGATGATTTAACAACGGTCATTTATAATATATAATTAATCTGCCTTATCAAAGAATTTTCTATATATTTACATACATTAGCCAATTTAGTACGCGGTTCACTTATGGGGTACTCGGTTGTCTCTTAGTGCATGCTTCAAAGTTCCAGTTCTGTTCTACTGTTGTCACGCCTACTTTGGATAATAAGCACAATTCAAGTGCAGTATATGTCACTGAAATGCGATAGTTTTTATAAAACCACGCCCTCATATTCACTCAGGCCCTAGACTAACAAATGCAACTACAGGAATCGACGCAACAACTACGAAGAGTAATGAAGCCATGGCTTTTACTGCTGATATTACCAGCAGAGTCTGAATTTTGTGAATGACAGTCGCAACGGCATTCCGTTGCCATACATGAGGGAGCAAAATAAAAATTAAATTCGTCAAGTGCAATGATGATGAAACGTCAGGCAGCAATTTTGAAGCGACAGCAGCTGAACCTGAACACAAAAACTGCACCGCACGGTTGGTGGCATCGGCACCGACACTGGCAATAGTGGAGCTACTTCTGTTGGATGTTGTTGCATTTGCAGCCTTTGTGTTTTGAGTTTGCTGTTGTTGACGTTGTAGTCAACGCTCTGCGGGCGTTAGTTTACCAAAACCACAAAAACTTAACACAAATTGCTGGGTATGTAGGTAACATCAGCTGCATAGTAACAATATTTACAAGCAAATAGCGTTGTCGAGATACGGGAGCTTTAATGTGGCTAGTAAATTTAACTCCAACCCAGAAATTGTATCAAGGAGACGCATAGCGTCATATATGTATTAAAGAACATTTAATTTTAAATCAAAACTTTGATCGGCTCTTTTCAAAATTTATAGAGCTGGCAACATTGTCTGAAAAAAGAAAAATTGAGAAGCTTAAAGCAAGAGCCACCAGGAGTGGCAGAATTATTTTCTTTCTCGGCTTAAGCTCATGGGGTACTATATGCCTGTGCTATTACCGCACATGCGAGTGACATACGTTGCTTTGCTTTACTTCCGTGGGGCGTCCTTACGACGTTGGAACTGAAAATCTAAAACTGCAAAGTCTGTAAATGTGTTGTGTGCCGATAAGCACATGTGTGTGTACCACACACATTGATAACATGTATTAGGGGGATTAAAAAAAAATCACTTGCCGAATTTTTTACATAACATCCTTTATAATCGACGTTTCCTCGAAAAAAGAGTGCATTGCTTGAAAAATCTAAAAATATGACAAGATCAAACTCTCCTGAACCTTTTAAGGCTTGTTAGTCGACAAATTTAGAAGTGAAATGTTAGATATATTGATTATATATTCGTCAGCTTTATAGTCAAAATTTAAACCTTTATTCCTTAAACTCCGCCGATTCACGAAAGTTTTCGGTTTTTATGTCGAAAAAGTTAAAAATTGACTCTGGTATGTATCCTCTAAATATTTTCGGATTTAATTTTTCAAGTGTTAATCTACGTTTTATCATTAAACTTTGAAATAAGAAGGTGAAGAAAATTAAGTAGTATCCTATTTTGGATCACCCTAGTATCATGCATGAGTATTTTTTACATGATTATTAAATATACGAAAATACTTACATAAATATGTATATAGTATAAAAAAATGTATGGGGCATCACCATTTTTGCTGATCGAGGATAGAAGATCCGAACATTCAGAAAAAAAGTGTCTTTAAACAAATTGCGTTAGCTCACACACAGGGGCGTCACAACGAAATTTTTCATGGGGGGGGGGGGGGGGCAAACTAAAATAAAAAAGGTCGATAAATTTTTCTGAAAAAAAAAGGATTTATACTATACTTTAGAACGGGACATAAAGATAATTTTGTCTGAAGTTTTTTTTTTCGTTACAACTTCCATTAATTAAAGATAAAGTAAATTTTGTTCAAATGTTTCCAAAAGTTGCTTTTCGATTTCTTCGCGAGATGAGTTCTTTCCTTCGCAAATCTAGGGATCCATTTTTTTCTTATAAACATGAAGATGCGTTGTATGGGTAAGACGTCCTTAACCGTCGCAAAGCGCCAAACGATCTTTCACAAGAAGCTGCTGAACCTGACACTGTCATTATTAAATTGATCAGTCGATAAAATCGTTGTCTCCGATGATTTCCGAAGTTGGTCAGCGATTTCAGCGCAGCACGTTGGTTTGTAGCCAGGCATGTTTTGCAATATTTGGAGTTGAGGGCGGAGGTTGGTCAGTTCAAAATCATATGAAAAAATGCTCAGTTTTTACAATTTGATGAGTTGTTTGATCATGTGTACGCTCCTATTGAGCGTACACGTCTCTTATCCCGACAAATAGTTAGTTTTCTTGCCCAAAATGAAAGAATTGAACTTGGTCGACATGTGATTTCAACAAAACGGTGTAACATGCCGCACAACACGCGATACCATGGACCTATTGAGAGACGAGTTTGGTGAGCAATTAATCCCACGTTTTGGAGCAGTCCATTGGCCGCCAAGATCATGCTTTTTGAACGCACTAGACCCTTATTTGTGAGCCACAATTGCAGCTCTAGAAGACAACATATCAGCTGCCATTGGTGAGATACCAGCCGAAATGCTGGAAAAAGTATGCCAAAATTTGGGCTTACGGATCAACCTCAGGCGTAGCCGTGGGAAATATTTACATGAAAAAAGTTTACTTTTAAAAGTAAATGAAAGGAATTGATATATCGGCTTAAATAAATATTTTATTCACTGCTGCAAATTTTCTGTTCTCTTTTCAATTTTGAAAAACCAAACGCTTAAAAAATCACCCGGTATATATGTGACAATTTTTGTTTACTTAGCATCAAATATCTCAAAATCCACGAAAAAATAAATCGAAAAAGTTTTCCCGGTGATGACTCCCAGTTGCTCAAGAATGAAACCTTGCAGAACTGTGCTCTGATTGTGGAAAAAAGCACACCAATATTAAAAAATATACATTGCTTGAGCTTGATGGCGGGTTTGAACTACTTTTACTTTTCTCTTCCTCAAATTTTCGAATGAAAATGAGATTATTTAAAACTTAATCAATAAGTTTGAAATCTACAGCTTTTGCCGATAGAATACAAACCTGCAGCTCTACTGCACAAAATTTATTTATTTGTATAAATAGTTTGAAGTAAGCCGATTATTTGTTAACAGAGTATTTTCTTTTCTGTTTATCTAGCATTTTTTTTAATATTTTCAGATATACTTAGAGTTTAATCCATATACTAATTGAAAAAATATGTCAAAGGTCAAAAAATAAAATAAAAACTAAAATCGCCGAACATGGCAGTTCATTGAAATACACAAATTTTCGAAAAAATTTTAATTTGATCGTATTAATTTTACATTTTTTCGTGCTTTGCAGTTTTCTACTTCTCTATTTGCAAACAAATTTAATTAAAATTTAAAATATTTTAATTGAACATGACCCAAAATGTCAGCAAAATTATTTGATTTCTATTTGATTTTAGTTTTGCATACAAAAAAATTGTACTTTTTAATTTTTTTCTTTCATTTCAATTTTCCATTTAATTGAAAATCCAAACAAAAAAATGTTGATGCCATATGGTTTTTCACTACCAACTACTTTTTTAAGTGCTACTATTTTTATTTACACGACCATTTTTCTCTACTCTATTTTATTGCGTCAGAATTGAATTTTTTGTTATATTTTTCGTTTTCATTTTGTCAACTCCCAACAAATGAAACGAAAATAAAAAATTTTAATTTAATATGAATTGTTGAAACATCCTCATCGGTTGCACAGGTGGTTGCATTGGCTTTGATGCTCGTATGTGACTTGAATGCTGAATGTTAGTTAAAAATTTTTATTTTGCAGCATCGAAGAAATTACAAACAATCCAAAAAAGTTTTTTTTTTTTAATTTTGCATAAATTTGCACAATAAAAATTAAGTAAAATGGAAAACTTTTTATTCACACATTGCACCTGCAGTTGAAATATATTTGAGGATTTGCACTGAAATACGCCTACACATGCCTAAAATAGGATGTTACTGAATTAACATGGTTAAAAAGAAAAATTTTTTTACTATTCCAGTGGATCGCTCATTACATATATACATAAATAAAAACCCAAATAATCTTGTAGTGGATTTGAAAATAAGCATATTCTTGAATAAGGTATTGAAAATTTTACTTTCAAAACAATTTTGCTTAGAGTTTTAAGCCAAATGACCACTCGTGGCTTAATGCAACATGCAAAATTGCAGGCAGATAAAACTTCCAATTAAATCACTTAAAAAAAAAAACTGTTTTTATCAAGCTTAATAACTTTTGCGCTTGCGTTTAAATAAAACTTCGAAGAGCCGTTTTGAATCAAACTGTAGCAAAAATAATTTCAAAATGCCTTCGAATACGGCCAGTAAACTTATATACCGCTATAGACTGAGCCATTTATTCAAGTTGAGTTGGAGAACGGGTAATAAGCGCAAGCAGCCAAATCTGGAAAAATATGATCGATATAATTTTGCCATAACGACCACACCGTCTTATGAAAGAGCATTACCACATGTGATATTTTTTTTAAAGATGAGCGTCGAATTGGCCCAACAGTATAAGCTATATGTACTGGTTATCACTCTACGTTCTAAAAGGTATGCGATGTGATTGAGAGTTCATTCGCACCCCAAAACACAGTCGCAACCAAATTTTTCGCCAAAAAAACCCATCTGGTCCATCTTTGGACCAACTCCCTAGAAATCACGTTATAATGACCATAAACCGTTTTAGAGTAGATGTGGCTATATATTTTGCTACAAAACGTCATAGTTTGCTCAAACCTTCACATTAATATGTACATAATGTAGGGCTCATGAGTATGAAGAAGATTTATTTGTTCCTTCAATACGATTTGAGTATATCTTTCGATTTGAGACTTAGTTTTTATGGTCTGGGTTCTAGAAAACATGGAAATCTCATATTCGAAGTTGTGTATGACCTAATCCGATTTACCGACATGTGCAATCTCTCTAATCAGTGCTTTAAAAAAATATCGAAGAGTGTGATTTTCCTAATTTGAAAGCTTTGGTACAATACCTAATATAACTTATACCCGTAAGTAAAAGTCATATGTTATACTTCAGGGGCCCTGCAAAAATTTTTTATTAACGCTAATCGTAAGCAAATTTCAAGCATGGAATATAATTTTTTTCATTGGTTATATCCAGGATGGCCATTTTTACCTTCTACAAATGGAGCTATAGACGCATGTTGTACCTAGTGCATAGGAGCCACGGTGACTTTTCGTCGATACCCACAACCATGTGAAATATGTGTTGCCTATGAGAAATACTGCTCGTGTTGACATTCGATCAAAGGGTTTTGTTGCATCCCTCTTTCTGCTTACGTAAACATATCATTTATTTTCAGTTCCATAGGACCAACAGATGTCTAAGCGTATTCTCGTATAACATTATATTCATTGATTCAATTCGTCCTATACGTCTACACTCTGGAGTTTCTGATCGCTTTCCTGAGAATCCTTCGACATATGTAGCTTTAAACTGTAGCTACAACCGTTACATTGGTCGTGTTTCAGCTGAAAGCGGTGGCATATTTAAAAAATGGACTAAGAACTTCGACTAGCTATACATTTCTGGTATTTTTTTCCTGAAATTAAATTATGTATAACAATTATAATGAGATCACAAATTTTTGTGGGTAACAGATTTCGCAATAACATAATAAAATACGAAATTGCTTAGCACTCGAAAATTGCGTTTCATCCTGAAATCAGACAAATTCCAGCATAAAAGTAAATCGTTTTAGCCAAAAAAGTACTACTAACATGCTAACTTCCTAAAATAAAATGTTCATTTCTAACTTTGGTTTCAAAATAAAAAATTTTAAATCAAGACGAGTTTTTTAGTATTAAATTGGCTATATTATAAGCGCAATTGTGTAATTTTAGACTACAATTAGTGCAATTGTGTTTTCTTCTCTTTTCACAGTAGCTTTCAGCTGAAATGTCTTTGAGCATTAAACGCTTGGACTCGAAACATTTTAAGGAGTCTATTGGAAGATATTGATGTGGTTTCAACAAAACGCTGCAAAATGCCACGCAGAAACGGAATCAATTTATCTTCTGAAAGAGAAGGTAAATATTCGTATAATTGCTCGAAGACAGACGTGAATTGGTCACCAATATTATGCGATTTAACACCATTAGATTTTTTAATTTAGGGTTTCCTAGAGAATAAAGCCTATGCGGATAGTCCTCAAACTGTGCATCACCTCAAAGACAACATCATCGAGCAAGTATCACTAAGTGAGCCAATACGATGTGGAAAAGATATTCAATATTTTGGTAAAAGCTACCAACGGCAGTAACTTACACGGAATTATTTTTCATTATTAACCGAAAATAAAAGTTTTAATCTGCAATAAAAATAAATAAAAATTTCACAAAATTTATGTCTTTTAATTAAAAATTTAAGAAGATACATTAAATTTAAAGACGCTTCATAAACAAAAATACGCATATACAGGGTGTTTTTTTTAGAGGTTTGTTTTTCGAATAGAGATAAAACTGGCATTTTATGGTCAAATCTGGCAACTCTAATGTCATTCATGTTCAGTTTGGTTTGCCATTTCATCATAAACAGGTTGACAAAAGAACAACGCTTGCAAATCGTGCAAATTTATTTCGAAAATAATGGTTCAGTTCGCGAAGTTTACCGCAAGCTCCGTCCATTTTATGGTCGACATAATCGTCCATCAGAGCAATTAATTCGGTTAACCATGGATCGTTTTCGCACTACGTTTACTCTATGTGATAATACGCATCCGCAGAGACGTCGAACAGTGCGCACCGAAGAAACAATTGCCGCTGTAGAGCAAAATGTTGAAGAGGACCCGAATGAATCGATTCGCCACCGTGCACAGCAATTGGAGCTTTGTCCATCAACTTTATGGAAGATTTTGCGCAAAGATCTTGGCTTGCGACCTTACAAGATCCAGCTTGTGCAAGAATTAAAGCCGCGAGACCATGCAATGCGTCGTGATTTTGGTGTATGGGCCGAAAATGAGATTGATCTCGATGCTGATTTTCATCGCAAAATTTTGTTCAGTGATGAGGCTCATTTTTGGTTGAATGGCTACGTCAACAAGCAAAATTGCCGCATTTGGAGTGAAGAGAATCCACATGAGACCCTTGAGACGCCATTACATCCACAAAAACTGACTGTTATTGAAGGAAACATTCGATGAGCGCATAATTTCGCGGAATGGACCTGTCAATTGGCCACCAAGATCGTGTGATTTGACACCATTGGATTATTTTCTTTGGGGATATGTGAAGTCGCTCGTCTACGCCAACAAACCAGAAACGTTAGGGGACTTGGAAGCCAACATTCGTGGCGTTATTGCCGACATACGGCCCTATATGCTCGAAAAAGTGGTTCAAAATTGGACCTGTAGAATTGGCTTTATTCGAGCCAGCCGCGGCGGTCACATGCCCGAAATTATATTTAAACATTAATGGCATAAAATTATCCTTCCAATAAAGCCAAATTGATGGACATTAAAACGATTTTCTTGTGTTTTATTTCAATTCAAAGCTCTATACCTCTAAAAAAAACACCGTTTACATAGTTACTAAGTATATTTTCATATCATAAGTTACTGAATAAATAACACTCATATGTAATTGATAGTTACATTTGTGCTTAAGTTCAAAGTTTTTGATACATTCCAGAGAAAATCCCCAAAAGATATATTTATTTAAAATTTTTAATATAAAATCTTCAGGCAATTGATTCCTAATAACTATCATTCTGCATACATTTGGTTGCCAAACCATTCAAGCCGATCAACCGTTTAATGTAACTTGGTTGAAGATGACATCCCCATTGCCAGCAGCGGTGCAGCTGGTGCAATTGGAGCCGAAGCCAATGGTTTAGCACACAACAAAAATGTTGCTCTTTATTCGCCTAACCCCTTTCTTTGACGATTAACGAATATGCGTCTTTCTCCAACATCATCTTAAATTAAGATTCTTAATTCATAACGTCAGCTCCCGCCACTGCGGAAAATACAAGTGCAATATTACGAATCGTGCCGGATCCGTTGAGTATACAGCCGTGCTGTCGGCCTCTGGTAAATTAAATTAAAAGTAAACAATTTCCAAGTTGCATTGCTGCACCACCACAATATAAACTAGCAAAGGTGTTACCTTCGGCCAGGTCGAAAGTCACATACCCTACACTGCATTGAAAGTGCTTTTTAAATAGGTGTTAAGAAATGTTGAAGAGGTTGAATCAAAAATGTTGAAAAGTGTTGGAGAAAACTTAAAATGCTGAAAATATATAAAAACCATTGGAGAAAGTTGAAAGAAATTGAATAAGTCGAAAAATATGAAAAATGCTGAAAAATTAATGAAAGAGTCGAAGAAAAAAGAAAATGTCGGATGAAATTGAATGGGAAAAGGTTGAAAATGTCAAAAGAATATGGGAAATGTTGAAAAAAAAAAGAATAGAAATGAAAAACACGAAATATGTCACGCCTACTTCTCCAATTCCGCCCACTTTTTTTCAATAAATGATATTCGTGATTGGCATGCACAAACCAAATTTCAGCACAATAGCTTGTATAGTTAGCGATATGTGCCGCAATTATTCTTAAAATTTAGGGCGGTGACACACCCACTGGTACAATCCAGTCCGATTTTGATCCAAAAATAGCCTTCCATAAACAAACCTCTTACACCAGCTAACCGACACCTCCTCACAAAATTTTATGAACATGACACTTATAACACACTATCAACAGCATTAAACGTATTTTGCTTATACGGGAGTTGCCACACCCACCGGCTTTATTCTGCCAAAATTTTGCAAGAAGACACCTCTTAGCAAGTATATCTGTAAGTATTAGTTCAACTACCGTTGGATGCATCCACCTCACGTGAAGAGCGCTATAGCCTTACGTTTATTGAGGTAATGTGTCCTCTAGCTCTTTTCATGTGATATCCAAAGCATATTTTACGACGAAAAAAGTACAAAGACAATCTCATTCTGTTCTGGGCTGGACAATTTCATTTAGAGCAAATGTAAAATTTAATGAGAAAAAAAGTTACGTTTTTTTACCTAAGAACGTACCAATATAAGTTCTTTCACTTTAATTGGCAGACATTTAAAGTTTTTATAATGTGAAGTACATACATATGTATGTGCTTTCTACACTGAATTTTTTGAGTTTTGCCATTTATACGGAAAATTGGAGCCAATCAAAAAAATTATAAGGATATTCGGGTACCACAGAAAATTTTACTATAGAAAATGTTATCGCCGTTCGTTGTGGGAAATCTTGTTGAGTAAAGTAATTTCTTTAAATAATGATTGAAAGATTTGATCCAAGGAAAGCACTCATATTAAAAACTAATTAATAAAGTTTATTGTCAACCAAACGGTTGGTCTCTGTCCAAAATATCTTAGTATTTATTAACATGAAGCTTAATAAGGACCTTTTGTTTTATCGCTGTTTGCTAAGATATTTGGGAATATTAAGTGTTTCATACAATGAAAATAAAAACCTCGTATACATAACGCGTTTTGACACAGTTCTTGCAAAGTGCTTACTATGTTTATTACAACTTATAATGTTTGTCACTCTTATATACAGCTTTATATATACAGATAAATTCAAACTAACTGTATACAATAAAACCGGCAACATTTACTTAATCGTAAACTTTTGGTGCTGTTGTCTAGTACTGAGCGTTTTAGCATTTTACTTTTACTTCGAACGCACTCAACATGCTAAGATTCTGCAAACGATATTGCAACTGAATCGAGAAAACAAAGTCAGCTATTGCAGTATGAAATACTCCAGGCTGTTTTGCATCTATTTCATGTTCTTTGCAATGTGTGTATTTATACAAATAAGAGCGTTTATGTTTGCCGAAATGGAAATTTTACCAGCCATGTGTTATTCGATACTTTTGCCATTTAGTTTTCTATATTTTGGACTAGTAATTGTATTCTATGTCTGCATAACAGCAGTTCTTGAGGAGACTCTCCGCCATTATAATATCCAGCTGGATAATTTACTTGATTTAGCTGTTGAAAATGGAAATGAAAATGTATACCAACGTATTCATGAAATATTACTTGGACGTAATCATCTTATTACAGTTTGCCGGACTGATCTTAACAAAATTTATGGAATCGCTTTTCTTTTCATTACTGCTTACATTTTGTTTACATCGCCTTCTGCTCCGTTCTTTTTTATATCGGTAGTTATTGATAAAAAGGACTTTCTGTCATGGTCAGAAACTTTACATATTTCATCAACTGCACTTTTTTTATTTTTTGCCGTGGTGGACAGTTTTGATGCTGCTGTTAACCCCGAATGGAATTTCGGAGGAGGTGAGTTGATTTATTTAAAATGCATGTGCTTACCTTGAAGCAGTTCTTAAAAATAGAAAACTTAAAAAGAAATTGGAGTAAGTAATTCCGTATTATATTTGAGATTTGGTAAAACGAACCTCAAATAGGTTGGTGCAAGGAATATTGTGTTGTATAATTAAAATTTTAATTTGAACCAGTTTGCCACTGTAAAAAGATGGAGTCACAAAATTGCAAGCTAATTGCTATATGCTGTCCTCAGCTATGGAGAACTTAGTCAACCCCGCCTATGACCAGTAAAGACGTTGATTTTTCTCTAGCAAATGATGGAACCATTATGTTCACCTATTTCGTAAAGACATGAATGCGGTCTGGATATGTTAAAAAATTGACCGAATGTGTTATCGTTCTTCCCTCGTATCATATCGAGCAGCTGTTTGGGCCGTTTTATCTTCTTCAATACTTTTTCGGTGTATAAATGACCTAAAAACGAGTAGGGACGCGCTAATCAAGTTAATCTCAAGCAGCATTAAAAACCGATATAGTACGTTGTCTCTTTTGCGAATGCATTGCTTTCTCCGCTGATTCGCTTGAATACCGACACAATTTTGGGCGCTTAACACTCAAAACTGAAATAAGTGAGTTGATGCCATCAGTTCGAGAATTCTCTTACTGCACTTGGACTTTCTATAAGACCCATCGCAACACGCAGCTTGATAGAACATCGTTTGCGCTTGATAAACTCACATCGTACCGTTGATGCGTTAACGAATCACGAAAACGCTTAATGTTTGCAATGTTTTTTCACTGTGATATACCTGTATAATAAAAATTTTATGTACCTGATATTATAGTTTGATCCATTCGCTTTTCATAAAATATTTTTTGGTCTACCACTCCTTTTTTAAAGCTAAAAGTGGAGTACAAAATACTTAAAGTTTGGTGATTATTTAAAAAATTTGGTAAAAAAGTAAAAATTCTCAATTATCAAATAATGGGTCATGGAATTACTTTAAATAGGCTTACTTTATACCCGACTAGAATCTTTTTTAGGCATGCCTAAATATACTCTCGGCCCTTACTGGGATATATGTAATGAGATTAACCTAAATAAGGAATGTTTAGCAGCAACCGAATTAAGCAATTCCAAGGAATTTCTTAATTGCGTTTACTTATCGACTGCCTGATTAGGATTTACTATGGGTAGTAAAAAGCATACCTATGTTGGGTTTGCCTAATGGCTTGGTCATGGTTATAACCTGAGGAATGGCTGAATTCGTTAAGTCTGGGGAATTAGTAATGTAGTCGTCGTCATTAAATTCGAATCTACTCTTTAATTGTAAGAAATTATAGTTGAGAAAACTGAACTTACACAAGGTAACATTACAACAATTTTTCTCAACTATCTTTGCAATTTCTTCTTTCGACCTCTTTTCTATTGCAAGAGTATTGAGACACATCAATTCTCTTTCTTTTTTTGACATTTGCTTTTTTACTTAGCTCAATAATGCGCCTAATTGTTCTGCTGCGGAAAATAAGTAAACGAAGAATTGTCAAAGTTCGCCACACTTAAATTTCCTGGGTAACCAACCCACTGCTTTCTCGTATCCACCACCACAAGCAAATGAGTCAATCAAAACTTTAAAGAGTTTAGTGAACATACGCAAAGAGGCAGTGCGATTTTTGCGTGTGCAGGAAGAGATTGATGGCAACGTGCTATGCATTGGTGGAGATTCTAATCCACAACTCATACCTGAAAATGTCGTTAAGCGTATATTAAGTCCCCATTTATTTTGCGTTAGGGCCTTGAGCAAAAGCCAAACGAGAGCCTGATGAGGCGGACGTTGGACAGTCGTATTTATTACTTTTGCTTGCTTCAAAATAAAACTATTACCTATGCTTTTTTTGGTTTTTCCTTCCACTTGTTCTATCTCTACTTTACCTAAACAAGCTATTCCCTTGAAAAAGAAATGAAAATCTGAAAGGAAACTAAAACAGATTCTGGGTATTGTGAAAAGAGCGAGTGGCAAAGTCGTTAATCATAACAAAGCTTCCGTGGATCCCTTTCTAAATACCTCTCCATTCACTTCCGACTTTCCTGCTATCATTTATGTAAGCAACCCTCAACTCCTTTCTCCACTTTAAATAATACTCTATAAATTTCTGTTATTTCCAATCCACATCTGGTTATGCGATTGGTAGATTTGTGCCTACTATTACTTTCCACGCATGGCATAGGTTAACAAAATTATAAGACTATCCGTTCCAATTTAAAAATCTGAGTCTATCCCTTGATTATCAAAACGTAAGGGGTTTGTGTTCCAAGACGCTCGACATATTACTCAAAATATCTTCGAGGATATAATCGTTTTTACCGAAAAATTGGTTAATAACATTTTCTCAATTTGGAACTTTTTGACAATAGTTTCAATGTTTTTAGAACAGACAGACCCTTGGAAGAATCCTCATCTATATATATATATGAATGTATGTATAGGAAAGTCTTTCAATGCCCGTATTATTAATGAACTAGACTCTAAAGACGACGTTTTTTTTGATAGATGATTTTAATTTGCTTGACCTAAAATAGAGTGCTTCGAATTATGATACATCTCGTTTAACAACATGACAACCACAAGTTTTTCTCGACAAAATTCTATCAAATTTGCAGCAAAAAAAAAACTCGTTTCGGTTAATGAATTTTTTCGCCTGACCTCTCATTTATGCGTACCAGATGGTATTCCGGCGACTTAACTGCGACTCTGTGCTGAATCTCCTCGACAGTTTTTTATTTAATAAGTCAATTTTAGAAAGTCATTTTCCTAAATTTTTAAGAAATGGCATAAAAATTTTGTTTTAGACTACAGGCTCGTGGCTAAGTTATCATCAATTTCGAAATTTTTGGAATGAATTGTATACGATCATGTTAAGGTCTGCTGTAGCGAAGTCATAACGACACGTTAGCATGGTTTTGGTAATGGCAGATCTACTGTTTCTATCCGCCTTGATTTCACATCTTTTGCATTCAGCTCCATAGATTCTGGTCAATACTGACTTCAGTAGAGCATTCGACATATAACAACATGGTTTCAGGTTGTTTCAATTAAAGAAACTTTGATTTTTCTTAAGTTATTTCAGATGGATTGAATTTTATTTATATGATCTTTCATATCAAATAAGTTTTCGGATGGCATTTTCCTCTCCCTTTAGCGGAACATCGGATATCCCACGAGGAAGTCACCTGGGGCCGCTCCTGTTTCTTTCTGTGGTTTGAACGTTCCACAGCCTGATGAGCATAATGGAAAGATGTCTGCTGCATTTCTGCTTAGATCGCAGCTTTACAAAAAGAAAGCCAATTGTGTGACGTATACAAGTTGCAAGCTATATTTTAGTCCCAGAATAGTTGTCAATTAGCTTTGAATTGTATTGAATATCGAAATGTAGAAATAATAGCAGCCGAGTGCCAGTGTCAAGATAAAGGAAGTTTTGGACAACAAACTGAAGCTTCAATATTTTTAATGATTACAGTAATCTAATGTAACTGAAAATATTTTTATCGTTCGTCCAATTTACTTTTCTCAATTAACTTCAACTGTCTATACCAAAAATTCACTTCATGTGTTGCAATTTTTGTTAAACTGAAATTTCTTATATTAAATAAATTCAGAGATAAGCTATCAAATTCAATTCGAGATAAAATAGCAGTTTCAAAAATCTCCGATTAAAATGATATTACGAAAAGAGATAACTTTACAAACATAACAAGGCTGTAATAGCTACAGTAACTGAACTCTAACATTGTGCGAATAACTTTATAAAGCTTTAAATTTTTAAAAATCATGCAACGTCTATTCAAAATATCAGTAAATTGTAAACTACAAATAATACACACTTTCTGATGGAATTAATTTGACTTCCAGTTTTAACTTTGTTGTAATCCAACCTTATTTCATTAAACTAACTTGCTTTGTTTTTCCGTAATCTTGACTTGCGCAGATAGACAGGCGCACGTGTGGAAAGAAGGAAGGACAATGTGAATAAAGCCTATTGTAGGGTGTAATTTCTGTTGTCCACCTTTGGACATGTTATGTCATTACTGCGTGATAAATTAATTACATTAGCTACTTGCTGCTCAACTTTTTATCTGATAAAATTTCATTTCAAAATATAGATAGAAAATAATCGAAGCATTTCATCAAAAGTAAGCGCTCAAAGTAAAAATTAATTCATTAAGTTTATTGTAAACCAAAATGGTTAGTATCCATCCACAGTATCTTAGTGTTTACTAACATGGAGCTTAATAAAGACCTACTATCCTATCGCTGTTTGCTTCGATATTTAGGAATATTAAGCGTTTCATACAACCAAAGTAAAAACCTCGTATACATAACGCGTCTTGACACAGTTCTTGCAAAGTGCTTACTATGTTTATTACAACTTATAATGTTTGTCACCCTTATGTACAGCTTTATATATACAGATAAATTCAAACTAACTCTATACAATAAAACCGGCAACATTTACTTAATCGTAAACTTTTGGTGCTGTTGTCTAGTACTGAGCGTTTTGGCATTTTACTTTTACTTCGAACGCACTCAACATGCTAAGATTCTGCAAACGATATTGCAACTGAATCGAGAAAACAAAGTCAGCTATTGCAGTATGAAATACTCCAGGCTTTTTGGCATCTATTTGATATTATTTGCAGTATGCTTACTTACACAAATGAAAGCGTTCGCACATGCCAAATTGGAAATTTTACCATCCATCTGCCTGGCGACACTTTTTCCATTTAATTTTTTATATATTGGACTTGTAATTGTATTCTACATCTGCATAATAGCAGTTCTTGAGGAGACTCTCCGCCATTATAATATCCAGCTGGATAATTTACTTGATTTTGCTGTTGAAAATGGAAGTGAAAATGTATACCAACGTATTCATGAACTATTACTTGCACGTAATCATCTTATTACAGTTTGCCATACTGACCTCAACAAAATTTATGGAATCGCTCTTCTTTTCATTACTGCTTACATACTGATTTCATCGCCTTCTGCTCCGTTCTTTTTTATATCGGTGGTTATTGATAAAAAAGACTTTCTGTCATGGTCCGACATTTTACATATTTCAACGGTTTGTTTCTTTTGGCTTTTGCCATGGTGGACAGTTTTGATGCTGTTGTTAAACTCAAATGGAATTTCAGAGGAGGTGAGGAATTTTATTGATAATGCATGTACCTTGAAGTGGATCTTAAAAAATTATTTTTTTTTAAAACTAATAGGCGAGCATCGCTAGAAACTTTGAAAAGAAATTGGAATTATTCAGTGAGCTTTAATTATACAAACAAGCCCCATAAAGATAGAGGTGTTGGATATTTCGTTTTGAATAATTAACATTTTAATTTGAACCAGTTTGCTTCTGTCAAGCCTGACAAGAAAGTTGAGGTCACAAATCCTGGGAAATTGGCAGTCAATTGCAAGACGTTCTGCACTTTGCGAAGCTATGGAGAACTTAAACAACTTCTGTCATGTGAATATTCTGGAGTACTATGAATTCGGCAATAGGGTTTCCACGGAGCACGCTCTACTGGTTTAATGGTATTCCTTCGTCACCAAAGCTTGGAGCCACTATGTTTTCCTTTTTGGTGAAAGCATGAACGTTGTAGTTGATATATTAAAAACTTTTGATCGAATGAGGCATTATTCTCTTCGCTTGTTGCATAACGAGCAGCTGCAATGGCCGCATTATCCTCTCGAATCCTTTTCCAGGATATGGACGATACATTTTTAAGTGACCTAAAAACAGTCTCATACTAGGGCTGCAGTAATAGCGGCCGTTTGAGTGCAATATGACCCAATATTGTCCTTTGTCTTGTTGACGAAAAGAATGCTTTCCAAAGGTTAGATTCGGCTAACTTTTGGTATAACTGGTATAGATACAGTTGGTCTGAAAGTTCTGACCAAATAGGTATTCAAAATGTATTCGATGTATTGAAAAAAAAGGGAACAGGCTATTTCTTTTTGAAACGGAAATATCTCAGCCCTCTTGATCCTCATACTGTCTATATGACCTTGTTCAGAAAAAACCTATTAACACGTCTGGAGCTATTAAATCGAATTCCACGATAAAATTTATGCCAACCCTAGCTTGCTTGGTCTGGTCGTGCGAAATAAGAAAGCTGGTATGCTTAGGTAGCACTGGCGTTTTGAAGGGGGTTGACGGACTGCCTAAGGCCCCAGAGCTTCACTAGCTACGCCATTTCTAGTTAGAATTCTTTTGTATGAGTGTAAAAAATTTCAAAAGTTTCATCTCATAATGGCCAATAAACATGAACATTTGCTAAAAAAGTTTTCATGGGCATTAACACAATCTGAATTCTAAAGGAAGCGAAGTATTGCAGAAGAGTAAACAACTTTCTGAATTCAAATTATAGAACTTATATAAGCAATATGTCAACATTATGTACTGCAAATCTGTAATAAATCGAAAACATTTTTAGGTAAAAAAGACTGCAAAAATCCTCGGCAAGTTTCCGCGGACTGAAGGTCGTCTTAAAAAGATGGTATGTATTACGTGACTTTTTTTTTTTGCATTTTCATATATCAATTTTATTTATTAGGTTGACAAATTTTATATGAAGAATCTGCATCAAGAACCCATATTGACAGCCTATGGTTTTTTCTCATTAGACAAAAGAACTTTGTTCAAGGTTTGTTTCATATATAAAATTGATGCGCTTAAGACATAAAATTAAGGACATTTTGGTTTTAAAAACTCAAATTATCCCTTGAAAAATTAAAATAAAAATGGAACTGTGTAATTGGAATACACCTACGGAGTGAAATTTGATCTTAAGATAAATGTAAAAAGGTCAACAAATAAAATAGAATCGAAAAAGTCGTCAAACTGTATCGAAAAACATTGCAAAGCCCAATAAAAGTGGAAGGTCTCTCAAGTTGAACACTAATGACAAATAGTAGAATAGTATCGAAAATGTCGATATACATAAGATGAAATCTAACAAATAATATCAAAATATCGAATTATTCAAATAATATGATAATATTTATATAGTCATTGTATACAAAGCGTCCTAAAAGTCAAAATGTGTTGAATAACCTCGAAAAAACTTTAAACGTCTGATAGTATCGAATATGTAAATGCAGTAAGCTCGAATCGTATCAACTAAGTTCGAAAAAAACCGCAGAAATCGAAAAGTGCCGGATAACATTGAAATGTCTAAAAAAGTCGAAAGAGCATTAAGAAATATCGGGAAGCTTTGAAAAGAATTCAATCATATCAAAAACGTCAAAAAGGTTTTAAATTATGGAATATTATCGATAAGGTCGAATTGCGCGAAAAAGTAGTAAAGTATAAATAAAAATATCCGAATTCTACGAAAGCTTCGAATAATATCGAAAACCGTCTGAAATTCTAAAAATTACATTGCCAAAATTTAGTAGAAAGTATCGAATAGCGTGGAAAAATCAATAATAGTGTCATAAAAGCACAATAAAGTGATATGTATGGTGAACATAAAGTCGTAAGGTGAAAAAAAACTCTCCTAGGGTTGCTAACAGATCTGCAAAATTTTCATTTTCGGAATTTGAGCAGAAAAAATTAAGAAAATTTTCATTTTTTTGACAACATATATAAATTCTTTGCCATTTTCCCGATGTACACATAAGGGGTACCAAAAAAGTTTTGCAGCTTATGCCAATATATAAGGAAAAAATCTATGATCTCCGTGCTGTTTCACTGCATTCACCTTTATATAATATGATTTGAATTTGTCAATGCCACTACATGAATTTCCCTTAAAAACAGTTTCTTAAAGCGATGTATTAGAGCTTATAAAGGAAAAAAAGAATAAGGTCTACTTTAGTAGAGATCATTTATTTAGTCCTTATATGAATATAGACTGAAAAAATAGCGGTTACATTTTTCGGCACTTCTTTATGTGTTCATCAGGAAAATGGGAAAAAAATCATTAAGAAACTTTTTTGATTCAAATTTCTTCATATTTTTACTCAAATTTTGAAAAATTAAACTTTCAGCTCTGGTAGCAACTCCAGAATTTGAATAGGAATATGTTTTCGAATTTTAAGCGTTCCTTAAGGATTCTATGTACATAAAATTACATTGAAATTTCTTTTTAGATATTCACTGCCGTGATGACATACATGACAATACTGGTGCAGTTCAAGGAAATGGAAAGCACATTAAAATAACAATTGCGTTTTTTAACAAATTAATTGTAACTGAGAAATATTTAAAATGGATGAGACCTTTTTGGTTACATATGTTGAGAGGTTCACAAGTTTCTGGATTATGTAAAAACCAAAATAAAGTTAAGTGATTATTTTTTTTGGTCAGCAATATTAAAAAATTAAATCAGAAAAGGCTAAAAACATATACATATTTCAGAATTTTTTCGAATTCCTTTCAAGCTCCCGGATTTGACATGAAATTTCGGTAACTTGGGAACTCTGTATAGTACCATTTTTTTTTTTAATTATTATCCTTACTTTTTTATGGTATGCCATGCTTTTATTCTACATACTAAAATTTCGAAAGAAATCTACCTTCTAATCTTTATCACATCATTGATTTATAAGCAGACGCTCCGCTCTATATTAAGAGTAAAAAGTTCTACTCTACAATCAACCCATAAAGCCAATTTTGACTTAAGGCATACAATTTTATGGTAATGTAAGTGCATCAAACATTGAAATTCTGAAAGGGGCTCAGTCTAAAATACTAAAACCCAAGGGCTTAGAAAATCTAGTTCGAAAAAACTGATTTTAAACGCCTAAATATTCTCCAAAAAAGTACAAAATATGCACGCGCAAATATGCCTTGAAAAAATACAAAATATAGCAAAAAAACGTATTGAATTTCATAAATTATTCAGAATTTATACCGTAGTAATGAACAATCGAAAACATTTCAAGATTTTCAAAAAGAAAAGATCTCAAAAAAATGTGCGTACTACAAAATTTAAGAAAACCATTCTCATTTTGAAAACGTAGTTGAACGTCATCATCCTAGCTCGTCTCAACCGCTGCCCGATGAGTGAAGAGTGCAGTAGCAAGCACGAGTATTGGAGCAATGCTCTATTTGTCCGCTTTTAAGCTTTAGACCGGGATCTGTTCCACAGCGGCTACCGCCTCAAAAATGTCCTTAAAGCACTAGTTCTACCCACGAAAAAATTGCTATCGAAGTACAAGTTAGCTCCATGGTGGTAGACACGGACCTAGCCCGACTCTGACAAAGACCAACACCTCGCTCGTCTCGTCCGAAAATTATTCAGGGGAGGCTACGACTAGACATGGGTTGTCATAAGCCTGTCGTCACGGGTTACTCCATTCCCACCTACCGAAATTGCAGTAAGAAAAGTAATTGTGTTCGGTAATATCTATTTTCAGGCCAGCTAAAGTTTTTAGAACATGCCGTTTCTTATTATAATGGAATGACTCATTAGTATATTGCATTTCAATAACTTTGATGATTCTTTAGATATACTTAAAGCAAATTTCACGCTCCCAGCAAGTGCTTGGTAAACTACAACAACTACATCAAAATCGCTCGAGCGGGCTTGAGGATAAATTTTTACGTTCAGCATTTACGTCTCATAATCATCTTTCATGGGGAAAAATTAGAAAAAAACAAAAAAATTGAAAAAAAATCGGTAAACATTTTAGCCATAGCCATTTTAAAAAGTTTCAATGCACAATAATATAATAATTACTCCTCATGATTGATTTTATCACCTCAATCAACTTTCGAAAAGTTTCCATTAGTCCCCAATAAATTGCGGCAGCTTTAACGCAATCAAAAAAGAGCTCAAACTCTGCTAACTTCGTTAATTGTAAGTGCGGTGAAAAAAGTACATTTTATTTTCAAGCGTTTTATTTAGTACAATGCACACAAGAGGCTGCGACCCAAATAAAAAATTGAGAGAAAAAGTTTGCTATCAAATACACCTTCAATGAAAAGTGCTTTGCCAGTAATATTTTTTAAAAGTTATGATTTACAGTGGATATTTCAAATTTTTACTTTTGCCACATTAAATAAGATGGATTCTGAGGCTCATGGTGCAACCCGAGAATCGAAGTTTTGCATATAGTTTTCGTTGAATATATGCACAGGAATACGAGAGGAGGTGTGGTCCCCACTCTCGAAATGAAGTGATATGTTGAATGAAGTGATACATTGAACTTTCTCAAAATAAGGTAGCAAAAGAGAGACACACAACAAAAGCACTTCGAGATAATGCATTAAATATTGTCCAGGATTCACTGCAAATCGACGATATCTTGGGTGTTCCAATAATTGTGCACTGTTTTATTTAAAAATAAAAACACCTATTTTTTGAGCGAGCTCTAATATGTTTATTGCATTGTAAAGTATAAAATAAAATATGCGTCAAATGACTCTTTTCATAAAATGTTCGATGACTTTTTCACAAAGATATGGCTGTTGGATCTCGGCCTTGAGCTCAGGAGTTGTATCTGGTTTATTCACATAAGCCCGACATTTCACAAAACCATAGAGAAATAAACCACATGACGTTAAATCGCCTGATCTTGGTGGTCAGTTAACATCAGAGATTGATGAGATAATTTGGTCTAGAAATCATTGCTGCAATAAATTGATTGTTTCATCCGCGGTGTGGCAGGTGGTTCCACATGTCATTCAGATTCATGCTATTCAGTTATGGCCACAGGAACTCCGTTATCATGTTCCTGTAACGAATGTCGTTCACAGTCACTGCAATTCTGGACTCATTTTCAAAAAAAGTAAGGCCCAATCACACTGCCTGACCAAAATCTGCACTAGACAGTTGCTCGTTGTGGTTGCATTGGTTACTCATGGATCGCTTGAGGATTTTCTCTGTGATGCATTGAATCGAGACACGGAATTTATTTTCCTGATAGCAATACATTAAAGGACTTTTTCTTTTGCTTAATCAAAGATTTCTTTACAAAATTACTGCTACGTTTTAAAATGTTCATAAATGGCTTATTTTAATCAGGTATTTGTAATCCCACTTTACTCTCAAACATTGCCATCCACAAGTAAAGCTTTTGTCCAGACAATAATGGTAAGCAGCGTGATAACAGAATATGAGGCCAAAACCTAAAAGAGGGTTGCATAACACTTTGTGGACGTCCTTAACGTGGGTGGGGGGTTCGCCAAGTGAACAACAACGAGCTTAAAACTCCATAATTTTTACGGACATCTATTATGGACGACCCCTAATTAATAAATGTGCGAGTTCCCTTATGGAGGTAAGTTTTTTGATATTGTATCTGAAAGTTCACCGGAATCTACAATTATTTTTGTCAATGTAGCGTATATATGTTTTTTTTATGTATGTACAAGTGCACAAAATATTTAGCACTGTTCAAAATATCTGATTCATTTAAATTGTTAGTGGATTCAAGATGTAAAATATTTAAAATTTGAACCTATTCCATTCATTCCATAGAAGCGAGAAATAAACTGATTTATGTTGATTTTCAATAAACAGTTCACGTTCGGGGTCTTGTTGACCTTCATCTTCAAAATTTGCATGCTTATGTCATTCCGGTGGCTTTCAACTTTAGTGCTGTAGAGACTACCTTGGCTCTCTAAAATCATTGAACATTATTTAATTGAACTTACAGTCAATAGCAAACGCTGATATCCACGTAAATTTGCAAATCGATCAATGATTTTCTTAAACAAATATGACAAGACAACAGATACGTCACCAAATTAAAATTTACGTGTCAAGTTTCGCAACTGTAGCTGCCAAGATATAGAATTTTTAGTGTTTTTGTTTTATAAAAGGTGCCACGCTCCGTTGTCTTATTCCGTCCACATTTCGAGAGGTGCTTAGTATAGTAAGTACACACCCAAGCACCAAATTTCAAAACGTCTGTTACCGTAGGTGCTAATTTATCTAGAAAATCGAAGGCCGACATAAAAATTTTCTTGTTCTGAAGTTTGGATGCCAATATGGTATTTCCATGTATATTTTTCCGCTGAAATCAATCAAGGTTCAGAACTCCTCTAGCACGTCAGGTTTTTTGCGATATTTCAACTTTACATTACGTAGCACCACGACCTTTTTTTCCAAGAACTATGTTTGAGATCTTAAAGTACAAGTCTTCTTTTTTCAAATTTCGTCAAGTTGGCTGAAATAATTTTTTTTGCCGAGATATCGCATTTTGAAATTTTCATGCTTGTGATTTTCCTTACACCTGAAAACTCATTAGGGACACGCATATATCAAAAGATTGTTTTGTTTTTTTTTATTTATTTAAAAATATCCCGGTGAAAAAGAAAAATATCTCAGCAACCTCAATGGCGTTTGAAAGAGAAAAACTTGTACTTTAAGATTCCACACATAGTTTTTAGAAAAAAAAAAGTTCGAGGTGCTACATAACCTCAAAAAACAGAGTTTTTTTTTCAATTTAAGTTAGAATATCTCAAAAAAAGGACGTGCTGGAGCGATGCTGACCCCGGACTCGGGCTTAGCTAAAAAAATACATGGAAATACCATAGTGGCATTCAAACTACGGAGCAAAAAAACTTTTTTGTGGGCCTGTGTAATCAAGTATATTTTATTGGTAAACATTTATTTATTCATATTCTTCATCCCAACGTTAAAGGACATAAAAGCCTTTTGCATTTAAAACATTGGTCGCAATATATTTGAAATCACGTCAAAGGAGTAAGAAATAATTTAACTTCAAATTATTCACTTGTAACAAATTATCAATACATACATACATACATACATATTCTGTAAAAATGAGAAATATTAAAAACAAAATTAATATACATACTTATATAAGATTAATTAAAAAAAAAAAAATTATTAAAACTTTCTGAAGTGTAAGTGTTGACAAATGTTCTTCGAACCATACTATTAGTTCATAATGGATTTTCATTTTTAGCTTCTATTAATCTTGTTGGAAAAAAAATTAATTTCGGTAATAACGGACAGTCAAACCACATCCGCCAGCGTAATCCGTTTGTTGATTCAAATACCACTCATGGGCTTCCTGCGTTTTAATTACCGAAAACTCCACTTGAATGCTCACGTATGTGGTGAAATTGCAGCAGAATAGCACCATCTATTACTGTATCCCTGCTAGCGAGCTCTAACCACAAATACCAACAACTAAGCCGTTGGTTGTCCCAATGTTGTACATTTGCGTAAATGTGCTGCCATTGTTACTGTAGGTAGTCGCAACATTACCAGATCAGGGACTATTGGAAGATGAAGAATAATTTTCTTAATTAGATGCTTATTTAATTTTCACGCTTGGCGCAGAGTTTCACAGGTTGTTGCAGTCCTAATTGGCCACTGCTAGCAAAAGATGCCGTTTTGAGTTTTGACCAAGTTTCGTTGCTTAGAAATTTTTTTAATGAAAATGGTAATTTTATCCAAAATATCTGATTCTTCCATCACCTCTACTATTTTTAGCTTTTCTTTTTAAGGCTTGGTTTTTTGTGAAAAAAAAACTCATAATTTTCATATTACATCAAATATGGGTAATTTAGCGCATATTGTGAATGTCACATACCTGAGCTTCCAATTCAAATGAATGAGATTTTCATCATAATGTGAAGAGTTACATAACAAATGCACTACGCAAGGCAAGTGACGCTTAACAGCGTGAATTAATAAAATGCTGTATTATCTGATTGCCACTTCAAGTTGAAGCCAACATTGCCTTGTCACTACATGCAAATACTTATTCATTCATTACCTTCATTCAAAACCTAAAGTGTTCCCATTAAAGAATATCTATTTATTAGAATTATACGACAAAGTTAAAAGAGTGCAAACACATCAGACATTTATACCTCTGGTTTGTTTAAATACTCATGTAAAACTGGATCTTAAGCTGAAATATATAATGCATTAAGAATTTTAATATTTCTCTAAGTTTTCATTCACTAAACGAGTTTAGTAGTCTACATGGTTAAGAAACTAAAATAAAATAATATTCGCCGATGAGTAGTATAAACGGCAAAGAACGATTTCGTAAAATAACAGCGAATGTTCTTGTAAGATATTCATGATGTTAATGACATGATATGAACTCAAATCCCAAACCCAGATAGAAGTTTAAATTAAATCATTTAATCTTCTTAAGAAAGATCATATCAAAAGTATGCTCTCCGTACCAATGCGCGCTGGTGTCAGTTCAAACGGTATTAATCGTAATCTAAGCCTAATAATAATAACTAATTTTACTAATTTTTAGGTGTTCGCTTTTTTGGCATTTTTAATATTAACTTAAGTCATGTAATATTAGAGCTATTACAGAATCACAACTGCATTGAAATTCAATAACTGTTCAACTTTGTCTTCGAAATTAATATAAGACGTCAATTTGAATCGCGTCTCCTTTTTTCCCTTCAGATTAAATTGTGGCCCAAGAAAGATCTTCATTTTCCGAAAAACATCACACGCATATGTACATTTAAATAAGAAACATATTTTTTTTTGTATTATTCCGTTTGATGTCTATAGATGGAACATTTTGAAATATGGTTGGATTGCGACAACAGCGAGACTACCTAACGAATAGCTTGAAGAACTATCTTTTAAAACTCTTTAGAAGCGTTTTCACCATATGGCTCAAAATTAGTGAAACAGTACACTTTTGACCCGACTACCTGGAATTTTCAAAGCAATGCGTTATTTTAATACTACAGGTAATAAGTAAATAAGTCCCAGAAAAGTTTTTGTGAATAACAATTTTTATAACTGTTGTAAGCAATTTAAGTTTAAGATGAACTTTCTTTTGCAAAATCGTGTCTCACAAAAACAATAATTGTTAAGAACATTACACAAACAATTTTTTTTGAAGCAATGGTTCCACTTTTTTAAAAGAAAATTCGATTTTTCTATGGCTCAACTTCTTTTTGACGTAAGATTGATACCATTTGTGCGCAGATGTAGTCTGCGTAAGATGAAAACAAAAATTCTTCCCGGACTCAACAGATTTTCAGTTTTTCTGAGAGGCCGCAGTTCGAAAGGGTTCACTAACATGGTTCATTTTGAAATTCTGATTTTTGATGACGCGAGTAAGATTGAGAGTGGTATTTGGCGAACGAAGCAAGTAGTGTTGGATTTCAATTCTTTAAGCTTATTCATAAACATAAAGTACCCCCAAAGGCAAAAATCTTAACCGGTCTTCAATTTCATTCAGGTGACATCTATAGTTACGTTCCTGCCGGCCTCATTAAAGAAATATGGACCTTTGATTGCACCAGCCTATGAATCACACTAAAGCGTTGTTTTGTCTGGATACATTGACAGCGCTTGAACCTCTTCGCCCAAATGCGTCAAATTTGTTTTTTGACGTAGCCATTAAATCAGAAAGCAGTGAATTTCCTTCAAGCTTTTCCAGAGCTGAAATCCTGATACGGCCACTATATTTTCTTCACAACGTGCTGGATATGGTCTATTTTGTCGCGCAATATCTAATAATTAAACTTGGGTTTTAATAGGTATGACGAATTGTGCGTTAGATAGCCCGATAATAGGAACTATAAGTTACTCTAAATACCTACTTCGTAGAACGCTGATTTTCGTAGTACAGCTCAATAATATGCAGACTCTGTGCCAAATTATGTCTTTCCATGATGAAACGTGAAGCAATACTGAACAAAAATGATATGGCAGTTTGACACGACCCTCTGGTGATCTGTCATAAAATCTATTCTCAAAAAAGTACCCTTATGAATCAACCGTTACTTATCGGTCATGTTAGGGCAAATTGGTAACTCTCCGTATTGTCCTAGAGCAAATATGTGAATGGTAAGCTAGCCGTTGACATTCTAATGTCAATCAAATATCAGGATTGCAATGCAACAAATCAAATTGCGAAACGGCAGGCTCTGCTTAAGATCTGGTGATGGTTACTCTTGCCGGAGTGTAGAGCTTCAAATTTGTTAAAGTAGGCTATCATACAAAAAATGGCCCACAAACTTTTACGGTTAAAACAATAAGAATAATCGAATTATTACGGGGGTACTCGAAGATGACCAGATTCAGTCGACATTTGGAGTTGATTAAATCTTGCGAGAGAGAATGTGGCTGATATATTCGCATTCGGAGTTATTGAATGATATTTTAGGTGACATCGGATTATATCTATCGAAAGAATGGTACTGAAAACGGTTGGATATTATCGAATGGTATACCAGCTTGGTAGTTTAGTTAAGTATATGGAGAACATGTCTGGTGAAGAAAACGCTGAAACTGGAGAAAAGTTTTATGTTGACTATTCCATTCTAAATAATGTTTCTTTTTATGAAAAAAAAGCCGCCTCAAGCTCTGACTTGTTGCGAAAGTTCAAAACTTTGAAGAACCTGCTATCCAAAATAAAAAATTAAATACAAAAATTGCGTTAGAGTTCATCAAGTTGAGTAATTCTTTAAAAAAAATATCATTAACTTTAAATATTATAAATTGCACCATACCATATGCATCACTCTACGGATTTAGTGCTTTAGATTCTTTAATCCTCTTACCTCGTGGGCATCAAGAGCAACTCCAATTTTGATAACCGTCGTTCCTTTTGCCGGATACTTGTTTGGTCGATTTTTTGTTATTTTCTGATTGCGTCTAAAAAGCAACTCGCATGAACTCAACGAACGCGATGCAGCGAGCCATAAAACAAATAATGCGCCAACTAGCGTTGCAACAGCAGCCAAACAGAGGCATACCGTGCACATTTGTCGAACGGGGCAAACAAATTTTATGCCTCCCTTACCAAATTGTCGTATTTTTTAAGAAAAATTTCATTTACCTCACCAGAAAAAAACTTTAACTTTGACAATATCCACCACTAAGAAAAAATTGCTCATTTTTGACTTTCAAAAACCCTAGCAAAATGAGATATATTTCACGATCATTTTGCCGCCACCCACGACTTGCGCCGCTAGAGGCCGTAGCTTCGGCACCCTCCCTCCTTAGGTACGCTACTAAGTGATGACTAATTTCGAAATTCATCGCAAGTCTAATTATTTTCAGATAATACATACATTTACGTACATATGTACATGTTCATGTTACAAATATTGCAAAATTTTTTAGTAATGCACTAGCATCGTAATTTTTGTCACATGCCATATTTTTTTGACAATGGTTTTGCACATCTTCCCATTATCATCACGTGAGCCCATTTTTTAACAAAGTCATATGAGCCATATTAATGTCCCAGTTGGTGTACGTGCATCTCGTTGACAGTTTCACTTACCTCGTTATTATAATGAAGTGAAATTTGACGCTATTTTCCATTATGACTACGTATTCAACCAGTGGCGTCACTTTACTTAAAACATTGGGGGGACAGAATTATAATTCTACTGCTATTAAATGATTTTATTGAATTGATGTATTGAAGAATAACTAATATCAGATCTTTGGGGGGGGGGCGGGGCACTAGCCCTACCGAATCGACGCCACTGTATTCAACAAGATAATAAAATGAAAATGGAACAAAGTACTATTTTGCTGCAAAATAAATGCTTTTGTGCGTTGGAGCCAGAAAATAATTTTACATTTTTTTAATTAGGGTTTATTTTAAGGAACGAAAAGTTTTTTTTTTAAATTTGCCTTTAATATTTAAAAATCTGAAATGTTGCTGAAATATCACTTCACTTTAAGTTATAACATTTATATAAAAACTCTATAAATATTTATATCAGCACACATTGTGACTCTACGATAGCGTTTGGTCTTTGACATCGATTATTCGTCTGTCCTTAGGTTTGACACCATTTGTGGCACTGATTACTATGGTACTGAACTCACAGCCAGACCAAAAGGATATGAGGAGAACAGAGTAGAGGCATATTTGGTTGTTATTGCGACGTACACAGCAATTAGGCACAAGGATCGTTTTTGTATTTTGTTCAACTCGCTCATACTTCTATGGAGTGGCACTTGAAAAAAACATTCACATATGTAGACAAACACAAGCATCCACACACAAACATATACACAAGTTCACCTTTGCTTTGAGTTTGTGCGGAGTAGCATCGTTTATGCATCCATTCAAAGCATTCAACTGCCGGGATTATTTTGTACTCCAATGTCTCCTCTAGTTTTCTAAAACATTTTTTTAATGTTGAAAAAATCTGTGTGTTATCGCATGTGGAAAAGTTAAAGCACATCATTATTTCTATTTATAATTTTTAAATGTTTCATAGAATTGTAGATATATTTTAAATGTTCTCATATGGGCCGGAGCAAAGAAATTGTTCGGAATTCTATTCCTAGAAATTTTTTTATGTACTCAAGATGATATGAAATGAAGAAAAGAAGAATCCTCTGATTGTTGACGACAATAAAACATAAATCAAAAAGTTCTCACTTCCAAGGAAAAACTCCCATGAAATAAATGTTACATCTGAGGTGTCAGCCTACTTATATGCAATATTCAGCAAAAAATTTTTATGTGAAGACCCAAAACAGGAAAGTTTTCTTACAAATTTCATATATTCAATGTTAGATTTCACATAACATTCTTCAGATTTAAAGACCCAATTTTGTTTCTTAGGTACAACAATAATGAGATATAAACGCGTTTAAGACAATTTTTACAAATTGATAGGAAAACTTTGAAAATGAGCTTTGGACATCACTAAGAGACAAACTAGATTCTGGAAGAGAATTTTTGTAATCCTGACATATATGAGAGAGTACAATGAAACCATTTTGTCAAAAAACTGCAAAGCTTATTTCGAAAAAGCCGACAAAATATCGACGCATTGTCGGAATGAAAATTTTTTGGTAACTCTTCAAAAATTACTGAACACCAAGCCATGAGGGTTGAACATAACATATTTCTAGAGTATAGTGACTAGCATACGAGTAAATTCGGATTCTAATCTCGTCAAATTCAATATAAATTTCGTATATATTTCCTTTCGATGACTTTTTGTTGTTTGCTTATGACGAAATTTCGTTCTAGAAATTTTCATAGCGTTTCCATTAAGTCTTCATTGAGGATTTTCCGAAAAATTGCATTCAAATTCACGTCTGCTGGAGAATTTCCATCATGCGCCTTATATGAAGTAGAAAATTCAGTTAGAATCCAGCGATAATATCATTATGAAAGTTTGAGTTTAATGCATATATTTGTTAGGTAATTGAGGAGTACGCACACCTACAAACATATGTATATGGTTTCAGGGAGTCAGGCGGCTTTTGAAGGCCTGAAAACAAGTACATGTATTGCTGGCTAGTAAGCGATTAAATATAACTTTTTATTGAACCATAAAATGTAACTTCCTAGAAATGGGATGTGTTTTAGGATCTTCTTTGTTACCTTAGATTACTTAAGCTCACTTTTCTTTTGATAATCTCACATGCACAGTATGCATTATAGTATGCGCTATAAGCCATGGTGCCATACTGATGAATGTGCAGATATTTCATTAAGCAACCTAAGGCTATTAACTGCATGTAAAAGACAACACATGACGTGATAATGTGAAACCTACACCGATATGTCATTTACAACCTAAGTACATAAGTAGATAAGCCGTGTTAATGACTCGATAGGTTGGCAAATTGTGATTGGTTCTTAATTATAATAATGAAATGCTACTAGATTAAGAGGAGTTACTCGTAATCAAAAACATAGTTCGCATTAGAACTTGTTTATGCGGTTATAAGTTTCTGCTATGAAGTGAATTTAAAAATAAGTAATTTTGAAACCTTTAGGTATTTTTTTTTACAAATTTGCTTAAAAAATTTAATGTAAAAGCTGTCGAAATGGAGGAAAAAATAATTTCTGAGTTAAATTGAACACAACAAAAACTAGTAAAGATGTTATCTTCGGCCAGGCCAGGTACTTTTTAAATAAATGTTGAGGAGGTTGAATAAGTCGAAAATAATGTAAAAAGGTTTAAAAATGTTGAAAAGTGTTGGAAAAAACTAAAAATGTCAAAAGAATATGGGAAATGTTGAAAAAATTAGAATAGAAATAAAAAAACGAAATATGTCACGCCCACTTCTCCAATTCCGCCCACTTTTGTTTCAATAAATCATATTCGTGATTGACATACACAAACCAAATTTTAGCATAATAGCTTGCATAGTTTGCGATGTGTGCCGTAATTATTCTTAAAATTTAGGGTGGTGACACACCCACTGGTACAATCCACTCAGATTTTGATCCAAAAGTAGCCTTCCATAAACAAACCTTTTGCACCAAATTTCAGTATGATTGCTTATATATTTCGATAGTTAGCCACTTATGGTATTTTAATTGTATGGGAGGTGCCACGCCCACTGTTGGTATTTCAAAAGCTTTTGATTCATATGTACCTAATACCCAGTAAACCACTTACTTCAAATATCAAATCAATTGCACTAATAGTTCACTTAAAATAGCACTTACAACTTTATGTTAATGAGGTAGGTGCCACGCCCACTTATGAAATCTTGTCAAGTTTCATTGAATTTCAAAGCTTATATGCGTTACAAACGGAATGACAAAGTGAATATACCCTCTGTGTAGGGTATAAAAAGCAATAGCCCGTCGTACTACACTACACCGTAGCTTTACACACTGTTAAATAGACTCACCCTTTAGTCGCTTGGATTTCTAAAAAAAAAATAATAATTTAATTACGTAAAGTTTTAAGAAGAACATATTCTATTTGAAATACTTACTTTTTCAATTGAGCAGTGATTTAGTAGAAATAATAATGAAACTCAAATAATTAAAAATAAAACAATTTTTTTTTGACTTTTGTATTTTGGAATGCTATTGAAGATTTAACTATAACGTTGAGTTCATAAAAATATTGATACATGACTGAAACTAGTATAAGCAGCCAGTTGTCAGGAAGCTCACTAAAAATATAATTTTATATTATGACATTTGCGACCCAGCACATCGTTAGCCCAATTCACTAATTGACGCCGTCCATCAAAAAATCAATTTTGAAAAGTTCAAGTATCGGCCAGTCTTGAAAACTTTATACGTGATGTTTGCATTCTTGAACATTACAAAAACTACCATCAGTCAACTGGAATCGGTCTTGGACAAAACAAGAGTACAGTGAGTTCTAGGGGTCATTACTCAGTCCGAGAAAATTGGACTTTTTTTTAGAGAAACCAAAAGTTTTTGAAAGTGTTCACAAATGAAAATCATTTAATTAAAAATTTTGATATGCTATTCCACTAAAAATCTCTCTTACGAGCTTGTGACCACTTTTGCAAATTAACTTAAGACTTGTCAATATTTCCTAGTGCTCCTTCCTACAATCCATATATATTGTGTTCAATTTAGTTGCGTTATCTCTAATAATGACCTAAATAAAATATTTCAAAGTTTTTGCTTGTGTGGGAGATACAACTACCAGATCAGAGCAGTGACTTTCGGTGCATTTGTACTTTTTTCGGCACATTTACGTCCTGAAAAATCTCCGTCAGTACATTTGACAAGTTTGCAGTACATTCGGTACATTTGCCGCATGTCTAGTACATTTGGAGAATTTGCAGCACATTTTCAGTTGGTACATTTGGAAAATTTGAGTAGATTTTGTAATTTAATGTGAAGTATGTATATTTCATTTTGCAAGGGTTTTTGAGATGACAAAAGTGAGGAGCTTTTTTTCTTCTTTGATAAATTTTAGAAAAATTTCGTTCATTTCAGTAAAATTGGGTGTTCAAGACTAAAAAGTCCGTCTCTGAAAAGTCTCGATTTGGTACATTTTCACAAAACCCAAATCACATCACTGACATATGTTATGTACGTACTCGTACATACCTATATACTAAATTTTATTTTACTACCTCAGTTATGACAGCGAGTTTAGTGAAATAGATTTCTAAGCAGCTTGATATCTGGGCTTTTAAGCACTTGAAAATTTTTCGACTTAGTGGGTGACTTATTTTTTAGTGTGAAATAATCTGAACAAATATCTTAGGCTCTTGTTATATATAAGGCCAAGTTCAATTAAAAACTTGAGAAATTCAACAGAATGCCTCAATACTCTTAAAGTTTTACGATACTTAAATATAAATGTTCAATTTTCTGCTCCGTGCAATATTTTTGTGCATATTTTCGTTGTCAAACACAAATTTTGGCGCAAACTTTCATGTTCATATTTATGGTTACTAACTGGGCCCTCAAAAATTTCATTAAGTGAGAGGATACATTTGCATACGTCACATGGAATGTAATGAATTTATTGCATTGTAGTTGCGTAGTCCGAATATCGTTTTCATAAGATAGAGACTTTCATTTTGGACTTACCAAAAATAGAAGCGAACAAAATAATTGATATTCCAATTATGCATATGGGTATGCAAGTTCTACAATTAGTTATTGCATTAATTAATCAATCAATCAATATAATGTTAATGATACCATAAGGGTATAATATGGGTTATGAAATAAATAAATTGTGTTTGGCATGCTCAAAAGTGCATCGAGTTAATTTTAACTGAATAATAACAATTGTTGCATAGTTGCATTTTAATATTTAATCTGACTTTTTTTCCTGTTATTAACTTTTAATGAACTCTTACAAATGTTGAGTTTGTTCAACTTAAACTTTTTATTGTAGAAATTTGTTTACTGCGATTAGTGACGACATGACATACACTTTAACATTCTTAACTTTTCTTAATGAAACGTACTAAATTCTTTTTCGGGAAAATATCTTGTAACCAATAAAGCTACCAATATGTCACTTAACCAAAAATATTGCAAAATGTATTCAAATAGTACGAAGTGTACTCCCTGCATTGGCATGATTAGGAGGAGAGCAGAGGAATCCCAGCCATAAAGGCTTGGGGACGGCGAGATGATGTTCGGTATTCATTGAGATTAAATTTTAATTTGATGATCCACTTTTCAATATTTAATGAAACAGCCGAACATCAATTTAATGGGAAACAATATCGTGAAGAAAATCATTTGGGAAAATTTTTATAGATTACTGTTGGTGTACTACATTTATATTCGTGCTACTAAGTTACCTCTTTAACATGCAAACTCTCTCGACATTACTTTTAGTCTCATTTTAAGATCGTTGGGCACTTAGTAGACACCAGGAAATCTAATATTAGCTTACAAGATTTGGTTAATCGATTCCATAAGAAAAGGTTGTGGTATTCTTAGTTGTAGTTTGCTTAGTGCTTCAATTTTTTAGGGAAGTTTTAGTTTAGTTCAACGCAGTAGACAGGTTTGGTTTGCCCCGGCTGCATAACTTAGTCTCAGTTGCAGTGCAGATCCATTATATGCGTATTCCTTTACTACAACTGTTGGCTGAGTTTTATTTGCCTACCGTTCCGAATATCATTTTAGAGGAAAAATATTCATACTCTTGATCAACGTCATATCTTGAGTTGATATAGAAATTCGTCCTTAAAAGTCACGATTATGGGAAAACTAAGTGAGATCATTAATGACAAGTGGCAATTGTTGCCAAATTGTAGCTCGTGGGATTGAGAATGATTGAAGTCAGTTCACGTACATACAAATTATGGCCGTCACTCTACTTTATTGTTTGTATGAGACTTGAACCAAAGTTCTGCTTTCAACAAACATATATTACATTTTTAATGTATTAAGAAATTAGCTCTGAGTTAACTCTTGATGCCAAAATTAGATAAAATGCTAAGAGAAGTTCCATGATTTTAAAATCACTACACTAAAAATCTTTGTGCCGAGTAAATGAAAACCAACTGCAGGATCAACAATTTGTTAGCAATATTTTGAGCTACAATTACTTATCTACTACCTTCCGAAAATCCAAATTTTCACATTACATATATAAAAAGTATATATATTGTCTCACTGACTGAAAGGAATTAGATTCCAGGCCAAACTCAATATATTAGCGACAGAGTTAAAAAAAGTGCTATAAATCAAGGCACAAGAAAACAGAGTGAAACAAGCAAAGTCTTAAAAATGGCGTTTGGATAAATGGATGTGGGACCTTGCTTAGATGCGAGTTCCTTGAGAATGTTTTAAAAAGTAATGGCCAAAGATGCGAGCTGATATTTTCTAACAATATTTTTAGCTATTTTTTTCAACTTAAGCATTACATACCTTCACTGAAATGCGCATAAATATCAGGCATGAGTACCGATCCTAAAAGCTGGTAGTTAAATCTATCAAACAAGCCTCAAATCATTGTTTTACTAGAATTTTTTCAGATTTTGTAGAGATTTGGTTAAAAGTATTTACACATACAGGTACCAGATGAGAGCAGTGTGCCACTAATCACTTTTGCCATTCATAAATCTGTTGTAACTTTCAGGAGATTCAAACAAATTCACCGTTCACAGAATATTTTGTGAAACTAGCTACCATTCCTCATGGCGAAGCCTGCGAATATGAAAAGTCGAAAATGGATAGTGGACATTATTAGGGTGGCTCCGGACCCCAGAAAGGACTATTTTCGAACCATTTTCGAAAATAAATTTTGTTTTTTCAAACGAAAAATATCTTGGAAAAAAATTTTGGACACAACTTAGGGAGACTCGGGACCCTGGAAAGAACCTTTTTTGACCCGAAAATGGGTTCCCGGACCATGGTAACCGTTTTTGATCCATTTTCGGAAAAAAAATTGCTCCAAAAAAAAAAAAGCCAGAACGACTATAGAAATATACTTCACAAAAAAATTAAAAGTTATCAGGAAATATAGGTAAAGCCAGAAGAAAGAGGACCGTCACAAGAAAAAAAATTATATTTCTCAAAGAAATTATTGCTAAAATAAATATATAATAAAAATAAATGATGGGTGGTTTTCAAATGAAGTTTTTATTTATAAGTTTCTGCTTTAGCTGTTCAGGTCTTTTGCTTGTAGTTAGCTCTCTGCAAGATTGGTCATTGTCATGATTAGTTTGGTTGGGGCTCACTGTAATTATATCGATATTTTTTAAACAAGTTTTGTGTAAAATTCAACCTTCTATTCCCTAAAAAATTGGATGTTCCCAAATGCACGTACATAAATATTTATTAAAATCTCTCTTGGGTTGAAGAATGGATAAACTAAAAAACTGAAGGATTCAATTAAAAAAGAGTTTCCAAACGTGTTGTTGTGCATATTCCGATAGATTGGTGAACGGCTAAACATTCTGCTATCGTGAATACATCCTAGCTCACCACAAACTTTTTAATGACGTTCACTATTGCTTGCTGTGTAATGCTGTAGCATCGCTTCCGATTAAATAGTAGTCCTCGCGGTTAGCTAAGGGGCTGTTCATATGAATGGCAGTGCAGTCGTGCAGTAGGTCAACTCTGCAACCAAAGTTTTCCGTTACTCTTTGCAGATTATTAGGTCACTTAACGTAGTTATGGCCTATCGAAATTAATCAATCATACACTTTCTATTAGGAAAACATCCACCTTAAAATGATATTTCTATATGAAATTTGTATTAAACTTAGGAAAATTATCTTTTAAGTGATGAATTTTCACCTTTAGAGTCCTCTAGCAGCCTAAGTCATACTTTCCTAAAATTGGATTTTAATAAGGGATGCAGCGATATGCGTTTTGGCCGATACGATACCAATATCGATATTCATAAAAATATATAGCCGATTCCGATACCGGTATTTATAAAAACTTACCGTAGTTAAAGCAAAAGCTCTGACAACTTGCTCTTTTAGTTATGTAATTTAGAAATGTCGGTGCCTTATCTTAGCTGATTTTGAGAGGTATGGCAGAACTTGAAATAAAGAAGAAGAAATTTCACTTAGAATCGCTGCTACACTTGAAGGTTTTTTTGTTAACAGTTCCTTTACCCACGTGGTATGATACCCATTGTGAAAATAGTACTGTTGTTAAATGTTTTTTATTGATTTTGACTCTTTGGGAAACAAAATACAGAACAAAATGTTTTTGTATGTATCGGTGTATCGCTAAATAAATATCGTCGACATCAATAAATCAAAATTTCTGGATGTATCGGTAATTGTATAGGTATCAGCAGCATCGCTGCTTTTAATACTTAAAACCTCTAAAAAAGGGTTGAAACTTAATCTTAAAAAATTTTATATTTTAATAGTATTCTACGGAAGCAAAATTTTTAATTCTTTAACCTGATGTGACCGCCCTTAACATCTGTGTAATACGACTTGGACTGTAAAATTTAAGAGATGAAATCACCTCATTAAGAGCTATTTATATACAAGGCTCAGATACCTGCATTTTTTTTTTTGTTTCACATGACGTGTAAGGTCCCATATGTACCTATTAAGTTCATGGTTGACACCAAGTTCAATCTGAAGTGTTATTTAAAGTCATCTGTGCTATAGCTTCTGATTGTGTCCATAAATGAGGTTATTTTTGAATGCGTTTCAATTCCGTCTGTATCTTCATTGTCCAAAACAATCAAATATATGATATCTAGAATGAAGTCAGTGAATTCATCATAAATCCAATTAAGTCTTTAATATCTTTTTCCATTTTTCAAATATATTTTCTCTCTATTAAAAATTGGCGTGCATCCAAGTGGTCAGTGGCAGAATTATAAAAAGGTTAAATTTATGCGTTTTATTTACTTTTATATTTAATCAAAACGTTCAATACCCTCAGTGATAAATACCCTCAGTGATAAAAAGCTTGTGGGAATGCAGAATCAGAATTTCATATTGGAAATATGTTTATCAAAAAACAAGTACTTACATTCTTCGAAAACGACTAGCTGCATTAAATTTAGCGGTACCCAGTCTGAATTAAGAATAAAATTATTTAAATTTTCTTCGAACATAGTGTGTTTCGCGAATCTCTTTCATCGCAATGATGGTTTTCACAATAAATAAACTTTTTTTGGGTTGTATCGGCAATACAAAAATATGCGTATGTGATTACATATGTACCTAATATGAATGAAAATAATCCTTATTTTATAAGGCATACTTGAGAATGACATTGACAATGTTATCATTATCATCATACTCAGCTTCAGTATTCGTTTTATCAACTTCTTTGCACTGTTAGTCCTTGTCACCATCAACGTTTTTAATGCTGACAAAAGAGTCTTATCAGCTGCACACCATCTGCAGCATTTTCACATACTTTGCCTCAGCATCATCATCATAATCCAAATACTTAGTGACGAAAGCAGAAATGCCGCAAGTGCAGAGTTTACTTATGTTCCTTGGATGTTTCTGGTGTGCTGATTTGTTGTTTTATTTCGATTGATTTTGCGAAACACATAACTGGAGCTTTTTAATTTAATCAAAATGATGGAAAAACGAGACGGGGTCCAGTCTAGCACTGCCCGTATCGAACTTTTATTTTATTTTAACCTACTTACAAAACAGAATTTATCCTATTGAATTTCATACATGTAAATTGATTACATTTTCAGCCTACGACAAAAGCTAAGAACTTCAATTTTGCTTACAATAATTTAAGCGTGTCATGTTTTGCTTTCAAGTAAATTCTTTTATTTCATTTTGAAATAAGAAAAAATAAATTTGACTAAAGAAAACCTTCAAAATTGGAAGAGCGAAACGGGTAAGTTGATTTTAAATTCGAACTTTTTTTTGTATTTTTTTTTTAATATTATGAAGTGGCTCTATTTAGGATCTTATATAGTTTTTCAAATGTGCTGCAAGCTGTGACTGATTCTATTAACAAAATTTTATCAATTGAAGTGGTTCGTAGAGATAAGCAAAGTGACGGCGGTACATTTGCTGGGTCTTTATTTAAATTACAGCTCTCCAGCTGATAAATTAAATGTACCCCCTCCATTATCGTTACCTTTTTCAGATATACATAGCTCTTCCAAACTTTTTGGTTAATTGGTAAAGGTCTTACTCCAGATAGTCTCAAAGAAGTACAAAATTGTAAAATCACTTGATCAATGGGCACCAAGGCCTGGACATAACTTAACTCCAATAAAAATTTTGACATTTTTATTCCAGAGAACGTTTTGAAAGGCTTCTGGCAAAGTATAAACTATGACAATTGGTCGAAAGTCATCAGTAAGACCAGGATTATAAATTTTTTAAAATAGAAAATGACATTGAAAGTTTTCTACCACATAGATTTAGCGGATGCAATAATGGAATATTTAAATATTTGTGTTAACATCTAAACTATGTACGGTAGTTTGAGTATCACAAATCTCAAATTTATCCATAAGTACACAGTTTGTAAACGGGAACAACGCTTTTTCACAGCCATAACACAACATAATCGCTTAATTTTTCTATTTTTTTGGAAAGGTTGTGAACAAAAGGAGGGAGATGTACATTTTTTTTTGAATAGTAAGAGGTGTCGCCCCCATAACAAGAAAAAATGTTTCCATGTCTAAACTCAAGAACCGATTTTGATAAAATTTGGTTTGGCGATAGATTGAACCCTAAGAAAGGTACTTAATTAGAAACTTTTTTAGACGGGCTGGCACCGCCCTTAATGGGAAAAAACGCTGTCTCGGCTGAGATGCTTCATCGATTTTGATGAAACTTGGTATGGATATAGATTGCGACTTGATTAGAATAAATATTTTTTAGTAGGCTGTGGCACGCTTATTACAGGTAAATACGTCGTTAATGCTAAACTAATGTACCGATTTTAATAAAACTTTGTTTAGATATAGATTGAACCCTGAAAAAGATTACTACAAGTTCAACTTTTAGTAGGCTAATGAACCGACTTTGATGAAGTTCGGGAAAGAGATAGATTTAATCCTGTGTAAAAATAATTTTCTTAAGTGACCACGCCCCTCATAGAAAAAAACGTTTTCACTGCTAAACTAATGGAACGATTTTGATGAAATTACGTATGGATATAGAGTGAACCTTTAAAAAATTTATTTAGTTTTGAATGGTTGGTACTACGCCCTTAACAGGAAGATATATTTTCTTAGCTAAAATAGTCAACTGCTTTTGATAAAATTTGGTAAGGAGATACATATGTATAGTATATTGAGCTTTAAGGAAAAGATACCATGATTTTTATTTTTGGAAGGCTTAACAAAAAATAGACCTTGATATAAGTTTCTTAATTATAAAAATTTGTTTGAAGTTCAAGCGAACTCTAGCTTATATTATTTCACCAAACTGTAATGGACTTAAAGTACACAATAGACTTTTCTACTTTCTCATCAGTTAAAGTCATAAAATCAAATTTTTTTATTGATATGACAACTGATGATTAATGACATACCTAATTATAACTGTGAACAAGTTTGTAAGCTTGTAGTATAATTTAATTTATTTCGTTGCAATTTAAGAAGTATTCGAAAATTTAATCCTTAAATTCAATTTTCTTCAAATAATCCCACAAATCTTTGTATATTAAACACGCAATGAGTATGCAGCAAAATTATATCTCCTATGAGTGACGCAAAACTTGTGTAAAACTGTTTCTTGAGTTTCTAAAATAAATAAGTCGGATGTGGATATTTCAAGGAATGTCGGTAAGTGACATTTGACTCCTTTGTATGTCACGATGGGTTATATTAATTTCATACACAAACTCACCAAAACAAATGTATTTTTTATGCGGTCATAGAAATCAGTGTCTGCAACAATTGCTGCTCCATAGTATAATTTCTTTGCCCGTTCTCTTTAGTACTCGTGGTCGCAATTAATTAAGTTCCAGCACATAGCCACGCGCACAGTAATTACGACCAACCACATAACGAAATAATTTTATGTACTATACATACATATATGTATGTATGCATATATGTATGTATGTATGTTCTCTTCAAGGATATTTCTGGTCTACGTTAAATAGATCATTCTTTCTCTTTTTCATTTATGGTTTCTTTTATTTTTGCTATGATAGTTAAAGCATAAAAAAGAAAACAAGGAGAATTGCACAAAACCACGTGACACATGAAACCGAACTCAAGAATGAATGGGCGCTGAAAAGGCGCAAAATAATATTTGACCCGACGGCAGAAAAAAGCAACAAATGAAAATGAAACGGAGCATAGTCGGTGGCACTGACCTTAAAGTATGTATTTTGTTTTTGAATTGTTTTATTTGCTGGTTCACAATGCTGAAACGAAATCTTCTTTAAATTACAGACGAAATTCTGTGAATGAAGTTGAGCTCTTATTCAAAAACCAAACAAACCATAACATGCCCATTAGAGACAAATACTTGCCGCAATGGAACCACCATATTAATATTTGTATTGCATCCGATACCGATTCATTTATCTGCTATACGCGATATTATTCAGTATTAACGGAGAATTGATTCGATGTGCTTGATAAGACGTTTTGGGCTTAAATCCATTAACTTTGGTTATAGACAATACCTATTGGCTTGAATTTGTTCACATGCACGCTGTGCTTCTACAGCATTTACTCTGGTTGAATCACAAGGTGTCCCATCAAGTAGCAATATTTCGTATGCTGTATTCGGTATCGAAATCACTGGTATACTCGAATATTTAATGAAAGAACTATGAAACTCAAAATCGATAATTACTCGAAAACGATACGCTTTGTATACTTAACGCGCCCATCAGAATCGAAGGTTTCGCTTATATAACGAATTAGTTTCAGTCGTCAATGTGTTTTTAAGGAAGTCCTCAAAGTTCGCCTTTGAAGAGACTTTCTAACCCATTCTTTTTTTTCACTCTCAATGCACAATTTATTTGCTAAGCTTAGCAGAAGTGCACGTGCATATTTGGCGCCCGGGTGAACAGTTGCAATGCCGCCCTCTACCTACCTGAGAAGGATATTTTTCATTATCGAAAAAATTTTGTCGAGCAAAAACAAAAAAAAATGTTCTCACTATTGACATTTCGAAACTCTTGCAAAATGACATATGTTTCACATTAATCTCCACCTACAAATTAAAATTTACTTCATCGAACTTTATTCATTTTCTAAAAAAAGGTACTCACTTTCAAAAATCGTAGCAAATTGACATATTTTTCCCGATCATTTTGCCGTTCCTTAAGACTTGCGACCGGGGCGATGGTCCCCTAGGTACGCTACTGAAGCTTAGTAATGTCAATTTAATTTAACGTACACTTTACCAAATACTTTTTCAATTGAACAGTATTTGATCGAATTGTACAGTCTTAGCAGAAACCGATATTTTTTGTGTGAAATTTCACAAATCGGTCAATGCTTTTTAACAAACAAGCTCATCATAGCAAGTCTTTGAACCGACGGTTCAACCAAGCTATGGCAAACAAGAAATGACAATAACAGATGACAAGTGGCGCATTGTGTGCTTAAATTCAAAACATAAAAACTGCACTTTGTACACGTCATGGAGAACACTTTTCATGGCTCAAGTGTTAAGAGCGGCTGTACAAATATAATTCATGGAATGGTCGGGGTGCAAATCCGTGTACTAATTAACCAAAAACTGGTCTGATGAGGCTATATATATATGTATGTGAATATGTATATATGTGGTAATAGCCCAAAACAATGTCACCAATTACCAGGTTAAATTGTTTCATTGGTTGTCTCTGTCATGTTTGTTAAAAAGCATTGATCGATTTGTGAAATTTCACATAAAAAATATCGATTTCTGCTCAGACTGCACAATTCGCTCAAATAATGTTCAATTAATTAATAATAACAGTCGACTAATAACAAATAAAATTTCGAAATACTTTTCTATATCAGGATTAACAAAAAAAAAAGAAAAATGAACCACCCTAATGTACATATGACAAGAATTTAATAAAAAACTTTGATGGTTTTAAATAAAAATTTTGTGTCGGGCTCTTATGCAGACAAGAGTGGCTATTACCGGCATCCTTCTACAGTTCTTAATAAATGAAAAAATTATCGACACGCTTTAATTTATTACATGTAAAATTTCATAACAATTTTATTACAACAACATCGAAAATATCGATGTGCATATGTAGGTATGAATAAATGTGTGCTATTTTGCCATCATCAAAGTATTTTGCTCCAGGCAGTAACTTTTTTTCGACACCACCATGCTGTTGCTTACTGATACGGATTTTACTTTTGCCGCAATTGCTACTGCGATAAGCAAACCCAGCAGCTTGAAGTCCAGCAACATTCGAGTCGCGTAGGTGTTCAACAATTCAAGCAACTTAATCTGTAACCAATTGAACCGTACTTCTGGGCATGGTCATGTGTTGAAGCGATAGGTTCAACAGTCGTATGATGGTGTGCGCGTTATGCAAACACCGTAGAGTTAAAACCAACAATTACGGTGAACAGTGGCGGTTGGGAAACTTCCTAGAACCACATATCATCCAATTAGAGCTATAACAATTTAGTTATCAACATACGAAAACGAACACCATTCACAATAGCAGCATTACAAGTATCATTATAAAAAAAAATTGAGTAATTCCCCCAGCTTTAAAACCACATCAAAGAGTCATTTTTAGTTGATGCATCGATTTCTCGACAAGTGGTCTTGGGTTTTCATTAGCCCAAATGCGACAATTGTGCTTATTCACGTGTCCGCTAAGATGAAAATAGACCATCTTTCTTTCCCATGAAATGTATTTCTTTTTGAACGACCTTTTCGCACTAGGCTTCGATAATTTTATATATCCATAACTAAAATTACTAAGGACTATAGATGACAGATGTTAACGTACAACTTTCTTTTTATATATAGATTTTATTCACCACTCTCCATCTTTTATAAGGGCGATTTTGGGCTTAACTGACAACAACAATAACAAAGTAAATAGGCACGTATTTTGATTTGCCGGATTGTATCGCCAGAGAGCGTAAAATGAACCATTTTTAGGCGCAGAATGACCAGGGCCGCATTACCGCCTACGCCAACAACGCCATGGCGTAGGGCGGCAGCATCCGAGGGAGGCGACAGAACTCGGAAAAATTAGAAAAAAATTGTATACTGAAAAAATTAAAAAAATCAACTGGTAACCTAAAATGGAAATATTCGAACTTGCATGAAAATGTGTATATTATAAATCCAAATATTCCAAGCATAACAAAGATCTACGAGTTTTCAAAAAAATTCTTTTAATTGAACGAAAAAAGAAATGTGTCATTGGGTGGTGGGTGCGGTTGGTTGGAATTAGGGTTTTAGGTTTATCTGTTTACTAAGCATACACTCTTAGATTTCAATCGCATATTGCAGTGCGTGGATTAGTTAGAATTAGCGATTTTTGTTTGTTTATAATAAAACAAAAAGTATCGAGAACTCTGTGAGTTATTCAAGGTTTTGATTAATCTATTTATTAAGATATAGATGAATAAAGACATTTTTATAAAGACAATTCTGCCCCCTTACATGGAGCGGCATTAGATGTTTGGCATGGCGGCGGCAATTTTCGTAATCCGGCCCTGGGAATGACCACTATATTTTCGAAGGAATGTACGCTGTGCTAACACCACTGAGCGGTTACTTTCAATCAAGAGCGCCACTTTTACGGCGCATTCTTTCGGTGCCTGTTGATACATCGTTAAGATTGCATTGAATTGATGTTTCCAAACTTGTTTATGCAATATATATCGTTGAATATCGTCAAATTTTTAAATTTTATGCTCATGTATTTTTTAATAATAACAACAAAGAATATTGAACAGTTTTAAAAAAAATCCATGTGAAAAAGTATTTCGCGAATCGTTAGTCATACTTATCAAACATACCACATATTTCTTGACACAAAATGCCCTCTTCCACATCATATTATTTCCATGTTCATAAAAGCAGTAAAATCACCCACTCACTGTTTTGTAGGAAATACGAGTACCTTAGTGTTAAAAATATCTGGAGAAGTTTTATGCAAAATAAATGGGTTTGCTATAATTAACGAAATACCGATTTTCAATTACTTTCTTTGACATTCTTGGGCTGAAGCCGATTCCCACTTTATATATAAAAGTTATACTTTCAATTTCACTGAAAAAACGATTTGTTTGAATATACTAAATGTACATATATGTGATATAGAACAATCAAATATTTTTTAGTGTCAAACATATTGTATTTGCATCAAAAAGTGGTAAATGTTGGTTGAAGCATTTAATGCTTGACTCAGTCAAATATTTAATTGCCCTAAATTATATATAATTTCTTGTATTCATACGAATTGCTTTCTTAGTGCACATATTTTCCTATTTAATATTTTTCATATGACTTTTCGAGCAGCCTTTGGGTTGCCAAGTGGCAGCTTTTGACCCGGTCAGGCCGTTCATGGCATTCCAAAGCCGTAGACCGCGTAGGACGCCGGTAAACCGTTAACAGGAGGTAAAAGCCGTTAATTGCCGTGATTTGGAGGTGAAATTATTTTTATACAACCAAAAAAAAGTCAACAAGTTCTCCGAAAAAGTTCTTGCATTTTGGAGGGCCGTTATTTCGTCATTTTCGACTTGGCAAGCCTGTGTAGCGTACAAGCACGAAAAAAAAAATTTGGAACAGAGCAAATTATTTTTCACTCCACTGTGCAAAAGTTTATGGTACGACTACTTCAAAGACACCAAAGTCAATGCTCGGACGTCGCATTGTTATTGTATTGTTGTTAAATTGCTCTTGTTGAATGAGTTCTGTCTAAAGTATTGGCATAATGGTTTCGTTGAGTTTACAAAGGTTTTTTTTTTTTTTTGTAGTGCCCGCAAGCAGTTTGTTTTTGCATTTTTTCATGAAATACTACCGCAAAGGTTAATCGTTTCTTACAATGTGCGTGCATGATGCATTTTGCAACTTGTTCACTGGCTTCCGGTACACCGACATTGTTGCCTTTAAGGACCTGCTATTTGAGTTAGGTATACGTACTTTGCATTGTAGTTTATTGCCTTTTCTTACACAAGCTGTTGTAAAGCTGTCACTTTTTATATTTACCAAAAGTTTTTGGTTGACTTTGATCGATGAAAATTGTGTGAACTTTTACATATGGATTGAAAATACAATTTTCATCGATTTCACCGACTTTATTAAGTTTTTCGTTTCGGTAAAAGAAAAATATGCTGTTTAAATATTTGGTTTTTTGTCTGAACAATTCACCATTGTTGTAAGCGATTTTTTGACTTTGAATGGTTGGATTGCAATCAGGCTGACAGAAACTACAGTTTATTCCTCTTCAACATGTAAACTTGCCACTTATCTGGAAACAATAACCAGGTTTTAAGCTTTAAGCTTCATCGACAACAATCGCGCTTTTGATAACATCCACCAGCAAGTGCATATGACATATTTATTTCGCCTATATCAAATACATAATTTGTAAATTATTTCCCAATCTCGATATATACAAAAGGTCGTGTACATAAAGTCAAACTGGACGCTGCGAATGGCTCGTAGCACCGTCTTTTTGAAACCAATTACTATCACAAATTGGGTAATAAATACGAAGTTGGTTCACTATCGTAAACAGTTGAATTTTGAAGCAAAGGATCCTGACATTATCTACACATTATCAATGTAAAGATTTTTTGAATCAACAAAGTCAAAATTATTATCTAGGGAAATTTAAATCCAAATATTTCACGTTTGTCCAAAAAACTGTTTCAGATTACGCCGAATAAGCTCCAAATTGGCCTCCGAATCATCAACACGATGCTGCTTTTGTTCAATTGTCAGCAAGCGTGGCACCCATGGCGCTCACATCTTTTTCATTTCCAAATGCTCATGCAAAATATCGAAAATACTGCCGATCGACAACTTCATTATGTCTGCTAACTCTCTCACTTTCGTTTTGCGGTCTTTCAAAACGATCAGATGGATTTTCTTGATGCTTTCTAAAGTGGTAGGCCCATTTTAAATTCAGCAATACATCTGTAATCAGTTGTTTTCGACGGAGCAGATCTGCTGTGATGTTTTCGGAGCCATTCCCATGTTTGCTTTTCGTTTTTTCCGATCACAGAGCAATGTTTTATCAAAATGCAAAAATCAGTTTTTTCATTTGCTTACGAAATACCAAAAGTAGCGTCGCTCATACAGCGATAACTTCAAAACTACCAGATGAAATATCTTCAAAATTTGACATTCCTCTTTACAAAGTTACCATATCCGAAAAATTATATCAAATTGAGAGTGGTGATGCCATCCCACCAAAATTTCCGGGACTTTTTGATGTGTAAAACTAGGTTTTAACAATCATAGAGTTATACCAAGTGTCCCCATAAAAAAATAAACTTCCAGTAAATTCCTAAAAAATAATTTTAATTAAGATTACCCTGTTTTAGTTGACATAAAACATTGTACACACGGAGAGCAATCAGAATAATTTATAGCTAAGAGAATCATGCGGGAAAAGAGAGTGATATAAATAATTTATAAACAATAATTTTTCGCTGAGAGAAGACATGAAGGATACTCGTAAGGCCAAATGTTTTTTTTTGTTATTTATATCAATGAAAATAAATTTATGAACTTTTTTATCTTGCTCTGAGGCATTTTTTTTATCAAACAATGATTTATCATAATATTTTTCATATGAAATGTTAGTTTAAAACCCGATTTTAAATATTTAAGACCACCTTCATCTGTTTTTAAATTTAAAAAGTGCTTTAAGAGTAAAAGTAGGTTTTCAGTCGACTATAACAGAATTAACAAGGTTTTAATTTTGAAATGCACTCGAAGTTTAATTTGTTTAAAAGTACGGGCAAATTTGTTTGCGTGTGTTTTATTTTTGTCTTTTTTTGAAAATAAACAAACAATAAAATTGCAGGTTCGGTAAGTGCACTTTTTTATATGGGTCATTGTTTTTTTTTTTTTTTTTTGAATTATCTTACTCAAACTAATTGCACCTACATATGTTATGTCGGTGATGGCATTTTCGGTGCATTTGTACTTTTTATGGTACATTTGTGTTCTGAAAAATCGTCCTGAGTACATTCGACAAGTATCCAGTACATTCGGTCAATTTGCAGCATTTTGAGTGCATTTGGCGAACTTAAACATATTTTCGGTACATTTGGACAATTTATAATAATTATACTTTAATTTTTTTTTAGTAAATGATAAAAATGATTTCGTTTTAGTAAATGAAAATCAATTAATCGCAATGTGTAGATTTGCTAATTCAATGGGAAATAAATCTCATTTTGCTAAGGTTTATGAAATGGCTTAAGTGTGGACCTTCTTTTTTTTAAGTAATTTTTTTCGGAGATTTTATTTAAATTGGGAGTTTAAGAAAAAAAGTACATTCGGCCTCTAAATAGTACATTTGATGTCTCGTTCAGTGATGGCATTTTCGGTACAATTGTGCTCTTTTCGGTACATTTGCGTTCTGAAAAATCGTCTTCAGTTTTCAGTACATTTTCGGTATATTTGGACAATTTATAATAATGACCTTTATTTTAAGTAAATGGAAAAATGAAAATAATCGCATTGTGCAGATTTATAATAGTAACCTTTTCTTTTGTAAGTAAATGAATTAAAATAATCTATGTACATTTTGTAATTTAATGTTGGGGTTTTTGAGATGAGAAAAGTGAGAACCTTTTTTTTTTTTGTTAGTAAGTTGTGCGGAAGAGCTTCGTTTATTTTAGTAAAACTAAGTGGTTAAGACAAAAAAGTACCTCCGACCTCTAAAAAGTACATTTGAAGTCTCGATGCAGTACCTATTCGCAAAACCCAAACGCCATCACTGATGTACATATACGAGTATGCAAAATTTAAAGTATCCCTAAGGTTTTCCATTAATTAGCATAAATGCACATATGCTCTGCTATAAAAGCAGCTACCGGAACTTTAATTCTATTCAGTATGTCTTGGCTTGGCCTTCGCTTAATATTGGACTACACAAATAGATAAATTAAAAAATTTTTATAAAATTAATTTCTGTTTGTCCTTTACAATGAAAGGTACTAAAGAAAAAAGTGTTAGCTTACCAGATCTGAAATTTTTATCGGTTTCTTCACCCAGGGCGGTAGTCAGCTCTCCGCCCAGTCTGACGTCTCAGACACTCAGTGATGTGCCCAGTGAAATCATTATCGAATCAAAGATTATATATGGTAGTCGTTGGTCAGCCTGCAAGGGTTTGTTAATGGAATACTCAAAGAGTACAACAATACATGGAATTCATTATTTGTTTGAAGTACATCGACCTTTTTTTGAAAGGTAAGTATCTAAGAGAAAACAATTTATGCGCTTCTGTGTAAGGCAAAAAGTTAAAGGGTTTAAAATGATAAATTTTGTGTAAAAGACATCTTATCCTGTGCTATAGGGGTTCTGTTTTCCCAAAGGAGAATAATTTCATTCATAATGGAGATCAAGTCTCATTTTCAAGTGTTCCTACATAATTTTAAGAAAAATGTTTTATATTGTGTTTGTTTTTTACTACCACTACTATGCTTGTGGGCAGACTTCAATTAGCGATTTCCACAGCGTATGTTTAATCCATTTCCATTTCGGCAGTTGGAGAAGGTCCTGTTTTCAGGATTCGGTGAAGACAATTGTTGGTAAACACTTGTAAATTGATGAAATTAATTTTTTCATGAATGAAATTCTTTATGAAGGGACATGACTTCTTTAGTCCCTTTGTGTTCTTCAATTAAAACACGCATATAATGCAAAACATATTTCTCTTCCCATTTAATGTCATAAATGTCGACGGTGAAAATAAATTGTCGCTAACTAAAAGTTGACCGAAATTTTAAGCTTTTTCTCAAAAAAAAAGGTGGGGAATAAATAAAATATTGCAATGTCATCGTATTTTTGGAATACTTTAATAGTTATGAAATCCTCAAATGAAACCAAATGCGACAGTGACAATATTTTAGAACATATTTCGCAGGTACTATTTGATCAAGAGGGATATTCAAGTACAGATGAGTTTGCTCTAATGCTATTTGCAGAAAATTTTAAAGTGTAATATTAATCCATAAATGACTATTTAAAGAAGAGGCGAACTCGTTTAATAATTTAATTTTGAATTCATAAGGATTAACCAAATGGTCATGCAACTATGACGCAGGCATTACCTCCTAAATCCTGCCATTGATTGAGCAATTAATGTTGAAGTGTGTGGTGTTGCTGCAACGGAGACGTGTGGGTTAGGGTCAGTAACTCGCGCATTAGTTTAATTGTAGGAGGATATCACAATTAAATTGGTGCACGCTTTCTACTAGGATGATTTTAGTGTGTAAGGGTTAGTGAGCGGCCTTTAGTTGCGGCTCAGGGCTAACATCTTACAATATATCCAAAACCGGCTTCTCGGTGGCCTTCGGCCTTGTGGCTCAACAGCAATGTGTTAGCGAAACCCGTATTGGACTAAGCCTTCTGCGAAACCGGTGTTGGACATATATTTGCATATAAAATTTCAAGCAAATCGTGAGTGCAGCCTTTAAAGTTACTAGCCATGACCGAAATTATCTAATTGCTTATGAGCGACTGTTTTTTGAATTCAAAGATATGTCAGATTTAGTTTATTCTGATTATTTGAATAAAATTAGGCTAAATATTCTTCAGGACCCCAAGAATTTTTGGGGTTTTATTAATTCAAAAAAAAAAACTAGTAAAGGTGTTATCTTCGGCCAGGCCGAAACTCACATACCCTACACTGCATTGAAAGTACTTTTTCAATAAATGTTAAAAAAATGTTGAAGATGTTGAATAAGTCAACAATAATGTAAAAATGTTCAAAAATGTTCAAAAGTGTTAAAAAAAACTGAAAATGTTGAAAATATATGAAAACCATTAAAGAAAGTTAAAAGAAATTGAATAAGTCGAAATATATGAAAACTGCTGAAAAATTGATGAAAAAGTCGAAAGAATAAAGAATATTTCGAATGAAATTGATGGGGAAACGTAAAAGTTTGAAAATGTCAAAAGAATATGGGAAATGTTGAAAAAAAACAAATAAATAAAATACACGAAACATGCCACGCCCACTTCTCCAATTCCGCCCACTTTTGGTTCAATAAACATACCAAACTTTAGCACAATAGCTTGTATCGTTTGCGATATGTGCCGTAATTATTCCTAAAACTTAGGGCGGTGACACACCTACTGATGCAATCCAGTCCAATTTTGATCCATAAATAGCTTTTTATGAACAAACCTCTTACACCAAATTTCTGTATCATTACTCATATATTTCGATAGTTATGCCACTTAAGGTATTTTAATTGTATGGGAGCTGCCACGCCCACTGTTGCTATTTTGCCAGCTTGTGATTCATATGTACGTATTACTTACATCAAATTCCAGATCGATTGCTCCAATAGTTCACTGAAAATAGCACTTACAACTTTATGTGAATGAGGGATGTGAAGCTTATAGTAACCGACACCTCTACACAAAATTTTATGAAGATTACTCTCATAGCACACTATCTATAGCATTAAACGTATTTCGTTTATATGGGAGGTGCCACACCCACCGGTGCAATTGTTCCAAAATTTTGGAAGAAGACACCCTTTAGCAAGTATATCCGCCTTATTAAATTTCATAACGATTGCGATGTTAGTTCTCTTTTTATAACGTTTATAAATATTGTAGGCTGTGCCACGCCCTTAAAAGAAATTTTTCAGTGTATTGACGTAGCTTGTATTGTTGACTACTTTCAGTGGTATCATCCCTAAAATTTTAATGAAAATCGTATGTGCCAATTTGGAGTTATATGAATCCAATTTTTTAATTGCTAAGAAGTGCCACGCCCTTTTTTACAATTCCTCCCACTTTATGCGCAATTCAAGATTCATAAGATCTGTATTCGTGTACCGAATTTCATCACAATATCTTACACGGCTTACGAGCTATGGCGTTATAAAAGTTAAAATTTAAGGCTGTGCCACGCCTCTTTAAGAGCCTTTGCAAACTTAAAACCTAGCCTAATCTTAATCTCGTTCTCAGCTTCACCAAATCACCAATTTGCATCAAAATCGAATCAACTTTTTTTCAAAATTTACTTGGGTATATTTACATAGAGTATGGGCGGAAGGCGTGGCCGTTTCGCCCATTTTTATATGCTAGCAGCTTGCAAGAAGGTGTGACCTGTGTGCCAAATTTTATTGAATTAGCTTGCTTAGTTTTCCCGTAAACTTGATTTCAACAGACAGACAGACGGACATAGCTATATCGACTCAGGTGGTGACGCTGATCAAGAATATATATACTTTTCCATACCTGCCACGCCCCCTTCAATGCGTTACAAACGGAATGACAAAGTGAATATACCCTCTGTGTAGGGTATAAAAAATCTGACGGGTTTCCATCTGAGTTTAAAACAGTTGATGGGCTCAGTAGCGACCAACAATTTATAGCCAGGTTGTTTGCTAATTTATTTAATGAGTCATTTTCTACGGGCTTATTAAGCCCTGAGATCAACTATTTTGAATATATAGATAACGACCTTTTGGTTTCGGTTAATGAGATATCTTTTACACCTGACCTCATAGAGAAATATTGCTCGTCTATTGACGATGAGTTCAGCTCCCGGCCTGATGGTATTCCTGCGACAGTTTTAGTTAACTGCAGCTCTGTACTGAGTCAGCCTCTCAGTTTCTTATTTAATAGATCAATTAGAGAAGCTTTTTTTCTAATTTTTGGAAATATACATACATTAGAACCATTTTCAAGAAAGGATGTAAAAATGATGTTTCGTACTACAGGCCCGAGGCTAAGTTATAATCAATACCAAACATTTTTGAATATATTTTATACGATCAGGTTAAGGTGTTAATGGTAGATCTACAGTTTCTAACCTCCTTGATTTCACTTCTTTTGCATTAAGCTCTTTTGACTCTGGTGGGCAAGTCGACTACATATACACTGACTTTAGTAAAGCACTTGACAAACTACCAAATAATTTGAGTTTGTTTAAGTTAAAGAAGCTTGGATTTCCTTTAAGTTTTGTCAGCTGGATTGAATCTTATCTATCTGACCGAAAATCTTATAAAAAAATAACAAATTAATTGCATTATTTATTAAAAAGCTTTTTACTTGATTTAAAGTTTCAAGCTAAATAGCTAAGAAGGCTAATCGCTGTAGTAGCTAAATTCTATTATTACTCTATTATTAAAAACCCTAGCTTATCCTAGGCTTAACTGGTTCATCGTAACTCGCTTCAGATAAAATAGTCCTAAGAAAAACTAGTGTGTTACGGAGACATATGTATGTATGTATGTTACCATCTGAACATGCTAGGATGAAGCTGTTTAGTCTAGGAAAATTTTGTGACGCGTTTGCGACTCAGGGCTTACATCCTCCAATATGTCCAACATTGGATTGGCAGCGGCCTTCGGCTGCAATTAACTGTAGTATATCAGACGCCGGTGTGTTAGCAAAGCCCGTGATGCACATAGTATAGTGAACCGCGACCGAATGCCTCCGCGAAGCCGGCGTTGGACATATTGGAGGATGTAAAGCCTTATCCGCGGCCAATAGCTGCTTCCTTACCCTAACATACTTTAATTTCAAGAAAGTCCGGTGTGATGACGACAAAGTAAATAATAAACCAATTTCACCCTAGGCTAAGCTGGTTCATCCTAAGACACTTCGGATAAACTAGTTTGGCCTAGAAAAAACTAGTATATTCTAGAAACTAGTTTCGCCGTTAACATCAACACTTACTGTATCGAAAGTTGCATTAATTTTTCGTTTCAGAATTTTTTGGTTGGTGATTTTACTTATATCACTTTACTTTGCTGTTTCGCTTATATGGAATACATATTTAAAATGGCAAGATGCCTTAGCTATACTTGGCTTCGACGAGACATTGGTGCCGGTGCATAAAATACCATTTCCCACCATAACTATTTGTCCGGAAATAAAAACAGATACTGGAATTTTCAATTTTAGCAATATATCACGTGAAATATGGGATGAAATCAAACAATATGGTACATTCGAGAACAAGGCAAATCTTTCGGATGAAGAGTAAGTGTACTATGCTAAGCATTAACGTATGATAAGCTCCAATGATAAACTAAGACTTTCACCAAGAATCGCACAATTTGCTGCAACTTTACAAATTTGTGAGACAGATGTGATAAATCGTTATGCTAAATTTATTTCAAAAGATGTTGTTCCTGATGTAACGCAAATGTTGGTAGACCTTTCAATTACCAAAAATTCAACAGGACCCTTTTGCAAATGGAATGGACGTTTTTACTTTTGTGATAGAATACTTAATTTAGTACCAACTGATGAGGGAATATGCTATCAATTTAATGGCTTACGCAGCGAAGACATCTATCGTGATAAAAGGTATGATAAAGGATAAAATTTAATTAGACCAGACCCTTAAAAAAGATTCGTCAAAAAATTTAATTTGCTTCCATAAAACGTTTGTACACAAAATGGGTTTCGGGGCATTATGATTTTTTTTATAATACCTTGGGCACTTTTGACGTCAAGAATCAAAACTGAAGTCAATATGCTCAAGAACTTTTAGTGATGCAATGCGCTTAAATCTAATTCGATAGGAAACATTGGAATCTACATAGAGGTCATTTCGAGACCTTTATATATTTTGGAAAATTTGTTTTATTCGAGAAACGTTGAAAAGATCAAAATATGTAACACTAGTATGACCGTGTCCGTGAGCAGAAATACAAATTTAGGTGACTTGGAGCTTAAAGTCAATTTGATGGAAAAATCAGTCCCCGTTTCCCACCTTTTCAGGAATCTTGCGGATCTACTTTGTTTGATATAATGACTCAAAATTTGGGTGCCAGTGTTATGAATCACTGGAGCTATGAAAAATTAAAATTATCATGCTCAATTACAGGTTTGTCAGCTACAATGACGAGCATTTGGTCGATTTCAACGATTACTTTGATGATCTACCGAATTTGAACAATGTGACTGGAAGTTGGTCTTTAGAGAAAGGTTACGTTGGACAGGGTTATAATTCATATCCACAACGTACAGTTATTACATCAGCGCGCTATGCGTTCTTTGTTTTTCTACAGGGACTTGAATTCGAATTTGACTATGTTTGTCGGTCTTTTAAACAGGGCTACAAGGTGCACCAATTCTATTTGTTGTAGTCGTATATTTGAATAAAGGTTATTTGTGTTTTAATTTCATAAATAAGGTATACCTTAATTCCCCTGAAAGTGTGCCATTAACTACTGATAATTACATGTTGATGCGGCATGGCGATGAGTTGCAGATCAGCGTCTTACCACAATATATAGTCCCGTCGGAGAATTTGCATGACTGCAGCCCAGCAAAGTAAATACATACATGTGGTTATAACTAATGTTAATTAATTAATAATCTCTTTCTTTCTTTATTACATGAAATCAAGACGTCAGTGCTACTTCGATGATGAACGGTACTTAAGATTTTTCCGAACGTATTCACAAAGCAACTGCCAGGTTGAATGCCTTGCGAATTACACAATCTCAAAGTGTGGATGTGCTAAGTTTTGGTTGCCAAGTAAGTTGAAAAACAAAATGCTGCTGCTTTATCATGGATGTTATCAGTTTATCCGAAAACTATTCAAATTTATTGCAAAATTTGATAACGCATGTATGTATGTATGTTATTGAACCACGGAAAACTAAATCTGTCTCAGTTCCAAAATCGAATTAGAACAGTTTTTTGAAAAAATATGTTTAGAATTGTAGAGTATTCGCAGAGGACGCCCAAAGAACCATAAAGGTTTTCTCAATACTTTACTATACATCAGAGGTACCCACGCCATTTGCTTTTGGTGCACATTTGTTTTTGTAGAACACAAACACAGCACTACGAAATACACAAACAATTTTCCTTTTTTCATTTCTTATGTTTCTTCATATGCTTTGTTGTTACTCTTCAGAGAATAGCAGTGAGCCACTCATCATTTTCGCCATTCATGAATCAGTTGAAACTTTCAGCAGATTCACACAAATTTACGGCTCACAGAAAATTCGTCTAATGGCGACAAATGAAATGAAAAATTTGTGTTTGATTTAAGTTTGAAATCCAAATTATTCAAACTTTGCAAACTGATTTAGAGATCTTTCATAGTTTTAAGGTTGATATCTTATTAACAGGAGCATGGAAGAATTAAAGGAAAGTTAATTAAATTAGATTGTTTTTTTTTACAGATAACTTTGACGAAAATGTCATTCGTTTTTTTCAGCTTACTCATAAACTTTTTTGTTTCTAAATAAAGTTTATGTGTATGTATTGGTATTTGCACTTCCATAAGAAACGTTTGGGCTCTCCTGCTCTACATACCTAGATGTGCTTTACATACTTAGATCTACATATGTAGACACTCCCGCTCTACATACTTAGATACTTGGTCTAAGCAGATCTATATGGCATTTGTATAGGCGGGTGTCCTAAACATTTATATACAAAGGTCTTCACAGACCAGGTTGAACCTCCCAGAGTTATAAACTTAACTTTATTGCAACCAAAAAAATATATTGCACTAAAGTTATCACAAAATCCCACCAAACCTTGATCTATGAAAACTTTGCTTCGCTCGTGGGCCCTAGTTTATATTTGACATCTTAATTCTAACTTCCTTTAACAACAAAAAGTATGTAATGGAATTTTCGTTTTCTTCTTATATATGTTTTGTTACGTTCTTTTATCTTTCTTCTTTCATTTTACGCAAATTCTTTGACACCGAAAACTATTTTATATAATAGAAAGATAAGAACATACAAATGTATATGAGATATGTGTCTGATATTTAATATCTTTGTAGAACCACTGGATGTACCCGTGTGCAATCTTGCCAACCTATCATGCTATATCGCTGCAGAAGAAGAACTCTATCTGAAGATTCAGAACCAAAAATTGCAAAAGGGAGTTCAACCAAATGCCGAAATAATGTGTGATTGCATGCCACCGTGCACGTCCTTAGAGTATCATTTTGAAATATCAAAAGCACGCTATGATATAGCTGCGATCTTGTCGGCAATTCGTGTAGTCTATGAAGATTTAGAGTAAGGCCTATCGAATTGATAAAAATTAGTTATATTTGTAGATAAAATGATCAACATTACATACTTCTCTAAGTTTTCATTTTTGTCGAGTCGCCAAAAAGTTATCAATATAATAACATACTACTAGACCCAAATTTATTTACGCCATACTTTATTTTGAAGATGTTTCAAATGATCTTTTGTAGGTATGAACCAAAACCGAACCAAAACTTTTAAGCAGATCTTAAAAGCATTTTCAAAATTTATTAAAGCTTCAAAATTTTGAAAACCGCGAAAGATACATGAAAAGTCCACTAAGCTCGCTAGAAAAGTCTTTACGAAACTTATTGCGGCAATTCTATAATATCAATTTTCTTGATGAATTTGAAAAAGATGCCTTAGGGAATATCTGTGTAAATAAAACTAAAAAAAAAAGTTTAAGCAAAAAGTTTCGTGGATTTTCGCGTTCCTTGACATCTTTGAAAGTGTCATATATGCGACATTTTAAATTTTTTTTAAGTTTTAAAAAAAGTTTTTCGATTTACACATAAAAAACAAAACTGAATCATTACAAGTATAAGGAAGTATGTACATATATAATTATGGTACCACATCATATTCCCATGGTTATACTGCCTCAAAATTAACATTTACTAAGATGATTGAAGCCGTGTACCGTTTTCGGAATTATTACCGATTATTTTAATTTGTTGTATGTAAATAAAATAAATCAACTTTGAAAACAATATAATATTTCTTTTGCACTCCCAATTAAAATAAAAAACATAATAAGATTTCTGTGGCATTGCATCCATGGGAGTAATGATACGTCACCTATCCCAATGCAAATCGTTAGTAAAATATTAGTAAGACAGTAAAAACCCTGTTTTCGAAATTCGATTTTATCGACTATTTGAAAATATTTTGCTTTAAGATATCAGTTTCTTGAATCTCAATTTTTAGGTCATCTGAAAGGCTGACATTTTGTATAGGCTCCTAATTTTAGTAACTTTATTATATATTTTTCGAATTAATATTTTGAAAAGTATTAAAATATTTACATATGTTTCTAAGTAATGTTAATTATTTTCCGATTTTTAGTTTTCGTGGTTCCCGTTTATTCTTTTACTTCAAGGAGCAGCAATTTACCGCTCTTAAACGAACATGCGTTTCCAGCAGAACTACATTGATTGCCAATTGCGGCAGCATTTTTGGGCTATTCATGGGCATTTCCATGCTTAGTTTCGTTGAGATGATTTATTTTTTAACTCTGCGTCTGGCGGGAAACTTAAAAATGCGACGTGCTTGTAAAAAAAAATTAATACAGCAGCAGATGGCATCGGTAGATCGTGAAACTAAATAATTTTAAAAAAAATGGAGAAGCATTACGATTTTAAAATTTCTTTAATCCTCGATCGCTGTTTATATGACAAGTGGTCATAAGCTGCGAAATCAATAAATAATAATTTAATTTATTAAAAGTTATTAAAAAAAACACACAAATGCATGTGCACGTAAAAGATGACTTATTTGTGGTTTGTTTATGTATTCTTAATCCAAAAAAATAAATAATTAAATAAGTGAATTGGATTTGATGTTTTCAATCATGCGTATAATTTTATAGATAAAAAAGATATAAGGCATTCCATAATCTTATATAATTGAGAGGAACTTAGCAATATGAGCCGGACCCTTCTTTCCCCTTATCATTATTATTTATAGTTTATACAGAATTGTGCAACAATTTTCATACGTCAGCCAAAACTCGGTATCGGACCATATGTACAGTGTGCCCGATTCACACACCGGACTAAAATGTACGTTTTCTGGTTTCATAAGATGGTGGTACATAAGATATGTAAATATTTGTATAATTTTTACTGCGTTAATATAGTGATATTTTTTTTCACTCACTAGTCTAAATACGATATTTTTTTGGATCAAAATAATACGCCTTTGATATGAAATTAATGATCTTATAACATACCCTTCCCAATAGTTATAGTACTGAACAATGGGTTTCAAGTGAGGTACAGCTTCGGTAAAAACTTATTTGTATGGATTGGAATATTTTTGATTTGCTTTTGTGCTATATAAAAAATGCATCTAATGCAATGCAACATTTATCAGTTTAATTTCAATTACCTAAGTTTTCGGTTAAAATAAATTGAGAGGAACAACGTTAACGAGAAGAGATTTGTTATGAAGTAATCGAATCTTCTTTGGACTCCCAGCTGCATCTCAAACCTTAAGCGATGTTTCAGTTGATATTATTATCGAATCAAGAATTAAATAGGGTAGTAGCTGGTCGGCTTGTAAGAAAATATTTATGGAGTATTCGATAAGAACGAAAAGTTATTTGTTGGAATTGCATCGACCATTATATAAAAGCAGTGAACTTTCTGAAAAAATAACGGTTAAGGCTATAACATGTTGCACGTCAAATGAAAGGTAATACATTTAGAAAACTGAAAATGTTTTTGAATATGCATCTAGAAAGCATGTTTTTTGCACAATAAGACTGATATTTGAAAGGAGACTTAAGAATTAGTAGGGGACTTCAAGCAACACTGCTTGATGCCTGTATTTGGTTCGATTGGCCATGAGAACGATGTCACATTTGAAACTCTATTTTTGTTTTAGTTCATTTTCCATTATCTTTCTAAAAGATAATAGGGAAAGTGCCATAATCGCCCTTATTTTGCAAGTCGCTACGACTAAGCTTCTTTTCAGTTTTGGTATCGCGTAAAAAAATCACGACAACACAGAAAATAATCGAAAACTTGAAGTGCGAAAAATATCATCCTTAATTTTATTAATGTAAAATAATTGAAATGGAGGAAAGGCCCAATATTGATATAAAGCGCAGAAGTCTGCTAATTAAATCAGACAAGGCAGTGCTTCACCGACACGAGGACGATACGATAATTCAAAAATTAGCGGACACGGAAATCGTTAACTACATAAATCGTGTAAAAGTCGCGAACGAAAGAAAAACAAGTCTGCTCGCCCAGGCATTACAATTAATTATATAAAATATTAATCTCAAATGAAGCGAGAGTTTCTGAAACATCATCAAAACTAAACAGCAGCAAGGACTATCAACAGTAATCAAGGTCAATTACAATAAGCACGTGCTTGATAATGACATACAAACGCATGTAATTAAATTTTGGTTTGCTTCCGTTTTCATATTCTGCTGTCGGCTGACGGACTCCTTTTTGTAGAGTTCGGTTTGAAATGAAGTACAAATTTTATCATGGGGTGTTACAACGTAAAGGATAATAATGTTTCCGTTTCAGTCGTCCCTTTTACTAGCCCTAGGCTTCTTGTGCTTTTGTAAAAAGGTGATAAGAGGAAAATCACTTATTTTGATGATATTTTGCTTGCAGTTGAAAAAAGATGTTTGTAACTTTTAATTAAAAGTTTTTTTTCATTGATATTTATGTAAATATTAACAAAAAGTTTTTCGATATTATGTGGGAAAGTATGGTTACCCAAAATTCAAAGTTCCAGTTGAAGTTTTGTGCAGTTTTTTTATCAAGCTTTTCCTAATGTTGTCTTAGAAGGAACTAAATATATCGACTTTTGTGAGATGCTCTTATCAATTTATTTCTATAGAAAATTACTAAATCAGCACTCTGCCAAAAGAGTGTATTCTAACGGTTATATGTTACCGGCCAGATAAGTTAGTTTTTCCTAGGCCAATCTAGTTCATCCAAAACGCGTTTGGATGAGCCAGTTTAACCTAGGCTGAGAAGGAGTTATTGTTAACTTTAACGGGCTCACTTCCGGTTTTCTTGAAAATTTAGTAAGTCCGAGTAAAAGGAGCGTCCTTTGGCAACTTTTCAGGGCTTACATTCTCCAATATGTTCAATGACGCCTTTGACGTGGCTATCGGCCGCGGTGCACTATACAATGTCTAGCACGGGTTTTGCTAACACACTGGCGGTGAACATACTACAGTAAACTGCGGCCAGGGGCCAGTGTTGGACTTATTAGAAGGTGTAAATCCTGAATCGCGGCGGTAGGCCGCCCAATTCATCTGAAATACTAAAAATTTTCGTTTTCTGGTTCACACTTCGGATGAACTAGTTTGGCATAGGAAAAACTAGTTTATCCTAAAAACTAGGCAGTCCAGAGTTTACCACAAACAGGATAATGGATGTAGCTTTCAAAAAGTACTGCATTTGATGTAGAAGTAACAAATTTGGAAAATACTTCAGTGAACTTGCTTATAAATCAAACCATCTAGCCAGTGTTTCGATATGAACTACAAAAATATACGTTAGGAATACTTCCTGTTATCTACAGTGATTGATGTTGCCGACCCAACATCAATATTTTCTTTTTTCAAAATATATTGGCAAAATATCAATACGGAGCAAGAAAGGAAATAAGGACAAAGAAGAAAATAATTGAATCGACTTACAAAAAAAGGAAAATTTGCCTGAAAGTACAAAATGGCTTACGTACACTGGCTCCATTGTTAGGTTGTATGCCATGTTGTGTTATTTTTGTCCATTTTTTCTTGTTATGCTTTAAAAGGGTTTCATTTGGAAATTGGACTATTTTTCCGACAAAATATGTGGGTATTGTATTCATACATTGCGAATGATTCTTTGAAACTAATGAATTAAGGGTGTTTCGATAGGTCACGACAAATTCTTCAATATTCTGAAATCTCAATTGCTTGCAATTAAGATCACACTTAAGTTCCTTTTGGATATTGATTTTTTTGGAAGGTTAAACGATGTTACTTTTTAAGCGTGAGAAAAATCATGAAAAACGCTAGAAACTAGCCCGAATGTGCATCAACTCTGGGGGCTGATAATTGAACAATATTATCTGCGTGACTAAATGAAAAAAAAAGTATGCGTCAAAACAAATAAGCCCCGTCAATTGATTTTAGAGTCATCATTTTAATTAAGGTACTATTTCAAGTTCTTTGTTTAATTTTTTTATGTTCAGATCAAAAGTTTTTAAAAAATTTCTTTTATATTCTAAATATCTCAGCCTCTTTTAACATGGACATCATTCAATAGCAGAAAACGCTTATATACTCACAAAAATATGTATGAACATATTCTAGCAATATATATATTTACTTACGTAAGGTAACAAAGGATATTCGCATGCCAAACGTTGGTGTAAACTCAATCTAATTGCAACGAACGGCAGTTGGCAACAACTACAAACGAAAACTAATTTCGGGTAAAATTTCAACTTTTATCCTTGCATGTATGTTGAGTTTGTCCTTCCCTGCAGTCGCGTTCGTTCACCTAATTTTGTGTAGATTGGCATAGGTCAGTTACCAACTTATGTATGTGAGTATGTGTAACTAAAATATATATGAACATGTCAAGTCGCATTTGTAGACAGTGGGTAAAAAGTAGCACAAAGAAGTATGCTACTGAATTCTATATACCATAGATATGATGCTGAAATAATTCTACGGTCCATGAAAAACTTTAAACAAAGCTCCACTCCAATTTGACTTTTTAAAATGCAGGGTTTCGATTTCAATCCGATCCTATTAATATCAATGGTGTATCTAAGATATCATATTTTAATTTATGCGTATGAAAATTTTTATATTCTCCTCTGAATGGGGGTGTGATGAGAAAAATAAAAACTGAGTCGCTAGGTTATATACAATTATTTACCAGAGGTTGATTACATAACTCAGCCCAGCATTTGCCCATTATGCTAACTATTTTGATATTTTTATAAATTTTGAAAGGGATTCTTAAATGATAACGTAACTATCAAAAGGCACCGCGCTATCGCTGAGAAAAGATTGATCAAAATCTGGATCTTTACAGCTTCTATTTATATCCCCGATCTTGTTAATCATTAAGGTCCTCAGATGAACTATTTCTAGTGAATCTGCGAGATGAGTTTATTTTGGTTAACCTTGATCAATCCTTTTTTGCTGGGAATAAGCTGACATCAGATTATCTGGTTGTCAAAAATAAAATGATAAAGTTTAGTGTCTATGAGTGTAACGAAAAGTCTTTTTTCCTATGGTAATATTAACATGATAAAAAATATTACTTATTTTTTAATTTTGGTTATTTAATATTATAAGAAGAGATTAGTAATGAATAAATGCATTTTAGCGGAAAGTAGTGGCAGCAGTATACTTGAGACTCGATGTTGAGGCCAAGCCGATTTCTCCTTACAGCGATATTTGCTTTATTGATGTCAGTAGTCTAACCTCTTCGAAATAATACATAGCAATAATTAGTTCTCAAATTCCCAAGCGGTTGAAATTTGTTCCATGGTTAATTTGTTCATAGTCGATTGTTATAGTCTCATCGGAAAAACTAATTTGTGTACTACTATGTGATCTGAGTTAAGCTTTAGTTGAAAATAATTCCAAATACATTGGATATCGCTCACATACTTCAAGACTGGCATAAGTCAAAAAACCTAAAGAAGGAGAAAAACACGCTTAAAGCATTCAATAGGTTACTTTTTTATGAAAATGATGTCTACATAAACTTTTCCCACAAAGCAAAATTATAAGATACCTTTCTGATTTTTTTAAAAGCTATGCTAGTCTTGAAATATGTGAGCGATATTCTGATCTCAGAGGACATTTTTCTACCTCAATCGTTGCCATATTCCGTTTGTAATGCATAGAAGAAAGCGTGTCAGGTATGTAAAAGTACATATAGTCTTCATCAATGCCACCTCCTGAGTCGATTTGGTCATGATCGTACATGGCACTCTGTCTACCTGTGGAAAATACTATTACATTGTCAAGCGAAATTATTTTATGAAATTACATTGAAATTACATTTTCAAATAGAGACTCGTGATAATTGGCGATATTGGTTTCATGATACGCTCACTGTCAACTAATAAGATTCTTCGAAAAGTTCTTGCAAAAAATTAAAGTGTTTTGAAAAGACAACGTGGTACTTCCTTAAAACAAAAACTCAAACAACAGGTCTTTGAGCTACTTCAAGCAAATTTCACACAGATAATAGAAACGACTGGTGCTAGCTCTAGGTAAATTGGGCGCATTTTGACAACATCGAATTCTTCTTCTCCCTAGCTATATTTGTATTGTAGATTTTATTTACAGTGTGTAAGGCACAAAATAGCACTCAATATTATTTTTTTTTAATTGAATTGGAAAGTTCAAAGTTGAGACTTAGCTAAGTATTGAGTCATATTTTATAATAGGACAGTTAAGCAATAAAACAATCCCTTGATTAGCACAAGCAATCCAGAATTAAAAAATATAAACTTTTGATGATTGGCGTTTAAGATATTGATTTTGATAAAATCCAACTTTAAGTTTCCATATATAAAAACTTGACCTAATTTTTTCGTTTCAAATCGATGTCTGCAGATATTTGATTGCAAATTTTGAACTTAAATCGAGAGCATACTGAGTGGCAAGATAGTAAGAAACTGCTTATAAACATTAAAATCACTCTTAGTGTTGACCAACAAACTACATAAATAATTAGGAAACGTTTCAGCCTTTGCCTTGGGCTCTCTGTCAGTTATTTATCAAAAATTGTTTCCCTTTACTCCCTTTATATCATAATTCTACACCCTAATAGTGAATTTGCGGAAAAATCTTTTGTTTGGTTGGTGCCTATTTTTGCTCAAATAGTGGTACTTTTCTTATATTTATTATGGTAATACTAAGTCTCCACAATGCATATGAATATCTTATACCAGCGATGGCATTTCTGGCAGATTTGTACTTTTTGCAGTACATATCCGAAGTGAAATATCATCGTCAGTAAATTCGTCAAGTTCTCAGTACATTCGGTGCATTGTCAGTACTTTTTAGGTACATTTTCAGTACATTTGGACTATTTCCAAAAATTTTCAATATACGTTGTAAACCTTGCTGAAATATGCGTAGAAACCTGGAGTAGAGTTTGCTAATCTTTTTTTTTTTTAACAAAAGTGTTAAAATTTTGTTTGAATTCTACTAATTTTAAATATCTTTTTGATGTTCGTAACGAAAAATTACATGCGCCATCTAAAAATTTAATTTTAGGTCTCGATTCAGTACATTTCCACAAAATACCAAATGCCATCACTGAATTACACTCGGCGTATATTAATTTTGTTATTCTACCCTTTCTATGCATTACGAACGCATAGAAGGGGGTGTGGTGGATATAGTAAAATACATATATAATATATTAGACTGATCTTCTAAGTTGATTTAGCTATGTTCGTCAGTCTGTATGTCTTCCTGTGGAAATCACGACTACGGGGAAATTAGGCGCCATAATTTAACTATGGTAAAAAGGCGAGCGGGATATGTTAGAAAGTGGGTGAAATTGGTTTATGTTGGAACAAATTATTTAAGGCAATGGAAGCAAATTTTATATAAATACACGAAGGGTTCTGAGAAGCACCGGATAAAAAGTAAGCGCAATATAAGAAGAGTGGCCTGGTGGCAGCAATTCCAAGAAATACTTAAAAATGCTACACTAAAAGAGTTACTATAGGCAGTGCAACCAAATTTTAGACAACTACCTGGAATAGTTTCGATAAGCTGTGAACGAATTGAATGAATTTCAACGAGAGAGCATACAGAGTTATTTGATGTAATGCAACAAAAACTCACAAAAGCACAAGGCTTGTTTTGAAGAAACAACTGACAAAAAGTCAGCAGATTTTGACACGATAGCCATACATGCAAAAAATGGTATACGAAGTACTACTTAATATGTAAATATTGCCCAATTTAATATGGGAACATTTAGTAATACCAGTCAGCCCATAGTGGTGCAAAAAAGTGTAGGTGTTTAATTTTTGGTAAGATCAGAGATAACACTCTTACCAGATTTGGTTTTATTTTCTTAACTCTTAGCTTAATGAGGAGCTAAAGTTATAAATTTTATTTTTGACCAGCACAAGATTAGTTCAAAATAAGTCTCAAACAGTGCTAGTACTAGTTCCACCGCAAACCAAACCATATCGCTATGAACCAGCAATTTTTCACTGTTGATGTTCTAGGAAGAGCATATCCCAGTTCTGTGAATGTGGCTCCAATATTGAAAAATCGATAGTTCATAATATGTAGTTTAACTAGTTCAAGAGCTTTTTGGAACTAGTCCAGGACTATTCTGGCGCTAGTCATATTACGATAATACCTTTAGGCAAGCGTGCTGCTGTAATATCTTACCACACTTTGCACTACCCCACCGTAATTTGAAAGTCACATTGTGGCTTTCTTTTTTTTGGGATATAATACATTTTATATGCAAAAAGAATAAATTTATATGACGGTTGTTAAAAGGGTGTAGACCATTTGTACCTTCTGAACGCTGATTGGGTGTTAATCTGTTGCTTTGTGCTTAGACTTATCTAGTTTTGCTATAAATCACCATTTCTAGTATGAAATAAATTAAGATTTTCAAGCTTTTATATTTGAATGCAATAACTCCGTTCAAATTTGGATTTCGGTGCCAAGTAATTAACTTGAAATTAGACTCGTCCGTTGTGATATGGAACTCCGACACTATTGTATTAATAAAGTGGGTATGACTTCTTTACAAATAATGAAAAATTAATAATTAAATATTATAATTAAAGCAAAGGTGAGATAAAAAATTACACTTTTAAATAAAACCCAATCGGAAAGAGTATGAAAAAGCTGCTATTATAAAAAGAAAAGTATCGTCCTTTAGCCAATATGGGACAAAACCCAAAAAAAAATTTGTTTTGCACAAATTCATTAAAGTGCGCGACCTAATAATGTTGGTAAGTAATGGGACACTCTACTATGGATGCATGAATGAACGCTTAGAATTCCAGTATGTAGGTCCATGGAGTGAACAGCATTTGCATACGAGAGATAGAAATGCAGCTGTAGCAGCAGTAAGACTGACAGCAATACCAAATGAATTTATTGTCCTGGGCGTATAGAGCCGGCACACAAAAATTTGTTCAAGTGATTTGAAGGAACAAAATAAAGGAATGAAATAAAGAGCGCTGAGCAGAATTTACTCTACTAAAAATATATTCGTGCAGTGAAATCTAATGCTAATAAATATACATACACTAAAATATGCAATAAGACTTTAATTATGAGGATAAAACTTTTCACAAAAAGTTTTCTAAACATTAAAGTAATAAATTAAGAATTCAAAGAACGTATCTGTATACTGTACATACTGATTTATAAGTTGAGTTTTTGGAAGAAATCGATATTTTGGTTTCTGTAATGAATATATTGTATTCCACTATCCCATACTGTACACTATTAAAGATTGGGGTTGAGTTTGTCAAGCGAAATGCTTGGGAGTTCCATCTTATGCTTAAAAGTTTGTGACAAAGGGTTCGCTTCTCATTTCAACAGGAAACATGCATAAAGTCCTTAAAGAGAAACTTGTAATATGGCTTCTATCTTCTTGTTACATTCAAATCCCAGGATGGAAATTATGGTATTCCTGGAACACGGGAAATTTCGATTACAAGCACCAATGATTACAAAAAGTTTTTTGCAATTCAAATCAAGAACCTTAAAAAAAATAGGGTTATCAGGAAATACTTAAACACCAAGTAATGAATCTTTTTACTATGACAATAATATCCCATTGAATTTGCATTGGGAAAAATGTTTTTAAAACTTACGCCGGACATTTCCTTATTGAGTTTATTCTATCACTTATACTTGGTTTTTGAGATTTATCGGGTCAAAGACAGAAGTAAGAGAAAATCAGAGGAATCAGAAATACTGCTTAGGAAACTAGGTTCTATTGAAAGTCAATGCACTTTGCATATTTTTTCTAGAAAACTCACTTATTTATAACTTTTTTTGCGACTGAGTTACCCTCTAGTTAAATGGAATTGAGTTAATAGCGAAAACTGTTTTTTTTTTTCTTTCAATATAGTGCATAGGGATTGGTCTGTCTAAGGCAACTCCTGCAAGTGAATTTACAAATTTAATTTTCTTCAATAAATCTTAATCTTTTTAGGCAAAAACGATTTAATTAGAAAATTCTTTTACAGTGCTTAATACAAATTGTTGAAAAATCACTGATTTTCAGTAGATTCGTGAGACTAAATTATCAAAATTAAAAAAAAAAGACAATAAACATCTTAGTCTTAAGTTTTTGCAAGAACTTACAGCTTCATTCGTGAGATTGTTTACCCTCCAAACTTTTCACGCAATAAACAGATTGTGGCACGTAGCAACGTCTTGTTGAATCACTTATTTGATTAATCAATATCTTCCAATTCAAGGCATACATAGTCCGCTATCATCAATGAATTTGTACGGCTCTACATTGGCAGTAACAGCAACAACTTTTTCTCAGTTTTGAAAAAATTAGTACCAATGATTTCACCGTGCCGCAGAGCACATCAAACGGTTACTTCTTTAAAAAGTAAAGATTCTTAGTCAACAATTTGTGAGTTGGGTTGTGACTAGTAATAGCAATTTCATGTATTTATTACTACTCATAAGAGAAGATGATTTGCTTAGCCAAACCCAACTGCAAAATATGCAATGATAGGCAGATAGTCCTAACTGTTGAGAACGTCTTGAAATCGATAAATTTGAAACTTAGGTCTCCATCAATACTTACTTGAGCAATGTTTTTATCACTTTAATTGAATCTGAACTTACTGGCACGCAAACAATGTGCAACAAAAGATTATCCGGCCTGCAGCTAAAATCGGTATGTTTTCATTTCGAAATGTTTTGAAAAAAATTGACTTGTCATTTTGGTCCATTCTCCTTTTTTGTTAAATAACTTTTTTGGTGTAATAATCGTTTTACGAAATATTCCGTAATTCTATTAGTTGCCAAATTCGGACTACTTGAAGTTTTCGAAGTAAACTGGTAAATACGTGAGTGTACCGTTAATACGGTCTTGTTTTGCTCAGTGTTATATGTCTTTAGCAGATTTTTTACAATTTAAAGAGAGAATTCCGGGATTACTTTAACCTCCATTTGGAAATCACAGGATCGTGGTATTGCTACCACTGTTCGCTACATATCTTTTATAAATTATTTCTTTGCTTCTTCTTGGTAAAAAATCACTCATTTACTTCGAAATACTTACTTTCGACGTTATAAGGAATACCTTTGAACTACCGATAGAAGTATGTTTCTAAATGGTAATACCCAAAATATCTCGCACTATTAATAATTAAAAGTAAATAAACAGAAGAATGTAAGAATCTTCTAATATCGTTACCTTAAAAAAATACTGATAAGAATCGAAACGATTCACGGGTCATTTGGTTTACTAACCACCGAATCATAGGATTCAGTTTGAGAAGCCCTAGCCTGATTTTATTACAGTTTTAGTTTTTGCACATTTGCACTTTAATTGCCACAGCATTTTTATGTCTTTTGGAAGCCGAAATGTGACTAAAGAAAATCAAAATTTTCATCAAAAGTTGCAAAGCTCAAAAATGTGCAACTTTCAACATTCAATCAATCAAAACAATTCGATTGAATTTCCATTTGCCTACAATCAACTCTTACTATACAGAATAATATTTGGAACCAGACTGAGCTAGGTGGTCTGTTTATTTGCCACCCAGTTCGTTGTTCACGATACAGCGATTGTAGCAAACTGCAGTAACTTGGCAATTTGTATTGCAATATTTAAGTAGTAACTGAAAACTATGATTCTCACATAAGGTACAAACCCAACGGAATTTTCCAACTGACATATATAGATATTTCTTAAGATCGAGAAAACTTTTTCATATTAAAATGGGTGCATAATAATTTATGATTAAAATAATACAAATCCGAACTACATTTAAAGATATAGGGCTATGTCTGATATAATTTTTTAGATGATTTAATGCTCATAAAAAGTATCATTAATGAAACAACTAAGCAGTTTATTTAATCGCAGAAATTTTTATAAAATTTTTAAAAAAATTTAACTATCTAAGAAACTCCTTCGAGTCAATTCCTTAAAGTCTTTATATAAACATCAAAATGTATATTGACGCCTTTTAAGTAGACCCCTCCGCTACAATACAACTAGGCCAGCGTTTGAACAGTCCTCCAAACATTTTTCGTATGCAGATTGAGGCAAATTTACTTCAATGGCTTCAACCGGCTCAAAGGGCCTTCCTCGAAATGATAGTGTTAGCTTGAGGAACAGGACATAGTCAGATGGGACCAGGTGACTGCGGTGCTTGGTCGAAGACATTGTTTGAATTTTTGGCTTAGAACTTAAGAACAGAAATGGTTTTATTAAATGATACATTATCGTGGCACAAAATCTGTGAGTGATTCTTCCACAAATCTGACCGTTGGAGGATTTCATACTGCAATAGCTGACTTTGTTTTCACGATTCAGTTGCAATATCGTTTGCAGAATCTTTGCATGTTGAGTTCGTTCGAAATAAAAATAAAAGGCCATAACGCTCAGCACTAGACAACAGCACCAGAACTGTGCGATTAAATAAATGTTGCCAGTTTTATTGTGTGTACCTAATTTAAATTTTTCTGTGCGCATAAAGCTATATATGAGGATGACAAATATTAGAAGTTGTAATGAGAATAGTAAGCACTTTGCAAGGGCTTTGTCAAGACGCGTTATGTATACGAGGTTTTTACTTTCATTATACGAAACGTTTAATATTCCAAAATACTTTAGCAAACTCCGATAAAGAAGTAGGTCTTTATTAAGCTCCATGTTAATTAGTACTAAGATACTTTGGAAAGAGGGACTAACCGTTTTAGTTCACAATCGTTCGATTATTATCAATGCATATAAATTAAATGAAATTTTATCAGATAGAAAAAATTAACAGCAACCTAATGTAATTAATTTAATGCGCAACACTAGTGTGGCACGCTCTAAGGTTGACAACAAAAATTATACCCTACACAAAGACTACAGATAGTCCCCGACTTACGACCGTTCGACTTACGACTATTCGCACTTTCGACCAATTTTTTTTTTAATTTTTTTCATAGAAAATGCTTAAAATAGTTTCGGGGAGTCCCTAAAATATGTATATGAGAAAAAATTTAAAAAAAAACAGTAGTATGTACAAGGATTCGATTTATTTCAGTACAAATAATACGTTTGTTTAAGTGAATAATTTTATATCATCCCAAAAATGGCTGCAACTAGTAGTACAGTATGTATGTAATATTTTTCTTTAGTTATTTTTTATGAAACTCGACTTACGACTTAATCGACTTACGACCGATGACTATGAACCTATCTCGGTCGTAAGTCGGGGACTACCTGTATATTCAATTTGTCCTTCCGTTAGTAACGTACATATGTTAAAAAGCTGGACAGGAACAGATATATACACATAGAGTAAGTTGGGGCACTGTTGGCACCGTTTACTGACCGCAATGATACAAATGGCTCTTGTAGATCCTGATTAATCAACTCGCCAATAAATGCGAACCAAGCCTTGCTTAATTGAACGGGGTCAAAAGTCAACAAATCGGTATTCAGTCAACTGATACGTGTTGCACCTAAGGGTCCATTCATATACAACGTAATGCTTTAGGGGTATCGGTTTCCAATTCAAAAAATTACGCTCTCTTAACGGAACGCACTGCCATTTGTGTTTTTCATGGCTGAACTTGAAGACTGTGTACTCTTTTTTCCAAAAATGTTGTAAAACAACGTAACGTCAAATATCAACAGCCCCCTACATACTTAAATGAGGAATATATCTTGTACGAATTTTTTCGTCATTTATACAATTAATTCAGAGGAACTTGAATCAATTTCTCAAATTATAGCCGTTTGCTTGGATAGATGGATAAGGCTGCAGCTCGGTCAACTCCCCATGGATTATTCTAGATTGCATAACAAGTTTGTCACATCTTCTGTGTCCAGTGCTGCTTTTTCGTGTTGTTCATTCAGATGTCTTTGAAGTGCCTCATTATGCTGCTACCTGCCATAGGTCTGTTGCAGCCGGATTTTGTGTTAAAAAATGAAAAGTGTCAAATCACGATATTCGAATCATCACAACTTTCGGCTGCTATGCAAAAATGGATCAACATGAAAACTGTCCAAAAAGTTGCGCGTATTTTCGTAAACAAACAATGGCAGGGTTCAGGAGTTAGAACCTGCGTCGCAGTTGCATAACCGTTTGGTTAATACTTTCTGAATCCAAGCCAAGCTCAAGTATTCAACTTTTTGAAAATATTATTGATAAATAGGATATAACTCAAAATGCGACTTTAAAGTTTTGTACATGATTTCTATAACTTGAGCATAAGTTTACTTTAGAAGCAAATATGCAATCAGAAGTTGGTGACGCGCTTTAACTTGCGAAGATATAGACATTTCTTATTTTAAGACTGTGCGCATCGAAAATCAATATTTTACAAAATACAGAAATATCTGCTTGATCATTTAGGAGACATTAAACTTTACGATTCCTTTTCAATCAAAAATCGCTCAACTATTTAATTGAATAAACGAGCATTTACCGAAAAATGTTTTGATTTCCAGCTTTTTGATATGTTGCTCCTTCTTAACACAACATTTCAACAAGTGAAAAAAAATGAAGTGCTGAAAAATGTTTTATGGATCAAGTATTGGTGATTTCCTTTCCCTCGCTTGTCTTCAAGTTTTAGCCACAAGAAGTTTGTCTGTGTAAAATTTTTTTTTGAATTGGACGTGATCACCTGTTTTTTTGACTCTCATCTTTTCTCTCTTAACCACTACATTTTTCCGGATTTTGTGGTAAAACTTTATAAATATTTGCCTATTTTTTTCGGATGATACAGACCTGATATCAGCTTAAAAGTTTTTAGTATTGTCCTGCAGAATTGGCTACATTTAAACTTAAATGCTACTTCATAATGTACGAAAGAACCCTTGAATATATGTAGTGTAGTAACGATTTCTAATGTATAATTAAATTCTATCTGAGGCTTAAATTTATAAATAAACCACTGTTTTTCCTAACTAATGTGAAGCCTCAGATACAATTTAATTAAACATCAAAAGCCGTTACGTATTTTCTTTATTTATGGAAATTGAAAATTAAACATAACAACTAAAGATGATGACTTCATCCATACCTGAAGGTATGAATTTAATCAAAGTACCCTGTAGTACAATGTGAATATTACGACTCTAATTACGATGCGAATGAGTAAATAAAAAATAATTCATAATGCAGAGATTATGATGTATAATAAAATGAATTTGTAAAAACAACTTGGAAAAGGGTTCATAATACGATGATACTATATATAGAAATACGCAGAGATGTAAAATTCACTATTTAGCTATACGACGTTTTGTTATTGGCGTAGTCGGTGTTGGTGGTTTTATCTGAAAATTAAATTGGAATCATATTACCATGGATTTAATGTTTGACTATAACTTCTAATAAATTACCGAACGTATTGGTTTCGGTGTAACTGCATTTGCTGGAGGAGGCTCACGTGGTTCGGGCCCATCAGGGTGACCCACAACTGTCACAGCAACTGGGCGTTGTTGTACGCTGCTGGTACTTGCACGCTCAATACTGCCACTGCGTGACGCGGAACCGGAACGCTTAAACATGCCTGATAGGCGGCCGCGCAGGTCTTTTTTGCTAGATCGCATGTCACTCGCGACACTTATGTCAGAGTCAGATCCTTGAATCTACAAAATGTGCAATTTAATAGGAAAAGTCTATAAAATAGTTTGAAAAGTAATAATCTACCGATACTTCGCTCTCCGAATTTCGACCACTCTTTGTGAGACTACGCAATTTGCCCATTAAGCCTTTCTTCTTTTTGCGTGGTCCACGTGGTATATCGCTCTGTGTTGAGCCGCCCGATAAACGTGAGTCCAGGCGTGAGTCCATGCTCGAGTCACGTACTAGGCCACCCAGTTCTGAATCAATTGATTGCATTGAAGACATACTGTCGTCATCTTGACGCCAAAAGTTCTGCAAAGAATTTAAAATTTAGTCAATCGGTAATTTTGAGCATAGTTCATTGTCTGGTCTTGCCTGATCCTTTTGTATTGAGTGATCTAATGAGAGGCTCTTTCTTATCAAACTTCCATTATTTGCAGATGATCTTGTAAGTCTGGGACCATTTCGCTGCGAGCCCGTTGTACTTCCTATCGAACTTGTACTGCCATGGGGATCATTTTCCTGTGATGCTGCCCTTCTCAAATTGCCACGCTTCAAGCGACTACGTTCGTTATCATCTTCGCTCATACGTTGGAACTTACGCAACTCGTCAGATGCTTCTGCTAAACGTGCTAGCACTCCAGCAATTTGATTGCTGCTTAACGCAGATGATGGTGATGGACTTCTACTGCGGCGTGGATCTGTTTGCTCTGGCCGCAAAGAGTTTCCACTTGTTGATCGCTGACTAGAGCCCGTTGATGTCATTTTTAGATCAGGTGCAATTTTAACCAGCTCATCGACTGTCTGTAGTAGAGCGCCAACTTTACGTTCCCCACCATCCTGTTCCATGCGACGTTTAATCAGCTCTTTTTCATAGCGCTCACGTTCCCGTCTCAGTTTCTCGTTCGATGTACGCAATTTTGCATGTACATCGCGTAACTCTAGCAGATCACATTGTAACTCTGCAATTTTCTTGCGTCCCTCTTCCATTTCTTCTTCAGTGCCACGTTTGAGCTGCTCTAGGCGCCGTTTTGATTCCAAACGTTCTTTATCACGTTCGCGCTCAACTTCAAATAGGGTTTGTCGCAAATCACGAGCTAATGTAGATGTTTCTTGCAACAGCCGCTGCTGGTCTTCACGTTCTTTTTGCCAAGAAAGTTCGAGTTTGGTTTTCATGCCTGGTATCTTTGTTCTACCCGAGCCAATCACACGTTCTTCTTCGAATTCGTTTAGCTTGGATTGCATTTCAGAGATTTTGATTTCATTTGCACTGCGTTCGGAAACAAGTGCTGTTTTGACTTTGTTACCCTCTAAACGTGCCTCGACAAGTTGATCTTCTAGGCAACCGATCTGAAAAAGGGTTTTAACATAGTGATTTCACATCATATATATTTAGCTTACTTGTTGTTCCAAATAGGCAATCTTGCTTTTGTCATCATCATCACTGCTATGCATGGAACCACGACTTTGTCTTCCTGTTGTATTTGCTTTCAGATCACCAATCTTTTTTTGGGCCGACTCCAGCATCTGCTTGAAAGTATCTCGATCCTTTTTGAATTTTTCACATTGACGCTTAAGTGAAACAAGATGCATTTATTAGTATGTCATTGATTTTAAACAGTATTTACCTGCATTGAAGTTAATTCTCCATTCAAGTTCTTCACTTGCTGTTCGTACCGCAATCTTGTGGAAGCTACTTCAGATTTCGACTGCAACTCAGCATTTTCCAATCTTAAATTGATTATTATATATAAACCCTTTGTATTTGATAGTATCTTAAAACTTACTTAATCTTAAGCGACTTAATTTCCGTCTCCAAACTAGCACTGTGTCCGTTAAGAGAGGATTTGACTTGCTCAATGCGACTAAAGTCATTTAGTTTGCTATTTAAGTCATCATTGTCTTTACGTAATTGGAACACCAAATCAATGTTCATTTCGTTTTCTCTCCTGAGACGTCCATATTCCTGATCTTTCTCAGCCAATTTATTCTTCAACATAGTCTTCTCATATTCGATGGAACTACTTGCCATATTTTTAGCTTCCAAATCGTGTATGTTCCTCTGAGCATCCCTCAGCTTTTTCACCAATTCAGAGCGTTCAGCACGTATTGGTTCAATTTCTTCGAGCTTAAGTTTGGCAGCACCGAGTTCTGTTTGAAGATTTTGTCTTTCTGTTGTCAGTTGAGCACGCATTAGTATCGTTTCTTCGGACAATTTTTCCCAATGTGAATTCAAATCGGTATAGTTTTTCTTTTCACGTTCCAACGAATTTTGTAAATCATCTACCTGCTTCTTTAGTTCGGCAACCTGTTTCGAATCAGACTTAGAGCTTAGTGATTTCGATTTTAAATCCTTAATTTCTTTCTCTAAGCTGGCTTTTGTTTTTTCGGCAGATTTTCGTGCTGTTATTAAATCATCATCCATTTGTGCTACTTTAGCTTCCCATTTTCCTCTTTCTTTACGTTCCTTCTCATAGTCTTTTTCTAAGGTACTAAGTTTCTCTTTGTCACGTTTCGACTGCGTCTCAATGGAAGTTTTAGCAGCTTCGATTTGCTTGATCTATAAGCAATTAAAATGTTACTAGAAGTTTATCTGAATTACATTTTTTACATGAAACCCTACTTGATTTTCATGCTTCTTCAATTTGTCTTCCAAATCTTTAACCTTTGAGTTTAATTTCTTTCCTTCATCATCTGACTTCTTAAGTTTCTGCTCCAATTCACTTGATTTTGACGTAGAATTGGTAAATGTCTTTAGCTTTTCTGGATAGAAAAAGAAAATTAAATCGCATAAGATACAGCTTGTCGAGCTCCACTCTGCCGAATCTTAATCGATTAATGACTGTTATTTGAACTATCAAAAGGTTTCCATACCAATGGAACTGTCATATTATGGTTAAAAATAAAATCTCATAGTCTACGAGAAATGTGTGTTTCTCAATTCTTCAAAGATTATATTGCAATTGGTAAAAATATAAGTTCATATAGCACCCAATTGACTAAAAGTGGGCGGGATCACCCGAGTGAACGTGGTAGGTTCCATAGAAAGATAAATGGGTTAATGTCTAACAAGCTTTTTGCATTCAATTTACTCAATATGAAGGGTTAAATTTGTAATGATTCTATGATGGGCGCCACATTTGCTAGTGGAATCCCTCACACTTTTTGTTCTGTGCATGCATATGGTATTATAGTTAGAGTAAATGCACTAAGAATCGTTTTGTTTGGTTTTATAGTTGCTTGACTTAGCAAAGGAAAGTTTAAGCTTTTATAACATATCCCACGCCCACTTGTGTTATTCCACCGCTTCTTTTTCGTGCGGTGTTCATGTTGTCTATCTGCATGGATTCCCTGAATTTTCTGAATAGCCGTTAAAATGAGATTAGAAGTGACTCGCTATTATTTGCCTCGGAAATGTTTTTATACCATGTTTAATCAAAAGCTATTCCAGTTTTCCACAAAAAAAAAATATGATTGTGTTACAGTTAAGAGCCATTTTCATATTTAAAGCTTAGAACAGAAGCTATTGGCCAACTATTTACTCGCATGTGTAAGATCTTTGGAATTCTTTGAAGAGGATCCAACTCCACTTGTGACATAAGTACGGTAACCATCCTTCTTTTGTTTTCGGGGATATCTCTATTTAAACGACGTTATCTTGGAATTTTCCAAGAAATATTTTTTAGTCACGTACTTGTTCATTAGATTTTATTTTAAAAAGATAAATGTACGTGAATTCCATTTCTTTAAAAAAACTAGAAATTTTACAGAGTTAGAAAGTGAATTATAATTACTTAAATCAATGGAGATGTATTGTGGTTAAAAGCTTCAGTTTTTCAACAAATTGCCATTCGAGTTTGTCCAAAGTGAAAGGTATCTACGCTCAGCTTCGTAAGGTTTGTCATTCTTCGTTATTGTCAACATTGAAGAAGCTTAAAATCTTTGAGTAAAACCTGGTACACCAACAGCACTCTGCTACACAATTTACATGTGTTCACCAAGAATTCTCTTCGCCAAATTCTGATAATAAGGTAGCCTATAACCATCTCTATTGTCGAAATGCTCACCAGATGCAGACAAGATCCAATTCCATTCACATGAAACGGCGAAAATGATAATGGTTTGGGCACACATTGCAGAAGCAGAAGATGCGCCTATCCAACATAATCGTGGAAAAGTTTGCAGGAGCAGGTAATACGTAAATCGGGCAAACTTGGAGATGCTTGAATGATTCTGAAGTGGAGCTGAAATTCTGGTTCAACAATACCAGCACCAACACTATAGTCAATATTAGCACCAACACCATATAACCCTTGGCCGTAAAGCTACGTTAAGGGCGCACCGTTTTAAAAAAATATGTTTGACATTTTCTTAAGAGTTCTAAGAAGGCCCTTAAGGTTCCCGCGTTAAATTAATATGAAATTTGCAGTCTTACCATCGTTCATAAAAGCATTTTCAGGTTTAGACTGTGGGTCTTTTCAAATAAATGGCGTTATGTCCGTAAGTTCCTTGTAGTTGGTGTTAAAATAGAAAGCTTCAAGCTATTTTCCATAAACAGAATAATTCACAAGCAGCCTAAGTAAAACCAATTGGACTAGGATTAAACTTCTTAATTCAATCGTTTACTAATTCTACTCGTTTAAGCTCGGCAAAGAATAAAAAACCACGAAAGCCCATGAGACTTTTAGCAAAAAGTCATTAATAAATGGAGAAATCCAGATGGCATTAAAAATATCTCAGTCAGCATTAATTTTTTTCCCAACCCTAGATCTTATCCGTTGGTGCTCGTTTGTATCGAGCCCCATCTTAACCTCCGAACCATAGTTTAATTTCTGTCTCAAAACAAAAAACTTGGTCTGTTCGACTCTTTGTACTTAAAGTCTAGACATTTCAACTTACGTATATCGCCCTCAGCTAAATTCAGTTTTTGTTTTGTTTTCTGAAGTTCAATTTCTAAAGCTGATTTTTCAGTCTCAAGTTCCTTTAGCTTGCCGCCACCACTATATAAAACTATAGCTCTCATCTCACAAACTTCCTCCTCAAGTTCTTCAACCCATTTCTTCAAATGATTTTTAGGCGTTAGATCCGTAATACGTCTAGGCGTATGCGGTGGCAATTTATCATCGGTCTCTTGAAGAATGCGTTTCACTTTGACGCTTAGCTCGTTACGTTCTTTTTCCGCAGCAGCTAATGACTCCTTGAGCTTAGTCAACTCTCCATTGCTATTCGAACGGTCGGTAGTAGAGTTTTGACGCAATGCCTGCAGTTGCATTTTTTTGTTTTCCTTAAGTATTTTTTCATTTTCAGTTTCAAGTGCTGAAACTTTAGATCTCAATACAGTCGCTTCGTGTTCTACTAAGTCCAATTGACGTTTCACATCAACGCTCTCAATACCAAATTTAGGCTTTCCGTTTTTCGAATTAATTTCAGCTTGTAAACGTTCAAGGGAACGATCCTTTTCAACAATTGTTTTGCGCAATTGTGCCAATTCGTCATTTAAAGCCTTCAGTTTCTTATCCGAACTATTGGCTAAAGAACTAAACGAAAGTGGTAACTTTTTACCACTATTCACCTCATTTATTAATTTATCTTGCAATTCTCGAACTTGTTTTCTAGCTTCGGAATTTTCTTTATCCAGATCTTCGACCTTAAGACGCAAGATAGATGCTTCCTGTTCATTAAGTTCGAGTAAAATTCGCAATTCGGCAGGATCGTCTTCATCAGAGATACCTTCATCGCGATCAGCTTGAGCTTCAGCTGCTAGGCGGCGAGGAGTTGGACTGAGCTTGCGTGCTGAAAAATCAAATAGACGCATGAGATATGTTCTATAAAAAGAAAGCAAATTATACATGCAATCAACTTGAAAGTATTATTGGGTCTAATTAGTCAGTTAATAAACGATAACATTTTACTGTATGAGCAGCTGTAAAAAATGGCAAGATTTTCATTTAGTTTTATTATTTTGGAAGCGAATTATATGAATAAATGTTTCAAGATTTAGTTGGTCACAAGTTCGAATTCATGAATAAATTACAAAAGATCTGTGCAATTTAGAGTATTAAGAACGATTTGTAATACATTTCACCTTAATAGCGCTAGCTTTGTGCAACAAAAAATGTAAAATATTTGCCATAACGCTTAGAACGGTATCTTACGAAGATTTTAATTTGGGCATGAGAGGGTTAAGAAAACTATAGGAAAAATAACAAGTCAACCCATTTATGTAAAACCATGGTCTAAGAGTAACGAGCACATTCACTCTCAACAACCTCACTAATGCACAGTGTTACAAGAGGTGGTCAGTACTATGGAAGAAAATCTTAGCATTGAAGACTTGGTAGTATCCGCCTTTCCACATATAAATGTAGTGGTTAATAATGACTCCGTGGATACTTGCCATTCTGAGCAAGGTGTTAGCACAAGCCTATTTAGGAATATCAACACCTCAAACTGGTCTTAAAAATTATACTCAATCCGTCAACATCGGACATCTTTATACTAAATCCAGCTCCTAAAGCGTAATGCTGATGGCACACACGGAAGGAAACTCTGAAATACTATACAAAGTAGATCTTGGGCATCCCAAATTTGATTGTGACTTTATGGCACCAATGACAACGTTAAGCATTCTTATGAAATTCATTTTCCCATCAGGGAGTAATGAAGGCCAGTAGCTATTATCTACCGCGAGGAAATGCGAAACCTCTCACTCTCCAATATGATCAAGCGTGTTTACTGTGTGGCAGAAATACAGACCCATTGGAAACTTCATCATCGCATTCGCGAGCATAAAATCAAGCTTCGCTGTATGATTAACCATAAGGAAGCTAAGAACAATGAACTGGCCGATCAACTTGCGAGGAGAAAAACAGCCTAACTAGAGAATTTGATGGCAAACTAAATTATATAGTAGAAGAAGAAATCCGAAAAAAAAGTAACAGAAGGCCTACCGGGACGCTGTGCAATCGGTATGTTAGCATGTAACCCCACCAAGATTTCTGAAGAAGCTAAAATGTTGAAGAAAAAGTAGAATCGGGCAGGACTACTCTGCAAATGCACTGCTCTAAAAATTAATATCATCACTACCTCGGTAATATATCGTTTGAAGATTTTGCTTGGTAGCAAATGTGCCATAAGAAAAGCTTGCAAGATTCATTCAATGCTCGAGTTGCCATCAGCTGTCCGAGTGCTCCTACCATTTTATTGGCAAGATGTCTACTTAAAAACATCCACGCTAGAAATGAAAAAGCCCAACGAAGCTCAAAATCTTTAAAACGAATCTGAAGTCGGCTCTTCTATGAGGATGTGAAACGTGGTTAGCCAACAGCGCTTTTGTACACAATTGACAAGTATATACCAACAATTTTCTTCGCTATGTTCTGAAAATGCTCTGGCCCAGGTCTATTTCCAATGTCTAATTGCAATGAATTGAACACAACTTACGCAAAGTCTGCCCATAAGCATTGAAGAGGAATACGCATTTTGGAAGTAATATTACTGGAACATGAAACTCTTGAATCGGGGGAATATTGCAGAAAATAGAAATATCTTGGAAATGACCGTTTATAGTGGAAGAGTTTTGTGAACGCGCTACGCTCCAGCAGATGATAACCAGAAGCAGAGTATTAAGAAGGCTGCAAGCGCTACACTGAAAACAGATATGATAATATTCACCATAAACTGGAGACATCTGAAACATCTAGACCATAGCAGGAGCCACTTGCAACAAAAGCAACAAAAATAACAATAGAAAAAACTCCACCAGAACTTTCATCTCAATAGCAAGGAAAAAAATCAGCAATAAGTCAAAAGTTAAATCCTAAAATCAAGCAGGAAAAACATGAGTGTGGAAACAAAACTACATTGATCAAACGAAACTGAATGATGCAACAATATCACTAATACAAATCCCACAAATGGCTCATTTAACGTTTATTGCCCATCGCTGATTTAGACAGTCATATATAAACTAATGCATTTTTTGATTCATTGAAGTACATTGATGCCTTCTAAGAAGAAATAACCCTTCGTTTGCATAATAATGTATGATTTCTTTGTGAAACCCAAGAGTGGGTTTGTCTTGCCAAGCATTATATTCGCATTAAGGTCAGCATGATGGTTATGTTTATGATTTATTTAAAATATGAATGTTAAATGATGAAAAATCTATATCGAGTTAAGTCTCACTTCTTGAACGAGATGCCATTTTTTTCAACTGCATCATTAAGGAATCATTTTCATCCTCGAAACGGGCAACTTTTTTCCTCAAATTATCAGCCTGAAATATAAAATATATAAATTTAAAATCATGAATATTTTTTTAATTTAACTCGAATATTTTGTCAACTATGTATGTAAAAATGTGTGCTTTTAAATAGAGGAATGCGCCGTATATACAGGTAGTCCCCGACTTACGACCGTTCGACTTACGACTATTCGCACTTACGACCAATTTTTTTTTTCAATTTTTTTCATAGAAAATGCTTAAAATAGTTTCGGGGAATCCCTAAAATATGTATATGAGAAAAAATTTTAAAAAAAACAGTAGTATGTACAAGGATTCGATTTATTTCAGTACAAATAATACGTTTGTTTAAGTGAATAATTTTATATCATGTAATATTTTTCTTTAGTTATTTTTTATGAAACTCGACTTACGACTTAATCGACTTACGACCGATGACTATGAACCTATCTCGGTCGTAAGTCGGGGACTACCTGTACTGAAAACAGTGTTACATGAAAAAATAACCATAAACTTCAATTTCAATTAACTAATGACAAAAACTACATCAAATTTTGCGGTTAATCAGAGACAAAGCTTTTGATGCAATCCAATTTCATTTAATAGCTTGATGTACCTGCCCCAGCACCAGACATAAGGGCATGTGATATAACAGTTGGAAAGAGAAGGTTTGAACGTCCAAATCCAGAACTTGCTGTCGGAAATATGGTTGCAAATGGTGAATATGCTCTATTCAGCCGTAATTGAGCTTCCTTTAACTCTGAAATTGAACCTATAGCAAACTGCTTCGTAATATCTGCTGCAGGATTACAAACTAATGTTGTCAGTAGCTCATCATCAGTTGTAGTTTCACGATCACATAATAGTGGCCTAATACCGGCTTCCACACCAAATTCAAACAAATCCTTAGTACTAGTGGACATTGTACCTAATTCTGGCATATGCTGCATGCCTACATCAAGAGTTATTATATGCTCTGTAGAAGTTCCAACTTCACTGCATGCATTTTCAGTTTGTGTGCTACGCGGAAAACTTAGTAGCTCTTCAACCCAATCTTTAGTTTGAGTTCCTTGATTTACTCGGCTGGTAACACTTGCTAAGCGTTCGCGATGTTGTCGATTCTTTGTTTGTTTTCAATTGATATTCATAGCTTTGTAAGGAAAATTATGTATATATATTAATAAATCAAAACTTCTTACCTCTTCCTCTGCAAATTTCAAGTGATCTTTCAGATCTGATTCCCTTTCTACGGAATCTTGTAAGTCACGCAATAGCTGTTGCGGATCCTCTTGTGATCCTCCGCGTGTTAGTGATTCTCGAGTGAATTTTGCATCGGCTGATGTTGATTTGCCAAGCACGCCTAGCATTGGTGCTTTCTTCTTACCGGGATTACGTAGCTCATTTGCTTCAGCCTATGGGAATGAAAAATAAAACTTAATATATTTGAGCTTTAGTCGGATGTATTTACAAAAATCCTTTAAGTTAAGAGCTAAGAGCCAGAATTAAAAATTTTGAAATTTTATATCAACTGAGTAGATATGACCTATTAATTGTTTCAGATTTTATAGAGGGAAATTTGGTTTCAGACTTGCTCTTTTACCTGTAATTTTCTAGCCAAATCATTGGAGAACCTTAGCTCCTCCTCTAGTCTTTTAACCTTCGCCGTCAAGTCATCGTTATAACTACTTTGCCTCTCTTGTTCCAAAGTGTCAATCTTACGCTCACATTTTTTGAGCTTAAAACTGAGTATGCGACAATTTTTTGTTGTCGTCTCCAACTGTTTCTGCAATGTTGTATTAACCTCAGCTTGATTATCACGAAAACTATCATGCATCTCATCCATTTCTGCTTCCAAGTTACGAATCTCCTTCTTAACATCTTGATTTTCTTCCATCAGCTCTTCGCAAAGCTGTTCAGCTGCCTGTAGCTTTCTTTTCATTTCATACTCAACGCTCTTTGGACTATTTTCCAGCTCCTTCATGCGTGTATTCAATTTTCGCTTTTCTTCATTAACTTTCTCCAGTTGCTCTTTCATTTCGTTCACCTTTTGTTGCAACATCAATGCCTCTGAAGCAGCTGTGCGATTTGGCGCTGTATCCATGGATGCTAAGCGTCGCAAAAGTATATCACTCTTGTCACGTTCAGCGCGCTCTGCACGTGTTTTTGTGGCATCCAACTCGGTACGTAAACTCTTGATTTCATCCTGCAATTCACGATCGTTATGCCCCACAAACGTAGTATCAGTTGTTTCAGTGGTTAATGAATGATTATCGTTGAAGTGTCTTTTATCCGAATATTTGGTATCCTTGATCTTTAGCATAAAGTCGACATCCTGTGTTGCTTTCTGTTTGTCCAGCTCTTTTCGCCGCGCAGTTGATGAAGATGTCGAGCTGAGTGACGTCGACGTAGTTTTAGCCGTTGATGTTGTTTCTGTCGAGTTTGAAGTTGTTGATTTCGATTCAGTTTTCAAAGAGGGTGCCGTTGAAACTGATATTGTTGGAGCAATTGTGGCAGGTCTATTCGTAGACGTAGGAGTAGATGTGGAAGTTGACGAGCTGGATGTTTTTTTAGGTGGTAGTGAAGCACGTTTTAAATCAAATAAATTTGAACCAGACTTACTACGCTCTGGTCTATCTGGAGCTGGCTTGCTTTCTGTTTCACTCGCTGAAGTTTGATCGCTACGGTAAAAATAAAAAAATTTGCATATTAAGTTTTTGCTAAATCTGTTGCAAAGATTTTAATTAAATTCTAAGAAAAGGATATTTTTTTTCGTCAACTCGTATTCATTATTTGAGTGACATTTTATAAAACAATTAAGTGAGTCTAGTTGTTCCACAAAAAAAAACATATTACATTTGTAATCATTTTGTAAAGTAAAATGGGTACATATTTGAATTAAGTTCAGATGTCATTTGGTTAAATAGATCAAAATGGTTTTTTATTTTTTATTTATAAAATAAATATCCTACAGAATGTACTATATCAAGTGGTGCTATATTATAGTACTCTATTGAAAACGTTTAAAAAAAGGCGTTATGTGTATTAGAAGTCCGCATGACTACACTCGAAACGACCATCAAGCCACTCGCCACGTTGCGAGTCCATGTTCTCCAAGTTTAAGCAGGCGAAATTTATTGCACTCGGAAGTTTACAAGATGATCGTATCGAGTGCACTCATGCAGGCCTCTAATGTGTATATGATAACCTTGAGTCATGGTTAATGTTGTTCTTTTTTCACCTTAATAATTGGAGAGGAGACTCATTGACCAGTTAAGTTATTGATCTAGTACCACTTCATCACATTACTATACACATAGGTTGGCCACTGAAAAACTGATGGGTTTCAAAGTTATAACTTTTTTGGTTTAATTTTTTTTTTTAAGTTTGAAGAGCATTTTTAAGAGATTAAAATGTTAATATATCGCCCTAATTTTAATTAAAGAATACTTCCAGACAATATCATGATCTTAAATATAGTCATTCGGTAAATAAATGTCAATTGTTCAGCAATCTTCCGGACTATATGAACTGACACCTCCATGATGACATCATTATAAAGAACATAAGATTTTCCAAAAAAAAAATACTCACGATAATTTTTCGTCAGCATATAAACCGTATGAAAAACTAAAAAGGTCGATGAGCCACTAGTAAATATTAATATTATGAGCTCTCCTTGCACCAGAAATATGTATATATCAATGAGGATTAAGTCTCCTCCTTAAATGGTACAGTCTGTACATCATACTCTGTTTCGTCTTTTCTTGAAACAAAACTTAACTTTGGAGAAAATCGTAGATGAGCTTGTCAGAAGTGGCCCTAACCAGGATCAAATCTCTTCTGTGTACCAAAATTATTATCGGTCAGTCTCTTATTAACGGAGAAAGAATAACATTAAGCATGACATTTAACAACAATAATTAATTATAAAAAAAAATATTAATAATTATCTAAGTATCCAAAGTTGGACATGATTTATTGATGAAATCCAAAATTTACAGAGCTATACAAAACACTCTCTTACCACCAAAATGCACTAATCACTTGATACAATTTTTGCACGCTAGTAGGGGTATTTAAACCACCAGCTTAAGTGCTAACACTATTCTGATGGCAACTTTGCTGGAAATTTCTAAATGATATTCGTAGCATAGCATCAGGCTCTTTTAGGTGCCTGGCCATTATGTCATTGAGTCGACCGAACAACGTGACGAACTTGCTCAAAGGAGATCAGTGATTTTAGAAGAGCACATGCTGGCAAATGAAGTACGACACAAAAATAATTCTATACAGAGTTAGTTAACAGAAAAATTCATGTTTCCAAATCTTTATCGCCAACTTTAAGCCAGAAAAGAACGTTTCAACATAGTTCAACATCATAGCAGATCAACTGCAGGGTGTCATGAAGCACACCTTTGACTACCTGCAAAATTCATTGAACCAAAGATTAATTACTTTTGCGTCATTATTGTACAAGTCAATAACTTTGTGTTCAAAATAATATTTTTTTCTTAAATCAGGGGTTGACTCAGATATAGGGACATAACCCATCTACCTATTTGTTTCAGCTCCAAAAACGTCTTTGCCTGTTAAAAATGTGGGTTTAAGTATTGGATCAATGATAGGCACCAAAATGTACGCAAAGCTTCGTTCCCATATGGTGGTACAACAAACATACGGAGTTCTTCTTCTATTCAAGTAGAACCGAATCGTTGTTGTTCGTTCACATTAGCATACGCACACACAAATGCCCTCTCATCACTCTCATTTTCTTGTGCCCATCCATGGAAATAACGCTTTAATGTCACTCCACTGAGGCAAGAGCCCGTTAGCGATGTTTTGCTCAAGTAGAAGATTCGTTCGATGTGTAAATTTGCAAAAAAAATTGGTTAGCATGTAGTCGGAGTACGAGTAGGTGTCATACTTTGAAAACAGAATGTACTCATTTAATCACTTTGGAGTAGATTTTGTTCATATTATAAGTTCACTTAGAATTGAAATTATCTGGAGAACCTACTTTATTGAAACTCTTAGAAAAAAAGCCTAGGTGATTATATTTTCTTATTCCAGGGACATTAGCCTTATCAGCAAAGGAAAAGTAATTCCCAGTCTTCTTATGGATAAGGCTTTGGTAAAGTATAAAGAAAACATAGATAAAAATAGTTTAAGAACAACAACATACTCTTCGCTCTTTTTAGGTACTGAACGTTCTCGACTTGATTCCCTTGAATTTTGACTACGCTGCTTTTTTATTAGTTGCATTTTCCGAACGCGCTCTGCGAGGCTGTCTGTCGAAAGGATGACTAAGTCATCTGGAATATTTCGTGAAGGTGATGACGATGTTCTGGGCGATGGTGATGGTGTTAGACGAGTTTGTGAAACAGAGTTTTCCATCTGGAATGAAAATTTATAGCCTTAGTGGCATCAGACTAAATTTTTTCCATACTTACCTCTTTCAGATCTAATGTTGTTGTATGTCGCCTGGGTGGAGTTGGTAATTTAACGGTGACATCGACACTGTTGTCCTCTGCTGTTTGTGCGGCAGTACGTAAACGACCCTTTGCCTGATCTTTCTCATCGTCAACGTCTGGTGTGGAGGCCCAAGATTGTGGTCGCTTCCTAAGCTCTACATTGAAGTGTACAACTTGGTTGAGTAATCGTGAAAACAATGTTTTTTTTACGTAAAATCAATGATATTTTAACCAGTTTAGAATGTTGCAATCAATTCCAAATGATGTTATGTTATACGTTACAATAATTACGTTATTAGCCATTGCAATACATTACAAATTCATTCAACATTTTATGAACGTTTTTAATTGTACGATTACCAAATGATCCAAATCCAAGTTGCAACATAATGTGCCCAACATGGGTGAGGTGCCAGCAATACGAGCATATGAGCAAGTAATCAGTTTGATTGTACCAACATAAAGCGTGCGTGTGAATATATCGATGTGAATTTTAAATGCATAAAGTTTTTATTGATTTCAGATATTTATTTTCATTATTATAATTTATTGCAGTATATAGGGTGAAGTACAAGAACAATATGTAGTTAGTTTCATAGTAAGTAGTAGTAGTAGTACAATATAGATGTATGAAGTAGTTACGGAAATCAAGATGAAATAGTTCATAGATAGAATAGTTCAAATGTAAAGAAAAGAATAATGATAAAATATTAGCGAATCGAAAATATATTTGCATATTTCATATTCTGTGAGTATAATATATGTAGTTACACGATAAATTTAATAAAGAACTAGTAAAGGCGTTATCTTTAGACTGGCCAAAAAACTAAATACCCTACTCTGCATTAACAGAAAATGCGCACTAAAGTCCGTTTCCAGTTTTGTAGCAGTTGTGCGGTGGAGGAACTCCACTTTGGTACACATACGAACCATCCACCACTTTCTTTTTCTAAATTCCATATTGTATTTGATTACACAGTCCAAAAATGTTTTTGCTACAGAATAACCATCATATAAGGATATTTGAGCCAGTCTTCCGAACAGAAGGTATACTCTGCTTTTGAAAGAAGTTGAAGAAGTCTTAAGAGTTTAAAGAGGTTCAGACGTCACAAGTACATAGAACTCTCAAAAAATAATATGAGTGTATAAAAAAGCCTCCCAAGTTTCGAAATGGAGCTATCGGATTTCTGCGTTTGTCCATTTCGCTTACAAATGTTAATTTTTAGTAATCTGGAATTTTACGTAGAGCACAAAAGTGACATTTTTAAGCGAAAAGGACAAACGAAAAATATCGCTCATTAACTTTCTCTCTTTGGTAAAAATATTTCCTTTGTCAGATATGTCAAGTACAAGAGATCCTAGATGAACATGCAACTAGACAATATAGTATAAATAGTTAAAACCTGGCGGATCAGCCGCAAACTATAGCTTTGGATATACACCCAGGCCTGTTGATTCGTATATGCATATGTCCAGCGAATCACCTTCCTAGCCAAAAATTGTTCAAAGTATTCGTCTAGTAAAAGGATCGCTAAATACGAATCTGAGGTCAGATTTTTGAAATTCAAGATGGCGGACCTAATATGGCGAATTGGATTATTGAGTTGGATCCGCTATCTTGAATTTTAAAAATCTCACGTTGAATTCGTATTCAACGGCCTCAAAAACCCCCGTATACCAAATTTGGTGCAAATCGGTTGATTTTTAAACAATACGTCCGCCATTTCATATTTGAAAATTTTGAAAATATTAACGACAGATTCGATTGACGAGCCTAAAACCCCTTTATAACAAATTTTGTATTCATTGGTTGATTTTGAATAAATACGTGCACCAGTATACCAAATTTGGTGCAAGTCCGTTCACTTTCAAAAATTTAGCCACCATCTTGAATTTTTAACTGCCATATTGGATCCACAATGTTGAATTTTTTCAACCTATCACGACAGATCCTTAGAGGCGTCCATCAGCTTGGCTACAGGATGAATCCAGATATGACCCGATCGGTTGCGAATTTTTATTTTTACAAGCATTTTTTGTTGAACACAAAAAAATATGGCTTCTGGCCGCCATATTGGATCCGCCATTTTGAATTTCTCAAAGCGCAACTTTGCTTGTTTGCAAGCCTAGACGAACGTTTTGGGATCTCGTACGTCTTGATCAGTCAAATCAATTTTAGGCCAAGTAGGTGATCCGCTTGACGTGAAACGTCCCATATATAATAGCAAACTCTGGCTCGAAAGACTATGCCTAACATTCTAGAGCGAAATCAATGGCATTAGACAAGTAAAATCATTCTAGACACTGCGGGGTTAAGAGGCACCTCTTGAATATACATTTTGTGTAGAAACAGAGTACATAACCTTAGAATCCTTGGACTTCTTTTCATAACTTCAAAGGAATTTAAAAAAAAAAATTTACGGAGCATAGTTTCCTTAATATAGAACTCAAGGCTTATGGGGTCTTTCCGAGCAAGCGAATGAATGCACTGTTGTAGCAAAGGTGAAGCGAGCTTTCCAGGCACCCACCTAAAGGAAGGTTTTTTCTTTAAGTTCTATGCACTCACAGTAAATACTTTATTACTTTTATAAAATTTCTATTTGATTTTTTAAGCAATTTGGTCAGACAATATTTCAAATTCCAAAAACTTTTATTCTGCTGTGTTTAGTTCAGTAAGCTCAAGAAATATCCTCACTTTTGACTTTCCATGGATAAGGGATCCTATATACTATATGTTTAGCATTTAGAAGCCCCAAATTGATTTTCCTCAGTGGTTACGAAAGGTATTGCGAAGATGTCGCAAGATTCTGACAAGCTCTTAGCACCTTATTCAATCTAATTTATTATCAGATTAGAAATTGGTCGAAATACACATAACATTTATACGGAAAGATTTTTAAATATTGTTAAAAATTTCAAAAAAAAAATAGAGAACAAGACATAAAACACAGTACAAATAGTAAATAACTTAAGAAGTTCAATAGAGAGAAAACTCATTGATATGTCAATGCACTTTGACCTTCCACCAATGTGGAACCACCAATCTATGTGTCTTACCGATGTCACTGCTGCTAGCCGTGCCATTTGAACTGGACAAATTCTGTGTTGAAGTCCATGAACGTGATGAGGGTCTTTAGTTAAAAAGAAAAAATTAAAATTAATTTAAATTATAAAATATGAACAGCACACCTAGTGTTAAGCCCATCTGTGAGATTTGGTGATGATAATGCCACATCCTCACCGCCACGACGACCGCCGTGCTCCTTATAATCTCGAAAACATCTTTTGCAACGTGTTGGATATCGAGTTTGTGGATGAAAACCTAAGGGGCAAAGCTGATCGCCTTTTAATGATGGATATAGATGATGCATTTATACGAGTACTGTTATCCGGATACAAAATTTGTGAATGAATCTAAAATTAAATCAATAAAAAGATATTTATAGATAAACTGTATAATAGATTCAACAATAAGTATACTAATAAAATGTGGTAAATATAAACAAAGAAAATGTGTCACCACTGTGAAATATGGCTAATATTAAAAGTTTTTTTTTTTTGCTTATTTCATTATTATTGGTTGTTTATCGTTTTTTTTTTTTGTAACATCCTGGTTAACACGAGCACAAAAATGCCGTTAAGAAAATCATCATGCATCTCAATTGGACCAGCAAACCGGTCGTTACAAAGCTGGCAACTTGCCAACTTTTCAACAGCATCATTGTCAGTGGTTGCGCCAATATTCAACAAATGAATCTAAATCCAAGCAAATCAAATAAAAAATTAAAACCTCCACGATTTGGCAACAAATTTAAAGCAAAACGATTTATTTATCTCGTCTTGAGACTTTTATTGTAGTCAATTTTGAAGCTTTTTAAGATTTTCGACATAGCAAAGCAGGGATACGGAGCTTAAATCAAAATAAAAGAAATATTGTGCCTGAAATTTATTGCATTTATATGATTACCGGATGCTCCCTGAGTAATTTTCAAAATATATCAAAATCTGATGTACATACATAAATAGGGCATTCAAAAAAAGCGTCAAAATATAGAAAACTAGCTGTTCCCGCGGCTTTTCCCCCTCACTACTCGTTGTACATATTACGCAGGCTATTGGGTGCATGCACAACTTGGCATAAGTACGAAGAATGCCAATTTAAGTGTTTTTCTTGTATGGAAGATGCTATGCCCCAATACACAATACCGTTCACATTTTCCGAGTAGTTTGGCACAATCAATATACATCAAGTTTCACAACTGTAGCTGTAATAGATGCCAAGATATAGCGTTTAAAATGTTTTTGTTGTAAGCAAGAATCCACGAACCGTTGATTTTTCACGTCCACATTACATGAGGTTCTCAAAATAGACATATTTTAAAACTTTAAGTTACCAGACATAGCGCTTAAATTGTTTTTATCGCAAAGAAGATGCCACGCTCCATCGTCTAATTCCATTGTGTGGTCCTTAGCATAGATTATATGCATCCTAACACGAAATTTTAAGACTGTTGCTATCAAAGGAGCGAAGATATAGCATTTTAAGTGTTTATATCGTATGGAAAGTCTCACGTCCCGTTGTGTACTCCCGTCCATATTTCATGAGGTGCTTTGCATAACCTATAAGCATCCTAACACCAAATTTCAAAACTATTGCTACCATTTGAGCCAAGACTTAGCGTTTTAAGTGTTTTTGTTCCATGAAAGGTGCCACGCCTTTTTATCTAATCCCGTCCATATTTTGCGTGGAGCTTGGCATTGACCATTTGCACCCTATCACAAGACTCTACCTATCATAGATATGAAGATATAGTGTTTGAAGAATTTTTATTGCATGAAAGGTCCTACGCCCGTCATTTTTATCAAACCAAAATATTGCCTATGTTAATCAGGAATAGTGTAACTTTCTATTGGTAGAAGAATTTTTAGAATCGGAGCAGTAGTTTCAGAGATTACCCATTACATACAAAAAAACAAACTTTACCTCTTTATCATAATCCATTCGAAAGTTTATTATCATTTTAATATTGAACAAAATTTATGTTTATTAATAAAAGAATTTTCATAAAAACAATAATCAATAGTACAAATATTTCAATTGCTCCGCAATAATTTGCAAAACTACTTCCGCTGAATTGAATTGAATTGAATTGAATTGAATTTATTTTTTGTAGATGCCGAAAAATTTAAATCTGGGTTCAAAAATCATGAGTATCTTTAGCAGTAGGTCTGGAAGTCATTAAAAATTTACAAATTTGTTATGTTACTATGTTTCAGCTTTAGAAAATACACAATATTTCCGATATCCTTAATTACTTTTGATTTAGTCCAGCTTTATATTTTGAATATTTCTGAGTGGAAACAAATTCGTTGAACTACGAATCAATTGACTTTGGTCTTCGTTCCCAAGACTTAGGATGACATAATAACGAACGTGATTAACGACCATGCATAAGTTCAGCAGAAGAGTTACCCGAACATAGTGGCATGAAACTTTAAAATGATAATTATGATAAAAAGAACTTATTAAGACTCTTCCAAGTGGCAATTTGTTTCTTGAGCGATTCCTAAAATGTCCTTAGCAATCGTAAAGCCTGCCCATTTGATGCTGGGTGGAAACACCTCCCGAATTCCTCCGGATTCCCCTTTAGCAACATAAGCATTATGAGAATATGCATCACTTTAGTTTAACCACATAAGTTTTTGAGATGGACTGCATAATTAATATGAAAACATTGCCAATCTTTGGTTAGGGTAGCTGTACAAGCAAGCTGTACAAGCAAAAGTTTTAATGGTTCTAATGATACTCCAGTGCTCATCATGAATCAAATCTAAAATTGTTGTTGTTGAAATCAGGATTGAACGACTTCTTTAAATAGAAAACAAAATAGCGATGACTTAAAATAAACTTTATTATGATTATAAGTGAGGGTTTGAAAAAAAATACAAAAATAAAAATCAAGGATTCAGTAATGTGTACCTATGAATTTTGAGCTTCTAACATAGAAACTGAACTCAGAAGTTTTGGGCTTTCGTTAAGAGATTTAAAAATCAGTCTTCATCGTATATTCCAACTCTATTAAAGAATGACAAAATTTTCACTGACTCTTTTGATATAGCTAATCTGTTGACAAGAATCTTCGCTAAGAGTTCAACGATCCCAGATATCAATAAGCCACTGAACTGTATTGAGAACGAATATTCGGCTATTTACTTCCAAGCTAGAGCAGTGAAAACAGTCCTTGCAAGCCTTAACATCAACGAAGCATCAGGGCTGGATGGTAAATCAGCTCAAGTTTTGATGAACTGTCTATCAACAATTGTTGTGGCTCTTAATATTACTAAGTCATTTGATCGAGTATGGCACCACGCCTTCGTTTCAAAACTAATTACATCTAGTGTTGATAGTTCCTTCGCTCGCTAAATACTTTATATCATCGACAACTAACCCAATCCATTTTGTTACGGATGATAGCAACATTTGTCATTCACATTTCTTTAAATAGCTCCAAAGCTCTGTGGAGATTGAGAGAGAAAGGCGTTCTATGAGTGTCATACTCTTCATTAATAGGGGAAGTGTACATCACATCCTCTGTTGATTCTTTTGACCAATGTCGTAGCCTATGGTTTTTCACCTTATTTTATAGATATTTTAATCGGATGTGCTCTAGAAAAATTTATGAGCTGGTCCTTTCAGTTTGGGTATTCACTTGTTCGTTTTTTGACAGTACCTTTAAATTGTGGAACAATCTCTCTGCGATTGTTTTTCCTGACCGTTCTGATTTCAATAGATTCAAAAAAAAATATTCACCAACACTACTCAGAAGTGAGATGAGAATCCCCCTTCCCACTAACCTATCTCTTTTTCTAACGTTGGCTTAAGCTTACAAAAAAAAAGAAGTGATTTCGAGCACGCATGATTTTTGAGGTACATGCATATGTACATATGCATATCATCCTTAGGTCGACAGTTAAAATTAATGCAAAAATGGTTTTATTGGTGCATAAGGTTTAAATATCTTAAAATCCTGACATGGTAGTGTAGTAAATCAAAAAGCTTTTTTTCTATGAATTTGGGTGTGGCAAATGTAAGCCTGGTCACTGTTTCACGTCACCCTATATATACTGGCAATTTAGGGTGGAGTTTTTAAAATCAAATGCTAAAATTATTCTGCAGTCAAATTATTTATGACAGATATTAAATTTTATCAAGTTTGTCAAACGGCTAAAGATAACAGATCATGGACAAAAATAACATTATCGGCGCTTATGGGTCGAATATATAAATATCAAAATGATTTCTTTCCAATATAAGTATCGCTTAAAGAATAATGTTCTTGAAAGAACTGTTAGAAAAATAAATTTTGATAAATTTTTAGGATTTTGGTGTGGGCCGTTCTTTTACCATTTTCTGCAATCACACTCCAAGGAAAATATATTTTAAGATATTAAAAAATTATTATTATTATTAAAAAATTAAATTTCGAAAATATATTTTGTTTTTTTATCTGAAATTATTACTTAAGCTTGTTGTAACCAAATTTAAGAAAAATCATTCCTTTACTGATTTTAGATCCACCCTAAACGTAATTATTTAATTACAAAGATAATTCCTCAGAAATTTCGGTACAAATTTGGCAACAACAAAGAAGTTTTTATTGCGAAATTTTTATTTCCATTTTGATTAGATTTTTTCACAAAAAAAAAAGTCATATTTTTGTCAAATGACGCAAAAGCTTTTGTTATGTTTATAATAAAAACAGTTACAGATGCTATTGACGTAATCAGTTTTTTCCCAATTATCAGTGTGATCTTCAACTGTTTATATTCCCACAGTTGGATGTCACGAATATGTACATCGATTTTTAATGCATCGGTGGGCTTTCCACATCCAAACCAATCCAAAATAGATAATATGAAATTGTGAAATTTTTTGGGCTTAACAGCCCATATGTAATACACATAGTCTTCAAGTTTTGTGACCAAGCCTCATCAGACGTTTGAGTCAGACTTTCTACCTTTCTACTCTACAAAATTGATAATGAGGTTTTTCGATTTTCAAATATATTCTGAAAAAAAATGTAAATCTGAGTAGAGAAATTTTAATTTCGAATGCACTGGTCGTTTCGAGTGCATTCATAAAAGCCTCTAGTTTATACCACAGAACGATAATTCGTGGCTGTCAATAACTTAGCAATAAAGTGAGGACCTGAAATATGGAGGACAATAGAACGTTTAATAATCTACACTCAGGATATATTCAGTTTTTCATTCCATTTATAACACTTAAAAGGGGGCGTGACATGTATAAAAAAGTACATGATATTCTTGATCAACCTCACTACCTGAGTTGATTTAGCCATGTCCGTCTCTCTGTGGAAATCACGATTACGGTAAAACCAAGAGAGATAGTTCGGTATACAGTACACAGAGGTCTGCCCAAAAATGACCGCTGTGGAAAAACGTTTTTAAGGTCCCAAAACGTTCGTATGCTCAAGAGCTTTCATATGAGAACGGCGACTCCAGTAAGCCGGAGAAAAATCGAGAGCCCAGCAAAAAAAGTTCGCCCCTCGAATCCGGATTCCATTTCAGTGAGATAAACTTCCTCGGAAACAACTATTCACTATCCAAAAGGACAAAGTTTCAAAGTTTCGCAGGTCAGTGCTATTAATGAAGTTGCTGAGCCTTGGAACAAGACTCGTATACAGACACGAAAATGCACTGTGAATGGAGGTTTTTATGGAAATCGTCTAAAAAGAAAAATTCACAAGAAAATTAGCGAGTTTTTGTAAAAAAATTAAAAGTTTTTTATATTGCTCATGCAAATGCGCAAAAACAGGTCGATTTTGAATAGCAGTGTAAATGAATCTGATGAAGAGCGAGAAATAATGAGATAATGAAATGAAAACCCAACAACCGAAGATTGCATAGAACCAAAATTATTATAACATGCACCAAAAATAACAGCTACCTTCGATGCCTGTAAAATAAGTGGCATATATGGAGTAACTAATTTAATGTTGGTAGCAGAAGCATTTGGACGTGATACTCTATCTCTGTCTATAAGTAAAAGTACTCTTCGACGTTGTAGACAAGTTATCCATCACGAAAGGGCTACAAAATTAAAAAGTAATTTTAAAGAATCTGAGTTGTTGCCACTAATACTTCATTGGAATGGAGAACTTCTATCCTCTTTAACTGGTATGGAGAATGCAGTCATAGATAGACTTCCTGTATAGCTTACAGTATCTTTGATGCCGAATTCAACAGGTGAAGCAGTATCAACAGAATGAAATTGTTAAGAAAAGGCAATTGCTTTCTGTTGTCATACCACAGCATCAAGCATGGGATATTTAACTGGTGCAGCTATTGTATTTTAGCAGAATGTGATTCCTTTGTAGGCACCACACATGTGAATTCAATTTGAAATGCGTGCGTGTTTGATTTAAAAATACGGTTTTTTGATCGAAATGTGCCTTTATTTAAACGTTCTAAAGAATTTCGGTCTCAACTTGATCAAAACTGGTTTCCAAAATTTGAACATCAAAAAATTTTTCAAGGAATAAAAATCTCAACTTGTTAGCTTCATAGATGACACTTCGACTTTGCAACATCCTCGTGATGATTATGAAGACCTTTCTAAGCTCTATCTTGATGAATATACCTCTTGCAAAAGTTCTTCTTGTCCAGTAACTTTTCATCATGTGCGTTGGATGTTCAAAGCAAAACATTGTTTAAAGGCTTTTTTTTAGATCAATTTAAATAAATTACAACAGAAAAGAAAGCCATTTACGGATGTTCATAATGTATGTTTGTTTATTCTAAAAACTTATAAACACCAATTGCTAAATATGAACCAGTTGTGGTATTTAAATCCAGAAAATATCGCTTGTCATTTTTTGATGAGGATATTTTTGTTCTAACTAGTAACGCAATGAATCAGTCTTTGAAAGAAGAAGAAGAAACACTGGATGAAGATGGCATTAACGAATAAAAGTAGGTGAAATTAATAAAATGAAAAGCAGGGGGATTCACGATTTCGTATGTGCACAAACAAAACAATCATTGGTAATTTATGTACAAGTTTTTTGGAAAATGATCAGTCAAATTTAAGTAGCAATTCAAGATACAGAAAATCAAAAGCAATATTTACTAAAATTCGTTAAAGATTATAAATCACGTTTTCCAAATACTAACAAATTAACATTGTCACTGGCTTTCTAATACATCAAAGCCTCGATTTGCGTCGTTAATTGGGACCGCAAAAAGACGACGCAAATCGAAATCATTTTTGCATGTATTTGTGCTTGTTTTTTGTTAATTGGTTCCTGGTTGTAAGTTTTATGAAAAAAATGGTTATTTTTTAATAACAACGCCTTTTTAAGTCTTATGTTAATATTTTTAAAACAAAAATTGTATTCATTTTTAATTAAAAACATAAAATTCATAAAATATAAATTAAAAAGTTGAAATTGTTCTCAACGTTGTAGGAGCCAAATCAATTTTTTTTGCAATTTCAATCGCCTTTTCACCAGATTTAAAACGTTTTAAAATTTCCAGTTTTAGTTGCAAACTTATTTGTTTTCGTTTATTATTCATTGCGGATAAGTTATTAAAATTTTTTTAAAACTAAATTAAATATAAATTCAAGATGTTTCTGTATCAAAAATCTATTAAAACTAATTTTCAATCGAAAAACATATGATTTACTCATAAAAATTGGGTTCCCCATTAAATAATTAGAATTTGAAGCAATTTGAATTTGAAGCCCTGATAATTGCACAAAAAAAAATATTTTGAAATTATTCAAAGAAAATTTAAATTTTAACGACGCGAAAATTCGAAAATTTTTAAACGACGCCACTTCGAAAACGACGCCACTTCGAAAACGACGCAAATCGGGACGACGCAAATCGAGGCTTTGGTGTACTAAGTCTTAACTAAAGGTTACCCTACCAACGTTTACAAGATCTTTTCAATACTTTGTTAAGAAACTTATCCGACATTTTTTGAAGTGTCGCTTAAGAGACTTGGATAAGACATTTTTACGAGACTTGCAGAGCAGTCATTTGAAACACTTTAGTAATACGCTAAAATGTTACTTCTTGAATTATCGTTTCTGATACGTCATGACTGGGGAGACCACCAGCACATAAACCACACCAAACATTGATTTTTTTTTTGGATGCAACGATAGTTCGAGAATCTCTTCATGTTGCTCATCAGCCCAAATGCGCAAGTTTTGTTTATTGACGTATCCATTGAGCCAGAGGCCTCGTCACTTAACAAAGTTTGACGTGAAAACAACCGATCTTCATTGAGCCCATTGACTGAAATCAAAGCTTGAATTTAAGTCTGGCAGCTTCAATTCTTGAACGTGCTGGTGTAAAATTCGCCAATTTGAGAGGCCGACATGGGGCCCCTACACAGTGAGGTTTCCTAATGTAAAAAATATCTTATTTTGCAAGGGTTTTTGGAATGCGATAAGTTATAGCTTCATTTTTTTCTTTTGTAAATTGGTAAATTGGAATTCTACCCCGGGCGCCAAATATGCACGGTACGCCACTGCTTGAGCACTAACGTAACGCAAGGTTTCTCATAATTTTCGATAGATAAGTATTACAACGCGGTGTGTTTCATAGGGATACATTAACTGGTTCCATCAGTCTATGTTATCTCTCGCTGCCGTCGAGAGTGCCATCAGCATCAACTTTGACCTCACGATTAAGTTGTGGAACAATCTCCCATCAAATATTTTCGCCGGCAGCTACAAAATCTGCCCGGATCATACGATGAGTGTTCAAAAACAATAATTCAAATATTGAAATAGAAATGAAAGGCTTGAAAGCAACCGCTAATCAGTTGCTCTAAACAGGCCGGCATATAATCTAAAATGCCATTACATTTTGTTGATCTCGTGAACCGTTCGCTTGTATCAACTTGTCTTGTTTTATGTGTTTTATCCAATAGGTTGCGAAATTCTTACGTTAAAATATTTATCTGCACCTAAATACTTTGCATTGGATTTGTTGTTCTGATTTTTTGGCAACTTGTTGGCTTCTTAAAGATAAAAGCAAAAAGCAAAGGAAATTCTTTAAAAATGTTTAAAAATAACAAAAACTCAAATTATATCAGGGTCATTAATGTTTTATTTGATTTTAAATGTTTTACAAAAATGTTGATGCATCAAAACATGTACAAATAAGGGATTCCAATCCTGAGTTTCGGCAATACCGAGATTTTCTGAAAAAATATGTATAGTCCCGGGAAAATTTACTATTGTACCATTAAAAAATCTATTTACATATATGATCCTCAAATCTCAACTTTCAGCTGTTATGGTACCGAAATCAACTTTAAAATTGAGGCCTGCTGATATATAGTTTTTCCACTTTTTGATATATGGACAATTTATGGAAAAAAAGATGTAGATTTTATCTTTACTTATTGAAAACTAATCATTTCCAGAAAAATTGAGGAGTGGGCGAACGTGTCCATGGTCGATCGTTTTGACTTTTTTAATGGAATCGTGTTCATTAAGCTGCAAGTAATTTCAACTTTTACTTTTTTAATAGCGAGTTTTGAACATTTTGAGCAACTGAACTAGTGATGGCATTTGGGTTTTGTGGAAATGTACAGAATGAATACTTGCAATGTTCTTTTTACATGCTGAATGTACTTTTTCAACATGATAAAGTTACTGAAAATTACTTACTTAAAAAAAAAGGTGAGTTTTACTCCAGCATGTTTCGCGGTAAATTTAGCAAAAAAGTTGGTAATTTTAAGACATATGTAGACGAAATGTTCTGAAAATTTAACTAAGGGCCAAATGTACCGAATGTTCTGACGACAATTTTTCACAAAGCAAATGTATTGAAAAAAGTATAGATTTACCGAAAATGCCATCACTGACCTGGACATGTGTCTTTCTGTTTGCCCACTCCTCAGTTACATAAAAATTTAACATTAACCACCTAAGGCCACCATAGAATTGAGTAGGTTAATAATTTTATCTGGTTATATTCAGTTTCTTAATACGGAGAGTTTTCAGAACCTGAATTCATTACGCAAAATAGAAGTAAAACTGGCGAGTGTTGCCATTTGTCATATCTTGTTGAATTTCGAGCGACCCAGCAAGCGTGGCAATACACATCCATCTCAATTTTACATAAAAATTTAAGTTTCAACCCATTTCTGGGCGTAATAAGGGAATGCTAAGTGGTAATGGAAAGTTCAAATTTTCTTTTCGTTATCATTTTCAGTTCCAGCGCTCCAATAGGAATTGTGGGGTCTACCCTCTGAGTTCAAACGCTTTTTTTTTGAGCCTGTGTAATCGAAATAAGCGTCAGTCGCCAGAATAGTGAGATCCTGGTTATGAGAGGCTGACGAAAACACTTTCGCTTAATAACTCTGAAAGTAAGCCACAAGTAGAAAATTATGTTAAGGCCAATAATGTTGCAAAAACTTTCATCCAACAAGATATGAACTCAGCTATCTCTCAATAACTTAAGAATTATTAATGACCGACATTTTTTTGTCGGTATATCACCAGCCCCAGCGCGATTTTGGTGACTGGTAACTAAATTGATTAAAAGCCACACTTAAACTATCAATTTGAACAAAAGATAACATTTATGTTGAATTCTTCAGGTCAAAGCACTCTAGTTAGTAAATCTAAATCGTAAATACAACTGATGAGATGACTTTTTATGATAAATAATGAATTTCGCGACATGTAAACAATAGTTTGAGAGCACTACAAACATTTCTTTATTGTAAATGCATACAATTTTCGGTAGAGAACATTCTTCTGCGCATAATGTTTCGGATACTTTTGCGCATGTTTTTGATGGCAAACCAAAAATTTTCCAACAAAACAGCAATCAAAACATCAACAAAAACCAATGCTCTTAAACATGGAGAGATAAATTCGGTTTATCTCTTAGACAGCTCTGAGTATCTCTTAAAAGTTGTTTTTGTGACTCCTAAAAATACCTATGCATATATTTTTAATATCTTGCGGGACTAAATACGCCATAAGGAACATAGCCATGCTGAAGTTTATTTAAAGTTTGCTCAACCCATTTTCTGTTTTCTGCGCAGCCTTTTCTGCTACAATAATGAAACATGCAACAAAAAAATATTATTTTTTTGGCAATATAATATAACTTACAGAAGTAGATTTTCCAAAATAAAACGTCACAATGGGGCTGCATCTGCAACTGTTGCCTTAGTAAAGGAAACACTTTAATTAAATTGGTATTCGAGCAACATAAACGCTGAGGGCTGAGAAGTATCTGGCTGATTACAGGTCGCGATCGCTGCTTTTTGGGCGTAATGATGACGGCGGTGTTCCAACTTTCTGATATGCAGAATACTCGGTTGATTGTTAAAAATTAATGAATATTGGATCTTTTTTCGAAGACACAAATAAACGTTGCGTAACACGTTTTTGTTCACTATGAATTTGTAAGAAATTTAATTTCATTTTAAATTCTGTCACTTAAATAAATGCAATTGCATTTTGACACTTGAACTGAAAAAAAAAAAATTTTTTATAAATTATTATAATTTTTATTTCTTGGGAATCTTTACATTTTTTTTCGATAGATATTTTTTTTATTATTTTTTCTTTTCATCATTTGTATTTGATGGATCGCAACTTCTTCCAATGCCACCTATGCCTTTTGTGAATTTTTGGAAATTTTAACTTTAAATTTTCATACCAAATGAAAAAAGAACAAAAAAATTCGCTGTGTTTTATAAATAGAACACATTAAGGCACTGGCTGAAAATTTTTCTTTTACGAATTCTAATCTCAATTTTCTTACAAATGCAATCGAGTGATGTAAATCTCAGTATTTAAACTACGAGTTTTCCAAAATTTTATTGGCTTTCCTGAGGAAAAGTGTTTTTAAAAAACGCTTAATTTCACTAACCAAACTTTATGCGATATTCATATATAATTTTGATTTTTAACTATCGATCTCGGTATTGCACTATATATTTATCTCTTTCACTCTTAGGTATAAGCTTGATCGGTTCTTTGTTTTGCGCGGTTTTTTCTTTTGGACGATGCGATCACTAGAACACTCAGGAAACAACTGAATTTCAATTTGCTACTGAATTAATAGTTGCACAAAAATATCGCGAAAATACAAAATTTTTCTCGTAGAAATCGAATTTTTTCTCTTAAATTTTTTCGCAAATCTTCGGGTTGAAATGAAATAAACACCTGTACACCCTAAAATAAACAAATTTTTGTAGCTTGTCTTTGTATTTCAATCATTTTTTCGATTATAAAGAATTGTCTTTTGACATTTTTTGTTACAAATAAGTAACTACTGTTTTCGATTTTTTATCGTTAGTTTTTCGATATATTTCGAATAATAACTGTGATTTTTTTATATCAAAATAATTTTCACTATTTTTAAAATAAAATTAAATGTTTACTTCTAATTTACTTGTGTTTCTCCACCTTGGAACTTATGTGGGAGTCGATGTAAGCTAATTTTAATCTTTTGAATTCAAAAGTGAGTTTCATTTTGCTTATTTGATTTTAGTTTATGAGATATCGCATCTGAGGTTAATAAGTAAAATATCGTGTTTTTGTCTAATATGTGGGTATGCAACTTCTTATATTATATTTAGGCCTCTTCGAGTTCTATCATTTGGCATACATTTCGAGCTTTACTATTATACAGTTTTACTTAAAACAATAAAATTGGGCGAAATTCAGTAATTTTCGGGCATCAATTATATAGTTACACCAAAATGCATTGCTATCTTTCCCGTATATCTTATCTTGTAATTTTGTATATACTAGAGTTTTCCCAGTGGTTGAAATTCAACCAACTTGTTGGTATTCAATCTGAAAAAAATGAGTCATCGCTCCAAAAATTTAAATCATGGTAACATGTTGGACTATCTCTTTCTCTTTCTTAGGGTGCAATCTATTCCTTACCAAATTTCATCAAAATCGGTCCATTAGCTTAGTTCTGAAAACATATTTTCCTACTGGAGGCGTGTCACCTTCCGCTCTGAAGCAAATAGCTTTCCTCAGGATTCAGTCTATCTCTGTACTGAATTCGATCAGAATCAAATTAGGTTAGCAGTGAAAACGCTTGTTCCTGTTAGAGGTGCTGCCACGCCTACTAAAAAACATTTGAGTTTTTAGAAATCTTTTTTAGGTTTCAATCTACACACTAACAAAATTTCATCTAAATCGGTTCGTTAGCTAAGGAGTTACGACGTATATCCCTGTTAGAGGCGTGGCACCAACCACTTAAAATAAATAAATTTTACTCAGGAATCACTTTATCTCGATACCAAATTTCATCAAAATTGAAGAATCGGCTCAGCCGAGAAAGCGTTTTTTCCATTAAGGGCAGCGCCACGCCCCCTTAAAGAAATCAAAGCTCCTAATAACCTTTCTATCTCCATACCAAATTTTATTAAAATCGATCAATTAGTTTAGCCGTGGAACGTTTTTTCTTGTTAGGGGCGTGGCACCGCCTACTATAGAAAAATAAAGTATACATACATGCCCCCCGCCTTCACTTCACCGCCTTTCCAGCAAAAAAAATTAAGCAATTATGTTGTGTTATGGCTAAGAAAAAGAGTAAGCCAACTGTGTAGTTATATGTATATAGATGTATGTATATACTATACATATATAAGAACGAAAAACGAAAACTGTTAGCCGATTGTACACGAAAGAATGAAACAGATATACTTTGCACAAATCCCTTTGTTTGAATTCGAAAGAATGAAATGAAAATAGTTTTTGTTTATTGACCCATGTCAAACAAATTAATTATTCAATTTGGTATTCAAAGTTTCAAAATATAAAAAATTCAAATATAACTAGTAAAGGTGTTATCTTCGGCCAGGCCGAAACTCACATACCCTACACTGCATTGAAAGTACTTTTTCAATAAATGTTAGAAAAATGTTGAAGAAGATGAATAAGTCGAAAATAATGTAAAAAGGTTCAAAAATGTTGAAAAGTGTTAAGAAAACTGAAAATGTTGAAAATATATGAAAACCATTAAAGAAATTTGAAAGTAATTGAATAAGTCGAAACATAAGAAAAATGCTGAAAAAGTCGAAAGAATTAAGAATATTCCGAATGAAATTGATGGGGAAATGTAAAAGATTGAAAATGTCAAAAGAATATAGGAAATGTTGAAAAAAATAGAATATAAATAAAAAACACGAAACATGCCACGCCCACTTCTCCAATTCCACCCACTTTTGGTTCAATAAACAAACCAAACTTTAGCACAATAGCTTGTATAGTTTGCGATATGTACCGCAATTATTCCTAAACCTTGGGGCGGTTACACACCCACTGATGCAATCCAGTCCGATTTTGATCCAGAAATAGCTTTTTATAAACAAACCTCTTACACCAAATTTCTGTATCATTGCTCATATATTTCGATAGTTATGCCACATAAGGTATTTTAATTGTATGGGAGGTGCCATGCCCACTGTTGCTATTTCTCCAGCTTCTGATTCATATGTACCTAATACCCAGTAAATCACTTACATCAAATTTCGGATCAATTGCTCCAATAGTTCACTTAAAATAGCACTTACTTAAGCCACCGATGGAGATGGATGGAGATGGAAAAGGCAAAGGCTTGGCAAGCAGTTTTGCCAAATCGGGAGAAAGGAGTCCTCAGCAGCTTAAGCAATTTTGAAGTCGACATCATCATATTCTTCCATTGGATTTCTATGGTCTCTAAGGACTCGGTCACGTTGAACTTGCTGGTTTCATCATCGGATGAAGAGATAATGATTCCAGAATTCTAATAATTAATTACATTATGAATAAAATAATACTTTAAAACATATTTCAGAAATGTCTTACGTGTTCATGTTGTTCCAAAATGTGTAATAATTTCCAAAAATTTCAAATTTCAAAATATTTCCGAATTCATTTAAAAACGAAAATTGATCTAGCAATTTTTGAAACAAAAAATATTTAAAAAAAATTTTTGTTTGGCTTTTTAAAAAAAAAAAATATGTAAACTTTTTTCAAAATTCGGGCTCCGACGATCTATAGGCTTTTTGGTTAGCTTTTATTTAAAAAAAAACAATGGTTCATTTACGACAAAATTTGCATTCTTTCATATTTTTTGAATCAAAATTCGTTTCGGGACCACTGTGCCACAACGCGTAGCATTTTCAGAAGTGCGCGGAAGAATTAATTTATTTGGGATAGTCTAAATTTGGCTACCTTTCGGGAAAAATCAGTTTTTGAAAAAAAATTTGATGAGGAATTTAGTGGTATTTTTTTAATTTCGTATCGAATGGCGTTTGTCAACTAACTTTAAACAATTGATTTGTTATAAAAAATTTTAATTTTTCATCAAATGCCAAAAGCAAAAATTTAACAAGAAAGCTGATCTTTTTAGCCTTAAAACGATAAAATATTTTTTTCAATTAAGTTTAACGGAGATATAACAATTTAAATATGACCATAAAACACCATAAAACGTTAGACCTTCGAGCTTCGCAACTCGATATCACTCGATATATTCGACAACAAATATATGTATTCCCGATACACGTGTTCACTAATATTTGGACCGATAAAAAATATATCGGTCAGAAAGTGTTCGGTTTGTAAAAGAACGTCTGATATAGCGTTTTGAGGCTTTTTTTATGGCATGTGCTTCCAACTAATGGACTCCTACTCTGATTCACTCTATATAGCTTTTATGTATGAAGATCCATGGTAAGATCAGAAGTTTGACAATATCCTCATTTTAACAAATTTTTATAATACATAAATATTATTGATTTAATTTTGTTCGAAAGTTTTGAATATTATCGATTTTTTCGATATTCTCCGGCTTTTGTGATGTTTTTCCATAAGTTTCGTCTTTCTCCATATTTTTCGACTTTCCGATGTTCCCTCTTTTTTCTTGATATTTTCTTCGTGAATTTCGGCTATCATTGTGTTGAACTATCAGTTTCTGGTTACATAGACTTCTTCGATAAGAATCAATTTTTTCGATTAGTTTCGACTTCTTCGATGTTATTCGATAAGTTTCGACCTTTTCAAAGCTTTTTGGATAAGTTTGGACAGTTTCATTGTTTTAGGTAAGTCGTAACTTATTCGATGATTTGCATTAAGTTTCAAATTTCCTTCATTTTGTTTTGCATTTTTTCATAAATTTTGATATCGACGATTATCCAAAAACTACAATATTATCGGAAAACTTCGCAGAAATATTCAAAATATATCGAAAAACATCGGAAAATTACTTCAAATTAAATGGATTGGGAAAAGAAAAATCCAAAATTACGGTTATTTAAGCAGAAACAAAATGCAAATTATTATTAAGAATTATTCAATATTTATTTTGAAAAACATAACCGGTCGTTTTCTTATACTCTACGCACAGAGCTACGCTTTATCATTCTGTTTGCGTCACCACCTGAATCGATACCCATGTAAGTCACGATTACCGGAAAGCAATGCGAAATAATTTGATAAAATGTAGTACACTTGCAACATCTTTAGTTAAATCTCGCGAGATTGACAATGGGCATTTCGGTTCACGAACACAATAATAAGCTCTTGCATGCTATACTGACAGAGTTATTTGAGAATATGCAACAAATTACTTAAATATTGTACGCTTGCAGTCAAAAAAAGAGCACATTTTTACAAAGGGCGTGGCACGAGGAAATGAAAGTCGTCTGACAACTGTATAATTACTGCATTAGATTTCGAGAGAAGATTTTAACATTATTCCACAAGGGCTGGGTCGAACCGAGTCGGACCACTAAGAAAATTCGGCATAACAGTCTTCACTGATCAATCAGAGATACACAAGCCATATTGTTGGAATAGGAGTTCTCTCACAAAATTTGATACTTAGAATGCGTTATAAGCACGCCATTGTTCTGCAAAATAAAACTAATTATCACATCAAATTCCCTTATTATTTTAAGGTGATTTTTATTTCGAAAATTTCAAATATTATTTTTATTTCGAAAATTTCAAATATTAATGAAATATTGATATATAACTGCGGGAACCTGCCGTCCATACTACTAGGACATAATGAATTATTTTTTAAGGTGCTATATTAGATATATAACATATATTTGTTGTTGTAATTACATAATAAATTAAATAATAAATTCTAAATGTAGTAATTTCAAAGTAGAAATGAAAACTGAAAATACGTTTGAAATTCAAACTCAAAACATAACAGAAAACGAGGACGTATCCGCCGCCGCAACTGTTAACGCCACAATCGATGTAGTTAATTTGCTCCTATCATGTAGCACTTGTAGCAGGAGAAGCAGCAATATTGGACGTTTCAAAATGCGCACTGGTCGTTGCATTCGATGTTTCTGTTGTCGTAGTGTTTGCTGTTGCTAACATTGGTGGTATTAAGTTTGAAAGAATGTGCGGCCCCGTGACAGTGCCAACTTTATTATTAGACGACGAAATGGCAGCTAACTGTTGTTGTTCATCCTTGTTTCCCACATTGAAGGTATTATCTATTGACATAGGTGCTTCAGCTGATGCTGCCACCACTGCTGTTGTCACTGACCCCACTGCCGGTTCATTATTATTTTCATTTGCTTGTGCTAGTGTTGGTACCGCATTGTCCATTGTGTTGGCAGTGGAATTACTATTTATATTTATATAAATTGCTGAATTGTTGTTAGCATTTTCAATCGAAGCTCCCGACAATGACGATTCATCGGCGGAATCATCGCACTCTGTCTGTACTCCTTTCTCGAGCAATTGATGTTCATTGAATTTAATTTGTCTACCATCGGAACCAAATTGTTTTGATATTTGTAATAGCTCACGTAGCGTTTTATTTTCCATACGTAAACGCGACATGGTTTCCAACTCCTTGACAACAAATTCATCATCCAAGGAGGCGGCCCGCTGCATCACTGCTGCCATTTCATTGATTTTCTCACGCTGCTCCCGTATTATTTTCCAGAGTTTCTCATTGTACAACTCACGAAAGTTAATTTTACTATCCAGCACTTTGTTTGTGGTGTGCTCTCGATACTTTTGCATGATCAACTCCATGGCGCGCTCGTAATCTTCAATACAAATTTTCAATTCTCGATTTTCCTTCAATATCTCCGAGCTATTGGCATTTTGCTGCTGTATACGATTTACCATATCAACATTAGATTTGTTATTTGCAATGCGATTTAGTGAATCCATGTCATCTTGAAATTGTCGCAAGCTCTCTACTAGGCGATTATTTCCCTCTGCTTCCACCAGAAGCGCGCTGCCAAGCGCATCTAAATCCTTAACGCGACTGGCCATGCGTTGGGCATCCATTATGATTTGTCCAACAGTAATGTTAGACATGTTCGCGTAGTCAATTTTATTTTGTTGTTCACGCTAGCGGTGCTTTTTCAGACCGCGAATGCTCAGAGTGCTGGTTCTAGCCCTGCTGACGACGTTAGCTGATTTTTGTACTCGTTTAATCGTTTAGCTTTTTTGTTCGATCACTGTTTCTAAATATTCTGTATATATTTTACTTCTACTTCTTTGGCAAATTTCTTTTGAAAAATTTTAACACTACGCAATATTAACTTTTCAATTTAAGAATCTTGTGAAAAATTTTTCTAAACCAAGAATTTTTTGCGAAACAAAAGAAATTAAATTCGATTGACGTTTGACTTCGCCCCAAATTCATATGTCAAAATTCACAAGTGAGATGTCAGTTGCTATGAAATATTGGGTGCGTTCTGTAAAAAAATCCATTGAGAAACTGTTGAGTGAGCGAATTCAATCAAGCAATAACATGGACCCTACTTTACAATGCGATGCTTTACGCAATTGATTAAATGGATTGAACCGGATTGGATTCCTAATTGACACACCATCCTTCATGCTGTCCAACATAGCTTGACAAACATCAATGTCTGATCATGTGAACTGTTTGACCAGTGGCTTAACACTCGCGTTGTATGGATTTAAAATTTTTTTGAGTTTTCTGTTGGCTGTCAAGCCAAGTGCAAGTTTTTCATTTCAAATAAAATTTCATGAAGTGAACATCGGTGGCGTCCGTGATTGATATTAGTTTTGTGCAGATGTTGTTGAACTTTATAAACGCTTTCTAGAAATTTGGAGAACAAAATGCAAAAAATACAAAAACCGGAATGCAAAAGATATGGAATATGAAAAACTTTTAGAAAAATTGAAGGAAATCGAGCAAATGCTACGATTGGAGCATTAAAAACTGGATAATCACTTTACGATTTTGCTTACGTAGAGCTCTTAAGAAAATCAAGAATAGAGAAAGATCAGGCTCGGGCGCCGCGTGTCTTGTTGAACTTATATATAATTTTTGTTTTATTATCAAATTATTTGCTATTCAAAGTGTAAAACTTTATTACATTCAATTTTATTTTATTATCAGGTTAAATTTTAACTCACGATTAACAAATTTGCAAAGTCAGTCTCAAACCCATGTCCCAGCGAATCGTCGGCCTGTGCGCTACCTACTAGGCTACCTGTCATATATTATATGTCACAGGCGAATGATGTTTTTTTTCACATTTGTTCTGGTAAAGCGACAAAAAATTGACAATTATGTTTCTCTAAAAACATTCAGAACATTTCCACAAAGCCCAAATGCTATCACTGTTCCCAGTACTACATTAGTTATATGTTTTGCTGAGTTTATAATCAAATTAAGTGCGAGAATAAAATCGAAATATCTCTCAATCAAAGATATCATTACAAAAATGACGGGAACAAATTTAAATATCGTTTTTCATCTTACATCAGCTGATTTAAGAAGCGATGCATGCCCATATATGTAATACTTAGATGTCAACGTTTATACGAGCAAATTCGTAATTCGTTCAAAAAAACTCTGGTCTATTCTCTTTTGTTTATTTTTTTTTGCGTTTACACACGAAAACTAGAATTTCTTTGAGCAACCCGCCACAACAAACGTAATAAACACGAAAGGAAATTTGCGGGTATGACAAATTCTGTACACCACCCTTTGACAGCGTTTACATGAGGAAACTCTTCAAAGAAAGTTTCCCTGTCTGTAGGCAACAAGGGAAAAACGAAAGGGTGGTGTACAGAATTTGTCGTACACGCGAAATCCCTTTCGTTCTATTCTTTAGCTGATATTATGCTTTGAATTTACGTTTGTTGTGGCGGGTTGACGCAGTAATTGCTTTGAAATTTTCTTGCACAAACAAACTCTAGTTTCTGTGTGTAAACGCAAAAGAAATTCACAAAAGAGAATAGACAAGAATTTCTCAGTCTGAATTTGCTCGTGTAAACGTTGACTTTCATTTTTCCCATCTTGCCAACAAACAGGAAAACTTTTTCTCATTAGTTTCCTCGTATAAATGCTGACTATGTGCATGCCTTATACAAATACTACAAAAATATAGAGAGAAAACAATTGACAGTAAAGCACTAGTGTCAGTTTACACGAATGTCATGCAAAATTTCATTCTCCTTTTGAAGCTATTTATTGTAGATTTCATTTTAAGTTTTTTTCAGCTGATTCATAAAGTTGGTGCATGACATAAACGAACAAAAACATTAAAGGCAAGAATGAAGCGCCGCTGTTTTGTTTTGTTCAAATTATTCATGTTACGAACTTGTGGAAGACCTGAAGCGTTAAAAATTAACAAAGGCAAAAGAAGAACGATGAAAAATCGAACAAACTTCGTTGCACAAGTTGACAGTTGAAAATTGAGAAACAAAACGTTTGGTATGAGAAGAAAATACGCATCGCGCAGGAAAATATTTTTCTCCGTTTTAAAATAAGAAAAGCAAAAAATTTGTGGAAAAATCGCGAATATTGTGAAATTAAAGATACAAGTGCAGTTCAAATTCTCAAAGTTAAATTTAACACCATAAAATTAAAAACATGCGTCAGTGATAAAAGTAGTGAAACTTAAAAGAAAAAAAATCAAGTTTTTATCTACACAATTCTGCAATCAGGAAAAGAAATAAAAATTTCATACGATTTACGTGCGAACAAAAGCTGCAGTCTCTGCAGCCTTGCGCTCAACGGCTGACCTCCACAAAGCCAATTCTTTATCTCCCCTCCGCCCACCGTTGTCGTATTGACCTAATCCAAAAAATCGATTTGAAAATTTGTTGAATTTTTTAATTTGAAGCAAAAAGAGCCAAAGCCGGAAGCTTTTTGAATATCAACGAAAATAGTTTGAAGAAAACAAAAACAATAAAAAAAAATTTGCACTGATTTTTCATTGCCTAAATTCAAGTTTTACTTAAGTTCACAACTGGCACCAATTTGTCAGTCCAACATTTCATCCAATATGTTACAAAAATTAACACGATCTCAACTTCTTCACCAACGACTTTGGGGACGTAGCGGAATTTTAGGTGTTCCGATGCATGTTGCTCTATTGTTTCTGTGGTTCTCGTTGACCACGCCACAATGCGATGCCACCGCAACAGATATTGCTTTGGATGCTAAAGCAAATCTGACGCACCGTATCGACAGTCTGAATTTGTTGGTTTACACGTTTCTGCTGACACTCACGGTACTCACAATTTGGCTGTTCAAACATCATCGGGTCTCGTGGCTCCATGAGACTGGACTGGCGGTGATATACGGTAAGCATAAATAGGACTATCGAAAACTAGAAAAATTAAAGTGCAATGCTTTTTTTTTATTAAGCACTATTTTACTATGGGCATTCCTTGACGTGTTTGCTGATGGGTCGTGGCTTTGTCCCTATGGCTGCCATATTGTATCAACAGCTTTGGCTTTCTCTGTTAATTCCATGCTTATTCTCCGAGATAATCGAAAAACTCGAGTGTTTTCAAGAATTTTTCTACATACATACCATATGTTCTTACATAAATATTTATGTAAATGCGTTGCAAAGTTTGTATTATTAGCATATTAATTTAGTTTATATTCTTATTTGATTTTTCCTTTTATTTCATTCCACATTTGATGAAAAAAAACGGGTTTTTGGCGATGTCTTGAAAATGATCCTTAAGAAGAAAAAAACATATGGTTGGCATTTTTGGAATCTTCGCCTGAAAATACATAAAGAAATGTCTATGAGAATCCAGATACACTTGTAAACAAGTGTAATTAATTTTTAGACCATTTGATGGTTTTTTGTTTATTTCAATTTTTTTTCTTGCTAATAAATTTATTGATCGTATATTTTGGTAATTCAGTTAAATTTTTTTTTAAATAATTCTAATCGTTGACCACTCTAACGCATATTCAAAAATTACCCGGGGGTCACGCACTGGCAAACAAATTCACCTCACTCAAAGCTAACTAAATAATTTAAAAAAAAATAAAAAAAAAAGATACTGATTGAAGTATTACGTTATTTATTCGAATGCATACACATCATAATTTATTCGTCACTTATTGAGTACATACTCACGACTTGTAAATCCATTTAATAACAAGCTCAAAAAGGTACTTTAAAAATCTCTGATTCCTGCAGCTATCAATTCTTAGTAAAATTTCAACTACAACTGACAACCTAATTGTTACATAGAATCACTAAATTTACTAAAAGCTAATAATGTCGTTCATAATTTCATAAGAATCGTTAACTAATCGTTTCCTAATCGTTACATTCAAAACTTTACTGTTTTTTTAAATCCCATTTCCAACACAACAAAAAAGATAACTTAATAAAATAACCATAGTTTCTATGATTTGCCAAGTCCATCTTTTTTTGAGAATTTCCTTTTTCTTCTTAAAAATGGTATATTTTTTACAAGCTTCCAACTGTAGGGCTTTGCTGTCACGATTTATAGCATCGGTATCTTTACGACTATTAATGTGCTCTAAAATATCTTTCTAACAATATATATGTACTCTTAGGTGAGTATACGGTATTTAATTGTACCCACCACACCAAAATATCTCTAGAGATACATATATGAATATACTTATACTGTTAAATGTTCCTCGTAAGTTACAATAAGTCTGATTCAGATATATATTTCTAAGCTCAAGAAATTTATTCCTGGTCGGAAATGCCAAAATTTTGGCATAAATACAAAAATTTAAGAAAATTACTTTGATAGAATATCCTAAGAGAATATAAAAGCAAGCACCCAAATCGAATGTTAAAAAATTTTATGCTACAACACTCTTCTTCTTTGGCAACTTTGAAAGCTTATTGGTTTTCAAACATAAACTTAATTTTTTTCGGCACGACGTGTAATTTTAATAAAGAAACTTGGTAATATTTATTATTTACGACAATACATTTTTCCCATGGAAAATATAGGGCAAGGTATGTAGAATACATGAGATAACCCAAAGTTTATATATTAATGTGTTGTGTCTTTGTTTTTATGTTATGTTGTAGTGTTATTTTTAATGCGACCCTAACGTAAATGCTACGTGTTTTGTGGAGTAAAAGTTGGTAATCTAAGCGCTGCTTCTCGCAACTAGTAATGCAATTTTGTATAATAAAGTGTATATAATCAGTTAACATAGAATTCAGTCACGCTGATATGCTTGAAATATTGAAGGTGTCCACGTAAAACTATTGCAATTTCAGATTGGATTTTCCAAAATATTAATAAAAGTCTTAATGCAACTAAAAACTAACAAATACTTAAGCAAAAATATTAGTAATTTCACCGCTTATATTAATAAGTATTTGCGAAAATGTAACAGACCTGTAATAAGATTTAAAAAAGAACATCAAAACTGGATTTACTCAAAAATGACAATAAATATCGATGAAAAAAATTTGTTAAGGAATGATGTAGGACGTCAACGCTTAACATATAACAAAGGCGGTATGCGTTCAAAATTGAAAATGGCTTCCGAGCTTTCCACTGATCATAGACATAGTCCATATTTGCGCGTGAATGCTGCTGCCGGTTCAGCAAAAAATGTCAAGAGATAAAAGAACCAAATCTGTTTTAAAGCAAAACGTACTTAACTTGAACGAGAAAAAAAATTCGTAGAAACCGATTCCAATTTCTACAGATAAAGCTCTAACATTTTTGCTTGAAAATGCAATTACTTTCTTAGTTGTACATGATTTTACTGAAAAGTTAAGAGAAGTCAATCATTTTATACAAAATGTGTCAGCTCACAATATTGGGCTATGTAGGTGGTTAAGGTGGGTTTGGTCAGATCGTTCTGAAATTCTTTTTGCTCTTATATATGACATAACTATTAAATGTGCCAAATTAGAAGTCTATAACTACGTTCTTCAATATTCGGTTACATAGGCGGTTAAGGTGGGCGTGGTCAGATCGTTCCGAAATTTTGTTTCATTCTTATATATGACATTACTAGAGAATGTGCCAAATTCTAAACTACGCTTGTCTAATTTATGCCAAAATGTCTTTTTCCGCTTTTGTTATAGTTCTTCATTCATTTGCAAGTACTTACATATTTACAAAATAGACATTTAACCAGTTTTTGGGGCCATGCATTCATAATGTAGCCATTAATTTCTTAAATTAAACTTAGATGTACATAGAAATAATGCATGATGTGGTAAGCGAAAGTGTAATGCACATAGTGGCGTCACTTTACCAAATCTTGGGGGGGAAGAATTATAATTCCACCACTATTAGGTAGGGTTATTGAATTAATGTATTGAATAATAACTAGTTTCTAATCCTTGGGGGGGGGGGGGCCAATGGCCTCCCAAGCCCTACTGAATTGACGCCGCTGAATGCACAAGTAAACTATCAAAATCACAGTGCTAAATAGATATCTGCAAAACAACAGATAGCATGGTTAAATGGTTAGTGCTGTGAAGCCGTAGGGAATTAAATGTATTGTTACTCCTATACTCAATAGCTCAGTCAGTTACAATAACAACGTAAATAGCATTTTATCTTTTCGGTGGACAATTTCATATGTTACTTCGGGAGGAAAATCTGTCACCAAAAGCTTCTAAACTCGATGTTCGGTTTCCACATTGATTTAAGTATAAAAATGATATAGATAGAGCGGACAGATAAGGGAGTGCTATCAATATTAGGCATTGTGATTTATTTTTAATTAGTTAGCTGAAATTTTCCTCATACAAAGTTCTATCTTAGTGACTATATAATAATAGGTGTATTAGATAGCTTATGGCACGATGAACACAAATCTGGGCACAATAGTTGTCCATCACTCATAGTTTTTGAGAAAATGGGGATGTAAACACCAGAAAAGGAGTTTTATCCTCTTTCGATCTCAATAAACTATAATTTAATCGCATCTGACCTTTTAAGCGTAATCGGTTCAGCGACCGTTATTCTGAATGAGAGAGAATAGGAAAACTAACCGCTTTCAGTCATGAGTTTCATTTTGGTCGAATCCATTCCGTGCTACGCACATCGCATCCTCTAAAAACAATCTTAATGTTGATTAATGTATGCTTACTTTCGGAAACTAGATCAGAAATAGTTTGTATGGCGACCAACGAACAAATCCTCGATGCATCGGCGAACATCCTATACAAAAAATCCTTAAATTGTGACTAGTTATCAAAATTTGTAATCGAAGGATCGCCACAGAGCTGATGATTCTGTGTTTCCCAGGGTTTCACGGTCAGATGCGATAAATTTTTGGTTTATTGACGTCGAAAAGCGAAATTACAAACTTCAATTTAAAACATTTTAAAAAGTTCAAGAACTCCGGGCTTAGTTTCGACGGTTATTCAAAAGTGGTCACAAACGCTTTTTTTGGGGGTTTCAACCCCCATTCACTTAAAAACTACTTGTGATCGACAACTTTTGAGCCCAAATTCGTGTTCAGCATGCAAAAAGATTTCGCAAACACCCAGTCACTTTCCATTAGCAAAACACCAGTGTAATCTATTAACTAATGAACTTTAAATATTTGTTGGAAATTAAATATGATAACTATGTAAATTAATTCGTTTAAGTATATAATTTACAAATTTATTGCATTGACAGCACTTTACACATACATAAGTATTTACATTCCATTATAATATTATAATAAATACGGACAACTAAATAAATCTTGTAATTTAAAAATAAACATCAAAAAAAGAAAAAAATGTTTAGTTTAAATGCAATAAATAGAATGAGTCATATGCATAGTGGTACTCTGTAAATTTATCAACTGTTTGTGTAATTTCACAGAAATGCTAAATAGTAATTGCGTTTTTATACCCTACACAGAGGGTATATTCACTTTGTCATTCCGTTTGTAAAGGGGCGTGGCAGGTCTGTCTGTCTGTCTGTCTGTCTGTCTGTCTGTCTGTCTGTCTGTCTGTCTGTCTGTCTGTCTGTCTGTCTGTCTGTCTGTCTGTCTGTCTGTCTGTCTGTCTGTCTGTCTGTCTGTCTGTCTGTCTGTCTGTCTGTCTGTCTGTCTGTCTGTCTGTCTGTCTGTCTGTCTGTCTGTCTGTCTGTCTGTCTGTCTGTCTGTCTGTCTGTCTGTCTGTCTGTCTGTCTGTCTGTCTGTCTGTCTGTCTGTCTGTCTGTCTGTCTGTCTGTCTGTCTGTCTGTCTGTCTGTCTGTCTGTCTGTCTGTCTGTCTGTCTGTCTGTCTGTCTGTCTGTCTGTCTGTCTGTCTGTCTGTCTGTCTGTCTGTCTGTCTGTCTGTCTGTCTGTCTGTCTGTCTGTCTGTCTGTCTGTCTGTCTGTCTGTCTGTCTGTCTGTCTGTCTGTCTGTCTGTCTGTCTGTCTGTCTGTCTGTCTGTCTGTCTGTCTGGCGAAATCGGTTATCGGCCACGCCTTCCGCCCATACTCTATGTAAATATACCCAAGTCCATTTTGAAAAAAAGTTGCTCCGATTTTGATGAAACTTGGTGATTTGGTGAAGATGAAAACAAAATTAAGATTAGGCTAAGTTTGAAGTTTGCAAAGGCTCTTAAAGGGGCGTGGCACAGCCCTAAATTTTAACTTTTATAACACCATGGCTCGTAAACCGTGCAAGATATTGTGATGAAATTTGGTACACGAATACAGATTTTATACATCTTGAATTGCGCATAAAGTGGGTGGAATGGTAAAAGTGGGTGTGGCACTTTTTAGTAATTGAAAATTTGGATTTCGTATAACTAAAAATTGGCACATACGATTTTCATAAAAATTTTAGGAATGATGCAACTGAAAGCAGTCGTCAATACAAGTTTATTCAATATTCAGGGAAATTTTGTTGAAGGGCGTGGCACAGCCTACAATATTTATAAACGTTATAAAAAGAGAACTAACAACGCAATCGCTATGAAATTTAATATAGCAGATATACTCGCTAAAAGGTGTCTTCTTGCAAAATTTTGGTACAACAGTGCCGGTGGGTGTGGCACCTCCCATATAAGCAAAATACGTTTAATGCTATAGATAGTGTGCTATGAGAGTAATCTTCATAAAATTTTGTGTAGAGGAGTCGGTTACTAAAGGGTGTTTTTTTTAGAGGTATAGAGCTTCGAATTAAAATAAAACACAAGAAAATCGTTTTAATGTCCATCAATTTGGCTTTATTGGAAGGATAATTTTATGCCATTAATGTTTAAATATGATTTCGGGCATGTGGCCGCCGCGGCTGGCTCGAATAAAGCCAATTCTACAGGTCCAATTTTGAACCACTTTTTCGAGCATATGGGGCCGTATGTCGGCAATAACGCCACGAATGTTGGCTTCCAAGTCCCCTAACGTTTCTGGTTTGTTGGCGTAGACGAGCGACTTCACATATCCCCAAAGAAAATAATCCAATGGTGTCAAATCACACGATCTTGGTGGCCAATTGACAGGTCCATTCCGCGAAATTATGCGCTCATCGAATGTTTCCTTCAATAAATCGATTGTGACGTGCGCTGTGTGGCATGTAGCGCCGTCTTGTTGGAACCACAACTCATCCACATTCATGGATTTCGTGGATGTAATGGCGTCTCAAGGGTCTCATGTGGATTCTCTTCACTCCAAATGCGGCAATTTTGCTTGTTGACGTAGCCATTCAACCAAAAATGAGCCTCATCACTGAACAAAATTTTGCGATGAAAATCAGCATCGAGATCAATCTCATTTTCGGCCCATACACCAAAATCACGACGCATTGCATGGTCTCGCGGCTTTAATTCTTGCACAAGCTGGATCTTGTAAGGTCGCAAGCCAAGATCTTTGCGCAAAATCTTCCATAAAGTTGATGGACAAAGCTCCAATTGCTGTGCACGGTGGCGAATCGATTCATTCGGGTCCTCTTCAACATTTTGCTCTACAGCGGCAATTGTTTCTTCGGTGCGCACTGTTCGACGTCTCTGCGGATGCGTATTATCACATAGAGTAAACGTAGTGCGAAAACGATCCATGGTTAACCGAATTAATTGCTCTGATGGACGATTATGTCGACCATAAAATGGACGGAGCTTGCGGTAAACTTCGCGAACTGAACCATTATTTTCGAAATAAATTTGCACGATTTGCAAGCGTTGTTCTTTTGTCAACCTGTTCATGATGAAATGGCAAACCAGATTATTAGAGTTGCCAGATTTGACCATAAAATGCCAGTTTTATCTCTATTCGAAAAACAAACCTCTAAAAAAAACACCCTTTATAAGCTTTGAAATTCAATGAAACTGAACAAGATTGCATCAGTGGGCGTGGCACCTCCCTCATTAACATAAAGTTGTAAGTGCTATTTTAAGTGAACTATTGGTGCAATTGATCTGAAATTTGAAGTAAGTGTTTTACTGGGTATTAGGTACATATGAATCAAAAGCTTTTGTTATGCATACTAAATTTTCAGTTATAAAACGCATACAAAAAGCTTAATTTCTCGGAAACATGAAAATATATACGGACAAAAACGAAGAAAAAGTAAACTACGGAGAAAAACTTTTTTTCCAAATTATCGAGAAACACAAATGTCAACCCGAAATCTGTTGTTGGCTGTGAGAATTTAGGCTTGTTTCTTTTTTGCCTCTTGATGAATAAAAATGAACAAAAATATATAACACGAAACAAAAAAGTACGTCGTATTCAATACATGGTTTTTTTTACGTACAATCCGCTTTTTTGAGATAGTAAATTAAAAGTAATTAAATAAAATATTTGAAGGAAACAAAAGCTATCAGCATTTTGTGTAAAAACGAATTCGACCCCAATTTTTGATGTAACGTAACATTCCCAAATCCCAAAAAGTCTTTTGATGCAAAATCTAGCACGTCAACATAAGAGAAAGATCTTATTTTCTTCGATCAGTTTTAACATGTTTCCTAAAGAAAATAAGAAATTAGCAGAGCATTTACTTATATGGATGTCCAGAACCGAAAACAATTTGTAACGCAACAGGCTTTTTTCATCGATAATCAAATATTTTAACTATGTTAATATTCTAAACTCGAATTAATGTATTTTTAATGTCTGTAGAAAGCTGAGCAAAGCTGTACATTTTTACTACCTCTCCAGCCCCACTTCTTAATCCCCTTATGGAAAATTTTTGTCAAAATTTCTGAAAAAATTATCGTACGGGACAAGCGGCCTTAGGCAAATGTATTCCTCATAGAAAATAAAGGCTCATCTGTGTGGCAGTAAAATTCAAACATAACTCGTTCCTTACGTTTTTTTTTTAATTTCTTTATATTGCTCGGTTGCTGGGAGACCGTCATAACTCAAAAAAATGTTTTTCGAGTTAATTATACAGAAATAATCACCATTTCATTTATTGTTTTGTGTCAAAAGATCTTTAATGTATCTTTATGAACTTGCTTTGCTTTTATTTATTTTCATATAAAGATTAGTTTATTGAAAACTTTCACTGAGTTTTTCTCCTGAAAACGAGCGACATGTTTTGTATAATTTTAAAAGTCGTTTGTCTCGTATTTAAGATTTTTCAGAAAATTTCAATAAAATTTTATTTAAGTTTTAAGTGCAAATGAAAAAGCTTATGAGGAAGAACTTTTCCTCAGACACCAAATCTCTCAGGCTTGAAATGAAATACCCGTAAAAGAGCGCTTGTGAATTACCGGTTAGTTTACTGACATCTTAAAACGCAGACGTGTTGGCCAAAATCTGATTGCAGATTTAAGCTCAGCGACCCCAAATTACCCTGTTTGCCCAAATTTTAGAACTCATTTTTGCAAACAGTGTAGCTAGAGTGTTGTTGGTTCCTTCAAATTCAACGTCAATTACATGGAACTTTTTGAATGTCTAAACGTAATACCACTGAATTAGTGTTATTGTGATATTAAACAATTAAGGCCATTTTAATGCTTTCTTTTACTTCTTATGCGAACATAGATCGCAAAGGTAACGTAACAGTCTTTTCGTATAACGTAGCAGTCCAAACATTTTTGCTTCTATAGAACTCAAAACATTTTTTCAGTGAATTTAAAATTTCATTCAATACTTTCAACATAAAGCTTAGAAATTAAAAACTTCACGTTGAACGACTTTTTCAACAATGTAAAGCAACTTTAAAATCTACTTTCAAAATTAGGTAACGTAATAGTCCATGCTGACACGTCCCTTACTCTATAAGCAAATAACACGACATGATTACAAAAATTTTTATATAAATCATGTAGAGCATGTATGTTATCATGTATAAAAAATATTTAAAGTATTCAATTCCATGCGTTTTCGAAGCAATTTATGTCAAAATGCGCGTACGAATATACCGTAACAGTCTGCGTTTTGGGCCATAAAGTAACTTTATGTTCTATATAGATGATGTATTGAACAAATACTTAATAAATTCGAATGGGGGGTACTTAATTTTTATGGCTATAACTACCCTGTATTTAGGATACAATAGGTATTTCTTCTCTATCAAACATATTATTAAGATAAATAAAATCCCTATACCGTGGTTAAGTAAACCTTATTATAATTGCATAAAAAGTTTTTAACTTTCGCATAACAATATGACGTAAACTTATTTTCTAAAATCCAAGACAATTAAATTTAGCTAGTCACTTCTTCTGAATGGCAATCAAGGCCATTGCAATTCCATTGAATTATTTTAAACTCATTATTCAAAAAAAGAACTAGACACAATCAAAATATTACCTATGTCACTAAAATATTTCTGGTCGTTTGTTGTCATTTCAGACCCATCTGTCTTAGAAATTAATTTTTTCTCTTTGTCTAATTTGACCGTTTCCCTTTGTTTTCTGTTTGTATGATTTTTTGGAAGTACATATGTGCGTATGTTAATTTTGGATCCGCTTATATTTGTGGTTTGCCGAATAGATGAAACCGAAGAGAGTTTTAATTTTGGCTCAGTAGTGTTTTCTTCTGTAGCGAACTTATGATCTTCGTTGTGATTCTTTCGAAAGTTTATGCTCATGATTGTTTTGACACATACACCTGCAATTGCATGTTTTAGTATTTTGGCATAGTATGATATTTATAACGGGTTTCTTTACGCGCTTTGTTTATGTTTTTATAATTTTTTGAATAGTATATACTCTTTTTTATATATATTGCATTCTCTAGAGAAGCTTTATGTTGATTTTGACAATTAGCACATTTTCTTGTCTAACTATCATATTTAACGCCACGACCAGCATTATTAATTGAAGTATGTTCGGTACTACTGCAATGTGGGCAACTTTTGTTTTCAGAAAAATACTTCTCCAACACTTGTCCAAATTGAAAGCATTTAATTCCAATTGATATATAACCAATTATAATATTTTCTGGCAATTCAAAAACCTTAAATAAGACAATATCAAGTCACGTATCAATTATAGCCCACTTACTGTGACGTTAGACTATAGGAGTTACTATCAAGTACAGAGGTCAAGCGTGACATTCTGTATTCCATCAGTACACGGAAGAACAAGTTTTGTAAAAATTAACGTGAATTATTCAAAAAAAAACAAAATAATCATAAAAAATTGTCGCATAGGCCTGTAATATCTAATGTCTTGGGATTCTCAATACAAATTGATGGGAAAACTGCAAACATTACAGTCTTTATTTTAAGTCTATATTTAAACTTTGTTTTAACAGTTTCAGAATGTAAAGTATACAATGTGGTCCGGAAAATATTTATTTAGCAGAAAATACTGAATAAATTTTGAAAATATATGATCGACAAATAAAAATTACAGGGAAAGTGTAAAATCTTCAATACTCATCACATAATAAATAACATATTTTATAATTCGATATTATTTTTTTTCTAATCAGCATTGTACATATACGACATAAAATATAGATATGTATATAGTTAGTTAGAAGTATGAAACTGTGAGAATGTTGTCAGACTGGTTCTCTGTCTCATGCTATTTTTTATTTTTTTTTATATTATTTATTCAACTTTATTTACCGAGTTTTTAAGCCCTCATAAATTGAGAAAATAAGTATGCAAGTATAATACATAGACGTAATTAAAATATTTCCGCGCTAACAGCTGACCTCATCTGGTCGGTAGATGCCTGAAAGCAGCAGATATTTAAAAATGTCCGCGCTAGTGGGTAGACGCCTACCAGCAGCAGTGAAAAATTTAAGATGTAGAATGCGAAACGGCAATTGCACCGACAGTAATAATATTTTGTTGGAGATCCATCCACATAATAAGCGCCTAGATCAACTGAAATGAAAAAATGTTATTGGAATCAAGAAATCGTAAAATGCGTTTTTTAGTTATGCTTTGACTTTGATTAAGCTATATCCACAATTTTCGACAGCTCTATCTCCGAAACTTGATATTACAAAAATCTTTGAGCTGAAGTAAATTTAGTCATTTTACAGAACACATGATTGCTTCTCAACAGACAAAATGCGAATTGAGAGTGAATGAAAGCATGAAAACGTTCGACTTGTCTTCAGGCCGCATCATGAAAAATTTCAGTGCCAACCACATGCAACTTAGAGTGCCAAAGCGTGCCAAGCCAAGTTAATACGAAATTAAAGAACAAAGTATGAGAACGCTATCTGAAGCTTTTGTTACCTCATCACGACATACAAATGGACAATTATGAAACTTATGCAATCAACACTTCATCGTAAAATCGCAACGTGACGAAATCACAATGTGTCAAAATATACAACTGTGAGTTCGCGTCCTTTTAACGTCTTAATTTTGGTTTGTAAAATGACAAAAAACATTAAGTCTTCTAGCTGAATGAGCTGCTACTCAACATCCAAGGAAGCATATTTAATATGCTTCCAAAGATGGGCTTATACTTAGCAATCAAGGAAGCGCATTTCATGTGATTCCAAAGATGTGGATCGCCGCAATGACATCCTATGTTAAAAAATAAAAGCAGTAAGAAGCTCATTGGAAGCAGCGATAAAAAACTTTCGAAATGTTTATATTACGTAGGCTAAATTACAAATCGGATGTTCAATGTATTTAAAGTTATATAAAAGTTGATCAGTCAAAATTAACACGCTCAGTGCCAAAAAGTGCCATGAGAGTCGGAGTGCCAAACATTTTTTGAAAGTGCCAGTTTGGCACGATTGTGCCGGTTTCGGGAGCGCTGGTCTTCATGCTTGCGCTTGAACTTGTAGAACATTTCATTCAGGGTTGCAGCGCTCACCTCGTTTGCTTTGTATTTTGTTTTGTTTTGATTTGATTTATGACTTGCGTACACAAAAGCTTGGTTGACTTGCAATCGTGACAAGTTTTTTCGATTTTGGATAACATTTTTTAACCTCCGTTTGATTTATGTAGTGATGAACATTCCACGATTTTAACTAAAATCTCTGGGGATAGGTTCAACATTTGTATTATTTTACTGTTTTCAACTTATGAACTTTATTAATAACTGACGAGATCTAAATTCATTGCAAATTTTAACCGACTGCGTCTATAATCATTGTATCGGAAAATACGATATGTTTGTAAAACCATTTCTGGTTATGGTTAAGAATATTGGCTTATTCAAACCTGGGCTTGTGACCGTTTTATTCTTGTCAAATATGAAACTACTCATATCTATTGGGTGTCGTAGAAAAACGCGATAAGGCAATTTATTCGAGAGTTTAAAGTGTTTTGCTTGAAAAAGTAAGAAGCTAAAGAAAATGTCTTACAGCAAAATGACGCGACTTTGCACCTTATTATCGGATTCTGTCAATCGGAAAATAATGCAAATATTTTAAGCAGCAACCAGACCACCTCCTCCCCATTTTTAAGAAATGCTAAACACGATGGTGGTGCTTGAAATTCCTTGGAAGAAAAATTAATATTGCGATAATATTACTTATTTCGTTCAATCTTTTCAAATTTTTACGATTTAATGAAAGAAGTAAAAAAAACTACGGAACATTTTTTTTTAATTTACTAGTTAGAATGAAACAAACAAATTTTTATTATAGATTTAAGGTCGGTTAATCCGCATCGAATTAAACTATATTTTTCATTTATTGATTTCTAATCCGGTGCATGTTTTGTCTCATTACGTATTATTTTTGACTTAAACAAAAATATATTAAATCAGTGCTTAGAAATATCTGAAATGATAGGGATCGGATTTGAATTTCATAACACAAAAACCATAAAGATATCAATGTGGTCTTATGCAGTTCTGCAAGAATAATAAAAATAAAACTGAAACTCTAAAAAATCTTTCTAAGTAGAAAATATATGAAAGCCTGAAATTTATTTCGTTGCTGAATTACTTCCTTTTTTTTAAGGCCTCATCGTTGGTGCTGTTATACGATATGCTGGTAGTTCAACACCGCTTATGCATCTACAAGTTGAGCCCGATGGTGATCCAAAATATAATCAATCACTACCACCTGATACGCTATGGCTAAAGGTAAACCTTTTAATGAATTTAAAATTTTATTTTAATCACAAAGCTATTTTTAATTTCAGTTTCCCGGTAAATTAACACCAAATACCACCGATAAAGAACCCATTGGCAATAAAACATACGCATATGTTTTTCGTGGACAAGTTTATGATGTTGACGAAAACGAAATTGATTTAAAAGCAACATTTGATCCAGAAATTTTCTTTAACATAATTTTGCCTCCAATAATATTTCATGCGGGCTATAGCTTAAAAAAGGTTCTAAACTGAATCAAGAGTTATTATGTGACATTTCATTATCTCTGCGTTTTCGTTTTTCAGAAATATTTCTTTCGAAATTTGGGTGCAATTCTTACATATGCCATTTTAGGCACTGCTCTATCAGCGTTCCTAATCGGTGCAATTATGTACGGTTGTGTGAAACTGATGCCAGAATATTTGAGCAGCAGTTTTACATTTCTGGACACGCTGTATTTTGGAGCGTTGATATCACCCACAGATCCACTTACCATAATTGCAATCTTTAATGACTTGCATGTGGATGTGAATTTGTATGCATTAGTTTTTGGTGAATCGGTGTTAAATGATGCAGTAGCTATTGTACTTAGCAGGTTAGTACATACATATATCAATTATCTTTCAAGTACATGTTTAATTTTTTTTCTTAGTGCTATACAAAACTATGGAGAACATTACTCAAAAACTGGAGAGTTTGAAACAAATGCCTTCTTTAGATCACTAAGTGATTTCTTCTGCATATTTATGCTTTCAACATTGATTGGCGCTGCCATGGGTTGTTTCACAGCATTAATATCCTTTTTTAAATAAGAAATTACAGTTTATGCTTTGTACATCTTGCGTGCTAAGCTTTTAAAAACTATTATATTTTATAATTATTTATTATAATCTATTGGAGACGCGTTAAGTCTACTTTTGCAACAGATCGATTTGTTTTATGTCCTTAAATACTTCCATAACTTGCTGGTATCCAAGTTATTTAAATAACTTAATATTATAGCTTTGTCATATTAGATTCTTGAAACCAGCAGTTTTATTTCCGGTATCAATTGTTTTGTTAAATTCATATATATCAAATTTTCTTCAATTAGTCTTTTTTTACATACTCTCAAATATTTAAACTTTAATGTTGTATTGTTAAATTTATTTACCCTTTTACTTATATCCTTATGTTAGAGACCCGATTTCTTAGCTATTAAGCGGGCTATAATCCGATGCTTGCCAACGATTGCTGCGGCGCTTATTACTCATGCTCAATTGTTATGACAAAGTATGATTACAAATTAATCTTGTTTTTAAGTATAGGGTTTCTCAATAGAGTCGGGTAGATGAAAATTTAAAATTTAATTTGTTTTAACAAGTTGTGTGTATGATATCCATAATTTTTTTGTTTAATTTGAAAAGCCTATTGATGATATTATGTGTGCAATATGACATCGTTCAAATGGCCGTAGCGGCTTTACTGGGTGGCGCGAAACTGACAGAACCAATTTTCGATGACTCCGTCGCATAGATCAGGCTGAAACTGAGGGATGACACGGTTTATGTTAATTTTGAGGGCAGCGGTCGTTAGTGGCTTATTGGCATAAACTTGCGACACAGGGAAACTTCACAAGAAAAAATCTAATGAGGTCAAAATTCACCATGGGCGCAACGGTTGCATCGTTGCCACAACAGAACACCCATTTTCATAATAAAGTTTTATTATTTACACGTATTGCTCAACGCTGTAACTTACCATGGTGATTTGTCTTTAGAACCTGAAAAAAAAAATAAAATGAAGCGAACAACAGTTAAAACAACATGACGTCATGAACTCTCAAAATCTACTCGTCTCTATTGAAAAACGCTATACAAAAAAAAATATAAAATTATTACAGTAAATCAATGGTAACTTAACACGTCATTCTAAATTCATTTTTATTATCTAAATCACGTGGGCGAAGTGCCCGCTGCAGAAAAGTTGAGTGTATAAGATAGGATGTACAGAAAATGTAGTGAGGAATTTTGGTGAAGCCAACTAGCCATGTCTGCCTTGCCAAAGCCCGTCCCAATGCCCGAATTTTAGCCAATTTTGTTGTTTTAATTAAATGTGTGTCTACAGTGATAATTTTAAAAATTTTTCAAGTCGATTTATTTAAAGCAATCGTCTTGTAACTGTATTTTTTTGTTACATCAAATATCTGAAGTACATGTAGCTGATTGTATTGACAAAAGTGCCAAATATTCAACACTTAAAATTTTACTTAAAACAATGATTTCTCATTAACTCTTGCCACACTTGACTAAGTTTACTAGGGTTCGAGATTTTCCATTACTGGAGTCGGCACTATTTGTTCTAATGTCTTACAGCACCTTTCTAATAGCAGAAGCATCTGAATTAACAGGTGTTGTTGCAGTTCTATTTTGTGGTATCTGTCAAGCGCATTATACATACAATAATCTTTCGGAAAACTCACGAACAAGAACAAAGGAAATCTTTGAACTATTGAACTTTTTGGCAGAAAACTTTATTTTCTCATACATTGGTGTTTCAATGTTTACATTTCCGAAACATCATTTCGATGCAGGTTTTATAATAACGGGATTTGTAAGATAATTTTTTATATAAAACAAAATCTTGATTAATAGCTTTATAAATTTAAAGGTTTGTGCCGCCATCGGACGTGCAGTAAATATATATCCATTATCGTGGCTATTGAACCTAAATCGCAAGCCAAAAATTTCATCAAATTTCCAGCATATGTTATTTTTTGCTGGTAAGTATTTTTCATAATAAATAGGTATGCTTATCAGTAATTTTAACCTCATTTTTTTCTAGGTCTACGTGGTGCCATGTCGTTTGCGTTAGCTATTAGAAATACAGTTTCTGAAGCTAGACAAACAATGCTGACGGCAACGTCATTAATTGTTATATTCACTGTTGTGATACAAGGAGGAGCATCGAATTTTCTATTAAATTGGTTAAAAATACCGTAAGTTACCTAAAAAGTGCAATGCTCTTCTTGTGCGTACATTACAGCTCAGAAGCTCGTGACAAAAAAAGTACAAGAGTTTTGTAAAGGCTCTTGTTTAAATTAAATGTTGTATTAATGGTACACGGTGGGCTTTAATCAAGGTTAAATGCAAAGTTGAGTTACATCAATAACTTGAATGCAAAAAAGACCCCATACCTTTTTTTTAATACTATATTTACTGTTTTTTAATAATATTATCTACGTATGAAACACAAAATATGTATGTATGAAATTTAAAAAACATCCATTTTTACTCAAACTTTGACACTTCAAAGAACCTTGAAAGATAGCACCACAGTCCAAATTTCAGCTCCCTAGGTAGGCTGGTGGGGTCCTGAGTAATGTTAATTCAAAGTTAGTTAAAAATATTATTAGTTATAACTATTTCCACTGAGCGGTATCTGTTTTTAATGGGAATAAAAAGACAAACAAAATAATAATTGCCTTAAGTATTATGAACCAAAACCTCGATTTAGGCCACCATTCATAGTCGCAAAAATTTTCAATTTTAAAAACGAATATTTTTAAAACTAAACTTTTTAAAACGGACTAAAAACGGCTATGTTCAGACCAAAATATGACACTCTTTCTCTGGATCTCGACGACGTAGGGAGGCGTAGTGGTGTGATATGTTTGGAATTGAGTCCCATTTTTTGTGAAACTAAATGAATCTGGACGTCAAAAATGTGTTCAACTCTCATAGATTAGATTTTCTTACGAATATGGTGAAGATATTATGTTTTGACTTATTTTGAGCCGTATGACCTCTGATGTTCGACGTAGTACAACCTTAATTTCTGAGTAGCCATTTAAAGTGAGACACAAATTATTTATGTAAAAACCAAAATATTGCATTTTCCCATTCTCAAAGCTTTGGAAAGCAGCCTGTTTTTAGTTTTTGACCTTTTTCAAGAAGTCCGACTGATTTTTTTGATTTTACAATGCTAAATATCAACACTTTTGGGTTGAAATTAAATTTTTGTGATTGTCTAAAATTGCGTAAAATACGAAAATATTAATTATAATTTCGTAAAGTAAAATTTAAGCATTTAATTTTATAAAAAGAGTCTCATTAACTCATTCTAATTTCAATTGTTGTATTAATGTTCGAGCAGCTGCAAAAGCTTTATATCTGTACTTTCAGTGGCTGCTGACCTAGTCTGTCCCATTAAGCTGATGTCGGACCGTTTTTTTTATCCTGAATTACATGCAATAATTAATTAGTTTATAAACTTATAGCTATAATTGACGCGCTGCGTGCGTGTCATAACTCTAATATCTGACCACTAAAGCTAGTTAACAGTTATCAAGACAAAGTAAATTATACAAAAGAAACTCTGTAGATAACTGCCTAGCTGAGAAAGTTTCGCTCTTACTTTTAAAACTTCTCAAAAACAAAAAGAAACTATGGAAACATACACAGTGTGGAGTAAAATTCATTCATCTACTAATGCCAATAATTTAAGGTTGCTATGCTCGAATTCCTCCAGCACCACTCCTAACCTCACTATGGATCATTTAGTCAAATTTTATGAAAAAATTACATACGGGGCAAACGACTGAGAATTTTCTCATACAGCCTTAGGCAAAAATATTCGTCACAAAAAATTAAGCGAGTCCTCAAACGACAAAACTTCCTAAGACTCATTTGTGTGGCAGTACTATAAAATTATAAAAAAGGTAATATTTTTACTTTTTTTCTTCATACACATGTGACCTGGTCTATGGCCATGGCTTAGGTGTCAAAAAATCATTCTCCACTTTTTTGCCGATTCGGAGTTGTTCTTCCATTTTTGGCAAAAAAAGTCGGTAATGATCGCACGGTACCTTGCTCTATTGACTTGCAATTTTCATTAATTTTGAAAAAGTACGGTCCAATGATGCTGACATTTCGTTTGTTGAATAGACATTCATGGTGAAATAACATTACTGAGCATTTTTGGCGTAGACACATGTTACAAATCACATGTTGTCAAAAAAACTTAAACTGAAAAAACAAATAGCAAAAAAATCACCCGTTATATCCACAAATCTATATTTAGCTTAAAACTCGAATATTAATTAAAACATCTTTTGCGTGTATAAAAGTAAGAAATGCGTTGCGTGCTCTTTCTGCAAATTTTCAATCTGATATGCTGCATAGCTTTAAACTTAAGCTTGCGCTCTAATGTCGCTTAAAATATTTAAGTCTATCAGTCACAAGCAAAACTAGTAAAGGTGTTATCTTCGGCCAGGCCGAAACTCACATACCCTACACTACATTAAAAGTACTTTTTAAATAAATGTTAAAAAATGTTGAGGAGGTTGAATAAGTCGAAAATAATGTAAAAAGGTTCAAAAATTTTGGAAAGTGTTGGAAAAACTGAAAATGTCAAAAGAATATGGGAAATGTTGAAAAAAATAGTATAGAAATGAAAAATACGAAATATGTCACGATCACTCCTACAATTCCGCCCACTTTTGTTTCAATAAATGATATTCGTGATTAACATGATCAAACCAAATTTTAGCACAATAGCTTGCGATATGTGCCGTAATTATTCCTAAAATTTAAGGCGGTGACAGACCCACTGGTGCAATCCACTCCGATTTTGATCCAGAAATAGCTTTTTATAAAAAAACTTCTTACACCAAATGTATTTTAATTGTATGGGAGGTGCCACGCCCACTGTTGCTATTTCGCCAGCTTTTGATTCATATATACCTATTACCCAGTAAACCACTTATATCAAATTCCAGATCGATTGCTCCAATAGTTCACTTAAAATAGCACTTACAACTTTATGTGAATGAGGGAGGTGCCACGCCCACTGATGCAATCTTGTCAAGTTTCATTTAATTCTGAAGCTTATAGTAACCGACACCTCTACACAAAATTTTATGAAGATTACTCTCATAGCACACTATCTATAGCATTAAACGTATTTCGCTTATATGGGAGGTGCCACACCCACCGGCGCAATTGTGCCAAAATTTTGCAAGAAGACACCTTTTAGCAAGTGTATCCGCCATATTAAATTTCATAACGATTGCGTTGTTAGTTCTCTTTTTATAACGTTTATAAATATTGTAGGCTATGCCACGCCCTTAAAATAAATTTTTCAGTATATTGACGTGGCTTGTATTGTTAACTACTTTCAGTGGTATCATCCCTAAAATTTTAATGAAAATCGTATGTGCCAATTTGGAGTTATACGAAATCCAATTTTTTAATTGTTAAGAAATGACACACCCACTTTCACAATTCCGCCCACTTTATGCGCAATTCAAAATTCACAAAATCTGTATCCGTGTACCAAATTTCATCACAATATCTTGCACAGTTTACGAGCAATGGCGTCATTAATTTAAATTTAGGGCTGTGCCACGCCTCTTTAAGAGCCTTTGCAAACTTAAGACCTAGCCTAATCTTAATGTTGTTCTCATATTCACCAAATCACCAATTTTCATCAAAATCGCAGCAACTTTTTTTCAAAATGGACTTGGGTATATTTACATAGAGTACGGGCGGAAGGCGTGGCTGTGAACCGATTTCGCCCATTTTTATATGCTAACAGCTTGCAAGAAGATTTGAGCTGTGTGCCAAATTTCATTGAATTAGATTGCTTAGTTTTTGCGTAAACCTGATTTCAACAGACAGACACACAGACAGACAGACAGACGGACACAGCTATATCGACTCAGGTGGTGACGCTGATAAAGAATATATATACTTTTCCTTACCTGCCACGCCCCCTTCTATGCGTTACAAACGGAATGACAAAGTGAATATACCCTCTGTGTAGGGTATAAAAAAGATTTCAGCTTAAGCTACTACTCTGACACACTGTCAACTTATGATTTGTATCATTTAGCCATTTAGGAAAGTATATTGAGGAATGCTCTAATATCTAACATACATTTTTTATTTATTTCAGAGTTGGTGTTGATGAAGAGACTGAACAATTGAACAACTATCAGGTTCGCAGTGTGAGTATTAAATAATTTTACTATACGCATAAATATTTAATGTAAATGTACATGTTTTCCTATGACTTTACTACTTGTATATTTCTAATGTTATTTATTGTTCGATTTAACTTTAATACCCTTTTTATATAAACTACTATTTTTAAAGTTTTTAGTATTTATTTCTTTAAAAAAGATCAGTTTTTCTTTTACAAACTAAATTACTTCAAACAAACTGTATGTCTCGAAATTTCCAATCTTTGTGCTTTGTGCATGCCGTTACCTAAAACTTGATGAGTTAATTTTATGTACCTATATATTGAAACTTCTATTTAACTTTGCAACCAATTTGAAATATGTATTTAATTGAAAATTCTCTGAATAACGCAAACTTCACGCCGTGCTAACAAAATATCAACTACAAAGGTTTACAATTCTATGGAGAATACAGCAGCTGCGGTATGTTTCATTCTTTCCATATAACTCATGCCTACATAAATTTAGACTCTAGTTTTTTATTTTATAATTTTCTACTAATTACTTTTTGTTTACTCATTTTATAATGCATGTACAATTTAAAGCTTGGTTTTATTATACTTTTGTTTGTAATTTAGTTTTGGTTTAAAAGAAAGTAAGGAACTTTTTGTATAGTTTGTTAACATAATACTAAGTTTTTTTACAATCATGCACATTCTGTTAGTTAGTTAAGTTCATATGTGTATGTATGTATATTTTCATATACGTAGTCAATCGATACAGGACTAAATTTGGGCCAATTGCCACTGTCCAGACGACGAAGTTCTCTGGTGAGGAGTGTTTTTATTTCGCTTACATTCTAGCTTGTTAAATTTATTGTGAACTTATTTAGATAAACTTTATTTGTTTATTTTTTTAATATCAATTTTGCTTTTTATGGACTTAAAATTATGTGATTTTTAAGCTTAATAAATAATTTAAGATATGAATTCATTTTTGTTCTGTACAATACACGACTTTTTAAACCTACTACTTTATAGAAACACTTCCTTGTTGAATTTTTTTTTTTGCGGTATCCAAACTAACGTCTGCTTTTAAAGATACATTAGATAGAGGTCGCTCAAGGCCGATGAAGCTTTTTCATGTAAAAAACTATTTTTTTCTTGAAATGAAAAAATCTTGGTTGATTGCATTTTATAGATGATTTATTGCTCAAGCTTGAATATCTTGAGAACTTTTATGGGCTTTCTTTGAGTCAAAAATTCCAAGAAAAACATTGGACTTTGTTTTTTAACACAACTTTGAACCGCTCTAGTGCACAGCTCAGTGACAAAATTAAACTTATGCTGGTTGTGCACCTTAAGATTTCGCTTTTCATTTATGGCTTTAACATAATTCCGACGTACGACGGTTTCAGCTGCCGTTTTCTACTTATAAGAAAATTATTTTAAGTGATATTTTGATATAGGGGAATATCGGAAGAAGCTTACGACAGGGAGTTGTTCGTACTCAAACGATATGCGATTTAGTTTAACATAATTGTGGTAAGGGCATAAAGCCTTGACAAATAACTTAAAAGTTAGCAGAAAAAGTTGACCTGAAATTAATATAGGTTTGAAAAACTTCATTGAGACTATGTGAGCTGAATCACGACAACTAGGTTTATGTGCGAAAATATGTAGCTCAAGTTTGAGACTTACATATGTACGTATGTGCAAATATATTTCAGTATTATTTAATTTTTTTTTTTTTCAATAAACATATTTTAAAAAGTGTTTTTTATACATATTTTGGTTCATGGGAATGAGCATCCTTATTAATATTAGATTCATCTAAAATTTTAAAATCGCCATCTGGCTTTCGTAGTCCAGATCACATATTATGTATCAGTAATTAATAACGTTACTTTGGATATCGCACAATAAATAATATATTTTAAGTGAAAGGATTTACTTTACATTTAAAATTAGTCCGATGGATATTTGCAGGATATTGATGCTGATATGGAGGATGGTACTAGTGCTGCTGCAAATACTACTACAACCACAAGTCATTGCAGACGAAGCAATGAAAAGGCTATTTTAGCTAGAATTTGGGGAAATTTCGATTCAAAGTCAGTAAATATTTTATTGAAGTCTAAAAAACAACTTGTTTTAATTCTTTTCGTTTCAGATATATGAAACCTTTGTTAACACATTCTCGTCCTACATTATTAGAGACACTTCCAGTATGCTGTAATCCTGTAGCACGATTACTTACTACTACGGAACAACTAACACAGGTTTGTTAGACTAAAATTTTCATTTACTTATATTAAAAATTGCATCGACTCGTTTCGACAACAAATTTTATAATCATCATTCACATAATTTTCATTCCGGCTCTGTACGCTGATAATTGAAAAGAGCTCGAAGCACGTAGTTCTGAGTGACGAATTCTTGAATAAAAACATTTCTCACTTTGCCACTAGGCTCTTAATTTCGTTTCAATGTTTGTTTAGATCAGCGGTGGGCATGTAAATCTAGCAAAAGGGCGCAATGACAAAATCAAGCAACAACAAACGTAATTTTAAAGTTTTTTTGTTTTCATTTCAAAATTCGCCAACAGCACAAAAAAAAACCAAATTGCACTACAAACAAAAACAATATCTACATTCGTCGAGACACAATGCGGCACTGTGCTAATGCCTTTGAGTGTTGATTTTGTTTTCATTTGAACTCAAGTCAACGCTGTGTGTCGTTAGCATTGAAATTCTGCGAATTGATTTTTGCTTGTTTGTGTGTCGAATGAAACGGTTTGGGCAATGAGGGCGGAAAAGGCGCTACGTGCCCATCGCTAGTTTAGATATAACTCTTGAGTTCGTTAATTGAAAAAAAACTGTTAATTTTGAAATTGTCACCGCGAAACCAAAGCGTAATTTAGAATTTTTTTGAAAATAATACTGAGGCACGTCTAGCAATGTGTAAGACTTGTGCAAAATTTAAAAAAATATATATTATACAGTATAAAACCACATTTATTTAAAGTGTATCAAGCTAAGATTAATACTCGCGGAGAAATCAAAGTTTCGTATTAAACTTTATGCAAAAATAATGAAAATATGTTATGTTGGTACATGTATTTTTCATGTATTCGAAATAATCATTCACGCATACATGCATCAACAGTTGCACAACTCTTAAGGTAAATTTTGATCAATTTTTTTGTTTCAATTCTTTATTTTGTATATAGAGTATATGTATTTGTTTTTGTTGGAAAGCGTTTTTTGTTCACTTTTCTTAAGACTAAAAAACTTAATATTTATTGATTTCATCTAAATGAATTGCACAAATTAGACCGGGTCGATTTATCTGAAGTAAAAAAAAAAAGACACCGAATCAAAAGTTAGAAGAACCCTTAAAAACGATATCTGGAACATTTTTTTTTGTTCCGAGAAAAACTAATGGAGCTTTTTTGATTCTCTTTTTTCGCTAAAAAAAACGTGTTTTTGTTCGCAATTGTACATAGGACCTTAAATGTTTTTGTCTTTTATTACAAAACTAGTTCCAATTTTTTAATCTTAACAGAATATCAACTTCGTTTTACGACCCTCGTAACTTCTCTGTTACACAAGAATTTTCAGAATTTGATTATAAATTCAATATTAAGCTCAGATCGTGCAATACATTTGGATTCAGAAAGAATGTTCGGAACACTTTGAATTAAAATATTCTCCGAATTGGTTTCACAGGTGGATTCAACTCAAAAAAAAAATGCACAGTTTTTAAAACATTTGAATAAAAAAAAACTTGTTGTCTCTCGTACACAATTAGCAAAATGAAAACATACCAAGTTAAGAAAATAACCCGCCCATGGTACAAACGTAGCAAAATGTCTTTTTCCTTGATAATCGTTTTTAATTCATTTAATATCTCTCATGTATCAAATCAACTAGTCCATATGAGATGATACGGGCTAACTGAATATTTCACAGAATTTAACTTCACTTATAATGTTCATTAAGCCCAGTTTTCACATTATGTTCATGAAATCAATACAGATATATGCTGATAAATATAAATAAATCCAGGCCGTACCTCTTTTATCTGTTTATCAAATAAAAGCTTAATCAACTAGTTTACTATCACATGGGCTTGGCGATACATAGATTGCTAGGCCTAAGCCTAGTGTTCCCATGTGTAAGGACGGCAAGGAGTTTAATAAACTTGGTTCAAGTCTTGAAATATATTTATTGAGGCAAAGCACTTATCAAAAAAAAATCGCCCAAGAAAAATTCTATGAATGGCAGGTAGATTTTAATTATTACAATTTCTCTGTTATTGCAACAAAACAATAATTTTAGTACAATAAGAGCTATACCAGAGTTTACATCTTAAAATGTTATGAGTGATGATCTCGATGACATTGCAATTGTTTTTGGTAAATGCGTCATATTGCCATCATGGTCCTTAACTATCAAGCCAGCCCAATTTAAAATCTAATGCCATAAAGCCACCTAATGACACTGATGTACTTCAGTTAAGATTAGTAAAAACTATTGTGTTAAAATTTATTGTGCAGAATTCTAAGCCAAATATTATATGAATTTGAGCAGTGACTTACTAGAAATATTAAGAAAATTAAAATAAATTCAGTTGAGGTCACTTTGACTTAAATTTTAGAGTTTTTTAGAAGTCAAGGAAATTTTTTTTATGTAAACATTTTCAACATCGTGTTCAATTTCATACAGTTAAGCCTTCTTATCTAAACTTTAAATTTGTTTGTACAATCATTCATTAAAAAATATATATATGACTTCAAGTGTTCTTATATAGCTTGATTATTTATTGTATGATATATATAATTACATCAACGTTAAAATTTAAAGATTTCTTTCAATTCTAGCGCCTTGATTACAACTGCGCTTTCATATCTTTTCTATCACGTGAAATTTTTTAAAAAAATTAAACTATTTTTACTGAATTTTCGATGCCAAAAAATTTTTGCATTTAAAATTACACCCAAATATATTAATCTTAATCCAGCTAATTCAACTGACACTAAACCATGGTAACACCAATTAGAATTTTTAATTTATGTAAAGTTGTTAGTGTACAAATCTTCTACATCAAGACTGGCATAACTCAAAAGCCTAAAGTGCGAGAAAACTGCATTCAGAGTTTTCAATAAGTTACATTTTATATGAAAATATTAAAAAGTATTTCAACATAAACTTTTCTCACAAGACAAGTTTATGAGATACCATGGATGTTTCTGCATCATTAACTCAAAAATAACATTTTTTGAGTTATGTGAGTCTTGAAGTACATAAATGAGCGATATGCATATCAAAAAAAAATCGAACGAATCTTAAATTTTTCAGCTTAAATAATTTTAATAACCTTTAACATCGTTTACTTACATTTTTAACTTATTAAAATGATTGGAGAACTATGTTTCAAAGAGCAATATTTTCAAAATTGTTTTTTTTTTTGGTTTTCGAAAAGACTTTTTTGATACAGCCAAAACACAAATGGTAAAAACTACTTAGGTTATCAAATTAAAAAACTTTCAAGAGCGTTATCTTTAGCCACGCCATTAATTTAATACCCACAACTGCATTAATAGTAAAAGTGCGCGTAAAAGTCTTTTAATTTTATGTGAGGGAGCGGTGAGGGAATCTGCTGTGCTACATGTAAAGTCATTCACGCGTATGCGTTTCACTAAATAGCAAAATTTATGACATCGTTTGCTGTATTTGTTAGTTTCCCAAACACATTGTTTTATAACTTTGACCATATAAAAATGTCTCCACCCACTGTCCCAAATCTGCCCTTTTTTTCTAAAACTACGTAGTTTGTATCACTTAATGTTTTCGTACCAAGTTTTGTAACACTTATGTCAGTAGCATCTTAAGTTTTTTTGATTGTTTGATAGGTGATACACTCATTTCTTCACCTATTTTCCGATGCTTGCTTGGCTTACCAAACGTCTTGAATTTGACAACATTTAATTAAATATCACTTAGAATAGCGACTTTAAGCGCCTCTTTTTGTATCACGATTCGTCTCGTTTCGTCTATAATTTTCAAGCCTGAAAATATGCTTTTATAATTAAAATTAAATCTTAAATATATCTAGTCTATGTTTATTGAATAATTAATTGCAAATATAAGAATTGTACTAGCATATTTTTAGGCATCCAAATTAAAGACGAAACATGATACATAAAGAGGCGTTAAGTCTATGCTTGCATGGTAATTACCATGCCGTTTACCTTAAATAACTCTCTTAGTATGAAGTCCTCTTGTCAAAATCCACCCACTTTCATTCAAACCTCATGTGGGTGCTTTCAGTTCAATTAGAACTTTCTGTATTTATGCTACAATTTCTAATGTACTTAGGTTAATTTTTACATTGATCATTTTACATATTTTATTACAATGGATCATCATTTGGTATAAGTGAGTCGGTTCTTTAATTGAATGTTACTCCTACCTATGAAGGATTTTCACACCTTATACCATAAGGTTGTATGTAAATAGCAAAAAATTATAATTTATTTGTGAGCATCTCATTTCTCTACACTTTTTTCATCTTGAATTTATTTCAATATTTACATTTTGGGGTTGATGGATTAATTTTTCAATTTCGCAATAACAAATCAATTTTTTTTTTTGTTTTAATATTGACGAAAACAGCTGAGTGATGATGCCTGGTTTAATTAATCAAATAAACGATCCAAAATAAAAACTATAGGTAGCCAAGTGATATGTGAGATTCTTTTGAATTTAACTTTTATATACAGAGTTTATTAAGCAAATAAGATATTACAACTACATACACACAAGCATCGTCGCCTGAATTCTCTTTTGCTCCATACGCCTAAAGGTGTATTCCGAGAAAATCCTAAAAGAAGATTGAGACTTAAAAAAAAAAATTGTATCGAAAAAATACCATCGAAAATCCAAGAGTCTGTTGATAAATAGCTCAGTGCTAAATAACTGCTATAAAGTATTTTATAACTAAAAATGGACGCAAAAGTATATGTGAGTAATCTTTCTAAAATTTGGTGTAGAGGTGCTTTGAAATTAAATTTAGTTCGACAGGATTGCGCTGGTGGGCATGGCTGCTCCCATACACGCAAAAATCGTTATATGATATATTTGGTGTACTATGAGAGTAATCCTAATACAATTTGTGGTAGAGATGTCGGTTACTATAAATTTTACAATTAATTCGATTTCGACGGGATTGTATCAGTAGGCGCGGCACCTCCCATACAAGCAAAAAACGTTTAATGGCATATGTAGTTTTCTTTATAAGTGGTGCAAATAAAATTTGGTGTAGAGATGTCGGCTGCTATTAACTTTGAAATGAAATGAAATTCTTCGAAAATGATATATTTAACGTACTATCCAAGTAATCCTAATAAAATTGGTTATACGGCTACGATAAGCTTTAACATGAGTGGACGTGGCACCTACCACACATTTATAAATCGTTTAATGTTACACTTAGTGGTAACCATAAGGTTTTACATATATTAAATGGAATTTGACTGGATTGCATCAGTGGGCGTGCCACCTCCCGTGAGCGTGACAGTTTTTATTTTTTATACCCTACACAGAGGGTATATTCACTTTGTCATTCCGTTTGTAACGCATAGAAGGGGGCGTGGTAGGTATGGAAAAGTATATATATTCTTGATCAGCGCCACCACCTTACTCGATATAGCTGTGTCCGTCTGTCTGTCTGTCTGTCTGTGTGTGTCTGTCTGTTGAAATCCAGTTTACGGGAAAACTAATCAATCTAATTCAATGAAATTTGGCACACAGTTCACACCTTCTTGCAAGCTGCTAGCATATAAAAATGGCTGAAATCGGTTCACTGCCACGCCTTCCGCCCATACTCATATACATACATATTTTGACTTTCTTCATTAGCGTTCTTAATTTATTTCAAACTAATTCAACATTTTTTTAAAATTTTCCATATATTTTCGACTTTTTCAACCTCATTAAAACTTTTCGAGACTCTCAACTTTTTTCGAGTTTTTCAACCTCATCAAATATTTTTGGACTTTTCCAACTTTATTCAACTTTTTAAGAATTATTCAACTTCTTTCAACTGCTTCAACATTTTTCAACCTCTTTTAACTTTTCCAACATTTTCAATATTTTTTAGACTTTTTCAACCTCATTCAACTTTCGAAATATTCAACTTTTTTGAAATTCTCGATCTCTTTCAACTATTTTTAGCATAATCCATATTTTTTGGATTTTTTCAGCTTTTTTCAATTTATTTCAACTCTTTCAACCTCATTCAACTTTTTTCGTGTTATTCAACCCCTTCCAGTTTCAATATTTTTCAACATTTTCCAAATTTTTTTCGACTTTTTCAATATTTTTCGACTTTTTTCATCATTTTCCATATTTTTTCGACATTTTCAACCTCATTCAACTTTTCTTGACTTTTCAATCTCATTCAACTTTTTCGAGAATTTCAACTTATTGGAGATTTTCAACCTCTTGCAACTTTTTCAACACTTTTCATATATTTTCGACTTTATCAGTCTTTTTCACCTGTTTCAACATCTCTCAACTTTTTTCAACACTTTCCATATTTTATTGACTTTTTCAACCTCTTTCAAGTTATTTCGACTTTTTCAACTTCATTCAAGATTTTTTGAGTTTTTAATCTCTCATTTTTTTTAACTTTTTTGACATTTTTCATGATTTTTCGACTCTTTCAGCCTTTTTCATCAGTTTAAAAAGGTTTTTCAACTTTTTTTAAATTTGTTCCATTTTTTTCCATTTTTTCCAACATTTTTCAGCTTTTTCAACCTGATTTGACGTTTTTCAACATATTCCTTATCTTATCAACCTCTTACAACTTTCTTATTTTTTTTTTCGGTTTTTCACCCCTTTTCAATGCTTTTTAAATATGTCAACTTTTTTCAACAAATTGCAAACTTTTTCGATTTTTTCAACCTTAAAACGAAAAACTGAACAATGATCGGTCTCCTGGTACTCTCAGAAACTAAAGCAGATAGATGTGTCATGATAACATCATTAGAAAGATCATGTTTCAAAACCTATGGATCAAGTCTTAAGTCAAAATGTCCAAAAGTGGCGTATGGAGTAAAAGAGAATTTGGGCATTCGGACATTTCTATCAGAAATGTTATAAGAAAAAATATTTTTGGTTTTTTTATTGTATTGTGCATCAAAATTAAATAGAGTTGTAAAGAACTTCATTAAAGTTTATTATTTTATGAAATAGTTCAAAATTGAATAAAATTTGGTATTTTTATTAAGTCGCATTGCTTTTAAACTTCGACAGTGAGTACTACCAAAAATAAAAGACGTGTTACCATAGTTTGAACTATATAACTATGTTATAGGAGCTCTATTAAAGTTATATATTTACATGTGAAACTCTGTTTACATAAATTGCTGCTATGATTTAAAATATCTTTTTTCTAAAATAAAAAATGGTAGAAAAAATGAAAATGTAGTTGTAATCAGTGCACTAAGATTAATTATATTAAATTGGAAATTGTAATTATAATTAAATACTAACTCATTGCGCTCCCTACTAACACTTTTTTTTCATATCTGTCCTTTTTATTCATTTCAACAACATTGTGTAATAACCATTCATCATATGTGCCAAATTCTTACTATGTCAAAAGGATGTTGGTATACGCCGTTCAGATTCCGATTCAGACATTTGCATAGATGACGATGATTATGGGCGCAATAATGGCACTGCGACCAATAACGGCGGGGGAAATAGTGCTGGCAATGGTACGAGGCGAAACTCCATCAATCGCGTAAGTATACGAATTGTAGCAGATGATCGCAGTTTATTTGCAAGTTATAGAAATCGTGATTAAATTTTAAATAGAAAGAGTAGATCTCTAGTATTTCTTTGTAATTTATTAAAAAAAACTTTTGGCGTAAAACAAACTCTTTCGAAAAAAAAAAAAAACCTTTTATTTAATCGGGTTTTGTATTGGCTGTAATTTCTATTTCTATTTGATTGCTTTCCAAAAAGACTAATTATTACCTTTTTTATTATTATTACTAATGCTGCAATTAATTTTATTTGTAAATTAATGAACAAAAACAATTTTTATTTATTATTTATAAAACTGTTTATTTATTACCTAATAATAATCTTTGGAAAATTAAAACTTATATCCTTTGTTGTATATTTATTTTGCATGCTGTGAAAATAAAAACAAAAATACTAAAATTCCAATTTCTTTTTTTATATTTCTATACTTTTTCATAACACTTTAAAAATGCGGACTTAATCACAAACTTTCGAAAAATTTATTATCTACATTAAATACTAATAAAATTTGAAAATTATATTGTAAAACTCTCTATTGCGTCTATTGAAACTGATCGTTGTTGTTATTATACATCTAATAATTGTGAATATCGAAATTCTAACAAAAATACAATAACAAACACTAATTATGTTTTGTTTATGATTTTTTAATTTTTAAAATTAAAGAACATTTTGAATGAAACAAACCAATTTATTGCAGACCTCAGTATCGTTACCAATAATTTTATGTAGAATTAATTGAAATAGTAAAATACTGAATAGAATGATACATATAAAATCAAACAAAATCTTTACTGAATACAAGAAAAACAACAAAAAACAGACAGAAACAATAGACACAGAAAACAACACTAGCAATCTTTGAATGAAACATAAACATAAAGAATGAATAAAGATTTCAGGTCGAAAAATGCTTTCAAAGATGTATCTTGGTGGAAATTTTTAAATAATCACCAGAAAATAAATTTTCTCACATATTTCTTATGACAAATTTCAAAAGGGCGTAAGAGCCCATTTGATTTTTGGTTTGAGTAAATGAGCGAATTCTGTTTTTCTATCTGTTCGAACAGTCACCACAGAAACCTCAACAAATGCAGAGGTACGTCTTCGAACTATACTTCCCAGCACTGAGTTCAACATTTTCACCAAATATATCCTTGGTAGAATTTTGCCAAGCCATTACAAAAAAAAATTCTATATTCATTGGACTATTTACTAAAAAGCTGTCCACGCATGTTTTAAGTATATGACTGCTCCTTTTTTCAAATAACAGTTCTCATTGTTGATATATACTATAGAGTGTTAATACATCCATTCCAGATGAATTGGCGCTTATAAAAGTAAATTGCGGCGGTAAGTGCTTGCAGTTTAGACAGATGATTTGTACGAATTTGGTTTTTACGAGTACGATAAAAAAACGTCAGAGTTTGTTTGAAATACTACAAAGCTGTTGGTTTTTAAATTTTAAAAAATCAATACAGCTATGTATATTGAAATAAGATACTTACCGCATTCGAAAGGTATTTTTTCGCACCACATCTCCTTTGAAGTAAACGCAGTTATAAGTTCTATGTCAGAGGCCCTACAATTCAAAATATATTCTGTATGACCCATAACTTGAAATCGGGTTCTTGATGTCATTGCCAATGATATATGTATCGTTAGAATGGTATTTTTTAGGTATGAATTTTTCAAATTTGAAGCATAATTTTAAGGAGAAATCATCGGATTCAAATACAAAGCTCAAAATCGAACGAAATCAAATCAAAAAATAAAGTTTTTGTGATCCTGCCGTTTGTGTTGTGGCAGTTTAAAAAGGGTACTTTACGTAGTAGAGGTCTGTCTGAGTGCGCTTTAAACGACCACCAAGCAATTCGCCATGATTGCGAGATTGATCGAGCCCTTACGAACGCAAATCGCGAATCAAATCAAAACAAAAGACCAAGCGAGATGAGTGCTGCATTCATAAATGAAATGTTCTGCGACTTGAAGCACTTGTAGTTTATTGCATTCGACACCGAGTGACTGGTTGTCTTTTACTGCATTTGCTCAGGCAACAGATTTGCTAAGCCGTGATACTTTGCGCCAATGCTTAATCAACGGTTAAATGAGTTAAAATTTTAATAATTTCTTTCGGCATGAAATTAAATCATACATATACATAAATTTTATTGTAATATATGACATCTGTATTCATTTTATAGTTTAAATCAGCGGTGGGCATGGAAATCTAGCAAAAGGACGCAACAACAAAATCAAGCAACAAAAATTTAAATTTTAAAGGTTTTTTGCTTCTTTTTCCAAATTTGCCAACAGTACAAAAAAAAACCAAACTGCATCACAAACAAAAACAATTGCTAAATTCGTCGAGACACAATGCGGCACCGTCGCTAATGTCTTAAAAATTGTTAAGAGTGAAAACGAATCACAAGTCTGTTTTGTGCGAGTCAGCTAATGACTTGCAGAATGTCAATAGAACCATTGTACTCGACAGCAAATACACTGATCGGTTGACAGAGCGAGCGCACTCACGTAGACCTCTATTACGTAGCCCTAAAGAAAAAGGCTAGAGGTGTGATATCACATGATCAACGCGGCCAATTCACGGGTCTGAAGCGTGAAATTAACTGTTCACCGAATTGTTCTCGCAATAAACCGTGGGATGTGTCGCAATCACAGGCAGCAAATGGTCCATTGTCATTGCGTGATAACTAACGCCATCCACAGTTACGTTCCGGCCAGTGTAATTTTTGATGAAATATAAACCCTCACCATATCGTTGTTTTCTCTGAATGTAATAGCAGCACTTGAATCTGTTCGGTTTGCTCTTCAGCCCAAGTCTTTACCGCTCCCCTGATAAAATATTTTTGTAGCAACTTGTAATATTTTCGTACAAAATTAGGATAATACTTCTAACAGCCGTGCTTGGACAGCTTTCAAATCATATATAATTAATTTTTTTTTTCAATTCCCATATGTTTTGTTTTTTTTCAGTTTTTTAAGTAACTATGTTTGGTTGTTGTTATTTCTTAAAAATTTACTCGCCTTTTAATGTTTTGATTTTTCCTTTTAATTAACGTGATGCAATGTAAGTATCTGTAAAACTTATTATAAATCAGTTTGTTTCATTTTAGCACATTCAGCTTTTTTGTTTCATTATAAAAATTTCGTTTTCAGTTGTTTTTCTTTAGTTTTAACGCCGCATTGAATAAATTAATTTTAAATACTTTTGTTGCAAAAAAAAAGTGTCTAAAACTATGCAATGGAGTAAGTTAAATTTGTAGGTTGTCATTTTACAGCTGATTTACATATTTTGTGCTGCACAGTTTTGAGCGCTTATTTTTTATACTAGATAAATTAAAAGTACATGTTCCAAAATTTCATTCGTCTTAATATATTCTTTCAATCAATCGCTTGTTTCATTTAGGTCATAAATTTAATTTTTCACTTTTTGGATCTTTTAATTTCTTGTTTTATTTGTATGCACATTGTTTTGTCCTAATTTTTTTTTTATTTTTTTCTATTTATTTTGCAGGATCCGAGCAACTTTCGTTCGCAACATATCTGATTTAGCTATACAATTATATTTAAAAAAATTGTTATGGTTTTTTTTTTGTTCTGTTGCACAATATTTATTCCTTGAAGCATGAAATTTGCAATATTTAATTAATTTTTGTAGCTGAAGAAAAGACATTTTTCCTATTGATTTGTGATTTTATTATAATTCGATATTACCTTTTAAAGATTAATTTTTATGTTACGAAAACTTTAAGTATTTATCGAACAAAATTTTAATTATTTAATTGAGTGAGAATGAATTGCTTGTGAACAACAAAACTGGTGATATATTTTAAATCCTAAATAAAATATATATTTGATTTTAAATAAATTTTTCTTTATGTTAAATCAGTAGAACAAATTTTTTTGGACTATATCTATAATAGGTGTTGTTAAACTTTATACCTATAAGAGAAATTCCTTCTTAAGTAATTTTGTTTTTAAGTTATTTGTGTATTTAATTTATAAAAAAATAATAAATGAAAACTTTGTTTCCTTAGCATACAAAATGAATAAAGAAACGATTGAAAAACTGAACAAGTAATGCCTTAAAATATGCAAGGAGAGGCATAATTTGAAAATGTTTTTTTTTTTAATTTTTTAATAGTACAATAAATAAAGCTTTCCAATTGGGAACCTGAAAAGAATGAGAGTTCTAAATTGTGGTGAAATTCATTTCACCTTTTTTCTTGTAAAACACTGAAAATATTGCTCTTCAAATTACACTGACTAACCTAACAGTCAAAGTTTCGCAGACCAACCAACAAACGTTTCTTATGCAAAATGACGTGCTGATTCCAAAAATGCATTAAGAATTTTTTATTACCCATAGTTTTTGAGATATTGACGGAAATAAATGTGTTAATAAATTTTTCTCGAACTACAACCACATTGTTCCCATTTTGCACGCAAGTTTTTTTTAAAAATATTATTCTTTACTTCTCTCTTGTGTCGTTTATCTGCTCACGGAACATAGGGCCACCACAAAACTCTTGCAACGTCGACGTTCAGTAGCGAGTGTCTTCAGCTCTCTCCAACATTTCCCCGATTCGTGTATTTCTTGTACGCTAGAACAGTATGAGTTATGAAGGTCGCGTTTCTGCTACCCTGCATTGGAACCTTTGTTCTAAGCCTTGATGAGATTAATGATCTTGGTTGCTTGCTGCACTTCTTGTCCGAGAGGCAGCATTTTATTTTTTAAGGTCATTTCCTTCAGTTTTTTTTGTAATTGCTAATTTAAGTAATGCTTATAATGGATATAAGCGTCAAACGCCAGAATAGTGGTGGGTCTGTTTGTGGGAGTCCGACTTCAGCGACTTCAAAGTGATTTAAGGTGACTTCAATGCAATCACAATTCTTCCAATCATGATTTCAATCCAAAACGTGACGTCACCAGAATAATTGCATTCTTTACGATAGAAAAGGCTGCATTGACCTCTACAGGCGACTTCATTTTTAAATGCAGCACTCTAAATGTTGCATTTTTGGCAGTGACTTCAATGAATTTCAATTGAAAATGTATGCAATCTTTCACAGCTCTGATATATTGTCATTTCAATAGTCCCTAGAAGGATTTCAAGAAAGCCTTAAAGTATTTTATGAGTTGTCCTTAAAATTTCTTGAATAGGAGGTGCACTTCAACAATACTCACTTTAGCTTAATTTATTTGAAAATTTTATAATTTAAACTTCCTTCGTTTTTTTGATTTTTTACGCCTAAAAGAATGACAAACAAACTTAAGTTGTTACCTGCATATCCGATATCCTAAAAATATGTTTCGAACTACATTTATTTTTGTAACTATCATTTCGTTTTTCAATGTCATATACTGACAGGATATATGATAGCGCTTGTATTTCATTATCTTGTCTTGGTTTTGTTTAGTTTTGAAATTTTGTTTTGGTCAAAACATTCATTTTTTAACTATTTTGCTATTATGATACACAATATTGCATTAACATACATAGTACATTTTACACGTGCCACGTACACTTAACATATATGTAACTCGAAAAAAAAAATATTTAAACTTTTGTAAATTGAACATCAGTATTTACCTAATTATTCTTTCTATTTTCTTTGTAATTTTTCATTGTAAAATGCATTCAAACATTCAAATAAAACATAAAAATAAATCTCTGAAAATCACTTTTCGAAAAATAAATTTAAAATAAAAATAAAAATCTAAACGAAATACAAAACCAGATGGAAATTTTGGAACACATTCAAAGCCCCGTGTCGACGCGCATTAGACTCTTAGGATTTTATGGCAAGAATTTATAGAATAATTAGATATGTATACTATTAAGAATAAAATAAAATTATGTATCGTATGTTTTATAACTGTGACCGAGATTATTTTTATTAAACTAAAACATGGTTCGGCTGGAGCGGAAATTAGTTGAGAAAAGAACACATATGATTTTTACACCCTACACAGAGGGTATATTCATTTTGCCTTTCCGTTTGTAGCGCATATAAGTGGGCGTGGCAGGTATAGGAAAGTGTATATATTCTTGATCAGCGTCACCAACTGATTCGATATGGCTAAATATGTCCGTCTGTCTACCTGCCAGTCTGTCTGGCTGTTGAATTCACGTTTACGGTAAAACTAATCAAGCTAAGTAATTCAATGAAATTTGGCACAAAGGTCACGCCGTCTTACAAGCTGCTAGTATATAAAATTGGGCGAAATCGGTTCACGGCCACGCCTACCGCCCACACTCTATGTAAATATACCCAAGTCCATTTTGAAAAAAATTGCTGCGAATTTTAATGAAACTTGATGATTTGGTAACCATGTGAATAAAATTAAGATAAGGCTAAGATTTCAAAGGCTCTTAAAGGGGCGTGGCACAGCCATAAATTTCAGCATTTATAACGCCTTAGCATCCCTTCAAGATAGTGATGAATTACATATATCTTGATTTGTGCCTAAAGTGGGCAAAATTGTAAAAATGGGCGTGACAATTTCCACCAATTGAAAATTTTGATTCCGTATAACTCAAAACTGACACATACGATTTTCATAAAAACACTGATGATACCGCTATGAGCAGTCATAAATACGAGCTATGTCAGTGTACTGGAAAATCTCGTTGGATGGCGTGGCACATCCCACAATACTTATAAACGTTATAATAGGAGAGGTAACAACGTTATCGTTATGAAATTTAATATAGCAGATATACTCGCTAAAAGGTATCTTAATTCAAAGGTTTGGCACAATAGTACCAGCAGGCGTGGCACCTCCCATGTAAGCAAAAAATTTTAATGTTATACATAGTTTGCGATGAGAGATATTTTCATAAGATTTGGTGTATAGATCGCAGTTACTATAAGCTTTAAAATCAAATCGACTTCGACGGGATTGCGTCAGTGTGCGTGGTACGTCCCATATTAACGTAGAATTGAAAGCGCTATTTTAAGTGTACTATTCTAGCAATTGGTATAAAATTTCATACAATAAGGTATATAAGGTAATTCTGAACCAAAAGCGGCCAAAATTGCACCAGTGGGCGTGGCACCTCTCAGGATTAAAATACGTTAAGTGGCATATCTATCGAAATATGTGAGCGATCATACTGAAATTTGGTGTCAGAGGATTGTTTATGGAATGCTATCTCTGGATAAAATTCAGACTGAACTGTAACAGTGGGTGTAGCACCGCGCTACACTTTAGAACTAATTTCGGCATGTATCGCAAACCATACAAGCTATTGTGCTAATATTTTTTATGCGTACGTCAATCACGAATGTAATTTATTGAACCAAAAGTCGGAATTAGAGAATTGGGCGTGGCATATGTCAACTTTTTAATTTCTATTCGTTTTTTTTTCAACTTTTTCCATATTATTTTGACTTTTTCAACCTTTCTCAATTTTCTTCATTATTTTAAGACTTTTTCATCGATTTGAAATTGTTTCAACATTTTTGAACTTCAACTTTTTTGAGTTTTTCAACAGCGCTCAATATTTTTCAACATTTTCCATACTTTTTCGAATTTTTGAAATTTTACTTTTCCTATATTCGTCATTTTCTTTATTTTATCGACATTTTCATTGATTTTGAATTGTTTCAATATTTTTCAACCTCTTCAACATTTTTTGACATTTTCCATATTTTTTAGACTGTTTCAGCTTTTTGCAACTGTTTCAAAACTTTTCGCCATTTTAACATTTTACATTATTTTCGACTTATTCAACCTCTTTAACGACTTTTTAACATATATTTAAAAGATACTTTGAATGCAGTGTAGGGTATGCGAGTTTCGGCCTAGCCGAAGATAACACCTTTACTAGTTTTATATTGCCCTTAACCGACTTTATGAGTTTATATCTGATATTAATAAATCGTAATAGCCGAGATATGATTAAAACGAATCAAGGGATCGAAAGAAAAATTCTAATGTTCAATGCCTTACAGAAGTGTTTTTTTACAACTGTTGCTCAGACATCATGATAATAAATTCCACATTGTAAACTCCAGAGAACGAAATGTTATTAAGTATAAGCTAGTTCTACGTTGCAGTCATTTCGACCTCTGAAGACTCCCATTTGTAACTTATGACCGTGAATTTGAAACAAATGATGTACTAAATAGGATCTTTCATCTGAGTTACATACATTTTGTGTTTTTCAAGCAATCTCCGTTTGCTACTAAACCATTTCGAATGACACATTCTCAATGGACATTAATACCATCTCCGACTTAGGTCGATTTAGCTGTGCCAGTTTTAGTGCTAGCAACACCCAATGTCTCACAGACAAACGGATTGTTTTCCTCCTTCCTTACTATGACCAGCGTAAATATTATAAGTTCAACAACTCTTGAAATTTTAGCCACATCGGTTCAACCGAACCTGAAGTGGACAGCTAATGAACCGAAAGAAGCGATCGATTGTATTGGTTTTTTCAAGCGAGAGTTCAATTTTGCACCAGAACCAGAAATCCAAAAATCACTTTGGTGCTCTAGAGGGATAAGTGAGCTTGTGCCACAAGTCCGTATTTTCTCTTGCTGCAATCGAGCGACTCATCGGGTTCATGCCTTTTGTGCCATACTGGTGCCGATGAATTCAATAAAAATTATCACCAACACGACTCACCGTGCTTAGATTTTTTAGGGGCGATTCCCTGAGTATTGGCGTACCGTCCACATTCGGCGCTCGGGGCGAAAATGCAATGCCGCCGCCTCTTACCTAAAAAATTTTTATTCGCCACAACTGCTCCCTCCCAGGGTACGCTACTCTCCCTGGGCGTCTATGCACAAAAAAAGTACCGCAATCCGCACTGATTCAGGGTATGCTGCTTAGCATGTAAAACCACATGCTAAGCAGCATTTTTTTCCTTACGCTTTTTTCACTCCAGCCGAACCGTGAAAGACTTAATATACTTTCGATAGTCAACTTTTTAACTTGTTTTTTAGTCGAAACAATTTTTTAATTCGGACTTTAATAGAGCGTTTCTATAGCTCCTTTAAAACTCCTATAAGATTCATAATTCTGACGACAAAACAAATCAAAAAGCTTGAAGTCACATCTGGTTTTTTATCTCGGTCACATTTGATGCGTGTAAATTCAAGACCTTGGGAAGAAATGAGACAAATGTCCAATTTTGTTAATTTTTTCAAGCTCTATGCACTGAGTAAACGATTTGTTTGAATATAACAAATGTATATTTTACTATAGAGCAATCAAATATTTATTTGAGTCAAACACACATATTTCATTTTAATCAAATAGTGGTATATGTTGTTTGAAGTATTTTATGTTTAACTCAATCAAATATTTAATTGCTCCATATCAAAATGAAAATAGACAAGGTGAGTAATGTTTCTACACGCTTAATTTGTATCTGTGATTACAGCAAAACGGCATATGTACATATGTTGACTTATGTAAATTGAATTAAAGTTGCGATGCAATTTTTTCTATTTAAGTTTATTATCGCAACATTTATTGATTGACACGTTTAACTCACTAAGCACATCTGTGGTTAACAGCCATGTATTTTGCTTGTATAGTTAGTAAGTTTTACTTGTCAACTGGCGATATAGGTACACATATGGACAAAAATTTTACAATAAAGCTCTACCGAAATATTCAGACGGTAAAAGTTTAGACCTCACACAAAAAATGTATGTGGTGTGATGTCATGGTTTGATTTTTCTGTCGAATAATTTTTTTTTGATGCAAAGCCTCCGATTATTGAGTCCTCGATAAGGACTGTAGGCCACAGGAGTTATAAGTTCCATGTCATTAAATTTTACTTTCAAATAAATTCAAAAACCAAAAGAAAAAAGATACATGATATGAATATGTGCAAATCAAAAAAGCCTAAGTCTCACTGCAGTCTTACTAAGCAAAATATTATAGGTTTATAAGGAATGTTCCCCTCAATCAAAAATGTAATTTATAATAAAATTAACTATAAAAAAAATTTTACTCAAAAACTGGGAGGCATTCTCAAGTTTTTGGTTTTATTTCATAATCTGATAAGTTTGAAATATTTAAACATCAATTTTATGCCTCATTAAATTTACTTCTATATAATATACGAGTACCTACATGATATTGAAAATGGTTCAATACTATATAAAAAAATGTGTTATGAAATAAGAATACTTATTGCAAAAGTAAGTAAATGGTGATTGAGCTTTTTGATAGCTCAATATATAAAACACTTTGTCTGTTTCCGTATTTTCTTAGAATTTTCCGTACTGAAAGAAACATTGTACTTGTTGCAATTGTTAGCAATTTTTTAATCAAACAGTACTGAAAATGACTAATTAATTAATATAAGGGACTTAGGTACTTTTGATATTTATTGACACATACATGCATACATATGTATGGAGTATATGTTAAAGTATATAAGTATTACTTAGCATGAATTATGAAAAAATAATGTTTTCAAACAATTAGATAATTTATATATTAAAATATACATGGTAACTGAAGCGTTGGGTTAGAGCTATACATTAAATTTAAGCTACATAAAAATTTAACTTTTTATTTAAATTTTGACAGAAAAATATTTTAACCTTTGGCTTATATTTAACGTATGACTATAGTTTCATATGTAATTGTATTTTTTTTTTAAAAAAAAAATTTTTTTTGTGTTATATTTCTGTTGATAGGTTATTTTACAGAGCTGCTTGATTAAATTTATGTATAAGAATAATTTTGTTTGAAATATTGGGCCCAGAAGCTTACACTAATTACGTGTTTTTAAGATTGTTTTTTTGATTAAGATTTCTGATTTTGGAATAATAAGAATCTATTTTCATGCAAATTTAATTTCGGTGCAGTTCTGGGCCCAAACTGGCCGTTATGCATTAATAATTTTTTTGATTTTCCTCAACTCAAACAAAAAAGAAAACTTTCTAAGTAAAACGTTAAAACTGGATGTATGTATATTAATATTCTAAGATCCTTCAAGTTGTTTGTAAAATAATAGTTGATGTATATTTTTACTCTATTCTAGGTTACTAACTAGCCTTTAATACATCTTTTTTGTTGAATTTTAGAAATTTTTAAATAATAAAATAAATATTTTAAAACAACCAATTAAAGCAGTCTTTCATTTCTTAATCTTAAGCATATGCAAAAGCGAAGTTGTACGGCAACGCTTAAATTGACACAATATTCTGTCTAAATAAATTAATTTTTAAATGTTGTGCTAGTCCAAATGTTTATTTCAAAATTTTTTTTTAAATAAAATTTAAAAGAAAGACGGTGGTCCTACCCTTGAAGAATTTTCAAATTTGATTATGCTAAGACCATTCTACCGATATTCGTTACAAAAAAGTAAACGAAATTTTATACAATTTATGCACAAAATTTTTTATTTAATGGACTTACTGTAAAATACGAATTTTATCCGATCCCCTGACCAACTATATATTCATGAAATAATTTTTTTTTTTTTAAGTAAACTACCTACTTACATATGTATGTATGTATGTACGTCACTAATAAGGCAAGATTATCCCTATCAAACAAGTCCGACATCACACTGAAAACCTCATAAGATCCAAAATAATTTGACGGTACTTGGATTCAAATAAAATGATCGACTTCTATGTTCAACTCCCTGCTTAAAAATATCAATAATTTAAGGCTCTGCATTTGCAAAAAATGCATGATACAAATGCAAATACATGTATTTTTCAATGATATTTTGAGACTTTTCGCCGAAAAAAATAGGCAATTCAAATTACACTAAAAATGTCAAATACTTTGGCAGTTTTCAACATCGCTGAATTCGCAAATAAAAATCGATTCTTCAAAAACTCCGAATTTTCAAATGTGCTAAAAAATTGATATTTTTGCTCCTTATTTAAAAGTTTCAATCTTTTACAATCTCAATGAAACGTTATATTTTTTTATATACCGAATTAAAATCTGGCCATCTATAAGAAATTATAACTTATAAGACATTTTTGGCATTTAAAATCTAAAAATCCAGAGCCATTTCTTTTCTTAGTACGAATTTTTTTTTGAAGTGTATTATTACATTATAGTTTTTGACTCTGCCAAAAATAAATAAAAAATTTTTTCATTTGCAAAATAGAAATTTTTTGGTAATTTATTTCTTTTTTTTCTATTATATGGTTTTGCAATACAACTAAATAATAATAATTCAATAATACATCTTATTCATTTGAAATTTTAATTCATTGGTTAACAGTAAAAAAAGTAATTAGTACAGTTCAGATATTTGGTTTATATTAATTTTAATAAATTTTCTTAACTTAAAATATTTCATTTAATATGTAAAGTTGAACTGAAAGTAAATATTGCTTTGAGCAGTAGGTAGGCTTATAAAAAAATTAGAAAGAAAAAAGTGTAGAATGACAACACATTTACGAGAGCTCTACTAAAAAATTTATCTTCATATTGAATTTCATTTTAAATGAAAAGTGACAAATGGAATAAAAAAAATTAGTTGACATTCATGTTTAACAAATATGCGTGCTAGTTATGTAACAATATCTTTCTTACAGGAACTATTTAACTGCTTAGTTTATTTAATTTATTATATAAATTTTATTTAGAAAATTTTTATTTAGTTAAACTCTTTTGTTCAGTAGATTGCAATTTTTCTTGTTCATATATAAAATTGGCAAATGATTCTGCCTGAAGACGCCGTCTCTTATCCATTTCAGGTCTGACGAGCATGCGATAACCACACAAGATTGTAAATGTTGAAAATATTCCAATGGCCATTAGACCAGTTGTTGTTTTTCTAAATTCTTTGAGAAATTTAATGAAACTCATCTACAAAGAAAAACCAAAATTAATTTTTATAAAGACTTAAATATTGATATGCAAAAAAGACATAGCCAATCAATGAAAAATTAATTTATGGAAAATTTGAAATTTTTTTAAAATGAGAATCCAAGGAGAAAGTTTTTGGTAAAGCCTTTTTAAAAAGAGTAGAAAATGCACAATTTCAAGCCATCAATAATAATAAAATTTTCTTAAAAGCTTCTAAACAAACCAAGCTGAAAATTAACCATTTCTTGAAGGTAGTGCATTTTTGCATTTTTCAAAGTTATTTCCTCCCGCTTAGCTTTTTTGCAATTGATAGTTCTTAAGGGCGGGGTAGGGTTTTAAAATAATTTTATGTACAAATTTTAAGTTAATCCGAGTAAAACTAACCGAGTTACAGCGTTTCAAATGACCGGTCGTGGTACCTGATAACACCACGTGTAAAAAACTTTAATCGATTTTCCCAAAAACGTAATTTTTGAAGTTCGTAAACATCAGAACTCAAAATCTACTGAACCGATCGTTTTGAAAATTTGAACATTACTTCTTCACATAAATCAACAGGTAAATCAGGAAGAGTTTTTTTTTTCATCTTTTTCTATTTTTTAATAACAAATTAACCGCGATTTTTTGAGCTAAAATCGCGTTTTTCACTTCGAAGTGCTGTAAAAAATAGAAAAAAAAGAACTTCCTGATTACCTCGAGAAATACATTGCCTTTAAAATGTATATAAATTTTTTTGTTTCACATAATCCGGTAACGACTTATAATGTTCACCGCAAGACCACTTTTTTTCGAGGCGCCTCTGGAGATTCACCGTCACCGGTTTATTTATCAATATTTTTCTTTGAAATTTTTTTCTGACATACTTTAAAAGTTGTACAATAATATGTAATAAAATTTAATAAGATTATATTATTGATGTCGCCGTACACAAATCATAAAAACATGCGATTTTCTCGCCTTTAAAACCCTACCCCGCCCTTAAGTAAGGCTGATAATGGAAATATGCATCAGCCGACAGAATCGTGGTGGGCCTGGTTGTGAGAGGCTGGCAAAAAAAGAGTTCGCTCAATATCTTGGAAAGTAAACCATAAGTAAAAAATATATTATGGCCAATGTTGTAGTGAAGATGAAAACACATAGATTTAATGCCCGAAAAATTTCCGTGTGACAATATTTGACCCACTTTTCATAGGATTAAGATTCTAAGAGCTACCTTGCTATGGAAATACTTCTTAAAAAATGTATAAACATAAGTTAGTACCGCCTAGGGTTACTTTTAAATGGAACGTCCAATTTGTTCTTAGTGAAAGTTAAGCAATTTAAGTCAGTCAATTTTAATAAATTTAATTTTAAAATGCAAAACAATTCAACGAAAATTTAATTATCCTTCGTCACCTTTTAGCCAAAAAATCACAATGGTACACCCTACACAAAAAATATGTTATGAAACAAACCTCACTTCGTTGTAGCAATGGGTGCTGCAGTTGTTACCGAAATAGTTTGAGAAACAGGTGATACTTTATCCTCTTCTTTTGTTTCGTGGATATCTTCTTTATTTTTGTATTTTGCAATCAATGGTTTCCAAATGTAAACGCCGCCTAAAAATCCAACAGCAGTGACGACCATTAATTGTGGTACAGTTACTCCCCGTGGACGACGAATTTGCATTGCACTTTATTCGATTTTAGAATTGATTTTAAAATATACTTTTTAAAGCTAAATCACTATATAAAATGTAGAAAACCATTTCCCATTTCTTCAATACCGTTCAACGAGCGAACATTTCACGTCAATTTTTTGACGTACGCACGTTCAGAAAACTAAATGTTGCATAAACTGTTTTTCTCCTAGGAGCTGCACATTAATGCGTAAGACGTTTAGTGCACTGTTTCATAAACTATGATTTGGCTAAAGATTACAAAAAATAAAACTCCTATGTAACATCGTACAGTCCTTTATGCGCCTGATTGTTACCATACTGCCAAAACTTAATCAGATCCACTATTTCGATCCAGGGTGGACTTAGACGTGGAATCTACTAGCTCAAATCAGCTGTAGAAAAGTCGAGTGTATAAGATTACAGGATGGGATGTACGGGAAAGATAGAAATGCATTTTGGTGAAACTAACCAACCAGGGCTGCCTTGTCAAAGCCCGTTCCGATTCCCAAGTTTTAGTCAATAGGGGACCAATTTTCGGGTCTTAAACGGTATTTTTCGGGGTTCCGAGGCTCCCTTGGTCATGTCCAAAACTGCTTTTAGAGCTATCTTTCGTTAGAAAGAAACAAAATTTTATCCCGAAAATGGGTCAAAAACGGGTACCATGGTCCGCGGACCCATTTTTGGGTTAAAAAAGGTTCTTTCTAGGGTCCCTAGCCTCACTTAGTTGTGTCTAAAACAATTTTTCGAGCTATCTTTCGTTTGAAAAAACAACGTTTTTCCCCGGAAATGGCTCAAAAACGGGTACCAAGATCTGGGGACTCATTTTCGGGACATAAACGGTTCTTTCCATGGTCCCGAGCCTCCCTTATTTATGTCTAAAACTATTTTTCGAGCTATCTTTCGTTTGAAAAAAAAACATTTTTTCCGAAAATGGGTCGAAAACGGGTACCAAGGTCTGGGGACTCATTTTCGGGTCAAAAACGGTTATTTCCAGGGTCCCGAGCCTCCCTTATTCATGTGCAAAACTATTTTTCGAGCCATCTTTCGTTTAAAAAAACAAAATTTTTTCCCGAAAGGGATCGAAAACTGTTTTTTCCAGGGTCCGGACCCACCCTAATAATGTCCTCAATCCATTTTCGACTTTTACCCATCAATTGGAGCAAAAAAAAGCCTTTGTTTCATAAGTAGCTCACGTAACACCCATACTCATACGAAAGGAAAGGAAACGAAATGAAACGGCATTCACTAGAAGTGATTGTGAAACACACTCCCATTCACAGACTTCGCCTTGGGACGGAATAGTAGCTCGTTTCACAAAATTTTCTGTGAGCGGTGAATCTGTGTGAATCTGCTGAAAGTTTCAACAGATTCATGAATGGCGAAATTGATGAGTGGCTCACTGCTGTTCTCTGATATGTACATACAGTTACGGACAAAACAATAGAATCATACACACTTTTGAAATAGTTGTTCAATTTAAGTGTACGCTACATATTTGATTCTTTCGACCTCTAGCGGTAGCAGTCTGTGGCTATGTGGTGTAAAAAAAAATATATCTGGGAACTTTAAAATCACGAACTACTAACGCTGAATCACCGATATTAGAAAAAGTGCGTGTAAGGAGCGGTCATAATAGAATCTGAAGATTTAAAATATTCAAAAACCACTGAAATTCTTATTTATAAGAAAAAATAACATCGCTGGTGAGTCGTCTTGAATGCGGTTATAATAGAAAAATTAAAGTTGCAACAAAAATTATGTTGGAAATTTTGTAAAATGGGTCGCACAAGTCACTGCACGGTTAAAGAAAAAAAAAAACTAGAAAACTACGGAATAAAGGGCAAGTCTAACGCCAAACAGCCAAAACCATTAAACAATCACAGTATTTTGTTTTAACGCCTTGTCATCAAAAACCTCAACTGTAAACAGGGAGGCCAGGGACCAAAAAGCAGAAAATAAGTCGTATAAATTTTGTAAAGCAACGCGTACATTGTTATGTGCCTCAGAATGCAAAAAAATGGCGAAATATCTTGTGGTCCGACGATTTGAAGATAAATGATTGAAACATTACACCACCAAAGCATTTAAACATGGTAGTGGTAATATAATGGTGTGGGGATGCTTCTCTTGGTATGGTGTGGTGATTTATTTCAGATAAAAACTATAATGGATACAATTTTTTCAATACACATTCAAGAGGAAGTCATACTGACCTATACCGATTTGGAAATGCCAACAAAATAGAAATTTCAACAAGACAATGGCCCGAAACATACAGGACTTCTAACATAGAGAATTTATGGGGAATTGTCAAGGACAATATTGGGCCATTAAAGCCAACTAAAAAAAAGAATTGTAGAAAAAAATAAAATTAGCTTGGTCCTCCATACCTACAAGTATTTGTCAAGCTCTGGAGGAGTCCATGCCCAACAGATGCAAAGATGGTTACCTAACAAGGGAAATATAACCAAATACTAACTAAAACAATTTTGGTTTTTCTTGTTTAATAGCTCAATAGCAATTATCACTAAATGCACCTTAATACACTGCGTACAATTTGAAACTGAATATCGCTTCAAAATATAAATGAGAACAAATAAATTTAATTTTCAGCAATTATTATGGAATGTAGAATAGTTTAGAACCTATACTCATTATAAGGTACATATCTTTAGAATAAAAGTGAGCAAAATAGATTACTTGGCGCGGCACTTTATATACAAGCGATCATAATAAAATTTTGTACGGGAATGTTGGTTATTACATGCTTTTAGAATGAATGGATTTGGACAAGATTACACCAGGTATACCACCCTTATATGTATATTTTAAAACTTATTTTAAGCGAACTATTGCAGATTTTTTTTATACGATTTATTACACTGTGTGCAATTAAGGAAAATCGACTGATGTCAATGTAGGGTAATTTGGAGTCATTGAGCTAGAATCTGCCATCAGATTTTTTCCTTCATGTCAGTTGTTTTGAGATAGTGGCCAATTAACAGATAAAAAACGCTTTTCTACGAATTTTTTATTTCAAGTCTGAGAGATTTGGTGTCTGACGCAAAGTTGTACATCGTGAATAGATAACATTTTTCCATTTACACTACCCCTCCAGCACAGCTACACTCCTTAACTTCCTTTATGGAGAATTTTAGTCAAATTTTTGAAAACAATAAAATACATACGGCACATACGACTGAGAATTTTTTCATACGGATTGCGACAAAAATACTTCTCACTAGCTTTTCCTGCGACTTAGTACGATAGAAATATTTTATTGGAGATTGAGACCAAGTGTCTAAGGAATAAAACTAAATAAATTTGATTAAAATCGATGCAGTAGTTAGGAGTGATGCACGATTTAGTTTGTTTAAACATTAATTTTTCACTTAATAAAATGTTTCTCAAAATATCTTCGATATAACATGATCTTTTTTTTTGGATTTTTTTTATGATATTCTTCAATCGATCTTTAGAATGTATTTGCTTTCAAATCTAAATTCCAGCTATAGTTTTGGAAATTATGATTTTTTTACTGATATCGCGCACCTTGTTTCTCAAAATATCTTTGACATAAATTTTTTTTTTATTGTTCGGAGATTCTTTGATTAATCCCAAGAATGTATCTGCTTTAAAATCAAAATTTCCGACATATCTTTGGAAAATATCAAACAATTCATACAATTAGACTGGTGTGAGCTTTCACGAGGGAACAAGCAACGTGTTTTCATTATTAAAATAATGGCGATTCGTTAATTGGGCCATAGAAAAACAATGAAAATTAGTATTTTTTTAAGGAAATTATTGATCACTAATTGACCACTAAAATCATGCGATATATCACCATTTGCTTTATTCTTATAGGGTTCTTGAAGAGTAAAGTTCTCAAACTGTTCAACACCTCAACGATAACATCATCAAGCAAGTATCACTAATTGAACGATCATTATGCGAAAAATTTGTTCAAAATTTTGGCAAAAGATTGACAGCCTGCCGAGCTAGCAGAGGAGGTCACTTGAATGACAATAATTTTCAGTATTAACCAAAACCAATGTACTTCAATTTCCAATAAAAATAAATAAAGATTACTCATAATTTATGAATTTCAGTTATAATTTAAAAAGATATCTCAAAATTGAACACCTTATACTAGCCATGTTTCAAAATCGAAAAATATATTTTATTACGATCGTCAATGTTTCGATTTGCAAAAAAATATTCGCTACAAGTTTTTTTTTTTTTATTTGATATTTCTATTATATACATATGTAGGTATTAGTTGATAGCTAATTTATTGAGGCATAAAATTAGTGTGTAATAGGTTGAAATAGATTAATTTACAAACAAGATGATCATATTTCAAATTAATTGAAAAAACAATTTCTTCAACAAATTGAAGCTAATTTAACGATTTTGACACTTTCTCAAGATTTAACTAAATAAATTCTCTAGCTAAATTTGGTAACTTGTTTGGAGAGATCCATTAGTTGCTAATTTCTTTTATTTTTTCGCTTTCATCTAACTACGTTTTGGGGTAGACAGACAACATTTGGGCAGCTTTAGACATCTTTTGCCGCCTAAATGTTAACAAGTAAACATACACAACTACGAGTATTAAGTTTGTTTCATCTAATTATATCTTAAAAAATTTAAAGTATGAAATCACTAGACTAAAGAGAGTAAAAGCTGGAATTTCTCTGAGCAAGTCGAATCACCACAACATCAGAAGAGACAAAAATGTGTAAAATAAAAATTGTCAAAAAAAATAAAAGCAGCTGTTTGGCTCGGATCTGGTTTGTGAAATATCGGAAGATGCAGATGAACTTTTCTAAAAATTTCTATAAGCTATGAACCTTTAAGCTGATTTCAACAAAATAGGTATCACTTGAGAACTATAAAAGTAAACAATTAAGGCTATCATCCATACTATCATAAGTACAAAGAGGTAAAGTTTGATTGCTTGTTTGTTTGTTTGTTTGTTTGTGTAGAGGATATCCTCTGAAACTACTGAACCCATTCTAAAAATTTATCTATTAATTTTCATAATCTCTGAGAACCATCATAGGCTATATTTTATTTTGATAGAATCAAGGGGCGAGGCACTTTTCATACAATAAAAACCATTATCTCTGGAACTACTGAACCGATTCTAAAAATGTATCTATTAATTTTCATAATCTCTGAGTAATATAGGCTATATTTTATTTTGATAAAATCAAGGGGCGAGGCACTTCTTATGCAATGAAAACCCTTAAAGCGCCATGCCTTGGCTTCTATGATAGCAAGATTCTCAAAGTATGGTGTAAGGATGCATGATTTATGCTAAGCACCTCACAAAATATGGAGGGGATTTGAAGTCAAGGTGTGGCACCTTTCGTAAAACAAAAATAAGTACAATGCTATATCTAGACATCTTTGAAAGCAGAAGTTTTGAAATTCGGTACTAGGAGATATATTGTAAATGCTAAGCGCCTCACGATTAGGAAATGGGGCGGGGAAAACACTTGAATTGTTATTGTTGGTACTGATAAGGACTGAATGTAAGTCAACGTTTACACAAGGGAGTTTGGTGAAACAAATTATCGTCTATTCTCTTTTGTAAATTTGTTTTGCGTTTTTTACACACCAAAACTATAATTCTTTGTGCTTGAAAATGTCAAACCGCGACAACAAACGTAAATTCAAAGTATAATATCAGCGAATGGGCCGAATGAAAGAGAATTTCCTAGTACGACAAATTCGGGGACAGCTAGTTTGGGGAAAAGGGAAAGAAGTAGTTGCATCATCAAAATTGAGTTGACTCTTTTTCGGCTGGGATGTTGTCATAACCTGGATGGCCGATGTCATTTCTTCAAGCAAAGGATACGTAGACGATACGTTTCTGGAGGTGTCTGCTAGTAGTGCTGTGACATTTTCTGTTCTATTATTATTGATCCTGATATTAGTGCTCTACTTACATTTGACTGAACGTAAAGGGTTGGTGAATTTTCCCGAAAGTTTATAAGTTATGTTCAAAATCAATAGATTTCTTCCAACATAATTATTGAGCGTTTTTATAGAAAACGGAAAAACGTATCTTCACTTTTTTGGTTAATTTAAAATCTGTTATATAAACCACCAATAAATTTTCATGTATTTTTGAATGCTTTTTATTTAAGATCAAATACTTAAGGACTTAATACCACAAAAACTGCATCTAAATTGTTTGACGACACTTCCCAACAAGCATTAACCTAGAGCCCAGTGGTACTCCAGTCCTTTTCTCCAATCTTCAACATTGGTGCTCCACTCCACATACGCTTTAGAGCTATGTCATTCTCCAAGAAAATGGACGATGGCTCTCCAAGGTGTTGGAGTTGACTTGGATAAACAGGTTGGAGATCAAGTGGAGGTTCAACCGTATTTCTCACACATTTCTCGTGCTTGTTGGGTTGCTCTTTCTCAAAGATGTAGATGTTGTTGATTCTCTTTTAAGATTCTATATATGAAAAAAAATTCAAGAAGAATAACTTTTCGGAAGACGAAATCACGAAAAGATTTATGGTTTGAGTTGGGCAAGTGAAAAAATTCAACCTAAAGTGGGCCTAGTGCTACCGTTGAGAGATTTGAGTTCATATTTTTGGTGTCAAACAGAATTTCCAGATTTTTTAGTACGCTAAAAATGACATAATAAGGTGCACATTAAAACATGTAGAAATCTACATGAACAAGATTTCATCAATAACTAAGCTTCGACTTACTCGGATTTTGTACTAAAGTCATTCGTAAAACTAATGACTAATTAAAAGAATTGTCATACTGAAACATTTACACCGCATACGCTGGGCCTTTTCTTGCGAAGATTTTTGTATGTATGTATGTTTCAATAAAAATCTATATCGATACTGAATCATCTTGAGTTTTTTTCTTTTTCTATTTTTATTTTAACGTCAAGTGGATTATTTTTAGCATTATGTGATTTGCGTTGTTGACTTGAGTCTGACAATATTTGATGAGCTTTAACTTCGTTAAAAACTTTTTAAGCAAAGTGTTTCTTCCTATTGTCAGATATTCTCATATTTCTAAATCACTCAAGCGCCGAAAACGACTTACTTTATCCGGAAGAGATAGAGAGAGTGAGTGTTTTCATGTACCGGAACTTTTTTTTAAAACTGGTTTATTATATTTATGTTTCGTGCTCAAGTATAGTTTGAGTCATTCCAAGTCTAGCATTCATTGGGTTCGGTTAGAAAATATCTCGCGTTTAACAGGAGCGCTATCTCGCTTTAAACAAAGAGCGCAAATATAATATAAAAACATGTTTATACATAGTGGCGTGAAAAGAAGCTGCGGCGGTCACTTCTATTGTGCGCTAACCTTTGGCCTATTTTTATTTAGTACAATAGCAGCAGCAACAAACTCTGTCCCAGTTACTCCAACGGGCATATTTACACAATATCCAGACCAATTACAACAACAAGATACGGATCAATCTCCTAGCGCTGCCTATGATGACTTTGATAATTATTTACCATTTCGGAGCGATCAACACGACCAGTTCTCATGGAATTTGTTGAAGGAAATACTTTTGCAAGAACAACACAAGAATGTTATTATCTCACCGTTTTCGGTGAAACTGATTTTAGCACTGCTTGCCGAAGCAACAGGTAATAATACACAAACACAAAAGGAACTCTTCAGCACAATGACAGACATAAGATCACCCGATAATTTACGTGAATATTATAAAAAAGTTTTGCCTGCCCTCAAAAAGGAAAATCCATACTATACGTTAAATTTAGAAACGAAAATATTTGCTGATAGTTTCATTGAAGCCCAACAAAAATATGCTGCCATGCTTGCATCGCATTATGATACGTCCATACAAAATTTGGATTTTGTCGATTCTCGTACATCAGCCAATATCATTAACAAATGGTGCAGCAATGTAACTAAGGGTAATTTGGAAGAATTGGTCAATGAACAGAACATACAGAATAATGTATTGCTAATGGCAAATGTTATTTATTTTAATGGCTTGTGGCGTCGCAAATTCAATTACACATTTCCAAATGCCTTCTATAAGACGCCTGACGTGCCGATAAAAGTGGTATATATGGAACAGACAGAATATTTCTATTACCATGATTCAGAGATTTTAGATGCTAAAATTTTACGTTTACCATATAAAGGTAAAAAGTTCTCCATGTTCATTTTATTGCCAAAAACACTAGGCGGTATCGATGAACTGACGCGTGATCTGGAAAATGATCAGTTAAAACGTATGCAATTTATGATGGATGATATGAAAGTGAAAGTCACTTTGCCAAAGTTTAAATTTGATTTTGATAAAAATCTTAAAGATGTTCTTAAGACTTTGGGTATAAAAGAAATATTCACAGCGAATGCTTCTTTGCCTGGTTTGGCACGAGGTAACGCTGTTGCTCGGCAGTTAAAAGTTTCCAACATCTTTCAAAAGGCCGGTATTGACGTCAATGAAAATGGTACGGAGGCTTATGCTTCAACAGTTGTAGAGATTGAAAACAAGTTTGGTGGCAGCAGTACTATCGAAGAATTTAATGCCAATCGTCCATTTATCTTCTTTATTGAGGAAGAGGCCACTGGTAATATATTGTTTGCTGGAAAAGTTACTGAGCCCTTTACATAAATGAGTTTTGTAGGATTTTAAATATATCTATTTATGTATTTATATAGTATGTTGTACGTATTTTGACTCGTTTAAAAATATAGAAGAACAAAATTGAGTAAAGAAAGTATACAATACGTAAATAATAGTAGTTATGACCTCACTGTAAAGCACAAAAAAAATAAACAATTAAAAGAATATTTCCAATTCTAAAGCAATAATAAGTGCTGTGGAAAACCCACAGCTAAATGAGTACTTTTATTTTATCTTCGATTAAAGTTGAAGGTAACACCTACAATTTATTTTCATATGCAGTAGAGACTCGATTATCCGTCAGACACGGGGATGACCGCATGTCGGATGACCGAAAAAACGGTTATTTGAAAACAGATCTTTTATCTTAAATTCTGAGATTTTTTCGCTGTCATTATGTAAACAGATACGCAGAAGAATGTCAGATTAAAATTGAACACCGAACTAACAAGAAGTAATTTTCGAAATGTTCTCAAATCCAACAGTTGAATTTGTTAATTTTGATGAAGAATCTGGACATTGTGATGAAGGCGATGAAAGTTATTTATCTTACCGTCTTTAAAACAGATTGGATGTAATACATTTCTTGTGACATATTTTTAGAAACTCAGGATAATTCATAAAAGCTTATTTTTATGTGAGCTAAGAGGAACGAAACACAGACGAAACTAAAACAATTCGTCGTATAAATGCCAGGAAATGAATCGCATTTTATTGATTTTCAGTGACGGATAATAGGAAGACGGATACTCGAGGTTTTATTTTATGCATAAATTAACTTTTTTAGTGGCGAAAAGGTGTAAGTCAAAACAAACACAGGCATTCAAATTTTTTCCATCACACTATGTACGTCTTTGTACTAGAGGTCTGCGCAAGCGCACTTGCTATGGTGTCAAACTATAGGAGTTACTGTCAAGTATAGGTCAATGGTGACATCTGCAACGCATCAGAACCAGTACTAAAACGAAAGATACAACAAAATGACTTAGCTTCGTTTGCTTGTGACTTGTAGTCCGCTGTGAACGTTGTTCAACTCCAACGGAACATGTACAACAAAAACGTCGTTTTTCTTAAGAAAAAAAAAAGAAGCGACGCAAAAGCAAAAGCAATCAACAAATCGCACATTAACGCCAGCTTTTTTTAATTCTACATTCTAGGAATTGGCTTTTGGTTTATTGCGATTTTAAAAATTGATTAGTTTTATGTTATGACTGGTAAGTAAGTGTGCAAATATTTAGAACCAACGATGCATCATTTTAAAGCAAAAGAACTAGGATTTTTAGAAGACTTTTTAAAAAAAAACATAGGTTATTAACACATTTTTTGAAACAACAACAGTTTTTTGAAAATATATTTCATACGACACCCATAATTTGGATATAAAATGGAATTGGAATTTAAGTAATTTTTTTCAATACAATGGGAATTCATTTGACAATGGCATTTCAAGGAATCAAATTGAGAACTAAAAATTACAACTCATTCAGAGGAATTGGAACTCAGAATCGACTTTATATATTCTATGGCAAAAGGAATTAATTCAGTTTTAATTGTAGAAATTGAACTATTTTTGATTTTTATCAAAAGGAATCTGATTTTTAAAGGAAGTGTGTGGACCATTCGATAAGAGCAATGAATTTAGATATCCTAAGAGACGGTTTTGCACCAATCAATGCGGAATAAATTGAGAATTAGTTTTGAGCATCAACAAAAAGGACCCGATACCGGTAGTCTGCTTTTGATCATTCTTTTCGAATATCAATACGGAAAAAAGTCCATTATCAAGCTTTCCACATCGATTAGTGCCAATATTTTTTTTTAGAAAACCTTTGGGTTATTTTCAAACAAAGAGAATTTCTTTTTCCAAATTCTTTTTTGCTATGAAATTGACAAAGTTGAATCCGAACTACAAATTCTCGAAATGGATCAATTTATTATTCCTTGAGTGAAATCGACAAATCGTCACCGTAGTTCAATCTTGCCTAAACGGATATCTTGAACGGGCTCCGCTTAATTGAACTGAAATAAAACACAATAAATAGTTCAAATGAGTTGAAATTTGACTTCATTTGCTAGAAACTTTAAGCCGCAACTGGCCAAAATATATCGCAGTCTGAAGCTCAAACTTTCGATAATTTTTTGAATAAACTAAACGTCAATTATTGATGGTTTATCAGAACAAACCAGAAACTACATACACTGCCACAAAAAATAATTCAGTGGTGTCAAACCATGCGAATCTTGGCAGCAATCCATTTCAATTTTATTTGTTGAAATTTGAATTTAATAAATTTCAACATTTTGCTGGCGCTGTCGGGTTGTCCACCTTTTCATAATTAAATGGTAAACTTAACTGAATATACAGTGACCGACAAAAGTCTACATACACATCCACTTTCTGCTAGATCGCGAATGGAAAATGGAAAAAACTAATGATGCAGTTTTGTTTGAAACTATTTTTCAATATGAATGAGCAAAAAATATATATATTTTTTTTCAATATAAATTTAAAAAGTAATCTGAAAAAAACACACAAAAAAAACCATTAACATAAGTTTACATACACTACGCAATTTATGCCTTGAGCTATTTGATTATTTTTTTAAAAAACCGTGAAGTACTGTTTATATAAGTTAACTCCCAAAATGTTCCTTTGGAAGAAATAAACATTTTTAAGCAATAAAATGTTTATTCTCCGAAGCAAATCATTTTTTATAAATTCTGTCATGTAACCAAAATCTTGAGGTTATTTACTGAAAAGTCGTAAATTACAAAACAATAATACTTTGGTTACAGAAACACTTAAGCAATAACCCAAACAAATAGCTGACGCCGATTTCTTAGGCAACAAACCAATCCGACCACCAACGCCAAACACTTAAACAGTAATTTAAACAAAACGTTGACGCTGCGTCTGTGACTAAGTAGACCGACGCTGCGTTTGCCTTTCTTTTCCTTTTAATTCGCCGTTCTCTTGCTTTCTTTGCATTTTGGAAAGCCGTGAATAGTTAGTTGTAAAGTACCACTCATTATATTCAGTCGATGTAAAATTAAATAAAGTATGTGGAATAAAATTAATAAAAACTTTGTTTAACTGAATCAACGGACTAATTTATACACTACACAGAGGGTATATTTACTTCTTTATTCCGTTTGTAACGCATAGAAAGGGGCGTGACAGGTATAGAAAAGTAGATATATTCTTGATCAGCGTCACCACCTGAGTCTATATAACTATGTTCGTCTATATAACTATGTTCGTCTGTCTGCCTATGTGTCTGTCTGACCGTGTGTCTCTCTCTATTGAAATCACGAGAAAACTAAGCGAGCTAGTTCAATTATTTGGCACACAGGTCACACCTTCTTGAAAACTGCTAGCAAATAAAAATGGGCAAAATCGGTTCACGAACACGCCTACCGCTCATATACAATGTAAATATGTATACCCCAGCTCATTTTGAAAAAAGTTGCTGCGGTTTTGATGAAACTTGGTGATTTAGTGCACATGTGAACAAAATTAAGATTGGAATGGGCTTTAAGTTTGCAAAGGCTCATAAAGGGGCGTGGCACAGCCATAAATTTTAACTTTTATAACGCCATAACTCATAAACTGTGAAAGATATTATGCTGAAACTTGGTACACGGATACAGATCATATGTATCTTGAAATGTGCTTAAAGTATGCGGAATTGGAATTGGTGTGGGTCTTTTCAACAATTGCTAAAAAACAAAGCTACGTCAGTACACTGGAAAAACTCGTTGAAGGACGTGGCACAGCCCACAACATTTATAATCGTTATAATAATAAAAGTAACCGATATGATACTTAGTGTGGCAGAATATAGCAGGTGGGCATGGCTCTTCCCATACAAGCGAAAAGTGTTTAATGTTATAGATAGTGTACCATGGGAGTAATCTTCATAAAATTTGGTGTATAGACATTTCTGTTCTATTTTTTTCAACATTTTCCATATTCTTTTGACTTTCTCAACCTCCTAATTTTTCTCAATATATCCCATATATAGTATATTTTTCACTTTTTAAGCCTCAATCCACTTTATTCTTAATTTTCTTCATTTTTTCGACAATTTCATCAATTTCGAATTGTTTCAACACTTTTCAACCTCTTTGAACCTTTTTACATTATTATCGACTTGTTCAACCTCTTGAACCTTTTCAACGTCTTTTTAACATTTATTTAAAAAATACTCTCAATGCAGTGTAGGGTATGTGAGTTTCGGCCTGACCGAAGATAACACCTTTACGCTTTTCTGTCTTCCTTTAAATGTGTCCCGAATTATAATATGTATTAAAATTCTCCTTATACATATATCACGACTTTAACGCCATCTGCCGGATCCAAAAAACACTTAAGCATTTTCGAGCACCCCACCAATACATGGTATAAATAAAGAAGATATATATCTATAATGAGTCATACTTTGGTATAATGTATTTAGCTGTGATTTGCACGTGATATTTGTGTGATAAACCGAATCCGTGAAAATAAATTTAAAGTGACAAGAGAAGTTTTGTTGTTAAATTTTGAAAAGAAAATTAATCACATGGTGAAATATTAAAAATATAGGACTTCAGTTGGTCAACAGTTCACACGATCATTATGCAGGTATTGATCCCACTAAAAAAAGCCCCGTAGTGGTCGCCCTAAGAATTTATCTCGCAGAGATGTCAGTTTGATTTTTAAGTGGATAAAAATCCAAAGTCAGTGCCTAAAAATTGATCGAACACATAGCTAGATCAGATCAAAGTGGATGCACACTTTTTTGCTCAATACACTAGTTTACACAAAAAACAAAGATTTGGATTCTCATAGACTTTTATCTATGTATTTTGGAGTGTAGATTTCAATAATGAACAATTTTTTTTTCTTAAGAATCCTTTTCGAAATATCCCCGTTAATTTAGCCATATTTTCATCAATTTTTTTCGATCTCAATGCAAATTGTTCAAAAGATAATTTTGTGTTCTTGTCTGGTTTGCTCGATGAGAATCGAATAAGATTTATTGGAGTTATAAGCGATCGAAGTCCAAAAAATGTGATTTTTTGGTCATTTTTAAAAGTCACAAAATTTCAATTGCTCCGTTTAAATTCAAAAATCTTTCTTTTTCATATTTTTAAGACTTAGGTTGCAATTATACAGATAATACACAAATAAGGTATATCCAGAAATACACAAAGAAGAGGTACAAAGACAAATAAATTAAATACTGAAATATGAAGTGCGAATCTTCAAGCCCATACAATAGCCGGATATGGATCGTGTTCAAAAATTTAGATCGAATAATTACAATTGAAGATCGCTTCTCAATTCCAAATATAGACGATTAATTTGACAAATTGGGAATGTGTCATTATTTTTCGACACTTGATTCAGCGAAGGGGTTCTATCAAATTAAAATGGACCCCAAAGAAATTCACAAGACAGAATTTTTACACCAAACGGCCATTATAAATATCCTCGTATGCCATTTGGGATACGAGACATACCAGCTACTTTCCAAAGGTTAATGAATAATATGTTGAAGGAGTACGTCGGGAAAATCTTTTATTGAGATGATATTCTTGTTTTGATTTTAGCAGTTAGTGGAAAATTTGGAGTCACTAAGTAGTTTTGAACTGTCTAAACAGAGCAAATCTAAAAAATGAAAAAATATAGATATGCAATTTATGCTTTATTATGGTCTTGGCTGATCAATTCATAAGGTATATGTGATAAAAATTTGTCCACTTTCTTTTTGGTTTACCTGTAAAAGTAATGTAATTTCTTGTGTTAAAATGGATTTTGTGTACATATATATGTACATATGTATAATTTTTTCCGTGAATTTTTCCATAATTTTCGTAAAAAATTTGTTTGGGTCTCGCTGGATCTGTATTGTGCATTAGTGTATATTGAAGGTGATATGGACATAAGGGTCAATGTCACCTTCTTTCAGCTGCACGATCACTTTCTTTATCTGATGTTTAGGCGCAGAGTCATTAAGTTTTTCTATCTTTAATTCCTTTGACAATCTAGTAAATATTTATTGTTTTGTGCAACCTAAAGATTTGCTTTAAAAATTTATTTTAAGAAATGTTGCTATGAGTGCTCCAGACCAAAAAATGAATAAAAAGTGGCGTATCTTATTTTTCCAACATTTTTATTCATTTCTAATGCAGAATAAATAACTGTGGTCACAAAAAAACTTTTCTGATTAACATTACTACCCGTAGCTACCTTTATATTAAAATAATCTTGTCCTATACCCTATCAACTAAAAATTTTGAGATGTGAAAAAATTAGTAGCAACCAATTTTTGACTTGATGTATTAGTTTTAAGGCCAGACTTGTTGTTTTGGCAATATAGTGTATCACATAGCTTACCTCGACCACTTGAAAGGACAGCTGACTGCTGAGGAACGAAATTTAATTTAGTATTCCTGGTATGAGGCTGTTGATATCCTACTGCTGATTGTTGATGAAAATTTGACTGTTGTTCCAATTGTTGATTATGGTACTCAAAATCGGAGTGAAATTTCATATGCTGCCCGGCTGTAGGACCAGTTATACGACGGCGTTGATTTTGTTGAATGGAATTGTTCCTATTATAACGATAAGAATATTGTTGGTTTTGATATTGCTGCTGTTGTTGTTGATGCTGATGATGATGCTGCTGCTGTGAATTTTGTGATGATATTTTATCATTTGTATCGCTAAATAAGTTTTGCATAGCTTGCAAACGACGACCTCCTCCAACAGCAGCCGCAGAATGACGATTTCCTTGTTGATGCAAGTTCATGTTTGCAGCTCCACGCGTTTGCTGAAATTGTTGCTGATCATGTTGTTGTTTGGCTGTAGCAGCTGCAGCAGCAACAGCATTTAAGTGTAAAATCTTTTGCATGCCTAAAATATTTGTGTGTTCTTCAAGTTTACGTTTCATTAATGCATTTTGCATTATCAAATTGGCGTGAGTTTGTAGTTCCTCATGTGAAATTTGTGCTGGAGCGTGTGGATGTAATGGTTGACGTTTATTAGCTAATTGCTGCTGTTGTTGTTGCTGCTGTTGTTGTTGCTGCTGTTGCTGCTGCTGAGCAGCTAAGGTTTGTTGAACAATTGCCAAATTTTGCAAGTTTTGTAATTGATTTACAATTATATTATTTGAAAACATTTCTAATTGTTGTTGCTGTTGTTGCTGCGCAGAGGTAAAGGTGAGGACTGCAGTGATTGCTTCACGATCATTTTGTGGCAAGCGTGGATTTGCTAGCTGAATAAGTAAACCGTGTTTGGAGATTTCACCTAAAAAAATATTTAAAAAATTAATTTGTTTCATAGTCCACGTATGTACTTGGATAGCTTTTTATGTTTAGAAAAAGCTGCTCAAAATGGTTTTCATCAATATTGAAAACTGTATTGGCGCCCCCTGTTTTATGTTGCCTACCAAACCAAGGAGAAGAAAATCTAATCTCGGTTACGAGTTCTTTCATCGATAATAGCCGAAAACCATACCCAATTTGTTGGAAAATTTGATGACCTCCTTAGCTTGCACCATTTTTTAAATCAATATTTTCTAAAATGGGTAGGCAACTTAAAACAGGGGGCGCAAATCCATTTTTTAATAATGATGAAAATCATTTTAAGCAGCTTTGTTTAGACATATAAAGATATTGTAATCCGCTGGCACATCGTGAAAGCAAAAACAAAAAGTTTTTTTTCTGAACCGCTCTGTTTAGAGGTTCAAAAAAAAAAATTTTCATTTTACTCAACAAATCAGTGGATATTTTTAGGATCACACGTCTTGACAATGCTCCTCAAAGAATTTTCATTGATATTGAATACTAGATTAGCAGCACCTGTTTGAAGTAGTCAAAATTTGAAGAAAAAGATTGATTTTATAAATTGAGACAGTTATAGGGGTTATCAAACTTTCCAACAAAATAGGGATGTTTTTCAGGGTATTTTCAGGCGAGGACTTCGAATCCGTGATTAATGTAATTTGGAACAAACTGTTTGCGCCATTCACAAGTTGGATCTAGGAAGCTGAAATTTTGTGAAAGTTTTCTTCAAAACCGATTCGATAATATACGCCAATGGAACTGTAAAAAAAAAACCGCCACACAAAGAATGTGGCGTGGTTTGACATCAGTGATGCCACCTCCTATATAACTAAAATACCAAAAACGGTATATCTTGGCACCAAAGGCATACTTTTTGTCGGTTTTTTGGTAAAATTTCCGTGCCGTTTACAGGTTTGAGCTAGGAAACTAAAGACGAAAAAATAAAAAATAAAAACAGCTAACAAAATTTTTAAAATGAAATCCCTAATACATATACCTACTAAAACTCTTTCAAAATGTTATTCTAGACTTGAAACTGTTGATTAAAGAGGAGCCCGAGAAACCGATTTTTAGACTGAGAAACGTAATAAATGAAGGAAAACCTTTTAAAAGGGAGTGCTATATAAAAATTATATTTTTCACAAGCAACTTGTACATGCCAATTGTACAACGAAGTTTAGAAAAAATTAAAACATCATCAATATTAGAACGTCACAAATTTTGGCTTAGGAGGCTTTTTGGATATCACTGGAGGTTTAAGGCTGCATCTTAACTGAAGAACACAAATTTTATTTATATCTTTTTTTAAGCTTCAAACCTTTCTAATTTCGCCCAATGTTTCGATCAAAAAATTATTGATGTTCGTAATACAAAAAGTTTACCTTTAGCCAGCCCTAATAGAAACATCTGTGCTTCAGGCCTATTTAAAGTTGCTTTTAACTGTAGATTTGCAACAAGGGCAGCTTGTTGCTGTTGTTGCTGCAAATATTGCTGTTGTTGTTGCTGATATTGTTGTTGTTTTAATACAAAATTGGAAAAGTTCTCATTATTAAACAGATTTTGTGTAGAGCCAGAATCTTCAATATGTTTTGGGGCTGTTGTATTATTTGCATTAAGTTGACCAATCAATTTTTTGAAGTTTTCCGAATTGTGATTTACAACATTGTTGTTATTTGTGTCATTGGAGGAAACATTAAGTTGATTACTAGAGTTTGTCAATGAATTTCGACGCCACGAAGCTTCCAATTGCTCAACAGAAGGAATTTCTGTTAAATTCAAGTTACCATTCCCACCACTACTTGATTGTAAATTTTGTTCCAGCTGATTTTTATTCCTACTATTGTTGATGGAGGTTCTAGTAGTATTTCCCATTGCTTGTTTAAAGAAATCATTAAGAGAACCAGCAGAGCTACTTTTTTCTAACTTCTCTTGAGAACTGGCCCCTTTTTCCCCAGCAAAAAATGGTAAAAATCGAGAGCTTTCATATTGTTTGCTATGTTGACCAGCACTTGTATCTCGTTTAGGCATTTGATATTGGTGTAAACTTTGTTGTTGTTGGGTTTGATTGTTGTTGTTACCACTATGACGTTGATGCGGTGGTTGTGATGATTTGGAAGAATCTGAAAATTTATCAAATTGAAATGGTACCGACTTAGTGTCTTCTAGATGCATATTTTCCTCTGCTGAGTGACTAAGTGGTTCTTTGTACTCCATGTTACTGTTTTTATCATTTTTTATCACATATTTGGATAATTTTGAAGTATCGGTTTGATGCTCTTGTCTCCAATTATCATGCGAATCACCCTAAATTAAAATTTAAAAATATTAAATATCTTTATACACAAAGAAGTAAATATCTTTAAACACAAATGAAAAAAGTTTTTAAGAAAATCGTTAAGTGTATCGGACAACTGAGTTTTTTGCAAATTCCGAGAGTAGTGTTGAAACCCAAAATCAAAAGCAATTTAATTAATATGCGCAAAAATCACTAAGAAGAGTGTAGTAAAATTTAATTTTTAAATATTTTCAATATCCTGCATATGGTGGGTATGAAGCTTTTTACTCAAATTTTTCATAATTTTTTTGCTGGGCGGTTATTTTCATGCTCCAATTCGAAAATATTACCATTTCTACTAAGGGTTTCGGATCAGCATTTATTATATGAAATTCGAATTCCTTCTACTTTCTTCGATCGCGAGTGTCATAATTACTCGAATTTTGATATTTCGTTTGACAAGTGGCAAGCAACCCACACAAAACACAATTAACAGAGATTTGAAAAAATTATGGATCTTATGCTGGCGCACCTCGGCTTGGCGAAGATCGGACAGATTCCATTAGTTGTTCCCAAGAAAGACGTTCTGTTCCGCTAACGAAAATGCCCTTGAACCCGCACAATAGTGTTCCGAAATTTCCTTATAGCTCATATGAAATTCTGTTATCACTTACTAGTGGGAAAACAGGGAAACAATTTTCCCAAAACGATTTTTTTGGGAAGAATTAAGCTGAATATATGAACAAAATAATCCACAGCAATTACAGCGATTACTATAATTAATAGATGTCTATGTATGTTAAAAACTTTTACAAAGTTTTTAAAGTTACAAAGTTTTTAAAGAATGAAGCGAATTGGTGGAATTGAAAAGTAGGCGTGGAGATATTTTTTTAACAATCAAAAGTATTTGATTTATTTGTTCTTAAACACGATTAAAAAATTTAAATCGATTAATTTGAAATGATAGGATTCAAAGAGTTTTTATTGAAATAAGGCAGTAATGACTTTAAATTTGCAATGATATCAGAATATTGTAAAAAATCGTAGTAATGAACCGTAGTAAATTCATAATACTTTGTTGTCCGTTAATACACCTTTTATTTCGCTATAGTTAACCGTTGTTTTAGTTGTTAGTTGTAAATGGAAGAGAAATGAAAAAAAGTGAAGATGAAGACGAATTTGAAAAAAATGTTACTATTAATTTTCGATTTTGATTTAGACTCGGTGTTTGCCGTAATAATATGTTATTTAATACTATGAATCACTTAATATAGATCTTCTAAATTTAATCGTTTTTGCCGTGATATATGTCATTTAATATTAATTTTCAATATTAATCACTTGAATAAGCTCTTAAAAAAATTTTGTTAAAAAATTGCCAGCAAAAACACCTGTCTGCAGTAATGATTATATCTTATTTCAATCTCTGGTCCGCATCTTTAAAACGTAGTTCATCATATTAAGAAGACTACACAAGCTATTGTGTTTGAGTTCGATACAGAGCGTATGGTTAATATTACCTCTCAGTAGTCTAAAGTGGGACGTAACAATGTGAGTGGCACCACCAACATAAATCATAGCTTCTTGACCGATATGCCAACTAAACTACTAAGCTAATTGAAGTAAAATTTTATATCATAAATTTATCTATTTTAAGAAATCATTGTACAAAAAAGTAACATTTTTTAGCGGGAGAGTTGCCTCCAATATACCTTAAGCTTTTGGTTTTACGAAACGTGCCACACCTACTTATTCGATTACTTCCATTTTCCTAGCAAGTTTCATTGATGTGTTCAACCTTCCCATTAAGTTTCGTAACAATATCTTGAGAGTTCACAAGATATTTTGCATTCAAATTTAAATTTTCGGGTACTAACGAATCCACTTTTACAAAAGAAATTAATGATATTACAATTTTTGGTCTGAACATTAGTTTATTTTTCCCTTTCCTTCACAATGCTATTCGCATCTTTTACGTATAGTAGCAACTGATGACCCTCATAGTGTGATAGTAAATTTGAATCGGATTTGGATATCGAATTACATTGCTTGTTGAATAGGATTACAAAGTAAACTAATAAAAACACTAAAAGTTTAGCAGACCATAACGTATCCCTATAAATTTATAGAACTATTGCCTTTTAACTTACATTTGCATTTTGCTGACGATTTTCTTTGCACTCTTCATCATTTTCATCACCGTTTGTACTGCGCATCAAATGTTTTTCTTTTTCAATATTTTCTTTTTCGTCTTCATCAAATCCACATAATTCAATTGTATCCAAACGTGAAGTAGGTCCACAGCTAAACCATTCTGGTTCTTCATTTTGATTTTTATAGCGACGATGGTATTTTTCATCAGATTCACAATCTTTTGGATTGGAAACCACCAAGAAGCCTGACATAACACGCTTTACATAATTTGCATTAGCTGTACTGTAATCAGTCTTCTCTTTTTGCGGATGTAATAAATTATTGTTGGCCGGGGCCACGATAGAATGTGATGTATGAACTTCGGAACTGCTCAATGAACCATTATCAAAAAGTTGCAAGAATTTCAGTTTCGCTGAATCGTTTTCGTTATTATTATCATGCTGTTTACGTTCATTTAGCATTTTTCCTAAGGAAGAGACACTTGTACTGTTAGTGTTATCCCATTTCGGTTGCTGCATGCGACCACTGCCAATACGTCGGTGATTTGATATGATAGCAGCGTCCTTTGAAAAAAAATAATTACTTGTTGTCTTAATTTTAATTAAAAGTTTTCATAAGGAATTGAAGGGAATAAACACAATCAATTATCACTGGAATTCCATGAGTTAGTTTAATTTCTTTGGTGACTTAGGAGGATGGCTTTTTTAATCGACTGTAGCTTAACTTACCTTATACTCAGGTTGTGCTGGCTGACTTTTTATTATAGATTCATCATTTAAAGTAGCAATTTTACGCTTAAAGAACGCAGGCATCATATCGTTGCTGCGTCCTTTAAGCGTACTATAATTGCGACTTGAATGAGATTCCTGAGATTCCAACAAACGCAAAATATTCAAGCGTCTTAAACGAGCCTCCAATTCAATGACATCGCAGTTCACAATATTCCTCGGGACTGATGTATGCTGACGAATGTTCTTATTATTGGACATCTCGTTGCGGATATGAAACAGTGAAGATCGCGAATAATGAAGGGTGTTAACACCACCAGTGATGTGTGAAGACTTCGATTTTCCAATTTTGCGTGGTAAGTTGTAACTGCTACCGTTGGTGATAACAGGTGCAGATTTTGAAATCGACAATGAGTGTCTTTTTTGTTGTTGCTCGAGTGTTTGATTCGGGTGGTTTTGGTTACTTAAGTTAGGATCGTCATCTTTCACTGGACTTACATGTTCTGAATGCTCTAAGCCACAGTTTACAGATGTACATGACGTAGGCTGTGTATATGGAGTAGAAGAACGGGCTGATAGTACTTGTAACGAAAGAACTTCTTCCTCATGATTAGTGTCAGATACTATGATTGTTGGATTCTGCTCAAATGCATTTGTTTCTTCTTTTGTAAATGAAGATTCAAACGATTTAGTCATTAGACAAGGTGGTGGTGGCAATGGGATTGGTATTTTGCTATATAATACAATAGGCTCAGTAGATCTTTTTATGATTTGTTTTAGTTTAAGTGAGTCTTCTCCATTTTTATTGACTTCTGTTACAACTGGTTTCTTGTTCGTACTTATAGTTTTATTTCTAAATGATAGTGGTGGTGGAGGAGGTGGTGGCGGCATATTAGTTGTTACATTTTTTGAAATTTCCTGTATAAGAAAACAACAAAATTTTGTTAAAAGCATATAGATGTTCCAAACTTGTTACGTGATTTACCTCTTTTTCATGACGGACAGTTTCTAAATCAGTACTATTTGAAATTTTAGGTTTTTCTTGTGATTTCATCTTTTTTGTTATAAAATAAAAGAAAAACAATATAGGTATTAATAACTATGAAATGTTTGAACTCTTCAAGCCATTTAATGCTGGGAGTTAACTTAAATAGTTTAAATGAAATTTTCTACATGAGCATTCTGTCTGAGAAATTTTACTTTTTTTTGTTAAGTTTATGAAGTTGACATTTAAAAAAAAATTTTGAAAGAAAATCAAAGTCCAGAAAGACAGTTATTTATAAGTTGACATATTTATTTAAGTTTAACAATTCAAACACCACTTATTTACAAAAATAAAAAACTATTTTTAATGACTAAAAAACAAACACAAAATAATATATTGTGCCAATAGCCCAAGAGCCGGCTGTAGAAAAGTCGAGTGTAAAAGATTAGAGGATGGGATGTACAGGAAAGATAGTAATGTACTTCGATGAAACTAACCTAACAGGCTTGCCTTGCAAAAGCCATTCCCGAAATAAACCGACTTTTGGCCGCTTTTTTTTTAAATAAAAAGTGTATAGCTTCAAATGTATATCAAATGATAAAAATATTTCGAGGTGCCTTGTCAAACCCCGCCCCAAACATGGATTGCCATGTTTTTTGAGCAACCTTTTTCTAGAAACAAATTTATGGCTTCAGACTCTATGTTATATTTTTTAAAAAATTTGGCCCAAAAAACAGGTGGCAACCCATGTTTAGGAAGGAGTTCGACAAAGCATCCTTATATATTCTATTTATGCCAGGGGTCGGCACGCATAGCACAATTGTGCAGTCAAATATTACACATATTCTTATGCTCTTTCATTCAGTTGTCAGAAAGCCATTGACAAAGCAACATCAAGCGCGGCTGTGATTCTTTTCGCTTGTTATGCACTCAGAGAATTTCTTATACAGTTATAGAAAATGCTCCAACGTATTTTATGATTCAAAATGCTTTTGACGACATGCAATGTTTAATTTGTAATATGTCGTAAAGAGGTAGTAATAAATTTTCAAGGAAAAGACATTACGAATTTGTAGGGGTGGAGAGGGATAAACTTTTTATGGGAAAAAGAAAAGTATTTTTAGACAAAATTAAGTTATGGGTAGCTGTAACTGATGATGATAGTAGTGTTGAAAATAATAAAAGCTTAAGTAACACGTTGTCTATTTTACTTTTTATGTCAACAAATCTTCTCTGATCTTAGTTTCATATGTTCTAAGCATTGAAATAGAATAAACGCTAAACATTTGAAAAATATTTTGTTAATAAGAAACTGTAACCAAATTGTTGATCTAGATAATGTGTGCTGTCCCAATTGAATGAATTTTTTTGTTAAGTTTAAAGACAAAGCGTTCGATATTGCCTTGTTTATGATTTTTCGACAACTTTCAACATCTTTTCTTTTCTTTTTTATTTTTCACTTTCTGCCGCAACATTCCATTAAAATTGATATTTGGTTACAAATTTCTTGCGGTGCAGCCTCTCTCCTCTCACCAAATACTCTCACTTTAAATTTTGCCGACCCCTGATTTAGGCTCATCGAGCTCTATCATTTGACATACATTTGAAGCTGTAATCTCATACACTTTTCATTAAAAAAAAAATCGGCCAAGTCGGTTTTTTTCGACCATAGTTTAGTTTCACCATAGTAAATTCCTACCTTTCCTGTACATCCCGTCCTGTGATCTTATACACTACTTTTCTTTTCTACAGCCCTCCTCCTACAATGTTTCTAAAAACAATTTTCTGGTATAATATGTCTATGTGAAAGGTGCAATGTTTATCAAATTTGCAATTTAAAGCAAACCTACACACAATTATCTACTCAGACAATGGTAAAATACTCATTTTTGAGTTCTTATTTAGTAAGTTTTGGTGCAATGTGACAAAATTTTGTCAATTTAAGGCAACAAAAGGTGAGCGAGTGAGAAGAGTGAGCGGGAACGAATCTTAGCTTAGGCGCACATTAAGCTGTGTTTCAAGAACTGCCCTTCCTTATCTACGGTGCTGCGTCTTCAATGTGTGCCGGACTTTCTTTAAATTTTTATTTTTATTTTATATACATATGCACTTACATATTTACAAATACTAAAAACTTAAAACCTATGACATGCAAATGGTAACACCTACAAAAAAATTGTATCTGTTTCCTTAGTTACAAAATTCTTCCGAACATTTTTGTACAAAGCTAATTATCTTTTAGGTGTGACGCCGAACTCTCTGCATGGAGATAATTTAAGAGGTTGCTAGTGCAGTACAACTGAAAAATTTCCATAAAAATAAATGGCTGTTTTAAACTATTCCCAGATCTATGTAAATTGTATCATATTCAGACAGTTTATTTTATTACGGATCCGACATTCAGAATAAATTGCTCATATACGTATCTATGTACATACACATCTTCGCTCTCAGGTAGAAAGGCCCTAACTCATTCTTTTTTCGAATTTGACTTTTTTGTCGATAAATCAATATCCTTCTGCTATATTTTATCAATATTGGTATCGTTAATTAGGTAAAGGTCTAAGCTAAAAAGCGCATGCAAAATCTCCTTCCTAAGCCTCCAGCAAGACGAGTATATAAGAAAAAGAATGGAAGGGGCAATATCCAAGTCCATTATTCTGTAACAGCTGTATCGCTTTCGGAAATATTGACGTCATCTTATAGATAATCACAGGGGCGATAATTATGGTATTCAAAACTTTATGTAAGTGCTGCCGTTTTTAATAAATGGCGAATATGCTAATTTTTGGTGCAAATGTTTAAGTGTCAAAAAATCAGTGATGGAAAAGACATTTGGGAAATTTCTCGCCATCAACTTTTACGTCATAACGTCTCCGAACTGACCCATTAAATATTTTGGGAATCCAATTAAAAAAAATTCTTGATTTGATGTTTTAAAATTTTTTCTCCTGCTGTGAAATTTCAAAAATAAGAGTTAGGGTCTTTCTACCCGAGAGCGAAGATATGTTTTTATGAAAATAAAAATATAAAATAGACCGCCTACCTCAAGTGCTTTTTCTTCTAAACGCTTTTGCCTGGATGCATCGACTTTTAATTTGATTTCTTTCAAGGCATTTTTTAATTCCAAGTTAATTAACTGCTTACTTTTGCAAACGTTTACATTTGCGTACATTGGCGGTGGCGGTGGAGGCGCACATGGATCCTCCAATTTCTCTATTGAATTATTTGCAGTAGTTAATACCGTAAAATGGCGCTTCTGCTGGACTGGCGTTGACGGAGGCGGCGGTGGAGGTAACATTATACTGTCGTCGTTTGCCGTTGGCATGTTAATTAATTCAACCAGTTCCTCATCGCACATTGCAATTTCTCCAACTTCAAAGCTATTGACTGATGAGCGACGATGACGAGATCGTTGAGTTTTTGACATCAAAGACAGCGGCGGCGACGACTGCAGAAGTGGCTCTTCAGACTTAACATCAACATCTGCATTAGGAGACTGCGCAGGTGGCAGTCCTGGTAGCTGCGAAACGGCGCCTGCGCCATTTTCCTTATCTTTTATTTTTGCATTTTCAAGGTTATCTGCCATTGCGAGAGTAGACATGTTGCTATTGTTGTATTAACTGATTTTTTTATTGTTGTTTCGTGCTATCCTAAAAATGGTTTTTGTTGTTACTGTTTCCTTGTTATTGTTGTTTTACAACACTTGCAGATCAAATAAAAAAGCAAGACAAAATATATTGGTTGATCCGAAGACATGTAGTAGGTAAATATTATTCATGTATATTATAATTATTTACTATTTTCGGTTGAACCTTATTCAATATAAAAAACTCACCCAGATGTATGAAATTAATTTGTAGGCAGACTGGCTGGCTTATATGCGAAAATACTATTGCACTTTTTAAAAAAAATTTTAAGTTTTCTTTTGTTAAAAATAAATATATAAAACAAAATGGTACAAAAAATTTTGAGTTATTTTAAAAAGATAGAACTTGAAATTTTAAACTATGCAAAATATAGTTAGGTATAAAAATGAGGAAATTAAAATTTTGCTATTAATTTCGATTTATAAATTTTTAGAGGTAAGGTAGGCTTCTACGCAATTAGTTAATCGATATTCTTGTGTGTTGTCCTAAAATAAAATGAAGTAGTTTTCCAACAAACTTAAAAAAATTGCATTTCTCACAAAGAACCGTTATACTTGACGTTTGTTTTTGTATTTCGATACTCGAAGTGTTTCCTTTTACTAAGCTGTGACAGAGATGCTATTTTTACCTTTTATTTGAACTAGTTCTTCTGAAACCTCTTCGTATAAACATCAATTTTTAGTACATAAAATTTTCGCGAACAGACAAAAGTCTTACATGCAGACACTCTTGATGTGGTAGACAGAATTGGGATGGGGTCGGGAAAGTGACAATGCTGTTAAAAATTTTAACACACTTGATCGTATGAAATTGAACAGAATTGCGGCATTCGACTGGTAACCTGTCGATGGGTACCCGTTGATTTAGATTTAATTCAATTTTTTCGTCGGTGGGGACGTTCAGCGTATCAATTCCAATCAGCTTATGTCAATATTTTTGCTTACGTTTGAAATATCATTGAAAACAAAATGGCAGCTGAGTTTTCCGTCAATCGTCATCCGACGCAATTGTGTTTATTCGAACGATTTTCCGACGAGACTTTTTTTGACAGCGAGTAATCGTTGCCGCTTTCCTAGTCCCGTCCCAATTCTGGTCAACGCATGAGGAACAGTTTTCTTGCTTGCTGGAAAGAGCGGAAAAACGATTTTTTCGCACTCGCAAATTCGCTTTCATTCTGTGCGTTCGCTAACTAAGCTTTCAATTTACGTTTGTTGTGGCGAATTGACGCAGTAATTTATTTTGACATTTTCAAGCACAAAGAAATTCTAGTTTTCGTGTGCAAACGCAAAACAAATTCACAAAAGAGAATAGACAAGAATTTGTTTCACCGAATTTCCTGGTATAAACGTTGACTTAATGTGGAAATTCGGTGAATGAAATTCTTGTCTATTCTAAGGTAAACTTTTTTCTCTGATTTGTGTTCTACACTATTGCTAACAATGTTGATCCTATTATGTTTGGTTAAGCTTAAGAAAAAGTTCCAAAAATAATATCAAATCTGTGTTTTCAAATATCAAATAAAAATAAACGAAGAGCTCTGCACTTCCGCAAATAAATCTCTGAATCAGCTTATCTTTGCGCAAATCAAACAAAAGTGTGTTTTGACACAATCTTTTAAATAGCTCATTTCATTACCGAGTCGGAGCAAAACCATTAAGCTGATTGACACTTATAACTTCTCAAATTTAAAAAAAATTAAAAAGCACTTAACTATTGGTTGGGCCTAAGCCGAAATAGACGTGACGAGACGCCATATTTGGATATAAATTTATGGTTTTCCGGCTTACATTGATTTTTATAAAAGATATATACGCAACTTTTGACAGTTCCATCTCCGAAATTTGATATGACCGCCATTTTTAAGCAGCATATTCTTTCTGAAAATATCATAAGAAAAAGTTGGTTCATAAAAATTGGGAGCTGAAATAGACTTAGCCATTTTCACAGCACACATGTTGTTTGCAGCTCAAAAAAAAATTCATTCATTCAATTCAATTTTTTCAATGCCAATATATTTCCCATTCACACAGCTTTAAAACTACTAAGGAAGTATACACTGTCGCACAAAAAATGGTGTGTGTGAATAGCGTTAACATTAATGTGTTTTCTGCGAATTTGATACTACAAAATACAAAATGGATATCATGACATTAGTTTTATGCTTCGTTAAAAATATAAGCTTCGTTAAATAAGGAAACGTCAAGAAAAATTTTCGCGTTGGTTTTCATGCAGTCGCAATTAATTTATTGAGAAAAATTTTTAAAAATTTTGAATTAATTACCAATTGCAGACATAAGAATTACCTAACTGTTACTAGCTGAGTAATAAAGTCAAGTAATCAATGGAAAAATAAGGTATGTTAAGAAAAAAAGGAAAGCTGAAATGGGTTGATTCTAACCTAATTATAAGTTTAGGTTTGTATAGCAAAGCACCCCGAAGAGCTCATAAAACAACCAAATTCTTTGACATTTAAAAAAAGATTTATATCAATCAAAAATATACAAAATGACACAGTATCTACCGCCGAATCTTTTGGCGTTATTTGCGGCACGCGATCCAATACCTTATATGCCACCAGCGGACAAACTACCCCATGAGAAAAAATCGCGGGGCTACCTAGGCGTTGGAAGCTTTATGACCGACTTCGAAGATCCAAAAGATACACCACCAACTAAGCGTGTAGAAACTAGACAAGAGCGACTCGAACGTCGTAGACGCGAAAAAGCGGAACAGGTCGCCTATAAATTGGAACGTGAAATTGCGCTCTGGGATCCACAGGAAATTAAGAATGCTACAGAGGATCCCTTCCGCACGCTCTTCATAGCACGAGTAAACTATGATACATCTGAATCGAAACTACGTAGAGAATTTGAAATTTATGGACCCATAAAAAAGATTGTTATGATCACCGATCAAGATACAGGAAAACCGCGTGGCTACGCTTTTATTGAATACGAGCACGAACGGGATATGCATGCAGCCTACAAGCACGCAGATGGTAAGAAAATTGACAGTAAGCGAGTGCTAGTCGATGTGGAGAGGGCACGTACAGTAAAAGGTTGGTTGCCGCGACGTCTAGGTGGCGGCCTTGGTGGTACACGTCGTGGTGGCAATGATGTAAACATAAAGCACTCTGGAAGAGAAGATAATGAACGTGAACGTGAGCGTTATCGCTTAGAGCGCGAACGTGAGGATCGCGAAGGTGCTACTCGTGGGCTCGGAGCTAGCGGTGGCAGTGGCGGTGGCGGTAGCATGGATCGTGGTGTTCGCTTTGGCGGTGACAGAGGGGGTGATATACGTAGACGCTCACGTTCTAGGGAACGCGTTCGAGAACGAGAAAGGGAACGTGAGCGTCCTCGCAGGTCACGCAGTCGCTCACGAGAACGTAGAAAGCGCCGTGCTGGCAGCCGTGATCGTGATTATGAAGATTTTGATAGGGCAGAGAAACCACGCGATAGGCGCGAAAAAGAGCGTGAGCGTGAGAAGAAAAAGAGACGTTCCAAGTCACGTGAACGTGACACATCACGTGAGCGTCGGGACAGAAAACGTGACCGTCGCGACAAGGAGCGTGGCGATCGTGGTGATCGTGATGTTAAAGAACGTAAACCGGACTTCCGAGATATAGCTGACATAGTAAAGATTAAAGAGGAGCCAATGGACGATGGATATCCGACATATACAATGAATGCTTATCAAACAGCTGGTATTAAACGTGAAAATGACGAAGAGGAAGAGGAAAAATTCAGACCTCCACATGATATTTACAGTGTTCCACCACCACCCATACCGAATAGGAGTAGTAGTGAAAATGGTCAAACTTCTGGAGAAAATTCAGGACAGCAATCATGGTGGCGTTAAGAGAACAACATTACAATTGCAACAGTTGGGTTTTGTGTGGAGTAACACTTTTTAACATCAGTAATTTTTATTCTTTTCCTAAGCTTAAAAAATGCAGTTTTGTTTAATTATGGCGGACGTTCAGTTTTAAATTTTTTGGAATTTTAGTCAGTACAAATCGCGTTTTTTTTTCTCTTTGAGTGTGATAGTTGGTGCTGTATTTCTTTACTTTAATATACAAAAGACGAATATTTTTCTCGTTAGAGTATCTTTTTGTGACTAAACTTTTTCTATATCTACAGGATTTGATTATAATGCGTATATGGAACTCAAACCAAATTACTTGAACAAATATTCATCATTTATAAAATAGTTTTATATATTGTCACCTTCTAAATAATTTTTTGGCATAATCCAATGTTTGAAATTAAACTATGTGTGTTCCGAAAATTGACTATTTTGATTTAGTTAGTTCTTGAAATTAAGTATTCGGTCATTCTGCAAAGAAGTACCCCTACACACTTTTTGTTCGTAGTCTTCGATTTTTTTGAATTCCTGATATAAAAAGATCAATCATAACAAAACTATAACAGTTCAAAAATGTAGACAACTTTTTTTTTTCAAAGCCATAAGTATCTTATTTATTGGAGTTGCATAATAAATGTTTAGTTCGTATTTCCCTAGAATTTATTAGAGGCCAAGTTTTTTTATACACATTCATATAAAATATAATAATTAGAATGTTTGTTAACTGTTTTGATTATAAAAATAAAATCATAATTTTCTAAGACGGTGTATTTTAAATTGTTTCCGAAAAATTTTCCGAACACGATGATCATCACTATAAAAGTTATGAAATGTATAATGAAGCAAATGTGAAGGAGCGGCGCGAGAATTGAAAAATTCAAACGCGAGCAAAGCAACCGTGACAACGTCGTCGAGATTATTTTAAGCTTAAATACTGAACTACATTGCATTGCTGCGGATGCTTTGCTTGCATTAGAAATGCTTAGCTTTAAATTTTTAATGTGCTCATAGTGTTCTTTAAGTTAATTCTTTTTGGTGAAATTCAAGCCTTTTTAATCAATTGTAAGATACACAATATATTAGAAATTTGTGATTTTATTTTTATAAATTAAGAAAAGGCATTCTTAGCAATATATTTTATAATTAAAAAACTTAGTAATATCATCTTTTAACAATCCTGCGTAAGGATGAAAACAGAAGGATCGGTTGCGGCTCTTTAATACAAGTAACTATAAACGCAAGCAAGCGCAAGTGTATTTTGTATGGAAAAAGTAGCAAGTGATATTTCTGTTTTTACCCTAAGAAGCGTCTTAAATATTTTTCTGTAACTTTATTAAATTTCGAGATTATTGGCTTTGACAAAAATAGCTTAATTTTTTAACTACATATTATAAGTTTGATACAATCATTCGTTTGAGTATAATTTAGTTTCGATAGACTCTACAACATAATTAAAATTCAAAGAAATCAAAATTTACAAACCACAAATGAATGGAATGGAATGAATGTCTTGTTTCCCATGAGAGGCATCTTACATTACAAAACAACGATATCACCAACTTAAATAAAGACAACATTTCAGAATTTCTACACCACTTAGAGTTTACAACATACAATCTCAAAAGATTGTGAATTTTTTTCTCAAAACCGTAAATAAGCAAATCACTTAAAGTCGCTAGAACAAAACTGAACTGCATTTTTTAAATAGCGTGGAGTTCACTCTTTGGTGTATAAGTGTACTTTCAATGCTAGTATATGAAACATATTAAGTCTATGGGTGATCGCACTTTTTATCAAAGCTTGCAGCTGACAATTCATTCATTCAACCAATTTCAGACCCGTGTCTAATTGCAGCCATTTGTTGCAATAAAACTATGTCAAAATAAAGTTCAACCTAATTTGATACCTTATGACATTTTATTTCAAATGATACTATCAAGAGTTCTACCCTCTTTATAGCTTTTTAAGAACACCTTTCATCATATTCGTTTGAAAATCAAAATTGAAGCATTTCTTTTTTAATATTAAATACTGTCAATCTATTATGCTTAAAGCGACGGTAAATTTCAAGTCGATAAAAGTTATCGTTTATATTTCCAAATACATCCGAAATATGTCTGCACAAACCAAAAAAAATTGTATAAAAAAAAAAAAATTGCTGTCACACTTGTAGTGCAAGACCTTTTGGCTTTCGTACAATTGTAATTTTGTGTTAAAGTACACTGAAAGTACACTACTTGCACTAAAAAGTGAAAATCATTAATAACTTTATTAAAAAAAAATCAAGTTACATTTTAAAATGAAAACAAAGCAAACAAAAAGATTTTTATTATAATTTTTATTCTTTAAAATAGTTGCTAGTCCAATGACTAATCCTCTTAAATTAATAACTAATGATTAAATTTTGCAAAACGAAATTATGAGCAAAACAAAATCATTTTATTTGCTTAACAATAGAGTTAAAATAATAATGTATAATTTAATCAATACCTAATTAAGAATGATCTTAAATATCAAAAAAAGTAAGTAAAAAAATGTAAGTCGTGTTTGTGTTTACTTCTGCTTCAATGAAATGGTCCTAACAACCTTGATACTGAATACTACTGGTAATCGGATGGAGAATGAGACAAATAATGGTGATTTTTTAATCCCATGGTGGTTCGTGGGTTTTAACTATTTTTTTTATAATTAATACAAGTTTTGTTTACGTCAGTTTATTTATAGTTTATGCTCAAAGTAAGACCGTTAGTAATAAAACGTTTTTATTCTCTTTCTCTCTTTTTGCAGTTAAAAAGCGCGAATAGATGAACGTATTTGTTCAAATATGGGCTAAAGCTAAAATAGCATCAAAATAGCGTCAGAAAAAAGCCTCTTCCTAAGTATATATGCAAAATTTATAATATATTCCCTATGAATATAATCTAAAAAAGTGTAAACTGCGTATTGAGTTTTCGTTTGTAAAAAACCATTTGTAATTTTTATAATTAACAGCTTAGAAATTTAAGTGCGCGTTTAATTTGTCAATATTTCTATTTAACAACAAGTAAAGTAAATGTTTTACACGTCTGTGACATGATTATAAGGATTACAAAATTTACAAACAAAGCCAGAAAAATTTCACGCCAAAGGTAAATTTTGTGTACATGAAATACTAATAATTTTCCCTTTTCTAGGGGATCGCTCGTCTTGTTTTGCCTCAAAAGAGTTCCTCTTAAACGTGTTACAAACTTGTTTTCACATAAATCACACACAGAAATTTCGGAATGGAACCTGAAAAGTCCAATTTCTATAACCACGAGTGGTTATTTTTCGTAAGTTTTAACCAAAAAGTTTTAAATTTACTTCTTCAAGTTGTTGGTGGCGGAGAATTCTGTTCCTGCTGTCAATTTAGTTTGCCAGATTTTACACTTATGCAGTAGGTGTTTCGTTGTAAGTTTGCAAACAATTTGGTAAGGCAATATAGGTAAAAAGAAATAATGGTAAGGGTAAACCACAAGGAGAAGTAAGTGTGTGAAGTGGTAAATGACGAGCGTATTTCCTTAAATTACACAAATGGAATTTCTCCAATTTAATGTAGTTACTTTTCAAAAAGATGAAAAACATCGCCAAAATAGGTATATGTGCACTCAATTTTCTAAAGGAAGAGGTGGGTAAACTGGTAATCACTGTTGATATTTAACTGAGGAGCAAACATGCAAGGTCCAATAAATTCTTTTTTTTTAAACTATTTACTAATTCTCTAAAAGTAAGTTGTAGTGTAGCTCGATATTAATGAAAACATTCGTTAATATTTTGTTATAGAATCCAACACGAGGGTTTCAAATTGATAACGGGGCTCTTAAAATGTTTTCCAAACAAAGGGTAAATGCTTTTGATCTGGAATATCAAATTGAGCAAAAAATTTATCTCAATGACAGCCTAAAATTACCAGAGCCTTACTGATTTAAATAGAAATAATTTTTTTTATTGCCGTTTTATTAAGGAAAATTCTTTTTTTGTAAAGAAAAATTATTTTTTTATAAAGAAAAATTATTTTTTTTATAAAGGAACATTCTTTTTTTTATTAAGAATAACAATTTTTTTATAAAGGAAAATTATTTTTTTATATAATTTTTTTTAAACAATACGAGGAACCAGTCGAAAGAATTGCAAAAAGTTCTGAAAAATAGGTCAATCTCAAATCAGAATTTTTTTTAACTATTTCATTTTTATTTCTTTAACAAGAAGCGATTTCTCTTTAACTATTAATTTTTCAGTAAAGTGTTCCAAGAAATTTTTGTAACAAGGACGGTTCTTAAAAAAGAAAAGGGGAGTGGTAGCTTTATATTTTAATTTATAAATATAAAAAAACAGTGACTTTTTATCTACTTGAAATTTTGAATTTCAAAAAAAGATTCGTGATACACCCTAATATACATAGTACGTGAGCAATTTTGGAACATGGAAAGCATACTCAAATTTCAAAAAGATCTAGCTAGTTAATTTCCTAATAAAGTGGAATAAAGATCCAGATACAACACAAACAAATCAAGAGCCACTTCAAATCACAGCTTAGGAAATATCCTAGCCCACTAAAGGGAGTTGAAGAGCTGTGGAAGCGAATCCAGGAGTTTTGAAAAAATATTCCTGGTTTTGTGCGAAAATGCACAGAAAGTATACTAAATTGCATTAAGGACCTCAAAATGGCAAAAGGATTCTGGCCTAAATACTTAAATACTTTGTTTCTTATGGGTAAATCAATAAATTTACAAAAAGTGCAAAACTGTAACTTTTTTTTTTTGACTTTTTTCCTTCATTTTTTGTTATATCCAAGCGACCTATATTAAGTCTAGGGCGAGTATTAAGCCCACCAATAAAACAGCAAAGCAGAGAAAGTAATTTTATTAGGAAATTAGTAAGGTAAACCCTGTTGAAATGAGAGTATGTTTTCCATGTTACAGTATTGCTCGTCAGTGTACATTAGACATGTCCATAATAACCTCATGTTATAGAACTCTTCGAGAACGCTTAGTATCCAATTAATTACTTATTTTCAAGTGTATCCTCAATCAAAAAACTTTCTAGGGTTGCTAGCAGAGCTGAAAATTTCCATAGTTTCGAAAAATTAAGAAAAGTGAATTTTTTCTTATTTCAATTTATATTTTTTAAAAAACAAATGAGAAAAAAAATTTATTTTTGGTCCAAAAATTATCAAAACTAATTATTTTTATTATTAAAGCAAAACATTTTATTTATTTCTCATCTATTTTTTGAAGAGTTCTTCATGTAGTGGCATTGACAATTTAAAATAATAGTGTATTAAAGGTGAATATAGTGAAATTGACAAAGAATTTGAGTTATTAAACAAGAAAATCAACGAAAACTTTGCAGCTCTGGTAGAACCCTAGATCGAAGAGAAATATCTTTTGAAGCATTTCTCCGACTTCTCCTCGAAAATAATTCAACGGATTTATTTTTGTTTGTACAAATGAGCTATTTATTTCTTTTTGGAATTAATCCTTAAAAAAGCCCTTGTTGCCTGGCCTACAAATCTTTTTCCATCGTATTAGAACATGAGTAGATGATGAAATGATACAAAATTAAAATTTTACAGAAATTACCTATAATCGTCTTTCATACAGTTACTATGGAGTATAAGATTATTGCGCGGTTGTTTCTTAAATTTTATAGATAAAATTGTGCGGTTTGGACATTTGTTTGTTTCCTCATATACTTAGGGAGTCGGTGAACATTTCAGGTACACGATTTTATCGTCACTGGTATTGATATGTAATGTAGTTCACTTTTATACGAATTAGAAAAACTAACAGTACAGTGAAGACAGCGAAGCTTTTTTAAAAAATTAATTTTGTAATTGGAAAAAAATCTCTTACATTATTTTATTGCGTCTGCCCCTGATATATTATGTTAAGAGCATAGTATATTATTAAATACATAACTATTGTTTTTTTTTAGAATTTCGTTCAGTTAGTATTGTCCCCATTACAAGCTGAAAATATAAGAGGTAGAGGTGTAGGCCTCTGGTTTTTTAAAATATATGTGGAGTCATATAACAACATTTTCGATTTTGGTTAAATTCGTATATAGATTTTAGGGGAAAAAAAGCTTAACCTTTTCATTTCAAAACCCATTTTGAGTTATGTATTTTGTATTTCTCCGAGATATCGTAATATGACTTATGAAAAATTAAAATAAATTACTTAGACTAGGCTCAAAGTGTTAACGAAAAAATAGTACAGTAGACGTCCAATATAACGAACTAATTAATGCACGGGTCAGTCGTAATATCGCAAAATTCGTTATATCGAAGTTTTTCTTATTAAAGAAACTGGCTTTTATTAACGCATATATTAACTCGTATAAAAGTTGAGTTAGATTGTGGAATGCTATATTAATTTGTGATCACCTTTACTGGTAAAAAAAGCTGTTTCAGTTCAACAGTTATGGTTGAATTGAACAATGTTCGTTATTTCGAATAGTGAAATTTTTTTGCGTTCTTAATTTAGAGACATCAATGGAAAAATTCCAATTTCAAAATTTTTATACATATTTAAAAAAGTATGCAATTACTCTTTAACGCATCAACAATAACGTCTACCTTTTGTATTTAGACACTTTTTTAAGATCGTAAGATCACTTCATCTAAATTTGAAAGATCGTTTTCAATCAAAAAGCAAGATTGTGGAATACTTTACCTTAAAACTTGACTTGTTGGTGGTAATTTTATTTTTCTCTTCTCTCGCTGTGGGACTCAATACATTTTGTTTTGATGAGTATGTTAGGGAAAGCGGATTTATAGATTTTTAATTTCAATTTGTTTTTTATAATTTTTTAACTCGATCTTTAATAATTCTTTAATTTTATCTGTTATTTTTAGTTTAAATATGCAATTTATTTGTTTTTTTCACTAGCCAGCCTGTTATTTTGATATTCATTGGTATTACCGGCTTGGCTTTTGAAATAACAATGAACTACTAATTAAAAATAAATATAAGGCAGACACGATGAATTTGTTAATCATACCTTTTTTAAAGGTTTTCAATTAATAACGCAAAAACAACGCAATGGCAGATATTGTTCGTACTATTCGTATTACTTAGAACATCATGATTAAACCTCTGCCTCACGATTAAATCATAAAAATTTCGGCCACCGGCTCCCTAGCTAATAGACAATACGTTTTCATTTTTAGCATAAAACGCTACCATTATCCACCTATATCTTAATTTTTAAAAACAATATGACAATAACATCATATTTGGATCGTCTTTATTTTAATATGGAACAAATTGGATCACTTAGTTTTAAGAAATATGCAATAGACTTACATTCATGAAATGCAATAGACTTACATTCATAATAGTTATAAAAGTTTAAATATAAATGTACCTACATATATGAGGAAGAATCTAATGAATTCACTGCAAGAGGAACTCACTTCACATATTACAGTTTTATGGCGATCCAATTTACCCATGTATATTAGACTACGCGTTAACTCCTAAGTTTTTAATCGAGGAGATCACTTTTTACGCAAAAGAAATTTGTATGAAAAAAAAGTAAGCAAACGGACGGTCTACTGTGTTAGACATTATTGCCCAGTATTTTATTACAAACTTTTTTGTTCAGCACATATTATCTTTTTCTTAAAAGTTCATAAATCAAATAAAAAGTTTACATAATTTTTTCTGAAGTCTACAAGTTTCAAGTAAAAAAAATAAATCAAGTTGTCCATTAAAAACTACACTGGGCTAAAATAAAAATTTTAAGTCGAAAATATTTATTGTTTAGCAGAAACATTAAAATACCGCGAGAAGCTCGGAAAGAAATTTGTGAAATAATGGACATTCTAATAGATATTTACTTTATGTTTTTTAACTACATAGTCCTAACTTTTGTTTATACTTTAGTTTTATCATTGTAATGTCAAAGTTGATTGCACACTTGTTGCAGATTTTAGACGAAATCATCATCTTTAACTCGGTCTACCTTTTATCCAATTAAAAAAATTTACAAATACCAAGATTTTATTAGCTTTTGCATATTTGCTCCTCTATCAATATTTGCTAATTTGTTATTTTAACTCTTTATTTTATGAATTTTTAATTTATTAAGTAAAAGATTTCCCCTGCAGCTTCTCATAGGAAAAAATAACCAAAGGTTTGTTGGTAATTTGTTAACTTTTAACCGTTTCCTATGTAACACAAACGTATCTTTTGACACGTAAGTTCAACAAATCCTCAGGCATATAAAAATGTTAAAATATTAATAATTACACCTGCTCTATTGTAGAATTAGTACTCCGAAAGATACTTTTGTAATATATATGGATTGGGTTTAGTACATAATATCTTAGCAATAAGAGATAAACGAAATAAATTTTTTCACAAACGAGTATTAGTCGGGTAAGTTAGATTATTTCTTGAGTGGAACCTAAAACCATGTATTCTTCAAGACACTTAAAACCAAAATAATTGTTATTAAAATCGGTTGATGATTGGATGAAATCCTTCTGTCGGTGCATTTCACAACAAAGTATTGTCGTAAGTTGTCATCAGAATAACTTGTAGTAAGGCTACCTACCTTATAAATATTGTCTTCTAAATGCTAAATAAATGCCTTATTATGAATGCAAAATATCAAATGACTATAATTTAGTGTTGCTGTTGTGTTTCGGGAAGTATGTTTCTCTCTATTATTGGAATCTAGTTGAACCTATTTAAATATCTGTAAGCAAATTCGTTTAGCTTTTCTAAAGAAACAGACAGAAACCAAACTGTCGTATCTCTATTATACAAAAAGTCGATATAAACCCAAAATACAAATTGCAGTATTATTATATCTTCAAATTCATGGCTTTCGTATTTTAAACATTTTCTTGGTGAATAGAATTAAGTAAATAAATACCAAAAAAAAAACAAAATTCTGTCAATCGGGCTTTTAATAGCTGCGTATGTATATTTTTGACTTTCATCCATTTTTTTTAAATAAGGACTGTCCAGAAAAAGCTTTCGTTTTTTATTTTTTTTTTATTAAACTTTTCCTAATAATCTTATAGGTCTAAAAAGACACAATATTTGTTCTATATAAAGTGACGTTTAATATAATGTTTAACACTTGAAGATAGCACTTTTAACGACAAAGATGTCTAGCAAGCAACTGATTTTGTCCACATACCTACAAAATCCAAAATTAAAATATTCAGCTATAGCAAAAATAGTTGGTGCATCAGAAAAATCTGTCTTTGCGGTTATTTTTAATTATAAGAAGGGTCACGAAAAAGGTTCAGACAGAAAACCAGAATTTTTTAACCTAAAGGTAGCGACGAAGGTGAAGCGCCTTTTTAAGCAAAATCCCAACACCTCAGTGCGAAATATGGCGGCTAGACCAGGTACATCAAAATCTACTGTACAAAGGATAAAGGAGAAAAGTAAGCTAAAGACATAAAGAGTTCAAAAAGTACCAGACCGTTCTGATGAAAAGCAGTTGATGGCTCAGATACGAGCCCGAAAATTGTATGAAAGGGACCTGACTAAATTTGATTACTTTGAAAGATAAAAAATTCTCGAAATTTGCGAAGGAATATACGGTTTGGCAGGCCATATGCACCTGTGGTCTCAGTAACAGCTTCTTTGTTACGCAAGGCACAATCAATTCCAAACTTTATATAGACGAGCACCTCGAAAAACATCTTCTTGCATTTATTCGTGCACATGAGGGTACAGTGAAGTTCTGGCCTGATTTAGCAACCTCTTATTACTCTAAAGCTACGAAAAATAGCGAATCCGCCCAACTGCCCAAAGCTTCGCCCAATTGAAAGATATTGGGCTCTAATGAAAAGAGATCTTTGAAAGAGTGGTAAGACTGCAAAAAATTTTCAAGACACCAGTCTGAAGTGGAAATGATCGTACCGTACTCTCGATGAAACAACTGTGCAAAATTTAATGAAGGGCCTTAAGAAAAAAGTAAGAAATATTTGTAGAAAAAAAAATATTAATTAGGTTTTAGTAATTTATATTCTGAACACTAGCCATTATTAATAAAAATGGAAAAAAGACCAAGAAAATTACTGGGTATTTTTTTATAGCTAAAAACCAGAACGCAAGTCTTTTCTGGGACAGTTCTTTTGTGGATATAAATTCTTTTTTCGGTTTTTTTTATCTATTCAACCAGCAACACGAATCAACCAGCGTCATTTCACCAAAATCTTTGAGGGCGAGAATTCTAATTCCACCACTATTAGTAGGTTTTATTGAATTGATGTATTGAATAATAACGTATCAGATTCTTGGGGGGGCTACTGCCCTCCCCTACCCTACCGAATTGACGCAACTGCTTCTTAACCTCATTCCCATAAGATAATTTCAGATGAAAATGAGATATTGTTCATCGTTTACTGCTCGTGTAAAGCAGCATCTAAAACTACAAAACAAGTTGCATTACACATGGAAAAGAAATGCTTCGTCTTCAGTTTACCTCTTAGTCTTGATTGATATATTCAAAATATAAATTAATAAATAACTACACTACTAATATTAATGGATATTCGGCTAGGTAAGTAAGAAAATAATTTTGAGACCAAAAATATTTAAAATGACAAATTTCACAAGAGCGCAACATCTGACAAAAACTTATACACCACACTACAGATAAAAAAAGCTATCTAATATTTCAAAATGTCCATTTAAAAAAAATGCATGAGACTATGTTTCAACGAGAAAGAGTTTGGAAAACAATACAACAGGAATCCGAAAAATGTCGGTTTCAGAATGGAATAAATAGTAAGCATTCTTAATTAAAACAGGATGTTCAGTCATGTGCTGCTAAAATAATTTTAATAAACTACAATATTTCAGATATTGTCAACCATGTTTAGGTACTTCGGTAAATAGAATACTTTAAATCAAACTTAACAATAAATATAATCATTAGGCAGGTACCACAGGGTTAAATTTCACCCAATCTTTAGGATTCCTAAGTACTTCCAACAATGCACTTTCCTTTGAATTTTCTGTAGGTGTATGCATGTATTCCCAACGTGCAGTCAATGGTAATGACATCAAAATGCTTTCATAACGAGCACCGGGAGTGTAAAGACCAAATTTAGTGCCACGGTCATAGATTAAATTAAACTCAACGTAACGACCGCGACGTAACAGTTGCCATTGCCGCTCCCGATCACCATACGAGTCGTTTTTATGTTGTCTTACAATTGGCATATATGACGGTATAACTGCATGTGCACAGCTGGAGACAAATTTAAAGGCATCGTTCTGATTTGATGTTTCTAAATCATCAAAAAATATACCACCTATACCGCGACATTCCTGGCGATGCGTTATACGAAAATAATCATCGCACCATTTTTTATATTTCGGATAATAATTGCTACCATGTTCATCGCAAGCATCTTTTAACTTTTGATGAAAATGTATAGCATCTTTTTCATCCAAATAGTATGGAGTTAGATCAGTGCCGCCTCCGAACCATGCTTGTTTTTCGCCTGTAAAGAAAAGAGCAAAATAATCAATACGAAGAAGTGTTATCAAACTACAGTCGGAGGCTTAAAAAAGGTCAATTGTGATCCCCTGAAGTGTGGGAAGCCCCCTAGGCACGATTCTTTCCGGGATTTTCGAAACCACCCTAAGCTTCTAATGAATCTGACTAGTTCCTCTAATGCTGCATTTGCTACCATGCCGAAGTCTTAAAATTTTCTTGGGCAGTGAATTCGGAGATGAGGTGCACCCATTCTACTTTTTGCATATCTCCGCAGATCCTACAATAGTCCCAGTGGGGTAAATAGAATAGTCCAGCTAACGTGCCGACTTCACAGTGCATAATAAGAACGATTGGGTTCCATGCGGAAGTATAGGACGAATAACCGCTGTATACATCCAGATGATGTGCGGTTGCAGGCCCCACTTTTTCTCAAACGACCGCTTACAAAGGTGTAGAGTATTCATAGTTTTTCTTCTATAAAATTGTAGAGTCTAAGTTAGCAGCAAAGTATTAAGGGTCATTTAAATGTCTGATTACCGTTCCGTTCAATGGACTGATGAATTTGGAACAGCACGATCTCTGGCTTATTTTAATTACTTAGGTTAGGTAGGAGTGGCAGTCAGTTTACGAACCGAATCAGACCAAATGTTGATCCATTGTTATACCACAGAGTAATTAACTATACCCTCTCATTGAATCACCCAGATTTCGTAATAAAACAAAGTAGCTGACCTATACAAACAAGAACATCTAGGTCATCAAATAAAAACAAACCAAGTGTTTCGTGTCGTTTTCTAACAAGTGCGGGGCAGGAGCATCCTTTACATCCCTACAACTTCTACAGAAGTTAAAAGACCGACCACCTAATATATCCGATTTCGCACACAATTTTTAAAGTGTAGGCAAACTAAATCTGGTAAAATTTACTTTAAAAGCTTCCTCAAATCCAGCGTTTAAAGTTTTTTGGTTGTGTGTGTAGAGCACTGTCAGGCAAGCCTACACAGATGCATATTACCAATTTATGTCAATGAGTGCGGAGAGGATTAGGAAAGAACAAAAATAGGTAATCTGTGTAAAAGTGAATTATCTCCTTGAAATTAAATTTTGAAATATCTTCACTTTTATGATAAACTAGAGTTCGCCCAGTGGTTGAAATTCAATTATAAAATTATAATAGTGAGAGAACAAAAATAAAAAATACTTTTTGGTATTGAAAAACTGACAAAAAAAAGAGCTATTCTTTGTTATCGCTTCCAAAAATAAAAATCATATCCATATCTTTATCACTCCCTTAGAGTTTAATATACATATCTTCATACCAAATTTCATAACTCATATGTGTGAAATCATATTTTCCTATTGATTACGTTGTGTTATAGCAATTAAAAAGGGATGAAACCGATTTAAAAATATAAAAACCCCCATAAATCAAAACCCTAAGCAATTCAAATCTGTTGACAAGAGTTTTAGACCGCAATTAATTAATTATGGTGAAAACAATGCTGTGCGATATCACATTTAAGGTTTTTTACTGGTTATGTACTATAGGTGCCACGTTTACTTATTCAGAGAAATATTGTGGCAAGTAAACTACATACATGGATTTTCATATCAATTACTTAAATACTCCACTTAAAATATCTGTTATAACTTTTTGGGAATATGGGTGGTGCCGCGCCCACTGATGCAATACGGCCAACTTCCATGAATTTCAAAATTTATAGGAACGGACATTTTCACACCAAATTTCATAGGTATTACTTCCATAGCACACTAAATATATCATTTAATGATATTTCCTTGTATGGGATGTAACACGTCCACACGTATTTTTGCGGCCACTTTTAGTTATGAGAAACTTTAAAGCACGTAGATCTGCTATATCAAATTTCATAACGATTACGTCAATAGTCAGGGCTACCAAGTGACCACACGTTCTGGCCGGGAATTTCAAGTCAATGCCGGGGGCCTGCTAGGAATTCAAAAATTTCTGACGTAGCCGGAAATTCGGCGAATTCAATTTTTAATAATGCTGACCAAAAAACAAAGGCCTACATTTTTCCCACAAAAAATATTATGGGCAATGCCACGTCCTCCAGCAAGTTTTGCCAGTATAGTGACTTGGCTTATCTTAAGGACTGCTTTTAAAAGTATTGTCTCCAAAAGGTTTATTAAATGATAAGTGATACGCACACTTTTACAATTCCACCTTCATTAAGTACAGTCCATAATATTTATGATCAACATCTGCCTACCGAATTTTATAGCAAAATCTTACATGGTTTCCGAAACAACGATATCAAAACAAAGTTATGGATGGTGCCATGCCCAAAGTCTTGAAAATCTAATATGCTATATTTACCCATGAGCATACATTGATACCAACCTACCTGGCGCACGTGCGGGACGTTTATAGTAAATTCGTTATATTTGTCAGGAATGTCGATTTGAAAGCAGATACATTCTAAGGATTAATTGAAGAACATACAAAAAAATCAAAATCAAAAAAAAGATATGTCTAAGTATTTTAAGAAACATTTTTATAAATAAACAAAATTAAAGTATGTATTTTCAAAGCAAAATGATATGTTTTAATTCTATTCTATGAAATATTACGCTTCAAAAAGTTTTTTAAAAAGTGTGTGGTACGGCCCTGACTAGCATTGCAGAATTTTGTGTAAGTAGTGTCTCATTGAATGTGTCTAAATTGACGCTTATTAATACAGAATTAAATAGTTATTGAAAGTTTAATGAATTTGTGGTCCGTAAATGGTGTGACATAAGGAGATGTAATGGAATTCTAAGAATGGAATATCAATTAAGGTGAAGTTATAAAAATATAACATCAAGTAGGGCAGACCCGTGCGCACGGGAGAGGATTTCTGGGTTCAAACCCCCCAGGAGGTTCTCAAACTACAATTTTCAAAACTTTTTAACTTTTTGATTAGGAAAAATTCAACTTGATTAATCATCAATGCTTTATGTAGTGAACAACCCACTTAATCACTATGACCATCACTATAACATTCTTTAAATTCCAATAATAAGGGAACCAAATAAATTAAACGTTCCCACCGGTTTCCACTTAATTCACATTAATTTTAGTAGTTTTATTACTGAAAATAATTTATATAAGGTTGTATACTAACCATCAGTATTTTCAACTTCAAAGTATCTGTAATTAAAGTGAATTGTTGGCACCATCGGATTTCGCGGATGTATGACGGCACTAACACCGGCTGCAAAAAATGGCAGTTTTCCTTCACTCAATTTTTTGCCGCGCGTACGCATCTGTTGGACAGCTCCTGGTGGTAACGTTCCTGTAACTACTGATATGTTAACACCAGCCTTTTCGAATACGTCACCATCTTGTAGTACACATGTGACGCCACCACCACCTTCTGTCCGCAACCAGCGATCCACTTTAAACTTTTGACCCGCAAACTCTTCCGCTTCTAACGCGCGACAGAAATCACCCTGAATTTTCATTATAAGCAATTCCATTTTTGTTCTCATGTCATCCTCGTTGTTAAGCAAGTGGTCGGCATTGGTAATAGGTTCCGCCATAAAATTTGAAATATTAAGTTTGCGCTTTTTACTTGACTCCATCTGTGCAAAGGATATGCTGACAAATGTCACAACACCGGTGCCGATAAGAAATCCACGTATATGACTTGCTCCAGCTGTTCGCCTTGTTAACTGAAAAGTTCCAAAGGATGCAAAAGATCGCAGTGTCTGACGCACACCAATAGAAATTGTCATGATGATAGTTCGTTTTTGTTGGGAGGAGTTTTTAGCAGAGAAAAAATAAGGTTTTGTTTATGAGAAATACGTGAAGTGGTGCACGTATGACAGTTTATACTAAATAGCAAAGATGTGAAACTTGTGCCAATTTACTCACACACATGGTTACTTAAATCATGCTCACACATACTGATTGTCAAAATATGCAAAACATGTTGCCGTGTGTTGGAAAGTAAATTTTATAGAAATTTACTCTTGGCTTAGGTTCTTTGGGTATTATAGGCGAGGGGGATTAATTCGAAAAATAGAATCATATGTTCTACATTACTAACGTTTTTGTATTATTAAATGTGTCTCTTCACACGCAAGCCCACCCGAGTAGCATTAAAACACTAGTGTGCAATAATTCCTAGAATAGTGCTGTTAAAAATCTTTAATGCAATTGGCCTGCTTTAGAAGCGCTTATGCAGCCAAAATAGATGTTAAGAACCAGCACAGCTTCGTTTTTATTTTCTTTAGCTATGAACTATAATTTAACAGAAAGATTGCAGCTAAACAAAAGCAACTATATTTCTTGCTTTGATGTAGCACTTATAGCTAAAAGAGTTCACAGAGCATAGCACAAATTCATGGCTATTATAAAAGCCCATTTAAAGTCAATTAAAATCATTGCAATAGTTCGATTTAATAGCTTTTATTTTGCATGTTTACTTCGAATTTTTGCTAAGTAAAATTCTCAGACAATTATTTATTTTCTATGAAGTTTATGGATTTTTTAAGTTATATGCAAAAAAATCCTTTACGCAGTGTTTTTTATTAACACAGAAAATTTAGTTGCATAATAATAGGATTATAATATAGGAATTGATAAGTTTGATTTTCAGCTCCATAATAAATGAAAACGTTCATCGTCGTTCTATAGGCACGTAGAGGAAAAGCGAAAAAAAAATGCATTGTAAGAAACGCAATGTAAAACCATCATTTGCAACCTTAATTCGAAATGCTTCTAGTATGAACCATGAAATTCTTAACACCGAATACATTGAAAGTAAAGGAATTTCCATATTACCCTGCCTATATTGGACACATGGGTTAAACCTAAACTGCTTAAGTATTCCTAATAAATAAAACTGTATTTCTTACAATAAAAGTTAACAAGTTCAACATCATTTGAAAACTGATATATTGACTTTTTTATAATCATATACAAAATCTAACAAAGGAAACATTCAAATATATAAAAACTATAACTGCAAAAATAAGAGAGCCTTTTATAAAATAGGACATCAAAATGCTGCAAGCTGACATAATGGAGTAAAATAATACAACTTATTTTGAACAAATTTCTTACATTAAAAGATACTATAACATTGATTTCTCATCATTAAAATGAATAAAAATTATTGTTACAGTCAAATTTATAAAAAATTTATGAATTTTTGTTGTAACGACACTCGTAGTATCATCGATTCGATTCGATTTTTTTGTTGTTTTTGATATCGAATTGTTGTTGTAAAATGCTGTTAAAAAAAGTATAATTACAATGAAAAGGACTTGTATTCTTTTAAAAATGTAATCAAAATCAAAGCCAATTTCATTATAATTTCACGATACATTCGGTTTTTGCTAGCTTACGCAAATTTCAGCAACATTAAATGTTAATACAACCAGCGTTTCATTAGTTATAATTATTAGGTGACTACGCCAATATTCTACCCGCAACAAATACTCTATTTTTTTAATCAACGAACTAGACCTGCATTCTGGAAGCAAATAGCTTTTGGCTAGAGTCACCAACAGTTTAAGCCAAAATAGAGAAATAAATTTGACATTTAATTTAAATTCTCAATAAAAATTATTAGAATATATGTACATACATACATACATATATGTATGCTCCCCCAAGTAGCGCAGAAAGCGTGTCTCAAAAAAATGCATATTCTGGATACTTATGTCATCGGATAGCTTAAGAAATTACACACCTAATGAGCTACGCCAAAAAATGCCAGTATCTTAGTTCAAATCCATAAAAAATCCCCTAAGAGAATTTCCTCTATCTCAATTTTAGAGGTTTATCAACAAATTGACAAAAAAACATCTATTAACACGAAACGCATTTTTTGAGGCACGCCTTTTGCACTACATACTGAGAGCAGTATATAATTAAATTTTCATCTAGCCCTGTCCAACTTTAAATTTCACAGACTTTAAAAATCATTTTCTTAGTGTTTTCAGCTACATTTTTAAATTCATTTAATATCGAACACGAGTAGGAAATTCTGGCTTTGAATTTAAGTTTCAACTAAAAGACCTAAACGTTTGGTCTCATCATCACATACTTAGGAATAATACAGATTTAATTCTTATGGTGAAGCAAATTAAAAGAAATACATATATAAAAAATTACATGTTTAAGCTTGGCTCAATGAATCGCAATTCTAAGTTTCCAAAATAATCAATCCATAGATTTAACCTCACATAACCTCTTTCTAGACTTATGATGACCATTCGCTGTTGTACATGGGATATTAGTATGCCGTTGATGGTGAGAAAAGTTAAAATTTTCGTCTTTGCTGCTTTGGGGTCTTGATGTTGTTTTTGATCCAATGTCCAATTTAGACATGAACTGCTCCAGTCCTTCTTCAGATTTTTCATCAAGTTCAATTTCATCTAGAGCTTCCAACATTTTTGAATATCTGGCGTGACGCATTTTTGCGGAGTAAGTTGCATTTAAATTTAATTCCGAACCGTTTTCGCTAATTCCTTCGGAGTCGTCTGATGTATCGTCATAATCGCCAAGGTCGATTATGATATTAGAAACTTTCATTATATTTCTTGAATTGTGACGTTTTCGTGATTCCTGATCCTGATTTAATAATTGCTTGGACGAGGACATTGATCTCACATGTGGCTTAAAGAATTTTGAGTCATTTACTGTATTTAAGGAAGTATGAAATTTTGATTTCTGTAATTGATGTATTTCGAAATTCGGATCATTGACAAAATTAGAATATTTATTTAGGGCAGACATTTGAAGTGAATTTTAACTCAAAATAATTAAATCCAAAAATTGACCAGACCACGAGTATGGGAAATTTTTACTGGCCACAATAAAATACCGTTATTAAATCAAAACTGTAAACAGGGCAGTTCACATGATCCATCATGTCCAACATGGTCTGAAAACATCATTGCTCTATCATTTGAACTCTAGAAACAGTCGCATGACACTCATATTGTACATCTTTCAAATTATTAGCGCAGCTCACATTATCCCTCATGCAGTTCAACATGGCTTCACAACATCAATGATCGATCATGTGAACTCTAGACACAGCAGCATGAAACTCGTGTCGAACTGATTTCAAATTTTTTTTTTTGATTTTTTAGTTGGGTTGTTCAAACATGCAACCTGTATGCATTGACTGTCGAGACATGGTACAATTATCATGGTAGGAGCAATTCTATATGAAAGTGCTTCTTCATTTTTAGGGCTAACTTTTCTATGGATATCAACTTAGATGAGATACTGACATTTCTAAGTTACATACACTTACCTTCATATTTTTTGTTTGTTCTTGACAGTGATGGTGCAACTTTTCACGGTTGCCTAGTTTGTGTTTGACAAGATAATTCTACCTAACCTTAATAGTTAAATCATGGGTAAAGCAACAAAAAATAGACAGTAACGCACCCTATCTCATGTGACTCTGAAAACATGAGACGTCATGTTTTCAACTAATTTATATGGCTACAGTATTAAGACATAAGAGACGTGTGTTCTCTTCACCATGATTTTATATCTTGTCCCAGCAAAATATTATTAACCGATATTTAGCCACAAAGGCGAAGTATCTTATTAATTTTGATACAAAGCTATTTTAAAAACATCACTGTCTTGTAACAAAGAATTATATATATCAAAGAATTATATATAATTCTTTGATATCCCTTCAATTATGGCGCTTCCCGCTGCTTTTCGTTTTAGCAAGTACATTTTGCTTACGTTGTTTGAAAATATCGTAAAAGCTGAAACACAAACCTTAAATATTGTTACAATTGTTATCAGCTGGCAACAGCAGAAGTTGACAGCTGACTCAACGAAACAATGTCAACTTTTACACGAGGAAATTCGGTGAAACAAATTCTTGTCTATTCTCTTTTGTGAATTTGTTTTGCGTTTACACACGAAAACTAGAATTTCTTTGTGCAAGAAAATGTCACAGCAATTACTACGTCAACCCGCCAAACAAACGTAAATTCAAAGCATAATATCAGCTAACGAATAGAACGAAAGGAATTTCGTGTACGACAAATTCTGTACACCACCCTTTCGTTTTTCCCTTCTTGCCAACAAACAGGAAAACTTTTTCTCAAGAGTTTCCTCGTGTAAACGTTGAAAATGTTTCACACATCTTTGGTTTTTTTACATTTGTTTAGGGCCGTACACACCATCCATCATGCTGTCCATCATGCTTGACGTACTCGAATAACTGTAAATTTCGTTTAGCGTTCACATCATACACCATGCTGTCAAATTTTGAGGCGTACACATCACTCGCATTACTTACTTTTCTTCTTTGCTTTTTATTTTACGGAGGTGCTGCTTCCTGTAAAAATAAAAAACCATTGTTTTCAGCTCCCTAAAATCGAAGATATGTCTCTTAAGAAACCTAAATTTTGAAAAAATGTGGCTTAAGGTTCGCTCATCCAATCGCTCCTACCGTTGTCATATTGTATTAGATTTTCTTCTAATTCATCTTAATTTTTTTGTAGAAGTATCCGTTCTATGTGTATGGAGTGAAATTCTTTTTTGTTATTTTATTTCAAGAAGCAAATGCAAAATTTGATTTTTTTGAAAATCTGGCTTATTTTCATCCATATATTTTGAAGCACTTATTCAATGAAAGATGTAATCACACATGTTTGTGTGTCATTTTATTATCTTCATTTTGGTATCATAAAAAATCAAATTGGATATTGCTAGTTCAAGCTATTGATTTTAAAGTGAATGGCGGTCGAACAAATGAAAAACACGAAACCTGTACCATTCAAAAAATTTTTATTTTCATATTCGAATTCAGCAAGAAAAACTACATAAAAAAGTAACCTCTTTTTCATAGATCATAAAAAAAAATTCATTTTATAAGCTAGTGCTATTATTCATGCACACCGTCGATGTTCACTCCATGAAATCTTATTTGAAATGAAAACTTTGCATTAGGCTTCGCAGCCAGCGTTGTACGGCCGGACAAGCCAGCAGAGAAATCAAAAACATTTGAAATGTCAACCTTTACATGAGCAAATTCGGTCTGAGAAATTCTTGTCTATTCTCTTTTGTGAATTTCTTTTGCGTTTACACACGGAAACTAGAATTTGTTTGTGCAAGAAAATTTCAAAGCAATTACTGCGTCAACCCGCCACAACAAACGTAAATTCATAGCATAATATCAGCTAAAGAATAGAACGAAAGGGATTTCGCGTGTACGACAAATTCTGTACACCACCCTTTCGTTTTTCCCTTCTTGCCTACAAACAGGAAAACTTTCTTTCAAGAGTTTCCTCGTGTAAACGCTATCAATCCATCCATCAAACATGATCAAATAGTGAAGTTTGACAATCATGATGTACAGCAAGAAGGATGGTGTACGCTCTATTTCGATTTGACAATTCACAAAAGTCATTTTTTTTGTTTTCCAATTTATTTATTTATTTGAAGTAAAGTAAAAATTATGAAAAAAATCTAATCAATATTATGGTAAAATTTTGGTTGTAAAACCTATGTGAAAATGTAAAATGAAAAAAATTTAAAAATGTAAACAGTTACAGAACAGTTGGATTTCAATTGCGTTACGTAGTTTTAATTAGAATTTTCTGGGACAACAGCAGAAGTTGACAGCTGACTCAACGAAACAATGTTCTTGAATTATTTCTTATCGATTGTTACTTATTGATGACAATCGAAAAACAACGAATGCGGTTTTGAATAATTTCTTAACGTATGGTGCGTCTTGCGTTCTTTTGAAATAAAATTTTCTACCTTATAGAAAAAGAGCAAAAAAAGTACTTTTAAACATAAAATTTCACAAAAAAGTAAGCTTTGAGAATTATACAATATTCGTTGAAATGTAAATTGTGTGTGTTGGTTCGTAATTACTTGCAATTGTTCTATTTTATTGTCTTCAATTGAGTTGCATTTGCCGTAAGTGTAAATAATTTAGTAACTGTTTAAAGTTAAATAAAAATGTCTGGATTGGAAAAATTTCAAGCGAATGATGCTTGGAGAACGCATTTTAAAAATCTTCTACTTACTGAACGGTAAATAAATTTTGCAAATCTAATTTTGTAGAAATAGTTACTAATAGAAATAAGATTTAAAGTAAATTTCTTGATTTGAATTGTTAAAAGCACGTCTACTTTAATCGCATTGTTTAGTCATCCATCCTTTATCCTGTCATTCCTAACATAAGAAAATTGTAGGCAAAAAAGAAAATTTGAAAGAAAGTTTATTTAAGTAAAAATTGTCCGATGCCTTTGGCGTTTTTTGGGAAACATGAAAGTTTTAAGGCAGAGAGTAAAAATGTAAAACAATGTCAGTTGCGGAAATATAGCCATTGGAAATTGTGGATGTAGTTTTTTTAAAATGCGGTATATGTTGGGCCCACCTGAATAGATTCTCAAAATATGAATACATAAAAGGTAATTTGATTATATAAAAGAGTGAAATTTGTCAAAGTTTTCAAGACATGACATTTTTTTTTTGAATAACTACTTTCTCCAAAAAAATTTTTTTAGTCCCTACTAACATATTTAGGAAGTGTAATTTATGAAGTTCTTAATTTTGAGACTATGTAGAAAGGTATTTAATTTATTTTGTCTATAAATGTAAAAATCCAAACAGACTACTAAAAATTATGATAAAAATAATAGATGTTAATATTGAATTTAAGAAAAACGATTACTTAAATACTTTTCAAACTATAATTTACTTAAACAAAAAACAGAGTTTATTTAACTCCATTAAGAAAGGGTTTTAATTCATTTGATTTATTTTTATTCCGTCTATAGAAGAAAAAATCCCTTGAGACTAGCAAAAATTGTGATATAAATAAGATAATAATAACTAATGTAAATATGTTTGCATTGATTTTAAGAACAACAATTTACTAAATACTTTTTAATGGTTCTTTTAGCCTGTAATTGGTCCTTTGGACCTTTACATAAAAAAACGGTAGGATTACGCAAATAAATTGCAAGTGCATTGAAATTGATTTTTTCTAACAGAAAATTGCAGTCAATATTGTCACTAATGAGATCATAAGAAAACAATACTGATTGTACTGACGGAACTCCTACTTTTAAGAGATTTTAAGTTTAACAATAAGCATCGCGTACTATATAATGAAATTGGTTCAAAGAAGCTTAGAGATATTAAGCACATTTATGAATGTGTTCAACACGGACGGAGTGAACAGCATATATAGGGCTCGAAATAAAGATAGCATGCTCAATCTTAGACCTTACTATACAAATGAGGTATACAGAACTTTCAAAGTGTTTGGATTATTGAGAAATATCATAATTTTAATGTTCAACAAAAGAAATATTTATAACCTCCAAATCTAAAATCTTCACGCAAGAGAGTCTACCACCACCAAGAGTATAGACCCGATGGGCAATTACAGAGAATTAAAGAATATCTATTAAATCATCTGATTCATTATGTATGAGTACATCCATCCAACTTTGGAGCACTCTCGCTACCTCTATGATCGCTTAAAAAAATTTAAACTACACTGTGATGTTCAAAATGACAATGTCAAGGATTTAAAGACTCAGCCGATTGAAAAAAAAAATGCAATCCACCCTAATGTACATACAGATATCCGTTCACGTCTTCAATTTATATAATTTTTCTGTATTTTGATTTTTTTTCGAAAAATAATATTGCTGAACGAAAATTTTATGATGGATTTTTTTTGTTGTAGTTGTCCACAAATTCCAAAATACAACAAAAAAATGTCAGTAAATTTTTTGGTTTCCAATTAAAAAGTTAGGAACAAATGGCTTGAGACAGGAATACGTACTGTAATATATGTATTTTAAATAAATGGTTATAGCTTCAAAACTTCATCGCAGATTTCAAACTTTTGTGCACCTTTTATAATAAGATATTATTTTTTTTTCAAAATCCAGGTTTTGCCAACTTATAACGATTGATTTTAAAATTAAATTACCGATTGATAACAGTTTACTTTTAAAGCTTTTAATGTGATAATCCTACATCATGTTTTTATTAAAAGTAATTCCCAAATGTTAACACTCTAATTCTTGAATTGTGTTACCGTCAATTTCTACACTCACCACTAATTATTTCTCTTACTGAACGTCTCAAATCTTAATAATTTTGTTTTCTTCTCCTTTCCTTCTGTAATGAAAAATTACTACTCATAAACCTGGTTTTGAAACTTTAAATCCATTTTTCTTTTTGCGATCGGTGATCAGTATATCTCGAGAACAATCTAACTAATCAGGCTGAATTTTTAACAAGTCTTAAAACAATGTGTTTTATTCCTTAATCGTAGAATTTTTCGATCCCATTAATAATATTCGCTCAACCAATCAGTGGTTTCTGAACACTATTGAGCGAAAACTTTATATATATCATAATTATGAAGTCTTTAAACTTGTTGCTATCAAAAGTACTTTCGGGTGGCGTCAATAGGTGTGCACCTCCCATAGAAGCAAGCATCTTAAATATTCAAATCAAGGAAGTTTCGAAATTTATAATTTTATTGCGCCAAGTCTCCAAAGACCATACAAGAGCTAAACAACAATATTAGAGCGGAAGTTCGCAGTTAGCTTTTGTTAGCTTAAGCCCGCGTCTAATAATGAAAATATCCGCGCTATATCTCGAACCAAACAGCCCCTAAATAAATCATTTGAAATTTGTAATAATACAATTTAATCAACAACAGATTGCGGTCTCGATATTTGCTATGAAATTTTTCCAATGAATTTAAATCCTGAAACTAATATCTAAAACCTAATATTAATGTGACCTTATAAAATATTCTTTTTAATTTTATTAGAACTTGAAAAAATATATGTTTATTTTTTAAATTCAAGAGAACAATTTGTGGCCAACACAGCTGTTGACCACATTTGCTAAAAACAGTTATCAAAAACTCCACAGTAATTAATAATAGTTTTTTTATGATGTAATACAATTTTTAAAAGAATTTTCTCAAGTCAAATATAACTTTGTATGATTATATTTAGTAGTTGTACTCCATACATCTTAGAACATTAACATGTTTTGGTGAGGCAAAGTTTACCCTCTTAATACCGTAAATTGAACAAAATGATCCAAGATATTAGAGAATAGCTGACTGGTTTTCTAAGTAAATTTGGAAAATTTTTATAAGTTCTTTATTTTACATTAATTACATATGTTTATATGTAAATACTGTAGGAACTAATAAATATTCTATTTAACCCTTCTGTGCGTGACAAAAAAAAAACACTTCCCAGATGACAGGCTACCTGGTTACCCCTACACAAACTGTATGAAAATTTCAAATTTTTTGGCTCGAACTGTACAAAATAATTACATCTGTCGAACTGATCAGGTGAAACCACTAATGTGAAAATATAATATTAATATAACGTCAGGAGTTCTCGTGAAGTTTCAGAACTGTAGAGCATGTCCAAACGTAAAAAATTTTGTTTGAAAATGAAACGGGGTACCATGTCACACACAGAAATCAAGCGTACATGGGTGATTGCAAATAAAACCGCCATTTTTTTGTTTCCATACAATTATCTAAACTAAAATTAAATATAGCTTGGAAATGGTAAGGTTCTTACAAAATCAAACGTAAGCAGCACTACTCCTTGCAGTAATCGACATCTTCTCTTAGGAAAATCCTGGCTTCTCTGCTTTACAAAGATGGACTTCATGTTGAATTTTAAGATTTTCTTTTTTAGGACCGTCGCCAGAGGCGTTTATTTGTAACTTGTGTTTATCACAAGCTCCTTCTGAGCTTTTTTCCATACTTTTTCACGTTAATCGGAGCTTCAAACATTAAATTTTCTTTCATCTGAAAAGACTACATTGTTCCAAAATGTTTGGTCACATTTTAGATGTGTCTTCGCAGACACAATCCGTTTTCGTCGGTTTGTCTCGCTGATGGTTTCTTCCTACGGCCGTGGTAACATGCGGCATATAGCACTCGGCGAATAGTTTGTGCATTACAGTGGATTAAAGTTTATTTTCCCATCTCTGATTTTATTGTTGGAGCACTTTCTAGGGGCTTTGTTTCGTTTTTCGAATGATTCGCGGTTATCTGCTGCATTATACATTCATACGCAGACGTCCTGACCGCAGCTTGTTTTCAATAGTGGTAGATATTTTGAAATTTTCAATGATTTTTTTGAATTGTAGTAGGGCTTTTACTAACCAATTTCCCGATTTCACTCACAGATTTTTATTTTTTGCTTGTGTAAAAATAATTTAAACTCCAATTAACGCCCTCCTACACGGCCTACGGCTTTGGAATGCAATTAACGGCCTGGTTGCGTCAAAAGCGGTCACTTGGCAAGCCTGGTAAGGCAAAACCTAAAAACAAAATTTTTTAAACCAAAAAATAGTCTAAATCATCATAACTAACGATGCATTCAAACCAAACTATAAGAAATATTTTTGACACACAAAAGTTGTTGAACTGTTAGCTCAATAAAATATCAATTAGAAATACTTTTAGCTTATTTTTAAAAATTTAACAAAAACTTACGTGACCTCTTCCGTTGATTTTTGCAAAGGTATTTACAGCTTTTTGTAGTTCTGGGCTCAAGCTCCAAATTGAGTTGATATAGTAAGTATTTTTTAGTCGCTTCAAATTTTAACGGAATTTTTGCAACTAACGCAGAGTGCAGCAAGAATCAACAAAGTGTCTTTACACACCTCCATAAAATATGAAAATCAGTATAGCTTTATAGCTGCGAATCATGGCCCCTCACAAGCAGGCTAACTAGACAAATAAAAGCTTTTGTAAATTCTTGCTTGAGACAGATATTGAAGACTTGGCAGTCCTATAAGATCTCGAAATTCATTTGGCTACCCGAGATCATGAAAAGACGGTTGACCAAACGTCAACTCGCGGGTAGGTAGATGCAACGAAGGCCCAGAACATAGTGCAACCGAATGGTTGAATGTAATATGTCGAAAATTGAAGCGAACTAGCACAGAAAAAAACAAGCCAGCGAACCAAATAGCTATAGAAGTTTTGATTCTAAAAAAGTGAAAAAAGTAGTGCTTATATCAAATACTAGTGTATGCCTTAAAATTTTCATACTTTAAAGTACGATTACAATGAAACTTAAACATTAGAATCAATATCAATGCACTGATACTGGTATTTTATAGCTCTGGTGACAAGCCCTTCAACTTTAAATTGCCTTAGCGCCGCAATGAATACCTTGCGGGGCAAAACACGAGAATTTTTTCGCAATTATAAATAAATAATAAAAATATTTACTGCTCTGATTTACAGAAAAATTGCACCACTACCAGTTGAACCAGTAAGGCAAACACAACGTTTCAGTTTGGATATTGCTGACGACCTAATTGTTATTCTTGAGGAAAAAAAGATACCTCAACCCAAACCAACCAGTTACACCGAAAATAAAAAACATTTGTACGTTAAAGCTATGGAAGGAAACAATTACAAAATGTTCCAATCTGAAGATAAAGAGAATTTTCCAAATACAAAACAAAATAGGGCAGCAATTCCAACCATTAAAATTACTATGGTGGATAATATCGCAACCACAACCAGTCGATATTCTGCTGTAAGTTATAGCAATGAAACTGTATTAGAGGAGCAAGAATTGCCGCAGTGGGAACGCATTTCAGATGAGAGTTTCGAAACCATGGAAAAAATGTGCGATAAAACTGCTTCGGATCCGAATAGTACGCTATTTAATTATTTACATAGCGATAACAAAGAAAAAATTGTAGACTCAGCAAAAAAACGAAGTAAAACTGATATTAAAGAGCCAGTAAAAGGTAATTTTGTTTAATATACTTTATTTTTGGCTTTCCCAAAAAAATATCTTATTTTTTAAAACATATTTTTAAGGATACGATGCTGAAGCTAATGCATTGCAACATTTGCTGGATGAGCTTCGTATCGAAGAACAAATGCAATTGGAAAATGAGAGTCCTTTAAAAGGTGTAGAGGTTACTCAATTGGAAGATATTGAAGCACCGTCGAGACTATGGGAAAATACTTTTAGTGGCGAAAATATGTTACAAACTTCACCCGTTAAAATGGTTGGATTACTGCGTCCATCTACAATAATTGAAGATGCCGAAGATTCTACTTCTGATGTATCCTCACAAATAAGTTTTCAGACTGCGTCTACGAAAGCTGCAAGTGAAGTTTCTTCCGTTTGCTATGAAACTGCTCATGATACCACCGCAACAAGCTTTGCAACAAACGCAGACGCCGCACTCCGATTGCGTGAACTTAATGACGATATACGTTTGTCCGCAAATTCTGCAGTTACAAATGAGTTTCTTGATAAAAATGCTCTAAAGTCATTGCCAGAGATCAAGATTTCGAATGTTAGTGAATTTATAGATATATTTTCGAAAGAACAACCGATAAAAGTCAACGCGGAGTTAGTTAATTTAGAGGAAACTATTGATTTAATTGATTTAGAAAAAACATTTGCTCCTTTAACCAATTCACCACCTACATCCAAGGGTATTTTGGAAAAAATCAAAGCATGTGAATTGAATAAAAAAGAAGATAATTCAATGATTGAAACGTCTGCGTTAGAGGTCGAGAAAGAATCATCAGAATCAGATGATTCTATAATTGAAATTCTTTCTGATGAAGAAGTTGATGATGCAAATGAAATTTCTATTTTAAAATCAAATGCACCAATTAAATATGAAAATATATCAATATCTACACAATCACATTCTCCAAAATGTTCACGCTCTCTCTTGTCGGATGATATAGATGATGATGATAAAGAAAATTCCGCTAGATTGAATAAAAGCGATGATAAGTCATTACATTTTAATGATACCATGGAAGAGGTTGAATACATGATGAAAAAAGGAATGCAATATTTAGCTGCCACAAACAATGAAGTAAAGCCACCTGAACCCGAAAAATCTAAAACTCCGATACTACCAAAATCATCGCCACTTAAAATGAAACAAAATACATTTTTGATTTCGCCAAAATCTGATGATCGATATCGCTCTCCGTCTCCTATGCTACATAAACAAGTACCATTCTCTACCTCATCGATTATGAAAGGTAAACGCTTTATTACTAGAGGATATTAACTAGACTTTGCAATCTCAGAATCTCCTTTGCTGACCAAGAAGTCAAATCACATACATTTTTTAACTAAAAATTTAGAGGCGTCACAGACAACATTTTATTCAGGTTGCAAAGTCTCCTGAATTTATACCCTTTGATATTATGTTTTACATTGTAAATTATTTTTTGTGTATGTTCATCCAAATTGAGGACTTAAGACATAGTAGACAGTTGCTAAAAACTAACATGCCTGAATTTTATTATTATATGAATGAATGATACGTTCTCAATAAATTGAACTTATATATTCTATGTTTTGCGATTTTTTGGTACGTTGTCAAATATTTAAAATCATATTTGTGCGCAGGGTTTTGATATATTATAATTAACTGAACTATTCGAAATACATAGAAATGTGGGTTGTTTTATAACGTTAAAGTAAATCTGAAATATTTGTACCATTAAGCTGTAGTCAAACAATCTACGCGCAAGTTGTGTCATTGCTATTTGGTTAATTACAATTTTTTTCAGCTAAAAATGGAAACGCAACACCTAAATCAGGAGAGAATCCAATCGCAAAACCGAAACCTATCAATCCATTATCAATGAAACCTTTTCCTAAATTGGATATTTTTAAAAAGCCAACATGTACTTTACAAACAAGTGCCAGTATGCGTCACAAGGATATGGCAGTCAAGCACTTTTCACATATTGTTAGTCCCGTACGTACATACATAAAAAACAGTACAAACACACCGCTTATGTTTACTATTAATGACGTCAATAAAAATCCCGATTCTTTAAATTCAATGAAAGTGTTGGAAAATGAAGGACGTTTATATAAACCAAATTTCGTAGGAGGCTACGGATGTGGTGGTGGTGGTGGAGATACAGCCATTCTACAAAATACTTCAGAGCAGCCGCGTAACTTGCCGAAAAAGGCTTATGTGTCATCCGAACTAAAGCACGTATGTGTTTATAAAGTTACTCTCTTAAATAAGTTTCATATCGTATTTATTTATCTTTCCTAGATTATTGATGAGCGCACTCCAGTTACAATTCCCGGTGGCAAACAATATCAAAAACATATAGAAACTGCAATGTTACCAGCAGTACTTAAACACGAAGGTAAGGTAAAAATGACAGATGTCTTAGGAGGCTCTGGTGAGGCATCGAACCAGCCAAAATCTTTACATTCAGCGTCCCATTATTCACATCGTACTGATAGTAGCTTAGCTGACCTTTCTGTTATGTCAGGCGATGTTTCAATGTACACAATTAAAGATGCACAAAAACTCTAAGGTTAATTTTTTCATGTTTCACTTTTTGAATTTAAATATGTTTGGTTACGTACTTGTAAGTTACGGTTCAATTTTTTTTATACATTTTTTTTTTGATTGAATTATGTGTAAATATTTTTATGTAAAACTAAATACTAAATGTTTATTAAAAACTTGCTATTTACAAACAATGTGATTTTTTTTTAAAAAAATGCAACGCAATCGAAAAATTTTCCATATTTAGTCAGTTTTATCTCTCAGGAAACCATCGGAACCAATAAAAGGAACAGATGCGTTAGCTCAACTCTTAAGGAAAATGACACAAGTACAGAAAACATATTTCTTAGTTTCAATAGATTATCATTAAGTTTATTTTCGCTTATTTAGTTAAGATAACTATAAAGCTAAACAACATTCTTGTAACAAATATAAAATTTCACCTTAAGTGTTTAATTCACAAATTACATTACATCTAGTAAATGCCAACGATTTCTTCTTAAATGTCTGAAAAGGTTTTAGTAACAATTATTTATGAACTCGTAACAGTTTTACTTAACAATTTTTGGCACTAGTTCCCTTCCAAGCGCGATTGACTTTGGACTCTGACTGCCTTCCTAGCTCATCGCAAATATAACGTCCGACTCCAATTAATTTAGCCAAATTCACACCTGTTTCAATACCCATACCATGAAGCATATAAATTACATCCTCAGTGGCCGCGTTTCCAGAAGCACCACGTGCATAAGGGCAGCCACCTAAGCCAGAAACAGAAGAATCCACTACTGCTATGCCTAAAAGTTAATGTTAGCACGAGAAAATTGAAAATTTGAAAATTTTTACCATATTCCAACGAAGTTAAAATATTTGAAAGCGCCTGACCATATGTGTCATGGCAATGTACAGCCAACTGTTCGGCTGGCACAACCTTCACAACTTCATCCAACATTTTGCGCATAGTACCCGGTGTACCTACACCAATTGTATCACCCAGTGATATCTCGTAACAACCCATATCGTATAGCGATGAAACAACCTTTGCTACAGCGCTGGGTTTAATGGCACCTTCATAGGGACAACCGATTACAGTGGATACATAACCTCGTACACGTACTCCAGCCGATTTGGCCGCATCCAAGACCGGCCGGAAGCGTTCAATACTCTCGGCTGCCGTACAGTTGACATTCTTTAGTGAAAATGCATCTGAAGCGGCACCAAATACAGCAACTTCTTGTGCGCCTGCCTTGATTGCACTATTAAATCCTTTTAGATTCGGTGTGAGTACAGGATAAGCAATACCGGGCACTTTACGTATACCCAGCAGTACTTCCGCGTTATCGCCCATCTGCGGTGGATTTCAAATCAGAATCAGAACGAACTTCGGATATTTGAGCAGTTGTAATCATATGTAAATCGCTTGTCTAAAAACATGGATTTTGAGAACGTGGGACTTCGGGCATTTGAGCAATTTATGCTCGAATCCACTATTTTAGACAAGCGATTTACATATGATTACCATCATGGTCATGGTCATGGATGATGAACGGTGCTGCCCAGAGAATGAACGATCGTTGAAAGAGCGTAAAAATTCGAGCGAGTAGACGCTTAAAGAGCGTAAAAAAGCGTGCACGTACCTGAGGTACCCATTTGGGGCTTACAAAGCTTGTAACCTCTATGGTTTGAAGTCCTGTCTCTGATAACTGATTGATAAGGGATATTTTGACAGCAGCCGGTAGAAGTTTCGGTTCGTTTTGTAGTCCATCTCGGGGTCCCACTTCAACGATGCGAACTTGAACTGGTGTGTGGGAAAATTTCTGTGAGGTTTCTTACGTTACAGTAAGTTATGCAATTCGTTAAAAATTTTTTATATACGGTTAACTCACAGTTGCCAAATAACGAATAGTGTAAGATGGTGTTTTTGTCAATCGATGGGAAAACATTTTCTACAAGTTAATAAACCTAAATACAACGAGATCAGTTGTGTTCAACTATTTTAAGGTGTTGAAGCAGTTGATAGGACAGTGCGATCAGCTGTTTATCGTAGTGTTTCACAAACTTAAGGGACGACCCACCACGAGCTTTAACTCCTGTGATTAGACATCGTTTACACGAGGAAACTCTTCAAAGAAAGTTTCCCTGTCTGTAGGCAAGAAGGGAAAAACGAAAGGGTGGTGTACAGAATTTGTCGTACACGCGAAATCCCTTTCGTTCTATTCTTTAGCTGATATTATGCTTTGAATTTACGTTTGTTGTGGCGGGTTGACGCAGTAATTGCTTTGAAATTTTCTTGCACAAACAAATTCTAGTTTCCGTGTGTAAACGCAAAAGAAATTCACAAAAGAGAATAGACAAGAATTTCTCAGACTGAATTTGCTCGTGTAAACGTTGACTTAGGAATAAGTTGCATGATTATGTCTCCCGATAGAGACATAATCTAATTTATATCCATTTTTATAATAAATGCTTTGTAGCCACAAATAATTAATAAATAAAGTGTGAAAATTCTAATTTAATTGCATTCTGTTGATGGCAATATGTTTAAGGCATAGACCGACGAAAATCAATCACTCACTTTGCCATTACCATGATTTAACTATAATTCTACCATGGTCATTACGGCAATAAATTATTTTTAAAACAGTGTCAGACAAACCTACACAGACGTATTTCACCAGTGCATATCAGTGTGTCCGTGAACTACACCAGGAGAAATTAGAAAAGAACATAAAAGGCTTAGAATGAATAACATAATTTTTTGTTATCAAATGTCACAAATATGAAGAAATATAAGTTGAAAATGCCGTGGGTGGCTTGGTCTTTCGTTTTGTCCCTTAACGAATACAGACGTGTTTTCGTGTGTTTTCGCTCGCGTGGGTCTTAGCGTCTGACCCGTCCCAAGTGTTTTTTTTTTCAAAGCTGTGAGACGTATAGGTTAAGAACGAATACAATCTCATTGGGATATCAATTTTAGCCTTTAAAAAGGCGAACGTTTAATTTAGTGACTAACAATCACGACGATAGTAAGGCCTCAATTAAACCTCGTGTTTCGAAGTCCTTTCCTAAGTTAATATATATGCCTTTCGGAGTGACTGGCATATTGTAAGAGAGATAGAGAGAAAGAGCCGTGGGTGGCTGTACCAAGGCTCAAGTACACAGTGTGCATGTTACTCGTTGTGCACGCTGTGCAGTTACACATGCGGTCTTGTCATCAGCAAATATTTCCTTTAATATCAATATATTTTTCTTAAGTGTACAGAAACAACAGCCAAGCGGTACTAGTAGAGCCGAACCGTATTTCGCAAAGTACATATAGAGAATACATACAAGCAGCGTCAGCTTGAGTTCTGCTGCAGTTGCCCGCGGGCGGAAGAATGTCTGACACTGTTTTTGACATAATGATGTGTGTTTAATTTCCCAGCCACACAATAGCTTTGTGTTATGCTGAAACTCGCGTTAGCTAACGCGCGTTGAAACAACGCTCGTGTGGACCGAGCAATCATCTTATTAAATTGGCCTCCAAGACCTTTTGAATTAACGCCTCTTGATTATTATCTTTGGGTATACGTAGGGCCGCTAGTCATGATAACAAACCAGAAAAATCGACGCATTGAAAGCCGTCATTATTCGTGTTATTGAGGACATACGGCATCAAATGCTTGAAATAGTGGTTGAAAATTTTGTTTCTCGGATGACATTCATTAGATCAATCCGTGGTGGGCATATGCTCGAAGTTGTGTTTACACACCAATTGCAGAATGTGTCATCTCGATTGAACACAAATGAATGGCTATTTAATGGAATTTCATGAGTTTTATTGAAAATCAAACTTATTACTGGTTTTTGATAGCTATCAACGGACGATTCGGAAGGAAATATATCTGAAAAATTTGTAATGCATTTTGAAGAGTAGCAGGTTATGAGGAGCAAAATGAGCGAGGTAATATGCTGCCAAATGTATGTAGCAAACGTTTTTTTTTCACATTTCCGGGTTAGAATATCTCAAAAACCGAATTAGTGGAAGGATTCTGATGTCAGATTCGAATTCAGCGTATGAAAAACCTCCGAGAAAGAATACGTCTTTGTTACTGGACCTTCGTCCAATTTTGTCGACCTATGTATTGGGATATATGTATATGTGTATATATACATATATAAATTGTGAACTTTGTTGTTGTTTCAATATTTACCAAGATCTTTATCATTCCGAAATTTCGTAAGATCAGAATTGTTGACAAAAACCAAGACTAAAAATTACAATTATTTAAACCCTTTCATAATCTTTGAAGCGCTATTTATTTATCTTAAATTTTAACAGCCATATTCATAAAGCGCATTGAATGAGAAATTTTTTGGAAACGACAAAATAAATTAAGGTGAATAAATATTTTGTGTTTATTGAATAATCCTCGATATTTTTCTGACATTTCGTTAGTATTATTATAATTTATAATACAGTATCTTTCGAGTAAAGAATAAATTCAGAGTATAATACTGTCCTGACTTGAAAAAAAAAAACGATTTAAAGTGATAACAGAGACTATAAATTCAGGAGACTTTGCAATCTTAATAAAAAGTTTTTATTCCGCGGAATCATTAGACCTGCGCATGTTATAACGGCGGTGAACGTCTTTCAGATATTTTAGGTACAGTATGTCACATAAGTATTTTGCATTTATTGGTTTTTTAAAAAAATTTTTTTTTTTTATTTTTTTTTTTTTTTGTAGATCGTATTTAATGTTGTAAAAGTTAATTAAATAAAATCACCCTTGAAAAAGTCGCCAAAAAAGCGACGAAACATCGGGTAAAAATTGACTTAACTTAAGTGCAATTTCAAAATACTGGTCAATAATCCTCCAAAAAGAAAAATCAAGTTGACCCAAACCAAAAGAATTTATTTTGCATTTTGTTTTTCTATCATAAATTTGAAACATTTTATTATTTAAAATACAGAATTTCTTAAAAACAACTAAATCATGCGTCTATATGTGTAGATGAAGATTCGCACATGCATTTGAACAAAGATTGGAAAAAATCTTTTTCCGTTATCTAGTTGTAGGTAGAAGAGTACTTTGCACTGCAATATTCGAGCTCTCAAAAGTATATTGCTTTTTTAAAAAATTCCGTTACGATTTACAAAAAAAACTTCAATATTGAAATGCGGGCATTGTTAAATCAGAGGCGTAGCGAGAATGTAAATAGAATGTTAAAAAAGTTAGGGTATCTAACAGTTGGAAATGAAGTAAAAAGGTGTAATCACTTTCATTTAGAGATTGGATAATTAATTATTACCCGAGTATTTAGATTGTTTGGTAAGAAGAAATAGAGATATCCACCACAAGTTAATCAATTCCATAGGGGACAAGCAATTAGTAGTAAAGTTTTAAAATCAGTATTCGATAGAGGGCTGGCAATATACAATGGATTGCCACATGAAATAAGAGAAGCAGGTCAGCGGGACAACTTAGACAAAAATTAGGAGAAATATTGGAAGAAATTTAATATATAATGGAACGAATTAAATATGAAAAAGAATGTGATATATGTCAACATTTATTGTATAGTTTACAAACCTATTAGGACTTAAAAAATTTATTGACGGTGTGATATTAGTAAGTGAATATGTAAATTAATCAGCCGTAGGCTACTTGTACTTAAATAAATAAATAAATATTGGTTTTTGGTTTTTTTTAATTCATTAATTTAATTTTAATAGTTACAGTAATTTATTTAGTAAAGACGGAGGTCAAAAGGTAAAAAATTAATGTGGTGAAAAAAAAATCATTTTAAGTCTTCATAATGATGGTAAATCAATAAAATATATTTGTGATTTGTTCGATCGTTGTCGCCAAACTCTACAAAGCGTTATACAACGCGGACAAGAACCCGGAATCGTCGATAACAAATCCCGCTTATGGGCGTCTTAAGTCACTGTCATCAAGAGATGAAAGGCAAATTCTTAAAGAAAACCGACATCAACAATTTACGACAAACTTAGAACAACTGTCGGCACGCGCGTCAAAGAGACGGTCCGAAGGGTACTCAGAGCCAATAATGTTAATGGTCGTGTGGCAATAAATTTTACGCAAACCAACAGAGAAAAAATATTTAATTCGCTACAATCCACAAAAATAAAACTTGATTTTTGCGACAATATATTTAGCGATGAATGCAAACATAACATTTAAGGATCTTATAAATGTCGTATGGTCTGGCATAAGCCAAATGAGGCTTTATATATATGTGTTCCGTGATGGTGTGGGGGTGTATGCCTGGTTGGGAATCTAAAATTCATTGATGGCATTTTGAACAAACATATATATTTGTCTATTCTACAGGAAAATTGAGATGCCAGTGTTGAAAAAAATAGGCTTGCAAAAAACAATTCTATTTAATTTCAGCAAGATACATGGGTTGACAAGTTGAATGAACGGCCTTCCCAATATAAAATTTTAAAGTTGATTTTTTTTTATTCGGCAATAACAATAAAGTTTATGCATCAAATTTATTTTGTGGAAAAATACTTCACTTATCGATTACTACAAGGTCCGCGGCTTTGATATGCAATTAATGGACTGAGAGAATACCAGATTTCATCGAAGAAAGCACTTAAGCAAGCAATGCAAAATGAATGACACAAAATACGAACTGAAACATGCCAAAAATTAGAAGAATCCATGCCAAGACGTTTGGAAGCTGTCTCGGCGAACAAAGGTTCAAAACATTAATAAAGAATGCCGTTTCAGTTTCATAAACAAAAAATTAAGAAGCAAAATATTTTTGTGACCTAAAAAACCTAACACTTTTATATTGTATTAAGATTTATGTTTATTTTAAATTTCATACTATTTTCCATATGCAAAATATTTATGTGACATACTGTAAATGCATTTTTGAGATTCCATCTAACATTTATAGTCACTGGTGATAAGATTATTGCTTTCCTTAGTTTACAATACATGTGTAATCCAAACATAACATTTTCACTTTTAACAGAAGGTTAGAAAAATGGATATTTTTCGTTTTGAGCGTACACCTCTTATTAAAAAAGACACTTTTTCATCAAGTGCTTGCTAATTATTTTGATATTATGGAAAAAAACTTTATTGTGGAATGTGCAAGGAAACTAAAAAGATAACAAGGCTCTTAACAAAAACAGTAAATATTTGAACATTTATATACTTCACATAAGTTTTATATGATAGGTCCAAGATTATTCTTTTAACGCTTTTTTCCAGATTCTTTGTTACACTACTGAAATAATGACGGTACTAATGCAATCGTATAAAAACCTTATAAGGCATTTGTAAAAAAAACTGCGATTTCTACGGTTTATAAGATTTTTATACATGTGCATGAACACCACTTATATTTTTACTATCATACGAAAAAAGTAATTGCATTAACCCGTTAAGAAACACCTAAATATATCGTGAGTGATCATTAAAACTTAACAAAACATTTCATAAGTATAATGTCATATCACTTTGGATTGCGGTACGAACAAATAAAAGTTAAATTATATTCTTTGGTTCTTAAATTGCGAAACTAAAATCAGCTACTACTGGTACGGTTGGCAGAACGTTTTTCTGCAATCCATTTTTCAATATCAGATTTTAAACTTACATTCGCCTTAACCTTATCCATGGTCAATGGAGCACGATTAAAGGGATCAGTTTGATCACTGAGTAAATGTCGGGCAATTGTTGAACGGTCTACAGTAACATTTGAGCTGGGTAGTATGACTGGATCAGTCATTAATGTAGACATAATGGGATCTAAGAACTCATCCGGAGCATCGGCAATGAATTCTTGCTCTTCTTTGTATTGCGTTTCCATTTGTTTAACTTTTGCGGCACATTCTGACAATTCGCCAATTAATTGACCACCACCTATGCGTATGAGAATATTTTCGGCATATTCGAATAACTGTGCGCTATATGAACGTCCATCCTGTGAGACAGCCAAACAAAAGCTGTCACTGCTGCTTAGATTAATATAAATGCGACATATTTCTAGCACAGTCTGGGCTGGATCAAATTCAAATTCCTTTTTGTCTTTAACTTTGAATTTTTCTTTTTGGGGACCGACTAAATTTAATAAAAAATAATTAAGCATAGCAGCTATACGATCCACCATACTGTTATGGCAAAATGTTGTTTTAATTTCAGTGGTAAGCAGCTTTATATTGTTTATAGTATCTCTTCCAAGTATATTATCAAATCTTGCCAACATACCCAAATGTTGTAAATTTGATAAATGCTGCTGACGTTCATTTGCCGACAATGTATTCCATTCTCCTTTAGCTTGAGCTTCTTGGAGCTGGCGAATTTGTTGAAGATTTGAAAGGGATTCGTCTGTAAAACAAAAATATAACATTCATTATTACCACAGATTTTAACTTAACAAAAAGTGACTGATTTAAAAATAGATATAGACAGACTTTTTTTTTTAATAACCACTTTAAAAATTTAAGTTACGAAAAATTTGTATGAAGACTGATATTAATCCCCTTGCAACAGATCTCGTTATAATTGAAACTTTGTTCAATACAAACATTTTTTAAAAGATAAGAGGTGGTCTTCAACCAGGTGGAAAATTCGGATTTTTTAAGTGTTTCGACTTTAACGACACCTTTTACAAGGCAACGGCATTTTTTCTTTGTTAACTAAACTAAGAGCCGTCTATTAAAAAAGATGTCAGATAGAAAATTTAAATGATAAATGCTGATTTTGCAAAATACATACCCAACAAAAAGATTGCATCATTAATCAATAAATTAATGAAACGCAAAAATAAAGGTGGCTCAATCGCTTCCATATTTAACTCAGCCTCTTTTGCTAGATCTCTAAAGCACTGCACTTGCTCCTCTTTAGTCCAAAGAAATTCCATAATGGCATACATAGGGCGACGATAGTTGAATTTTTGTTCAAATTGGACGGATTGTCCAGTCATTTCGATACTAACGAAAACATTGAGTAAACTCTTTACAACCTTTAGGCGATCAGGATGATTGTCAAATATATGCGTCACAAAAGAATTCCGCATACTACCGGCAATTTTTTTTGGCAACAGAAATTCCATGGCTTCAGCAAGTTTGGCGCGTAAGTGCGGATTTTTTACAAGCTCTGAACTGCCCATAAATAAAATAATCATCTTGAAAAAAGCATCATGTGATGAGTGATAAACTTCAATAAACTGTCCAGGGGGGAAATGACGACTAAAACTCAAATATGCCACTATGTTATCGATTATATATTCTGGTACTGACTTAAGATATGAAGGTATAAATGTTATATGCGTTGATAACTCTTGATTTCGATGTTCATGTGGCGCAAAATCTTTTTTTAATACACTTTCTCCGTACTGTTCTTTAGTTACCACCGCAATTTCTGTTGACCAAATAGCAGTAGCTTCGAAAAACTTAAGCAAAAAAGTGTCATTTTCTGGTTCCATTAGACAATTGCGCAAACACAAATATTGTTGCATTTGTAGTTTAAGCATACGCAACAAATTTTGTGTCATATCACCATTTGGACTATTGACTGCTGCATCTTGGTAGGCATTTTGTAAATTGTGTAATTCGCGTGTCATACGAACGTATTTTTCAATGCATACACAATAGCCAAGCTCCAGTGACTTATGCATCAAATAAAACAGTTCAGTGACAAAATTATACTTGTCAGCTGTAAGGCGTTCCTCATTTTCTTCGACTGGCAACAAACATGTTTCTTCATTAGCTTTTAGCATAGTGACTTGTTTTTCAGTGCGCTGATTATCCGCAACAGCACAATAGGTTGGATCGACTAGTAGCACCTAAAAATGAGGAAAAGAGCTAAATCAACATATTTGATAATAATACGTCAGCTTTAACGTAGTGCAACACTGTCTCTATGAATACACAGTATTTTTTTTTAAATTTAGTAATAATAATAATTAATGTATGAGAATTACCTAGTTTAAAGATAGTAAGGTGTTATAAACAGAGTTCAGGTTAGTGAATGTACCTTTATTATAAACAACTTATTTTGTTAAACTTAGAGTTTGCAGAGAAAGAATGCTTTTTACTTGTAGAAGTATCTACATTACGTAAACAAGTGCCTTATGTATTACGGGTAGCGAGGTAAGTTTCCATCAGGACAAATATGAACATATATGAGCCGTTTACTTTGAATGCTTCAATTTTGAGATGCAAAACCGTTTGCGTTTCAATTGATTAAAACGTATTGCAATATAGTGATAACGTAACCTTAAATTTTTCGTGCCTCTATATATTAAATTTTATTTCCCAATAATTTTTAAAACATTTTTATCGACTATAAATGATTTTCAGATTTACAAAAAAGTTCATTGTGTTCTAAATTGACAAAATCCGTTGAGAACATTGATTTTGAAATGTTTTACACGAAACTACAATACGAAGTATTTACAATTTCGATGTAGTTTTTTGCATTTCCAATCAAATGAAAGCATATACGCTTACGCACGCTTTAAAAAAAATTAGAAGATATGATGTGTCAAAAACTAATTTTTTTTAAAATAAACGGTTCATATGCTATGGAAAGATTAATATAACTTACCTTCATGGTTGGCTGACACAATGGTGCACAAAGCCGCAATAAAATTGCGCTTAGGCCAAGGATAAATGAATCACTAGCACTTTGATTTGCAAGTGGCTGCATGTTAAGGTGCATATTGCTCCAGAGTTGACCTCGTGATGTGTTTGCATGCAAGCAGTTGGCTATCCATTGAAGTGTCTTTTTCTTGGTACTCGGGCTTAGCACAAGTAGCTGCTTTACGATGGCAAACATTGCATTTTGATGTATCGACATAAATTGCCACAACGAGGGATCAGTGTGTTGCGATTCTAAGCTGATTTCTCCAAAGAATTCAAAGGGACCATTCGAATGTTTAGGTAAAATGGAAAGACAAAGCAGTTGACCAAATAATGTATCTGCATAGGCACCACCTACAGTAAAATAAGTAAATTTTAAGTTTCTTTCTTCCTTACATGTTTGAATTCATTATTTTTGTTTTTTGATGAAAAAATTCTATAAACATACGTGTTAGCAAATGTAAATAATAACAACAAAAATCTAATGTTTAACCAAAATTACACTTTTCCAATTTTTTTATTGTAATTAAAAAGCGATAGCACAAAAATTGTTTCCACATTTTCCTGTCCAAGTGCCTTTCAAATAATGTATTCATTGAAGGTACATCGTGATATATTGTACTTTAATAATTTTTATGCTAAATATGATATTTTTTAATGTTACACTTTTGAGTTTAACACTTTATTAAAAAAATGTTTTGGCAATTTAGAGGAAAAATCCTAGTGGTAACGTGAATTACACAATGTGGAGGCACGATCTTCAGTAAAACAATTCATGTGATTCCCCTAAGTTTTGAGCGTTTCTACTTAATGTGCATAGTTTGAAAATTTGGCTGCTCAAACAAAGTAATAATTACACCTGCAAGTTGGTTAAAATTTTCGTTTGAGCTATAAGTATCCACCAAAAATATTGAGTACTCGGAATAATTTGTTTGTAAAAATGTATGCCTTTTGAACCTAATAAACATTGTAAGCAAGTAGTAAATGTATACAGAAATATAAAATTTAATTAACAAACGAAAAATTCCAAAGTTTGAAGTTTTAAAACTGTTGAAAAAATTTTTTTTTCACCAAATTATGAACAAATTGCATTTTTTTTAATTGCTGCAAAGACGAGAATATTAATTGCCAACAACTTTAAATACTAATTGAATTTTTGTAGTTAAACTTTTAATCTTTTGTTAAACACCGGTGAAAACTAATCCTATAATTGTATATGATCTCAAAGCATATTCTTCAGGGAATATGATATTTGGCATAATTTTTTAAAAAATTTCGCAAAAAATAAAATGAGTATATTTGCATTAATAAAAGAACTATATAAAATTGAAGATATTTAAATTTACATAATAGTTATACGAGCTGAAGCAATGTCCTTTATTTTTTGAACTCGTTTTTTCATCAAATTCGATATTGAAAATCAACGTTTAATTGTTTTGATTTGATCCACGGTTTGCAAATAAGTGAGGATTAGATAGTGTTTTATTTCTCTGATATATCCAATAGGTCTTTTGGGTAACGCGCGACCGCTGCCGTTACAAATGACCGCGCGACCGCTTGAAGGTTAAATAAAAGTACCGGAAGTTATATTAAAATTTTTAACAATAGGTAACGATATCAGAGAAACTTGTGCAAAACATTTTTCAGATTAGAGAGAAATAAAAATCATTTAAGATGGATGACCATTGTAGATGGTGTTGGGACTGGGATGCTTAAGAGGATAGTCAGCAGAATATTTAACTTTTTTTTCCGATATGCGATAAGTTATGAAAACGGACCCGATTAATATCCTAAAACATATAAGGACATTCATGTGGAACCAGAAAACAAAAATAATGGCAATACGATTATAAAATTTTGAATTTATTCACTCGTGTCTATAAATAAAATTTATGCATTGCCACTGAAAAGAAAGAGATTGCCACTAAAGAGAAAATACAATGGATCAACTGTGTGGTCTAAGTAAAAGACGGCTTACTAGCCGACGATAACCTTAAAGTCTAACCTAACCTACAGGTCTCTACAAGGCTACCACACTACTGTAGACTGTACTGTAATGACTTACTGAAAACTAGAGTATATAATATTCTGCTTTTTATTAAAGAATTTAAATGGATGTCATAGTAGCAGAGCTGTCTGTTCTTTTTGAGAGTGTCCTAAAGGGAAACCCTACTACTGGACGGGCCATGTAACCTTATAAGTTATTAATCACATTTCTGGTATACTTAATTAATTAATTATATCGTTCAAATCATTAGATAAAAGAATTTATCCAAAAATGTATGACCAGAACGAATGAGGACCCAATATTGAAATCTAAAATTGTTCAAAATGTCTATTATTGCAAAAGAGTATCTGATTTTGGATAATTTTTCTTGTGAAATAACTTGCACAACCTGACACATTTTTCACATATGATCTCTAAGAATAAACATTTCATTATGAGAATGGTTGATTTTTCTTAATAATGTGGGTTCATTATGTGAGGAAGATCTTTTTTTAAATGTGCAACATTCAAGCCTGCAGGCATGCGTTACATGGTTAAATGAAAAATTACATACCACTTGAGTTTGGATTTGGAGTGGTGTAATCAATAAGTACTTCACCCAATTGCGGCGCTCGTTTGTCCTTTACAAAATAGCCAAGAATCCAGTATATATTTTTCTTTAGAGTTATTATATTCGCGTTTATTATTTGTTTTTGTAATTCATTAAGCATTGGATAAAAAATCGCTTTCAGCGTCCCGATTACTTCAATTTGATCATCATCTGCAACCATTTTATTGACAGACTGTGCCAAAAATTCTTGTAAAACCATGTCAACTGATTCCGCATTTTGGAATATTTTAAGCCATTGTAAGGGCAACGATTGACCTTGAAATAATTCTGGTTGACGCATGCATGTGCTGATGTTCGTCAAAATCAATGTGCATATTTTATCGCAATCTAGTGTTAACTCTGGATTTTGTAGTTTTTCTGCTTGACACGAAACAAACGCTCTGTACAAGTAACTGATGGCACCAGATTCTAGGACATCATCCTCTTCTTTTGAGTTACTAGGCGCAGCTGCTTCCTGCGGCGATTTTCCGGAGATCAAGTATTGTTTCGTATCTGTTATCATTAGTCGCTCAAAAAGAGCATGCGATAGAAGCTCTTCCCCCATGGTCTCCTCATTTCCGACATCTTGAACAATGATGTCCGCCAAAGACAGTAGTGTCTTTCCACTGGGTGATGCTTTACGCAGCGTAAACAAGAAAATGTTTTCAACTAGTTCTTTACTTATGCCGTTCTCAGCACTGGAATTTGTTAGCAGAGCTGAAAAGGGATTTTCTTCTGAATTTTCCATCTTTTCTTTCAGTCTTCGAACAATTTTCTGCAAAAAGACTGACTCCAACTAATTCTGTAGTTTAATTATGACAGATGTCACTGAAGTTTTGAAGAATTTTTAAAGATAAGCTAGCGTCTTCACTTGTCCTTAGAGTTTATGTTTATTATGTCAAGTTGCCATTCAGAAAGAGTGTTAAGAAATCATTATATTTTAAATCATTATAAATCATTATATTTTAAAAAAATAATCTGTTAACAAATCAGTATTTATCTTAAGAATTTTCAAAGCTTAATTTCTAACTGGCCCCTCAGGCACACTTATATTCCATATTTTTAACTATTTTGTACTAAAACTTTTAACTGTTTTATACCAAAACATGTACATACATATGTCATGCACTTGCTTAAGAAACAGGTTTTGATGCTACTAAGCATATAATTAAAGTTGATTGAAACAATCGTTTTTTATTTTTCGCTAGTTGTCGCAAAAGAAGTACAGCAAAAGCTATTACTGTACTCAACATTTTTGGTGACCCCGACGTGATTCGGATTTTTTTATTTTTTGCAACATTTTTCGCTGTTTCGCAAAAAACTCTTGTTTAGTTTATCGCAAATTTTCAATAGAAAATAAAACTAAATTTAATAATTGTTTCGGTTATGAAATCAAATTAAGTTCATATGCAAATATAAAAAGCTATCGCAATTTTGTCGTATGATAAAACTAAAACCGCGCAATAAAATTATAATTTTCGGACAGTTCGTGGTTCATTCTGTGCATAACACTTTCGCTGTATTTAGTGCAAAATACAAAATTACAAAAAGTTATCGTCATTTTTTTTTTTCTTAAAATTAAAATTGTGCGAAATTTTATATAATTTTCGGAGGCCTTGGTAAAAGATTACAATCGTTTCATATATTTGACTTTCACATTGACCTTTCGAGTATCGTAATTTTATATCGTAAATTTTTTGCAATGATCGAAGCAGAAAATCAAAGTGCAAGCTTGCGGCGACGTCGCGATGCAATTCGAGAGCAGCTTCACTTAATCAAAATAGAATTGGACAATAATCTTTTTGGTACTCTTGATGAATTCGAGTTAACAATAAAATTAGACATTCTTAAACGCATATATAAAAACTTTGAGAGCGCACGGCTCAACTTGATTGAAGTTGATGTCGCTGAGGAGATTGGTGATGTATATTCAGGTTTTAAGTCTGCGAACAGTTTTACTGCAACAAGGCAAAGACTGACTCCAGCAAAGAGTATGCAATCACAGTTCCTGCCAATCTAAAATGTAAAAAGCAAAGATAATAATTTTAGAATTCCGAAATTTCGATCGAAAAAAAGTAGTGTAGTGAAAAAAGCTTCCAACTGGACTGAAAATTTTGCATCATTTTTTTGCAATTTTGTCCCAGCGTATGACAGCGTTTACACGAGGAAACTCTTCAAAGAAAGTTCCCTGTCTGTTGGCAAGAAGGGAAAAACGAAAGGGTGGTGTACAGAATTTGTCGTACACGCGAAATCCCTTTCGTTCTATTCTTTAGCTGATATTATGCTTTGAATTTACGTTTGTTGTGGCGGGTTGACGCAGTAATTGCTTTGAAATTTTCTTGCACAAACAAATTCTAGTTTCCGTGTGTAAACGCAAAAGAAATTCACAAAAGAGAATAGACAAGAATTTCTCAGACTGAATTTGCTCGTGTAAACGTTGACTATAAAAAATAAAATTCTAATTAAAACGTAACGTAAATGAAAATCAGTCATTTGTTCCAAAAAGTGGTAAATTTTATTTGTCCGTCCGAGTTTGTTTACATTTTTACATTTTTTTCATTTTACATTTTTACATATTTACATTTGGTTTACAGCCAAAATTTTTTCACAATATTGATTAGAAATGGTGTCCGCTGTATTCCCGCTAATTTTTTTAATAATTTTCACTTTAAGTCAAATAAATTTGAAAACAAAAAAAAATTACTTTTTGTGAATTGTTAAATTGAAACAAAAGTAAAAAAACCAAAGATGTATAGTGAAATACAGTTTAATCGTTCCTTGCCAATTGTCTGCGTCTAAAATGTAAAGACGCTGAGTGACAGTGCTAGCTAGCGTCTCCACCTGAGTTTTGTTTATTATGTCAAATTGCCATTTAGAAAAGTATAATTCTATTAGTTCTGCAGTTTTTATGAATGCACTTTTATAGATGCTGCGTATTAATGAGCTGCTCCGTGATTTGTGATAAAATTTCTGCTGACTGCTAAAAAGTTTTAAAGTGAAAATGCCACCGAGAAGTAAGAAACAGAAATTGATTAGTTTACGGAAGGGATTAATTAATTACTATTGGTAGAGTTTTTTGGGAATGATGATGGCAACAAATGGAGCGTGACAGTTCAGCGATAAGTTTGGATATCTCATGCCTGTTTAATTTTTTTTGCTGGCTCCTAGATATGAAATTTATAAGCAATAGCAAGATTCACGATACAGAGCATTTGTTATTTTTGTCTTAAACACTTACATTTTTTTTGTAACGAGGTATACAAACAAGTTTAAGCTACTGAATAAAAAGGGTAATCAAGTTTTTTTTACCGACACAGAAGTTCGTGATCTTTTATAACATCATTAACTAATAAACAAACGTATTCTATAGAAAGTATAATTTTGAACTAACTTTTGAAAATGTTAAGGTTAGTGTATGAAGGCTAGCTTTATTATTTATTGAAGTGGATACCTTAGTTGCTTAGCCCAACGAGGTTCAACCAGGTCTGTGTGTATAACTTTTTTGTTTTGAGTGTTAGACACAAATCCGTCCATAGCTTCCTGGAAGCGGCTACGGAGAATCCAATGAGCACAAAATCAGACCGCTTTTGTGCTTGTGTTCGGTTTGATTCGTATTTACAAACGAAATGGTTTATACGGTGCAAGGTAGACCTTTGTAAATAAATACGTGTATAGCTTTTTTATTTTGCTTGGTAGAGACTATTCCGTACGCGACTTCATAGAAGCGACTCCGGTGAACCTAATGACTACAAAATCAGACCGCTTATGCTAATGTTTGGTTTTATTCGTGTTTCAAACTTTATGGCTAAAGCGTTTGTAGTATAAGACTTGGCTGCATTAATCATTCATGACAAATTGGGGCTAGTAGTTCCTCACATGGAGAAGAATGACTCACATTATATGAGGTATTCAACACGTCAAACAGGCAATGGCGTTATTTGGTGTAGAGGTAAGCATTTCATTTATTCATTCATTCCATTTCAATTCTAAACTCAATAGCTTAACCTTTTTTTGAAGGTGGCTATAGGGCCACCGATAGATGGTCAACTAGCCCATGATGTTTCCTGTGGAAATTGACTATTGTGCTATAAATTAGATAATAAGCATCGAAATACTTGATTTCATTGCATGTATTGCAAAAAAACGGTGTGCATACAGCATTCACATGCCAGGAACGCGTGCCTTGAATGCCGTGTCTAACTTTTATTTTCTTAACTATGATAAGCAAAATAGGGTAGATTATTGCTTAGAAAATGTAAAAAAATGTCTTTATTTTTTACTTTGTATTTTTCGTAGCATTAAACACATCTACACTCTCTTTTAGGACACCAGCCTATGTATTCCCACACAAATCCCATATAGGGATAGTTGTTCCAGATACCGATACAAAATCTCTGAACCTTCTAGGATTTATGCCTCATTTATTATATAATTGTTAATTAAAAAAAAAGTTGTCGCATCTCAATTCTTTCATAGCATCCCTGGTCTTAATTCGAATTCGCCGTGACAGCAATTTTATAAGTTTTTGGAGCTGACAGTTTTTCTCCAGTGTCAACAACAAACAAATTGAGTTTGTGTAGAGAATTTTGTAGTTCCTTGTGGTATTTTTCCATTTAAATTTTTTAGTGCTCAGTTTGCAAGTAGTGTATGGTGGAATTACAATCACATATAGAAATCTGTGTTGTGATTTGCATTTGAAGAAGAAATTTGCGTAAAACTTAAAAAAAATATAATTACGTAAAAATTAAAATTTATAAAAATGTACAATAAACTATGTGATGTAAAATTGTGGTTTAGAAAATCCTTGTAAGATAAAGGAGAAATGCTTCTAGTTCTCGTCGTGCCGTAATTTACAAAATTTTTATTTATGCGATGGATTTGGAAAACGTTTGTTGAGAGAGCAAAAAAGTATACAATATCACAATTAGAATAAAAAAATTCGCATATGCTAATAGTATGTATTTCGATTTAATTTATAATGGTTTTAATTTAAAGACTAAGAGCGTTCCAAGGGAACTTTTTGGTATCCAATTATATGAAAAAGAAATTGAGTTTAGGCGGGGAAAAAAAGGAAATAGGAAAATATGGTGGAGAATAATTTCAATTCAATGCCAATGCGCAAGTCTACAGATATTTAATTTTATGAAATAACTTTTTTGTGAATAAGAACTACAGAATTAGGAAATTACTTTACACTTTATCGTGCATCGTGCTTTTCCAGTGCGGGTGCAAAATATTTTTGTCAGAAATATTGAAAAACAAGTTAACATTTCACTAACGCATACTCGGTTTCTTCCTTTGACGCGTTATTATTGTAGAGTTACTTTATAAATTGTGACATCATGTGTTGGTGCATTTTTTTGCTCTGCTCTTCTCTTAATTCTGTAGAGATGCTCATTTATGGAAAATGAGTACCTAAATATCGAAGTAGCTGCCATATGTTGTAAAATTAAAGGGTGCTTGATATGCGCTGAAACGCGTTGGTGGGATATCGTGCCTGATAATGGCTTATCGTAAGCGACTTAATTCGCTTGTATAAAATTTATACTCAAATTATGTTTGTTTTATGAATTTTAAATTGTACCTGATTTAGCAAAATGAGCGACAAGGCAACTCTATATATTCTTTTTGGGCTCTTCGAGCTCGTATCATTTGGCACACATTTCAAGCTGTTATCTTCATTAATGAGAATTAACCCAAAATATTGATAAATATTAATAAAATATGACCCAAAAAACCGGTGGCAATCCATTTTTGGGACTGTTTTCCACAATACAACCCGATATATTATATTTAGGCCTCTTCGAGTTCTATCGCTTGGCAACAACAAAATTCAGTCATATTTGGGCATCGGAACGGGCTTCGGCAAGGCCATCCTGGTTGGTTAGTTTCACCAAAATGCATTACTTTCTTTCTCGCATATCTTATCCTCTAATCTTATACGCTCGAATTTTCTACAGCAGACTCTGGGCTATATTGATTGAAATTTAAATTGAAATTGAAAATTGAATCTTCACTTTGTTTTGAAATATTAAATATTTTGCCTTTTAACTATTTATGGCTTCTTGTGAGGCCGAAAATAAAATTTCGTTCAATATCTTATATAAAGTACCACAATGGATCACATTTGGTTCAAGTGAGTCGGTTCGTAACTGACTACCACTTCTACCTATCTTATATAAAAATATATTAAGACCGATGGTGTAGAGGAGATAAAAACACATCGATTTTATGACCGAAAAATCTCCAACCAACAAGATTTGACCTACCTTTCACCGTCTTAAAATTTCCAATAAAAACTGGAATTTTAAACAGAAATTGTTATTTTGACCGATTTATACTTTCCGATTTATTGAGCGAAATATTCTTCTTCGGCCACTCTCAACCAGCCTCACTGCAATTCTGGTGACTGACATTTATTTCGATTACTAAATTTAAAATATCAATTACAAAAAAAAATTACCATGAAATGCAAAATGGGGGCTATAACCACACATTTCCAGTTTTCTTATTTTTTATCAAAGATGATTTTTTCATTCGAACTTGATTTTTAGTTTCGAATCCGATTGAATTAGGAATATCATTCGATTTGCGACGCAAACTCTGTTAAATATACATTGCATACTTGATCAATATAGTATTTTTCAGTAATTTAATTATGTATTGCAAAATATCTATTTTGTAATTTGGTCTTAAAATATATTCGGCCATTGACAAATTGTACCTACTCGTAAAATGTATGATTTAATAAAAACTGAGTAATATGTATGCAAGAGAGCAACATTGTATTTCACGCATTTTAACTGCAATAGTATGAGTTTTTTCCGGCACTGACCTATGTATTGCAATCAGTGATGGAAAAGTACAATTCTACCTTTTTCCAATAAAAATGTACTTTGGGTACAATTAGCCCATATCAGGTACAACTCGTCATTGGCGGAATAAATTTTAAGACTAAAAAAGTATGTATTATATTTTACAGCACATACATAGATATAACTTGACCTAGGCTAATTGCTTTATATATACTAAATAATGCTAATTTTTAGAAATGGTCGAAATGTATTAAAAACTGAGCTGCCAAGTTGAAATCACTGAATCAACGACCTACTGAAAACTAATTTTTTTGGGCTTAAAATTATAAAAACTGAAATTTTTTTTGGGCAAACTTGACCTTTTTCTTTTAGTTGCCAATGCTAAAATATAATTTTTCGGTAATGCTCTTTTTTAGGCCAAAATTGTATGACCTTTTTTTTTAGCTTGTTATCCTTGAATTAATAGTTTCTACCGCAAAATCCTCCAATCACCGAATTTTTTCACCTGACTGAAAATGTACCGAAAATATAAAGAAAATATGCCGAATGTACTGAAAATGGGCCGAATGTACCGAATGTACTGACGACGATTTTTCACGACCCTAAGTACTGAAAAAAGTGCAAATATACCAAAATGCCATCACTAATGTATGTGCCTTTCTCTACGATAATTTGATTTTCTCTGTTTTGGAAATTTGGCATTTTTCTAGATTTATAATATATTTTACAAACGAACAGCTATTAGCAGCGATTTTCTGGAAAATATGTTTTAGGACAATAGGTTCCATTCGACCTGATTTATGTGAAATGTAAGTGATTTTATTTTTGAATACGATTTCACAATATATGGGCATGTTTTTTTTGCTTATCAAAATCATAAAAAAATTCGATAATGCTCTTTTAGGTACTTTGGGGCTTATTTAGGTTCACTTATTTTTGTATATTAGGTAGAATGCGAAATTTCCGTTTTGCATCCCAAATTGCAATATTCAGAATAGAATTTCACGATACGTCACGTCACGATTACACGCATTTCCATATACTATATTTTACTTCAGAGTTGGCAGCAGTACGTCACATCTTATAACGAGAGAACTTAAGTTCTAAACACAGTGAATGCGAGATGCGAGTTTAAGAAAAATCAAAACGAGACAACATGATTTTTCCTATACGGTAGAACAAGATACGCAATATAGCCTTTTTTGATCTTCCACTTATCTATCTTACGGTATTATTAGAAGCCTCAGACGTTACGACTCTTTGAACTACCATCAGTACAACCGAGTCGTACGTTCGCCTCATTCGTTTTCATACGACTTTCCATCCGACTTCAGTCTGCGCACAAATTTCACACAGTAGTAAAGAACCAAATTAAAGCGGATTTGATTGCGAAGAAATAATGGATCAGGTTTACTTTAGCTCCAATTGCCAAATTTTTTTTTCAGCTTATAACAAAAAAAAAACATTAAAAATAGTGTTGGTCGGATCTAGTTCTGAAAATTTAGCCATCATATTTTGTGGATAAAACTTTTGTAGAAAGCAATATAAGTTGAGAAATTTCTAAAAAATGCAGTTTTTGTTTTTTAAAAATAACTTATTTAACATGTTAAAAGGACTGAATTACTTCCCTTTAAAGTACAAAATTTTTTCATATTCACTCGTTATTACCGAAAGGAAAATCACTTTTGTGAATTTTGGCATATTGTTTATATAATCTTTATATGATCGGCAATATCATCAGTAGTCAAAATCAAATTAAAAGCTTTTTTGTTTTCCTGTAGAAAAGGGTAAGTGCTCTAAAACTTAGAGCAAACCATGCATCATTTTAAAGGGTAAGATTTAGGCTTCTTAGACTTTTGAAAAATAAGTTAACACACATTAAAAATATTTTTCAAAATTTCAAAAATATCATCACATCTCCAAAATTATATTTTGAATTTAAAAGAACTTTGCACAATTTTGTAGCTTATTAAATTTTCATACGACATTCATATTTTGGATATCAATCTAGGGACTCCATCTTATTTTGATTTGTACAAAAGCTATATCTGCAACTTCCTACGGCTCTATCTCCGAAACTAGATCTAACTGAAACTTTTTGATTACATATGTAATCATTCTTGAAATTTAAAATTATGTAAGATAAGTTTAGTTTCATTAAAATTGGGAGCTAAAGTAAACTTAGCCATTTTTTCAGTATACTTGAAATTTGCTTCTCAACAGACAGGATGCGAATGAGGAGTGAAAGCTAGCATGAAAACTTATAACTTGCACTCATACGCTTAGACTTTTCGCTCAATTTAAAAAAAATCAAACAATTTTGATTTTCATCTGATCGTCCGTTCGACTTCGGTTTTTTTATACGACTTGCCCTCAAAGGCTACGACTTTTTATCCAACCTGTCAAAGTCGGTTGAAAGATCTGAACGTCTGAGGGTGCTATGAAATTCTGCATCCCAACTAAAAAATGGTGTTACGTCTTGCGTTTCATTATGCACACCTAATTTTCACATCATCTCTCGCTTAAAACGTTTTACTTCAAAAAAACAATATTTGTGAATTTGTAAGAACGAAAAAATGATTAAAAATTTTCCAGCACGATAAAGTCCATATCTATTCTCTTTTTTTGCCTATGAAGTTGACTTTGAGAAATATCTTTCCGTGCATAAATTGGAACTGCGCTTAGAAAGATATCAAATTGTTTCTCTTTGTGAATGCTGTTTTCTTTAATTATTCTAGGTCTAAACGTAAATTTGAAATAAAAGTTTGCCAAAAAAAGGCACGAATACGATATCCGGGGCGCCACGATTTCACGATGTTTTTCTATAAGACACGTCAAAATAAATCGAAAATTTTCCATAAAAAATGGATATATCGTGTAGCAGTTAAGTATTTAAAGCTCCCAAAAATCCAATAACTCCAAAACTAAACGAGATATCGACTTTTTTTATTTAATATTTTCGAATTATTTTGACGAGTTTTATCGAAAAAAATCACGAATATCGCAATCTTCCCAAAAAAAAAAATCATGAAAAATAAAATTTCATAAATCAATTATTTTTTCACTCTAAACTGAAAAAAAAAATGTTTCTTCCATAAAAAATAAGATTAAATAAAAATATTGAGACAGAAAGCACTTAAACATATAATATATATACAAATTTTTTACATAAATTGACATATTCAGGGTTGTAAACAGTATGACCCTCGAGAAAAAAAAATCTAAGAAAAATTTCCAGACAAATTCTGTATGTTTTCGAAGTCGACTTTGAAAAAGAAAAAAGAAATCTGTGTTTAAATTGCGACGAAGTGTTTTACAATAATCTGGCAGCATATACAGTTTTTCTCTTAAATTTACGTTTGTGAATGTGCTATGTGGAAGAGAGAATGTGTGAAGAAAAGAAAAAAATGAACTTATTCAATTGTGCGCGTTGTTCTCTCTGTCTTTTTCATTTTCGCCGTCATTGTGGTTGGTTGTGTTTTTTTCATACCAACGAAATCGTCGCCAGCGTTTCTAATTTTTTTTTTACAGAGGAACGCGTTTCTATCTGAAACTCTCCACAAAGTTGTCGCTCCTTATTTCTTCAATTTTGCAAACGATTTCGGAACAGAAATAATTAAAATGTGCAATTAAAGTGTGGTCTAAATAAATGAAGAAAATTTAAATTGTAGCAAATGAATTTTGTGAAGCACAAAATTGTGTGAAACGTTTTTTTAGCAGGAAAGAAATAAAAAAATCAAAGTTACATGTGTAAAAAATAGCAAAAAGTTCGACAATCAGAATACAGAAATTTCATAAAAAAATTAAAAAAAAAGATTTCTAAGATTGAAAAGTTTACAATTAATTGTGTGAAAAAATTTGAAATAAATGAAAAAATTGAAATTGAATTAAATTCAAGTGATTAGAATTTCATTGAATTCACCTGTGAACTGCTGCGACTCAGGTGATTATCAAACGAAGCAAAAGATACAGAAAAGGAAACGACAAAAAAGGAGCACAAAAAGCAGAGAACGTAAGAATTTCAGTTAAAGCGATCTCTAAAACACAAATTTAAAGAAACAAAATATTGAAAAATAAGAAAAATCGAAGTAAAAGTAACACATAAAAAAGATAACAAAAGCTGATAGTGAACGTGTGTTGTTTGCCTGCCAGTGTATGTGAACGTCAGTGTGTGTACGTGTGCGCGGTTCTAATTAAATGTAAAAATCGAAACGAAAAAGCCAATGAGTGTCCATACTCAGGAAATAAAACAAAGCGCGGTACAGAATTTTATGTAGAAAATATAAAATTTTATTGCATCAAAAACCTACAACTGCAATAAACTTAACAAAAACTCCCACCCAAAATTAAGAAAAAACAAAAAAAACTCCACAAGTAATTTTCATTAGGTAATGTTTCTTCTCTTACTCCAGCAGTTTATTTTTTCTTTAAATTTATCTTTCCTCCCTCCCCTGTGCATGTTTTTGATTAACATATTCGTTTTTGTTTTGTTTTGTATTCAAAACAAATGATATTGTGCGAGAGAGGAAGAGTGAGTGCATATCATATGGGAGCAGAGCGCACAGCTGACAAGGCCGTAGACATTTTTTCCCTGAATAAAATCGCACTCGTCTCATTTCCATGTGATGTGAATCAACTTTTCTTTTTTATTTTGGTTTTGGAATTTGTTTTTAGTGTCAAATTTCGAATTTTGTACAGAAAACAACAAAATTACAAAAACATTGTGCTTGCCTTGCCACTTGGTATTGTCTATTTAATATTTTCTTACAATGAAAAGGTCATGTACCGCTCTGTTGCAAAAATCGGTAGGTTTTCATTTTGAAATTTTTTTGAAATAATTGTCTCCGAAGTCGATCTGCATAATTTTTGATGTATTTAATATTTCAATATCTTGTTTACTTTTGTAGTTAAATCCTTTGCAAAGGTCGGAATTATTCTCAAAATGAAATTTAACTAAAAGAAGTAAACAGACAGGAATTAGTTAAAAATTTGGATAAATTAGCAAAGTCAAAAAAGTTCTTCCGCGAGGAATACAAATGAAATTTCGGCCAAAAGTTTTTATTTACCAATGTGAGACTTTTAGAAAGACCGAGCTGACAGGTTAACACTTGGCTGTTGACTTTTGTTTTTTTTTGTTGGTTTTGTCAAAATTTTAATTTTTGTTTTAGTTATTATTATTACTGATAATTGAAGTATTAAAATCATTATAAAAAAGTTGTAGTTATCACACAATTTAAAACACTTTATTAATTTTTTTTCGTTTTTGACACTTAAAAAGAGAGACCGAACAGCTGTTTATTTCTCTCATTTTCGCGCTCTTGTTTTACTACATTTTGGAGTAAACAGACATGATTTGGTCAAATTTAGGCAACAAAAGCTGCCTTAAGTTAACTTTAGGCGAGTAAGCATACAGAATTAATGTAAAATTGAGAACTTTTCATATTGAATCAGCTGACATTGGTTTGCGACTTTTCCCTTCATATAAAAATGCAGATTAATAACAACGTAATAAAGATGTCACTTTATTGAAAAAAACTTTTATTTAATTATGTATCAATATTCGCAAAATATGCGCTTCACATGCATATTGAAATCAAAACATGTGTACATATTATTGTATAGTATTTTAATTTTTAGTCGATGTTCAACACATTTGTATTTTAAATTGCGGCTCTAAAACATCTGAGAGAGAAAAACAAATTAAAATAAAACAGGCCGAAACTCACATACCCTACACTGCATTGAAAGTATCTTTTAGAAAAATGTAAAAAAAAATTGAAGATGTTGAAGTCGAAAAAAATGTAAAATGTTTGAAAGAGGTCGAAAAGTGTTGAAACAGTTGAAAAAGCCTTAAAAGACTAAAAAATATGGAAACTATTAAAAAAAGTTGAACGAAATTGAAAACGTCGAAAAATATGGAAAATGTTGAAAAATGTTAAAAAGTTAAAAAAGTTGGAAATTGTTAAAACATTGAAAGCGGTTGAAAAACTCAAAAAATATTTAAGAGGTTGAAAAATATTGGAACCATTCAAAATCGACGAAAAGATCGAATGAATTAATAAGTTAAAATATGCACCGCCCACTTCTCCAACTTCGCCTAGTTTCGGTTCAATAAATCGGTGTCCTTGCTTTGTTCTAAGTCTTCTAATGTTTCAGAGATAAACAGTAGCAATTCACTGAAAGTGACCATCTGGTCGCACACAATGTTTTTTTTTGTTTCTGGACTCCGTTCGGAAATTTTATCTTTTAATTGTTGTACTCTTTTAGATGAGTTCGAGAAAAAGTTTGTCACTGATGAAACTGTGCCTAGCATGTTACGAATTTCAGAAACATCGCATGATTTGGCTACGCACAGATTCAGAGAGTGACTGAAACAATGGGTGTAAAATGCTAAGGGTTGGTCTTCAGATATCAAAGCCTGAACTCCATTGATTTTCCCAGCCATATATGTCGGCGTTAAAATGTCAAAAATGCTTAAATTAAAATTTAAGTAAAATAAATGTTTTTAACTTACATTAATTTTAAAATTTAAAATAAATAAATTTTAAAATAAAAATATAAGAAAGTTATTAGAAAATATGTATTGTTATTAATTTTTCATTTTAATTTTAGACTACGTCGTAGCAAAGAGTTCTTCTTTTTTACCACTATTACCTAAATCTTATTTCATCTTATATTTCCTTAATACATGAAATCCATCTTTTTTGACAATAATTTAGATATTTAAAACAGTAAATATGATGATCTATGACTATTTTAGTACGTTGTAGTCTTAATATTCAAGTTCTGCGTATGCGTGCAGTTGCATAAGCTGACTTCAATCAATGCATGTATAGTTTAGTTAGGTCTTAAGATTATTTGTTGGCTTTGAAAGTGAAATATAAAATCGTGAGCCTGTAAATAGAACACGGTGAGTGGTAGTGTTGGTGTTGTTGTGCTGTATAGAGAATCAAAAAAAAAAATGTTCGTTGATATATTTTCTACATCATAACAACACTTCACCACCACAAACAATTTTTTCGATTTCGATTTTCTGAAACGTTCTTGAATCGAAATATTTTTCGGCGGATGCCAGGGGGTGGCTACAGCCCCATACCCCCCACTTGGAACCGCCACTGTGCGAGAACATTTTTTTAGCATATCTACGTAACTTTTTGAATAGATATATTGTTATGAAGCTATCTCTGATCTAAAATTATATATATGTGGCTCTGTTGCAAGATTCATGTTGCAGAAGTTGGGACTTAAAGTGGAGTTACAGAACACGCTTTGTGGCTTCTTCGTGGCACACGCTTTTCTCTGAAAAAGTTGAAACCCTGTATTCGTATGGATTGAGTTACAAACACAATGCGTAGAAAGCCAAAAAGCGTATGACGCGAAAAGTTCTGCAACTTTCAACTTTTTCTACGCTTCTTGCGTCATCAGCTGTTTCACTTATTCAACAAACTTTTCATGAAACATACTTTCATTGTTTACAAATTTGTCAACTGTTTTCATAGAAAGCTTTGACGCAAAGAAGCATATATGTCAACGTTTCAACGAGAAAACTCTTGAGAAAAAGTTTTCCTGTTTGTTGGCCAGAAGGGAAAAACGAAAGGGTGGTGTATAGAATTTGTCGTACCCACAAATTCCCTTCTGTTCTATTCGTTAGCTAATATTATGCTTTAAATTTTCGATTCTTTGACATTTTTTTGCACAAAGAAATACTAGTTTTCGTGTGTAAACGCAAAACAAATTCACAAGAGAGAATAAACAAGAATTTGTTTCACCGAATTTCCTCGTGTAAACGTTGACTATGTAACTCAAAAAATAAAGACGCGTAGAAAGCTGTATCGCGACATGGTCTGTAACTCGCTGTCGAATTCATTATTCGTCCCAATGAAATGGGAAAGTGAATTGAAATGGAAGTGAACAATATTCTTTTTATTCTCACTTTCGTGTGCGCGCAAGTGCATAAAATCCATTTCATTTACTTTTATTCATTTGCTATTTTCAATTTATGCAAAAAAAATAAAATTGTATAAATTCAATAAATAGTGGAAAATATTAAAATCAAACATTTGAAAACATAAAAATGTTGAGAAATGTTAATGCTTTCTATCTCTGATTGAAAATAAATAAAAACTTTTTAAATTCCTGATCTCATAATATCGGCTTAATCAAATAATATTTGCTTAAATAATAACTATTTTTAATAGTTCAACTTTTGATGCAAAAATTTTCAGGCATACTAACATAACATTTGGCCAAGCCTCACTGGCAACACTCCCTATTACCCTCTACCATTACATTCAAAATGGTGTTAAAAAAATGTAAGTGTCTATGAAATAAAAAAACGTGTGAAAAAAATGCAATAAAACAAAAATCAAATTGTAAAGCAAACATTCAAACTTATAAGAACTTTTAATTTTTTTTCCCAGTAAAGTACGTCTCTTCGAGGGCAGTTGTGAACTATCCGAATTGACAATGTATGTCGCTGTCGTAGTACCGTCGGATGAAAATCAAAATTTTTTGATTTTCTGCCGACTTTCGTTGCAGATCGTAGAAAGTATGGGGTTGTTGTTAGTTGTGTACTAATCGCTGTGAAAGAAGAACATAAGCAGATATTAAAAAATAAAATTTTCATAAAATCATGAGTGTAGATAAAGAAAAATTAACAAAATGGCTGGACAACATCAATTTTTGATCATGTTGAACGCTGGAAATATCCGATTGATACTCATGTTTTGTAATTTTTCTGCTGGCTTGTGCAACCGGATGACCAGTGCGAGCGCTAGTTTTCCAGGCAAGTGCACATTTTTCATTTCAAATAAGATTTCATGCAGGAAACTTCAAACCCGTGTGCTGCGAACAATCTGTTTCGGCAAGATTTTCTTGAGTTACATAAAAGGTTTCGAGAAATTGAGCAAATGACATGCGAAAAATATAAAAACAGAAATGCAAAATGTAAAGCATATGAAACGCTTTTTGAAAAATTAAAGGAAATCGATTAAGATTGCAACTTCTGGAAATGATGTTTGACAACATGCTGTACCACATCAACGAAAAGCGATATTTACAGATACACATGACAAGCAAACATTAGAGATCATGTGAACTCCTCCAATAGGGTAGAGGGAGGTTTCGGAGCCATACATTTTCTTTTAAATTCTAATGCTGCCATTACAATTTATCGGTTCTGTAAACTTATTGTATAATGTATGGAACAGTTGCCAAGTTGATACAACTGATCGTATTAAAATTAAAGAATTTTATTTTTTCTTCGAATTTATCAACTTGTATGATGTTGTTATACAACTTCACATTTTTTTAGTCAGTCTTGCTGTGACTGTGGTTGAGAACACCTAAAAATTGAGTGATTTTCTGGAAGCATAGAAGTGTGTGCCAGAGCTATGGAACGTTAATATCGAGTAATATAAAAATAAAATTAAAAGAAATAAGAGCTACGAGCAGCTCCTGGTCCACTACACAAAGACTGAAAAAGGCGCATCTCTAGAGGCAATGGAAAAAAAAAAATTGTGTTCGGAAAATACCTCATCAGAAATTTTTCCATTTACTCCTATGTCGACAATGTTGAAAGTCTTTTTGCAATTAAAATAAAATGAACCAGAGCTTGCAGGTCTTCTTATTCATTAAAGTATCCACCATCGAATTTGATGGTGCAGTGTCCCCATAGTAATTATCAACTTTACCTTGGTTTAAGCGACGGTTTTTTTTCGCAAAAAATTATGTTTTATGAGCACTAAAAATTCACTTTTTTCCATTTTTTCAAAAATCCGAAAGGTTGTATACTTTGAACACCTGTTAAACGTCAAGTTAATGTCGGAAGTGCCTCAAAATTTGACATTAGTTTATTAACAGATGGTGCTTGGCGAGAGCAGTGTTGCATTTCATGTAACTACGAGGCAAAAGCAGAAAGTCACGGACTTATTGATCCGCCCTCGTAATCGAACCGGAGAATTTTTTCCGTTTCTTGTCAAAAATCTCCGGTCTCACAAAAAATTTTGGCTGGGTAAAAAATTTAACTTTTTTGTTATAAGCAACACGTTTATGGTAGTTATAGTATATATACTTATAGTTATATATAGTAATCTTGGTACAAGTGTGCAAAAATGGCCAACGGTGTTGTTGACAAATTTGACTCCAAGACTGTCTGTCTAAAATTAAAAAAAGAAAGTTCACTTTTGAAGAAATTTATATTTTCTGAAAAAAAAAAAAATTATTTTTTTAAAAAGCGCCATTGAAACGATTTTAAATTTTATCTCTATCTGGAAGCTATTTCACACATTTTCCCAAAAAAATATGTTTCTGTTTCATTCACTCAGAAAAAATACCTCACCGGCAAAGCCTGAGAAATTTGGTCTTGAGAAAACTTTCCGCGACCGAAAATTCTTCTCATAAGTGTAGATTTAATAAACCTAAATTTCGTTTTACAATTTCCTTAAACTTTATTAATACCAAACCCTAAATATTTCTTTTTAGCTAAAATTCGCCTAGGAAAAAAAATTAGAAAAAATACTTTTTTGGCTTAAATCGTGAACATGAGTAGTTGCAAAAAAAATGCAAGCGAAAGCAATAACAAAACACCAGCAACAACAAGCGTTTTAAATGAAGAATTCAACAACGATCAAAAACAAACAGCAAAATCATTCGGAAATAATGAAACTTTAGATCAAACAAAAAATAATGAACAGCAACAGGAAAATATCGTTTATATTGATGATGCAGCAAATATAGAAACCGTAAAAGATCAAAACGAAAATGCAACAATTATAAAGCCCACGGCAACAATTGTAACAAGCACCATTATGTTGCCGCAGTCAACTGACATTGTAGCAACAGCAACCGAAAAGGAGACAACAGCAACAACAGATGCAAATATAATAAAAAAAGCCGCAGCTGTTGATGAAGCCAGTTCAACAACAACGGTAGCAACAGCAATAGCGCCAATAATAAATGCAGCCATCATATCGACAGCCAAACCTACAGAAACGATAGCAACAGCAGCGAAATCAGTCGGCTTTAATTTATTTCAACATCAGGGCCAATCCGCAAGCGATGATGTTGCTACGGCAGCAACAACCTTGTCGCCAACAACAGCGCCACCGCATGCAGCCGCTGCTGCAACTGGGCCACATTTGCCACATATCGCAAGCGAACCAACATTTGGCATTATGTTGCGACGAAATCAACAACAGCAGCAAAAAAACTTAAGAAGCCACCATGACATCAATCAACCAGAAACAGCGTCATCTTTGCTATCGTCACCGTGTCCGTTGATAAGGGATAATATTGCGACAACTAGCAGTGGAATACGTTCTGGCAGCGTTAGTGCTTCAGCATCGCCCAGTATGGTGCGTAAAACATCGGAATGTTCGGTGTTATTGCCGCGACGCGTTTCATTTCCTAAAAGTGACAATGAATTGGTTACAGGGTACTTGGAACCTGCAAATCCTTGGGAACATGGTGAGTACATTGAAAAATTTTATTTAAATACATATAAGTTTTAGATAACCATAATTTTGTTTTTATTATGATCTATATACATATATGCTGATAGAGATAAAAAGTTATGTTTTTGTCGTCATTTAGAGCCGAATTAGAATCAACGATATGTACATTTTGAAATAATCGAAATCGTTGCTAAATTTTTTGACTTAGATATTATTTAGTATATTGAAGTTAAAATAAGAAATTGTTTTGGTTTTATATAAAAGCCAACTTTTGACGAAGAATTTAAAATAACAGTTGTAGTGCGTAAAAACTCGATAAAAAAGTTAGTTTTCCTATTTCAAAGCACGATAACTTGATCAAATGTGGTGGAAGTTTTTGGACCAAAATCAATTTACTTATTTCTTTTCTGCAACCATATTTTCCGAGTTACATAATAAAAACTGATTTTGGCAAAAAAAAGCGATTTTTTTAAAGAAATTTGGTGTCACTTGGATCTAATCTTAACGGAAGGATGCATTTTCCCGGCTAAACGAATTAAAAAACTATAGTAAATAAACACAACTTTTCAAATTTACTACTAATACGCTACTTTGAGTAGCGACCACCAGTGGAGACGGACCCGATACACTGCCTGCAACTTTCGTTTTAATGTAACTTAGGGTCTAAAGTATCTCGAGCTTGTGTTTTAGCACGATTAAACACATCCAGCGCCTGTACTATTGAACATTTGGAAGGAAACTCGAAAAGTAAGCTATAACTAACTAGAAAAATATATTAGGACCAATGTTGTAGAGGAGATCAAAGCACATCGAATTTGTGCTCGAAAAATACCCAAACGACAATATTTGACCCACCTTTCATCGTTTTAAAGTTTCCAATAAATACTGTAATTTTGAGCAAAAATAGTTGTTTTGAGTGAAAAATATGGCTTTCAGATTCGAAATAGTAAAGTTAGTTCAAAACTTTCAATAAAAACCGTATTTTTTCGAAAGTGGTGATTGTCATTAGTAATTTTGAAACTGTATATCTTGTGATACGGAAACTTTTCGGGGATGAAATCGATGTGTTTTCATCCCCTCTACAACACTGACAAAACATATTTTTCTACTTGTGGCTTACTTTACGAGATATTGAGCAACTTATTTTTTGTCGGTCTCTCATAACCAGGTCAGCCACTATTATGGGGATTGGCGCGTTTTTCGATTATCAGCTATACTTAAACTATCATTTGCAAAAAAAAAAAAATAAGTGGGAAGAAATGTCTTCGAGAAATGCAACGCTACCTCTCGGACTATAAATGTTTTGCTCGATTTCGACAACTTAAACAGAAAAAATAATAGAGAAAAAACAAAATTTGGCATCGTGCAACTTTTGGATGAAGTGTGCTACTGGGCATCCAATTGTGCTACTTCGGCAACACTGATTATTCCAAAATTAAATTTTTTTTGCTAAAAATCGATCCTGCTAAGATTATGAGTTTATTATAATAGTGTCACATGGTGACCAGTCGCTTTGTGTATGTTAAGATTGATTATGAAATGATTTCTTAAATAAAATTCTTCAATGAGCACATAACATGAAGGCAATTAACCTTGTCAACTTTTTTTGGTGTCTTAATATCCGTAAGCGGATTATTCCTAATTCATTTTGTAGCTTATATTAATTTCAGCCTTTTCCCCAATTAAGTCAATTATTAAATCAAATTAAATTTGAAACTTTTAAATAAAAAGTTCCAAAACGTGCGGAAGCTGTTACACGTTCAGCGCTTCGTTAATTTTGATTTATGTACATACGTATGCATTTCTTCAAAATTAACAATTTTGAAAATTAAATAAAGAAAAAAAAAGGAAGCCGGGTAATAAAATTAAATATAGCAGGCGAGTGAAGTGTCTGTCTATCTGACACAAAACAATTTCCTCATTTAACAGCTCATTACATTTTTAAGGAACTGAAAGCAAAATGCTAATGAAAAAGATAAATATTTTCAAATCATCAGTTGACGGACGCATCGACAATCGATGCCAAGTTAGACGAAAAAGAAAAACAACATAATATATAGAATATATAGTAAAAAAAACAGTCGTATAAAGTAAAATATGTACGTATGTATCTTAAAATTCGTTCGATTTAATATTTTTAAAAAAATTCCTATATCCACCCAGTAAGTTTTATTTTTTGATCAAAAATTAAACTTAGGCGCCGAATTCTGATATTCGTGCTGAAAATTGAAATATTTTAATAGTAATCATTTAGAATTTCCGAGGTCGAATATGATCTTATTTTTAAATTCTGTTAATACATTCTATGTAAATGAATAATAATGCAAAAAACCTGCTTGGCATGGAGCGCATTTTCAAGTTTTGTACACTAAGAAAAGAGTATGGTTCCTATAGATATATGTATTTGGTTGATAGATTTTTAAAATATTTGTTATCTATCAACAAATTTTGGTAGTTATTACCATGTCCTTAGTTGAAATTTAAATTGTTACTTATTGGGCCAAACGTTCTATTAGTTTGAGTCGATTGAAAAAATTTGTTTGGTTGAATATAGATTGTTCATCCTATTTTTATTTGATTTCACTTCTCATTAACATGATAACTTTGCAGTTCACAACATATTCAGGTAAAAAACTACTTAAGTATATTCTGCTTGGTACGCAATTTAGGTATTTATGATTGTATAAATACAAACGACATCCTATATAAGGATGTAAAATCGTTTTTTGTTCATCGGTTCTTAGCACAATTCGATATTAATTAATGTATACGTTTGCGAAAAGAAAATATATTTTTAGTCAAATAAATGATTTAGTGACTATTAACAATCGAATGATTGCTGCAACCAAAATATTTGTTTCAACCAAAATATGATTTGGTAATTATTACCAAATATATAATTGATCAAATAATATTATTCAATTCACTGTAATATCTGTAATTTTAATATATGTACATATATCAAATATTTAATTCGCCTGTATCAAATATACCATTATATGTAATTAAATTGTTTTCTCAGTGTAGTCATAAGATCTACACAAGAGGTCTCGAGAGATATCATGATATGCGATAAAAATTTTCACGCATTAAATCCCAAAAAAAATTGATTGTCTTGTTTGAAAAGTAGCATAAGCCTTGGTCAAATATAGGGCCAGGCTCTCATTTTATGGATTTTGTTTGTTACTTTATAAAATACAATTCATGTTTTCGATACTCGTATCAATGATATATAACTCATGCACAAGAAAATTTTAAATATTTAATCTGTTAAAAAAAAAAACTCTACTCCATACCCGTATTCGTGAAAAGAGGAAAACTAAAAATGATGAGGCTGCTAACATAGGAAAGTAACATTTGCATGTTCGTTTTGATTAAAAGGCAATTTTCTGTTGTGGCAAAAAGTTTCACCGAAACTTATTCATATTTCTTGCACTCTTTTTGGCTAGAAAATGTGATTAACAAAATTAACAGCTTCTGTTTATTAAGTAAGCAGTCTAAAAATTTTTGATGTCCGCTTTTGTATCTTACTTTAAGGTACTTATGGCCGGGTTTGTAACTAAGCTTTAGTTTTATTTGTACCGTGCATTTAGTATGTTATGCAGTCACATGCAGTCATTTAAGCTATCTGGAATCAGAAGTTTTTCATCACTTCTTAAAGATATTCCTTCTTCACTTAAAGATATTCCTTTTTAAAATCCCATATATTCAAAATTTCATTTAAGCTTTTTTTGTCACTGGTAAATTAAGGATAGAATATCTCCAGGCTCTGACGTACTTGAAAACTATGATCAGATTTGGATTTAGTATTAAAATATCAATATCAAATATTAACTTTCATTTAGATTATCAAAGACTTACTAGTTTGGTCTTGTAACTGTCAATTTGTCTACTTTTATTTCCATGGAAATCACGATTACGAGAAATCGAAGCGATGGTACATTGGCATCAGCGTCAGTTATAGTTTGTGAACTTGGCAATGCAATAAATCGGTTCATTAATATGCTTAACTCGCATACATATAATGAGGCATCTATTAAATGTAATGCAACCAAATTTATAGCGAATATTAGGAATGTTTTGGTCTAGCATTAGACAAAGATTGACAACACTGTGTTGCAACTCTCTACAACAAATAGTGAGGACCAGCTCTGGACATAAACTACAATACTATAAACAAGAGAGTGTGGCACGTTTCATTTTTGTTCCCACAACTGCTAAACTTTCAGCCTGAAGACATGCTTCAAACTGTGACGTTTTCACTTAGATTTTGAATTCTGCGAACTCTCACGATTTTTTTTTGATTTTGGTCGATTGAAATTAATTACAATTAAACATTATTTTAATTAAACTTAAATACAGTCACTAAGAAAGATCGATAACCTTGCAAATTTACAAATCGATCAATGCTTTATCTCAAACAAACAACACAAGACAACAATTGAATCAATTTAACCTGGTAATTAATATGATTTTGGAATTCCCACATATATATGTACATATTCATATAGATATAGCCACATCAGACCAGTTTCTGTGTAATTTGTAGATTTGAACCTAATCGCTCTAGCAATTGAGCTGCTATGGCCTGTGAGCCTCAGTTGTACAAAGTGTAATTTTTATTACGCAAGAAACGCCCTTATATGGCGTTCTTAAGTGGGAGATGCCGCGCCCACTCTAAATACTTGCATGCTATGTTTGGGGCAAATGTAATATGCAAGTTCTTTAAACCACAAAAGAATAAATTCCTAACTTGAGTGCAAATTCTTAATCTTATTAGCTGAAATAACAAACTTGAGCTATGCGACTAGAGGACATACCTTGTGAGTTTTTTAAAATTTCTTATGCTGTTTATCTCAAACTTTTAAAATGCAAATCCATGGTTATTACTACAGATTTTAATTTCATGAAGAAAAAGAACAGCTGCGGTTTTTTAAAGAATTTTATAAAACATTTTTTTTATTGTATTTAATTTTGGGGTAAGTAGCAAAAAATATGTGAAATATTTGTGAACAGTGATGCAAAAAGAAAACTACTTGACTTATTTTCCCAAACAATATTTACGTACAACTCGTCATGTATTTTCATAACTGTAGTCAAATTTCGAGTATTTCATATGAAAATCTAAAAATATCAAAATTTTCTTTCAGCTGAAAGATAGAAAAGTTTTCAATAACAGAGAAGTTCGGGTTTCTAAGGAATTTTATGTGTTGGGCTTGCTCTTTTTTGTTTAGTTTTTAAGATATCCGCATCGAAAGGTGTATTTTAAAAAGAAATGTATGTATTGATTGAGATAGTTTATCAGCACAAAATCACCTCTTAAAAAATATTTATTTTGCGTATGTCATTTTTATGCTATAGTGAACTTCCCGTTTATATTATTTAACTATTTTACTATGTTCTTCTTATGTTCTTTGTTATCAAAATGTGTCATTTCAAAAGTTGACATCAACAAATTCTTTTCAGTCAACGTCTGTGACGGCATTTCTTACATTTTAAGTGTTGAGGTGCGGCGTAGACGGAAATGTCAACATAATTCACTCGAGACTTTGTATTCAAGAAGTATGCATTTTTTTTCCACTGCATTGAATTAAATTTGATTTGTTAGTTTGCGTCGACTTCTGATGGTCACAATGACCTTTGACGATTAACCAATGCTGTCAATGTTGATCCTGTTGTTCTCACTACACTTGAGTGCACATATTCATTCATCATCGCTACATCCTCATTTTATTTAAATTTACTTCAATTTTCTTCATTTTTGTCTTAAGGAGATTTTAATTAAATCATTTGTTGCTTCTGCTTTTTTTTTGCTTTGGGAAGAAGTTTATTTTAATGCCTTTAATGTTTTATTGACATTAATTTCTTTAAGTTTATAAAATATACTGTGTAAAACATATAAAAAGGATATAATCTTTATATCTTTACCTTTTCGAAGTGCTGTAAAATTCTATCATTCACACTTTTATAAAAAAATCTCTACTGGCTTAAAAATACTTATTTACTTAGATAAAACATAAATTTGCATATATTTAAATATTAAAATTATTCTTGAAATGAAAAGAAAAAAACTATTTCACGGAAAAACAATTGATTAAAACGTCATGCGGCAAAAAGAAACAATTTGAAAAGAAAAAAAAGAAGAAAGAACAACAACGAGTATTCATATAAACAGCGAGTAGTTAAGTTAGCAACTTAGTCGTTTTATTCGCACATAGATAGCGACTTGCGGAATAAAAAACAACAGAGCTAATATTGCGATTAGTAATTATGGAACATACACGAGAGAAGAATTTGTTTGTGCTGGCTTACACTTGGGAATTCTTATGTTAACGTTTACACGAGGAAATTCGGTGAAACAAGTTCTTGTGTATTCTATTTTGTGAATTTGTTTCGCGTTTACACACGAAAACTAGAATTTCTTTGAGCAAGAAAATGTCAAAGCAATTACTGCGTCAACCCACCACAACAAACGTAAATTCAAAGCATAATATTAGCTAACGAATAAAACAAAAGGAAATTTGCTGGTACGACAAATTCTGCAAACCACCCTTTCGTTTTTCTCTTCTTGCCTACAAACAGAAAAACTTTTTCTCAAGAGTTTCCTCGTGTAAACGTTGACTTGGGAATTCTTTTCGAAAATTCTCTTGTTAGTTGGCAAGAGGGGACAAACTAAAGGGTCGAGATGCAGAATTGTTGTCGTTTGTCGCAAACGCAAAACAAAAATCACAAAAGAGAATAGACAAAAATTTCATTCACAGACTTTCCAAGTGTAAAACATGAATTATCATTGTTAAATCTCACAAAGCGTATACCTCTAAACGCGAAATATCGAAAAACATATAAAACTCAAAAGTTTTCGAGCTTGCTTACGGGAAAACCTCTGAATGAGCAATGGCAATTTGAAAGTTTGATCAGTGTTGCTGCAGCCATGAAAATTAAAATGTTTCACAACAAAAACAAAAAATGTATCAAAATGGGGATTTGGTGGGATTTAGCTAATAAATAACAAATCAAAAATTCTTACTCTTTTGAGGCGTGCGTAAGCTTTGCTCCATACAAATTTTATTCGAGGCTCGCAAATGCTCTAAGCGGACGCAGTTTTCGAAGCATCTATGCTTTTAGAGGAATACCCTCTCTACAAAAATATGGAATTTTTGTAGAATTATGTGGCAAGTGTTTACAGTATAGTGTTTCTTAGCAGGGCCGATGACCGAGGGGGGGGGAGTAACGGGAGGACTCCCCTGGGCCAGCAGTTCTTCTAAGGGGTCCGTAAATCCTTAAAATCACTATTCAAAAAATACAACTCATTCTTGAAAATAATTGATCACTGTCGAAATATCCAGGGCTTTTGCGTGTTTTCGTTTGTGTTACAAAGAATATGTAAGAAAAGAAGAAATCATGATGCTGTATACATAGACATAAATCGATAAAATAAAATTGCATGATAAAACAAGTTTTCGTAATGTTACTTTTACCATCCTATATCATTTTTAATTTTGCAGGGGGAGAGGGAGGAGGGGCCCGTGCTTGGCTACCCCCGGGCCCAGATTTGCTCTCGACGGCCTTGTTTCTTGGACATAAAGCATAATGATGACTAATCCAAGTTATAGAAATCTACGTTTGAAATAATATTAAACAACTGTGTTAATTTTCATAATGATGTCCGCTTTTTGATGTTATTATCCGCATAGTTTTCCAAGAATATCGTTTTTATTAATTTTCTATTTGAGATGTGCCTCTTCTGAAAACCCCTCCAATTTTTATCCATTCTTTGCTTACGCCACTATACATGGTATCAAGTTTCTATGCATTATCTCTAGTAGACCTTTCGTTATTAGATTTTGAGAATGTTTCTAATACTGATGGTGTCACGCCCACTTGCTCTAGAGCGCCCACAAGTTGTTTAGTGTATTTCTTATACATATAATTAAGAGTCTGTATGGAAACTGTGTTTGTGCATATCAAAATTGAATATAAATTTTAAACAATAAAATGCTTAGCATGTTCAGATGTCAAAATAACAAGAGTATCTTTTGTTCGGAAATTCGGCAGATGTGTAGTTTTTTTGGTTTCATTTTGATTGCTATACATACTAAGGTTTTCAAAACATACGACATTTATTTTGTAAGTTCAGGCGATGTTATCTATGAACAGATAATTATTTACATATTTATGTAGCTACATACATATATGTATATGCTTCAGTATGTACGTATGTATGTATGTATGTATGTACTAGATACTACGTTTTGTGCAAAACAAGAGTTTCATTTAAGCGGGCTTCTTCTTAAATTTTATTTGTCGTGTCTTTTAACGCGTATTCATTTTCTGTTTGGGTTCTTATTTTGCTAGACATTCACGTTGCGTTGTTGTTATCGTCGTTGCCTTAGTCAAAATCAACTGTGATGTCATGAATGTGAACGTGAACGTGAACAATAATAATGCTCATTTTTTTTATTGATATTTACTCTTGTTGTTTTTGATTATTTCTTGTTTATTTGCGGTGTTTTCTTTCTCCCGCATTTAGATATTTATCAGAGCTATATAGATTACACTTTGTAAAAGGAATTATTGAAATTTTTGATATTTTATACACACGAGTACATATAGTATATTGAAAAACATATGCCAAAGAATTTTTTTTTACAAAACGGCTTAAGTACGAGATAATGCATTTTAGCTTCAAACAGAAAAGTAATGTATGTTTTTATGCCTTAAAATAATTTGACGCTTTTTCATTAAATGTACCCCTTGCTATTGGTATTTTTTTTTTATTAGGTATATAAGAAAAAAAGGCATAACTTTTTTGTGTAAAGCGACTGAAATTTCTTTGCAAGAAAATATTTGAAAGTATTTACAGTTTATATTATGCACCTGTTTCAGTTTTTTGAAAATTCATGTAATGTATTGCTCAATTTGTTTTCATAACGATTGATACGAATATTTTTGTGTAAAAAAAATGTTCCAAGTTCAAAACGCAGTGTATTATTTTGCAGCTCTGTTACTATCGTACTAATTGGTTGTTTACAAATATTTTGCCATCGTACCTTATTTACTTGCATGTTATGCTAGTATTTGTTGCCGTTGGTATTATTGATATACGTATGTATATGTTGATGTATTTCATATACAGATATATGAACATATGTACTCGTATTATAAGTACATTACTATTGCTACTGTAAATTTTATAAGTATTTCAAAGAAATTGAAAAAAGAAAAACCATTAATTTGTCGACAACGTGCAGCAAAAAAATTAAAGATAAATATTTATATTGCATGTTCAATATGAGTATTTAATTGTTGCTTGTCATAATTTGACATTTGACGTCATTGTGGAGTTTACAAACGTCAAGTACAGGTCTTTGTATGTATCTTCATATGTATGTATGTATGTATGTTCTTGCTAGTCAACATATCTTTAAAATGATACTTATAATCTGTCGGGATATCTGGATTTCTATACTTTTTACATACATATCATATGAGCCCTTGACCCTCTAGCCATACCTTAACATAGCGCTGATTGCTAGAGGTTAATAAGAGTGGTTTTTATTATTTTTTTGCATATTTTCGAAATTGAGTTGCGCCCTAGAAATGAGAAACAAAAATCAAAAAAGTTCCTGCAAAATTTGTGCTTGTTATCTCAATCTTACCGCGTTTCCAAAAGAGGGAAGATACGATATGAGAAATATCATATATTTTAAACATGCATTAAGTTAGCCCTCAAAAGTGGGGAAAATTATATAGCCTAGTGCAATGAATCGTCCAAAAAATCTTGTTTGTTCACTGTTTTTTCCATTTATTCACTGTTGGTTCAAAAAGCACAAGCTGCAAGTTAAAACCCAACGAAATGTGCAATGCAAAATCCCCCAAAAAACATGAAACCTGGCTCAAAGTTAAAAAATTCAATAACTCCCAAAAAATATGGAATAATTCCCAAATAAATAAATTAAATAACAGCCTATGCTTGGGACTAATTTCATAAAGAAAAAACACCCAATGAAATGACTCCCAATAATAATGAGAAAATGTTGTTGTCAATTGAAATTATAGTTTTGCGGAAAATGCTGAACTTCACCGATGACCTTGACTTTTAAATATGTTATGGAAGCATTGGTTCAAGTGTTAAGAGCGGCTGTCCAAATATAACTCATGGAATGGTCGGGTTTCAAATCCTTGTGCAAATTCACCAAAACTGGTCTGATCAGGCTATGTATATAAATATATATATGAATGTGTATTTATGTGGTAATAACCGAAACATATGTCACCAATTACCAGGTTAAACTGTTCCATTTGTTGTCTCTGTCATATTTGTTAAAAAAAAAGAAAAAAAAAACACTGACCGTTTTGTGAAAGTACACATGAATATCGGTTTCTGCTAATGACTGTAAAATTTGATCAAATTGTGTTTAATTAAAGTATAGGGAGCGCTCGTTATATGATATATTTAGAGCTTGAAAATTGTAATTACATTCTATAGTGAACTATGAACTAAACTAAACAGAAAATATGTCGAGAACTTTCTCTCCTTATGTCACCATTATTGTTGATATACTTTTCTCTAAACAATGTTTCTCCACACAAAAGCTTTTGCTGAAAAACCCAACTGTAGTAGATTTCTTTGTATCTCATCATGTGATCGTTATATGTAATGAAGGTGCATTATGATGAAATCATTTTTCAAGTTTTCTGAATTCATAAACTAATCAATATTAAATGTAAAAAATGACTTCTAAAACTTATACCTATATGTAATTAAATTTTTTGTTAACACTAAGTTTTATCTATCTAACAGTCATACAAAGTTAGGTTTGATAGTGAAAAAATTGTATATTTCTAAAATACTTAATTTTTCGTTTGAACAACTCATGTGATTCTTTAGCAGCTACACGGAAAGTTAATAAGTCGTCTCACCAAACAAAATATAATTCAATGTCGGAAGACTGCTTAATCTTACACTAACATAGTAGAACACCCTTAAAATCAATTACTTTTTATAATGAAATAAACTACAAAATTCAATCAATTACACCCATATAGTCAGTCTATCATTAGTAACGCAAAAGCTTAATTTAATTTGAAAGTAAAAAAATTATTTAATTTTACATTTGCTTAAAAATTTTTTCCATAATATAAAAATAAACTTTCTCCAAAGAGAAACTTTTTTGCGACTTAATTCTAAAAAAAAAAATACATGAGCTATTTTGTCGCAAACACGATTACAGGCAAGTCTCGGTATAACGAATGATATAATGTAATGTCAGGCCCTTTCGTTGTATTGAAAAATTCGTTAAATCGGACTATGTTTTTTTAATAATTTCATTTCAATAATTTAAAGAATCTTCAATTCATATAATTAATTATTTAAGGTGCATATGGAAGATTTTGGTATTCCATATTTTTGTAAATCAATAGATTGAAATTGACTGGTGTCGAAATATGACAAATATTGACACTCATGATACAGGCTATTGACTGAAATTGACTAGAGTTGAGCCAAGCCGTTTTTATTGAAACTCATAATAGGGACCATTAATTCTACAACACTTACATGAACTAATCCAAATGTGACAAAAATGAGCTGACGCCAAACTAATCCAAGTAAGCATTAAGAAACAAACGGTACCAGAAACAGTTTTTTATTTTTGTTTTACATTTATTGCTTATTTTCTAATTGATTTAAAATTTTTGTCATTCAACATTCGTAATATCGGGGTGAAGTTTTTTGAAACATTCGTTAGATCGGATTTTTGTTAAAGGGAGGTTCGTTATACCAAGGCTTGTCTGTATTTGAACCAGGATATTTACTGAAAGAAAATATTTTGAAAGGTAAAACAGTACGAACAGTCACATGCTCGTGCACAGAACTTGTATTGTTTTGCCTTGTGATCATATATCGCCTTTAGCTGTTATTCCTTGTGGCCACAAAATAATCATTTATCTTATTCTCTTATTTTGTGCTTTGATGAATGTGAGTCCTAATTTAAGGTATTTATATGCAGCCATGGACATATAAATGACACTTTTTTATATTTTATTTCTTATGCATGCTACACTATCGTAAATATTATTAACAAACAAAAAGTGTTTGCTTTTTTGCAAAGATATATCCTTCATATTCAATAATAATCCATTAAAACAAATTACCGATGAAATGAGCTAGACACGTAAATGGCGCAAACATTGGAGACTTTCAAAGTTAAAGTGAAATATATCTTAGTTTGCTAAAGTTTTTGAATGTCAAAAGCAAAAGTTTTGTTAAAAAACACATCGTAGTACATGCTGTGCAATCAAAACATTTCAATAAAAACGCATTTCGTATAAACAAAGCACAACAGCAATATCGATTGAATTCCATTCAGTTATGCTTGTAATATCATTTCTTAAGCATTTTATTACTTTTGAACTCAAAATAATGCAAAAATTTTGATTGAGACTCTAATTAAAAGTTTTTGGATCAACAATTTTAATGAAGCTCATCTCACGCAGATTCACAAGAAATAAAAAGTTTGGTGTGCTAGTAACGCATTCTTATAGATTTTTAGCTGCTTAAACCAAATCTGAAGCCAGAATTTTTCAATTCCGTCAGAACTTATAAACATAAAATGCATATAGGGTGTTGTCTTAAACGTTAAATGATTTGATAGGCTCGATATGTAATGAAAACTTTTTAAAGATTAAAAAGGCTGTTCATCTATTCATTTGTTTATACTCAAGATAAACAAATTTATGTGCCTGAAATTTATTCTTAAAGTCTTCGGAATACAAACCTAAAATTATTTCAGTTTAAAATTTATGTTAAAAAAAAACAACGAGCAAATTTGTATCGTAGAAGCTGATCTTTATAGAGCTATAGAACTTTTAATTAAAATTAATAGATATAAATTAGACTTGAATGCAATATTTTTTCAATTGAAATATTATTTTATGACCACCCCACCATGGAAGGATGGTAAGCGAGCAGGGCGGATCTCCCTAGTAAGCAGTATTTATAATAATATTTAATTTCATAATGATTGCTTTACTAGTCAAGTCTAAATCAAATTTAAAATTGTCCACTCTTATGGTAAGTGCCACGCCTACTGGTGCAATCCCGTCCAATTTTATGAGTATCAAAAGCTTAAAGTATCTGACATTTTCGTACCAAATTTGATATAAATCGTTCTTATAAAGGGTGTTTTTTTTAGAGGTTTGTTTTTCGAATAGAGATAAAACTGGCATTTTATGGTCAAATCTGGCAACTCTAATGTCATTTATGTTCAGTTTGGTTTGCCATTTCATCATGAACAGGTTGACAAAAGAACAACGCTTGCAAATCGTGCAAATTTATTTCGAAAATAATGGTTCAGTTCGCGAAGTTTACCGCAAGCTCCGTCCATTTTATGGTCGACATAATCGTCCATCAGAGCAATTAATTCGGTTAATCATGGATCGTTTTCGCACTACGTTTACTCTATGTGATAATACGCATCCGCAGAGACGTCGAACAGTGCGCACCGAAGAAACAATTGCCGCTGTAGAGCAAAATGTTGAAGAGGACCCGAATGAATCGATTCGCCACCGTGCACAGCAATTGGAGCTTTGTCCATCAACTTTATGGAAGATTTTCCGCAAAGATCTTGGCTTGCGACCTTACAAGATCCAGCTTGTGCAAGAATTAAAGCCGCGAGACCATGCAATGCGTCGTGATTTTGGTGTATGGGCCGAAAATGAGATTGATCTCGATGCTGATTTTCATCGCAAAATTTTGTTCAGTGATGGGGCTCATTTTTGGTTGAATGGCTACGTCAACAAGCAAAATTGCCGCATTTGGAGTGAAGAGAATCCACATGAGACCCTTGAGACGCCATTACATCCACAAAAACTGACTGTTTGGTGTGCTCTATGGGCTGGTGGAGTCATTGGGCCATACTTCTTCCGAAATAATGCTGGAGAGTCAGTTACCGTTAATAGAGACCGGTATAGAGCCATAATAACCGACTATTTTGTTCCCGAATTGGATGGCATGAATGTGGATGAGTTGTGGTTCCAACAAGACGGCGCTACATGCCACACAGCGCACGTCACAATCGATTTATTGAAGGAAACATTCGATGAGCGCATAATTTCGCGGAATGGACCTGTCAATTGGCCACCAAGATCGTGTGATTTGACACCATTGGATTATTTTCTTTGGGGATATGTGAAGTCGCTCGTCTACGCCAACAAACCAGAAACGTTAGGGGACTTGGAAGCCAACATTCGTGGCGTTATTGCCGACATACGGCCCCATATGCTCGAAAAAGTGGTTCAAAATTGGACCTGTAGAATTGGCTTTATTCGAGCCAGCCGCGGCGGCCACATGCCCGAAATCATATTTAAACATTAATGGCATAAAATTATCCTTCCAATAAAGCCAAACTTTTGGTAAGCAGAACTGGCGCTGTGGGATGAACCAAACGTAATGTTACGGTGTCTTAATTTGAGCTTTGATATTTTATTCATTACGATTACTTCATTAGTCTCTTATTATAACGTTTTAACATTTTGTGGGCGTTGTCACTCCTTTAAGCCAGTTCAACCAATATAAAAATTTGTCTCACGTTCATGATTGTTTCTTAGGGTATTATCTGCAACATTTTTGTTCCAAATCGCTAGAGCTGATTCTGAGTGATATTGAATCGTATACTGAAAAATTGCGCCCACTTTTGGTACAATTTATGATATTTAAGCGTTTTGCCACGCCCCTTTATCAAATCCGAAACCAAGCCCAATGCAAAAACTTAATAAATTTTTTATTTCCGATTCGATGATGAAAATATGGCCGTAATAGTTAATGCTGATTAATAATTATGATGCTCCGCTTCAATATATTTTTCAATATTAAATCTTCATCGTTCTGTTGCAACCTCTAAACGCAAACTTCCTATGATCTTATCATGTAAATTTCAGAAAAAAAAATTAAAAACAAAATGAAACACCCTATATTGTATTATCAAGTTGTAATGACTTTAAAAAGCTGTCACCACGTTTTTGGCACTCAAACTTAAATAAAACATTTGCCCACCACTGTATTAGACAGGTCAATGAAAAGCACTTAAATACATCAGTAAGGCTAAATTACCGATTGACGATGAGATTAAATGTGAATTAAAAAATTAAATAAAATATACAATAAGTTTTTGTTGGCAATTTTAGTTATACTTTCAAGCCAAATTTATTTTTGTTGTTGTCATGCACACAGTAGATAGTTCAATATAAAAAAGGCGAATTAGCCCAGTTAGAAAAGTGAAAATATATTGTATTATATGCATCTATTATGGGACATATCGTCAAACGAAAAAGAAAAATTGTTTTTTGTAATAAGCTTAGAAGCTATTGGACCTCTTAACCAATCTGTATTGAAAAATTTAAAAAAACTTCTTATTTTTATCAGTTGTCATTTTTCATTTCTCACCGGGGTGGGGTTATCCTAAAATGTTTGTTATTTCAACAACGGACTAAAATAAATTTCTTTTGACACTAAAAATGTCATAAATTTTAAAAAAACTAAAGGTGTGAAGTTTGTTTATTATTTTCCCCCTTTTTAATATAAATATTTTAAATAAAAAATTACTTATTTTTTGCAAATATTAAATAGATTTGTGTTATTTGTTGTTTAATTTTATCGAATTTTGTAGCAAGAAAAAACTAGTTAAATCTTGTCAGAACTAAACAATATTTAAGTTGAAAATGCCCATTTGTCTAACTGTATCTACATACTTGATGTGTTGATGCATATGTATGTACTATACATATATATTTATGCCTGTGTGCATGTTAAAGGTGTGTATTCACATATGTGATATGTATGTATCTATAATCTTCGTAAACTTTTGTAAATACTCGGTAGGAAATGTCTCATAGATATGATGTATGATTTTCATTAAATTAAGTTTTTATGGAGAAAAGAGGTTTACCTCCTTACCACTGAATGAATGAAATGCCAGTCAATATAACTATTTTGCTAGCTATATAATATATCTTAGATATTTTTGTTTTGTTTCGTTTCACAACTAGGTTTGATGTATCGTACTCTGTTTTTTTCTCCTTCCCTGTGTTTCAAGCAGTCTTAGGCCAGCTCTCACTTAATAATCTTCAATTAACATATGTCACTCTATGATAGGTACCAAAACCGCCGGGAAAATACAGCATTAGAGATACATTGTATGATTAACAATTGAAGAGTGTTTTTTTTTTCAAATTCAAAGTTTTCCACTTTTTGTATATGTAGATGTATGTACATATGTATTTAGAAATTTATATTTGATAAAAATATAAATTATGTTATAAACAAGATTTGCCTCTATAAGTTTCATAGAAATATTTTTTTGCTCTATATCTATTATAATTTATATGAAATTGCTTATATGTAAAGGATTTGTAATGCTTTGGCGCAAAATGTACTGAGCCGATTTAAATAATTTCTTCTTAAAAACAGTATATTTGTGCTAAAGAAGATTATTGCATACTTATTTTGTTTATTATATATATTTATATACTTTTTTTATATTATAAATAAGAATTGCCACTATAAGTTTGTTTCATAGGCATATTTGTTTGCTCTATATCTATACTATCTATGCCAGGGGTGCACATATTTTTTAAGAGGGGAGCCAAATTATCAATAAATACTTTTAATATGGGAAAAAACATAACGAAATAGTTTGATTTTTTGTACATATATACATAATTTTTTTTTATGTTTTATATAATTTTAGAAATATTTAGAGCTTATGAACCTTAAGACACCTTCCAGGCTTGCGTCCGTAATACGAGATCGTAGCTTGCTTTTATTCAGATTGACTACACTGAAGTTATGCTCACAAACATAGCCACCGTATCATATGAATTTGGGTATTGATCCTTATTCAAGCATTGATAAAATTTTTCCCTGTCATCAACATTGTATTTTTGTTTTAGTATTTCACAGAAGTGCCGATCTATTAATTCCAATCGCACATGTGTGTGTAAATGGTATTTGGTGAGTTGTGAGCCGTAAAATACATCTCTGTGCACCACTGATCTATACTATTTATATAAGATTGCTTGTATGGAAATGGTTTGTAACGCTTTGGCGCAAAATATACTGAACCCATTCTAATAACTTCTTATTAAAAATAACATTTTTGTACTATAGAAGGATATTGCATACTTATTTTGTTTATTTCTTAAAGTTAAATATCCTTTTTTAGGATTTAGTTTTTGAAAAACTGTGCTGCTTCTTGAATTTTGTGTTGTCTTTGTTGATTTTTTTTCTCATTTGTACCGTTTTTATTGACTTCGCAGTTGAAAGAAAAAATTCTCTTTCAATTGTTTTTTTTTTTTGTTGCTTTGGAAGAGAGAATACAGAATGAGATGTTAGCGAGTAATTTCATAAAAACAAAACAATAACAGGGCGTGCGCGTGCGAAGCCACGCGTACCACAATTCAAATATGCAAACACTTGCTATAATTATTTAATCAAATCGTTTCCTCAATGAAATAAAAAAAAATTATTAATTTGCACCAAAAGTAAGATAGCAGACTGGAAAAAAAAACTCACTCCTCAATTACAAATTGTAGTTATTAATAAATTCCTTATCTACCTACATCATTTATTTTGATTTTATGAATGATGTCGTGATATGTCAATGATATCTTGATCAAAATAAAGTATGTGCTACTTATCTTTTTCAAGCGAGAAACATACATACTATATTGTATGATTGTTGTCGAAAGAACATTTCGTAATTACAAGTATGATATAAAATACGTGCATGATTGGATCACTAATACACTAGATTATGTATTACATTAGATTGTGTATCGAATTCTTAAAAAAAATATATATATAAAATATACCGATTTGATACGATTTTCGAACTATGTATATACTTGTCCCAAATAAAATATATTTGCGTTCAGTGAGACTACCCGGTTTTTCGTTTCATTCATATTCAGTTGTAACGACTGGTATTAACTAAGAGTCACTAACGCTTGTGTTTCCAACTTGGCAAATATATGTCTGTATGTATATTGGTTTATTTGAGCTTTAAATAACCTTGTGAAAAGATTTTTGGGCGGCTAAGACAATACGAAAGTGTAAACAGATTCAAAAAGTTGTTTACTCATATATATGTATATGTAACTACCTACTTGTACATTAATATGAAAACACAAGCGTACATAAGTACATGCATTACATGAAATGTAAATTAAATCTGCAAAAATAAATTTTTTTAATGTCAAAAAATGCTCAAGCGACTTAAGCAACAATTTCGGTATTCAAAAGAGACTTGTATTTTATGGCTATATTTTAAAAGAGTTGACACACCCTTTAAATAGTTAAAGTCAGCCATGGTAGCAAGAAGAACTGCAAATTAAGAAATATTATACGTTTTATTGAACTCAATAGATAATCATTTCTTTTGTTGTTGTAAAACACGTGTAAGAACGCACATAATTTATCGATGAATTGATAACATCGATCTTTTTTGCCTCTGCGCCAAGTTATTTTTCGATGAAAATGGCTTTTGTTTAAAAAACTTTCTAACCGATGTCATTAACACTAAGTGCCTTTCGTAAGCTCACAGAGGCCATAAACTACTTATACTACAAGTATCCGAAGGTAATTGCCACCAAAACAGATTTTTGTATTCAAACATAAGAGTGGCTGATCAAAACGTAACATTTACACTTTTTACAGTAACATATTATAATTAAATAAGTACATTCTTATAGTTAATTTTTTGTTTCTTGTTGTAAAAGCAAAAAGTCCTTCGCGCACGAAATAATATTTTTTCTATATTTATAATATTAAAACTATTATGTACTATATAATGGAAATGTTTAATTTTGATGGACGTTGTTGGAAATGTTCCGTTTTGATGGAAATTCTGTGAAAATGTTCCGTTTTGATATCCTTGCAGGGTTTTTATAAAATGTTTCGGTTGATATATGTACTGTGCTGTAGTTGTTGATAATGTCTTGTTCTGATGTATTTTTTGCGCAGTAAAAATCAACTATTTGACCACCGATTTTTAAGGGTTGTTGCTTTTTTTTTTTTGAGACTTAGTGCCACCATTTATAATTAAGTGATCTTTGTGGGGGAAAAAATGTAAGCGTGAAATGCTTCGTTTTGATAATGTAACCGTACATAATTTTAAAGAAGATTTATATTAGGATTCGTATATCAGTGATGTAAGGCGTGTCAAATAAGTCCTGGAGGTCGTAACTTGCATTTTTCGCACTTGTCACAATCCAGAAACGGATTTAGGGTAATGCCGAAGAGGCGTGGAACAACAGTGGCAACGGCTGGAATTCTTATTGAGTCTTTTTGTCTTACTTTTTGATATCTAAACAGATAAATATATGTGTCTTGGTTTACGAAAAAGGACCTAACTATTGTCCGAAAACAAGTTTTCGAGTAAACAGCTCTCAAAGTAAACAAGAGTCTACTGATTTCTAATACGGTTTCTCAATGTGTTCTTTTTTTGAAGTGCATGTGTAAAATGAAAATAATGAGGCTAGATGGATTTATTTCATTGAAAAGGTCGTACTTTTTCTTTCAAAATTGTGAAAAAAGTGAAAACTGATTTTTCGGACAATAGGTCCGATATGGTCGTAGACCATGACTAATATTATGTTTGAAATATAACGCTATGTTATCAATGAAAAGTTTCATTTCGGTGGGGTAGTAAGCACATATTTTGCATAGTTATTACGAAATAAAGGATGATTTTTTTTTTAAACTCAATTCATATGCATTTAACGTTATACTGAAGGAGTTACTCAAGGTAATGGAACCTAACTTTTCATTTATACTAAAAATGGTTCGGACAAGGTCTTGACAAAAACTAGATAAATTTTTTCAAGTGGGCGTGTCATCTCCCATACAGGCATAAGCTTCAAATTAAAAGTAGGTACGTTCATTCAAACCATACCACCACTTAACGTGGTGTGAGAAATACGTATTCAATAAAAATTTAAGACTTATGTTTAATTTTTGGTGAGGCCAAAGATAAAACTTTTTACTATTTTTTTATTAAACCGATTACTTGCTCTGAAAAAAAAACGTCGTTTATTATTTATTGCTAATTAATGCGTTTGTACGAATTTTAAAAGAAATATGTATGACTATGTGTTAGTTGTTTTATTGTTTCTCTTATGGTCAAAGAAAATTAAAATCATATTAAAAGGAAGTGTTTTTTATTTTTTTTATTTGATTTAATTTTTTTCTTATATGCCTTAAAAAAACATAAGTAGACTAAAACGTGTTTGGTTTCTTAACTATGTTAATGATCATGAGCGATTAATCAAATTGATTTTTGTTTGTTTGTAATAATTAAAAAAGGCGCGTCAAATATGGAGAAATTTGTGGATATACATATGGGAAGTTGCTTTTATATAATACATATTTCGTTTTAAAAAGCAGGTACATATAGTAATAGTTAAGCGCATTGAACTCGATTGTTTCACCAGTATTCCTTAGATGGAAAATTATAAACTCAGCGATTTGCTAGAAGAGAAGCCATTGAAATTGAAATTGTGTGTATAAGATTAAAGGATAAGATATACGAGAAAGATACTAATGCATTTTGTTGAAATTAACAAACCAGGGCTGCCTTGCCAGAGCTTGTTCCGATACCCGAATTTTAGCCAATTTTGTGTTAATTAAAACTTTGTTACACCTCAAAGTTTCTGCCAAATGATAGAACTTGCAGAGGTCTAAACATTATGCTAAACTTAGAAGGGACTTTCCTTCAAGAGAGGGAGGCAGATAATATGTGTTTTTCACCCTTTGGGATAAAAGATATCAGTTCGATGGCTTTTCAAAAATAGAAGAGATAAGCCTTCAAAACGACTTTCTCTAATTACTTGAGAACTAAGACATCGCATAATTGTTTAGCATTTTTGAAATCAGCATTGCCAAATTAATAGAAATTGATACCCACTTTTGATGTGGGAGGAAGGCGTTTAGGTTAGCTGATTTTTTTATATTCACACGAACGCAAATCACGAATCAAATAAAAAAAAAAACAAAACAAAGCAAAACAAAAGACAAAGCAAGCGAGGTGAGTGCTGCACTCTAAAATAAAATGTTCTGCCAGCTAAAGTGAGTTGAAGCCCTCGTGGTTTATTGCATTCGACATCGAGTGACTTGTCTTTTACTGCGTTTACTCAGACAACAGGTTTGCTATGCCGTGTTGCTTGACGCGGCAAACATACTGTTGCAATGACAATGGTTAAAATATATATATATATGAGTTAAAATTTTAATAATTTCTTTTGGCATGAAATTAAATAATATAAATTAAAAATCAGTACTAATGCAGTTGTTATTCAAGGATTTGCTTGAATTAGGACTTTCCTATGAAAAAATAACACAAGTTTAATTTAAAATGGAATGCAAGAAAAAACTTCAACTGAGTTATTTTAGTTATAAAAAATTACAATAATAAAGCGACTAATATCGCAACTAACCATAACTAACATAATAAATCTTTAAAAAATCTACCGTCGCCTTTTTTGGCAACGCATTAATTACAGTGTATCTTTCGCAATGAATGCATCTCTTATTCTCTGCATTCATTGCTTTTTCTCATGTTCGGTGTTGTAAATGTTTTGTTCGGCAACATTGACACCGAAATACGAGTCAGAGTGCAAACAAAACTCAAGTCATGCCGTTCAATAGTTCTGTTTTGTGCGAGTCTACTGATTACGCGCACAATGTCGATAGAACCATTTTTTTTGACAAGGTGAAGTCTTTAGGGAAGACCATTTAAGAGCGTGAGGGTAAATCAATCAAAATAAAAGAAATACAGAACAAGACCATTGGAAAAATATGGACTTAGGACTCAAATGTTAAATATTTTTGTGAGTATCAGAATGTCAATGGAGCTATTGTACTCGAAAGGCAAGTTCACTGATCGTTTGACAGAGCTCTAATACAAACTGTGTGTCGTCTTACATTAAATACAACTACAATGATAATAGTGATTATTTAGATAAATGCGCCTGTATCGTAACTACAAAGAATTGAATATTTTGTTTAACTACATTAAGCTTTCAACATTTTCGCAATAATGAATGAGGTCAGCAACAATAAATCACATACTCAAATAACAACCTTGAGTTCGAGGTGTTAAGAATTAATAAAAATTAAAAGCGTTGCATCTGCTTTTTTTAGTTTTAAATCCTTATGTAATTTTTGAATTGCAGTTTCACTGAAAAAGCACTAAAACCTGCAAACTAAGTTTTATGTAAAAAGCAGGATTTATACGTACACATGTGCATGCATAGGTACTTTTTTAATTAACATTTAAATTTTAAAATATGTATCTGTTTATTATGCATCGATTGCTTTATTCGTTTCAATTATTTTTCTTTTATTAAGTATTTTACGAGCACATTAAGCTTAAGCTGCTGGTTCGTATATTTTTAAATTTTCAAATTTCAAAATTTTTAAATATAACAATATTCAAACATACCTACATGCATATTAGCGCTTTAAGAACTGTGCCAAAAATTGTGGCAAATTTTTTGGGGAATTTTTTTGCCATCTGCTTGATGGTGTGATGAGTGCCCGAATGAATCATGAAATGTGCCGCACAGCACAACGGCCTGGGTTAGAAATTATTCAGATAGTTCATATGTAAATATGTTCGTTTGTTTGTTGAAGAGTGTCGCGGCGTATTCTTTTGGTCGGTGGTAACAACAGACATTCTGTCGTTTGTTTGTCGGTTTTTATATATTGATGGCGTGCCGCGATTTTCACTTATTTACGGTGTTTACGTAGATAAACATGTGCGAAAATACGACTATTACTCATTTTTTTTTTGTGCAGTGGTTAGTAAGATTCTAAGGTATAAAGTGAGCAAAATTTCTGAAATTTTTAATAGAAACTAATTGACTAAATTAATTAACTAGAGAATGTTCTGCAATGAACTAAGCGCTGTTTTGGATGCCTTTGACTTTTTATAGGATGCATTAAAGGCGTCTTCCTATAGTGTCTGAGAATAGTTCAGCATTGTAATTAGCATTCATTTAAGCTGTTGTATACGATGACATTCTTAAACGACATACCTTGAACAATTTTCGTCTTGCCCCTAGATAGCGAATGTATTTTTAGCCATATCCCAAGAAAAAATTTAAATTTAATTAACAATTTGGTACAATGATGTCGATTACTATAAGCTTTAAAATTAATTCGATTTCGTTGGGATTGCATCTGTGGGCGTGACATCTCCCATACAAGCAAAAATCATTTAATGTCATATGTAGTATTCTATATAAGTGGTGCTAGTAAAATTTGTTATAGAGATGTCGGCTGCTATTAGCTTTGAAATATAATGAAATTCGACGAGAATTGATCGGTGGGCGTGGCACCTCCCATACAAGCATAAAATGCTTAAAGCTATATTTAACGTACTTTCCAAGTAATCCAAAGAAAATTTGGTGTAGAGATGTCGACTAATACAAACTTTGAAATTAAATGGATTTCAACGGAATTGCATCAGTAGGCGTGGCATCTACCATACAAGCAAAAACGTTTAATGTTATATATAGTGTAATATATAAGTGATCCTAGTAAAATTTGGCATAGAGATGTCGGTAACCATAGGCTTTTATATCAAATGAAATTTACGGTCTTTGTGCACCTTGTCATGCTGCCGTTAGGCGTAGCATTCGCGCCTTTCGTGCATCACCAATAAAATTTAATTTATTTTTAACAGAAACTGATCCCAAAGTTACTCCTTATTAATAACAGTGTCTTACATGGTGTAGTGTGCGTGGCATCTCCCATGTTAACAACGAATTGTAAGGATAACAGATTTTAATTATTCTGTAAATATTTTTCGGCTATTTCAACTTTTTGCAACATATTTCTTTCGACATTTTTAACTTCTTTCAACTTAAGAGACCAAGATTTTTCAACCAGTTTCAACTTTTTCGAAATTTTCAACTGCTTTCAACTTTTTTCGAGATTTGGAACTTCTTTCAACTTCTTTGAAATTTTTTGAACATTTTTTATATATGATCGATGTTATCAGCATTTTTCTACTGTATCAACCTCTCTCAACTTCATTCAACCTCTTTCAATTCTTTTCGACTTTTTTTACCGTACTCAACTTTTTTCGTCACTTTCAATATTTTATAGATTTATTATTCAACATTTTTTATTTATTTCGGCTTTTCAACTCCATTCAATATTTTTGAAATATATCCGACTTATTCAATCTCATTCAACTTTTTTCAATATTTTGAATATTTTTGCAACTTTCAACCGTTTCACTTTCTTCGTTAGCGATTTCAATGTGTTTCATACTAATTCAACATTTTTCAAAGTTCCATATTTTGTTCGAATTTTTCAATTTTTTCGACTCTTTCAACCTCATTAAACTTTTTGCGGGATTTTCAGATTTTTCGAGATTTTCAACTTTTTTCGTGTTTTTCAAAAGCATTCAAAATATTTTTGGACTTTTTCAACTCTTAAAGAGTTTTTCAACCTCTTTCAACTGTTCCAACATTTTTCAACCCATGTCAACTTTTTTGAACACTTGCCTTATATTTTCGACTCTTTCAACCTCATTTATCTTATTCCGAGAATTTGAACGGTTTTGAGTTTTTCAATCTCATTCTAATATTTTTAACATTTTCTGTATATCTTGGATTTTTTAAATTTCTTTCAATTTATTTCAACGATTTCAACTTCATTCAACTCTTTTCGAGGTTTTCCAACTCTTTCAACGGCTTCAATTTTTCTTAACATTTTCCATGTTTTTTCGACTCTTGCAGCCTTTTTCAGCAGTTTAAAAAATTTTTTCAACTTTTTCAACATTTTTCAGCTTTTTCAACCTGTTTTGACGTTTTCTAAAATATTCCATATCTTATCAACGTCTTACAACTTTCAACCTCTTTTCAATATTATTTTAATATTTCATCTTATTCAACTTTTTTCAACAAATTGCATATTTTGTCGATTTTTCCAACCTCAAAACGAAAAACCCAACAATGGTTGATCTCCAGGTCAGCGCTGCCGCACCATAAAAAATTTCAGTGCCAACCACATGAGACTTAGAGTGCCAAAGCGTGCCAAGTCAAGTGAATACAAAATTAAAGAACAAAGTATAAGAACGCTTTCTGAAGCTTCTGATACCTCATCACGACATACTAATGGAAAATTAAGAATCTTATGCAATTCACACTTTATAGTAAAATTGCAACGTGTCAAAATATACAACTTTGAGTTCGCCTCCTTTTACCGTCTTAAGTTTAGGTTGTAAATTGAGAAAAAACATTAAGTCTGATTAAGAACGAAAAGCATATTCCATTGTATGGATTGTGCCTACAAAGATCTATGGACATATTGATGTTTATCAACTCATGTATTCTATTTGTAGTACATAGGTATTTTTTATTGACAATATTTAATCATTGCTATAAATAGTATGCATAAATATTTTTGTTTATGGAACAATAACTTATTCTTATTAAACAATTAGATGTTCAATGTTTTTAAACTTATATAAAAGTTGATCAGTCAAAATTAAAACGCTCAGTGCCAAAAAGTGCCATGAGAGTCAAATTGCCGAACATTTTTTGAAAGTGCTAGTTTGGCACGATTGTGCCAGTTTCGGCAGCGCTGCTCCAGGTACTAAGTCTTAATTAAGGAGTTGTACTCAATATCGTTTCAAAAAACTGATATATTTGACTGCCTGAAAGGAGCAGCTGAATTAGTTCTGAAAAAATAGTAATTTTCTCTGCTAATTGATAATAAAATTCCACTAGATTTATGTCTTTTCTCAAAGTATATATTTAAAACCAGGCTGTATTTGCCTTGAACTATGAAGGCTGCATGTATTTATAAATGAAACATTTTTTAAACGCATTGTGCATTGCCTTTATACTCGAAGGCTGAGATTATGGAGACCTATGACGCTTTTAATAATCTTCTGATTCTATAAAGTATATTCCGATAAGCTGCCTCGGATTCTTTTGCACGAAATTTTGAGCACTTAAGTAGAAAATGGCCTTAAATAAATTTTTCTATTTAAGTATTTATTTCAATTCACATGAGCTCACATTTAGGCACTTAAAAATAAAAGTATAAAATAAAAACAATCAATTTAGCAAACAAAAACTTAATAATCAAAATTAAGGCAACGACTCATAAAAAAATTTATATATTTGGTACATGGTTATAAAACTTTAGGCAGGTGATTTTTATAACTTTTAAGTGCAGTTTTTATTTACTTTACTAAACCAAACAAAAATCGAACTTCACGATATCATTTAAGTAAAATAGAGCATCCTCTTTTTCAAAAATTATAAAATTTTTTAAATGAAATATTAATGAATTGATCAAAAGCTTCAAAGCCTCATACAAAATTTAATTATAAACGAATCATTAAGTTCATAGATATCGTCAAAATAATTTTTTGTCATTGCTTTCATGTGCTGTATTTATTCCCCGAAATATCACGAAGTTTTGATTTATGACATTTTTCCACTTTGACTACTCTTGTAATGTCGGACTATTTTGTTTTTATATCCTACAGTCAGTAACGCATAGAAGGGGACGTGGCAGGTATAGAACAGTGTGTATATTCTTGATCAGTGTCACCACCTGAGTCGATTTAGCCATGTCCGACTGTCTGTCTGTGTTTGTCTGTCCGCGGAAATCACGATTACGAAAAAATTAAGCGAGATAATTGAACACAGGCAACAGGTAGATAGATTACACACTTAAACAAGGTTATTGGAATTAAAAATTGGTGAAATCACGGACACGCCTACCTTCCATATAAATAAAATGTTTAAAACGCTATATTGCTATTTATTGTAGTGTAACCAAATTTCACACAAATACTGAGAATGCCTCGAAAAAGCTCTGTAACAAAAGTTAACGATTTTCAACAAGAGGGCGTGTCATCTCTCATACAAGCAAAAACTTCAAAACGCTATAAAACTAAATTTCCCAAAAAATGACTCGAAAAAGGTCTTAACAAGAACTTTACTAATTTCTAGAAGTGGGCGTGGCATACCCCATAGAAACGCTAAAATTTTATACTGAAAAAATAATTTGAAATTATGAAACCAAAATTCACGCAAACACAAGAAATGGTTCCATATAGCATCAGATAAAATATTGCCAAATTTCGAAGCAACAGCTGCTTCAAAACGCTACACAGAGAGAAATTTGCAGTTACTGTTCCGATGCCTCTTAAAAATGGTTGGTGTTTTTTTTTCTCAGTTGCCTAAGATGAAATGAGCTTCGCTTGGCAACGTGAAATTTCAAAGTAGAATTTTTTCTACAATTGAAATGTGTAAAAAATTCCCAAACTTAGATCATCACATGCATGCTGTTTTTTTTAATGGCAAATTGTCACATGATATAACCGCATCGCACGATCACATCACCCACAATGATAGTGTCGGCTTTTTTTCTTTGAACAGAATATTATTTATAATATTGATACATATATTTTTAATTAATATTGAAATGCTAACAAAACGAAAAAAGCTAAAAACCTCAAAATTAACACAAATGATATATTTTTCTAGGTTTTAACGCGTTTGTTTTAGGATTGCAAAAAAAAACACGCTGCTTAAAAATAAAATGTGACAAGCTATATGTACGTGCAAAATATCTTTCATTTCAATTGACGTACTTACTATTTAGATATTATTGTTTATTATTAGTGAATTAGGGTGACTTACCTCTTGTCATGAGGTAAGTCATTATCAAAGATAAAAGATACGATGGTAGAGTGAAAACTTAGATCCATTTCCAATTGCGCTCAAATCTAATGCAAAAAGCTGAAGTTAAGTGCTAGTTTATTTCTAGCAGTTTTACTTCTAGGAAATTTGTTTCGTGTCTATTGGTGTAACTTGGTTCACACCAAAAATGAAAGGAAATTTAAATCGGTAGATTTTAATTGGTGCTTGTGCCCTGAAGAAGACTGAAAAGATATCATCAACCAATAAATTGTATGGCCACTTTAATCTGAGACTCACAAATATATTAAACATTTGAATCCATATTTTTCCATTTGCAATAATATTATTTTTGTACAGTAATGCTTTTGCTCTGTATTCTTTTTATTTTGATTGATTTACTCTCACGCTTTTAAATGGCTCTCCCTTATGACTTCACCTTGTATTATTACACCATTGAAAAAACATAAACAAAACGCATACATTCAAACTAGAGGTCTGTGTAAGTGCAATCATTTTGTCAACCGATCAGTGTACTTGCTGTCGTGTACAATGGTTCTATTGACATTGTGCGAGTCATCAGTTGACTCGCACAAAACAGAACTATTGAACGACATGACTTGTGTTTTGTTTGCACTCTGACTCGTTCTGACTCGCTGTCAACGATTTACAAGCCCAAAAAAAACACTTACAACACCGAACATAAGAAAAAGCAATGAATGCAGAGAATACGAGATGCATTCTGTGCTCTATTAAGTATCTTGCTCTTACGTATAGAAAAAATCACATGGCGTCGTTTTGTTTTTTGCCACACTCACATCTCGCATTCATTGCGTAATATCAATCCGCCGCCGGCTTTTGCGACGCAAAGCAACACGGTATAGCAAATCTGTTGTCTGATCTAACGCAGTAAACGACAACAAGTCATTCGGTGTCGAGTGCAATAAACTATAGATCGCTTCAACTCGCTATAACTCGCAGAACATTATATTTGTGAGTGCAGCACTCACCTCGCTTCCTTGGTCGTTTTGTTTTGATTTGATTCATGATTTGCGTTCGTAAGGGCTCGCAATCGTGCCGAATATATTGATAGTCAGGCATCTATTGGAAACACATTAACTAGCCATAAAACGGTTTGTTGTGTTTGTAACGCTTTGGCGCAAAATATACTGAACCGATTTTCATATACTTTTTTTTAAAACAACATTTTTATGCTAAAAAAGGATATTGCATGTTTAATGTTTTGATTTTTTAAAGATAAATATCCTTTTTTTAGGATTAAGACTTTGCAAAACCACGCACAAAAATTTTCAGCTGCTTTTTCATTGCGTATGCGTGTGCTGCGTCTTGAAATATGTGTTGTTATTGCTATTTTTTCCCCTCTCATTTGCACCATTTGTGTTTGGTTTCGAACTTCAAAGAACAACTCTCTTTCATTGTTTTTTTTTGTCACTTTTGAAGAGAAAATATAAAATGTGATAAAAGAGAGTAATTTCATTATAAAAAAGCCAACGGGGCATGTGCGTGGGAAGTCACGGGTATATACATACATAAAATCGTATTGATTTATACCATTGAAAAAATCAGCCTTAAAAATATTTTGTAGACGCGGTTTTATTTTCTAAATCAGTCAGTATTGGATGTCGGATCTCTCAGTGGCGGACCTAGGATTCTCTTCAGGGGGGGGGGGCTGACATTTTTTTTAGTGAAAACGCACATTGATTGAATTTTTCAACGAAAAATATTTATATTTTTTGGTATATAACAAAAATGAAAAAGTTAAATTTAGCCCTTATAATTCATAGAGATCTTTTTTATCTAATCAGTAGTCTAGTCGAGGGTTTCAAGACGGCGAGGTTTCTTCTGGCAAAATAATTCTACGATTTCATCTGAGCAGATATCGATTTCTTTATTAATATTTCCCATAGCCAATCCATTCAAGCGGTCTTCTTTCATTGTAGATCTTAAATACGATTTCAATCGTTTTAACACAGAAAAACTTCGTTCAGGTGTTGCCGAAGTCACTGGAATCGTGGAAAATATTTGTAGTAAAATTGTGATGCTTGGGAAGAACGATTCCATTTATTTGCTTTTGATAAGGGTCAATGCTTCCATTGCATTCAAAGCATCTTTAAAATCGGTCTTACAAAAATACTGGTGCCACAATTGAATTTCGGATTTGAGCTCAATTTTACTGCAATTTAAATCACTTTCGTAAGTGAGAGCAGCCTCCACGATCTTGTCAACTGACACATTCGAGTGATTTGCCGGTATTAAGCCTTCTAAGGAAATTTGGTTTTAGTTCTGAAATCATATGATCCAAGTAAGGGTAATATACATATTGCGGCTCTGAAACATTTGAGAGAGAAAAAAAAATTAAAATAAAACTAGTAAGTGCTATCTTTGGCCAGGCCGAAACTCACATACCCTACACTGCATTGAAAGTACGTTTTAAAAAAATGTAAAAAAAAATTGAAGAGGTTGAAGTCGAAAAAAATGTAAAAAGTTTGAAAGAGGTCGAAAAGTGTTGAAGCAGTTGAAAAAGACTAAAAAATATGGAAATCGTTAAAGTAAGTTGAACGAAATTGAGAACATCGAAAAATATGGAAAATGTTAAAAAGTTGAAAAATGCGAAAAAATATTGAAATTGTTGAAACGGTTGAAAAACTCAAAAAATCAATGCATGTATAGTTTAGTTAGGTCTTAAGATTAAAAGGCTATAAAAGTGGAATAGAAAATCGTGAGCCTGTAAATAGAAGACGGGGGAGTGGTAGTGTTGGTGTTGTTGTGGTGTATAAAGAAACCAAAAAAAAAATGTTCATTGATATATTTTCTACATCACAACAAGACTTCACCACCACAAACAATTTTTTCGATTTCGATTTACTGAAACGTTCTTGAATCGAAATATTTTTCGGCGGATGCCAGGGGGCTTCGGCACCCACAGCTCCCCCCTGGGACCGCCACTGGGATCTCTGGTTGGCGCTCTTTGGTTGGTTCTCTCTGGTTTAGTTTTCAATTTTAAATATTAATGGAAACATTATTTGCTCCAACCGGTTCGGAAACAGTAAAATTGGATTTTGGACAACAACCGAAGTGGACCCGGGCCTCATACAGCTACTTTTAGTACAAACATCTATTATTTTCTGTCAATATTTGACGAGGAAAGGTCGTAATAGGTTTAGCATTTGGTTGCTGGAGATTGTGATGATAATGAGAGATCCTAAGAATCTAAGAAACATTGTTTCGTAGTTGAGAAATATATCTAAAAACATGATATCGGTAAATTTTTTAAGATTTTAAATCAAATGATTAGATAAGCTTACAGAAAATTAGCAACGGTCGATATCCTTGTAAAACGCTGTCATCATATGACATTTGTTTTGGCTGAAACCACATAACTTGTCTCATCAAAAACAGTTTAATTGTTGATTCACATTGACGTTATTTTTACGCAATCTAAATCCGATAAAGTTTCTATAGATCACAATGTTTTCTGGAAGGCTCAAAAAGAATAAAATAGAATATAAAATATATATATATTTGCCGTGCAAGAGACTTGCGAGTAGATTTTTGAAAAAGGTGGTCAGAAAAATTATCTCCCTGAAATATATCTTTGTCAGACAAAATTGTTTTATGCAATCACAATTAGCTTTGCGTCAAAAGTAGGAACCTTTATATTTTTTAGTGCACTTTCTGAATATATCAGTGAAAAGTAATTGCGAATAATGATACTGTTAAACAAAAAAATGTCTCTGCGAAGGAAATATTTTTAAGTTAAAATGTTTGCAGCAAACATTTTCAAAATTTCATTTTGAGGAACTTTCTTATGAAAATCGCATTATGAGCTAATCCCACAAAAAAACTATAATTTTATTTGGCACATTGAAAATAGTTTCATAATTTATGTATTTAACACATGTGATGTAAACTTGAAATCATTGACATTTGCGATATCTATCTATTCATTTATAGCCATTTCTTTGACATTAACGACGCCCTCACCGACTGAAAAAAAAAATATTTGCTTGTTTGCCAAAAAACTAGACAGACAAACAAACAAACAACTGAATTAATTTCAAGCAATCGCTCAAATCATTGAATCAACCCGACAGCACCAACAACACGACCAACCAACATCAAAAACCATAACAACAAATGCCAAGTGGTGTCAACTACGAAAGAAGCATCATCATATTAAAAGCAAGCACTGTCGAGCACCGACCGAGCCGCACTGCTGCAGGGCACCTCTTTCTTTCTCCTAAATACAAAGTACTACATATTCAGACAACGACGACGACGCGTTAAATGAACGAATATCTAAAAATAACCAAAGTATAAAATTAAAACAAACTAAAGGATATAACAAAGAAAAAAAAATTCTGTCGATTTTTTTATTCTACCTTGTTGACTCTGCCTGAGGTGTTTGTTGGTACTGAGGAAAGCTTATTATGAGTGTGTTCAGCCGGTTCAAATTGGTTCAAATTACGATTATTTTATTTACATTTGCTTCTGCCACAAAGATAAATAAATACAAACGAGTCTTACTGACTCTTCTGTAATTAAAAAGTTATTGCAGCAAATACAATATCTGGTTGATACTGGTACTTTTTCAGAATAATCAACACTTTCTTCTGTCAGATGCTTTATTTTCTTTGAGCAGCTATATATGTATAAATAATAATTTTACTTTCTGACAAGCAAAAAAAAAAAATCAATTATTTGAGTAAGAATTCCTAAATTTAAACGAACAATATTCTTCAATGTAAGTAATTAATAGAAAGTTTCTTCAATCTATAATATAAATTACTTATTAAAGAAAGTTGAACTGTTTTGAAGAAAGCAGATTTCCTAAAATAAAAAAAGTAAGTTACTCTTATTTTAACGCAAACTCTGGCTTCGCTCTCCTTCTGTTCCTCCGAATATTTAGTGAAAATAAATAATAAAACATAGTGACGTAAATTTAAATTTCATAAAATAATTTCAAGCACAAATTTTTTCAAATCAAATAATAAGTCAATGAATTCGCGGGCAATTGTTGGTTGATTTATAAGCACCCAGTAGGTAAGGGCAGGAGCTAGCAGGCCTTTCTTGGTAAGATTATGGCCTAGCCACCTCCTTTCAAACTTACTTTCTTTTTTTATATGAAACGTCCCGATAAAACAGGCCTTCTTTAGCAGGCCTGAAAGAAATACTCTTCAAGCAAGTTCCTACATCGCCTGCGTCAAGAGCCCTTCTATAATCGCTTACCGTAGAAGGAGTCACAGAAGTACTTTGAAAAAATGAAATCTTAATACGTCGTGGGACTCTTAGTTAAATGTTTTTTTATCTGCGTCAACCTCCCTTGCGTTGATATTTTTAATGTTTAGTTTTTGTGACGTTTTCTTAATTTATAATTTGACATTGAATACAGAACACTCCTCTTCTACCACTTTCACATAGCATGAAACAGAAGACCAGCCTAGCAATATGCACACCGTTCCTTACTTCTAACCATTTATCTACTTTTGATGTCGTGTAAGTACAATGCAATGACAAAAAAGTAATGTCGAATCATAAAACATTGCACTACATGAAATATAAAAATACATGAAGTCATTCTTCTTTGCCTTCTAATTTGAGGCCTTATAGCACTGCTACTTGGGAAGGCATAATAGCACGTCTGCTGTGGTAAGGCCTTATAGCACGCCTGCTGTGGTAAGGCCTTTTAGCACTGCTGCTGTGGGAAGGCATAATAGCACGTCTGCTGTGGTAAGGCATAATAGCATTTCATGAGTATACACTCAATGGAGTGTAACTATTCTGCTAATTAAAATTTTTCTACTTATAAAATTTACTTATTGTAAAAATTGACAAACTGTAAATAAAAACAAAAATCATAGTAAAAAAAAAAAAATAATCATTTTTTTATTTGCATGAAAGTTTAGTTTTGAGAAGGCCTCTTACAATCGGAGTGCTAGCAGGTCTTCTCCGGGGAAGGCCTTGTTCAATTGCCTGCTGGGCAGTGGTGCCCACTACCATAAGCAACCACGCTCACGATAAGCATAATTCTGTATACGTGTACGCTTTTTTACGCTCTACAAGCGCCTGCTCGCTCTCATTTTTACGCTCTTTGAGAAGAGCCTAGAAGAAGAACCTAGCCCAATCTTAATTCTGTTCACATGTACACCAAATCACCAAGCTTCATCAAAGTCGCAGCAACTTTTTTCAAAATGTGCAGAGGTATATTTACATTGATTATGGCAGGTGGGCGTGGCCGGGAACCGATTTTTCCCATTTTTGCAAGCTGCTAGTTGCAAGAAGGTGTGACCTATGTGCCAAATTTCATTAAGTTAGCTTGCTTTGTTTTCCCGTAAACGTGATTTCAACATACAGACAGACAGACAGACGGACGTAGCTATATCGACGCTGAGCAAGAATATATGCACTTTTATATGCCTGCCACGCCTCCTTCTATGCACTACAAACGGAATGACAAAGTGAATATATCCTCTGTGTAGGTATAAAAATGGGGTACCTTCGATTTAGCGACATTTCCAATTTCTTATTTGAAAACTGTGCGCATCGAAAAAGAAAGAATATCTGGTTATTCATTTAGGAGACATTAAACTTTACGATTCCTTTTCAATCAAAATCGCTCAACTATTTAATCGAATAAATGAGCATTTACCCAAAAAAGTTTTGATTTCAAGCTTTTTGTTATGTTGCTCCTGCTTCACAAGTGAAAAAAAATGAAGTGCTGAAAAATATTTTATGAAATACAATTGAGGCAGGAAATTTTCTGTCAATCGCTTGTCAAAAGTGAGTCTCTACTCTCGTTACCTACGATGTTGATGGTCTTCAAGTTTTAGCCACAAGAAATTTGTCTGCGTGAAAAATTAAACTTTTTTTGGAGGAGAAGTAATCAGCTGTTTTTTTACTCTCATATTTTCTCTCTCAACCACCACACTTTTTTCGGATGCTACGCTTTTTGTGGTTAAACTTTATAAATATTTACCTATTTTTTTCGGCTGATATGGACCTTATTGTCGAATAATTAAGTATTGACGAAATTGTACTGATTACAAATTTGTTTGTTTGGTGATCTATTTAACTAGACACGTGCCATAGCTATTTTAGTTTGTTTTCGTATATTTGTACAGGTATTTATTTTTTTTACTCACGTACCTGTATTTAATTTGCACCTGACGTCTGTCCCCACCTGAAGCGAAGCAAAGAACCTGTCATATCCAGATAAGGTTCTCATTGTTTACCATTTCATTTATTTTAGATTTTTTCATTTGTGCTTTCTTTTTTATTTTTCTTCCTTCAAGTTGTTTTTTGGTTCTTCTTTGTTTTTTTTCGAATTGCTTTAATGTCAGTTTTGCAGAGAGTGTTAATTGATTTGTTGTTGTGGCTGTTGTTTTTGTTGTTGATTCTTACTTGCTTACTAGTTGTTGCTCTATTAGCTGCGGCTGATTAGATTTCATGTTTATCACCAAAATTTATTTTGCAGATTTTGTTTGTTTGCTTTCGTTGTTTGCTTATTTTATTTATTTTTATTTATGCGAGAAGCTGACAAATTTTTTTCTCATATTTGTTGTTTTTTCATTTGCCTTCGTTGGCATTTCATTGAGAGGAACAGGTAAAAAAAAACAAATACATCAACTTATATAAGAACGTTTTGTTTTTATCGTAACGTGCATAGAATGTGTTTACTTACTTGACTTTATTTAAACGTTTTTTTGTTGCTTTTTTATTGTCCATACAATATGAAAACATTGTTAAAATTTGTCTATTTGTTGAGCTACTTTATTTGATTTTATTTTTACGATTTCATTTTTACGATTTTCACGATGCCATTACTTTTATATAGTTCAAAATCTAAGAAGTTTTGCCAGACTTTTTGAAAAAAAAAAAAAATAGTGCAAATTGTTTGTTTGATTAATCTTGTTTTACTGTGATAATTTTACACAAAAGTATGAATGAAAAGACCTTGAACTTGATTTTTAATTCAAAAATTAATTACAGAGTAGAACAAAAAATAATGAAATAAATACATCTGTAACCGCAAGGTAAAACAGTATAAGTCAGTTTTTTGTTCATTAGGTAATACAGCCATTATGTATGGGAGTAGTAAACATGTATTTATATACATATACATATACATATACATATACATATACATATACATATACATATACATATACATATACATATACATATACATATACATATACATATACATATACATATACATATACATATACATATACATATACATATACATACACATATACATATACATATACATATACATATACATATACATATACATATACATATACATATACATATACATATACATATACATATACATATACATATACATATACATATACATATACATATACATATACATATACATATACATATACATATACATATACATATACATATGTATATACAGTATATCCTCGCTCAACGCAACCCTCGATGAACGCAACTCTTCGATTATTGCAACACCAAAGTTATTTACATTGTAGACTCTGTTAACGCAACTTTAGAAAAAGCAGTACTCAATTATCGCAACTTGAATTTTTTAACTTTTGATCTAGTTTCCTTTGACTTCTTTTTTGATCTTGAAATGCTTCCTTAAATGTTACTGCTATTTCTCAGATCAAATATATGTATGTATGTACAATATTTAAGAACTACGTGTACATTTCTTTCGTGCTTATTCAGTTGGATTAAATTTATTTTACGACCGGTTGCTTTCTGTGTGCTGCAAAATGCCAGTTGTCAAAAAACGAAGATCAAGTGGAAGAAATTGAAAGCGCAGACGAAACCAATGTTTCACTCCACCTGTATTGAGGATTGAGGCTAGCACTGCTTTTGGTTCATTCAGTATTCAATGGGCTGGAGAAAATGGCGTAAAAAATATTTTGATTCTTCAAGATCTTAGCGAAAATGCAGTGCAGCATATACCTAATGGCATACAACAAAATGGTGTCAAAAATTTCATATTTTTTTGAAAAATAATTTTACCAAAATTATATTCTCAAACACTTTTTTCATTAATCTTACCATATGAAAGATATTCAAGGTCAAAGATTGAAGTATTTTAAGGAAAATTATTTTTCTGTTTTGAATTTTGTAACTTACTAAAAAATAATTATTGTGGAATGAGCGTCAGTTATTTTTATAGGAAATTGACAATCTAGAAAAAAGGTCTCATGTGGTTAATCAATTACTCTAACCATTTAGAAGATATTTGCAGTAGAATCCCAATGCCTATTGATTTTAATATTTATTGAAAAACTATTAAAATCAATTGATATAGCTATGTTCGTCTGTCTGTCTGCTTGTGGAAATCATGTTTGCGGGAAAACTAAGCAAGCTAATTAAATGAAATTTGGCACACAGGTCACACTTTCTTACAAGCTGCTAGCCTATAAAAATGGGTGAAATCGATTCACGGACACGCCTACCGCCCATACTCTATGTAAATATACATTCTTGTCTTAAGCATTTTTCATGTTTTGTGATATGTCGTTTTAGATGTGGTTTCATGTGCTGTAGAAATCAGCTAGATTAATTCATGCAAAAGCAAAAATCAGTGGCTAGATGAACACAATGTAGTTTTAAAATAAAAAATCACAAATTTCGAAAGACAGATTCGTATTCAAGATAAGAAACTGCACTAGTTAAATTCATAAATTGTTTCGTGCACAAAAAAAAAAATGAGTGGCTCACAGTTGACGACTTTTTTGCAATGATAAATTACAAATTTTCGCGTTTCTAAATAACAAAACGTTGTGTAAAGTCAGCTGTTTTGTGCCTCTGTTTAGATCGCGTTAAATTTATTACGTACGTATTTTTTACTGATGGACTTGTGTACATACATACATACTTTGTGAGTACGTATATATATGCCAAATAAATAATCGAGATATTCTGTGGTTCTCTGTTATTTCCAACAATTAAATTCGCATTTAAGTATTTCCTATATTATGTGTTACTTACTTCATTATCAAGTTTTATTTTTATCTTTGTATTTCTCCTATTTTATTTTATTGTTGCTGCTGTAATTATTTTATAATTTTTGACGCTAAACAACAATGGCTTAGAATTGCGATAAAAGTGCAAATTGAAATTATTATTGCATTAAGTACTAACAATTTTGATTTATTAATTTATTTGAAAATTTCAAGACATAAACATGAATTAGAATTTGTAATTTTAGTTTTTATAACAATGTTATAGCTTAGCAGGATCTGGTGTTATAAAGTTTGAAGGAATAACTTTGAAATTTTAATTTTGTGCTAAATCTAGAACAGTCGTCAAAATTTATCTATCGTGTCAGGGCTTGAAGTTATTTCTAGTTGAGATGGATGATAAGGTTGTTTTTAGAGGCTCAAATATTTCTTAAATACATGTGACTAAAACAGACAAATTGACAGACATGGCTAAAAAGGCTGAGGTGTTTGTGCTGATTAAGAATATACGATACATTTACACACACTTTTCTACACCTGCATGGTATAAAACAAATTTACTCATAAAATAAACTATGCGGCTAAGTTAAATTCGCTTTGAATTGTACTTTGTTCATTTTATTATACGAAAAATAACTGATAAATGAAAATTAAAAATAGTATTTATCATTGCATTTCTTAAACAAATTCTCATAAAAAGTTTTTTTAAAATATCGATAAGAATCAATTGTTTCAAGAATGCAACTAAGTGAAATTCGCGCACTGTAGGTATACACAGACTGTTCGCTATAAACCAAGTTTGCTTAATAAAGTTTATGTACAGCTGCGGTCAAAATAATATGTAGCACCAACAGGATGGTAAACTTTATTTGACGAAAAATCTAGGAAACTACGGCACCGATCAAACATTTTTTTAAATAAATAAAATACAATATAGTTTTTAGTTTTCTATTTTCACAAGGAGATTGTCCGAAATAAAAGACAGTCTATTATATGCATATTCAGCTTTGGTTATGTTTTCCAGTTACCACATCTCATTTCAATTGAGAACCCTTTACATAAGCTTGAAACTTATGTAAGCAAGCGTTGTCACCCTTTAAAGAAAATAATTTGCTAAAAATTCTCCAGAAAATTAAGATCGACGGTACCCATACTGAAACGTCAGATAGTGAACGGCTAAGGACCGATGTTGTCCAAAAAAGCTGTGTTTCATTTGCCAAGTCGCTATCTACAGACCACGACAAAACGATAGCACAACTAATTTTTCGGTGTTTTAAAGGATTTACAACAATTACTATATTAAAAATTTATTTAAAGCTAAGAAAATAAATAGCTTTATAATTATTTACCAAAAAAATAATGCATTTTTGAATTAAGTTAAAAACTCAATTTTAAGGGGCGACAAAAAAATAGCACAAAATATTTGTAACTTAAGTTCGTCCTTGGTGTTATAAAAAAATAAAAGTAAAACATTATTTCAATAATGGGTGGAATCTCCTTTATTCTTTACCACTTCAGTCAATCGCTTTTGTAAGGGTTTAAATAGCTTTTTAACGTATTTTCAAAGAAGGGCAACAAATAACCGGATAATGCGGCTGGTCATGCAGCAAAAATAGTAAAAGAGTTTTTCCGGGACAAAATACAAATCTTCTAGGATGGCCAGCTCGTTCTCCTGACCTAAATATTATTGAAAACTGTTGGGGTTGTTTGGCTCACCAAAACAGTATTTTAACCCACTGGGAGGCGCTTCTATAGATAGCTAGCAGTGAATGGCTAAATAAAAAGTTACACTAAAACATTGTTTATAATATTTGAAATACTTAATTCACATAAATATTACTTCTCTTAAAATTGTATGCGATTCCCCCAAAGCAATTGTGTGTTAAACTTACTGTGGACAAAGTAATCATTAAATTCATTAACTACTAATATTTTTAAGATAAGTGCTGCTATTATTTTGATCATGGCTGTGCTTGTGTTCTGAAATACTTTAATGATGAATGAACAAATCAACAGACTCGTGTAAATTTCTTACTAAACGATACTTCAATGTACAATTAATAAGTGTTCCCTTTCAAATTGAATTTACAGCTGCAAAATACTTAACAGAATTAACAGAAATTAATTTGTGTTGAAGTGCATGAAAAACAAACAAGTGTTCTTACTCTTCTGTAGCCCCTTCTTATTGTCTTTCGGGATGAATCGAGTTTTTAATTATCGATTCAATTGCTGCTAAAACTTTTAACTTCTGTAACATCTGTGTTTTTTTTTGTTTAAGTATTCGAATGTTCGAGTAGGTATCCGGAAGAATTGGCATTCATTCGTTTGTTCTGTGGTATATATGAGTATCAGTTATTATAAGTTTGCGAATCGGCCACTAATAAATAATACATAGTATATGAATGCGCAAACCCGTAATTATCACGCTAAGATTGACATTTTGTTGTTAAAAGCAAAAAATATCAAGATCAAAACAATCGACACAATATATTCACAGAAAGAATCTTTTTATTAAAAATAATGTGTAACGAAAAGGTCCATTTAAAAAAAAAATACCATAGTATACAAATTTTTAACCTCAACATAATTAAATTTACCTACTGAACCGGAAATTTCCCTACTTTCAAATTTTAAACTGAAAATTTTCTGTGCAGCTGCTCCAATGAATTTAAAAATATCACGATCTTTGATTGCCAAAATATTCAAAATCGCTTGTATTTTAATAAAAAAAAAATTGAACATTCGATTGGAGTAAACAATAGTTTTCTTAAAAAAGTCACAATAATTTATTAATATCTTCATATTTTTTATGGTTTCTAATGAACACAACTTTCATATTGGCGATAAAAATTATGAAATGAAAAATTGTTAATCACTAATAAAATGTCTACTTAGGCAAAATGTACACTAGCGCGCAATCTATACTATTTATATAAAATTGATTATATGAAATTGGTTTGCAACGCTTTGGTACAAAATATACTGAACCGATTATTATAATTTATTTTTTAAAACAACATATTTGTGTTAAAAAAGGTTACTGCTTATTTTTTGAATATTTAAAGTTAAATATCCTTTTTTTTAGGATTAAGTTTTCGCCAAACGTCACACAAAAATTTTCTTTTAAATTGTTTTTTTTGTTTCTTCTAATGTGCACCGTATGTATTTGGCTTCGAAGTTCAAAGAACAAATGCTCTTTCAATTGATTTTTTGTTACTTGTGAAGAGAAAACTTAGAATAAGATATTTGGAGAGTAAAAAAAAATAAAACAACGAGACACTAGTTCAAAATATCTTGTGTCCCGGCGTTTTGGGCAACACGTTACTGTTGACAACTACACATTTGTATTGAACAACAATAACAATATAAGTCTGGAGATCCAGCGAAGAATAACTCTTCACAAAGGTGTTACTTTGGGCTCAGTAGACAATTGAAAAGTAGATTTCTCTCTCGAAGAACAATAACAATGCTTTACAGATCACCCCTTCTTTCGAGAGAAACATTTTTTGCGGCTACGCTGGCTAGGTCAGGTTGAGCGAATGAACAGCAACGCTCCGGACCGCTGGCGTCAGCGCAGCATTTGATAGGCTGCCAATATCGCTAATAATTACGAAAGTCTTATGTTACAATTTTTCTCGGCAATATGTCCTACGTAAATCCTTTGCTTATAGTTAAGCTCTGCGAAAACTTTTCAAAATCTTTATAGTATTTACTACGTTCGTGACTTGGCACATGAGCAGCAACATATGCCGATAGTAATAATTTAGTGCGGTAGCAATCAAACAACAGCAACAGCTATTAATATTTTTTTACTTGTACTTTTTAAGACGAACAAACGAACATGTTATGAATGAATGGAAATATCAAATAAATTATTATGCGGGAAATTTAAATTAGAAGAAGTGCGACAAATTGTCATGAGCTTATTGACCGAATGCCGCCAGATGAAACGAACAACAATTGGTGGTTGACAGCCAAACGTGCGCCAAACCACAATTTCAAATTTAATAGCATAGTATTTTTTATTTTTTTTTATGCATAATAAATTGTTTATCTCGTATTTTTATCTACAAAATATTTTTATCCCATAATTGTGTGTGAAATCTTTACAAATTTTTATTTTTCTATTCCTATGTTGTGATTATAGTACGAGTACATATTTCATTAGTTTTAATTTTATTTCATTCATTTCAGCTTTCATGGTGAAGAGTATTTCCGAAATTGCTGAAATTTATGTTATGTCATGTCAGAAGCACAACACAAAACCACTACAAACCGTATTAGACCATCTGAAAATCGTAGAGCTCAATAAAACTTTAAGACAACCAATGTTATCATTGAAATCGATAAAAATGGCACCGAGTGATTGTGAGGCCTTGGAAGAGGTTTTTAAAAGGGTAAGTGCAATAAAACCTTTAGAATATGAGCGATATAAAATCAATAATGTTTTCTTATCATCCCCTCCTAGGTTCAGTACAAAGCAATTGATTTATCGTTATGTCAACTAAATGAAACAGCGGCGAGTGCTCTGTTTGAAATGATTGAATATTATGAGGCTACAAATGAATTAGACATTTCATCAAATGCTGAAGGCATGACACATCGTGGCTGGACTTCCTGTACATACATGGTCAGTCATAGTCGTGCGCTGCAAGTGCTAAATGCTCAGGGAAACCCTATTTCAAAAACAGGAGCTAAGGATTTGGGTCATGCAATGTGCACTTCAAATTTACACACACTCAAATTGGAACATTGTGGACTCAAAGGAACGCCACTTAGTTCGTTATGTAAGTGAAATAATTTAATAATTTGTCTCTAATCATAAAAATCTTTTTGCGATATGATGTCATTTTTCCTTGCTGCGTTATGTAGTTTAGTTCGACAGATTAATACCATTTTATGGCACCAGAAAGATTAACGGATTAAAGAAATATTGGATCAAATTATATCACTTAAATCATTTTGACCTTAAGTATCCCAAAATCTTCCTGGACAGAAAACGTAGATGGACTTATTCTTTTCAAACCGCCACTTAAATTAATTAGAGTTTCAAAAAAGTGAGTTCTAATAAAACTTTGAACAAACCGTCACAAGATAATTAATCTTGAAACTGTCACAAGATATTAACCTTGTCAAGTTATAAATTATTCAATGCAAACCAATCTCTGAACTTTAGTTAGCGAATCAAGATTTGATTTCTCAAATATTACCACAATAGCAAAATTTCGTAGGTACGAATTGGTTATGATAGCGCAAGATTAATCTGCGAATAAGACCCTCATGATTTGGAAACATAGGCTTATCAAAACACATATAAACTTAACAGTTTCTCGTGTTGAAAGTCTAAAATTGGGATTTTAAAATTAGGTACTCTGTGTTTATTTGGAAAATTGAGACCTCTAGCACCTATTAGAATTATTACATTAATTTCAGAGCTTCGAACGTTTAACGAGATTGAAAGCTGCAGCAAACGGCAAAGAATTATAGAAACTCAACATCGAAATATTAGGAATGTATGAATGCGAATTGAACGGTTCAGGTAGCTCATATTCAGCTCAGGCTTAAAATTCGTATACTCTGGGCGATTAGAAAATGACCTACACCACGATAGAGCCAAACACCCACACAGTAAACGTGTTGCATTATTATTACCGAATTGGCAACCTATAAGTGAAAGCTAAAAGCAGAGCTAGGAACGTATAGATAATACAAATGTGTCTCGCAACTGAGCCCGCGGACATTACCATAAAAAAAAAACGTTTTATTGCCAACTAATGGCAACAATAAACTCCTCACACAAAAGACATACTTGTCATGGGTCATGGGTGACTTCAATCATAACTTACAGTTGTGGGTCGAAACCAGTAATGAAAATGGCGAACTTTTAATCCTGCTCTGCAGTGAAACAATTCAGGACGGAACATTGTTCCAGCATAAATAAACGACAAAAATGGGTTTCACCTGATCATAGGCCCAAAAAACCAGAAAGACTATTTCGTTGCAAAGAGACTTTGGAAAAATAGCATTTTTGACGTGAGTGTCAAAAGAAGGATAATACATTCAGCAAACCCGCGCAGTAACCAAAATATCGAGATTTTATAACCACTATTTGAGTACTTGTAGACCAATCCTACTATTCATATCGCACTTCCACTCCTTGAGCAATATAAAAATATCCACTTGTTACGAAGGAAGCTAAATTTTTATTTTTAATAGTCCGGGAAGCCATACCTTCTGGAACAAAAAAATTATGAATGAGTGATGTTTTATGGGATAGAAAATAAAAAGAAGCTACCACTTCAATATTTTGAAGATCATCATCATTCGTCAAACGCTGTTTCCTGTCCTTAGCAAAGCTCTGGATTCTACAATTCGTTGTATTCAATCGACTTTCAGCGAGTATCTGGAAAACTTTGCCATGCCGATGACATATGCCTCCTAGCCACCAAGCAGTCCGATAAACAAGCAAAACTCATTGCCTTAAAATGTTCTTCCGAAAACTTAGGTCTGAAAATCAACATAAGTAAAAAAACAAAATTCAGATTCATTCGCTCATCCAGTGCCGGGCTTATGATTGGCGAATCCAGTGTTGAAGAGTAGATAGCTTTACTTATTTGGGCAGCATCTAACACGTCCTTTTATAAAGGCTTCCGTGATAGAATCAACGGAGCTTAAAATCTTTGAGTCAAATGTGAAGCCAGTTCTTCTGTATAGCTCTTAAAAGTGCTTCGTTCACAAAAATTGATAGTCAAGGACCATATTCAAACTTGTATTGCTCACCAGGTGCCGACAAGATCTGATTTCCGCCCAAATAAATGGCAAACGTGAAAATGGAAATCACTGACTTAAGCCTATTGGCAAGTATTGGAGTGGAACCCTCAGGATAACAGAGAATGCGACCATTCTAAATCATCGTGGAAAAGATCACTACAATAAGAAATACATGAATCGCGGAATTTTTTGGAAATAATTGAAAGCACTCCTATCGATCGTGCAGAGTTTTGTGTAGGTCTATGTTTCGAAAGGCAATACTGGACAAAGAAGAAGAGATGCAAAATTTTTTTAATATATGAATTTTTCTTGTTATTCAATCAACATTATTTTCAAAACTTTCGCATAACTCGCTATTGAGGGCTAAAAATGTTTCTCAGAAAAAAAAAAGAGAGACACATAGAGAGAGAGAGAGAGTTGAGCCGAAAGAAAAATGCACTCCAACGGCAGAGGTTTTAAAGATTGATTACAGCCTATATAATTTATAGGTTATGATTTGTTTGACGTTCGCGTCTTAGCAGCACGCGTCATTCAAATTGTTGTTGTTCAAATTCACCACGCAAGGCAACAAGGCACATCATTATTTTTTCTATTATCATCTCTGTAGCGTCGGGCTCTTGATTTTTTTCGCATTAAGCTTTTTCAATTAAAAAATTATATTTTTAATACTTCTGGATATAATCCTTTTGCTTTTCTTGCAGGTTTTGAGCTTCGCGACAATCGCATTTTAAAAGAGCTTTGGCTGGCACACAACGATTTAGATTGCGATGATGCGAGCACAATTGCTAAGCTACTAACAGTTAATCATTACCTCCAGCTTGTAGATATAAGCAACAACAACATTCGGGACGAAGGCCTTAAAATGATCGTCAAAGCTTTAATAACACAAACACGTGAACTCGAAAAGCGATCGCTATTGCAACGCACATCCGCTATTGATGATGATGACTGTGGTCCAATGCTACCGGTGGAGACAACATCTCATTTAGATTTTAGCACAAAAGATGCAGCTTTGAGTAGCTGCGGCACAAATGGCAAATACGATAATATCGCCAGTAATAACACAAACAGTACGAGCGGATTATTAGACAGTGATGCTAGTCAAAGCGAAGATACTGATGATGATGCCTTTGAGACTGCAAATAAAACAACAACAACAACAACAACAAATGATGATAGTTTATTGGTGTTGTTAGATGTAAAAACAGCTGGAACAGTGGCATTATCAAATGCAACTGCAACAGAGGACTCAGTAGAAACAACAACTGCGAATGCGACGACAAGGGCGACTCTAACGCCAGCCATAATATCAACAACAGTTGCAACAACAGCAACAGATGACTTGGATGCTGATGAGGACACAGAAGATACTGTGAAATCTTCAAATGTACCTAAAAATAACTCTACCATACAAAGTGCAAACGGCGGCGGACAATCAATGCTAGATAAATTGTTGTCTATGAACAGCACTGACAGCAGCAGTGATGAGGCTGCATCTAATTTATCCACTGATACGATTGCTGCATGTTGCTCTGAAGATGCCAGTCTAATAAGCGATGATATCTTTGATGCCAAAATAGCGACAACAATAGCAACAGCAACAACAAATACAAGTTCAAACTCAAATGCAACAACGATGAAAAACATGCACTCTCTGACACCAATGCTAGAAATTAAATGCAGTCCGGCAGCAACGTTTCATGCAGAAGCAGCATCAGCAGCAATGGGAGCTACACAAAACCAACAAAAAATGATGCATGGGAATGACAAAATTAGTGGCGAGCGAACAGATGCTACCAATGGTGGTAATGATAACAGTAACGCCGAAAGTAGTAACGGCAGCAGTAGTAGTAGCGGCATTAACAATAGCAATATCAACAATAACAATAACAATAACAACACTAGTCATCATCAGTTACAGCACTCAGCAGCAATTGATGATGACAGTTCATTACAAACATCAGGAATTTTTGAGGTAACTGCTGAGGAAAACGATTGTCTCATATCGACGGCTTCATCCAATGATGATGAACGTCTCTCGGAACATCATGCCTCCTTGTTGCTGCAGCATTCGACCAAAGCTTTAGACGTTAATAAAAATACGAAATTAAGTGATGATTTCGATGATACTCATAGCACCGATTCGGCATTTGAAAGTGCTTCCGAAGGTGATATTAGCCGAAATTTGCCTGAAGAGTTTGGCCGTTTGTCAACCTCATTCGAAAGTACGCGTATAGATGAGTCTGCCACTACTAAAGACCTCGGCAGTATTGAGACAGCGACTATTGCTACAGAGTCTACTGAATGCCTTGTGGCAGCTACCTTAACAAACGCTTTGACGCCAACACCACCGCCTATAGCACAGCTACCACCACTACCACCATTAGTTAAAATTGCTACTCAAACGTATAGTGAAGTTAGTTCACGCAATTCACCACCTACACCAACACTGGCGGCGGCTGGAATTGTGGCCGCAGTTTCACCAATTGTAGCAATGAAAACGTTGGCGAATGAAGGTGTTGATAATAGCTCAGTCGAAACTGAACTTAACACATCCACATCTCCGTTGTCATCAATACCACCGTTGTCTCCACATCCTCCACCTAAAGTTACTATAGCAGAAGATACTCTACATTTGAGTAAGTCGAAAATGAGCATCACTAGTCCAAGTCCAACACCACCACCGCCTTCTAATTCACCAGGTGGTGTTAGTGTGGGTATGCGTCGCACTGAATCATCTTGTGGATTTATAACACCATCTACGCGACATCGGTCACAAAGTTCCGACAGCCTTTGCAGCGACAATTCGTTAGATGGCAGCATCAGTAGTGATATTAATTTTTCTACTTCAACGCAAATCAACGAAAAGTTGGCAAAAAATGATACGCTTACTCGTCAACAGAGACAGTTTGAGACACCTGCAGAATCGAATAATAAAGCACCTTGTGGCTTGAAAGCGCTTGCATTGTGGAATAATAATCTGACGAAAGAGTCCGGCGCATATGTTGCGGAGTTACTGGCTGAGACGGGGTCACTGGAATTGCTAAACATTGGTAAAAATTGTTTATCCAATGATTTTGTTAGTGTTATAAAGGATAGTTTGGTAAGGAATACCACGGTGACAACGTTAGGACTTCAAAGTGCACACCTCAGTGCGAAGGGTATTGAGACGCTGTCGTCGATTTTAACTTTTGGTGGCAATAGTACGTTGCAACGAATCGATATACGTGATAACAAATTAGAGGTGGAGAGTTTGTCCACTTTGGCAGAGGTGCTTAAATCAAATAAGACTGTAACTCAAATCGATATCGATGATGAACCAAAGCGGCTATCGGTGAGTAGACAGAATATGAGCTTCTTTCTGTTAATGTGTTGTTTTTAGTAGCGCTCGTTCTACTAACTAGTAATTATGTTAATTTACATATATCTATGTCGTTTTGATAATATTAATTAATTACAAAATGTCGCAAATGGCTACTGGTACAATGTGTAAGTGCGTCGCCTGCCTTAAAAATGTCGATAAGCAACCCAGCATTTAAAGCGATGTTTCTCTTGGCTTGGGTTGAAATTTAGGCTTCTTCGCTTGTTATAATTGTATAAAAATCCACCATCACACGAATATATAATATTGCGTTTAACAAAGAAGTTCCAGCTTCATGTGATGATGCAGTACAGCCTTTATGAAAAGGAGCTCTACAAAGGTTTAGTTGGTATTTCAAAATTGTCTTTCTACAGTTTTTGATGAGCTTCAACCCGTTTGGTCTTTAAATCTGAATGAGTTTAAAAGAGATATCACTTGATATAAAATACTTATTATGTAGCTTCTAATAATAAACTGGTGGAGTTGATTTTCTTATTTACTATGGCGTTTTAAGTGTTTTTGTTGCATCAGAGGTGCCACGCCCTGTTATCAAATCCCTCACAGACATTGCAAGGTATTATAGCTGCGCTAGGTGCGAAGATATGGCGTCTTAAGTTTTTATTGTATACTAACCGTAGCTGCGGCTTTGCCCGGTCATTGCAGACAATTCAAGCTGCATTTGGTTCGATAAATTATATTCGTGATCGGCATCCGTATACCAAATTTTATCACAATATCTTGTTAGTTTGTGATATATGTATTTCATAATTAGTGTTTAAATGTAGGGAGGTGGCACTCCTACTGGTACAATCCAATCATATCTTGATCCCAGAATAGCTTTTTATAAACAATATTCTTATTCTTCTATTTCGATAGATATGCCACTTACGTATTTTACTTGTATGAAAGGTGCCAAGCCCACTGGTCCTATTTCGCTTCTAATTCAGATATATCTTATACCAAGTTAACTACCTACATTAAATTTCATACCAATTGCTGCAATAGTTCGCATAAAATAGCGCTTAAAACTTTATGTTAATATGTGAGTTGTCACGCCCACTGATGCAATCCCGTCGAATTCCATTTAATTTCAAACCTTATAGTAACTGATACCTCTACACCAAATTCTATGAAGTTTACTCTCATAGCACGCTATCTATAACATTAAACGGTTTTGCTTGTATGGGAGGTGCCACGCCTACATTATATATCTGTCATATTAAGTTTTATAAAAATTACTTTTTTAGCTCTCTTAACATCACGTTTATAACTACTGTAGGCTGTATCACGCCCTTCAACGAGCTTTGCCGGTATACTGGCTAAGTTTGTATTGATTACTGCTTTCAGTGGTATCATCTCTAAATTTTTTCAGTTCACGTGAATGACGTTTAGCTTCAATAAGTTTAACTTTAGAGAGGGTGTTACTCGTGAAAAAACGAACAGCTGCCAGATCGATATGAAATTTTATACGGAGGTTAAGCGTTCCAAAGTCGGCTTAGAAACTACGAAAAAGATTAATTGAAGTTGAGTTTAAATCTGCAACTGAGTAAAACTAACTTTGAAAATCGGGCCCTAAAGAGGCTATTAAAAGTGACAAAATACCCTGTATGTACATACTTTTTTTGTTATAATTTTAATGAAAACTTTATTTCTGTTTTGACGTTAATCCGTTGTATTCATTTTAATACATTTCTATCAATATTATTTAATTTTGTTAATACCTTAACTTTTCTTGTTTTTTTTTGTCGTGTTACATAAATATTTTCAAATATGCATGATGAAGTTTGAGAAGTTAAGGATTACTCCGTTTGTGAGCATAACGCCACCGGAAAGCGTAAGTATATGTCGCTATGTGTGGCATTCTGCTTCAGTCGACAGCTTCAACTTAAAAATACCATTCAATTACTTGTGCTTCAAATGTATATTTTATATGCTTGTACTACTGCTCTTGCTTCTATTTCATATCACTCCATTCCAATATTATTAATTTGAAAGTTTTTTTTTTTCATTTTGTCATCACAGGTTGGCAATGATGCACATTTGGATTATGCACGCGTCTTGGAAAATGTACGTTCCATGTGTTCACGAAATGAAAAAACTCAAAGTCAGTTACAAGCTGCAGATAAATCATCGTCGTTGGCAAATATGGGCAGACGTCGTGGCGGCTACTATCTGGGATCGCGCAAAATTTCACTCACCTGCCATTCAAGGCCGGTTGTTGTGGATAACGCTGCTGGTGGTAGCGGCGCTGCCGTGTCCACCAGTGGGTCAGCAACAATGTCCAATAGTAAATTGGATGTTAAGCGAAAAACGGGTGCGCGACTTCGGTCGCCGGTACCCAGTCCACCGACAGTGTCGCCCTCTTCGTCGCCTAGTCGTAGTCGCTTCAAAGTAATTCGTGTTAATGAAGTGAGCCCATTGACTTCACCTATGGGAACGACGCCCTCACCGTCACCACCACCACCATCACCAGCAACTGCTGCCGCTATGTCAAGTTGCAGCGTTGCTATTCAAACGAATTCCACCACCAACAGCAGCAACAAAATACAATCAACCTCGCTGCCAACCTCAAGCTCAATGATGTCAATGTCCTCAGTGACGTCATCGACACAATCAATTAAACGGCACTCAACGTCACCACGATCACGGTTCCAGGTATCCAAAATTTATGAAGATCAACGTGTTCCGTTAGCAAATCGTTCGTTGCCACCAATAACCCCACCACTGAATGCACCACCTACGCCCATGTTGAAATCTTCATCATCCTCTTTGTCCACATGTGCACCAACCCCTATAGTGCCTATAGTGGTGAATGCAGAAAATGCGGATGTAACAGACCTTAGCCATACACCAAATGTTGATAGTACAAAACAAATGACAACAAGAAGTAGCACTACGAGTACACCAATAAGCAACAAAGCCACACTCTCACCTATATCATCTGTATCTTCTTCATCATCTTCACCCTCTTCATCATCATCATCATCCACTTCACCAGCGTCACTTAGTTCAAACTCATCCATAATATCATCTTCATCAACATCATCATCTTCGTCAACGGCTCTCTTTGGAAGCAGCGATGAAACCGATAACTCTACAAATCAACCTGCCAATGTTGTTTCTGTACCCAGCGGTGCTCGTTGCCCTATTGCGGTATTTGATGAAAATGATATTACGCTAACTTCAGTTAATAATATGCTCTCATCGAGTTCAAGTGCACCTGCGCCCATGCCGGCGGCAACAGAGAGTAAAGAAGGTAGTGATGGCACACATGATGTTACATTAACACCAGCATTGAATGAGACAGCAATAACATCGCAACATCAACAGCAAGAGCAACAGCAACCACTACATCAGCGAGCTCGTAAAACGTCTTGGTATGGTAATCCTGCTGCAGTAGATAAGCTATTGACGTTGTTTCAAAATCCAGGAACTATTTTTCAACGGAATTTGTCACCGGAGTCAAGCTTAGTATCAGCTTCAGCAGTAACAGTAACATCTCCTCCAACAACATTTGCAGCACAAGGTAAGCTTCTTATGAAATATTCTAAAGATTCTCATGCGATTAAGCATTTTGTTCGTAAAATTTGAAAGATCTTTTCTGGTTGTATAGTCAACTTTGACTGAGGGGCCTCACAAGTTCAATATTATTTACGCAATCCTTTGCTAAGATTCCAATGATATATAATATCCTTGGAAAATCATGTTAATCATTATAAAGATATTAAAAGCCGGCAGGTTTGTTGACATATACATAGGAGAAGAGTGCGAATAGTCAGACACTTTTTTTTGATATCTTTCAGTGAACAATCTTCAACTATTATTTGAAGGTATATTTTTTCTAATTATTATGAAGGAACTTATACCGACGAATTTAGACCAACGCATGACCATAGGTCAAATTATACGAAAAGTCAATCTATGCCGACGCACAGTGGTCCCAAATCGAGTTTTTTGGTGCAAAAACTTCAAGAGAGCGCAAGTCCTGTGGGTAATCAAAAAATTTTCTTTTAAATGAAAGCTAAGCCTAATGCCAATAAATCGTCAAAGCCCGAATTTAAAAAAAAGTTTCGATTTAAGTTAAAGAGCAAAAAAATTTTTTTTTAATTTAAAATAATACAAAATAATTTTTTTGCCAAAAATCGTGCTGCGACGGTTTGTTGAAATTTCCGTTAGCTTCAATTTAAAAAAAAAAAAAGTTTTTAACTCATTTAATCGAATTGAGCCCAGTGTGCGGCCGTGAAAACACTGCGACAGTGGAACGCATACTGTGACGTAATTTAAATATGCTTAGAAACACAGCTTCAACGTTCGGATTCGAACATCCATACCGGATGGTATGGCTCATTGTGATTAAAAAATTGTGTAGGATGGGGGGTCTTTCTTGAACACCCTTTCAATTACATGGTGTTTGACAAGGTTGTTTTAGAGTAGTACCTCCAAACAAAGATTATCTCATAAGTTTCTAATAGAGCTAGAGCAATCAAATGAGTGAGTTTCTTTAGATAAGTAGCTCATATATAAATTTTTTGGTACAGGGTGTCCATCGGTAAGTATTGTTGCTTTATTTGACTAAATATTTCCGAAAAATCCTTGAAACTACTCATATAAATTTAGTATAAGTTACTTTTTGAAATAGCTACCACTCTCCACTCTTCTCATCTTACATTTATTTAACAGATTTCCGGATTGTAGGCAAAAATATTAATCGAACAGATTTCCGCTTCTAGACAGTTTTTATCCAAGCATTCGTCAAGACCCTTATAAAACTATGAAATCTTGGCATTAAAGTATGCGATTGATATCTTATTAAATTAAATAAGTTTTTATATATTCACATTGTGTTGTCCATTTGTTTTTTTTTAAGTAGCGGTTACAAACATTTTTTTTTAGCGGTGGGTTAAAAATAATGGACCACTTTCATAGTTTCCTTTTTAAATGTATCCAAATTTACAAGCATATATTTTTAATGCACATGGCTAAGTGACAGTCGAAAAACATTGCCTTAATTTAAAAAAGCTCTGGCTGTTATTTGATAGTCGAACCGTCAACTTCTCTTCAGATTATTTCTACTATTCGATTTATGATTTAAGAAGTGTGATATGTGATTTTGTGATGGAACTTGATGTTTATAATCAAACTATCATTCAAAATAATATCTTCAAAAGAATAAACTTATATACAAGTACATATGTGTTTATGTTAAAAAAACATTTATATTTCAGCTCATAACACTGCAGCCGCCTCACAGCCGAATGCACAGCAATCGCAAAATTCATTGGTACCAACACGGAAGTGTTCACCTTCTTCTTGGTCCAAATTGGGCAATGAAATGATGCGACCAGTGACAAACGCACTACAACAGACCGGCGGTGATACAACCAATACCGCTTCAACATTGGTAACAGCTGCCAATACAGTCGCTTTGGAGCAATCAATAACATTCCTAGACGCAGCCTCCAAACAATTATGTGATTTTAGTAAACAAGTATTTCGACAGAATCTGTCATTCGGCAATGAAAGCAATGCTGCAGCATTGACATCAAGTACTGCCGCTGGAATTGTGACACCAATAATGATATCAAATAATGGCAGTAGTGTTATTGGTGGGGGTGAACAACATAATGTTGCCCACATACCAAGTGATGTGAAATTGGAAATCAAAGAAAATATCTCACCTGAACATACTATTAATGATGAAACATTAAAAAGTCTGCAGAAAATATGTCCTGCAACATCAACAACAACCACATCAGTAACAGCAGCACCAATTGCAACAGTAACAACTGCTGTAGAAACGCCGATGTCAGATGTACTGAAAATGGACACAGATAAATTAAAAGAGCAAGTGTGCAGTAGTTCAACACCCACCGCCAGTACTACAAGTACCAGTTTGCAACAAGAGGAGCAACTAACAAAAACACAAACTTCTTCTTGAATGCCAGAAATGTAAAAAGGACCTTGTTTTTAAGTTGTTCGTTTTTTTTTTTTAATTTTTAAATACTTAACACTCTTAACTACATATTTATACTTATTTTTATTATATTTAAATGTTTGTAGTTCTTAATTCTTAAGTTTCTAATTTTTAAGCAATTCTCTTAATTTACAACAAAAAACAATACAAGCAAACATAATGCGATGACGAGGAGTTTTCTTTATGACTTAATTATTATGTAAATTTAATTTTACAATTTTTTATATTTATTTGAAATTGAATGCTCTTGCAATACACCCAAAAGTAATTATAAGATACTTAAATAGATCATCACTCTTAAAACGACAATGCAAATGCAAAATAAATCGGCTTGTAGAGATAAAATTATACATGAATTTTATGACTTGATTAGTTATAAGAGTAAATGTGACATTATGATTGGTGCAGCGATCATAAGATACTATAGTCCAAAGAACAGAATCAAATATTACTATAAATGTAAGGCTACAGCCAAATATATTGCAAGATTTGTGGTATTTACATTAATATTTATGATCTTAAGCTCCGATGTAATTATGGTCACATTTGTTTCTTTTTTCATCCCATAGTCATCACACGCACGCACATTTAAGTAGGTCCACAACAAAATCTTTCATTTATATTTTCGGAAAATATCAAGCTTGTATGATAATGCTGTAATCCGAAATCTTTAGGTGTCCAAATAGTACAATTTTTTTAATCTTTTAATTTATTGAAAATTTTTAATTTTTTTTTTGTACTACTTCGAACTTGTTTACCTAACTAATCGAATGGAAAAGTATCACTAAATTGAAACTTATTGCTATCGTGATAAGGCATATGAATTGTACAAATAAATAATATGTTTTTAAAAATATTTAATTTTTTAGTTATGTTGTTTTTGATTATGAGATGTTATCAGATCAGATGATATCCGTCCGTTAGCGCTTGCAAAACAGATTTTGAATTACCTTCTGATGTAACATGTGATATAAAATAAATTATTTATTAATATCTTGTTAGATATTTATTTCAAGCATTTTCTGAAAAGTCGTTCATGGTGTAACTGTAAGCTTTTGGTGTGGACCTCCTCATTTCATTTATGTATGTAATATTTTTACAAAAACTATAATTTGAATTTGATATTTGTTGAATAATTTGCAGTAAATCGAGAAAACTTATATTCTGGCATTTTGACAGAGTAGCTTATGATAAAATCAATCAAGTTTAAGGCCGTTCGTGTTTTGCTTAAAATTGCTTTGTAATTTTTTTTTATTGTAACTAAAATTTTACAAAATACTTAATTAAAACAAAAGGAAAAAAATGCAGTCAACATCAGTGACTCTGTCTAAATTTCACATAGACATATGTACTATGTGCATAAAATAATTTTATAATAAGGTTGTATGTTATCAAATTTTAAACTAAAATCTACTTTGTGTTGTGCTTAAGCTACACATTTTGGGGCATTCAATAGAGTGAAAACTTTCAATTTATTTAATAAAATCGGTAGCTTAACCATAAGTCTTAAAATCAGAACATATAGTTGTTTTCTACATTTTCTATGCCAGTTTTTCCACTTTGTGATTATTAACTCAGAAATTTCAGACAGCTGGCAGTTGCGGTTCGAGCTCGAGGAATGTTTAAAGCCATAGTTGTGCTTCTCTTAAGTCACTCGCAATGCTTCGAGAGTATAATTTGCAGTAAATAGCTCTTCTCTAATGTCGCCGCCATGAAATCTTTAAAATCGAAATGAACACAATAGAATGGCGGTAATACATATACTGTGCTGCTGCGGCCAAATATTAACTCGAGAAAAAATTGTAAAGAAACATGAGCGCCTAGAAATAGAACTACACATTTAATTTTGCTATTAAGATATTTTTGAAAACTGCGAGATTAAACTTAAATGTATAGCTCTATAAATATACGCTATAGATTTTTGGTTCAATAAAACATCAAGTTAATGAGACTCATGAGTTTTATGCAAGCCCAACATCAAAGTAACATAACCCATTTGAAATCTTATCGTACGTTGTATTTTTGACATAAAACCGATATATTTTTCTGCAATATCTTAGACTTATATATACATTTTTTTTTATGATTGACATCCGTTCCGAGTTAGTGAGCAAAAATTTTAAAAAATTCACAAAAAAAAAAATTTTGAGTTGCAGGATCAATGCTATGTAATTAATTTGGCTATGTATTTAAGCTAATCCCATTCGTTTCTAGTGAAGTATATATTTATAAGTATTAATAATTTTACCTATATCTTAATGTTTGAAGTAACAATTTAAATTCAATTTTTAATTAAGTTTATTCGACAAACCATTCCCAATTATTTTTTTATTTCTTAAAGATTTGTGTAATATTTACACTGGTTTAGTGTAATATTTCCAATAGTCTGTCGAAAATAGGAAAGAATGAGGGTTAACTTGAACTTAGAGCAAAAAACTGAATCTGCAAAAAGATTTAAATCAAACTGTTTCCATTTTAATATAAATGTGGAGGTCCACACCAAAAAGTAACCTTCACACCTGCGCTTGCTTGATAGAATGAATGGCTTCTGTCACAAAAAAATAGTTAAACGTAATCGATTTTATAAAATTGATGGAAATGCAAATGTAAGCTTTTGGTATAAAACTCCTCAAAAACATAGTAACAATTGATATTTCATTGTGCGTTTACATTTGGCGAACGACTGAAAGAATCTTCGTTTATTTGCGCAGCATTTTTTGAAAAAAAGTGTTTACAATGAGTGAACCAAGGAATTTCCTTCCGTTCGTACTGCCAGCTTAACTCAAAAAAAAAAAACCAAAAAAAATAATCACATTACGTTACGTTCAAAATTGCGATAACAACAAGAAATTAAATTTTTTGGGTATTGATATTAGGTTTTCTCCATATTGGATTTTACACTTATCATATGATAATGTTGTTTTCATTATTTTTCATATATATATAAATACTTCAATTGGTTACCTATTAGAATCGCCACTGCCATTTTGACTTTACTCATGTTCTTCACTAGGTATAATCGAAATACTTTACCCCCAAAATGTCTTCATAAAGTCACTGCAAAAACCATTACAGAAGAGAGGATTAAAGTGAGAGTGGCATAATGATTCATTTATATAAGTTTTCGCATTTCCTAAAAAAAACCCAGTAATTTGTCTTCTTCTTCATTTGAAAAATTGTTTTTGGGAAACTTCAATTTTTTACTAGGGACCAATCGTATATGAGAAGCACAGCTTCTTTTTTGATTTTTTTTTAATGTTTTTCATAATTAATTTCCCTGAGTTAATTTTGAAAGATCAGCGACTTTGCAAAAATGAAATTGCTCAATAGATTTGGTCTTATGATGTCGTATTATGTTAACATATAATACCTTATTTTAATCTTTAATTTTTTGCTCACTGTACATATTTAATAGCTAACCGTTCGCATTTTCGTTGTGTTTTTTTTTGTCTTTAGAAACGAAATTCTAAACTAATCTACTAATTTTCATTTACGAAAATTTCATTAATATTACGCACGTAATAATGTCTACTGTAATTACATAATTTTGAATACAAATCGTAAAATTATGCAAAGCATGAACGTACGACGAGATTCTTTTCTTGTAGTAACATACAAATATACAATATGTGTAAATAAATAAATATATTTTTAAAATAAATTGTCTTAAATTGCTTTAAAGGCAAAATCTAATGTATGAACGCAGTCAATCTCTTATTGATCTCATATTGTGATAATGCATAAACATTTAATTGTTTTTGTTCCAGTTTGAAAGGATATCCATTAAAATTCTTTCAACATGCTTAATTTCTGTGAACGCGAAAGCTTCTTTGTTATCAACTTATAAAGTTGTCCAAGCAAAAGAAACAAAATACACAAAAATCCATTAAATAAAAATTTTAGTAATTAAAAAAAATAAGTTGAGTTACATGAATTTCGCTCAATGCTTATTTGAAAAAAAAAAAAAAAAACATTTTTAATTTCTTTCAATTCTGTTTTCGTACCATTGGACAATGTAAAGCATTCAATTTCCAAATGAATATATAAAATTTTATCATTCTAAATTCATAAACTATTACAAATGTAAGGTCTGTTCGGTGATGACAGCTTTCAGTTGCTCTACAGCAAGTTGGAGCTGTCAAAATACGAATACTACTGACAGCTGTAAATGGCTTCAGAGTACTCTAGAGCAGACCCATAGAAATAATTAAATGAAAATAAAAAAAAAATATAAATAAAAAATGTAAATTGTTGTGATTTTCAATCAAAATTTTCAACTAAGTTTCTCTAATGAAACTAAAATACTTGGCACTGATCTGACACTTGAATAGTTTTTATGCAAATATTTTAAGAAAAAATTAAATAAGTTCGCACTATGCGCCCAGTTGTACTTAATGATGGAAATATGTGTATAAAGCTTTCAAATTAATTATATGTATCTGATCTAAAAAAAAAAATTGTAAAAAGCCTTAATATTATATTGTTACTTTTAATACAAATCTTAAAACTATGATTATTTTTATTTGAGTTTATTTCATAAAACAGACTAAGTTGATTTATTAACGTTGGTAACAAAAAAAAAAAAAAAAAAAACCATTGATATAAGAAAAATTCTTAAGTTCATCATTATGGTATTTTGTTTCATATATACAATTTTCACACGCAGCCTCTAATTAGCTATTTATTTATATAATTGAATGCCATAACATTCCCTGGATTTTTATGTTTCTTTAATTTGGAAAACATTTCTGAGGCATGCAAAATATGTAGTAGTAATAAAGTTTTTGAAAAATGCATGTCGTCCAGTTGCAAAAACGGCCAATTCACTTTTTCATATTTTGGAAAAACAACGGAAATCGTGAATTTCATAACATTTAAACGTACATAATCAAATTTTTTACTGAAAACACGTCAGATCAGACTTTTCGAGCTTCATCTGCCTATGCTTTTGAGAAAACAATTTTGGACTTGGTGGGTTGTGAGCCATTGAACATGGAATTGGCTGGTCTTGACATAGTAATCAACAAATTTTATTAGAAAAAAAGTATACTTGACCGGTTTTGATATGAATATACTGGCTGGTTTTCAAATCTATGCATCAAAAATAAATTTAAAAAAAAAAATTTTTAATTTGAAAACATAGTAGATAAGATAAAGATAACGACCAAGATAATGCTTGGTCTAGATTTTGATACATGAGACATTCATTATTTCAAAATTTGATTTATTTGGACTTGGCCGATTTTGCTACTCGCCTCATATTACATTTCTGGAAAACTTTCAACATATCAATCTATTATTTTGGCACGACTGTAACACAACCCAATATTGCTGTCTTCATTTTCACTTCTATTTATTTGCTATGGCCCATATTGCGGTTGTCGATTTACAATAGATAAACACTCTTTTTCGATTAGCGATTCTATTCGATATTGTGTTTATCGACTAGTAGAATGTCGACTGTGAATGGCAAAACAATCGCTGGCTGTTCTATCATTTTGTTTTGATAGAAACGTATTTTTTTTGTTTTAAAAATGATTTCAAATCACAATGACGCAATTCTTTCTATTGAGTTTTGTAATACCAAAATGGCATCGTCTCTTTTGGATCGATGGCTATCGATTTTATCGCAAATCGATAACCGCAATAATGGCCTATATCTGTAGGTAAAATTATTGAAAACGTTTTCCCGTGAAATGCCGTTTTATATAAATTATAATTATCGAAAGATAATTTTTTTGTTAAAATGTTTCAGTCCCATCAATAAGCACTGCAGCGCAAAATGTGCGTTACATTGGTATTTGGTTGCAATCGATAGCGTATTTGAAGCACATTTGCGCAGATTTATTGCTCCAAACATGATTGCTCTGATTTTCCGTACTTTTGAGGAAGGCAGCGTTGCATTTTACAAAGTCACTTCCTCCAGCTTCATTATTTTTGCAATTGATAGTTTAAGTAAGGCTGATAATGGAAATAAGCGTCAAATCGTGCTAGGGCTGGTTTTGAGAGGCCGACGAAAAAAGTTATGCTCAATAACTTGGAAAGTAAACCACAAATAGAAAATTATGCTAAGACCAATGTTGTAGAGCAGATGAAAACATACCGATTTCATGCTCGAAAAATTTCGGTATGACAAGATGTGAACCACTTTTCATAGTTTATGCCATATCTATGGCAAGAAGGAAAAACTGCTTAAGTACTATGCTTATTCATAGAATTTAGGCAGATTTTCCTTATTGCCCACAATATATACATACTTATGTGGGATATTGTCATTTTGCCAAAACAAAAAGAATATTCCTTGAAAAATGATCAGAGCTCGAATTCCGATATTTATTATTTTTATTTCATTGATAATGAGATCAATTTTGCCCAGCAAGGCGAGGGCTTCTTGGCATAAGCCTTAGACTTTCAGAGCCCCAAAGAAAAAACTCCAGCGGCGTTAAATTGCATGATCTGGGCAGCCAATTCTGGTCACCAAAACGGGATATTACACGACCAGGAAATGACTCATGCAGTAATTGAATGTTTATCGGGGTGCGTGGCATATGGCACAGTCTTGTTGAAATCAAAATCGACATCCATATTTTATAATTTCTGTGGTGAAACAGAAAACAGCTTAAGTAGGCTTAAGCACAAAGGGTGTTAAGGCCAATTTTAAATTAGTTCTGGATGCAATTACTCTTTGTTTTTAACGCAAGTTGTTAGGATTTGTTTAGGTCTTGATATTGTCAAAAAATGGAAAGCGAGTTCCACCAGGTTCTAATGGAAAATTGGCTTCAACTCCCTTTGTGCTTAAGTCGACTGAGGCAGTTATTCCTTTTTGCCACAGGCTTAATCAGAAAAAAATTGGTTTATTATGTCTCAATATCAAGCACCATTAGCTGTTATTGTCTGACTGGCCACATTTTTCGAGAATAATAGTTTAATAGTGACTCCAGCCCGAAATTCGCGTCAAACAGTTACACGTTGTGGATGCATTTGATTCTCAACAATCACTCGCAGATTTTTCGTACCTCAAATGCGACAATTTTGACGATTAATGAAGCCTCATTGCTGAAGATGTGTTTGTTTTCGAAAAAGCAGCATCCAATGGTTGTTCCATAATCCATTCAATGAACTCTGTTTGGTGTGTATAGTCAGTCGGCTTCAGTTTTGGTGTTTTCGGTGTAACAAAGAAAAATTTGTTTAATAAATAATATAGTAATAAATAAAGTTTATTAAAAACACTTGTTCTAGTTGAATATGAACTCCTTTCAATGAATTGTTTGCAAGGAAACAATTCTTAGTACGAGGAAAAATTACTAATAAATATTAAAGAACATTTTTGTATTAATACAAATAAATTGATACTATCATTAATAACGCAAGGCCTCTATAATTGTTTACTCAAACCAGACCTGACCTGATCTATGAAAGGGGGGCTTACGTGCAAAAACAAGTTTTCGAGAAAACAGCTGCTAAAGGTAAACAAATCGTTTCGTCTATCCGGATCGGGAAAAAAGTAGAAAATTATTTTTAAACACTTCCCCCCCCCCCATCTTTTCATAGACCAGGTAGCATATTATGTTATCTTTGTGGAATTCATATGCATAATTTTTTATTTACTCCGGATTAGACTAAGTACTTCTTATGAATGTTGGGTTACTCAAGACTAAATGCGTTGCCTCTTTTACCACTTGACTACGGAATTTTCTTTTTTAACCTACCGTGATTGACCGAAACGAGCGCTAAATTTGGATTTAGTAACGTAAAAGTCATAGAAAAACAATTTCGAGCAAATAATAAAAAGTTCATAACAAAAGTTTGCTGATCCTGTACAAAGGAGTATTAGTAGCTCAAAAAAGTGTTGTTACTATGTAATTTAAGTATGAACTTGTACTTTAAATAAAAATAATAAATACATAAAACTACTACACGTATTTTAAGCTCACACCTACATCTGTACCAAATATTGTATAAAATTATATACATATACATATGAACTAATTCTTTTTTTAAAACTTTTTTAAAACAACAAAATAATTAATGATTTCGGATACAATTAAATTTATTTTGAAGCAAGTGCGTTCAATATTCTTTAAATTATTTTAACACTTTTGTACCTTAGAAAAAAAAAACAGAATTAAGTCACTATCAATTTTATAAGAATATATAAAATTATTTGATCAAAAAATTATGTGAAATTATATATTTTGGGTTCTTATTATGATAAACTACAACATATAGAGTAAATAGAGCAGATAATTGGATTTTTTAATTAGAAGAATTGAATTAGAAGTTTGAATTTAGAAGAATTAAATTTTTACTGATCTGCTCAGATGTGTAAACATTTTAATCATTAGCATGCAAGTAAATAAAATTCTATAGGAATGAACAGTTAGTTATAAAAACACCAAATAAACGTAATATTTTTTCTTACAGTGTAAAAGTTAAAACAAAAAATAAAATAATATAGTTTGTCACATAAATAAAGCTATTACCTAAAAAACTAAATTTTCAAATATGAACTACAAGTAATAGATATGCACAGATTATTAAAATGTACTTAAAAAATTTCGGTTAGTTTTTTTTAACTTAAAAAAAAAAATAAAAAAATTAACATACCTTGTAAAAAAAATCAATTAGTAGCTAAAGAAATGAATATATATAAATTTACAAGGGTAACATTTTTTTTTTAATTCTATATAACTTTTTTTTAATAACTATCATTATTATTAGTTATTTGTAAATCATATTTGCAATTTGAATTTAATTTGAAATTGATATTATCTTAAATTGAAAAGCAACATCAAAACAAGAAAACTAAAACTGTAAATGAAAAATGACTAAGAAGGAAACATAGATTTTAAGCTTTAAAGATAAACCCAAAACATATCCAAGAAATGAGAAAAGTCACTTATCCCCCCCCCCCCCCTAGGTACGCTACTGCGGTCTATAGCCCTGGGACTTGTGTTCAAGGGGGTTTCTTTGTGGATAGTACCCTTTTTTTGTTAGTCACACCGTCAATATGCAATACAAAAGCCTACTGGAGCCCCTTTGAAATCGCCATTTTCAATGTGAATTGATTGATTTTCTATACCAAATCGAGAAAAAATCTTTTTTTTTTATCATTCCGGCGCTATGTTTGATGCTCAAAATTGATAAAACTTTTAAAATCACTTTTGAAACTACCTCTAAAATTCGTTCCAGGCTATTATTCCTGATATGGGATTCAAGAAAGTGTTGAAAAAAAGTTGGCACAAAATAGGAAAAGTCTTTCTTAGTACAGAAATCATGGTCATAAATTCCACTTGAGATCCTCCAGAGGTTGAAATATAAGGTGTCCCAGTAAGAGTGCACTTCTTTATTTAAAAATAAAAACACGCTGGAGCTTTGATCGAGTTGTGATATTTTATTGCATTGTAAAGAAGACATGTTCCGATGGAGTTTGAATTAAAATATCCGGCAAATTATCTGGCGGCTCTGATGACAGCTCAAATGACAGGTAAAATATGAAGTTTTGAGAACGATGCCGAATTGATGTTTTCGCGTTTTCGGCGACACTCTCGTTTACAGCAGCAATGTTTTCAAGAGACCGACTGGTACGTCGACACAAAAGAAACTTACTGTCCATAAGCGATCCAGTTTCTTCAAATTTTTAAACTACTCTTTTAATTGTTGACACATTAGGTGCACTTTCTTCGGCAAAATTTGTGAGCGGTTTCAGCGTAATTTTCCCCATTTTTTTTAATGGGTTCTCACATTGATATCGCAATATTCTTTTGTGTAGCGCTTAATTTTTAATAATCGGAACAATTATGGGTTACAGCTATCAATTTTCAGAATTGCCACTTGCACGAAAACGAAATTATACAAAATTTAAAAAGTGCACTCAAATTGGTACACCCTATGTAATAAAGTATAAAATTACTTTACACTGTAGTTATTTGCAGTTTTAGAGATTTTCATATACAACTTATGACAGTGATGTCTGAATAAGAGGTGCATGTAGTGTGTACACTCTGTTTTTTTTAACTCTTTCTTGAAAACGATGTTGAACTACGATATAACGATTTTTTGAAAATTATTCGAAACCGATTTTCAAAATTATATCGGTTTTATGCATAACATATTACAAGCAACACATTGGCGTTCCATTTGTGGCATAGGTGGGCAACGTAGAAAATATGAGCTAATTTTGGCTCTTTACAACGAACACTTCGTAAGACATTAAAAAAACCCGAAGCTAGCGAGAACAAGCAAACAACAAAGCACGCATTGGTGACTGGTTCACTCGTTTCGCTTGATCAGTATGCTTTTATTTCTCATGTTGTTCTTACTTGATTCTTGCAATTGGCTTTTGGCTTATTGCAGAATTTTCGTTCACTACCGAGATCTAGTTGTTTTTATTGCTTTTGTTGTAAGTAGCTCCTGCTTTCAAAATTTTGCCCACCCATGATTTGTGGGATGTTTTGAACTGAAATCCATTGCTTTAGCCCGTTTATGGTTTTGAAAAAAATCGGCTTAACTTGACAACTTGCAATTGATAATAGTTACAAACGATTCACTGAGATTGACTTTTGTTAAGTCAAGTCGTTGTTGTTTGACAGCTTTAAAAGGGCTCATAGCTAATTGAAAATGTGAGAAGCGAATAAGTTCTTAAAATTTTTCAAACATTGCTTTTGAACTGAATATATGTACATATAGAGAAATACAGTTTTACGTACAGATTATATAATCTGTTAGTGAGATTTTTTCCATGAAAATAAAACGGTTGCTTAAAAATCGAATGTAATTACCTAGAAAAGTTGAAAAAATCTTTTAATTTCTGAAAAAAAAATCCAAAATCGTGAGGGAAAGCTGCTTTAATAAACGTGTATTCGGAGTGTTTTGTACACGAGGTGACGAAAAGCTGGTATTAAGTACAAAAAATGCCTAATGGAAGTTTAATAATGAAGTCATACCCTCTGGGCTTAAATTTTATGAAAATTCATCATTTAGACTTTTAAGCAGAATTTTAACTTAAAAACATTTACAAGAAATGTGACCAGAAATTGCACTAAGTTGATATCAGTCGATGTTTCTCCAGCATTAAGGTCTCACTTTTTCGCACAGTGGTATTAAGCATGGTAATGAAAGCATGAACGTTCGAAGAGAAATTGTCATATGAAGTATTCGTGATTAATAATTTTTTATTTCACAATTTTTTTCGGCAATATATGCTACGAATATTATAATGACCAGGGCAACATAAAATATTTATGAAAAACCTACGAAATTTTTATGTAAACATAGACGAAAAGTGGGCAAAATATTGACGATAATATATACGAAAAAACACTAGACGAGATGTACATATAAGAAAGTCATGGAAACGGTTCCAATGGATGAGGATATGTTTTATCAACTTTTTAAATAAAAATGATCGTCGGCAATCTTCCAAACGTACGTTCAACATTACGTGATGCTAAAGATACAAATCTGAATACTTCAATCTCGTTTTTGGAATGTCTACAATTACTTTGAAATTGACAAGCCAAGTATTCTGATCGACAACATAATTGAATTTCCTGGAATTGTGGTTTTCTCGCAATTGCCCCAGCCTAGGGCGGATTGATCCAGTGATAGATTTGCCCCTTTTCTTTGTTTTGCTTTGTGATTGTCAAAGAAATGATCGCGAAACGACATTTGCAGAGCGCGAATTCAGTTTTTAGAGAAAAATTATTGCGTTTCGTCGTCGTCGAAATATTTGTCCGAGAGTTGAAATTGAAAAATATTGATCTTCGGAAAAAATTGTGAAAATATTAAAATAAATATTTTTTACTCAAATAAATATTTGATGTTGCCCTGATAATCACTAAAGATCATCAATAATATGAAGAAGTCAAACATTTTTAAATTTATTTATTATAAATGATAGTTTTTGTGTGGAAAACTTTTTTCAATTCAATACTTAGCGACTTTGTAGATTTTGTCATCAGCACCTATAATTTCCATCAATTTGATCAAAGATATGGGCAGAATGCTCGTATTAATGAGAAACTGTCAATACCTTTAATTGATTATAAATTTTTAATTCCCGGTGAAATGGGGAAATTTTTCTTCAATATCAGCTTGGAGAACTTTTGGTAACTAATTCCACCGTATAATGGCGAACGTTGAACAGCTTTTACACAAAATAGTTCTTGTAAATTCTTAACGGAATTGCATAAACTATGTTAGTTTTTTTTTAGATAATTTTTTTTTCTCTCAAATTCGCATAACTTTTTAGTAAATAAGAATAGCCACTCAAAGAAAATTTCCGAATTCGAATATTTAGAATTCGCTCGAAGTAAATGAAGCTAAAAATGTATGGAAGCATTAAACGAGAAAGTAGTTGAATTTCAAACATATGGTTTGCGTTATTTTTTTCATAATTTATTGTTTTTTAAAAGTGTTCCAAAAATATTGCAACATCAAATTTGCAGGTCTTCGAAATCAATTTTTCGCTACAAATCAGCATTAATTGACTTATGCAAACTATAAGGTTGATTTTATCGGGAAACAAATTTAAAAAATATTTTTAAAGAAAATACATTTTTCTTAAAATAAGTTCTCTGCGTTAAACGCAAGTTGTTGCTTTGCAGGAACACAAGCGTTTTTGACTCATGATGAAAAGCGCAGACAGACATCACACACAAGACCATTGATATGACACGTCTGACTTTGAAATCTTTTTGCTAGAGAACTTAATTTCTTTAAAATGCGTAGTAACAACCAAACTATTGTCACTTAAGTCTGCTTATGCTGATTTGTGAGCAAAAATTGACTTCAAAGATCTGTTACTTTGAAAAGATTTGAGTTTGTTCAATTTTTCTGGAGTTGTTTTCAAAGTGCGATAAATTACACAGTCACACAAAAAAAAATGTCGCTACCAAGACCCCAGTGGGTAGACCCCATTATTCATACATTTACGACGTCGCTGAAATTATTTCAATTGCCAGTATTTCCATACAAAGTTGAAATGGATGTTTCTTGAACGTTTCTTGGCATGAAAAACCCAAAAATGATAACAGAAAATAAGGTCGACACTTCCATCACTTCTAGACCCCTAGCGTCTAGAAAAGAAATGAAACTTTACTTTTCAAGCAAAATTGAATTCTATGTTTTTTGGGGCGCTGGATCCGAAAATGATAACAAAAAGTAAAGTCGATCTTTCCATTACCACCTAACACCCCCTTGCTACCTTCAGAAGGGGGTAAAAACTAAAATTTTTATGTAAAATTGATTTGAAATTTTAAAGACACGTAAACTTAAGCAAACGGCAACACTGATTTGCTACAACTCGTCAGTTTTATTTCTATTTTGCGTGTATAGGGGAAAGTGTGGTACCTTTGACACTGATTTCAGGTGGCAATGGAAAGTTCAAAATTTACTTTTCGTAAACTTTTTTGGTTCCAGCGCCCCAAAAAACACAGAAATACACATCCATCTCAATTTTGCTTGAAAATTGAAGTTTCATTTCATTTCTACGGGTAGTTAAGGGAAGCTAGGGGGTGATGAAAGTGTCAAACTAATTTTTTGTTACTCAGCATGCCGAGCAACGAAAAATCGCATATGTAAATTTAAATTTCGACCACCAGGGAGGTGGTAGCGAAAACTGACAATTGTCAGTTTCGGCGTCCTAGAAAATGTAAGAATTGTGGCTTCTACCCCATGGGACATGACATTTTTTTTTTGTGTGCCTGTTTTGTCTAGCCTTATACCTGAAAAATGCGCACTCTATTCTTTATTTTAAGCTAAAATGATATTGCTACTACATATAAAGTTTTATGCGAAAAAGATTCAGCTACCTTGATCTATCTCGAAATATTTATATATAATGAATATGTACATACACATATGTATATATAAATTATAAATTTTTTCTGGGGGTAAATATTCTTATAAATTATCATGTGATATTGATAAAAAATCCATATTTCTATTTAAGATTTATAAATTGTTGATTATTCCATGCGGGTAATATTATTTTGGATTTATTTTCTACGCAATGTTTTTTCGCAAAAAACTCTTTAACATACAAACTTAAAATGAAATAGTGAAAATATTTTTAATTTGCGCTAAAAAATAATTATTAATTTAAGGTTTTTCTCTAGGTACATATACGAGTAGTATATGTGTTTATAAAGCTTTACACATTGAAACAAACACACATATACTTAACAAACACACACTTACTGCAAGTACTTCTGTTAAACATTTTAAATTATGACATTAAAATGAAAAAGTCTGAACTATTTTTCTAAAATATAATTTTTTAAATAAAGAATTTACTTTTTCTGCTTTGTTTTTTTTTAAATAATTTATAAATATATATTTTTGTATTAAAAACAAAAAATAAAAATAAAAAAAAATCGAAGTTCAAATCAAAATAAACACATAAACAGTAAAAACAATCAAATACATATATACAAACTAACAAAGGTAATATTAACACAAATGGAATCAGTTTTATATAAATACATACATATAAATGTAAATACAAATATGTACACACATACATATGTAGGTATGTACATATTACCAACAAAAATACAAACGTGTTATAAATAAAAACAGCTTTAAATTCTTTTATTATTACTCGTAATGATTAACTTTACTTTATTTAAATATTGAAAAGAAATTAACTGATATAATTTAAGGAAGTGAAAATACAAACTTACACTCACACACTTACACAAACAGATTAAGGTGTATCAAAAAGCTAATAAACACAAATTAGAATTGATAAAATATTTACGTTTAAAAGTTTATTCCTAAGTTAAATACCCAACAAATTTTGATTTTACATTCATTTGTAAGCGTATAATAAACAATTTGTTGTTTTAAATAATTAATAAGTTTTTAATTTATTTTTACTTTTAAATTTAATAACTAATGTAAATATTATTGAAAAATGAAGTGTCATTCTCTAACAGATATTCTTTTCGATGTACTAATTAAATACAAAAATTAATCAATATTTCACAAAGGAAAAACCATAAAAAAAAACAAATATAAGTAGAAGCTAAAAAATTAAACATAAATTTAGTTTAAAATAATAAATAATTGAACATTGTAACTTGAAGAAAACACTATTAAAAGATGATCAACAATACAAATAAAGCATAAATATAAAAAAAAACAAAGATTGTTCTTATAAAAATTAAACATACATAGGTACATTGTTCTGAAAACCGGCTGGTGCAATCAAGCTCTCGGAAAGGATGTGCCAATAAGAGTGCACTTTTTTATTTAAAAAAACACGTATTTTTTGAGTGAGCTGTGATATTTTCATTGCATTGTAAAGTAGGCATGTTCCGATTAAGTACTGAATGCAAAATGACCACCGCGGCTCTGATGACAGACCATTGCATTTTTCATGAAATTTTCGATGACTTTTTCACAAGGATGTGGCTCTATCTCACCGATGACGCGTTGGATCTCGGCCTGGTGTTTAGAAATTATTTCTGGATTATTCAAATAATCCCGAGATTTGACAAAACCTCAAAGAAATCTCATGGCGTTAAATCACATGATCGTGGTGACCAGTTGACAAAAGAATCTCATGAGATAATTTGGTCTGGAAATCGTTGCTGCAATAAATTGATTGTTTCGTGCGCGTTGTCGCAGTTGGTGCCGTCCTGCTGAAACCACTTGTCGTCCAAAACCATGCCATTCACTTGGGACCACAAGAACGCCGTTATAATGTTCTTGTAACGACTGCCATTTCGGCTTCGTTTTCAAAAAAGTAAAGCCCAATCACGCCGCCTGAATTAAATCTGCACCAGACAGTTGCTCGTTGGGGATGCATTTGTTTCTCATGGATCGCGTGAGAATTTGCTGAGCTCGAAATTCGACAATTTTCTTTATTCACGAAGCCATTTAGATGGAAATGCGCTTCATCGGTGGAAATTATTTTTTTTTCGAAAAATCGGCATTTACTTACTTTGCTCCATTGCGCATTTTTGTAATGAGTTTTCACAATGATAACGCGTTGTTCTTTTATGTAGCGCTCCATTTTTAATAATTGGAACAATCATAGATTACAGCTGTCGAATTTCAGAGTTGTCACTTGCACGAAAGCAAAATTTAAAAAGTACACTCTTACCGGGATTCCAGGAGGCACGATCGTTCTTTGAAATAAAATATCAATATAAATGTCAGAACTAAAAGGTAGCGTACTTTCACCTTCGAATTGCTGCAGCAGTAAGCTAGCCGCCTTAGGCGAGTTCTCGGTCAGCCACCTCAGGGCATTCGAGCTAGTATCTTCATGAGCTCACCTGAGCACTTTAATATCAAAGTCGGGCACATTACACCCACATAAAACTTTGCAGTCGAAAATTTCGATTTCATAATACAAACTTAACTCAGATATGTTACATGGTGGTAGTCGTTAATATATATTTCTTGAGACTGTACAACGAGCTGTTCGAACTTGTTCAAACATACGCAACGAGTCATACTCGAACCAACTCATGTTAAGTTCGTTTATTGTCCGTATCATACGATTGCAACCTACGAGTTTCGAGCTACTCATTTGTTCGAGCTTCAACTTTTCCCTACCGTACGGCGCACCTGGCAAAATAATAAAATGTGAGCGTACACATCGAACTAAACGAACTGAGTTAAGTAGAGTTAAACAAACTTGGTTCCGTGCCAAAATTTTGTGAAAATCTCGCGAGTTTTAAGATTGTTCCCACAAGTTCGGCTTGTTGCACAGCCCTAAAGTTTCTTGATAATACACCAAATAAATGCATAGGTGAATTATGGAGCCAACCATGCGATAGTTACCAAATCGCACAGAGCCGACTCCCAGGCCTTCTAAAAAAAAAATTCGTAAAATAATTTTTTGTTTGTTTTGATAGCCAATATTAAAAGATTAATTCACAAAATTATAAAAACTTAAATTTTTGAGTTGGAAAATCGTGATTACCTTGCATATCACAAAAATCATTCGGCTATTTCAGAAATTTTTAAATTCCTATCAGAGCCCCCGTCTCTGACATGTAATTTATGGCAATGTTGGGTCAATCACTGTCACTTGGTAACTCTGAATAGAACGTTGTCAATGTTGATGCCCTATGTTCCACTAGAGATTAGAGGAATGAGTCAAACGAGAGAGGTGTAATGAGACAAAAAAAACAAAAACGGATGGGCTAGATTAGCTTAAGATTAACTAGTTTTTCCTGATAAAAAATTTATCATTCAAGGACAAACAAGTTTGGCCTAGGATTAACTAGTTTTTTTATAAGTCAAATGTTTTCTAGTTGGAAATCTGTCATGGAATGGAAATGTATGTTAATTTTCAGAAACAAAAGTTCTCCTGATGTCACTTTAAAGAATTTGTTACTAGAAAGATTAAATACTTTTGATTTAAAGATGATTTTATCAAAGGAAAGCTCCAAAAATTTTAAAATGTCCAAGGGCGTCCCGAGAGATGTAAACATGATTCATGTCTTAATCCATGGAGACTCATTTTGGGCCCATATTTAGAAAAAAAAACAACATTTTTTTGAACTATTTGATGAGAAAGATCGAGAAAATATGACAACAGTTAAGTTGGACAACAAAAACTTTCTAAAACAAAAAGTTGAATGACTAAATGGTTGGATGACAACATTCATATTAGGCTGCAACAACAACATATTTATTTTTGAAATATCTTTGAGTGGAGATAAGAAAACATTATATGCAACGAGCTCTTTAAAGTTTTCAAATACCAAAAACTAAGCCCCTAAGTATTCCTTTAACTACATAGAAACGCATAAAAGTTTTTTTTTGAAAAAAAAACAATCTGATTTTATGATTTCACGATTACTTGTGTTTCTAAGTTACTTAAATATGTAATATAAAATAGTTTGGTGGCTGCATTGTTTACCAATACGTTTTTATTTTTAAGGCAATCATTACATAGCAGCATTGCTGATTTGGATCGATTAAAGTCCGAGCTTTTCACAGAGTATTCTAGAAGTGCAGAGAAGATGCCCACACTCATACCAGAGCTTCGCATGTACAAACTTTTTTCGAACCCGACAATATCCTTAGCTTAAAGTTTTTATATAAAGCTTTGATATTTGACCAATAAACCAAAGTTTTGAACAATTTTGGAAATGGTTAAGATGTCATTCTCTTTGCGTTAAGTGAGACCTTTTGGTAGTAAATATCACTGAAGACAATTCAATTGGGATATGTGTAAGCACACATCGTGTAGGTGAATGTGTAAGCACACATCGCAGCGCCGTGCTGTAACTTTTGGGGGCCCTGTGCAGAAACTAAAAAAATTTTTTTTTTTTCTTTCAATTCGTAGTAATTTATGGTTTTTCTAATGTATTTAATATTTGGGGCCCCTCAAAAATAGGGGGCCCAGTGCGATTGCACTTGTTGCACTTGCGATAGTACGGCGCTGACACATTGTGTCGGTGAATGATCATTATACACGGGGGGTTTTAACCAACTTTTAAAAAAAAAGAGCAAATGCAAAACCTTTAATTGGGGATTTATGGGATGAATTTTGAGTCGATATATGAAAAACAAAAGAAAGCCATATTAAGTTCGTTTTAAAAATTTTAGTTCTAAAAGTCCACAAATCTAAGTTTAAAGTTATGGATGTCACTGTTTTTTTTTGTTATACACAAAAAGTACTTAATTTTAAACTTCTAGACTTTAATACTTTATTTGCGATCACATTAAGCTGAAAAAGGCCTTAGTAAAATATGACATCTTTGAAAATGGTGCCCCAAATCGAGGTCTTACTCATAATAATCAAATAATACTTTATATTGCTGAAATTGTAATACCCCTGAAAATGAGATATCATGCAGTAAAAGTTATTGACCAAGTTCAGAGACATTAGACATCGAATTCGGCTGTTTTCGCAAAAATAGCGCTTTTTCCAAATTTTGACCTAACAGTACTCAAGACTCCGAAAGTCTAGGGAGCCAAACTTTGTGCTGTGGCGCTATCTTTTAAGGTTCTTTGTCATGCCAAAATTTGAGCAAAATTGGATTTTTTTAAATTTCATTCGTGTGCTATTCGTATTTCATAATCTTTAAAAAACAATAAATATGGAATTACAAAAAAAAGCTGTAAGGATTTGTTTCCTTTTGATGTATATCGACTATAAGCATCATTCCAAATAATTTTCCATTCAAGTTTTTGTAGTAACTCAATTTCTTATTTAAACTTGGTTAAGGCCCATCGTGGACATCAGTACATGATATGTATTTTCATTTTTAAATGGTCTTGTATTTGGACGTTAAGCTTCTGAACAATTTTGTAACTTATAGCCCAATGTATATTGTCCAGATTCTCCACTTGTATGTATGTACTTATATCAGAACTTTAATGAAAACTTTTTTTTCGAGACATCAACACATGAATGATCAATAATTGACTGGACTTTCTCAAAGTTTTTCATAATTGAAGTCATTATCTTCAGTTGTACTGATCGGATCATTGTGAATTTTTTTTATTTATAATACTATAAGACTTTATCTGAGTTTATTGAAAAAACTTTTTTTATTGTCTACAAATGAAAATAAATAACAATTTAATTGCTTAAATAGTTCTAACAAGCTGCTCTCGAATTAATTTGAAACAATAACATTTTGGTCTTTATCTTTTTATATACAAAATCCATCCCACAAAAGTGGTGTCTCTATTAGACCAGAAGCTATTCAATATTTTCGAGCGCCGCAAGTCACGCTGTCAAAAAATTGTGTGGTGATGGCTCCAGTTGCGACTCTTGTTGCAATACGGCCTTTACGAGCTTAAAATGTGCTAATAGTTAGAATAATTGTAACTATGAATGAGCAAACCACGCATTTAGATGAGTCATGAATATGGCGATCATACTTCCCGTTTTGAACGGGTCAGTCCCGTTTTCAAGCTTCCTGTCCCGTTGTCCTGAAAGAAGATAGAATCGTCCCGATTTCAGAAAATGTTGTAAAGAATTTTAAAATCTATTTAATAGCTGTGCTTCGCGCGTAAATCAAATCGTCACGTCGGTGGGGGCGATTCGTAATCTGTGATTGGCTACCCGAATAATTCCATAAACACCAACTCTGTCGTATACAAATTTTAAAGTAATAGTGGATTTATTTTTTGTTTACCGGAGAGTAATGCAACTGTAGAAATGTTTTCTGTGATGAATAAAATAAAGACCAGTGATGTAGATATCTTTGTTTTGAAAAAAGATATTGATATTCGGTTACAATATTCTTTTAAGCAAATACAAATGCATTGAAAATATTGTGCTAAGAGAGCGGCGGTAAAATAATATGGGGCGATTTTGCCCCTAGAAAGTGGAAAATCGGTATTTTTAAATTTTTTTCCGATTAATTTTCAATTTTTTTATAAGAAAAAAAGAAGAACAATAAGAAGTAATCACGGATTCAAATTCCTCCATCGATAATAGTCCGAAAACCATACCGACTTTGTTGGAGAATTTGGTAACAACTTTAACTTGTACCATTTTTTAAATGTTGGGTAGGCAACTTAAAACAAGGGGCGCGAATCCAGTTTTCAATATTAATGAAAATCCTTTCAAGAAGCTTTGTTTAGACATATAAGGCTATTGTGATCCGCTGACACATCGTAAAAAAAACCAAAACAATATTTTCTGAATCACTCTAATGTACATATATGTGTAGTTTATTTTTAAAGGCTGCGTCCTGTTTTGTGGCAAAACAAAAAAATGGTCACGTTAGTCATGAATAATGTATTTACATCCTATAAAGAATTTGCTGATGGATATCAAAATAAAGCTGGACATAAACTGGGCGCTCTATACTAAACTAGGACCAATTGTGGTCATCAGGCTGCAATGTAGTTTCTGACTTGATAATAACGAAAAGGCGTCGAATGAATTTCGCAGAAACAGTAGGACCGTATTTTTAAGAAATTATAGCTGCTTTGGTTATTAAACTTGTCAAAAAAAAATTTGGTTAATAATGTGTGAATTTCAGATTTTGACGACCTATGGTACCTACATATTTTATTAATTTTTTTTTTTTGGGTAGGCCGGTAGGCAACCCTGTTCTAATTTGATATTTTTTGATCACTTGAGCAAATATTCAGACTTCTGAGGTAAATTTGAAATGTCAAAATTTGTAGTAGTCTCAGAACTATTGAAAAAGTTGGTAAGTGAAAGCAACTGAGATAGCTAGTAATTAAAAAGAAAAAAAAAAAGTACAAGAAATATGGATTGGAAAGGATTCATAAAATAGATTCTCCAATTTAAGCTACATGCTCTCTAAACTTTTTTCAAATAAAAATCTCCTTTTTCAAATCTTGTTATGCTTGTTAAAATATATTATTTTTTTTTTTACTTTAACTAAGTTACTTTGAAACCTTGCTTCCCATAGAAGAAATTTAAAAATTTCTACTTCCGGTTACATGTATATTAAAAGTTTCATAATTTTAATAAAATAGAAAAAGGTTTTGTTTTTATTGTACTAGATACTTTCTCATAGCTAATTATGCGTTTTCTCGCTTTCCATGTCCCCAGCACTGAATGCGCTGAACTCAAATGAGTTTTAATTATTCGCGAACACGCGTGAGTCCAGCACCAAACATAAGTAAATAAAAGGAACTCGCCGATAAGAAATGTCGACAATTTTTTATATTTTTGTAGTATTGTTGTAAAGGAGGGCATAAATCATGAGCAACCTTTATATGAGAGTTTTTCAGTTCAATATTTATACCTATGATACATACGAAAATTAAGGCCGCTATTGCCAGGATTGAAAATCTGAATCCCAGAACTTTTTCGAGAGTGCCAAAAAAAGTGTAATTATTTAATAAAATTCAATAAAAATTTATTTTAGTTCAGTTTGTTGGACAATTTTCATATTTGGCCTTGTCCCTAATCATATGAGTAATGTGAATACTTAAAAACTCTTCCATCTCCATGATAATAACACGCAAATCTAAAGCTGTATATTCGCTTTTTAGCAATCACTGGATACGAATTTTCTAGTAGCAACCTGGATGACGTACGTTGTCTTAGGTCAAATATCTGAAACAACTTTTTCTGTATACCAGAACATATAATTAAGTTCAAAGTTTTTCTATTGTACCGTCTAACTAAAACGGCTGTTCAGCTCCGGTGGGCGTACCGCCTCCCATATAAGCAAAAAATGTTTTATGCTATAAATAGTGTGCCATAGTGTAAGCTTTAAAATTAAATGAATTTCACCGCGATTGCATCAATGGGAGTGGCACCACCTATATTAACATAAAACTGTTAGCGCTATTTTCAGTGAGTTTTGCAGTAATTGGTATGATGTTTCATGTAAGTGGCTTACTTGCTATAAGGTATGTCTAAGTCAAAAGCGTGCGAAATAGCACCAGTGCGCGTGGCACCTCCCGCAAAAATTTGCTAAGTGGCATATCTATGGACACATGTGAGCAATCACACTGAAATATGGTGTAAGTGGTTTTTTTATGGAAAGCTATTTCTGTATAAAAATCGGACTGGATTATACGTGTGGGTGTGTCATTGCCCTAAATTTTAAGACTATACAAGCTATGCGTATGTCAATCACGAATATAATTTTTTAATCCCAAAGTAGGCGGAATTCGAGAAGTTGGCGTGGTATATTCTATTTGTTTTCAACATTTTCCATATTCTTTTGACTTTTTCAACCTTTTATCTTATCCCAATATATCTCATAAGTAGTATTTTTCCACTTTTTTAATTCTCATTCAACTTTATTGGACATTTTCTAAATTTTTACGGCTTTTTCATCAATTTCGAATTGTTTCAACATTTTTCAAACTCATGCAACTTTTTTTGAGATTCTTAATTGCTCTCAACATTTTCCACATTTTTTCAATTTTTTCAATTTCTTTCAATTTTCTTTAATGATTTCCATATTATTTTGACTTCGTCAGTTTTTTTCAACTGTTTCAACACTTTTCAATCTGTTTACATTATTTTCGACCTATTCAAGCTCTTGAGCCATTTCAACGTCTTTTTAACATTTATTTGAAAAGTACTTTCAATGCAGTGTAGGGTATATGAGTTTCGACCCTGGCCGAAGATAACACCTTTACCAGTTTACATAATTTTTCCTTCGACCCCATATCACAGTCCTCCATTCAATGGAGCTGTTTTTGCTTTCTTTGAAGGAACTGCTGAATAAGTTGCATCCTATTTTATAATGTTCTGAATGAATTTCGGAAATCAGATCCATAGACTCTCTTGATATAAAAAGATTAAGTGAATTGCGTGAATAGTTTAATATGTCGTATTAAATGCTTTGCTCGATTTACAACAAACTGTTGCTACAATCACATAGAATCGTTTGAAAAATATCTAAATATTCGTACAAAAAAGGGGGATGATAACAGGCGTTCACACCATAAGTGGTTTGTTTTTGCTTACATTTAATGTACCCATGTGTTGTTTTATAACAGAAAACGTGCACTGTACAGTAGCAGAGCGTTTGACAAATTACCTACTCTAACAGACTTCCATTAACAGTGCACTGTTAACTGCAGCTTCACTACTAAATATTACATGTGTACATGTGTACCTGTGTACATATACTATAGGAGATTTGCTACTGTGGTACATTTGTTTGGATCTTCTAACAGCGGCTTCCTTCCGTATGTACATTTATTGTATCTGAGCGATGTGCGATGACGATGCGCGGCTTCTTTTACAAAACGGAAATGAAAATGAAAATATTTTTGAAATTCTACCAACGTTCAGTTGCAGTTTGAAGTTCGGTGTGTGCAGTTGTGGTTGTGTTGGCATTCGCATTCGGAGTGTCGTATGCGTGTGCGTGGGTTGCGTTGAAGTTGATGTTTTATTTGTCGCGACGGTAAATTTGAATTGTAGGAGTATTAGGTACTGAAAGTACATTAACTAAAAAGTGATTAAAAAAGTGCTATAATTTGATTAACTTTTAATTTTTGTGATCTATGTACATAGAATTTTTACATATAAAAAACAAAAAAAAAAAAAAATTGTCTCAATGAGTTTATAAAACTGAAATCAAGTACTGTCAATCAATACAAAAACTGCAATATCTATGGACAGCATCACAATGTGTCGCATAAATATATTTTTCAGTCAAAATACAGATCTTTGCATTAGCTGAATATTTTTTTATAAAAATAGTTTTGCGAGCAAGAGTTGACCCTCTCAAAAACTCTAAGATATTGCATGTCTATTATTGGGGTTAAGAGATTAAAGTCCACGATAAGAACTTATACTTTAATTTTTTATTTGGTGGATATCTGATTGTGATATATTTTTTAATAATTTCAAAATAAATTATTTTTTATGAATGTGGATATTTAAGCTGTATGGCTTGGTAAAACCGCAAAGTTATGTGGAAACTTGCGAACATAACAAATAAAAATGTATCTTCTTAAATGGAAGCTTAACTACAATAAACAGAATGTGGCTGTAGAGTTGGTTTTTGAAAGTTGGAGTCATCCCCACGAAATCTGATAAAAATCAACCTTCATAAATGATGTTTGTCTCTAACTCTATTGAAATTTATAAAAAATTCTGTGTTCCAGTCTTGGTGGACAGGCTTTGCTGGTCGAAATTTGTCTCTTTTTTAAGAGCTATGCTTTGAGCTTAACCAAAAGCGAAATTCATTCCTGCCACTAATAAATTGCATATCGATCATTCTTTAAATAACTTCACATCCTTTTTACTTTTTTCTCCGATTTTATTATTTAGTGATTATCGTTCATTTATTTTCCTTAAAAAATTGTGTAGGCAAGGAAAAGCCAACATTGAATAGTACATCATTTAAAAGGACATAACAATTTCTTCCTTATGGATTAATAAAAATGATCATTAATAATAAATTTGTCCAAAAAATAATGGATTTAGATTTAAAATTTTTAAAACCAATATTATAGCATTTTTATTTTGGAAATCGATTCAGGGCTTCCAAAGTCTGTATTGAAAGCCTCCTAAGAAAAGTTGGGTTTAACAAAAAAAAAAAAACATTTTTTTGTCACCTTAGTAAAAATGTTTAAATTTTGTTATTTTATTACAAGTATTATTATTTTATTTTCAGACGAAGTTACTATATTGTTGTTTTTGTATTTGTAATATTGATAAGTTGATGCACATGTTTCCATAATTTTCATTCTTATTAATTTGAATTAAAAAACCAAAATCTGAGTATTTGTTGCATGTCAAAATACTTATGTCGATTATATCCGACAACTTGACCTCTTTACAAGTTCATTTAAATAAGATGAATTTTGTTAGTAAATACCGTTCAAAACAAGGGTATAATCTCAATCAGTTGTAAACCTGTAGGAACTCTCCAGAATTCCGGCCATCAGTTGAACCCCGACCATTCCATGAATTATGTTTGGACAGCCGCTCTTAACACTTGAGCCATGAAGGGAGTTCTCAAATCCGTGTACAAATTAACCAAAACTGGTCTGATGAGGCTATGTATATATGTATGTGAATATGTATATACGTGGTAATAGCCGAACATGTGTCACCAATTATCAGGTTAAATTGTTCCATTTGTTGTCTCTGTCACGTTTGTTAAAAAGCATTGACCGATTTGTGAAATTTCACACAAAAATATCGGTTTCTGCTAAGACTGTACAATTCGATCAAAATATTGTTCAATTAATTAATAATAACAGTCGACTAATAACAAATAAAATTTGCATCTTTATGCTTACGAAGTTCAATTGACTTAAAAATTGAACCCAACTGACCACGGATAGCGAACAGAGTTCATTGAATGGACTATGGACCAACAACAAGTGGATGCTGATTTTTGAAACAAAGTCATTTTCTATTCGTGTAATTTCATGCTTTGGTGATTTGGCGTTTTAACGCCGTTGCACCTTTTTCTTTTGATTTTTTGGAAAAATGGGCATTTTTAATCAAAAACCAGTATTTTTATCAAAATTTTGTGACACCCTTTATACATAATTTTAGTTTTTTGATTACAATATTACACACAAATTATCTAAAGAGTAAACATTTTACATTTGTGTATTTTGATTATAGCATTTTTGAATAATCATTGAAACATCAATTTTACTGCCAAAACATTTCAAGATTTTTTTTAAAAAGTTCAAATTTTAATAAACAAAATATTGGCGAAAAAACTTCATTTATAGATTAGGCAACAAAAGTGCTAAAGTAAAACAAAAATGAATAATTCAACATCAAAAGATAAACCAAAAGAAGACGCAGAAGAAGAATCCTATGCATCTGAAAATGAATCAACATCAAAGGATAAGCTAAAGGAAGAAACTGAAGAGGAGTCCTTTGCATCTGAAAATGAGACCCAAACTGAGTCTAAAATAAATATAAAATCAAAACATCCAAGTGTGAACAATAACGATAGCACAAGATCAAGTACTACAGAAAACAAGGAACTGGAAGACATACCACCGGTTCAGCCATCATTTCCGAATAGAGAATATGGTTGGGGAAAACTCAAACCGAAATTTCTGCAACGATTTTGTACTGCAAAATGGGCCCTATTTTGGCTTTGTTGGGCTGGTGCAATGCAAGGTAAGTGCGTCTTTGTTATGTTGATTTCCAACTTTATAGCAGGTAATTTCAGATGATGTGTCACTTTCTTTAGAGAACAAATCTACGACAATAAGTCACGTGACAAATATTTATTTTAGTTGAAGATATGTGTTTGCTATTTTTTGTTTTGTTTTTTGCGGTCATAAAAATCAATTACACTAATTTCTTAACTAAGTGATAACTAAATGACGCACGGGTTTGCACTTCACGCACTTCATATTTAAAAAAAAAAATATACTGCGATGCTGCATACGATAAGATGTGGGCTCATTCGCTAAGATTCCAATGCGGTGATATGAGGGATGCTCATCGGATGATGTATGTATTGCAAGGCGTGTGGGCGTTTGAAATTAATTCTACTGTTCAATTCACAAACTCTACTTTGTATACAATTACATACCAAATACATATGTAGTTAACTTTTGTCTTTATCCGATCATTTAATTTAGTCAGTTTTTTAATAGGAAATTTTAAAACTGCGAATATTATACGATTCCAAGGCATCTTATATGAATGTATGGGCACAGAGTTTGTCTTTGGTGCAGGCGCTATAGTACTCGAGTGTGCAAAGTATGAGAGTCAACATTTGGTGTACGATTCGTATATGACATAGAGCACACGGTAGAAATCCTTAGAAAACATTTGCAAGAAAATCGTTTGGCATCAGTGTATGAGCTCGCGTGTGATCGAACTATGGTCTCGGTCATTGAAAAATGACTCCTCCACGAGTCGAAATGTTTGCAGCGCTGGTACACATTAATATCGCTGTTCTTAAATTAAATTTAAAATGCATCATAGCTGGTGTGTTTCTCGATTTATGTCAATGGAACGTCAATGTGAATATTCTCCACATCAAAAATCGAAACTGTCTCCTAATAAGCCTTTCTATGGGTGTGTCCGTTGTCAGCGGGAGACCTGGATTGCTTTTTCTTTTTTTCGCCCAAGCACATAATATTCAACTCGCTTGTAACCGCAGGAAAGTGGTTAGAAATTAATAAAAACAAAACCTTAATCAATAGATTTTGATCTGCTGTTTGCAATAGTGTCATCAGTCTTAGCTCAAAGTAATTTTTCGTGCTGAAAAATGAGTTTGAAGATCGGGATCTTTCTCTGAAAACCACCTCAATTTTTTGAAACAAAACTTGTACTTGAGTCAAAAGTACAATTATTCAGCAATACTTCCATAAACTTTCAGTATTGGATAGCAAGTAATGCGCAAATGATAATCAAATAAAAATGGCAGCATTTCTTTTATATATTAGAGGTTTTCCATAAGTGCACTCAAAACGACCATCAAGCCATTCGCCACATTGCAATTCCATTGAGCGCTTGTGCACAAAAACCACAAATCAAAACACCAAGCAGAAGAGGTGAGAGCTGCACTTGCAAATAAATCGCAAATAAAATGTTCTACAAGTTCAAGCACTCAAAGTTTATTGCATTCGGAAGTTTATATGATGATCGTTTCGAGTGCACTTATGCAGACCTCTATTATGTATGCACTAGTACTCGCCACGCGCGAGTTCTCACAAAGTGACGTGCTTTAAGCGCCATGTCGCCTAGGGATACCACCTAGTCCTATCAAAAGCGAGTTTAGTGATTGTAGACATCATTAGTGCACATAAAACATGGATTCAAAAAACTTTCCAACTATGCAGAGTGTCTGCATTTGAAGTCTACTTATTGAGCCCTTATAAAGTTAAGGGTATCTCCATGCTTCCCAGTTACGCGACCAGCTCCTCAATTACTTACACCTTAATAATGCATAGTGAAACATAATCTGATTGGGCGGAAAACTACTTGTTCTTTCTGGATGAGTATCAGTTTCTGGGTCTGTCTTAATAAAGGAGGATACGAGTCTAGTCGCTATGATCTCAAAGAATCAAATTATGGTGAATACTAAACGGTAGATAGTTGATATTATCAGAAAATTTTTATTTTAACAGATTAGTTGTAAGACGTGTAAGATTTCTGATTTCTGTGGCATGTTGGACTTTGGTAGTTAGATCATTGTTCATTGCTAGTTTGCATCTTTTGAATGAAGCTGGATACTTGGAGCTACTCTTTTGTTCACACTTCGTCCTTCGATAAGTCTTTTCTGAGTAATTGGCCTATTAAAGCAAATTAACTCCATACAAAGTCTTTAAAATATTGGACTGAATTGAAAACATATACTTAAACCCTCTAAAACTTGTTAAGAATTTGTTGAAGATTCTGGTTGAGAAAAATTGACAGAGGAGAATTTAGAATTTCGTAAAAAATCCCCCCATTGCTTAAATTGATCTTCTACTGATGTAAAAAGTTTGCTCATATTGTTCTTAATTGGGCGACTCTGTAGACCATTACCTTATTGCCTTGTCTGCACGGTCGCCTAATATCCTTATTGAGATAATGAAAGACTTTGGCATCGTTTTTCTGCGCTCTAGTTTTAGCCTCATTTCTCCACCACATACTCTCTGCTGTCTTGTTTTAGCCTCACCTTTCAGTCGTTTCGTCATTTCCTCGGTGAGCTCTTCTACGAAAGATCTAGTAAACTCGTAGTTCTTTAGTTTTGACACGTCAACTTTCTCTGCATTCGGTCAATTGTTTGGACATTTTGGAATAAACACTGCGAGAAGATGTTAGTCGGGGCCGATGTCAGCGCTGCCTTTAACGTCTTAAAAACTACTTCAACATTTTTTGTTGATAAGGAAGTAGTCAATTTGTTTATTTTGTGAATTTTTTGAAAAGTTTCCTCAATATTCCTATATATTCTCATGACTCTTGGAACACACTCCCTGTACACGCGCTTATCTCATACATTGAAATGCATTTTCTCCTTAACATCTAGGCAAAAATAAATTTGAAAAATGTTTCATCTATTCAAAATCTCAGGCAGTTTGTTGTCAAAAATTTTTGCATACCTTAAAAAAATAAGTCCTTGAGCCCAATATTTGCATATTACCACACGTTTATCCACTAAATCTGGCACAGTTGTCTTTTTTCTTTTTTTAATTACATGTGCAGCAAATCATGGCTCTGCGCTGTAAAGTATGCAAGGTAATAACACCAGTATTCTAAGTAAAAAAAATCAACCGCGGAAATAACACGAGTTTAGCCTTAGCATGTGACTCCATGGAATATTTAATGGATTAGCGCAGTTCCTTCGTTGTGGTGCGCGACTACTTAAGCGGAAGCCACATTTAAATGACCTAAACGTCAAACAAGTTTCGTATGAAGTTTTTATCTAGAGTGAAGTGGGGTTGTAGTTTGCTGGTTAAGTTGCAAATTATAGCAATCAAAAATATTTTCGATTGCTTGATGTTTGAAGTGAGTAATCAAGACGCCTTTTCCAGGCCAGTGTAATTTGTCCTTCTACCATTCTTACTTTCAGTTACGTTTTTTGCCAATAGTTGGTAGTTTTTCTTTAGCTTTTCGACATATTTACCCTTCGTCACATTAAAATGATAAAATTATTTAGTGTTGTTGTTTAGGGGTGTTCTTCTTGCATTGCTGGTATAGCATGGCATGTGAAACACGCTGGTCATGCAGATTACATGCAACGATGATTGTAAGCATCTGTTGCATGTTGCTTACTGCACTTACGTTCATTATTGTTCTACTGCTACTGGTGCTAAATATGACGACGACAACCTATAAATTGCATGCTCCCCTCGGCAATAAATCTTCATAAGTGATTTTATTACAGCTGAGCTAAGACGCAAGCTTCCAACAGGCACGTGACCAAAAATATTAATCAGCAGCAGCGCCATTTACATAAGTTGTGGGAATTGGGGATGGTGGGTCAGATTGCAACAGAGCGCTATTTTTAAAAATCTATTCGTATATTACTTCACTTTACAACCTCCACTTCCTTTTTTATTTAGAGTTCTTTTAATTGTGTGGAAAATTTATGCTTCAACACCGAAACCTGATTTTACGTTCCCTCAGGTTATTGCACAAACTAGGTTCCCAATGAATTAGGGTGCATTGAAAAATTATTTTTATGAATAAATAAATGTGGTATTTAACTTTAAAGGTGGTGGATGGGACTGGCATGCCGTTGGTTGGACAACGCAAGGATGTATCAGTGAAGTATATACATAATTAATGGGTACAAATTCTTCATTCTCGAATGAACGCCACGCACATGAACAGGCATATTACGTGCTCCATTATAAGCTTGACCCGTGCATTTTTTCATTTGGAAACTTAACTGTGTGCAACATTTTTGAAGAAGTTCAATTATTTTTTCAGAAGATTCTTCGTAAATCGGTAAAAATCATACGAAACTTTCACGAAAAGTAAGTTCGCGTTAGTCATGGTGAAAGACTAGACCTACGTTCAATAAACATATGTATATGAGACAAAATTACATTTTTCAGTGCCTGATATATCCATAGTTTCATCCGCGAGCAGTGATTTTCCTGATGATGTATTATCAGTTTTTGGAATAAGCTTCCTACCGATAACATCACATCTGCATTATTTAAATCTGTATATCTGAACTCATATATGTGGCATTCCTCAGATTATTCAGATCATGTCTCTTTAAGCTCACATCCTCGAACTCAATCTGAAAATGCAAAAGAGCTGACAGTTTTTCATCGTTTTATTGTGGTCGTATCATCGACAAAGCCCCACTATCGTGGTCATCTCTTACGATCAATTCTGCTCATAGTTTCTATTATCGGTCTTATAGCGGCTTTCTTTTCTACTTCCTCTTTAGCTTAATGCACATTAAAAATAGATATTTCATATGATAGTTTTTCCGATCCGATGTTTCAAGCAACTTTATCACAAACTCGACACAATTTTTGTGGTATTCCTTGTTCGCATGATTTGCAAAATCTTCTATCGCATTTGTCCAGCTTCTATGATAGCTAGTTAGAGATTTCCTGGCCGTTTGTGGTTTCCTTTGCCAACCCCTTCATAAAAAATAGAATAATCAGGAAATGGAAATCCTACATCCAAATGTCGTTGGAAAATGGACTGATGATTAAGATCTATTGGAAAATTCTGGAATTCGCAGTAGGGTAAGTGCATATACCTTGGACCGATTGCACCTTGGACCAACAGCGATATTTCATGTTTGCCAGCGCATGTGTAGCTGTAAATTGTAACAGTACAAATTTCCTTATTTATATAACAGATTTTAGCAATGCTGCACAGGAGCTGATTGTACTTTGGACTACTTTGGCGTTCTAAAGAAAAACGTCGTTTAAGTGAGTTAGGAAAAAACAGTGCGGCTTTTTGTCTTCATGCCATAATAGCTAAAATATCAGTTTAAAATGTGGTTATGTCTGAAAAAAAATCAGCCATTGTTTGGAGACAGAGAGTGTGTGGTAACACTATGAGGGTCCATGTGAGGCTATGGTCGCCACCAAAACCCAACTTTATTTTGGAGGCAGCAAATAATTTTCTCAAAAATGGTCCAAGGCACATGCAATTCCCCTAATTATGCGGATTTCTCACAACCTCGAGAATGGTGCTCGAGGGCTATGGCTGGCTACGATCTTGTCTCAAAAGGAAAAATAATAACAGAAGTACACATAGCTAAAAAGGCCGATTCTTTTGTTCAAATTTTGTGTTTTCCAGAGATGTATAATAACAAAAATTTTTTTTCTATCAATTTTTATCAAATTCATGATGTTTAAAGCTACATATTACCCACTTGTCCAATTTCTAATTTTTTGCCTAATGCTCGTTTGTATCACCAAGTGTTTCCATATTGAGCATAGGACATAAAAACCTCACTAAGTAGTTTGCTTTTAGCAGAAAAGCTGCTAAGCTCCTTTAAATTGTCGCAGAAAATGAAGCTCATATCAAAACCAGCCCAGCATTTTCGATACACCCTACCCTGCATTCAACCGGAAATGACTTATTTTCACATGTTAAACAGTTTCATCCGCCTGCCCCTGTTCATAATACTACTTTTGAAAAACACCAAGGAAAATAAATTGAAGAGCACTAGTAAAATGTACTCAATTTGTGCATCCTTTTGGCTCCCATTTACTATGGTTGGCTTTCATTTTATCTGTCCATCGCATGTTTACTTGTTGAGGCCGCGGATTGAATACCCGGCTTTATCTGATGTCATGAATGCGTTGTTTATTTAGTTACAAAAATCCAAACATTTCAACAAAAAAACATGCAATGTTCAAATGAAACTTCATATTTTTCATACATTTTATCCTTTTTTTTTTAAATTTCAGCTTTTAATGTTGTTTCATTTTGATTTATTGACATGTCACTAAATGTTTATGTTGCATACGAGCAGTAGGTTGTGCAAGAAGAATGAATCATAGGTACATAACATTTAAAATAAATTGACAATATAATACCTTCCATTAGAATAAATGTTTATCGTTATATTCTCGAAATGTTTATTTAGTTGGAGAAAATTTTAATCTACTGGATGATGGAAATACTGATATAATATATGGGTGCTTCCCATTTTTTGCAACAGTTTTACATTGGGTTTTGTATTTAAAAATATGATGATTAAAAGTAGTATAATACTATGTCGGTGTTTTGCTAATTTTGTATACCAAACATAGTCCCTTACTATGTCTGAAATTCGTTTAGATTCCTTTCCAACGAATGATTAAGTAAAATTCTTTTCGCAAGAGCACGATATACCCCTTAAAGAAATCTACTATATAAAAATCAGTTTTTGTATGCCTGAATGTCTGTCTGTTGGACGCGAAAGCTACCCGGCCGATTTTGATGAAACTTTACAGTATGCTAGTATCGATTAGGCGGATGTCATAGGCTATACAACTTTTATTTAGGGTACATATTTAGGGTGGCCCTCATACAAAAATATTTTTAAGATATCGTTTCGACGGCTAATCTATTCACACGGAATCTACACCATGTATCTGTTATATTATGAGGCACATCTTAGGACAAAACTTTTTTTAGGGTGGCCTCACACAAAAATATTTTTAAAACACAATTTTCACAAAGACCACTTTAAAAATTAGGATGAAATTTTCTTTTTAAGGGGGAGCGAAGCGCACAGGGTAATGCTAGTACTAAAATAAAGTCAAAATCTCAATTTAGAAATTATAATGGAAAATAATTCCAAAGGGAGTTCGTGGACCTTATTAAAAATCACTTTGGATCAACAGACTGTGCGCCCTTTTTCATGTCATAAATTGAATATCAACCAATTTCTATCGATTCAATATTAAATTATTTATGAGATGTCTTCGGTGTTCTTAATCTACTCCCGAAGCATAGGCCTCCGAAAACCACTTGCAAGGCCACAAGCGAGTGACTTCAATTCTCTATATCATTTCTCCGACATACTGATTTCATGTTTCAACGATCGCTTTTAAGGTATCTTGGAATCAATGCTTGTCGCTAATGTCTAAGTCCTTCACATTTCCGACAGTAATCAAATCTTGTCGAAATCTAATGAACGATTTGACAGTGAACAGGATTCTGGGCTACCAAATTTTAAGATTTCGAAGAGTATAATTGGTGTTAAGCACTTGTGTTTCGAAGTTGTATAGCACAATTGGCTTCACATTTGACTTAAAATTTTCGAGCTTTGTTGATGTTGAAAGCAATTAAGAGTGTTGCTGAGCTTCTAAACCTCAGTTGCAATGCAGTCATATAAAGTCACGTGTTCCTAAACGCAGATCTTAATAATATTACAACGTCATGTGTTCATAACCATCAATCGATTGATTACGATGCACAGAAAAAGGCAAACTGCGCATCACTAGTTTTGATGATGCTTTTGTGATGCACAGCTAATTTGCCAATTTCACAATGACGGAAGCAAACAGATGTATTTTTTTTGTGTCCCAATTATATTTTATCAATACATTTGTAAATAAAAAGCTTTATATGTGCTTGCAACTAAAATCTTTAATACTATTGAGTTCGCCACTGGATATAGTGATGCTTTGCAAACGGATGTTCTCCGTCGTCAATATAACGACAATGTATTGGAACAATGCAACTTCATTGCAGGGCTACTTTGTTTAGAAACAGTATGCTGACCGTAACACTGCTTTGTTTGCAGACGTTTAGGAACTCAGCCCACTTGACATTAGGAGGCTGAGCTTATGTACTTTATGTTTTATGATTTCCATCAGTTGATATGATAGTGCAGAGCTCATAGTATCAAAGTTTCACCCTCATCCGGATGCTCTGTAACGTATGTAAGGTCTACGCAGTCCACGTGGCTTTTGAAACTACATGGGATAAGATAAGTCAAAACATTATTACATTTCATAATTCCTAAAAATTTCATCCCGATCTTCTGTAACGGAGATGAGGCACATAAACTTAGATCATAATTAGCTTTATTAGGGCAATATGGCCCAGACACGTTTCAGAATATAAGCGCATAATATGTGTTAGCATATGTGCCACCAAATTAACTTTCATTAATGATGGTATTGGATGAAGGAATCTTTGATCTTTTGCACTTTTGGCCTAAGGCGGTGCGCAAATGAGTGAAATACTAGATTCATCTATCGTGGAACTACTGCCATCATTGGTTTGACAGATGGAGATGCTTTTTGTTTGATTGATGTTTTTTTTTAAACCTAATTTTTCCAAAATCGATCTGATGTCGAAGCGTTGCATGTCGGACTGCTTGGTGGTGACAAAGGCATAAGTCATTTGCATAATAGAGCTCTCTGAACGTCTCTTGAATGCTGTAATTAGTATTGTCTATACCTCTGTTAAAATTGATGACAGCAAATAGCTTTGGCATACTCACAGAATGAGTCTGAAAATATCGCCATTTTTAAGATTCTACATTTGAAATCGTCATATTAAGTACTAATGTTGCTTGCGATCTTGGTTTGATGTAGTCTTCTATTAGAAATGCTATTTCATAAGCCCTGTCAAGGTCTCTAATTTCTTCGACATACTTAGCTCTTTTATAGAAAGCTTTTGGCTCTTTATTGAACTCGTTATATGTATGCATAAGCGGTGTTTTACGTCTGGTTTCTTTTTGGTTTTTCTTTGATGCAAGGCTTATTTATCCCGTGGTATAATGCCAAGTATAGCCGCACTCTCTGCTAAAAATAAAAGAGATGTTTTACCATTTATATTTAGATTCGATTGAGCTATGGATTAGTATGGCTGCTACTTATATTTTTTAATTTATAGATCAAGTTATCCCGAAGACAGTCATCTTCGAGTTCATATTGGGTAAACCATTTGGTTGATGTGCAAGTCTGTTGATTGTAAACTATTTTTCGCCGCATAGTAACCACAATATGGTGATCGCAGCAATTTCCGCAATTTTTGTAGCTCACACGTCCAGAAGGCTTTTCATTCAGGACCATATGATCTTTGTATCATGTTTTCCACCCGATGTTCACGTGAAACTAAAACAGTTTTGTGGTAATCTGCAACGTTCCGTGCTCTACTTCCGAAGCGGTTCCACACTGATTCTTTACTGAGAAGTTGCCAATTGAAATGGAAATGTAATGAAAATAAACCGCATTAGCGGTGCAAGTTGTAACCGTGACATAGTTTTAAGTTGGATGCCATTTTATGAAAGCTGCTCACTACCTGGAATTCAAATCCCCTTTTAACCGCATAGTGCAGACTCTAACTGTTGTCGATTTTTGTTTGAATTGAGTGACTCGATTGCTATTTATAACGACACTACCACCAGGTTTCGCTTATGGTTTTAATGTATAATCATCTCCTTACTCGGGACTTGCAGGCTAAGGTTTCAAGGGATAGTATAGTTTTGATTATGAATTTCAATGAAAGTGTTATCGAAGTGTTGATAATATAGGATCGTAGAAACACTCCTTTTCCTAATCCTTCTGCTTATCAAAAAGAGAAATACAACGCCCGACTTGCCGCTGTTTTTCTTATAGAGATTGCTGAATATTATGAGCAATTTGAACCATTTAGAACGGGAGAGAAACAGACTAACTTTGATTTTTTGCCAATTCATGGTGATGGCGATTCTTCAGATGCCGAAGAACAGCTGAGCTTGCAGTTATATAGACGAGAAAACGACAGCGTGTAGCAATTTGATGAGGCTCGTGATGCAATCGCTGCAGAAATTTAACCATTACCTCGTCAAGCTATGCTGACGAGGTAATGGTTGGAGTTGGCAAATGCTCTCATTCCAAATATGAGAAAGTTGGGCTTACGACTCCACCAGTTTTAACTGCTCACGTTATAGCTCACAGCCGTACGACCATCGTTAGACAATGCCAAGCAGTATCCAACCTCAATTTGCAAATGACTTATAGCTTCAAAAATTGTGAATCAGAATGTTCGTGAAACAAATCGTAAAACTATTCTGGTCGCCGAAAAATGGAATATAAATCACCCGGACACTATCAGAGAATTTGTTCTTTTGAAGTAAGCTGAATGCAATGCATTGGTTTGGTCTTATTTTAACTCGTGCAAGCCCGCTGCTAATCGCTAGCCATAGGCTTCTTTTTTCAGCATGCTAGATGTTTCTATATAATTTATAAAATAATGAAATAAAAAGAGTAAATCCTGGGGCGAAACCCGTCTTTTAAGTCACCGGTCTTACCTTTTTATTCGATAAGCTTTAAGATCTACACATACGTACACATATTAATACTATACTATACGCCGTGTCCACACAAAATGTTACACCCGGAAAATATGGTCTGTCAGTCCACAAATTATGGTTTACCGCCTTTTGGGTCACCGCTAATCAGAGAGTTAATTTACTCTCATCTTTCTTTCAAAAAACTCTAGCAATTTGAAAATTACAGAAATACAGACCGCCTCTAATGATGCCACTGCTTGCTTCGTATGTTGTCTCACTAGTGACTGCACATAACACAAATAGCAAATGATCGGTGTAAACTAAGCTGAAATAGAACTAACTCGGAAATCATCTCAAGTGATTTGTTTTGATTCATAACTTGTTCTTATTAATAATATTGCGAGGGTGTTATTAACACTGCTTTCCCCAACGCAATTGCTTGCATCAGATAATGAAAATTTAATGTCCATACACAGAAAAAAAGAAAAATCTACTTAAAACTACACTCAATAACAATCTCCTTGACAGTAGACAAGCTTTGCACCTAAACTTCTTAGCAGGAAGCAAATGCCATCAATTGCACTTAAAGGTTTTATTTTTTTTCTTTCAAAAATGAGCTTTTCATCAGCATCACCAACGCTACCGACACCGCATATATGAATTTGTTGTGTGATACTTTATGGTTTAAAATGGATTTGAAAAGTTCTTATCAACAGATGCATCGATGCAAAAAATATGCCAAAGTCACGTATTTACTACGACAATGCGTTGCTTCGAATGCACCTTTAAGAACTTCTCATTGCCTTGTTGTCAGACAGAAAAAGAATGATTCCACATGTGACGTTCAGTATTACAAGGGATCAGTCATATTGAGTTTTGTGCAAGACTTGAATTCCCATTATAATAATAATAGAGCTTAGCTATATCAGTTTATTGGTCTATGTACTTATATCAAAATTTGAAAAATCATTCTTGAGTCGCCTATAAATCTCTAGTAATGAACTTAATTTTTGGCAAATTGAGCATATACTCTTAATAGGGTAAGACAAAAAAAATTTTTTTTTCCAACGAATTGGACAGTAGTAATATTTTTGCAGCTGCAATCGATACTCGGAAGATTGTAAAATTTAATTTTGTCACTTTGAACAACTTACAGCGTACTGAAAATAAAGTGCCACAAAGATGTTCCGAAAAATATGCGTCAGTACATTCGACAAATTTTTACTACTTTCGGTACAATGGACGATATTTCAGTAAAGGCACTTTTAACGAAGATGACAAATACGATTTGATCCAACCGATAAAATTTAAAGAAAGCTCGAACTTTTTAATTTCAACAAAATCAGATTTGGGTGGCATTCGCAAAGCCTTGCATAGAACACAGGGGTCTATAGTGTTGCATATTACCAAATTCTGGACTTTCCATTGTGGTGCTCTTCCAATATTCCTGTTGTTACAGAGAATCTTTTGATAAGTTTTCAGCTCATCATCATCTTCAGTTCAGTCAAATTACCTCTGTCTGACAGGTTTTTATTTTCAATTGACTCTTTCATTGAATTGACCGAAAACTTTTTCTTGCTGACAATGAGCTATGGTAACATAAACGTACAACTCGAAACATCCTTTATACTCGTAAGCTGTCAACTATTATAACTACAATTTTTTAAACCCAAAATCCATCAATAGCCCAACACGTTTTATTACTGGCTTGAAAAATAAATCAAAATAGAAACAAATTACATTATTATTAGAAAATAAATTGAATTTTGACCCTTACTACTGGCACTGCGTACGTTCATATTTTTATTGGTGCTTTACAATTTGGTTACAAGAATGGTCCATTTAGGATTCATAACGTCAACATTATTGCCAAAGTAAAAATAACAAATTGTCGTTCGTCTTATTTAAAATTTTTCCGTTTTATTTATTTTTTTCAACCCCATTCTAAGTGGTCCTTGTAATATTTTGTATGGGTTTCTTTGACACATTTGACAATCACTTCCATTTAATTTTTCTTCGCTATAGTTAGTCCATAGAGGGGTGAGTTTACCAGCTTACCAATATACCATTAAACTATGGAATAAAATGTTGCTTTTGCTTATGTTCTGTTTGTTCGCAAGTTAAAGCGTGGATAATGAGATTACCACACCCGCTAAGGAAAGGGGGTACTTCACAATAAATATGGACAAGTTCTTAGTAACATGTGTCATAAACATAAAAGTAATTTCATCGCAAAGATGAAGGACCAGCAATTTTTAAGTTTTTCCAAAGCGCGCTTTTGGTATGACCTCGAAATCGAGAAAGCGCTGAGTTGGTTGAATGAAAGCAAGAAAGTTAAGTTATACCGGAAAATGTTCGTTTTTAACAAGCTGATATTCAATCGCTTCAAAATTTAATCGTGAATGTAGCAATAGTAAGATGATTCTGAATACTTGCAGCAGAAAGGCAACAACCTCAGATAACATTGGCCGATCAAAGATAAAAATGGGAACCTATTAGCTACTAATATATATATTAAAAAAAATTTTTCCCAAGACCCCCAATCGTTAACCCTTTAGCATTCGTCAAGCATCGTTTCTTAAGGGAACACTACCGCTACTGATTCGTGCACGTCTTCACTTAAGAAGATAGCAAAGTCTTTAAAGCATAGTTGCCGAAATGTGAAAAGTCTTTTCTATGCTCTCCTCTGAACTTATGGATACTGTCCTCAGCCAAATTTGGAGTGAAGAGAGTATACTTGCTTCGCGGAACTTTGAGAAGATGGAACTTATAGTCAAGCATCGTGATATTATCAGTCTCTCTACGGATCTAACGAAAATCTTTACCATGATCAGCAACAAGCTGTAAACACTCAAATCTGGAATGTATGGAACAGATGAATTGCAAGATCAATAAACTCACTAGTGCTCAATTCGAAGGATTCAAATATAAAGTCCTGTGATGTGGGGTGTGCGCCACGTTAATTGGTTTAGTTTTGGTCGCATTTGTTGATGTACGAGTAAACGCGAACGTAACACTATATCGTCAGCAAATGCTAGGTCCAGTCAATACAGCATTTGCGCAGTGGTTGCTCCATTTTCCATTTTGTAATACTTTGCAGTTTGAGCTTTCATAGCTCGTCATTATTATATAGGAAAACAGATGCATTCCATTTTTAAAAATCAAAATTTCATAGTGAATTAAGGTAACATACGAGTACCTATAAGGTAGAATTGGTCTATGACCATTCGCATACTATTTATTTAAGTTGCCAATGCATGTTCGGACGCAATCCGGACAAGTCCTTGCGTAGCTGTTCATTTAGTGGCTTGCTAATACGTTCTAAGATAACTTTATTAAAAAGTGCAATGCCTCTCTTGAGATATTGCAATCAGATAGATTACCTTCGGCAATAATCGCCTATTTCCAAACAAGTGACATAATTTCTGAGTTCCATATAACTCAAAATAATTTCAGCTTCTAAGCATTCAGCCCAGATATTGCCAATTACAGTGAAAGTGTCGTTTTTCAGTGGCATTTTTTTTATACTGGGAGTTTCAGTGCTTATATTACGTATTGACACTCTTTGTCTGCCAAAGTCAGGAACGATCTTGTTAATTGTAAGTAAATTGAATGTTTTTCGAAGTGATCAAGCCATATTTTGAGCTGATCTTCCACTGATATAACATTTCCATTCCCATCACTTAGTGGTACAGAACGGTTGGTTTTACTATTTGACAGTTTTCGGTATATTTTCAAAACCTCATTTAGGTTGCCTTTTAATGCAGCAATTTCTCCTTCGCTAGCCAATTTCTCAGTTATCTGAGTTTGACACTTGCTAGGCAAGGGAATATTGCACAAATTCCTCAGGGCAAAGAAGGTGTTGGCATGTCACTTTCTACCTGCAAGTTACTGCTTAGAGAAAAAAAGGTAAAAAATGCTAACAAAAGATGGACTCAAGGGTCTACTTGCAAAATATCTAGACAAATATGGCCGAAATGCGATGCTAAGCGTTCGTCAGAACTAATTTCTCGCACTAGACATAGTGTCTCGCCAGTTGTTGCAGTTATATCTGGCCACTGCCTCTTCGGCAGACATGCGGAGATATTGAGTGTTAGGTCTTTTGACTTCTGTAGAAGTTGTGTAGGACAAGGAAAAAATTCAGCATTTTCTCTGCTCCTGCCCACCACTGGCTAGGAAACGCCTCAAAACACTGGGTTCGTTTTTATTTGATGACCTGAATTACTTTAGACATGTTAGTATAGGTCAGCTATTAAATTTCATTACGAAATTTGGTTTGCTCAACGAGCGGGTATAGTCAGACACCGTGTGGTAACACAATGGATCACAACTGGCTGCAACTCCTACCTAACCTAGAGTTTGACACTTCTATCAAAATATTAAAACGCTGAACTGAAATAATTATTTAAGCTAATGCTCTCATAAATACTAAGAATAGCTCGGAAATGCATTAGACAAAGTTAGTGAATTAAGAAAAGATAGCGAGGACCGCCCACATAAGCATAGGCAAAAAAGCGCTACACATGTAACGGTTTCTGAGTAAATGTTGTCAAGTCCAAGGTTTGGTGAGCCAAACATGCACTTTCCAAAAACTGAGCTAATTTGGATAAATATGAACGGCACTTGCCATACAAACTTTAATTGCTTTATTGAATAATAGCTGACGCTTTTACATGAATTATAACAGAGTACTCTGACTGCACCCCTTCCAAAAAAACAAAAAAAAAATAATTTTTATAAAAGCTTATGCCAATAAATTTTTGTCCAACCCGAATATCAAAGTCTCTTAAATTTCTGAAAAAATTTAATTTTTAAATTGGGCATCATATACCTAACCCATTTGGTTGCAAACCTATCGACTTGAACAAAATGTTTCTGCTGCGTTTTCTTTTGTTTTACCAATTTATCGCTTGATTAGTTCAACAGATTTGGTGTAATTGCACTTTATTAGCCAACGTCATCATACAAACTATTGGCCACAAAATGCATTCCTACATCAATTTTCAATTTTGTTGCAGGTCTTATTGTGAATGGATTTATTAACGTGGTCATTACGACCATTGAGCGAAGATTTGGTTTACGTTCCAAGCAGACAGGACTCGTGGCTAGCGGTTATGATATCGCCTCGTTTATATGCCTTGTTCCGGTGACCTATTTTGGCGGTAGACTCAATGCATCGAAAACACGTTGGGTAGCTGGAGGTGTCATACTGATGGGCTTGGGTTCATTGACATTTTCGTTGCCACACTTTTTGGTGAAACCATATCGAGCTACTGTGACTGAGATGAATCTTTGCGTGACACAACATAACCACACAATGCTAACGGTGCAAGTAAGTTAATATTTTTTAAAAATAACTGGCAATAAGAAAATATAGTTCCTAATTTTTTCAGGATTGTGAGGATAGTCTAAAACATGCTGGTGTAACTGTGAACGTTGAAAACGTGCAATGGGTAGTATGGTTATTTTTCGCAGCGCAACTTTTGCATGGTGCTGGTGCTTCACCACTTTATACATTAGGCGTGACCTTTATTGATGAAAATGTTAAAAAGAAAATGTCATCAGTTTATTTGGGTAAGTTTGATAATTGCAGGTACAATTTTTGTGATTATGTATGTAAGCATTATCCGTGAATCAGAATTTTCTCCATCAAATATGAATCGAATCGATGAACAAATAATTTTTTTATGAAAGATGTGAACTTTTCAGCCCATTTCCACGTAATCAATTTATTAGTGCTCATTCCGAGAAACTGTCTTATTTCAACTTCGTACATAAGGTGTTCTCCAATTAGTAGGGAGTAATCTTTGGCATTACCAAATCTTAAAAGATCGATACCTTGTCCTTACTACTATAATATACTATAGGTTTGCGAAACGTTAAGCAACAACTACTTAAAGCTTGCTTGTGTTATTAGAAGTTGTTGGTAGTTTTCAGCATATAGATAAGGTGGTCGTCCATACAAGACGTCCGAAAAAATTCTGCAGTTTTAACCTTCTCCCTTGGTTGTGCACTTCTGTCCGATTTTGCTACGTCTCCTCCGATAGGATGTCCACAAAGAATAATGTCACCACCCTTAAGAATGTCCACAACGAATAATGCTATCCCCCTTTTCGATTTTTTTCTGTTGGTTTTATTTGTTTCTTAAGATCAAAAAAAAAAGGAAAATAGCATATCCCCTGCTTGTTCACTTTTGTTCGTTTTAGCGGCCCTCTTTCCTTATATGTGGACGTTTTTTATAGGGAACTTCTTATCAATAATTTAGCTTTTTTCGGGAGATGCAACGTCCACTTCATCAAGCATTTCCTATATTCTGAGTGAAAGTGAAACGAAATCACATGAATTTGTACAAAATTTACATGACTTTCACTAGGAAGTGATATGTAGAACATGCCCGGTTGAAAAATTTCGTTCCATCATCTTAAATTACTCAGTCATCGTAATTCGCTCTCTTTTTTTAGTCTGGTGATAGTCATAGCCGATCTATGTGTTCGAGTGTGACTTGATTTCCTTATTTCAAATTACTCTGTCAGTATATCAGTTTGGAAATTATTATTTGTGTGGGAGGTGCCACACCCTCCTGCCGTTATTTTCAACTATAATTTTCCAGAGCTTGTCCAAATCAATCCTAGTAATTTATTTGAACTTTGATTGCATTACCACAAGTTTTCAAATTTTTGCTGTTATGGGAGGTGACACGCCCTCTTTGCTATAATTCTAGCATTTGTCTGAAATTCGGTTGCATTTATTTCTTGTTTTCGATATTAGCTATTCACTGATTTAGATAAAAAGTCATCTACCCTATTAACAGCAAATTTGGAAGATCTTTTTGGACATTGCAATCCTAAGAAGGTGTGAAACGTGCTTGAAATTTAGAATTTTATACCCCATATAAAAATTAGCTGTTGTTGCTATCAAAGTGATTAGGGATAAACACCCAACCAATACTGTTTGCATCAGTAATATTAAATTCGAACTATGAGATCCTCATACGATGTAAATATATTCAAGGAAGATTTATTTTCGAAACTCATGGCGCCTAATAGAAAAGAAAAAATTAAATTTCACAAACAAAAAAGAAAAAAATATTTTTAGCCGACTGACTACGAAACACTGGCCAGGCTAAATTGTTTGCTCTGGAAATTTGAAATTCAACCAATGATATCCTCCTACAATGTGAATGATCTCCAAGGCAAGTCTCTTGACTTTTAAGTCCTAAGAGGGTAGAGGACACTTTTCAATACAGCAAAAACTCACTTTCCAAAAATAAAGCTGCTGCCTGGGTACGAATCAACGCTTATGCCAAGCTTTTTGTCTCAGAAATATAAAATTAAGAATATGAAATACATATTTTTAGTCCTTACCATAGCTACTGCAGAAGAATTTTTAGGGAATTCTGTCACTTTTTCCGTATGAGAAATACTTTTCGACGTTTTTTGCTTTCATTTAAAAATCCAAAATAACGGTGAGTTTGGCTCAAAAAAAAAAAAAACAAAACCATTCTATAATAAAATTCATAATCGTTACGTTTCCGGTTTTTTAATGACTTGTGAGTTATTTTCCACCATAAATAAATCACATCATCCTGCTATTAAAAAATGTGTGTTTGGTTGCAACTTATCGAACTGTTAAAAAATTAATTCTTTCTAAAAAGAACTATCAAAATAAAAAACGAATCCTTTGTTAAAGTGTCAAAATTGTTAATTTTCCTCACAGCATGCAACATAGGGTACTAAGAATATTATGAAGTGAAAGTTAAATCTCTTCAAAACTAAGTTGTAAAGTAAAGAATATTTAAGTTTCCTAATTTAGTAGAAAGGTGTAACTAGCTTGTCTTTGAGAAATTTGTATTTTATCCCAGTTTGGCATCACATTATCCCAACTTGACAGGAGGCTGCATCCGTATTTTAATTTGTAATTGTATTTGTCTCCTTTTTTTTCATTTGTATGGAAATAAATTTTCAAAGGACCCCAAACAAATGTGCTCAGCAGCAAAAACTAAAAAGGTTCACAAGTTACACTTTCCGTTCCAGTTTATCTTTCATCTTACAGCAAGGCGAATGTTTTTATCGAATAAATAAATATTGTAGAAAATTTCAATTGTTTTATTGTATTTTAATATGTTTGTCTAGGTTGAGATAAACTTAACTGGAAGACAATAAATTTAGTCGGTATCGCAAAATACGCACCAAACCATCGTTTTCAAGCACACACAAAGATACGCGCGCACACTTTACAAACGCCTCTATATGTACGTATCTGTGTGTGTGTGTTTACTGTATCAGCATTTTAAGGACACATTGACGCATCTAATAAGAGTTTGCATGCAAAGGACAAACGCAATATGTGCGATTTACCATCTAATAAACTGGGTCAGGCATGGGGGCATGGAGTTTGAGTAGTGTCATGTCAGGCGTTCATGCTCTACAGTGGGTAAATATTAAAAAATATTGCATCATCTCACAACTTGTAGTTCTCAGTCGTGGAGAGATGAAGTTTCTTTAAATTAACAACAACTTCAGCACCTTATCTAGGAAAATATAGTTTCGAACTATTGAAACAGCTTTGCTCACGACTTCTCTCTTACAGTACCAAATTGTTGCTGAAAACATACTGATTTTGGCAGTTATTGCGAAGAAGATAATACTCGTAGGTTTGGCTGAAAAATTTTATTTTGTGGTGCATCGAAACTATATATGATGGAAAATTTACCATGTCAGAAGAAAGTGCTTAACTGTCATCAGGCAATATCTTCTGAGACTGATGTCACAGTCATGTGATTCAGAGCTACACACGTTTGCCAATTTAATGGTCATTATTACATCCCAAACTTATTGAAGAACCATTCATGCTATGTCTGTAATTAAGAACTTTTCCGTAGAGACGGAATTAAAGATTTGCTGCTCTAGGAAGTGACACGCAATCTTTTTTTCGGAGCAAAAAAAGGTACTCCGTTTTCAATGCTTTAAAACTTTAAAATTTAAAAACAAAAAAAAGTCAGATCTGCAATGACGAGAACCCTGTTAATGAGACATGTCAAACAAATATTTACGGTCCTTGCCCAATACAGCACTGTCAGTGGCATATAAACGTTTTACATTTCTCAACTTGGAGATTTTCATAAATATTCTGGTGCCTGTCGATCAACCAGATGCAGGAGCGCAAATAAACAGGAGCTCTGGGGCTTAAGACACAAATGGTTATTTAACTTGAAACTTGTTGTAAATCAAAAATTTTTCGAAATAAAACAAAAACTATACTTTGGATGTATGACCATATACGAGTATAGCAAAGGTGGGAGATTGTCCCGGACCTTCAAATCATAAAAGATATGTTGTTGTGCCCGTATTAATGTATATATTGTAACAAATTATTTATTGTTGAGGTAAATATGCAGTTAAGCTATCACTTTTGATTCCATGAGCAAAAAGTCATCATGCAAAAGAAGTTTGATAAGCAACAAAAATAAGATTATCGGTTAAGATTCCATATTTTAACCTCAATGTATTAATAGGGACCCGAAAGGGTGCTATGGCTAGTGGCCTCCAACGCAACTGCGTACATATGTTCGAAAAGTCTCTAAAAAGGCAAATCAATTGAATGAAAGAGGCACATCTTCCCCTACCGTGGCATCGATTCTAGCATAGATGTCTTTATTGCTCTCGCGCTTAGGTGTTATGTCTCTGCCCAATAAAGTGAATTGCTGGATTCGCCGGTCATCAGACTTTTCTAGCACTGGTTGCACTATTTTTTTGTGTTATAAATAATGACTGAAAAGAATGAAAAGTCGAAAAAATATTGAAAATGTTGAAAAAAGTTGAAAGAGTTTAAAAAACTCGGAAAAAGTTAAAAGAGGTTGATAATTGTTGAAAGTGTTGGAAATCAATTGAAAGTTAGGAAAATTGGAAAAAATATAAGAAGTAATGAAAAAAGTTGAGGTAGTTTGAAGAGCTCTAAAAATGTTGAAAGATTCTGTAAAAGTCGAAAAAATATGGAAAATGTTGAAAAAAATTCAAAAAATTGTTCAAAAGTCGAAATAAAATGAAGAATCCTAAAAAAATATTGAAAACAATTTAAAGCTGTTGAAAGAGTATAAAAAAATTGAAAAATGTTGGATAAGGCTGAAAGTCTCGAAAAGATACACGGGAGATGTTGAATAAAGTTGAAAATATTGAAAAATAAATTCTACTTAATATATACTTAATTTGCGATATATGCCGTAATTAGCCTTAAAGTTTAAGATTTCGATATCGATCCAGACATAGTTTTTTGATAATATTTTTAGACGAAATTCATATATGGTTGCTCAATAATTTCGATAGGTTTGCTACTTAAGGAGTTATAATTGTATGTGAGGTGCGACGCCCGTTTTAGACTCAGATATGCTTGATAGCGTGTAATCCACCCATATTACATTTCAGACTAATTGCTGAAATTGTTCACTTAAAATTGAGCTTTGAATTTTAAGTAATATGGTAGGTGCCACGTACACTGACGCAATCTGGTTGAATTCCATTTAGTTTCAGAGCTTATACTTAGTAATCGATACCCCAAGTTTTATAAAGATTACTCTCATAGCACATTATTTGTAACAATAAAGGTTTTTTTGCTTGTTAGGGACGTGCCACGCCCACAGATACAATTGCTATAATTTTTTGTTATAGATACCTTATAGCAAGTATATCCGTCAAATTAAATTTCATAACGTTACGTTCACTTGTGACATAGTTTATAAATATTGTGGGCTGTGCCAAGCCCTTCAACGAGTTTTGCCGTTATACTGACTAAGTGTTGAAAACTGCTTAGCATATGATCTGCATCCGTTTACCATATTTCATCATAATATCTTGCTTGGTTTAGGAGACATGGGATTAGAAAAATTTAAATTTACGGCTGTGCCGCGCCCTTATAAGAGCCTTTGAAAACTTGAAACCCAGCCGAATTTTAATTTTGTTCACATATGCACCAAATTATGAAATTTTATCAAAATCGCTGTAACTTTTTTCGAAATAGATTTGGGCAAATATATATAGAGTATGAGCTTTAGGCGTGTCCGTGAAACGATTTTAACCATTTCGATCCCAAGAAGCTGGAAGTTAGAAGGTGCGACCTGTATGCCAAATGTAATTCAATTAGCTTTTTCCTTAAACGTGATATCAAGAAACTGAGAGACAGATAGGCAAACAGGCAGACAGACACGCAAACAGAAAGGCGGACATAAATATGTATGTGCCTGAATCGACTCATGTATGTGCCGCTGATCAAGAATATATAAACTTTTCTATACTTACCACTCCTCCTTCTATGTGCTACAAAAGGAATGGCAAAGTGAACACCTTCTGTGTGGGGTGTAAAAAGTAGAAGAGCTCCTAAAATTAACTGATGCCCTGATTTTTTCACCTCATATCAATTTTTGACCGTTTTGAATTGTGGGGAAAGTGTTTTTACATTAAATTACCTTCCCGCGAGCCCTGCTGCAAGTATTTTGTTTGATAAACATTTCAAACCTTGTGCTTGTGCTTACGATCCAGAACTCTGAATCGAATTCACAATCCATGATCTGCTTGAGCGAAAACCCAGCATATACAGCAGATTGTGCCATAAATAGTGGATAACCTTCTAAAAGCAGATGCGCGACTCCAAGGCTGGTCAGAAAAAGTTATATCATGTTTTCATATTTGTACATATACGAGTATGCATAAGTGTCTCCAGTTTCTTGCTAACTATGGCGAGGAAAATTTTGTCAGAAACTTGAATGGGATTGCCAACATTATGATGTGATTTTAACGCTGCTGCACTCATTGGTTGACAGGGAAAGCGGGAAAGCTGGAAAGATGCTTAGCTGACTGTGGAGTGCATAGGGTGTAGGAAGAAATATCAGATTTAGTTCAAGCTATGACATTCCATGAGCTGCTAGCCACATAAGTGCGTTAAATTTATTTCGAATTGCTCCACTGTGCGCCTACCCTCGTTTTTACTTTATCAGTTCATTGAGACAGTTAAAGTAGCTCACAAAAAAAGAGCTGCTGCAGGAGTTTGTTGACGACGCGATGTAAACAACGAATATCCTTTGTAGTTTTGCTTCGTTTGCATTTCTGCGGCAATACGATATTGAAAATAAAAACAAACAATTCGCAAATGTTTTTTTTTGTTTTGTTCTAACTCCAGTTCAAAGTTCTATTTGTCATCTGGTAATCAATCGATTCGATTGCAACATAAACACAATAGCGACTGCACATGAATTAGAAAACTACCATATAAATTGTGCGATTAAGTGTAATAGAAAAGTTGGAACATACGCCAAGAATGTATCATTAATAACAACAAATATACGAAGGTGATGATGATGTTCGAAGTCTGTACAACTAAAATTAACTGAACATTTCTCTGACCATCCTTGAGATGTTAACAGAAAGTCTTGATTTTTCGGCATAAAACACCGACGTATATACTATTTTCATCTAATAACATATTTTCCATTTAAAATTACAGGTATTTTTTATACCATGGCCATATTAGGTCCTGCTGTCGGATATGTACTTGGCGGACAATTGCTGCTTATCTACACGGATTTCTTAACTGTTGACGCTTCAGAGTGAGTAAAGAACCAAAAAGAAGTCAACAAAATAAATTAAAAGATGTTTGCATAAGCAGAAATAGCAACGAATACGCTCAGTGTTAAGCATAAACAGGGCTCTGACTTTATAAGATGACAACATCCAACACTTCCCCACATTTCAAATAAATCATAATACGTTACCGTGGTATTATCATTTCTCTAGGGACTAATGAAACAAAATACTTGCACATCTAGTGACAACCAAACGAGGTGCCAAAGAGCAACAAGCTTAATACCACAGGTTCATCCCTTATTTATTGTCAAGGTGATATGGTACGACTACTGCAAATGATAAACGAGAAGAAAAAATGAAGACAAATTAGGTGGGGATAAAACGTGTTTGCCACAGAGTAAAAGTAAAGGAATAAGAAATTCATAGTAAATAGAAACAAAATATTTTTATTAATTTTCTGGCAAATTTGCACACGTTTAGCACGATAAATTGCTTGAAGAAAAAAAATGAACTCCTATGAAGTCCAAGCAACATAGAGGCTGTGGGGAGATAATGACAGATAATTTGACAGCATTTGTTGTATTCGAATTTGGGGAAGCGCAAAATTTTGAAGTCTAAAGTGGCGTATATGTACGTTTCAGGCGTGTTTTGTCTAAGTATTTTTTTTTTTTCAAGTAAAAATTTTAAATTTGTGTTTTCGATTAGCACTTTTTATTTGTTTTTTATTTTTATTGTAGTGCTTCTACAACTTTTTTTTGAATTCAAGTCTGCGAGGTATGGTGTCTGAGACAAAGTTATAACTCATAAACAGAGGGAAAAGCATTTTATTCAAATTTTTTGAAAAATTTTTCACATGAAACAAGCGATTGAGAATTTTTTCTTGCTGTTTTAGTCAAAAATGACAAATTCTCTATAGAGGCGGGGTTAAGGAATAGTGCTGGAGGAGTAATGTTAATGGAAATAAATGTTATCTTTTCATGAATCAGCCTCAGACCGAAAATAAAAAAAATTGTAGAAGTACGATTGTAATCATGTCAAAAGCAGGGCATGGCACCTCTCATTTTAGCAAAAAATATTAAATTTAGTGTACTATGGGAGTAATGCAATAAAAACTTGGTGTTGAGATTTCGGTTACTATAAACTTTGCAATCAAATGAAATTCGACTGTTTTACAACAGTGGGCGTAGCACTTTCCATACTAACAAAAAGTTGTGAATGCTATTTTAAGTGAACTATTGCAGCAATTGGCACGAAATTTTACGTAGGTGGTTTGATTGACATGGTGGCGAACGGGACATTCATACACTTTAAAGTGAAATAAAAGTCAATGTAAAACATTTTCTTTGCTTCTGTTACTTTTAAGAATAGCTCTTTGGTAGCACTGCATTTAGTGGTAAAGTTTATACCAGACATAATACCGGTCAATAAAAAGCGCGATTCGCACGTGACCAAAAGTAGAAGTGCTTTTCATGGCCATCTATAGGAAAGCAGAAATCAGCCAAACCTGTCAAAACTTTTTATGCGACTAATTCTGTTTTGGAATAATATAACTTTTTATTTCATTTCGTTTGATTGAAAAATCTTATACATATCTCGATACGTGACATTGCGAACGTGACATAATTGCTACTATGGTTCACTTCGGATATTTTTCGCATGTCGTTTGTGTATAAAATTAGTCTAGTAATTAAAAAAAATAAGGTTAATATCAATCATTGTCGAATTAAATTGGTGAGATCAATTTTAAGAAAGAAAATAGTAGTAAACGTAATTAAATACTTTTCTTAAAAGACTGTGAAACTCTCTCTTTAGCAGTTAAAACATTTTTCCCTGAAAGGAGCGTGACGTCGCTCTTTTAAAAAAACATTTCATTTCTAAGGAATCAGCTAATACCCATACCAAATTTGATCGAAATCTGCTCAGCAACCTTTGTATTCCTAATAACCTTTTTTATGGTTGAATCTATCTCTAAACCCAATTTCATTAAAATCGGCTTATTAGCTTTTCCATAGAAACGTATTTTCCTGTTATGGGCGCGGCACTGGCTTCTATTGGAAAGAAAATTATATTGAGCACTGCCCCTCTACTCAACTTTTCCAACAAAAAATATGAAGCGTTTATGTTGTGCTATGGCTGTTACAAAGAGGTTTAACAGTTTTGAAACTGCCTGCTTATACATAGATTACTAAAGTTATACACTTGCGATTGCGCACGTGACCAAATTCAAACAGTTCTAAAAATTTGAAATTTTGTTTTTTTGCACCCGTTGTTTCTTCTTTTAACTGCTGCTGTTATCAATCACAAAATGAGAAGAAATGATGTTTTTCGATTGCGAACGTGACATTAGAAAATAAACTAAAGCAAATTAAAAATGTATAGTTATTAGAGATTTGTTTGGTGCTGTGTTGCTGGAGGAGAGATTTTGTGGAATGACTGCTATCATGTTTCATCTTTCTTAAAGAAAAAAATATTTAAGACGAAATAATATTCAAAATTATAAAACAGAGAAACTGCATTTGTGCAATTTTGCACTCGGCTTGCTCAACGTGGCAACTGAGTTCAGTTGTAAATTGTTCAAATTTATACTAGCTCTCCTTAGATAAAACCAGATTAGTTTTTTGGATAACTCTCAATTTTTCGGTCAGGGTGGACCTTTCTGTGGAAAGACCCACACACATTAAATGCAAGATCCAGTTTGCATAAACTCTGAATTTTCATTGAACAATGCTTTTTAATCCTGTAAGCATTTTACTGTCTATACAAACTCAATTTTTACAAACTTTTTGGAAACTTTTTACAAATGGAAACTATGAATTTCTTAAGTTTCATCAACCGATGTGAGAAGATCGAACAAGGTAGGCCAAAATACAAAGGTCATCAACTTTTTCCAAAAAGAAAAAATTGGCTTTTTGCCACATGTGGGATATAGATATTTTTTTTTTTGAGAAAGCCGAGAGTTTCTCATTTTCGACTTGGCAATCCTGGGTGTAGGAGAAAGGCATTATCATTTTAGCAAAATAATAAAGGCAGCCACAAAATAATGACCTTAAAATTTGCCATTCAACGAAATTCTCGTTCAATTTAAATTGTTCACAATTAATTAAATGATAATTTTTATTTTTCAGCTTAGCGCTAACTAGTCAGAGCAGGGTATGGATCGGCGCTTGGTGGATTGGTTTCGTATTTGCCACAATTGCATGCTTGCTATTAGCGATACCATTGTTTGGGTACCCAAAAATACTTCCAGGGTATGAAGCGATAAAAGAATTAAAATCATCAGAAGCTTACAATGATGATCCAAGGGCTTCTATCAAACAGTTTACCAAACTGAAAGAGTTGCCCAGGGCTTTGCATCAATTGCTTAAGAATCCAACCTTTGTCTTTCTTAACTTAGCCGGTGCTACCGAAGGTCTTGTTATTGCTGGCTTTGCTACTTTTTTGCCCAAGGTAATGGAGAACCAATTCAATATTTCACCTGTTTGGTCAGCAATGTTGGTTGGCTTAATAACAGTGCCTGCTGGTGGTGGTGGTACATTTCTTGGTGGATACCTGGTCAAAAAACTAAAATTATCATGCAGCGGCATTATAAAGATGTGTCTTATTGTAACCATTGTGGCTGGATGTTTCACTTTGTGTTTGTTGTTGACATGTCCCAATACGGAATATGCCGGAGTTGTTGTCAAATATCCTGGCAGTAGCAGAAATTCGGAAATGTCAATTAAAGCCGCTTGTAATGCTGATTGCAACTGTAATAAGCACAACTATGATCCTGTTTGTGGTGCCGATGATTTGATGTACTTAAGTCCATGCCTTGCTGGTTGTTATGAGGAGGAAACATTGAACCATAGAAAAATTTACAAGAATTGCTCTTGCATTACGGCAAATTCAACTGGATATGCTGCAATAAATACTATATGTTCGACCAATTGCCGGCTCTTGGAATATTTTACAATTCTTTGCTTTGTAATGATGCTTTTTACTTTTTTGGCAACAATGCCAGCACTAGCGGCTACATTACGGTAAGCTTACACTTTGCATGTATGGTACAGTTTATCTAATGAAGTATTTGTATAGCTGTCTTCGTGAGGATCAACGCTCCTTTGGACTAGGTATACAATGGATCAAAGTGCGCCTATTGGGCACAATTCCAGCACCAATGATATTTGGTGCTTTAATCGATAAGACATGCATTTTATGGCAAGATTCCTGCGATGATGCAGTAGGAGCATGTTTGGCCTATGATAATAAACTTATCAGCAAGTAAGTGTATTGAGTATAAGAAATCTTTTAAATGCAGTGGGTAGAAGTAAGAAAGAGGAACTGGGATAAGTAACTAAGTCACGGGGCTGACAGACTATACTATATATATGTGTTGTTCTTTAGAGGAGATTTATTCCTCCAATTTGAATGAAAAATATTTAAAACGAAGTTATGCTCAATTCAATTTTAGGTGTCAAAAATCTAAAACTTAGTTCGAGAAAGCGGCATTTTTATTCTCTTTCAGAATCTTCAAGAAATTCAGAAAAAGTTCGAAAATTGGGGCAATTATGGCATAATCTCTCGTGTAGCGTTCCATTTTTAACAAACCCTGAACTGTCAACTGGCATTTTTTAAACAGCAACACTTTACGGCACAAATTGTGTGAAATTCAAATCTTGGAACACCCTCTACATCTTAAATTTTTTAAAAATATAGGTTCAAAAAAATTCTTGGGACATGTGATAGCAATCGACCGAAATCCAATTGAAAATCGATCGAATATATTTTAGGTGTTCTGGATATGGATCGATTTGGCAATTTCGAGTCCAAATCAAATCTATTTGATGAGTATGTTCAAGCATATGCTGTTGTTGCTACGTATCAAATTTTTTGAAATGATTAGTTCATTATTTATTAATATATATGCGAAGGAAAAGAAAGTTCAAAAGTAGTGGCAGGGATCATTCCAAGCTTTTTGTAGTTCAAGATTCATCCTACTGCGTAGGAAGCCTTTAAGGTTATTCTAAAATAGTTTTAGCCCATTCTGAACTAGACTTCGGTTTCATTGATAATGCACCATTTAGATTTTTTGGAGAAGGCAGACATTACCACGCTATTGGAAAGGATATGGTAATTACTCGCAACAGATTCGCGATTTGCAAAATCTTGTCTCCAAAGTGGATGAACTAAAGCGTGACCCAAGACATTCGTCGCAGATCTGAGATGCATTTTTATGAAAATTTCAAATCGCGGCAGTCGTTGGCTGCATTGATGGTACACATACATTAGATAAACTGGCATGAAATGAAGGCCGTTTTAGTATTAATGCTATGATTGCAACTTCTTAAAGTAAAGTAGATTACACACCAAACAACGCAAATCTTTCACATATAAGTGCCACCCTGTATCGAGGTACGAGAGTAGTTCTCGTCGAAATATGAAGATGGTGGTGAACTGATTCGTGATTGTTGGGCGATTTTGAGTATGAATAAGACCTTTCTTTATATCACTGTACAGGGTTCTTAATACAAAAACTATGCCACATATTTTCAACCAGAAGTATTTATACTAAAGTACGTGTTATCATCGAAAAAGTCCATTTAGGTGGATGTATATCATTTATCAATATTTGTAGGGTATTTCATATTATATGCAGACATTATAATTTGGATGATTTTACGGAACAAGAACACAATTTGTTTGACGAGTAGTTGAATGATGAAATCAGTAACTCACATAACATTGATCAAAACATTAGAGATGACATCGCATGAATTATTTAATGTGAATATTATAAGCAAAAATGCTTTATTTATAGCTTTGGTGACCGTATTTCCCGGGATAGTTCTGTATTTCAGCATGCCGTCCCGTTTTTTTTTTTTAAATATGGGACGTGCAGATGTCCCGTGTTTATTTTTAGTCCCGTATTTGGACATTAATGTGTTGCTGTCAGGTTAAGAACAGTTTCTTCAACTATGCAAAGGAATTTGTTTTTTCGCAAGATTTAACCAATTTTTCGGTCCCGGACACAGCTCCTAAAAATATGTGACACATAGAACGCGGCGTGTCATTTATAGAAAAGTATATACATTATTGATCAGAGTCACCAAATGAGTTGATTCAGCTATGTCCGTCTGTGTGCCTATCTGAGTGTCTGTCTGTCTGTTGAATTCACATTTATGGGAAAATCGCTATTTTGTGTGAAATATTGCAGCAAATGGTATGAAATTTTATGGAAGGGGTTTACTTACTATAAGGTGTATCTAAATAAAAAGCGGCTGAAATAGAAACAGTGGGCGTGGCATCTTCCATACAAGTTAAATGCGTTAAGTGACATGTCTATCGATATACTTTAGCAATCATTTGGTGTAAGATTCTTTTTATGGAAAGCTATTTCTAGATCAAAATCGGACTGGATTGTATCGGTGGGTGTTTCACCGCCCTAAATTTTACGACTTATTACGGCATATATCGCAAGCAATACATACTATTTTGCTTAAATTTGGTATGCAGATGTCAATCACGAATAAGGTGGAATTAAAGAAATGGGCATGTCATAATTCGACTTTTTCATTTCTATTCGATTTTTTTTAAACTTTTTCCATATTCTATTGACTTTTTCAACCTTTTTCAACATTTTCCATATTTTTTCGAATTTTTCAATTTCTTTCAACTTTCTTCAATGATTTCCATGTTTCTTAAGCTTTTTCATTATTTTCCACTATTTAAATTTTCATTATATCTCGACTTATTCAACCTCTTGAACGTCTTGACATTTATTTAAAAAGTACTTCCAATGTGAGTTTCAGCCCGGCCAAAGGTGACACTTTTACTAGTTGTTCTTCAGAAAATGTGTACCCAAATTTGTTAAAAAAATTAAGATTTCGTTCTAACAAATATTTTTTCTAAAAGAAAGTTATGAAGATATTTATTATTACACTTAATATCAGGATTCAATAAGGCCGTTGTCGGTAGTAGGGCATCGTGTCTAACATGGGTCACCACACCACAAAGCCATATGACCGCATCCGCTCGAATGGCCGCTATGTATAGCAAGGTCATAGCGCTCACCTTCTACAAACAACTTTTATACAAGAGCATAGCGCTACAGTGCCTTTCTTAACCCACTCTTCAAAATTAATTGTCAAACTTAGCTTCCTATCTTATATGCTTGAATAAGCAAACCACAGTGTAGGGATAAAAACCAAAATAAACTCATTGGTTTTGGAGGATCCTTTTAAAATAAAAATAAACCAAAACTTGGTTATAAGATACGCTATTATATTGAGTTTACAGATTTTAATAAAATATGCCGTCTCTCTTTTATAGGTCCATGTTTATTTTGGCTCTGGTAGCAAAATCTTGCAGTGCTTTATTTTTCTTTTCCGCTTGGTGGTTTTACATTCCACCAATGAAGAAAGATGACGATGGCAATGTAACCAAACGGCCTACTGACAGTGATGAAGAAGTTGTTATGGGAACTGTGACTTTCAGAGAGCCAAGTCGGAGTGTCATGTTGGAGTAACAAGTGTTTGTTGTGACGATCAATGTCAGCTGTGAATATGAGTATGCGCAGTAGCAAAACAGCTGATTACAGTGGTGGCAGTCTTCATTGAAGGACTTAGTAGCAATAGTAATGTGGTTCATATGCAACTTAAGATATCGTAAGTGTTATAGGGTTAAAGTTCATGTTTCAATATATACGACTAATAAGCTATAATTATAATTTAAATATTAAAATGACCTCAAACATAATAAAACGAAGAAAATATTTAAAAACAAAATTCAGAGACTGTCAAAAAAAATTGAATATTTTCGATTCCAATGTTTATTCGACGTAAAAAATGACCTACATTTTCATAATATTACATAACAAATGTATGTATGTAATTTGTTCGTTCAGTTCAAAAATTAAAACTTTTCATTGTTTTTGTTTATAGTTGAATAGATTTTGTATTTTTGGATAATAATACTTCGTAATTTCAACTTTATTTTAAGTTACACTAGTATTCATAAATATCCATAGCTAGCATTTAATTTTTTATCGTCATTAGATGTAATACATTACAGTAATCTAACATTAAGTCGAATTGTTAGTTTAAATACTTAAATAGCATAAGCGAATATATTATACATATAAGACTTATGATATAACAAGTAATACAGCTTTTTTTATGATAGATGTTAAATGTATTAGTACGTTAATAAAAATTTTCTATGAATTCAATCTTTAAATTTTTAAACTTACTAAATATTTCTATCAAAGGTCCTATACAGTAGTTCACCTTTTCAAAAGCTCCTGAATTTGACATTATTTATGAAATGAAATCTTAAGGGTCAAAATTACAGAAATGAGAAATACACAATTCGTTGAAATCATCTCTATTGTATGTACACATTAACTCAATAGAAAACTGAACTTCCCCAGTAGCATCAGGGGAAGTTATGAAGACAAAAATCCAGTTTACAAGACAGTGATGTATATAATATAATATATGACAGTTAGCCTAGTAGGTAGCGCACAGGACTATGAATCGTTGGGACATGGGTTCAAGATCAACTTTGCAAATTTGTAAAGGAAGTAGAAACTAAATTTGATAATATAAAACAAAGTTAAATACAATAAAGTTCTACAATTTGGCATAATAAATAAAATAAATGAGGTCAACAAAATCGCTAAAACCGGAAACTCCGGAAATATTTTTTGAGTGTTTTCAAGGTGTCTTTTAAACAGCTCAAAAATATACTTTTCCGAGTCTCTTGAAAGAGGGGAGAATGTCTTTATACTTCATACGCCAAATGGCTTTTATTAGCCCCTATAAAGAATATTTAAATATACTAAAATATGTTGTCTTTCTAATTTGCTTTAAAAGGTCTGTAAAAGAAGCTCCACAACCTTTTTTTGCTACTAGGGTTATCTATTGTTTGAACATTTTTCGAGTTATTCAACCTCTTTCAACCTTTTTTCAAATTATTCAATACTCTTTCGACATTTCAGCCCTATTCAACTGTTTTGACATATCTCAGTTTTTCCAAAATTTTCCATTTTTTTTTGACTTTTCCAACACTCGGACCTTTTTCGGATGATTCAATATTTTTCAAAATTTCCCGATTTTTTCTTAGTCATAGGATCAAAACGAAAATTTGAATAGTGCCGGTCTTCTGAGGCTTTAAATTAATGAGAACAAATTTCACACAAATACAAAAAAAGGTACGGCCAAGCATCAGGCCAAAAGTTGGTGTCTCTCTAAAATGGGCGTGGCACTTTCCATAGAAGCATAAGCTTCAAGAGAGCAATTTAACAAAATATTGTTAAATTCAATTGGGGTACCTTTAGTCAAACCAGCCAGCTTGTAGTGTGGTGGAAAAAATATACTTTTTTTATATGATGTAGGGGAAACGATGGTGAGGCTAAAGATAACACCTTTGCTAGTTTTATTTACGTTTGGAATGTCCGACGTCCACTAGGAAACGAAATTTCATTCGACTCCGATCACTTCTCCTATTTTTTGTTCATCGTTTGTATGGAGACGAATCATTGTGCGACACTCCGGCAATACGGGTTGCCATGCCTTTCGTATTAGAGCGCCTGTGTAAACGCGCCTAAAGAGTACTATAATTCAGCATTACTTTGCTTTAAAGGCGTTGTATTGGAAAGTAAAGACTTCATTTAAATAGTTAGGGAGTCAATTTTACCCTGAGCTACGCTACTGGAAAAAGTGTACTTTAAAAATTACAACAAATTTTTTAATCTTAGTATCGATGCAAACGACAAATATTTTTTTATTGTGGCTATATTTACTGAGCTTAACCTTGTTGTGACCATAGTTTTCGTAACGTATAAAAATTAGTTTTGGTTCTGATGTTGATGTTATTGTGTTTTGCCTTTATACATTAGCAGACAGTGTCGGTGTTAGGGTTGCAGGAAATGCAAGATAGGGCGTCACAAAGTAATTAGCAGTACCGCTATTGTACATTTAATAAAAAAAAGGGAACGCATTCACGAAGCGAGGCATTGTTTTTGATTGAACATTATTTTCCGTGAGTTCAGAAATCCTATTTGTGAAATGAAAAATTTTCGATGAGTACTTTATTGATTATTGTGACGCCCCATGGAACAGCTTTGCCTGCGGCGCTAGTGCCAACGCTGTTGCCACTGTTAATAGTAGTGCAATTTCTAGTGATAAGCTTATCAATGATTTAACGCGAGCGTGGAGATAGCAAGGAAAATTATAAAACCCACAAGATCCAACAATAAACTTATAAACAATTGCTTTAAGTCATTATAAATCGTCAAAATTCACAACAAAGACCTTGATCAGGGTTCCCTTTGATGATTCTACGATTAAGCAGCTACTGGAAGGCAGACAGAGCAAGCGAATGTGCACGCTTTGCAACCATGCACCTGAAATTTGTACTGCACGCGCACATAACTACCATGAAGATACGTCAGAGCTACACGTGGTTTGCACAAACAATACAGCAGTGTTGCCAGCAATTTTAAGCGTTTAATTAAGGCTAATGTCAGCGAGTAAATAGTGACAGAATTTTGTTTGCAAATTTAGAACGATGCTCGTAATTATGCGATTGTGCATGAAAAATCCCTATTACTGTAATTCCTTATCACATACGTGCATACATACGTACCATGTGTTTACACCGCTGTTGCCAAAGTTCAGAGCGCTTCGGTATAGTTACATTGCTAGTGCAAGGTGCACTTTTATAATGTAATTCATAGTTTGAATAAAATCGTTTTTTTATGAGGGCGATTTACAGCTGTTAGTTTTCTCAATCGAATTTTTAGCAAATATATTTATGATTTTTTTGGCATTTTCTTGTGTTTTCTTGCAATAATATCTCTACAAGTGAATCTGCTATAAGTATAACCCATCTCCAATGAAACCGGAATTGGTAAATGTCGTTGCCACGGTACACACATTCAAAGTTGGTTCTGGTTTCCTTTTGAAAAATGTCTTATTTTTTTTACAGCACTTTTCGGGAACAAATATCAAAAACTCACATAAATTCTTTATTTGCTAGTACCCGCTGTCAAACGACAATTAGAACAACTCCAAAGGAGTTGGAAGAGAGGACGATGGGATTGTATACTGATGTACTCATGGTAGCAACAAAAATGTCGATTTGAAGTGAAATGTTGAACTCAATAGTCGTGGTATCTCATCCTGTCACGACGTCGGCGTGTGAAGTCTACACGCTAAGACAAAGAGCTGCAATGAAGTTCTCAAAGTCAGGAAGAAGTTAAGGACAACAACGAGATCGATTCATACTGCGGTTGAACATCTTGCGACTCCGACGTTGAGTCGTTGGTTAATCGCTCACAAAATTAAATGTTTTTTACCGCTAACTGTAGCGACTAATAAAAATGGAGAATTTATCTGAGCAATGATTGCTCTAACACTAATAGCATGTGGCAAATTCCCAATCACACTGTGTGAAATTCTTCAGGATGACTTAAACAGATTCGTTCCATAAGCAGAGGTGACTGGCTTAAGTCTAAGCCCGACTTACGACCGAGATAGGTTCCTAGTCATCGGTCGTAAGTCGATTAATTCGTAAGTCGAGTTTCATAAAAAATAACTAAAGAAAAATATTACATACATACTGTACTACTAGTTGCAGCCATTTTTGGGATGATATAAAATTATTCACTTAAACAAACGTATTATTTGTACTGAAATAAATCGAATCCTTGTACATACTACTGTTTTTTTTAAATTTTTTCTCATATACATATTTTAGGGACTCCCCGAAACTATTTTAAGCATTTTCTATGAAAAAAATTAAAGAAAAAATTGGTCGTAAGTGCGAAGTCGAACGGTCGTAAGTCGGGGACTACCTGTAGTAATCTTTACTAGGTGTCCCAAACTTCAAACTAAATTTCCTTCGTTGAAGGACACTAGACCTGCCTTCAAAGGTAGTGATAGGTATCTTGTTCTGGTATTGAATAGTAAATTAAGTGGGAAAATTAATGTTGAAGAAAGAGTTAGGAAAGCAATTGTAACGCTATACTCTTTTAAAAAAGCGGTAGGTGGAACCTGGAGGTAATCACCACGAATTACTCACTGGCTTCACACAGCGATCGTTCGAACGATACTGTTATATTGTGTTGTTGTGTCCTATCTTAGACATGGTCACCTATTACAAACAATTGCATAAGGTTCAAAGGTCTACTTCCATGTGCATAAGTGGAGCTCTGAGAACCACGCCTATTGACGCCTTGATGCTTCCACTTTCATCTTGTTCCCCTTGACCTGTTAGGTAAACGAATGGCAGCTTGTGCCGCCATTAGACTCAGAGAAACTGTTTGCTGGTCCGAGGGAAGAGAAGGATACTCACCTAGCCTTCATAGCTTGAAATCTGTACCTTCCAGTTTTGACTGTACTTTTCCAGTAAAATCATTCAGGAGGGATTACGTAACTCACATTCCATCAAGGCGTGACTGGAAAGGAGGACTAGCTGGTAGAAGGGGCCATATTAATTCCTACACAGATAGCTCTATTGTATGGTTCGATTTCGTTCTATTCTATGAGCGTTAACTTTTTCCTTCTGCATTCCGTATTTCGCTCATTGATTGAAACACTAACACAAACCATAGCAAGCGACGTGAGAGAACGCATCAGAATGGTAACGTCCTGCTCTACGTAGAAAAAACTTTTTTCGTTTTGTTGTGGATGTGACCCGAGATTGCTACCCAAACCCGTACCAAATGCAGTGGTCGTATAGGTCATTAGATTCGTATTTTTTTGACATTAATCTCTCCATTAAGAACAAAAGTCACAGATTTTGATTAAAGATTATTATAAGGACCGTATCAGGTAGTCTAATCAGTGCCACATAGTATTGCCAAGTGGTCAAGTCTTACCCGACAAAGCCTAGAATTTAATATCAAAGCCGAGTGCTCGATAGAAGTAAAAAAAGTTTCTGAAAAATCCAGCAATTGTATGATTTTTCTAACATTTACTTAATTTTTTTTTGTAACTACCAAAATAAAAATAGACCAAGATTTTCCCACACAAAAATTAAAATTTTTACGATTGTTTTAATTATTTTTCAATATTTTTGACCAAAAAAAAAGGTCATCATTACTTTTTCCTTAATTTTTTGCCATTTTAAGGGAAAATAAGGCCAACCGTATGCAATTCTGGTGAAAATTATGTGTAATACACATACCCAAAACTGGGTATGTGTACTTCTAAGAAATTTTCTCTTCTCATGATATTTCCTGTTTCATCCTGCGGTATATTAAATTCATTATATAGCACCAGATGCAGGTACAAAATCTTTGTACTGTACTTGTTTTATGAACACTTAGTTCTTTTGTGTGCAGCCAGTTGTTCTACGATTGCTGCCGGTGAATAGGGATATGGGGGGGGGGGAAAGACACTTTTTGCCACTCCACAAAATATTTTGAGGGGCATTGCACCCCAAATTTTAGGAAGCAAATATCCCTACTTGAAAACTCTGTATGTTAAACACCCCGGGACTTTCACAGATTGACTATTTGTATGTTATGATTAGTTTTGCGTTCGTCACTTAGTGGCACACGTCGTTCAAATTATCGTTATCTTATTGTTCACACGGTAAGAAAGAGTTCCCGTAGACACTGAACTACCACAAGAAATACGCAAAAGAAAAGTTCCAAAAAAATAATGCTGAAGATTGTTTACAAAACGACAAAGAAAAATTCAGAAGTTAATATTATGAATTGTTTGAAAGTCAGGTTTGACACTAAATTTTGGACCTTTCTTAGCCCGGCGGAAAGTTTCCTTTTTGGAAATATCAAATTTCAAAAAGATGTAATCATATTTTTTTGCTCAGATTTTGACGAGGATCGACTAATTTTACATCGAAACCAGTTCTTAGAAATTTGGCGAGCTAAAAATTTACTGCAACAAACGAACTCCAACAAAGATGACTAAGTACGTTTTTTTGAAAAGTGATGAACACGTTTTAGATTTGTTACCAGAATTAATGAAATTTGTCAAACTGATGCTAACGTTGCCTGTGACGACATACACAACCGAAAAACCGTTTTCAAGGTTGTTAACTTATTTAAAGAGTACTATGACCCAAACTCGGCTTAGTTTCTTAAGCTTTTTGTATATACATTCTAAAGATGCATTGAATGGAGATTGCGAATGAATTCATAGAATTGCTGCATAATTATAAGCTCAGCTGAATCTGACATCCTCCCGTGACAACTTAATATTTCTATCACGCTATTCTACAATTTTATCAGTAAAATATAAAAATGTTTATTTAGCTTTAATCTTCCTCGGATTATTTTTTATTTATGTATTCTACTACTTCCCGAAGTATTAGGATGTATTTATTTTAGATCAGACTATTTCTCTGCTGAGTAATAATACCTTGACCATGAAAAACATTGGCATTAATTTTTAAGCTATGTGTGGCAAAAAAAGCACGCTTATCAATATATACGAAATCAGCGTTCATCCTTGAGACAAATAAAAATTCTGTGTGCATGAAAAAAAATTAAAAAAAAAAAATAAAAAAATTAATGAGGTTATGAGGATGATTTCATACAACAATTTGATAACGAAAATTTTATATACTGTATGTATATGTTGTATTTTACACATGATTTAAGAAACATAGCACGTTACTTATGAACATTAAGTCAATAACCATACAGACTAGGGTGTCTACTATTTCTAAAATTCTAAAATGACTCTTTCAAAGCAAGCTTCCCCAGCTTTGATTGCTTAAATATGAATTTTCAAAGTTATATAACATATTTTAAAAACAAGCTACCCTGTCAATATTATTGCATATCATGCTTGAAGGTCTCTTTTGAGTCCTCTTGGAAAAGTTGCCATGAAATGGTTGATTCGAATGGACGGTAGCAGCTCTACATTTTAATTGAAGTTAAAAAATAACTTAAAAAACGCATATCACTAGATATTCATAGAATGACCCTGAAATTAGATATGACTATATATCTCTTAATTTGGTGAAATTATTACATTGAAAATTGTTCCTTCAAAATTAGAATTCAATTTAATGTCAATAAGTTTAACAAAATACAAAAGTTTCCTCAGTCTATGACTAACTTTAGTCTGACCTCTAATGTTTATGAAAAAATTACAACAAAAATAACGAAATTTTATATAAATTGCAAAAAAAGTTCTGTGACGTCTTTTGTTATCAGTTTCATCATCGTTAGCGTGAAAATTGTGTTCCGTATGCTTCATAAAGTCTAGGACAAGAAGTTGCTGTGTTTTTAATTTAAACTTCGTAAGAAACTTTTCAGAAAACCAAAAAAAAATATTTTACTTAAAATTGATTCCAGTTTGCATACAAAAATTCACAGAATTGCCTCAGAATAACCTTAAAATGGTTACTCGTCGTTAAAAGCAAAAAACTTCAAATTTATATAGATTAATGCTTCTTGATTTCCTTTATTTTTTTTTTTGAGATGTTAATTATGGATATATTAGTTAGCTACTTTTTGTTAAAGTTTTAGCAAATGACCATGGCGCCTTCTACTTTTTAAACATTTTTTGGAAGTAATAGTTTTTTCCACGGACAAAAGTGAACAACCAGAGGGAAGGGGACTAAAATTTTAGAATTTTTACAGACGTCTTTTATGGACTCATTTAACTGCCTGCTTGTATAATCAAACTACCTGGCATTGTATTGCCGTTGGTTCGCTATAATTTGGTTAGAATTTGAGAGTGCACATGCATGGAAACTTGATATCCTTAGAAACTGATTTAAATTGCCAATATAGCACTGGTACTTGTATAATATTTCGAATAATAATCCGATTATCGATTCAGAGTTATTAGATTCACGCATCCAAAATAACTGCTTAAGCAAAATTTTATAGAATGCCAACGTACGTACACTGAACCAAAAATGTACATACATTTTTAAGAAAAAGTTTCTTCAAGTTATTTATGTATTTTAGCTTACACAATAAATAAAAGTTCATGTAACCGAGGAAACGTTCCATAAAACTAGATTTATCATAAGAATTGTTTCTTATAAGCCTAAGTATGAGATTCACAAAGTTATATAAGTAGCTTTTCTTATCTAACAAGTACAATTTTGGTTCAGTGTAATTAATACTCGTATTATATCAATTTCAAAGAGCATTGAAATGAGATCAGTGCTCTTACTCGTATGTACATATCTTTATGAATATTTAAATTTCACATATTTTTCATATTCTATTAAAGAAGTCAACGCTTTGTTTACGATTCCCACGATTTTATACGAAATAATCACGTGTTTCTCTTGCAGTTTCTCTCCAGCTTTCGAATGCAACTGTACTCTGAATAATCAAAATCTAAATACTTATTGTCAAATGTTGACAGACAAGCCCACATAATGATTTACCCCCAAAAACAAATTACAGCATCAAGTACTAAGATTTGTGAAAAACTTATACATACGTGACAACTTTACTTATATATAAATGGTGGTGCTGTATTCAGAGTCACTAAAAAAGATTTTACAAAGTTGAAAAAGCTTTTTAATGTAATCAATGCCATAATCATTATCACTATCATTATCATTTATCATGAGCATTATCATTATTATTGGCATAATCCTTGCCATTATCATTATTGAAGCTCTCAAGTCAAAGTTTGCCACCTACAGAGCTATCTAAGCGATCCCGAGCTCATAAATGACACCTGCGAAGGGAGAATGATAAAAAGGAAAACCTACGTCCAGACTTCTGGAACTTGAGCTACGACGAAGTTCTTCGAATAGAAATGCCGAATCATGCACATCTGATGGGGTACGCATACGACATTGCAGACCGGCTCGCCACACCGACGAGAATAAGAGAATATTAAATCAGGTTATGCTAAGGACAAGGGAATGAATGGTTGGAGACTCAGGGACTGAAACTTGCTGCTGGAAAGACGGAGGTTGTACTGCTAACAAAACGGCACATACCATTAGAAATAGAGGTGCAAGTACACTGCGACATCATACTTAAAACAAAGAAGGTAGTCAAGTATTTCGGAGTGAGAGTTGACACAAAATTGACATTTTCTGCTCAATTACAAGACATTTTCTGCTCAATTAGATAACGGGCATGCTTAGTACGCTCATGGCGAACATCGGTGGAAGAAGTCAAAGTAAGCGGATGCTTCTTATGGCGACAACAAACTCGGTACTGCTCTACGGCAGCGAGATATGGGCAGGCACGCTGGAGGCAAAATGTTGCAAGTGCGTATCGCACAATCTCCGAAGTGGCTATGCTAGTAATAAGTGGGGTTGTTCCCATTGACCTGCTAGCCAGCAAAATTAAAATGGTCTGGAGGCAAGTGGACAAAAAGACTGATTCTTTGCATATGAAATTATTACCTCATTCAGCATTTATCGGGCCATGACTAATTATAGAAGTATATGGTCAAAACAGAGCATCCAGAGCAAGAAGTGGAACCTAAACGCAGGTATATGATTTGAGCACAACTTATGGGCCCAGGGTAGATGAAGGCCTGAAAAGAGGGTGCGGTTTTTAGTGAATTAACACACTCTGAAGCTTATGATGGTAGCTTTAGATTAGTGCATTGTGTAGAATTTGCAATGCAATGCATTTTCCACACCCTGCACTCCAAAAAAAAGTCATAATGGATACTCCCGCGAATGCAGTGTGTAGTTTTCTAGTGGATCAGCACGCACTTTGATTAATACAATGGAGTCCTAACACGTTGGTAGCCACTAGACTCTCGCCACTTATGATTATATTCCAACATGGCACATTAAATACACCAATCATATACGCAACATATTCAATATCATAAATCATCGCATGGAAGATGTTGCGAAAATATTCTTGAATAATTCTGGAACTAATATCCGGAATTCCAAATAGTTCATGTTGTTGCGATTGTACGTTGAGAGTTTACAAGTCTCACAAATAAATAGTTAGTAATAATATTGAAATGTATATCGTGCGATGATATCTTCATTTGAGAACAATTGCTCTTTTACCTAAAATAAGTGCTGAAATATTGAAGAAATATACGATTTGCTCCTATGTTTCACTTTTTTATATATTCTTGTAAAAAACAGCTCATTATAGTTGACATAATTCGACCGAAACACACATGATAATCTATGTGTCATGTCTCAGTGGCGAAATAATAAATGTTTTAGTTTTGTAAGTATAAAAGTTTTATAATTCGACAGAAGATTTTGCAGTATTTGCTATTTTTTAAAAAATCCCTTTCGAAAAGGACATGAAATCAACAAATTTCGCTATCTCTGAAAATTGTTATAAAAAATGTCACACCCATTTATGTAGTATTGAGACGTGTGGCTTAAGCAATCGATTGTTTTAAGCTTTATCATTGCTATTGTAGACAAGTCCTTGATGATATTACATAATTTTGGTCCGTAAGAAGCTTTAGTATGACCTACTATACATACTAAATGTATGCAGCGGCACTCATTTAGTGAATAATATGACTTTTTTCCTAACATCCGTTTACAAACGTTAGCAAATTCTTCATCCTTTTCTCCGAGCCTCTCTTTCAAGAAATCTTAGTATTCAGGATGACGCCTTAGTGTTTGACGACTTCACCATATTTCATTTTATTTTGAATTAAAAAATTTCAACGCTTAAGAATATGCAACCAATGACCCTATCTCTATTGTAATAATACCCAACATTAATATGGGTTATAAAAAATGTTTATTGAAGAATGTAAACATTTAAGACAGACATAGCTGATTTTATTAATCGCCATAAATAAAAAAAAAAAAACCATCAAACAGATAGAACAAATTAAATATTCGTTCGTCGTACTAAAATATTAAAACAACAAATTGAATATAGGAGGTTTACATAAAGATTACAAGAAATCTTTTGAATAAAATTGGAGCAAAGAAGAAAGTTGCTTTATCACTAAAGCATGGGACAAATACTTAACTACTTTTTACTAGTTTACAGCAGTTGAAACTGGGCACATTTGTATGAAAAATAATAAAAATATTAAGGCGCAACAGCTCATAAAGAGCATTGGTTTAGTTAATTTTTCACAATGGAAAACCAAACATAATCATCTACGTTATACCACCTTTCATTCAGATTCGGAGCTCCAATGACGTTAAGGCTTTTGTATAAGGGCAAGCAGGTTGCCTCAAACCCACGCGATGGCACAATTATCGCATACCCATACATATGTACACATGTATGTTCTTAGAAGACGAAAAAGCTTTTCGTTGGACTTGACATCATTGAGATCATTTTGAAAATTTTTTCTGGCTGCCCTTTATGGCTTCTAAAGTGTGCAAGAAAAATTATTATTGTACATTATCTGGGCTTGCTAGTGTTAACTTTACAGGGTTCCAAAACAGATTTTAGCAAAAAACTGGATACTCGTTTATGTATGATTATATGAAAATTTGTAAAGTAAGGGACACTTTTGTGTATGGAACTGAGGGATGGATGAATCGCATACAAAAAAATTGAAAAAAATAACAAAATCGTCGGTTGAACAAATGAATTTAACATTGTTTTATTCATAATGGCAAAATTGACCTAACAGCCCGTTTTCCATAAAAAAAACTATTTTCAATTTATAAAAAAACAAACATATTGGTCAGTATAACTCACATTTCGAGAATTTTGAGTTATACTACTTTAACTCTCAGCGGCTCATATTTTCATAGAGTCAGGGAAAACTAATTGTGCAGTCATTTAAAAATTGACTGATACAGTAGACCAATATAGCGAACTAATTAATGCACGGGTCAGTCGTAATATCGCAAAATTCGTTATGTCGAAGTATTTTTTATTTAAAGAAACTGTCTTTTATTAACGCATATATTAACTCGTACAAAAGTTGAGCTAGATTTTGGAATGCTATATTAACTTGTGATCACCTTTACTGTCAAAAAAAAGTTATTTCAGTTCAACAGTTATGGTTGAATTGAACAAGGTTCGGTATTTAGAATAGTGAACATTTTTAGCGTTCTAAATTTAGCGACATCAATGGAAAGATTCCAATTTCAAAAACTGTACGTTGAAATGGAAATTCGTTATATCGTTATACTTTATATTGGACGTCTATTGTATATGTACATATATATATATGGCTGAGCCTTGTTTTGAAAACGACATCCATGATTATGATAAAACTTAGAGATTTTCAGTGCATATGTGAACAAAGTTATGATTGGGGTTGGTTTAAACTTTTTAATGATCTTAAGAGGGGCGTGGCACGGTCCTAAACTTTAATTTTTATAAAGTCATGTCTCGCAAACCACTCCAGATATTGTAATGAAATCATAAATATCTCCAATTTTTCCAAAAGTGGGTGGCATTGAAATGGTGGGCGTGGAGCTTTTCAAAAACTTCAAATTTTGAATCAATAATCAATCAAGGGCGTGGCACAGCACACAATATTCATAGACGTTATAATCAGGGAACTTACAACTAAGTCTTTATGAAAGCTTACATGATAGATAAGCTTGCTACAAAGTATCTCATGGCAAAAAGTGGGCGCAACAGTACCTGTACCTGTGAACGTCGCAGCTCCAATAAAGCAAAAAATATTTAATGTTATACATAGTGTGCTATGAGAGTAACCTTTTTAAGATTTGATAATGAGGTGTTGGTGAGTATAAGCTGTGAAATTAAATGGGTTTCGACGGGATTACATCAGTGGGTGTGGCATATCCCTTACAAGCAAAAAACGTTCAATGTTATATTTTCTAAATATTTTTTTTGAATATTTCAACTTAATTCAACATTTTCCTTTCGACTTTTTAAATCTCCTCCAACTTAAATGAATATACCAAGATTTTTTAACCAAACTTTTTCAACCTGTTTCAATTGATTTCAAAATATTGAACTTTTTTTCGAGTTTTTCTACCTCTCTTGACGTTTTTCAACATTTTCCATATTTTATCAACCTCTTTCAACTTTTCAAATATATTGCATATTTTTTCGACATATTTAACCTCATTCAACGTTTTTCAACATATTGCATATTTTGTAGACTTTTTCAACCTCAAAACAAAAGTCCGATCTATGGTCGGTCTCCTGGTACTACTATTAGTAAACAAGTTAAAATTGTATGTATGTTTGTATATACATACGCATATATTAGAGCGGTTAAAACAAAAAAGTTTTTGTTTTTTGACGGTGTATCAACGGATTACAATAGCGTTGTATGTCTTTATATTTGTGTCTAGACAAAGCCCTTCTGAAGCATTTTCATTAATATTGAAGACTCAATTAGCGCCCCCTGTTTGATGTTGTCTACATTTTTTCAAAAAGACTGCTTTAGAGGTTATCAAATGTTCGAACAAAGCGGGAGTGGTTTTTGGGCTATTATCGGTCCAAGAGTTCGAATCTGTGCTAAGTTTTTCGAGGCATAGTCCCGTTCATTCACGAGATGTAAAGGAGAATGTCTTTATAAACAATCGTTTCCAAATAAATCGTTTGGAAAACTAAAAAGCTCGATGAGTCCCAGTAAATATTAATATTATGAGCTCTTCTTGCACCAGAATTATCCTGTAACTTTTAAAGCTGTTTGAAAAAAAAAATTTGTTTGAATCACCTTAATACGAGTACAAAAGATGTACCACGGAATCAGCGGTGAAATAATATGGGTCGAATTTGCAATAATAAAGTAGAAAATCGGTATTGTTTCCTTTTTTGCTGGTCAACTTTACATTTTTTTATAAGTAAAATGCAAATTCTTCGATCGATATTAGCCCAAAAACCACCCCATTTTGTTGGAAGTTTTGACAACCTCTTTAGCTTGCACCATTTTTAAATCAAGATTTTTTAAAATGGGTAAACAACTTAAAACAGGGGCGCCAATTCAGTTTTCAATATTAATGAAAATGCTTTTGAGGAGCTTTGTCTAGACATATAAGGCTTTTGTAATCCGCGGACACTTCGTAAAATAACAAAAAGATTTTTTTTCCGAACCGCTCTAATGTACATATGTATAAAATTCAGAATATAAAATTCACATATGTACGATGTAAACAACAAATTTGGGAAAACTTTTAGCAATTCCGACTGATATGATATCCGCTTCCCAGTAATTAAAAATTCACTTATTCGAAACAAATAAAAAAACATAGCTGGCTAATTAGCCAAAGCCAAACTGGTAGTCGTAGAAACAGAAGACTTGAAAAGCGTATACACAGAGCGCTCCCATAACTTAGCTGCCATTCAAGCTACTTAGGTACAAGATTATTAAATGAAACAGCCGTTGTTTAGCCAAAAAGTTGACGGGCGCAGCAAGTGGGTGTGATGGAAGATAACAAAATCTTGATATCTTAAGCTGTAATTTCGGTAGACTTAAGATTTTTAATAATCTTTTCTATTTCTATAAATCGGAATGAATCAAAACTGTGCACTCCGCTTATAGAGTGCATTTTCTCTCACCAAAGTATGGTTTGTTAATACCAATTAAAAGTTTTAGTTTAATTAATACGGAATTTTAAATTAAAAAACAAATCCAAACAAATCGTAAACAAACAAACACAGCTGTTTGTCCGATTCGTTCCAGAATGCCAGAATGTTTACAATTTTTTGTCATTATTGCGTCGTCTTGTTCTTGCTTCGGCAGAACATATACTAAAATTGGAACGATACAGAGAAGATTAGCATGGCCCCTGCGCAAGGATGACACGCAAAATCGTGAAGCGTTCCACATTTTTGAGTTACAAAACATTTAAAAACAAGGCTTAAACAGTTAAAAAACAACTCTGTGGAATCTTTTTTTATCTAATCTTAGTCCTAATGCTAGGAACTCAGACTGCTTGTGGAATGCCACAAAATATCTTAAGCGGCCAAAAGTTAGAAAGACTCCAATAAAAGACTCGAGCAATTCATGGTATAGATCAGATGAGGATAAAGCAGAGGCATTTGCTACGTACTTAAAAGAAGTTTTCACACCATATAAATATATTGATGCTTCTGATGAAAGAGAAGTGATGCACTTTTTGGATACTCCATGCCAAATGGATCTTCCGATAAGGCGTATTCTTTTATCAGAAGTGAAAGAAGAATTGGCTAAATGTAGCAACAAAAAGAGCCCTGCCTACGATCAAATAGACTACTTGGTACTAAAACACCTAACTGAGAAGTCCATGCGAGCCCTTACAATTATTTTTAATGCCATACTGAGGCTTCAGCACTTTCCAACAGCCTGGAAATGTGCAGAAATAATTATGATCCCAAAACCGAAAAAACCAGATTATTTAGTAAGTTCATATCGACCGATAAGCCTGCTGGTAGCTTTTTCGAAAGTATTCGAAAGAATTCTTTTACGAAGACTGATGCCGGTATTGGAAAATTTAAAAATAATTCCTGATGAACAATACGGTTTTCGTAGAAACCACGGAACTCCTGAACAATGCCACAGAGTATTTAATAAAATTAATTTAGCACTAGAGCAAAAAGAATACTGCTTAGGGGTATTCCTTGATATGCAACAAGCTTTTGATAGAGTCTGGCACTGCGGACTGTTGTACAAATTAAAGAAATATTTACCTGCCCCGTTTTTCTTTATAGTTAAGTCTTATTTAGAAGGTAGACACTTTTATGTTAGAGTTGATAATGATTATTCAAATATATATGAAATTAAATCAGGAGTACCACAGGGAAGTGTTTTGGGGCCATTTCTTTACTCAATTTTCACATCGGATATACCAAACAATAACGATGTTACTATTGCAATATTCGCTGATGACACTGCAGTGTTAACTTCAAATCAAATACCATCTGAATCTTCTAGAATACTACAAGATTATTTATTGCAACTCGAAGCCTGGCTTAAGATGTGGAATATTAAAGTCAATTCCGATAAATCTGTTCATGTTACTTTTGCCCTTAGAAAAGGTGATTGTCCTCCTATAAAAATTTTTAACTCAACTATACTATATGATCATGTGAAATACTTGGGCTTACACATAGATAGAAGACTAACCTGGAAATACCATGTAAGAGCGAAAAGGGAGCAAATGAATTTAAAATTGAGAAGCCTTTATTGGCTTCTGCGCCAGAAATCAGTATTGTCATTTGAAAATAAATTGCTTTTATACAAAGCCATTATCAAACCCATTTGGACTTATGCCATACAAATATGGGGAACGGCAAGTAACTCAAATATTGAAATAATACAGCGCTTTCAATCGAAAACTCTAAGGTTAATAGCAAAGGCTCCTTGGTATGTGTCAAACCACACTATTCATAAAGATTTAAAAATATAAGGCCAGATTACAAATCCATCCCAATCCTCTAGCAGTAGCATTACTACAGGCCCCCTCAACAAACCGACTAAAAAGAAAAAATATCTTAAATTTGTAAACTAGCATGTACATAATACAAAATGTTATCTTTATAAAAACTAGTATGTAATTATATTACTTTAATGTAATAGCAAGTAATTATTTAAATATTTAAGAATTGTTTTTGAATTATTTTTTCACTAAGTAGAGTGTCACTCAATGGAGTAACACTCCCAAATTTGTTTGTATCTTTATCTTACCATCCTATTTACTTATTGTCTATTAATAAGAAGACAGATTGTAAATTTAACTTGAATAAAAAAAAAAAAAAAAAAAAAAATTATTGCGTCGAAACAACGAGACATTCAATTGTTTTTGTTTACTATGTTTAATGTTTACTACAGTAGTAGCTGAAACCAATCCGTTACAGGTAAGAAAACAAAAGTTGCCATACTTTAAAAAATTAACTTATTCGAGATGCTAAAATGGACTGAAAAGTTTAGTTAGTGGGATTAACATTTATAGTATTATTCATTATATGTCTTACCCACGAGTCCTTGTTTTCATTGTTGGTGGATTGCTCTTGTGGTTAAGATATTTTTTTGTTTTTGTGAAATATTTTTTCGTTTCGCTTTTGCTTCAGCGTGTCCATCGCTTGAAAGCTTCACCCACCCCTATGTTTTGATAGCTACATGTTGATTCCGAGACTTTTGTTGTTTTCTTTAGAATTGGCGCACTACATTTTGACTAAATAACTTGTTGATCAATTATTTTGTTTCAATGATATATCAGTAGCTATGTACGTTAATGCCTCTGACATCTCGGCTCAACTCAAAGTATTAAACGTAAGTATTTGTGATAAGACAACAACTGTAATACAATAAAGACACCAACAATTATTATCACTGCATTCAATCGGTCGCGTTGGTTCTCTTTCTCCGTCTCTCTCTCTCTCGGTCTCGGTCTCGGTTTCGGTCTCTCTGGGGATAGTAGCTGTAAACTAACGTTGTAATTTTAATGAAACTTTGTAATCGCCATGATTGACTCGTTGAATCGAGATCGTTGGACGACGCAGTCGTAGTCGCAATAGATCTAGTCAAACGTAGGTTTGCTAAAAGTATCCTGGACTTTTGAAATGTCAGTTCATTGCGAAACTTCTTAGTGATCGTACTACCCCTATATTGCAGTGTTTTTAAAGTGATTGAACAGTGGTTGCAGATAACGATATCAAGTTAATTGACTAATTGAATTAATAACATTTCATAAAATAAAGAAATCAATTGCATAAGCTTCTTGGACTGTGAAATTTCTAATTAAGGATTTTCTTAACTTAAGTGCATACTGAGCACAGTTTTTTTGACTTTTGTGTGTTAAATACGTAACGATGGTTGGAACGGAAATCGTTGTAACTCCAACATCGGAACCAATAACAAAGGCCAGTTTAATCGTCGTATCGAATCGTTTACCATTTGTGTTAACAAGAAATCCAAAAACAAATGAATTGGAGAGAAAAGCAAGGTAAGTTTAATGGGCGTGTGCTAATGCCAAAGTCATAGCTGTTTTGGAAATTTAAAATATCTGAAATAGAAATGTAAATTTTAAGTTTAAGTCAATGTTGCATTAATCGTAAGAAGTATATTAAGGTCCTTCAAAAATTTGGTGGCAATTATATTGAATGAAAGTTTCCATATTATTACTAAATAAAAGAAAGAAATATTGAAAGTCTGACCAAAAATATTTCAACTCTTGCAGTACTGTGTTAAGTAGTAAACTCAAAGGATATGCATTTTTTTTTTGATTTCTCACTGATATCTTACGCTACATGTTTGTGTCGGAAGTACTGGAAAATTGGCCTAGTATTGTTTGTTATTCATTAGACTGAGTCAAATTGTATGGACAAAAAAAAATTCAGCTGGACAGGGTCCGAAAAGTTACAGAATACTTAAGCACGGTTTCTGCATCGTTTTTTTTTTCGATCGGAGAAACATTCAAGAAATGGTTGGGTTCTCCTGAAAGTCATTATTGAAAAAAAAACATGACTTTTTCTAGGATTTTTTTTTTTCGTCACAAAATGCTTACCCAAATTTCCTCAAAAAATTAATATCAGGCCCAGAAACTGGATTTGCTGTGATTTCAACACATATAATTTGGATTATTTCTATTGATACATTGATATTGGATTGATATTAGATTCTTTCTTCGGTTGATGAAAGAAAGTAAGCAGAAAACATTTTTAAGAGTCCATCTTACTTTTTAGACCTCATCGAGATGTATCGAATTTTCAACCCAGTAACTGTTCGTTACTTTGAATTCACGATGCTGCAGGCATACTAAGAATAAAGAAATAGGCAAGCCTTTAAATAAAACTAAAATACAATTAAATAAATCCTTACTGAATGGTTAACAAAAATAATATTTTTCGATTAACATTTTTTCAATTGAATTGGGGATTGATGTTAATGCTGTCAGCATTTTTACTCATGAAAGTGCTTCCATTATTTTTTATGAATTTTCTCAAGAATTTTTAGATCTTTCTGCATATGCTGAAGGCTATTGTAATATTTCAATGTCTATGCTGCTCAATGCTTGATCTTGTGAGGATTAGCGTAACAGTTTAAGGGTCGGCAAAATAGTCCTGGGCTTTAATTAGTATTGTGAACCTTTTATAATGTGCCCTATGAGCCTTACAATGTGAAAAATGTCTCATTTTGCTAAGGTTTTTGGAATGTCCCACGGGAACAAATATTTTAGATGGGAAGCGGTAAATCACATCTGTGCCTCGGTCATCGAATGTGCACGATACGCCACTGCCTGTGGGTTAAATGTCTTTTCATTGAGCATAATTTTTTCGAAGCATTGATGATGACTCGTTAGTGGGATAATATTGGATGATTTTTTTGGAGTGTCCGAAGCTCCGATAGGGATAGCTGTCAAACAAGCTTTTTAGTATATTCTGGAAAATCATCATGAAACGTTTAATATCAAAGCAAAGCTTACAAATTGTGAAAATTTACTAAATTATCTAAAATTTTAGCATTATATTCACATGAGATTTTACTATGTACTTTTTTGTTTGGGGATATGTTAAGTCTTTGGTTTATGCTGATAAGCAAAAAACATCTTGCAAGCTAACATAAGTCGGACAATTGCAGACATGAAACCTCAATTGTTTTAAAAAAATGGTGGAAATTGAACTGACAGATTGCGATTTGTCAGAGGTGAACATATGTCCAAAATTTTTTTGGCAAACATTAATGCCATTGAATGTTGTATTGTCTGTATTGTCTGTATTGTCTGTATTGTTGTATTGATAGTTTCGAGATATCTTAGTTGGTTATTAATTTATTTGAATTTAAAGTTCGGACTCTCTAAAGGAGTTACCCATATAATGCCAAACGGTCCTTTGGCTTTGATGTTAATTGCGTTTGCCGGGAATCAAATACATAAACATAGATAATCGTACTGAAAAGTTTTTCGGATTTATTCAGCCTCAAAGCTTTCATATTGTAACCTACAGCAGGATAGCCTTTAAAATACTCCATAAACATACCATTACTCTCGGCTCGGCTGCTGCTTTAGGTGGTATGCTTTACTTCTAGGGTCAATCTTAGGACATCAGCTCGGTATGATGTTTGGCAAAAGTGCCGAGCTAAGCCTTTTATATACACTCAAAGATCATCGAAAAAATAGCATAAGTCTGCATCTAGACTCAAGAGAGATAAAGTTTGAATTATTGATGCAGTGTAAGGTCCCATTAATTATAAGGTTACTCCAAAAAAGCTATAACGGAATACCATTAGGGAAGGGGGGCTGGGGGTTTACTTTTCTTTCTGGGATGCTTAGTTAAATTAAGTAGAAAGTGTTAAGCTAAATTTTGTGAAAAATACTTCTAAGCTCAGCTTCCGGGACGTTAAGCTTTGAATCTTGATGTATTGTTTATTTTATTATATTGTTGAATTATAAGTTTAACTTAACAAGTAAGACAAGGACATGTACATCATTACATTAATAGCCATATATGAGAAAATGTTTCTTATCAGACTCATGAAGTCTCTCGCGTTGCTAAGAGTTGCGCATTCCTGCTGAAACCACGTCTGCGAAGTCAAGAAAGAGTGTTGTCACAATCGTGCCATAAGTTAATAAAATTTATGATTTTCCTGAAATAAATAGGTTTACACTATTTTATTGAAGTTTTTATTCGATTTGATACCACCTATATTCTGATATATGAATAATTTAATTGTATATAACTTACCTGAAGAAACTTCATTTAAAAAGAATATGGTAATTATTTTAGATCTTAAATAGAGCTGAACAGCACAACAACACCATATCAGTTTTTTGCGTCGCTATTTTTTTAAACGGTTTTTTTCATCAAACAACTCTCTCAATATAGCGTTTTAAATGTTTTATTTGTATGTGCGGTAGGCGTGATCTTATTTTTCCCATTTTCAATCTCAATTTCATTCTTTATTTTGCTTGATTTTTGCGTAATTGACACAGATGGACATGGCAAAATCGAATCATGTGATGACTCTGATCTAGGATATACTTACTTTTTTATACAAAAAATAAAGAAGAGTTAACCCTATGTGTAGCGTATAAAAGTGGTGCATAGGGACGAATTTACGCATAGGCTGAGTAGGCTATAGCCTAGGGCTTCAAATTTGTACGACGTATGTGGGCGGACAAATTTTGTCATGGAGTCAGTCTAGTTATCAGACCGTAAGATTCGGCGACAGACGTGTTGTGCCATCTGGAAAGTCTTAATCTAAATAAAATGCAATTAATTTTAATATAAACATGCAGTTGGGATACTGGACACGTATGACACATGGCATGCCTAATCAATGTCTTTTGTTTATGACGGTTGTTTATTGCTTAAAAAATCTGCTGTTATTTCTTTCATTTTAATACATTGACAGGGTTCGAATATTTTTTTAGCCCTTTTTAAATTAAAATATATAAAAAAGATCAGTTTGTGTTTTTATTCCTGCTGATTAATTTAAAGGGTGATCTCAATTGCTTAATCAGGATGAGGCATTAAAGCACTATCCCACTTACTTATTATTAACTACCAACTTTTATAATGTTCTATAGAAAATATTATAAAATATTCTAAAAGTTTTTCGACCATCTTAAACTTTCGATTTTCTTAAGTCAATTTTACTCTATGCAGAAGGCAGCATGAGTTATAAAGCCTAGGCGCCAAGATCGTAAATCCGCTCCTGGTGGTACAGTAGATTCGGTTTTTGTCAACATTAAGGCAAACTTTCATTAATTTCTTAATGTAAATTGACTACGTGACAGATTTTTATTTTACAATTCGTCAGCGATGCTGTTTCCAATAAAAATGCTCAGCGATTTTCCCATCAAGACTATTTGGTCCAACATCCAAATGCCATAGTGCAAATTGATTGTGAATTGAAGTTATCTTGTTGACTTTTTGAGTCAGATTCATATACATTTCATTTGCTTAAATAAACGTTTCTAATGGTTAATATATTAAATTACTATAAAATACTAAGAAATTTCATATCACACTTTTTTATTGACCTTTTTGAAACTTTTCCAGACACTTTAAAATATTTGCAGTAAAACCAAATTGTAATTTTTACAATTTTAAATATTTTGTTTTTTGTAAAACACTAAGCTCATTGCCTATAAACAAAACAAATAAAAATACTTTATTTTTAATCTAATAATTTTAAAGTAAATAGACAGACAGACAGACAGACAACAGTGAATCGCGGAACACAGAAATTGTAAATATGCTACGGTGTTGTAGAGAGATTAATCGTCATTTCAGTTCACTTTGGGTTACATGACTACCATATTATTGTGCGCTATGAGGCCATAAATTTTGATAAGGAAACTTTGAAAACACTCGGTGTTTTTCTATGGTATTTCAAAGATGTAGCAAGGTCAAGTTTGGAAAGTCACAGCAAATTGTGCTAGTGGCTTTTGAACTTTAAAGCAACTGCAGGGACGCATCAGATACGATAATGACAAAGTACACGTACATGAGCGTTTAGGCGAAAAGTGGTGAAATAAAATGATGAAAAAGGTTGTATTTTTGGAAAAACCACTAAGTTTTTTTTTACTATACTCTAACTATAGCAGCGATGGGTGTGCTCTATCGAATGGAACCAAATTCGACTCCACAAAGTCGTAATGCTATTTTGCAACAATAATTCAATACAACAAACTGTAAACTAACGTCAATGTGATTGAAAATATCTTGTAGTGGTCAGCGCTACTTAATGCCTATCTCAACAATTTTCGACACTAGATTTACATAATCGTATAAGTATATCAACGGACGATTTCAATGCAAAGCACATCTTTTAAGACTTAAGTTTTATATCACCCAGTAAAAGTTCAATATTTTTCAACTGCTTGGACTGAATTTGAACGTCGATCAACCGTAGTCTGGCTAGGACTTAGGAAAGTCTTCAGAAGTCGAAAAAAATTTAAGTCAATGGAAAAATTCGGAGAATATCGAAAAAGTTGATATAATTTGTAGAGTGCGTATCGAAATACCTCAAAAAAGGCGATTAAAAGTGGATCCTGTTGACCTGTCCAAAAGCATTCGAAAAGTCAAAATATTTGGAGAAAGCCAGAAAACATCGAAGAAATTTTAAAGCTCTACTAATATCTCGACATAAAACGAGTACAACCTACTGTAAGCAAGTTCATCCTGGTGTAATCTTTGCAATTTCATAGAGTGCATCAACCAGTCGAGAAGGATCAGGAAAATTATTACTAAGGTATCATTACCATTAAGCTGCCTGAAATGTTCAAATGGCTTATGAACTGAGCCCCCGAAAGACACACTAAATTGGCTTTTCGATGCACATTTTTTAGAAAACTCTTGAAGTTTTCAAAGTTTCCCTAGTACTTCGACAAACGAAAATGAGATCGAAGGCTGGAATTTAGCATCAACTATTGTATCAGACAAAATAGTTACATTAGCTATTAGCTCTTTTGCACATTATAAGTCTCCAGCGCTTGATTTTGTCATTCCTAAAATGATTCAAGAAGCCACTGGCATCCTTCTGAGTTGGTTGAAGGTTACGCCCAGAAAACGGATATTGTCTTCACAAATAAGCACAATGAACCAATTCTTAAGCTTCCAGTTCTTAACGGCATTTGTTTGTTACCTCGAGAGAGTGCCAAATATTTGAGCGTAGTACCTGACGGAAAATTGTCTCGGAAACTAAACATAGAAGAAAGGGCACGAAAAGCATGTGTTGCTTTTTATACATGCAAGAGGATGCTTAACAAATCTTGAGGCCTCAAGCCAAAAATAGTTCTGTGGATGTATAAAGCCATCTTCAGACCAATTCTGAAACATGGAATTCTTGTATGATGGGAAGCTTTAGACAAGCAATCTAATTTGGCAATCTTATCAAAAATTGATAGAACTTTACTCCATTTAGAGCCTCTTGTCATTTTCAGTAAAGGGACTGCAGCAAAAAGTGCTATTAGACTGAGGGAATCTGATTCTTGGAAATTGAAACCCTATTGCCATAGTTGTATGCTCGCCCAATTTCCTGGCTGCGACATTCAAAGTGGTACTGATTATATCACCCCCACCCTTACGTTCTCAACCAACTTATAGTGAATATAGGTTGGACTCCTACTTCGAATACCAAAGAAATATACACTGACGGGTCGAAAATAGATTCTGGTACATTGGCTGGAATTTTTTCCTGTGACTTAAGCATCTGTAAATCTGTTGCTTTACCCTGTTACCTGTCTGGAAGGCATGCCAAATTATTAAATCTAAAATTTTTGAACGCAGTGACAGATTTGTTATATACGTCAATAGCCAAGGAGCCATCAAGGCCCTTGGCACTAATGTTATCAAATCCCACTTGGTCCTAGAGTGCAAGACATTGCTAAGGGAAATAGGCGGAAAATGCAATGTGTTGGGTGCCTGGACATAGCGATTTCATTGGCAACGAAAAACCACATGAGCTTGCTAGGAAATGCTCCAAAATTAATATAGTTTCTGAACCCAAAATTATGAAACCACTAGTCTTTGTTAGGGCCAAAATTGATTGAAAACTTCGAAATTGGGTTAATATGAGATGGCCTAACCTGACAAAATGTTGTACTTCGAGGGCAATCTTGCCTTTTATGATGCTAATAGAACGCAAAAAGTGATCTCAATAGACAAACAAGTCCTGAGAATCTCTGTCAGTGTTATTACAGCACACTATTTTATAGGCAAGCATGCCTCAAGACTAGGGCTTTCTGACGCAGGGGATCTTTGTTGAGGCTGTAAAGATCCTGATGTCGAAGAGTCTGTCTTTCATTATGTTTGTGAATGCGCTGACAAATCGACGTTATAAAGTATTCGGATTCCACTTCTTCGACTCCCTTGAAGACATCGCTTTAAAGGGTCCAAATCCATTTTGAAGCTTAAAAATATTTCGAAATGGTTTGCATAGGTTGAAAACGAGGTATACAATGGGCCCAACTGCGGCCTAAGTTATGATGACAGTTGTCATCTTAGACTTAGCTGTAGAAATTCTCGCACCTCTAGCTCATTCTGATCTCAAGAGTAGTAAATTAAGGCACCCTGCAACGCGCCCCTCATGAAAGGGTGGTTGAACGTTTCGAACACCCCTCGAGCCTACACTGTTTGCATTAATTCAGGAATAAAAAAATGGAGACAAAAAATGTTTCAAAATATCGTAGATAGAGTTTTTTAATTGTATTTTATCTATTTGATTTTTGTAAAATTTTTCATTTGGATAATTTAACAGATTTTTCTTAAGTAATCTTCTAGTGGATTTTTTGTAAGCTTTGAAAAAGCTTCTTTCAAGCAAACTTTCAAACCTACTGAAACTTCATTACATCGTAAGACAGGTCCAAAGTTGAAATTCGTTTACCATTCAAAAAAAAAAAACGTTTCTTTTTTCGTCGGTACTTTGTCCAATCTTATCAATGCGCGCCATATTGTAAACCGAACAATACATCATCAATATACACACATACTCGTACGAACAGAGTTAAGAGATTAACAGACCGCAGCGCCCTCTGACTGCCAGGATCGTGATTATGCTTATAAGAAGCGCGACACAAGCTATGTATACACTTAAGTATTTTTAGATAAGAGTTAACGACCTGCAATGCAAAATTCATTGAGGTTGGTTAGAGACTCTTTGTTTCCCTTGAATTAACATTAAATTTATTTAATTGTTTTCTGTTGTTTTTTATTTTACTTTTTCATTATAGTGCAGGAGGTCTCGTGACAGCCGTCTGCCCCGTTGTTATCAACGGAAAAGGCTTATGGGTTGGTTGGTCAGGCCTACATTTGCAAGATCCAAATGAACCTATACCCGAATCAAATCCGACAGATCAAACGCCAACTGCTGGTTTGTTATCTGAACAGGTAAGAATTTCACCAAACTTTAAGTGATCGACTTTATTTAGTGTTTAATTTTCCCCAAAGGTTGTCTCTGTAAACATTGACCCTACCATATTCGACAGTTACTACAATGGCTGCTGCAACAAAACATTTTGGCCACTATTTCATTCAATGCCTGGACGCGCTAGCTTTGGTGCTGAACATTGGCGCAATTATGTCACGGTCAACAAATATTTCGCCAGTCGCACTATAGAAGCTTTGGAAAAATGCTTAGCCAAAAATAAGGGCAATGATAAAAATCCCCCAATCGTTTGGATCCATGACTATCATCTGATGTTAGCTGCCAATTGGGTGCGAGAACAGGCGGAAGAGCGCGGCTTGCCATGTCGTTTGGCATTTTTCCTACACATTCCATTTCCACCTTGGGACATCTTCCGCTTGTTTCCCTGGTCTGATGAAATCCTTCAAGGCATGCTGGGTTGTGATATGGTTGGTTTTCATATACAAGACTATTGTCTAAATTTTGTCGATTGCTGTCAACGCAATTTGGGTTGTCGTGTTGATCGCAACAATCTGCTGGTGGAACATGGTGGACGCACCGTTCGTATACGTCCGCTACCCATAGGAATACCCTATGAACGTTTCCTTAAGCTGGCGCAGAATACAGCAAAAGTTTTAAAGACTAATAAACAGAAAATAATTTTGGGCGTTGATCGTCTGGACTATACAAAGGGTTTGGTGCATCGTCTCATGGCATTTGAAGCCCTACTTGAAAAGTATCCACAACATATGGAAAAAGTCAGTTTGCTGCAAATATCGGTACCTTCGCGTACCGATGTCAAAGAATATCGTGAATTAAAGGAAGAGGTAGATCAGCTGGTCGGACGGATCAATGGACGCTTCACGACAGCTAAATGGGCACCTATACGCTATATTTACGCCTATGTGGGTCAGGATGAATTGGCTGCGATGTATCGCGATGCTGCAGTTTGTCTAGTGACACCATTGCGCGATGGCATGAATTTGGTAGCGAAAGAATATGTTGCCTGTCAAATTAATGATATACCTGGGGTGTTGGTTATATCACCATTTGCTGGTGCTGGTGAGATGATGCACGAAGCGCTGCTCTGCAATCCATATGAGATCAATGAGGCAGCTGAGGTTATACATCGAGCTCTTACGATGCCAGAAGATGAACGTGTCTTGCGTATGAGCCGTTTGCGTCGTCGTGAGTCCGAGTGTGATGTAGGGCATTGGATGCGTTGCTTCTTAAAAGCGATGGGTACGCTTGATGTGGACGATGTTGGTACTACCACAATGCAGCCAGTTACAGTGGATGACTTTGATGATTACCTGCTGAAGTAAGCTCTTTATTTATTTAAGTGTTATCTTTTCATTTAAATCCTTTTAATAAGGTTTTAACTCAAGACGGAATCTTGAGGCATTTGCAGGAGGGTGGAGCTTATTACCTCAGTTTTAGAGAATGCTCAGAAAAGTTTACTCTGAAGCTCTCTTTTTGGCTCTTTTAGAGCTTTAACTTTTCCGCACAACACGTAATTTATTAATAATATATACTTAATCTTCTTTTTAGATACATCGGTTATAACCACAAACTGGCACTATTGTTGGATTATGACGGCACACTGGCTCCTATTGCACCACATCCTGATTTAGCTACACTTTCACCTGAAATTAGAAATGTTCTATACAAATTGTCGAATCATTCCGATGTCTATGTTGCAATTATATCCGGTCGTAATGTAGACAATGTCAAGAAAATGGTTGGCATCGAAGGTATAACCTATGCTGGCAATCATGGTTTAGAGATCCTTCATCCTGATGGCAGCAAGTTTGTGCATCCCATGCCTATTGAATTCGAGGACAAAGTCAGTCAGCTGCTGAAAGCGTTGCAGGATTCTGTGCGTTTCATCATTTTTACGAAAAGTTCATCAGCTATAACTTGTTCACTTCTTATAGGTTTGCCGTGATGGTGCTTGGGTTGAGAACAAAGGTGCTCTATTGACTTTCCATTATCGTGAAACACCAAATCATCTACGTCCTGCAATGATCGAAAAAGCACGAATTCTTATGGTTAAATATGGATTTAAACCAACCGAAGCTCATTGCGCTCTAGAAGCACGGCCACCAGTACAGTGGAATAAGGGTCGTGCCTCAATTTATATACTACGCACATCTTTTGGTGTCGACTGGAGTGAACGTATTAAGATTATTTATGTAGGTGATGATCTAACAGATGAAGATGCCATGGTGGTAAGTATGCAATTAATGATGTACCGTGCTGAGATTTTGATATAAAAGTTGCTTTGCATTCATAGGCCCTTAAAGGTATGGCTCGCACATTCCGTGTCACTTCATCGGATATCGTCAAAACTGCTGCCGATCATCGTCTACCATCTACAGATTCCGTCTACACTATGTTGAAGTGGGTCGAGCGTCATTTTATGGGACGTAAGGCACGCGCCAACTCTCTCACATATCGTAACCGCAAAGAGGACGGCGTGAGAACACAAATGTCCTTAGAGCTTTCATCGAAATCAAATAATTTAAATGTCGAACATGTATAGCTATTACTCGTACTTATAAGCTCTTAGGATTAAAATAATATATTGAATAAATATATTTGTGCTAGAATTTAAAAGTTTTGTTTTTATTTTTGTATTCTCTACATATCTTAATCTTTTGATATTTCTAAGGCTTGCTTTCTTTTTCCAACTATTTCGATCACAGACAAATTATTAATCTTCCGTAGAATCAGTTTTGTAGAAGTCGCCTTAATATAAAGGAAAGGTAAGCTAAGGAACATTTTCTCTGGGATTCATCAGTTTAAAGGTTTAGTTCTGTCACATCTCTAATGGAACAAGTACATTCGCTCAATCATATTTGAATGGGAGAATTCAAAAATTATTGTATCCTGCTCGTAGTGGTGCCGATTTCTTCATCTCGTACTCGTTTTCGTGCGAGAAATTTTTCATCCGTATCGTTATCGTATCGTTCTCGTCTCGTTATTGCCGATGTTAACATCTTTAATAATAGTTAAGCCATCGACTTTGCCTGCGCGCTACATACCATTGGGTCCATGTTCCGACCTTCACAGCATAGTATAAGTACCAAGAATAGCAATATAAGAATTTTTGTCGTATGAGAGGAGTAAAGACCCAGTATCCCACCCCGTCCACATTTAGCGAGTTCCTTGGCACAAACACTTTACATTTACGTATTGGGTTTAACAATTGTAGATGCCAAAATATAACATTTTAAGCGCTTTTTGTTGCATAAAAGTGTCACGCCCCGTTCTCCAATCCAGTCCAGTTTTTGTGAGGTACTTAGCATATACAATATACATCCTCGCACCAAATTTCGAAACACCTGCTACCATAGGTACCAACAAGTGTTATGGAAGTTCTAGCCGATATCTCTTCCTCGGCGACAATTTAGTGTCTATCGAAAATATCGTACTTATTTTTACGTATCGTATGATAAGTAAATACTACATTATCGCTAAGAACAAGATATCGGCCAAAACTTTGTTGTTCTCGTTCTTGGTCACATTCAAAGTCTTTTTAACATTTATTTAAAAAGTACTTTCAATGCAGTGTAGCGCATGTGAGTATCAGCCTTGCCTTGCAAAGTATACTCTGCGAACTCCGAGATAGAGGCCTACAGTTTATATTTGGCACCCGGTGTAATGCCACCAAAAACCTAAAAGTATTTGTTTGCAGTTACGACAAAATTTTATCGTGCAAAAAAAAAATATAAATAAAACAAAAAAAGTTCTCACTTTTCACATTCAAAAAATGTACCAAAATGAGATATTTTTCACTTCCATTTTGCCGCCAGCCAAGCCTCGCGCCCTGGGCGACCGCCCCCTTGGCCACCTTAGGTATTGCTCCTACTCCGATAGTGCAACGACCACAATAATCTCTCATGGTCATTCTAATTATAAACAGGCGTCTAGGAGGATTGCGAGATGACCATCTTGATGCTGTGCACACTTTTTGTTGGGAAAAGCTAAATTTTTTTTGGTAGTTTTTTTATTATTTTTGGTTCAATGAAAAAAGTGTGAGTACATGAAAATCATGTAATCATTAGTTTTCAGTTTTTTTTCAATTCCTACCAGGCTCTCGGCCTTGACATGTAATTGCTTTCTTATCCGAAAAAAAAACTTTGCAACACTGACGATATCTACTGCGATTTTGAAAAGCCCTGACAGTCAATAGACCATGAAAATTGGTATAACATTTGAATATCTCGTCTAGCAGTGCAGAGATAAAGACGCAGAGGAAGACCCAGAGAGTTGGCCGCCAAATATTAGATAGTGATATGTCGAAAATCGCTATGAACTGGAACAAACTATATCAACGAGTAAGGAATCATAGAAATTTTAGGCCCTATGTTTCTAATGACTCAATTATATTATACATATTAATATTAACTAGTTATTTGCTATTATTTGAAAAGATACATATGATATTGTTAATTTTTGTAATTTACTGTTCAGATTTCAACTGTAACGAAAATGTTTCAACAAAACCAATACTGATTTGTTTTGACTCAAAAATACTCATAAAAATCTTAACGGTCACTTTAAAATTTTTAGAAATGTAAATGATCTTTGAAAAAATATATCGCCGCGAAAGCTTATTAGAATTAAAGATATATATTTTGCATGATTTTGGTTGAAACCAGATTCCTGAGCTGCAAAGTTACTATAAGTTTCACAAGAAGTACTGCAATGCAGTACACTTACCCTATTTCAATATGACATGACTTTTTCATTACATTTCGTAGCACAGCTCAAACTCACCCAAAGCAATTTCTTGGGCAATTTTTTGACATTTCTTTTGGTATATCCCATACTGTAGGCGAGAGATTGGGATTTGAAAGGGCATGTCAAAAAATTTAATGAAAAATTGCACTGTGTAAACGTGGTATTATTTCATAGACGGAACGAAACGAAAAAGGTTTAAGTTGGCAATGCCGTAGCAAAAGCTACTGCAATGGGCATTGCCAGCAGTAGGAAACTTCGACAACGAAACAAAATGAAATGAATCAAAATAAATGTGCTTATGTATTGCATAATAATAAAACTTGTGCGCTCTTAAATGCGCTCTTTAATCCACCAACACAGGCACAAAATTGGCACAGCTGTTTTGTTTAGTCAATGTATCTTTAGAATTCATTTTACCGTCGTCGCACAAACTGTGAACAATTCAGTTCAACGGAGTTAATTCAACGATACGGTTGCAAAGTATAAACGGATTCTCAGTGAACTGGTTATAATTTTGGGTTTTCTTTAGATACAATATTTATATATACAAATATATCCATGCGATACATATTTTGTAGATATCGAATGGTTTGAGATTTTATATTAAAAACCATAAATAAAAAATTGTGCAATTAAAGGTCAATCACCTTAGAAAATTTTCTGTAGCTATGAGAAAAACTGTGCAATTACATAAAAAGGAAAAAAAAAAACAAACACAAAAAAATCTAAAAGATAAAGGTGCTTTAATAATCTTGCGGCAATTGCAAACTAAGTAAAAAGATAGTAAACGTTTTATATCTGCAACCAACCAATGTAAAAAGTATCTCGCGGATAACTTGTAAACTATTGTGTGTGTGCCTATGTATGTGTTTAGCTCTGAGAAAAAAAGACGCTAAAAACGACAGAAAACACTGACGCTGTAGAAGCTGTGGAAGTGCTATCAAAAGAGGCAGAAGAAGAAGAAGTAGACAAAGCTTAAAACGGTACTTAAACGCGTCTCTGCACTCGAGTCTCTTTTACAGCCTCGTTTTGTTGTAATTGTTGTTGTTGTTCTTGCCATAGATATACGTACGTAGCTCTGCTGTTCTGTAACCTGTCATGTTCTCATTCTTTTCTTTTTCAATTAATAACTCAAGTCAAAATGTATAGAGCCTGATGGAGGGGGGAGGCCTGAAAATATTCTGAGTAGCGGGTTGGTAGACGGTAAGCGGCTTTTCGTCGAAATATATGACAATTTATACAAACGCAAGCGAGTGATTTAATGAAATACAAAAATATTTTCGCACGTTATAATAAGTTGGAAAATTGACTTGTCATAGCTCATTATTTCTTATAAAAATATATCTGGGTTTTGCACAATTAGCTCTTTTTGTTGTTGTTTTGTCATTGTGTTACTCTTGTCGTCAACCAGAGTCTTTGTTTACAATTCTTTACCCAACATTTTCAACATGCATTTGTACATACAGACACACATATGTATGTTATATGTACATGTGTATGTAAATCGTTTAAGCCATTTGCATATTTTGTTTATTTTATTTCTTTTGTTTTTATATTTTTTTGGTTTTGGTTTGCCGTCGCAACCTACCGCACATAATTTTCATGACATTGTTCACATTTCGGTATATTCGGTGAATTCTAAACTTAAATGTACAAAAGTAAGTTTTGCACGAATCCACAAGACCTTTACATTTGGCTTATGAAAATAACCTTGAATTTTGCATATATTTGTTGGAAGCAAATTCGAGCCTGGGGGAACTTTTTTTAATAATATTCCTTTTGCAAAAGCTTACACAAAGGACAAGAATTTAATGTTTTTAAAAATTATAAAAAATGCTTTCACCTCTTAATTGCATTCATAAAACCATTACGGACCATTTAAAGGTTCAAGTACTGCGGGCCTGCGCTAATGAATCCACTACTTTCATTTAACTCGATGGCCCTCTGGACTTTTTATTGCTTAAGTTAAATATTAGCTTCTCTAGGGTCTTCTTGGGGTGCTCTACAAAGCGTCCAAGCAGCATCAGTCTCGTGAAATTTTATCATGGCGCCTCTTTAGAGCACAAACATCAATTAGGGATTTGCAAATGTTTATAAATTTTAAACATTCGTACCGTATCATGTGGACTTCACGTGAAAATTTTGGGCAAAAAAGAACTAAATTCACAATTAGATCATACACAAAAAGTGAAATTTGATTGTACTTAAGTTAAAATCGAAACGAATAAGTCATAAGGCGATAAAAATCGAAAGTTATCGAAAATGTTAATGTAGTTAAAACATTGAAAAAGTCGAAAATTTTCGAAAATTTTGAAAGAGTCGTTGGAAGTCAGGAATATCCATTGAATCGAATAACATCAAAGAAGATGACAACGCTCGCAAAGCATCATATAATATCATAAAGGTCTTCAGAGTCGACACGTATCGAAAAATTTCTCGAAAGCTTAAAAGCGTCGATAAGGTTCATGAAAGCTGTCATGTATCAAAAAACATCAAATCATTCGAAAGTATTGTACAGCATCGAAAAATTACGAAACAGTTGACACGAGTCGAAAATTTTCAAATTTTCGAAATTTTTAAATTGTTAAAGTCGACAAAATACCGATAGTTTCGTATAGCATCATCCAGTATTGAAAAACGTCTTACAAAAAAGCCCTTAATAGTCAAACAGCATCAAATAATATCGAAAAAATAAACAGCATCGAATAGCATTGAAAAACAATCGACAAATATCGATAGTCGGTACTAGTAGCAATGTAACTAATAATTTCGAACAGTACCAAAAAATGCATCCCCTGCTTGAGAGAAAGGTGTCATCGGCAGAGAGTTATACCTTTGCAAAAGTGCTGTAACATTCAGCTGACGCCAAATTGCAGCATATTTGCAAAGGGAAAGAAGGCGCGAAATTTTCATCAGTGTCTATTGGGAAAACATTGAAATGGTTGGCACAATTCGAAAAGTATCGAAAAATATCGAAGAAATCAATATGATGCGAATAGTATCGATGAATTCAAAATAATCGATCAGTGGAAAGTATCAAATAGTAACTTAAAGCATGAGAAAATTCGATAAAAGTAAAAAAGGAACTAAAAATTTCAAAACAAAATTATCAGTACAGATGTTTTCTTTATCAAACGTAACGTGACATTTACCAGACAGAAAATTCGCAACATACTTGCAACGTGAAAGTATCCAAAAAATTTTTCAGTACCTACTGAGTAACATCGAATGAGTCGAAAGTATTGGAACGAAAAAAATTTAAATAGTCGATTGGTATAACAAAGTATCAAAAAAGCTGATAGGTATCGAAAAATTGTACTAATATCTATAAGTATCGAGTTTTCACGAAAACTTTTGTTAGTGATTATAAAACATGGGGAGAAGAGATTATATGGTGTTATATCACGATTACGATTTTCAATGTATTTTGAACAAAATTTCCACTGCGAGTGACGATATGTGGGAGCAGTTAGTATAATGGTGATATAGACTTCAAGAATAGTTGTTTTATTAGACTTTGCTTTTCTGGGTTCCCAAACTTACTTGCTAGGCGAAGTTATTTGATGACTCCTTTAAGATAAATGTAGCCAATACTTTGTATAAAAGTATTTTTGGCATCAGTTTGTACATTAACATTGAAACGTATGCGAGCATGTTAAGTTCGTTGCTTAAGTCTTTTGGCAAATATTTTTCAATTTAATAATCTGCAATAAATTTTATTATTATTTGATATAAATTATTATTTTCCATATTGTTCGTATTAGCTATCATATTTCCATTACACATACATTATATGATTGCGCAAATGAGTAACTAATATTTTCGTTATGGTACTTGATTTACATAACCTGAAAATATTAATGTTTTTATTATAATAAATTTGTAAGATATGTATAATAAATTCATTATTGAAAATTATGTAATACAGTGCAAGAAAATAATGCGTAAATCAACAATTTACGCGCAATTAATGAGATTTTAATTGCTTAACCTAAATGCTTTTTATAAATTTACTAATTAACATTTATGCATTATATAAATTTAATACTAATTAAAATTGATTTTTGGAAAATTAATTATGAATTAAGCTATCAACTAATGATAATTTTAAGTTAATATATAAGACTAATGTAAACATTTTATGGCGTGGAGCTGCAATCTTCTTCATCTTCCTTCTCCATATAATGTGCAATGTTTCCTGGCAGTAATAGAATTTTATATTGGAAACCAATGTGAAATCAATATTTAATTTGTTAAACATTATTTTCTGACATTTATTGCTTAAAAATAACTTCAGGCATATGTATACGAGGGCTAGCAGTATTAAACCATAAACCATCCTTGTGCACGAAATTACACAAGTTTGTCAAAACATCAATGGTTGCTGGTTTATCAGCATAGGCCAGTAGCTTTACATATGGCCATTAAAAATAATCTAATAGTCAACACTTTTGCGTAAAGCACCGATATTTTCATTTATGCGAGCTGTTGCTGTTGCACTCGTATATTGAATGTTGTTCAAAATTTCTTGATAACTGCACTGGTCTGCAAGTAATAGCTTTCGGTCTGCTAATGAGAAGTGACTGGAAAGTTTTCGTTAGATTTTTGCACGCCGAAAACCAATCTGAGGTCAAAAGTTGTATATCACGTAAAATTTTTGAGAAAATGAAGTTTCAAACCCCAAAAATGGCATTTTTGACCATTTTTGGACAACTATAAACCAAACCTTAAGCACATCTGACCTTGATGCAACTTTGAGCGTAGTCAGTTCAGTGGTTGCGCACACCCGAACTGTGTGCACTTGGCCGTTCTTCTGATTATTTCGATTATTTCCGATCCAGTTTCCGACTAGGAATTCTTCAAAAATTGCAGCCATCACAAAAAAAAAGTTAAGGTGCATCAATCAACATAAGGGTTGCTTTTAGAAGGTGCAGTGTGCGTTCAGACGCACAGGACCTTGCGGCTGGATGCGATTATATTTTGGTTTATTATTGTCCAAAGGGGAAATGACAAGAAGGTATTACACATATCAATTTAAAACTGACCTCGTTGGGGTGAGTTCAATCCCCTTCTATATCGGTTGTCAGCATCCCTAGAATCCCTTCGAAAGTAGTTGATATAAATGCTACAAACAATAGTGCTGAGGTACAAATTTGTCTGAGTAGTTTTCACAGCGGTCCTTAAAGATACAAAATACCTTAAAATATATTCGTTGCTGAGAAAAAGCCATTAATTTGTTGCATTATGTTATCAATAAGAAATTGATTGAAAAAGCGCCCCATTTGGAGCTGAGAGGAGCTAAAAATGACAAATTAAGTTTTTATGTTAATCCTTTGCTTCAGTGAGTGTCGTTTGAATAAGGAAATATATGTAAACACATGTAGTTATTATATTGGTTAAACAATCAATTCTTATGAAAGCCATATCAATCAATCTGACCCGAAGAAGAAGTGTTGTGCCTTTGAACTTCACAGCATGTACACTTAAATTTCATATTTACATAAATAAGTAGTGTACTATATTGCCACGGCTAAATTTGGTTTAAGCTCGAAAATTGTGGAGAGCAAAATAAGCAAATATAGAAAGTGCAACACTATGCCTGAACCTGGGAATTAAAATCGATTTCCACTGGGTGATAAGCACAGTACACTACACTTCGCTTCAAGGCTGACTAAGTATCTGATTCGGTTCTCTCGATTTCAAAAATTTAGCCCTAACTAAAACAATCCAAAATCGAAACATAGCACCTCAGAAACTAACATACAGTGGCATCAATTCGGTAGGGCTGAGGAAGGCATTGCCCCCACCAAGAGACTGACAATTCAATAAAACCATCTGATAGTGGTGGAATTATAGTTCACGCCCCTCCAAGGTTTTGGTGAAGTGACGCCACTGCTAATATACCCCTGCAACTTACATGATGGGCGCTTTCATTTATTTGCTAAGAGATTGAAATAGCAAATATCTTTCAAGCCAAGCGAGATATCGACCAACTTAACGTGAAATTTTCTGCTTAAGTCACCAAACTTACGTCTCGGAAACTAAAGTATTTCCACCATCTCTTTGAAAATATTTGGGCCATTATTGAACTTAAACACGACAACATTCTTTGACGGTACATCTCTGTTCTCTCTTTCCCAACATTGTTGCCCGCACGTATGTATGTACGCAACACCACCAATGCAATGTGCCGTGAGCCAGCCGCAAATAGAAGAGCGAGTGATGAAGAGTCAGACGTGGTGCAGAGATCGCTTTGAATTTTCCTTTGTTTTCGTTTGTGTGTATTTTTTTATTGCTATTTGCTGTTTGCATTACATAAAAAATTTTCCTCTGATTATTTTATGATTTTTTTCTTCTCTGTTCGGTTTTAGTTGAAATTTTCTTGCGAATTCAACCACAAAATATCCAACGGATTGCTGCAATGTACACGCGTTGAAATAAAATAAAAAATACAAAAAAAAAAATAAAAAAACAACCACAGATTTTGTGGGTTTTGTTTTGTGTGGCTCCATACCGAAATCATAAAATGTTGAATATGAAGTCAAGAGCATAAAAAGTAAAACGAAAAAAATTGTGTTTATGAAATAAAAATAAAAAACAAAGAAAGAGAAAATAAGTGTGAAAAGGTAAACAAGAAAGAACAACATTACATCCATTAGAAAAGAAACAGCACCTAAGACCGAAAACATTAAGGAATTCTGATTAAAACTGCATGAGGTAAGTTTGCCATTTCCTTTTCTTAATTTATAAATATTAAAGTAAACCCTCGATTATATGAACATTATCGCCAGCTATCCTTTGGGGGAACGTAGCTAAATTATCTTATGCTTCAATTTAGTTGTTGTGCGCCACTGAATAATTTATTTTTTTATTTAACAATAGGTAAATGCTAAAAATATGTTCACATTAGATACCCATTAATATCCGAATACGAACAGTGTTTTTGACATTTTTTATTAATTTTTTGGAATAAGTTCTTAAACGTCAAAAAGGGTTATACACATACAATGTACAAACTTAGGCAAATGCCAACTTTGTTAACCTCAATGATATTTAAATAAATTTAAAAGTTAATTTTGTGAACTACATATATGTATGTACAATGCATATTATACATACAAACTAAAGTGGTTTTATTGTCAGGCAGATTGCAATTATTACAAAGATTATGTCATAAAAAACGAGAGAAACAACCTCTGCCACTTATTTATTGCTGCATTTCAAAATTGCACTATTACAAATATGTAAAAGTAGAACTAAGCGCTGAATCATTTTATCGCGTCTGACTCTTGGCTCAAAACCAGTTAACTGACATCTTTTACTTAAAAAGAGATAAAAATAGAGAAGGCAGGTGATTCCATCGCTGCTTTTTGGAAGGCAGACGTTTTTGGGCAATTAATGTGCATATTACTTAGGATATAAACTTATGCCAAGGAAATTTTGCTATCCACAGCTTACTATATATTCTTTTTGTTCGATCATATACATTACGTTTTTTTATTTTGCTGGCTGTGTATATAGATCATTTCACGCCAAATCACAAATCGGACAATATTTTTTTTACATCTTTGACTATTGATTGTATAATTTATACTAAAAAATATAAATTTATTGTTTCTCGAAAAAAAAAAGATATCGATATGTGTAGTTTGAGTGGGTTTTGAAAGGAAAGGTTAAGCTATTCAACTATATAATTCAATATATTCGAAAAATCTAGTGACACTAAAAGTCATTTACGAAATTGACTAAAATCGACGGTTTTGACATATAAAACCACATATATTTTGAAAAAGTGAAGACCTACACGTCTGTCTCTTTTATTTCCAGCTTCTAGTGGCAATTATGAAGACAACGGAACTCAGAAAGAAAACGATAAGATTATTTCATAGCTTTTTTTTTAACATATTAAGAATTGCTGTTATTAAAAATTTGGCAGTGTGGACGTCTGCCTTTTATGTTTTCGTTATCTATACTATACCCTTAAGACTATAATTACAGGCAGACGCGTTAAAATAATTTAATAGAGTTTATTTTCTTTTGCAACTTCATATACTTTGAAAAAGCGGAGACCTATACGTCTGCCACTTTTAATTTCAGCTTCTTTCTGAAAGAATTCGATAAAATTATTTGATAGCTTTTTTGTAATATATTAACAATTGTTGTTATTAAAAATGTGGCAGTGTGGACGTCGGCCTTTAATATTTTCGATATCTATGCTATGCCCGTAATATTATATATTAGAGGCAGACGCGATTAAATAATTTAATAGAGTTTATTTCCTTTGCAACTTTATAATTTAGTTAAAAAAAGGCGACTTTATCCTCTTTTAACTCTTAGTTTTTCTAATTCGCATAAATATGAACTACATTGCAGCATTGATATTAATGGTGATAAAGTTACATACCGAAAATGTTCACCGGCTCCCTAACTAATAGAATCGCTATAATGTTGGTTACTGTCAGGTATCATATGAAGAAAAACATAAATAGTATGTGTTTACAAACACTTGATGTGATATTGAAAAAGGTCATATTTTATTTGGTCCAAACAAACAAAATAAAATGCTGTGAAATCATGCAACCGTATAATCAACTGTGACTAGCAAGTCGACTGGAGGTTTTATTTTTGACTCATTGTTAGAAAGAATGGTATGTTGCACATGGTGAAATAATCTGAAGCGGTAGAATACACATTACGTATGTCTACCAGCTGAAAATGTTACTTTATTTCGTAATACATATGTTTCGTACGTTTAGAGTACAAAACAATTCTAGGAGAAATGACAACAAAAAGTTCAGCAATTCTCCATATATATATTTGATGTATACATGAACAAATAAAATAGTTACAAAAAAATTTGGGAACAAATTTCCAATTGAAGCTTAAAACATATATTTCATCCAAGACGCTGCCTTATCCGGTTAATTTGCTTACAGAATAAAAAGTTGAACAAACTCTATGAGACTTAAAGCAACTGCCACTAAATGATTTTAAATCAAGACAAAATTAATTATAATATATAATGTCAAAAATTCAATATTTTGTTCTTGAAATTCTCTACAACTTGAATTAATTGTTGAATTTCATATGTTCACATTCGTCTTCGGTGACATAATGTTAATCACTAAAAGATGAAATTATATCCGATCAAGTTTTCCAATGGTATGGTATCAGTGATGCCATTTGGGTTTTGTGAAAATGTACTGAACCGAGACTTGAAATATACTTTTTAGAGGCCGAATGTACTTTTTTGTCTGAAACACCTAATTTTACTTAAAAGCATGAAGTTTTTGTAAAAAATTCTTAAAAAAATATCTTCACTTTTGCCACCTCAAAATCTCTAACAAAATGAGATAAATTTCGCATTAAATTACAAAATCTACACATCTACATAGCGTTTACTTTTCAAAAAAAAAGGTAATTATTATAAATCTAAACTTTAGTTTTTCATTTAGTAAAAAAATTAAAAGGTAATATTATAAATTGTTCAAATGTACCGAAAATGTACTGAAAATTCGCCATAGGTACTAAAAATGCGGCAAATGTACCGAATGTACTCAAAACTTGTCGAATGTATTCCCGATGATTTTTCAGTACCCAAAAAAAGTACAAATGTACCGAAAATGTCATCACTGTATGGTTTATCAAAAACAGGTTCATAAACAATAAACGTTAATCCAAAGCGTTTTACGTACCAATACCTGTTTCTTATTACAACTATCTCAGAGGAGCAGAAAATGGCTAAAATTTTTTCCTTTCGGCAACATTGGCCCACATCATTTCAAAGAGTTGTACGACATGAAACAACGTGTGTTCTCTGCATTTAAACGATTTCCTTCACCTCATTCTCTTTTTAGCTGTTTAGTAAGTGTTTTCCTTTCTCTTAAGCATTTTCTATTTGAACCATCTCAATCGCACGTTTCGCTCACTCCAATCTCTCTTTCTCTCTCAATGTTGTAACATATGATTTTGTTGTCAACTTTGTATACAAAAAACAAACAAAAAAAAAAACCTGCTCCTGCTGATGCCTACTAAACTTGTTTTTCTTTTAATCGATTTTTCGATACCAATCCTTCAATTTTCCTCGATTTTTTTATATTTTCTTTTTTTTGTTGTTTATTTTTAATGTAGGTTTGTTGTTGCTCTAAGCAATATTGTTGTCACTTTTGTTGGTTTTATTGGTTTTATTGGTTTTCTTGTTGGTGTCACTGTTGTTGACAGACCAATCTGTGATTGTTTTTCCTCGCTTTTGCTTTTATCGATCACTTCGCTCACTGGCAGTTTTCCGCATTTTGATTGGTTTTACTGTAACGGCACCGAATTTACGTCGCTCTTCGCTTATTCATTCAGCGTCTGTCTTTTTTTCGATTTTTTTATGTCATTTTATCGAATTAATCAATCACACAAAGTTGATGGAAAAAACTGTTGTCATTATAGGCGGTGGGTGGGATAAAGGCTGCGTTTGTTGGATTGTTTGCATGCAGATTTGGTTGTGAAAAATTCAATTTAAATTTTTTCCGATATTATTTAGGCATCTGATTTCTAGGGAATCCGCCAGTTACTTATGTATGTACTTAGGTTACAAATATGTGTGTAGATATGTTTGTACGATGTATCCGTGTGTGGATAGAAAATGTAACAACTTTGCTCATTAATAGAATGGACCTCAAAAATGTTACTTGGTACTACATTGGCCATTCACCAAGTCAGCGAGTTGTCAAAGGCGGAGTCTTTTAAAAAATATTCGGGGTGGCAACTTTCAAAACTTTTTCAAGTGACATTTCTTGGAGGGAGAGGGGCAGGGTGTAGAGACATTATCATCAAAAAGTATGAATATGTAAAAGTATTTGATGAAGCCATATGAACAGTATACAATTCACCATTGTAATCATTATTTATTGTTCAAGACATTACAAAATTTTGGCTATGACAATGCAAATGTTTCTCTAAAATATTGGGGCCCATGCACCTCAAAATATTTGGTGGAGGGAATAAAAGTGCCTTGGTCCCCATAGACGTCCTATGCGTGTTGTCCTTTTAGGCACCCATATTCTGCTCATTGCACATTAAACTGGGACTTCCTCTTTCCAATAGAACGGTTTTTTTTTGTAATAATTGGGGTTCTGCCTACAGAATGCTCGCTGTCAGCTAATAAATTTTGTAACATGGCTATTCCCGCATTATTGCTGTCAAATTTTAGTAGACTCTTCACGAAAATTTAGAGTTTAATTGACAAAAAAAAAGTTTCTTTGCAGAAGAGATAACAGATTTTGGGTGTTATTCAAGTTAAATATTATATCTTGAAGCATTTTCTGAGTTTAAATTTCGTATGTTAAAACAACCCAGTTCCTCTTAGATAGCTCGGTACAAAAAGTTTCAAATTTGTTTATTTCTCCAGAACTCCGCAAAATATTAAAATGATTTTAGCTTTGGAAGTCTTGAAATTCAATTTATGTTCAAAGGCTCTCAAGTCAAAAGCATCTTTGATTTCTTTAAATGTCTTTCAAAAGCTTCATACAGCCAAATAATTCAGAATACTCCGAATAGTTGAATTGAAAATGAATTTCAATCCAAGATAATAGTTTAAAATTATTCTTTTTCTACTGGGCCTCCTGTTCAGTACTGTAAGTGCAAAAAACACGAAAAAATCACAGCAAAAACGTGAAAAAAATAGGCAATTAGCTGCTTACACTAGTTTCAACCTACACTACATGGTATCATCAGTAAGTTTTGTTAGCCGACGTTTTAGAATCTACAAGCATACTATATTTTACTTTTTGCATTGGCCAGTTTAGAATCGTAGCAAAAAATGTAAACATAATGCGTCAAAATTCTAAATTTTTTTCATTTTATTGGCAAAATCAAAAGAGTTACAAAAGCAATTGCGCCCTATGTTTATATTTTTTGCTATGATTCTTAACTGGTCAATGCAAAAAATAAAATATGGCTATGCTAGCAAAAGCAAAAAACCGCAATTTTTTCAAAAATTCATGCAGCACTAAATTTCTGTTTTTAGCACTAAATTAGCACTTAATAAGCACTAACTTAGTAAATTGGCTAAATGACGTTTTGCCAAAAATTTTCATATATGCTTTGCTAGCTTCTCATTCAGTTAGCGAAAACCTTAACTGTTTCAAAAAATCGCACTAAATTCACCTTTTCAGCAATAAATTAGTTCTTAAGAAGCACTAAATTATGGCATTACGTTACGTTGCTTTTGTACCCGCTTAGATACGGACTAAAGTACCTACTAATTGAATTTTTTTTTGTTTTTTTTCATATTTTATATGTATAAATTCTATGTTATTTTCATTAAAATGAAATACACGTAGTCCATGATTTTTGATTTAAAAAAGGACTTGGATCTTAATGAGTTATTGCACACACGCATATAATCTTGTAAGTTGCTCCCACGAACTTGTGCGTACATAAAAAATGCGCCTGTGCTGATCAGTTTACACTTTTTACCCGACACTGAACTCAAACAATTTTTCATAGTGCGAGTATATTGAATTTTGAAAGCTATACAATTTTCAAATCACCCAAGCGTGCATAGTGGGTAGTAGCTCATTATTGAAGTACAATCGCAGTGACTTAAAATTAATATTAGCTTTGCCTTAAAGTTCGCATGTGACATACTTAAAATTAAAAAAAAAAATTATCAGAACGACCCACAAATTAGGCAGCCTGTAAAAAAAGAAGCAGAAAATAAAGATAAAAACAAAAGAAGCGATTTTAAAAATGTAGCGAAAATTAAAAAGTAGCACGTATCACTCCGCAAATTGGACAGATTTCGTGATTCACAACTTTCCCTTAATTTAAGAATAAAATCGTCATAGACAAATACTATTTTTTTATTTATTCAGTCCTGTGTGTGTGGAGAACAAATAAATTTATTGAAACTTAAACCTTCACATTAATCTAATTACTAAAGTCTCTCAACCTGAATGATAGTTGCATGACATTTTTAAGTGCTGAAGGACAAATAGCTAATAGGTTAGTAAAACATATGACAAACTGTATGCATTATTCAAGTACACATATTATTCATTAATGCGAGTACATACTTCAAAAGAACATGGAAATAAAGCAACAAAAACTAATCTTCTTTTGCAAAGTGATCCAATGAGAAAGAAAAGACTTTCGCATTTAAAAAAAAAATTCATTTATTCTCGGACATCTTTTACTTTCCGGTAATTTAGTATAAAAGTGACAGTATTTTGACTTATAGTTTAAGGAGTATTTACGAAACATTAAAACATTCTTGAAATATTATTCAATATTCGTTACTTTTTTATGCACATATTGTTTTTGTAAAATTATCAACTATCGGATTAACGAGTAACTAGGTCGCATGCCTAATTGTCGTCTATTAGTTGGTAACATAGCGATCAGGTGTTTAGCTGCCGAAACGAGACAAAACAATAACAGGGTCCTCATAGTTAAGAGCATTACCGAATTGTTAACTAACGAATTATTAAACTAACGAGGATGGTGTGAATATTACTAGTATTTCACAATCCAAGCTAATAAAATTAGCAGTATTTAGTTTCAAATGATTTACTTTACACTTAATGTCTCTTCCATAGAATACTGCAAGTGATTAAAAAACGAGAATACAAAAAGTCAAGTTACCCAAAAACCTAAACTTAAATATTTGCTTGGAAGGATAAGACAGAGGCTGCCTTTATCATCAGAATTTCGGCGATGAAGCTTAAATATTCATATCCAAACTATTTAAAGATTTTCAAAGTTTTTTTTTTTTGATTTTGAACGCTTTAGCCTCTAGTTGTATTCTGCAATGAACTAGATATCTTAATGTATTAGCATTTTTCCCATATTTTAAGATGTTGGCTTTTAGAATTCGTTAGCACTAATAACAACTTTGCCTGCAATCAATATGTGTATACATAGTAAAATTGACATCTATATTTCTATACTATTTATATAAAATTGCTTACATGAAAACTGTTTGTAACGCTTTGTCGTGAAATATACTGAGCCGATTTTAAAAGTTTTTTTTTTAAAACAACATATTTGTGCTAAAAAAGGTTATTGCATACGTATTTTTTTTAAAGTTAAATATCTTTTTTAAGGATAAAGTTTTTCAAAACCTCACATAAAAATTGTTGTCTGATTTTTCGTTGCCTATGCTATGAGCTGCTTCTCATTTGTCCCGTTTGTATTTTGTTTCGATGTCCAAAGAAGAAATTCTCTTTTAATTATTATATTTCTGTTACTTTTAAAGAGAAATTATAGCATGAGATGTGAGTAATTTTATGATAAAAAAACAACGTGAAGTGCGCGTGTGTACCAGTGTTATACATTTAAATGAATAGAACACTGCAATATGAGCAATCCTCTACTATTTTTGTCATTTTGACATTTCACTGAAAATGTACCTTTAGCTAATTAACTCGTTTGAGCAGCATCGACGCCAGTAGAATTTTGTCTAGACTGGTGTCTATTTTGTAACTTGCTGCGAACAAGAGTCCATTCATTTTCCGAATTATGAAAGAATTTTTGACAAAAATACTTTTACCGAAGTCTGAAGGCAAATATTGTTCCTGGTCACTTCACTTACTGTATGATGCTTAAACTTTCATAAAAATTCCAATTTTGTTTTCAAGTATTTACTGTTTATTCTCATCTTTTCCGTTTCCACACCAGTTTCTATTATACAAGCAAAACAAAAGTGATCAGCTTGTGGGCGTTACCAAATAGCACCACTCAAAACAAAGAATCGTAAAAAGTGGCAAAATTACTACATAGATTGTAAGATTAACAGAGTGGATACCATGAACAGCCCAAATAGCATCATATGCTCTTATACTCTTGCAACGCCAGTTATTGACAGAACTTTAGATTTTGATAGAGGGTCATTGAATCTTTTAGTGAAAACATCACTCTTTCAACAATTTATAATTTTTGAAAGAGTCGTATTCTTCAATTTAATTAATTTTATAATTTAACCATAAAGCGTCGAGAGCGTGACCAATGACTTCGTTTAGTTGGGAATACCGAGACCAGTGATGGCATTTGGGTTTTGTGAAAACGTACTGAATCGAGACTTGAAATGTACTTTTTAGAAGCCGAATGTACTTTTTTGTTTTGAAAACCTAATTTTACTAATAAATCTATACTAAAAACAAAAAAAAAAATACAAAAATCCGCACTTTTGCCATCTCAAAAACCCTAAGAAAATGAGATAAGTTTCACATATTGTCCAAATGTACCGAAAATGTGCTAAAAATTTGCTCGAAATTTACCAAATGTCGACGAATTTTCAGGTCGCAAATGTACCGAAAAAAGTACAAATATACCATAAATGCCTCACTGGCTGAGACAGCAACAGAAAAATAAGCTATTGAATCTTCATATGAGCTTAAATACCTGTACATGAAAATATATATAATCCAGCATTTGTTTCCCCATCAAACGCTGTTGAAATCACTTATGTCTTAAAACAATTTATTCCGCATAAATCTGTTGTTATTGCGCATATATGTATATAGAAAAAAATGTTTTTGTAAAACGACAGATAAACAATTTATTTTTAAATAAATCTTTAATTCCATGTATCTACACATGTTAGCATCCATTCAGGTGTAGTATCTTATAATATTCATTTATCTCGTAGTTAAATGAACGCATGTATGTTGCTCATAGATTTTAAACTTTTTTTTTTGTATATCCGCATATATCAATCGAAACCATAGAGAGCACTGGTATCTCTGACGATTTTAATGAGCGCGTGTTACTACACAAACAACTGTATGAGTGACGAAATGTAAACAAAACGAACTAACGTGCATAGGCGCAGATACAAAAACAACTAAATTTTATTATTTGAGGTTAATTTGTTTATCAATGGTCAAACTACCAGTCGGGAGTTTTGGCATTTTAATAATATGTTTCACATAAGTATCTTGCTGATTATACGCACCATTAGTGGTTTAGTTTTGTGTAGAATTTAGCTGCTTAGACGCTCCCCTTTTATTTTTTGTTGATTTCTCTTGTAGTTAGTACCATACAAGGTATGAAAATTTGGTTCTTAAAAACAAAAAAATGGGTGAGTGCTAGTACTCGCGGCATGATACTATATGCGAATGAAGTGTTGTTTCGCTGTGCCACAAATTGAGATCACTCATGTTTCAATTACACTGTAGGTAAATTTCCAACTTTTGAAAGGACACATATCGGAGAGCCCGCTGCTGAAAGTCAAGTGTATATGATAAAGGATAAGATAAACGGAGAATGTAGTAATCCATTTTGGTGTAATTAACAAACCTTTGCCTTGCCAAAGCCTATCCTGCAGATCTATGTTCCTTACAAAATATGTGGGGCGCTAGATATCGAGATGTGACATCCATAGTATAGCGAAAACACTCAAAACGCTTTATACTCATAGATTGGCACCTATGATAGCTATCGACCTATCAACTGACAAATTATAAATAAATTGAATAACGGGGCGTGACATCCCTATAACAAAAACACCTGAAATGCTTTATCTTTAAAATTTGTAACGAAATATTTTTCTCTTTGAAATGATTTACGGTACTAGTTAACCATGGTAACGAGCAAATGTTTTGAGCCGATATTGAATAAATGTCATGGTGTGATGCATGCAATTTTTCAATAGATTTATGACCTAATTAACACATTTACGCGTAGCTTAGCTCAACTTTGGTATAGAAGTGGTACTGTTGACGCACTTAATACTATAGAAAATGTGTACGTCGAATAAAATTAAAAAAAAAGGAAAAATAAAACAATTTTTTCTTAAAATTGTAAAAATTTGGTATATTGTGGAAAATAGTACAATATTTTTGAGAAAAATTTGCCCTTTTTTTTTGGTCAGCCAAATAAAAAAGTTATAAATCTATACTATTTATATTAAAATGCTTGCATGGAAATGGCTTGTAACGCTTTGGCGCATAATATACTGAAGCGTTTTTTATAATTTCTTTTTTAAAACCACATATTTGTGCTAGAGATGGTTATTGTATACATATTTTTTTCAATTTTTTAAAGTTTAAAATTCTATTTTTAGAATTAGATACACAAAATTGTTTTTTACTAATTTTCGTTGCTTATGCTTATGCTGCTTCTTGAATTCTGTGTTTTTTATTCTGTTTTTTTTTTTCTTCTCATTGAAATGTTAAGAGAGAAATTTCATAATGAAAAATATAACGGGACGTGCGCGTGCGAAGCCGCGGGTACTCCTAGTATAATATAAACTTTAAGTACATAAAACAAAAATCATCCAATTGCCGTCTTTTTCAGAAATTTTTCAATTCCTACCGGGTCCCCGGCTTTGTCATGAAATTCCGGGCTTGGCCACTTGGCCAGAAGTTAAGTGGCCATTTGGTGAATGTTCGCTCTCTCTCATTTTGTTTATTTGCTCGTTTCAACGACCAATATCAACTTTAAGGAGAGTTCAAGAGTCCTTAACAAAATAAGAGGACAGTAAAGCATCAGTCCAGAAAATCCAGTTGGCACCTTAAAATTTCCTCGAGAGGCATTTTTATTCCTATTTAGTAACTATTGCTTACTTTCCCGTTGGGTATTGTTTAATTCGCATCCGTATCTATTGCTGGCTGTGTCAAAGTGTAGAGATATTTTTTTGTTGTTGTGCTGTAATTTAGCGTCGTAGCGTAAATGTCAACAATTCCAAAGCGGAAAATAATTAAGATGGGCGATGTTGTAAAACATCAAAGTTTTGAACTTTCAAAATGCGTAATTTCTGGTATTCCTAATTAAAAACAAAAAAGTCAGTTTACGATTGGAAAGAAGGAAATTTATGTATGCGGTGCGGTTTTTTCTACGCCGTTTGATATGTAGATCATGTGAGCATAAAATGCGCATAAACAATGTAACTATCTCTATTAAATACTCATATAAACCATATTAGTTTGTTTATGCCATATTAAAGCATAGGTAAGGGTTAGTGTTTTTTTGCTGTTACACTAATTATCAATCAATTAATTAAGTGCTATTTCTGGTATTTTTAAAAAAATTGAGGAAAAATTATAGTCATAAATGGAAATACATAAATACATATTATGAACTGTTTCTCAATGTGTTTCAACTTTTTTCATAGTTTTCGAATTTTATTGATTTCTTCGACTATCTCTGATATTTTCGAATAGCTTCGGATTTTATTGAATTTTTTCATGGGTTTGGACTATTATCGTGTTTTCCGATATATTTCGTTGTTTTTCGACTTAACTATGCTCTTAAACTGTTACCAATAAATAGCTTTAGATCATTTCGATACTTTTCTTTAAGTTTCGATTTTTTACACGGTTTTCGATAATATTCGTCTTGTATCGTGCATTATTTGACATAAATCAACTTCTCCGGTTTATATTTAAACTTATCGAAACTCTTAGAAAAACGAGTCATCACTACTAAAGTCCCGAGTAAACAAAATACTTCAATAAGTTTGAATGTGGATTTAAAATAATTTAAATATAACTTAAATATGCGCTAACGCAGCGGAATTACTGAGAAAATAAAAAACAGTTTCATCAAGATTTGGATCTTTACAACACATTTTTAAATTACCAATGTTAGGTTGACCAAAGCGCGTAGAGTTGTCCTACATTTCCAAACTACTTACTCTAGGTTTCACTTAGCTTATGTTTGCTCATAGACGTGTATGCTATTTTAACGGCCGATTACTGGAGCTTATTAGGAATTAGATGGCAAGTTTTTAAGAATTTTAAAGACCTCAGCTTGACAAATACTACAATAATTAGTTGATCTACCAGATTCGCTTATAGCTAACATTTCGGATTACACTCTTGAACCATTTTACATCCATTTGTGTATGGAATATTTTGAAGGATTTATAAAAATTTCAAATGTAAGCTAAGTCATCATACTGACTAAACTCGTTGAGGGGCGTAGCATAGCCCACAATGTTAATAAATCTTATAATAAGAGAACGAATTTAAAAGTTACAAAAAAACAAAAAAATCTAAAAAGACAGATATTCAAAATTACGATTAATTTTGATCTAACAACTTTAAAATCCTTAGTTATAATTATTGTTGATATTTTTGATAAATTTGGTTGAATAAAAAAAATATTCGTACGTCCAAAATATAATTTTTTTACTTATTATTATTTAATTATTATTATTTATTATTTACTTAAAATCAAAATAAATACAAATCCAAAATAACCATTACTTCGGATCGATGAAAATACTAATACATTTATAGCGACTATGTAGTGATTTTTTCATAAAATTTATAATCGCAAATGATTTCTGCTTAGAACACTAATCAAAGTGCAGCGCTTGCTCGCTTATTAATACGGCTGTTGTAACAACAATATTCTCGTCCGGTTAAACTCCCCAACTTGCATAGTGTAGAAAGATGTTCAGTTCAAAAGTCGAGCTGAGTTAAAGTTTCAAGTGATGTTTTTCAATATCTTCTTGCTAATATTTCTTGGCTAAAGCATTGTGAAGTTGCTATCGCAACATCTTCCGCAAGGTTTTACTGAGTAACTTATTGTGCTTGTTGAACAAAAAAAAAAACAATAAGCGTCCACAATAAGGTTTTTATTTTGCTGTGATAAAGGCTTTCTGAACATTAAATATGAAAACGCACTTTGTGCTTTAACAGCGTAGGCAATTTGTAAGACCCTGAGAAAATATTTTATTCTATTTACAATGTAAGTCAAATCTCAACTTCATGCAAGTACATACAGACAGATGTAGGTATGCAACTATATGAATTGTTATTTTAGTAGCATAAATTTTTCAGATTTTTGGTAATTCACAAGTACAATTAAATGCTTGTTTCAAAAAGCAAACAAAAAGCATTTGACATTGAAAGATGTACGCAACGCATTTTTGTGCTTTATATTTCGTTATGTGTACCCTTCCTTAGATTTTTAAACGTCCGCTCAAGCGTTATCAGTTGTTATTTTCTTGAAATATTAAATTTTTCACTTTTTTTTCTGTTAATTTTTGTTTACACAAATGTTAAGTTTTACATTTTTGTTTTCTAATTTATTTTGCCTTGTAAGTTAATTTTGTTGTCATTTTTTCTTAGTTGTACGTACGCGCAGTAATTTTGTAATTGCATTTGCCTTGCCTTCCTTATCTCTGAGTTTACTCATTTGTCTATTTCTTAATTAATTCAGCACATATTTGCCTTAGCACAGACGAGACACTCGCAACAAAGATGCAGATACTCATTCCATGCAGATGATTTGTTGTCGCTATCGGTTTTTTGTTGTTGTGTCCCACTGATAAGAATTGACGTTGTCAAAACAACTAAAACTACATACATTAACAAATGCATAGAGCTGCAATTGCTTGCGTGGTTTTCAAGTTATTTCGCAGTTAGTAACAGTTATTGTTTTGATCATAAATTAGCAAAGTTTGTACGTTATAATGTCAAAAAACGAAGATACTAAATATACGGATATAAATCTTGAAACAAAGCAAAAGAATCAAAAACTATTTAACCCATTTTAAATTTTGTTTAGAGGTTTTTTGAATTGTAAAATATTGTAAGCCATAGGTTGGATTGATTGATTAAGATTGAAATTTAACTGATAGTTAAAGAGCTCGCGGCAAAAATTTTTAAATGAAATTATCGTGCGGCAGATTTTTAAAATCATGAAATCGAACAATTTCAGCCCTTAAGTTGCAATTCTGCATTATCAATTGAGAGCCATTTAAAACTGTTAAAAAAATACCAAAAAATAAGTTAATCGCTTCTGCCTTTTACTTTAAAAAATGTATACAAACACAAAAACATATAGATGCTATTGGAAAATGTCTTTGTTGCTGAGTTAAGGAGAAAATTAATTTTTTTAAAAATATTTTGATAAATAAAAATTTAAGTAATTTTATTGCCAGGCAGATTGCGATAATCATAATGATTAAACGTTAAAAAAGTAAAAAAACAACGTCTGCCACTTAGTTATTGCTGCATTTATAAATAGCCATGCATCAGAAGTATATGTAAATAAAAACAATTTAGTAATAAATCGTTTTGTTGCGTCTGCCTCTTAACTGAATGGTTCTTTTAATTAATATTAATATAAAAATAGTGAAAGCAGACGGCTGCCGCGCTGATATTTTGAAGTCAGACGTTTTTGAACTTTTGCCAGATGCTTAATATTTGGTTACCAAAATGCCAGACATTGTATAATAATAATACAAATAAATGAATTTGAAAATTCATTTCAAGAACAATCGTTTCGCACATAAATATAAGAATGTGTACCTAAGCAACTCAACATTATCCTTACATTTTATAACTGTTTTTTTAATTATAGTTTGCAGCTAATGATGTATTCATCTTAATTAAAATAATAATTTTTAAATAGTGCAAATTGTCTGCTATATTAATTTGCATAACTTTTAAAATTATGAAAGTATTAATATTTGTGTAAAAGTAAAAATTTATTATGTTTCTAAATTATTACTGAAGAGAAGCAGCATTCACTCAAAAGATGGCATATCATCTAAAAAGCAATTTAAGTACCTGCTTTAACCCTAAGATTAAATAAATATCTGTATTTCATTCAACTATAAATAAATACTTACAAAATAGTTTATACGAAAATACAAGACTTTGCACTTCGAAGCTTCTCATTTTTTGTAATTTTTGCACATACATATCTCATTTGAAAGCTGCTTTAAGTGCTTTATATTGATGAAAAGATTTTCAATATAGCTTTGGTACTACAGATGAAAATAAATCCTACATTCTACTATACTTCTGCAGTATATCTTGCCATCAAATAAAAATTATAAATTCGTTTTCATTACTAATGATATGTGGATAGCTTAAAATATATGTAAGAAGTTCATTTTTGGGAATAACCTGAATTTTCGTGTTGCAAATTCAGAGTAAGAGCCACTATTGATCAAAATATATTCCTCTACAACTTTTTTGGAAACATGTTTAGAGTTATAGCAACTGCCACTTTCAACTTGCGACATTTAACACTAAATGTGAAATTAAGTACTGGTTTCTGGTTTCATTGGTAAATAAATCATTTTTTTTAAATTTTATCATTGTTATTGCTTATATTTTGAACTTTGGCGTCTCTTATGTATAATTGAAGTAACTTATATAAGACCTTTCAAATGATATACATATCACTAGATATAAGATTTTGTGCCGATAACAAGGTAATTTCAGTAACCTCATTACAAGACCTCAGCATTTTGGGTGGCTTCAAAAGTATTTACATCAATGGTTCTTTGGCAAAAATAAGGCGCTTAAAACAAGCTTTCAAACGAAATATACATCATTGTAACCTAAAATATTGTCAGCATGGCCACGCAAAATATGCATATCGGGTAACAATTATAACATATACATACACACTAGCAAATATTATTCAAATAAGTAATGCATTCTCAGTATTAAGAAAAAGGTACAGGTACAATTTCATGGCAACTGTTCCTTATTCTCTAAAGATTCGCCTACAAAGCTGCTTGCTTAGTCACTTTTGCTGAACTTTGGGTTCGATGAAGAAATATGATAAATGTGATATTGTTTTAAAGTTAATGTTGTAATCTATATATGTATTAGTATGTGCACCTCGAAGGTTATGGTACACGTTTTAGTATTTATTATAAAGAAAGGGGAATGAAACTTATATCATTTGAAAGGTACTGTTTCGTAGATATACACAGTGCGTAATATGTGCCGTTAAGGCAGGTAAAAAAAAGAGAGAAAACGCGCTTGATTCCCCCATAAAAATCGCTTTAACTAATTTTTGGTACATTGTTATGATCAAGTGAATGGAAAATATAATTATGTTAAGCCTCGAAGAAGAACGCTGATGGGGGTCGTCGAATGCAAAATATAAATACATAGATGGCGCAATACAAATTATGTTGCGCCAATAGAAATTGATATTTCTTTGTCGTTTTGGGAGATGAGGTGATGTGTGGTAAGTTGAGGTAAGATGATGAGGGGTGAAGTGAGGTGAGATGAGGTGAGGTAAGGTAATATGTGAAACTAAATAAAACCATAGTCCATGGACGAAGACTTTGTGCTCGTCATGGGTCGGCAAAAATCTTCCAAAACTAAAACGTGGCGGGTACGGTAGACCTTCGGCCACAGGCGATATTAGTTATCTGTCCAAAGTGTTGCATATCATATGCCTCATCGCTATATATGATTATGATTTTTTTTTTTTAATTGTAGTTCACTCAACCAAGTAATATGTAATACATTTGCCTCGCTTAGAATGCTCTGAAAAATTTGAGTTCTTATGTTAGTTAAAATGAGCCTATTGTGGCTCTTTAAAACAAACACTTAATTTTTCTCAAGAAAAATAAACGGAAGAAAAAACACATGCACTCTAACCTGGAGCGCACATTTTCATTGTTGTGTTTTTTTTTTGGTACGCTCTCTATTCACATTAAGGTCACATTGGAATTTGCATTGTTGTTGCAACATTCAAGAAATAAAAAACAAAAATAACCGAAAAAGCAAACAACAATGCGCACATTGAAGACAACTTCTCTCGTTCCGTTTCTTCAATGTACTTTCATTTCTACACTCATGTTGTTTTTGTTTAATTCTTGGGATTGGCTTTTCATTTATTGCTGAATTTTTTATTTGGCTAGCGAGATCGAATTTATAGTGAGTTTTCTCTGTTGTTGTTTTTTCTTGTTTTTTGTTGTAAGTGGCTCTTGCTTCCAACATTTTGCCCATCTATGGATCAGAACGCTGTTCACAAATAAACCAGTTTTTTCAAATTCGTTCAGTAAATTGACGACTGATTTAAAGTAAAAATATGATCGGAAATTCGACAGAGCTTACGCATTGTTTCAGCAAAACTTTCCTCATACACATAAGGAATGCTAATGCTTCTCTTGTGTAATCTTCCATACTTAATAATAACAATATTGACAGTTGTCATAAACAGTCTCGTCTTTAGGCAAGGGCCATTTTTCATACTCACAACTTAATTGATCATTTGTATGTTTTTTTAATAAATATGAGAGAACTTTTTTGCTCATCATAATTTTTTTCTAGACTTAGCCCCTTTATAGTGCTTATCCCGAAAAGTCTAAAAACTGCCCTGGTTGTAGATGATATTTTTAGAGTTGCCAGTCTTATATATAAAATGACGCAAAATTCCAATCAGACGCGAAATTCCAATCAGGCCCTCTTTTCAGGACCATTATTATTATTAGAACAATTTTGCTATCATCATTTATCCATTTTAAAGAGGCTGCCCAACAATTCTGCATACTCAGTTTTTCACATTAAAAAAAAAATATTCTACATAGAATGGGTTAAGATGATCTTGAAGCTGCTAAATTAAAAAAATATGCATGTTTTTACCAAATGTGGTAGTTATACGATAAAACTAAAACAAGCGAACAAAAACGAAAATAATCAAAAAAAAAAGCGGTGACAAAAAATCACCATTAATGGATGATGAATCAAAAACAACTTAAAAACACAAGTTTTATTTTGGCTATAAGCTTCTATTTGCTACGCGTAGCTTAACTGTATATATTTACTTTCATAGTTGTGAGAAAAGATTTTTAAAAATATTTATGACTATAATGCTGGCAGACATATCTTAATTCATTTAATTCGTGGTTTTATGGTATTTTCCTGTTTTCTGGTGAGAGAAACTTTTTGCCCTTTCTATGTGTGAAAAAGAGTTACTATGTATTGGTATGACAATACAGGTCAGGTTTCATTTGAGTCTTTTAATTGCTTGCAAAATAAGAACCCTAGCTCTCAGCTCATTATTGGTGATGCGATAAGTGCAGAAACTGTGTTATTCACGATATTGCATGATTCTTCTGATAATTCCATAGTAGCACCACAAACTCTCTACTTCAGTCTTATTAGTAAATTTTGAACCTTTGATTGTGATACTCGTCCAATATGGACTTGCCGGCGTTTTTTTATATGAAATTTCATAGAGGTTATACAAAGGAAACTATCAGCAAACGAATGAATTTAAATTATTAATAATGATGGGCACATAGGGGCAAAAATAGGACCCATCGATTGACACATTTTTCTTGTCCAGATCGGATTCCACTCGCGTTTTCATATGGAATATTTCACTTTTTCTTGGATAGCTCGGAATTCAAGCCTTACTCATTTTATTATTGGCCGTTTTTAAGACCATTATTAAGGGACCCATCGAATGACATCACTTTGGACCAACTTTAATTTCTCATATAATACTATGCCCAAAATTCCATTATCAGCCTGTGCTAGTGCGCCATACACAGGCGCCAGAAAGCCTGCCTGGCAACACTCACAGATCTTTACTATGTACGAGTATCTACGTTTGATGTCGTATATATACAATTCTGAAAGGAAAAAAGCAATAGCGAATCATAAAACATTATTTAGATTTGATTCATTATACACGAACGCAAATTAAATGCTGCTCATTCAACAATTTCATTACAATGAAATCGAATCCTTGGGGAGGCTTGAACCTTCAAAATCTCTAACGTGCGCCCGGTTTTACATCTGACCGGGGAGAGATCTGTTTTTTCATTTCCTATAATTTTGCATTATCCAGGCACTCACTGAAGAAACACAGTATACACAAAGCACTAAAGTATTCCAACACCCTTCTTGACTTATTGTAATTTGATCTAAGGGATCCAAGTAAGAGTATGTAGTATGTTGACTACGTCGAGGTCTTTTTTAAAAGAGAAACAACATTCTAATTTATAAAATATTAAATTTCCAAATAAAAATTAATAAAGATTTTTATCTCTTCTACATTGTAATATTTTATTAGCGCTAGCTACAGTTACCATGCAGTAAATTAATACAGCAAAGTTTTTCCCCTTCTCTTTTTCTACGGATTAAATTTTAAGTCTTTTCTAACTTCTAGAAAAACGTGCGATACCCTATATGTGGTATCACATGGAAAGCAACTCATTGAAGACACTCGTACTCGGATGTCAACGGTTCCAAAGTTCGTTGTGCTCTATGGAGCATTTAGGTGATGTTGAAGCCACCTGAGTTGACTGACATCAATTCTGCGCTTGTTGTTGTAATTCTTGATGTTATTGGCTGCATGTAAAATGCTCTATTTTATTCTTTTCCATTATTGTGCTGTGTTGTATTCACAAGTACGTTTCAAGTAACTTTCAGTGTTTTTGTATTTGTATCTGTAGCGTCTGTGCGCTATGTGATGCAGCATTTGTAATACGATTAAATCGCTTTTCCATAGCAAAGAAGCCGGATTTGTTGTGCTAGCGAGCAAGAAAAGAAGTTGGTTACTTGTTGCATCGGAACGCAGGTTTCAATGGTTGAATATCGATGAATAAAATTAAATTGAATTAAAATTTTTTTTTCTTTGTCTGACTCTTCACTTTTAAATATCTTCTGTCTGAGATGTGTGTTAATATATTTTATGCTGAAATTTAAATAATTCGTTTGCTTTGTGCCTTTGATAAAATGCAAATTCTTTAAATTCAATTCATATCAGAGACATCGACAGCAGTTTCAAGGCGATCCCCTCTTGGCAAAAGTTCTTAAAATAAATTATATTTTTTGTATTATGATCTGCGTTTGCATTAAAACACATTTTGTAAACATAGATGCAATAATATTGCTGCGTAACAGTGGAATTGGCTTATTAAATATTGGTTAAAATTTTGTAAAAATGAGGCGAGAGCATTCAGCACTTATGAATAAAAGTAGCAGTAAAGGGTGATATTTCTTTGGACTCTTCGAGCTGAAAATTCATACAAGGCAACAACTAATTCTAATATCTCTTAACTCTTTCATCCATATGAAATAAAGTATTCAATGGCATTAACGTTTGGAAACAATAACGGACACATGTTCATCGTAGCTACCTCTGAAAATACGCACTTTGTCAGAACAATTTTAGAACTCTTTTCATATAATTGGAGTCACATGACTCGCAAGAAATAATCCAGTGGAGTCAAATCACGCGAACTTGGTGACCGATTGACATTATAATTCAGAAAAGTCTTGTGAATTTTGAGTAAACTTAAAGCTGAAGTTTTAGTAAATTGCCAAAATTGTAACTTTGGCACTTAAATTGCGGGCTCTGATAGTTTGTTTGACAGTTATCCTTGTCGGATCATCGGACACTCAAAAACAAAAAAAAAAAAACAGCCGCTACAAGACATTACACTCTATAGCTCTTGCTGTGCGAATGTTTTGCGTAGCAATGGTTGATCTGCATAATAGCAATTGAAACGACTATCAAGCTACTCGTCACGATTGCGAGTCCATTGAGAACGAAAAACACAAATCAAATCTAAGCAAAACGAAACACCAAGCAAGTGAGCGCAGTACTGCACTCACAAATAATATGTACTACAAATTCAAGCACTCGCAGCTTATTGCATTTGACACCAATTGGTTTGTTGTCTCTTAGTGCGCTTGCTCAGGCAACAGATTTCCTATGCGGTGCTGCTTTGCGCGATATACGAGTCAAAGTACAAAAGAAATCAAGTCATGTCGTGTGATCGTTCTGTTTTGTGCGAGTCTATTGTTGATTCGCAGAATGTCAACAGAACCGAGTACAATAATCTGTTGACCTCTGAGTACACTGGGCGAACTCCTTAAACTTCTTTCGCTAGTACGCCTAATGTGTACGTAATGTTAAATTCCACATCTAGTGAAAAATTGAGGAGCTTCAGCGAAATTACTTTGTTAACATTATAAGAAGTGTTTCAAGAAACATTTATTCAAAGAAATTCATGGTAACATAACGTAAAAAATACCCTTATTTATAAACGCAAAATAACAAAACTTAAAAAAAGTAGCCTTGATCATGAAAATGCCATTAGGAACTTGAAAAAAACTTATCAAAAAACTGTCTGTTAAAGAAAATTATTATTTCACATTAGTTGAGTGATTCAAGAGCAATGAAAAGATAAGATAGGATGTTCGCAGGTGTTTCAACAATACAAATGTAGAACATTCCAGTATATAAAGGGTGTTTTTTTTAGAGGTATAGAGCTTCGAATTGAAATAAAACACAAGAAAATCGTTTTAATGTCCATCAATTTGGCTTTATTGGAAGGATAATTTTATGCCATTAATGTTTAAATATGATTTCGGGCATGTGGCCACCGCGGCTGGCTCGAATAAAGCCAATTCTACAGGTTCAATTTTGAACCACTTTTTCGAGCATATGGGGCCGTATGTCGGCAATAACGCCACGAATGTTGGCTTCCAAGTCCCCTAACGTTTCTGGTTTGTTGGCGTAGACGAGCGACTTCACATATCCCCAAAGAAAATAATCCAATGGTGTCAAATCACACGATCTTGGTGGCCAATTGACAGGTCCATTCCGCGAAATTATGCGCTCATCGAATGTTTCCTTCAATAAATCGATTGTGACGTGCGCTGTGTGGCATGTAGCGCCGTCTTGTTGGAACCACAACTCATCCACATTCATGCCATCCAATTCGGGAACAAAATAGTCGGTTATCATGGCTCTATACCGGTCTCCATTAACGGTAACTGACTCTCCAGCATTATTTCGGAAGAAGTATGGCCCAATGACTCCACCAGTCCATAGAGCACACCAAACAGTCAGTTTTTGTGGATGTAATGGCATCTCAAGGGTCTCATGTGGATTCTCTTCACTCCAAATGCGGCAATTTTGCTTGTTGACGTAGCCATTCAACCAAAAATGAGCCTCATCACTGAACAAAATTTTGCGATGAAAATCAGCATCGAGATCAATCTCATTTTCGGCCCATACACCAAAATCACGACGCATTGCATGGTCTCGCGGCTTTAATTCTTGCACAAGCTGGATCTTGTAAGGTCGCAAGCCAAGATCTTTGCGCAAAATCTTCCATAAAGTTGATGGACAAAGCTCCAATTGCTGTGCACGGTGGCGAATCGATTCATTCGGGTCCTCTTCAACATTTTGCTCTACAGCGGCAATTGTTTCTTCGGTGCGCACTGTTCGACGTCTCTGCGGATGCGTATTATCACATAGAGTAAACGTAGTGCGAAAACGATCCATGGTTAACCGAATTAATTGCTCTGATGGACGATTATGTCGACCATAAAATGGACGGAGCTTGCGGTAAACTTCGCGAACTGAACCATTATTTTCGAAATAAATTTGCACGATTTGCAAGCGTTGTTCTTTTGTCAACCTGTTTATGATGAAATGGCAAACCAAACTGAACATAAATGACATTAGAGTTGCCAGATTTGACCATAAAATGCCAGTTTTATCTCTATTCGAAAAACAAACCTCTAAAAAAAACACCCTTTAGTAGGCAATCATTTACTTAGTTAGTTAGTCAACAAGTTATGTAGAGCAATGTTGTTACTTTCAACTTAAATTTCATAGGTCTTAATCTAAGGCAAAGCTTTTCTAACAATAAAGTAGAAGTATGTAACTAGGCTTGAAGCAAGTTAAATGAACTACCGATTCCAAAGTGGTAAAATCGAGTCCACTGAACGGATCCAAGCCACTAAAAATATGTTGAGCATTATTGACCTCGGGGTATTACAAAATCTACTTATATCTAACTTTATAGCAAGGGAGAAATCAAACGATTTACTTTTAACCAGACGACTGGCTAGTTGGTTTTATGTGTGCAAACAGAATATTGTAAAATTGAATAGACAAAAATTTAAATTAACTGGGGACGTAGTTAAATAAAAATACGTGCCCTTTATATTTTTCATAGAAAAATATTTAACTCGCATTTAAAATTGAAATTGTTGCATTTCTTTTGACACATAAATCAGTAAATTGATCTTCAAATATTTCACTACTAAAGTATTTTGGCATTTCTATTTTTCAAAATATCGATATTTTGACATTTTGTCATTCAGCTTGTTTGATTAATTGTTATGTTGATATTTCAATATTTTGATATACATATTGTTAGTTTGTTACAATAACATTTTGCTAATTGAATAATATATTAAGGTGTCGTTGACATACTACGTAACACCTATTTCAAACTTGCTAAGCATCTCCCTGCTTTCTACGCTATGTCCCAAAATGACGCTATTATAATCTTATCGAATTTATCAGCACTTTAATATTTTGATATTTTAATACATATTGTGGTAGTTTGTGTCACGGTGAATTCAGTATTTTCAAGGCTAAATCTTCTCTCAAGAACATTTCGCAATAAAAGTGGAAATTTTTTTTATAGCCCCCAAGGCAATCATCGTTCTATCCAGACAACAGTGCATGAGGGCAAAAAAAAGGAGGTATAGATTTTTAAGCAGTAAAATGAAATTGATTTAAAAGAAATGATGAAAAAAAAGGATAAATTGTTGCTGTGACTGTGCTGAGTTGTTATGAACAGATGAATCTTTACGATGAAATTGGTACACATTTTGTAATATCGTATATAGCCGGTGTAAATTGTTTTGTAAACTATAAAAAATTAATAGAATATTCGTATATTTCAGCTGAAGAATGTAGTGCCAAGACTTAGCTTAGAACTTTTTATCAATTGTATGCATAAAGGGTTTTCCAATTAGAGTGAACTGTTTATTTTTTAAAGTAAAACAAAATCTGTATGAGACTCAGCAATAATCTTTGTTACATTTTGAAGTACACTTGTTGCAATTATGTTCTAAAAATAATCTCATTTGAATGGCCGGTTTTGCTGCTATTACAGAAGCGAGTGCAATTTTCGACCATTTTACTCAATAAATCCAGCCTTATTTCATGAATTTGGCGTACAATATTCGATTGTCGCCTTCTTTATTGGCATAGACCGATGATTTTAAATGACCACACAAAAAGAAGTCCATAGCATGGGTTGTGTGAATCCAAATAATGTTTTATAAAGCAATATCTTCAAACTCAGGCTACTTCACCGAGTCTATTGTCACCGATCTTTATTGCACCTCATTTACAATAATGGCAAATCTTACTTTCCAAAAAAAAAAAAAAAAATATGATAGTGATTCCATCCTTTCAAAAACCACACCAGACAAAATTTGTGGGGAAAATTGACAAATTCCTGACGTTTCCGATGATTCAAATCCTTTAATTCCTGCGCGATAACAATTTCGTAAGGATACAAGCCCCAGTTCAACTGTTAAATATGCCATTTTATACTTATAGCTTCGAACTGATAAATTATGGTCTTCATCAACACTTGCCTGAACGGCAGCAATATATCCGTCAGTTAAACGAATAATAGTGAGTTCGTCTTGTGGCTGAAATTCAACCATTATAGTGACAAAACCAAAAATTCTTTTTGATATTAAAAACAGAGCTATTGTTTGTTATAAAAATCATGGTATCATGTTGTCCTATCCCTATCTGTTTTTTAGAGTTCAGTAAGCATATCTCTATACCAAATTCATCACAATCAGTCAATTAGTTTTGCTGAGAAAAAATGGTTTCCAGTTAAGTGCGTAGTGCTACCCACTTAAAAACAAGTACATTTGCCTCAAGGCTCATTCTATCTCTATACCGGATTTCATCAAATTCGGTTCATTAGCTTAGCTATGAAAATTTTTCTATATGAGGCGTGGTCATCCACTTTAAAACAAATACTTTTCCTCAGGATTCAATCTATTTCTGTACCAAATTTCATCAAAATCGGACTTTCAGCTTAGCAGTCAAAATATTTTCATGTAAGAGGCGTGGCACTGCTTCACTAAAAAAAAAGCTTTTCTTAAGAATCAGTTTATCGTCATATCACATTTCATCAAAATTGGTGTTGCAACTCAGCCGTGGCTGCGTTTTTTCCTATTTGGAGTGCTTCAACGCCCACTTATTAATAACTTTTCTTATGGTTCAATTCATCTTCAAACCATATTTCATTAAAATCGGTCTATAAGCTTAGCCGGTGGAATGCATTTACCTGTTAGGGGCGTGGCATGCCTAACTTTGAAGAAAAATCATGCACTGCTCCTCTTCACAACCTTTCCAATAAAAATAAAACTTAGGAAATTAGTTGTGTTATGGCAGTTAAAAAGGGGTCTAACTATTTTGAAACCAGAGCCGGCATAAGGGTAATTGGCGCCCTGTTAGGAAATTTCTTCGGCGCCTTACTCACCTTCTATAAAAAACATACAAACATTTTTTACTGTTTTTTTTTCAACAACTAGGTATACAAATTGTTGCTGGCTAAATGAAAACATCTGAGTTAAAATCGTCAAATTTGAAAAAAGTTTTTTTCTTTGCATTCATACAAGCAAGATGTTTAATAACTTTTGAAAGATTGGTATTTTGAGTCGTTTCATTCTCGACAAAATGTTGAGTTGAAATGTTCTTGGCCATCGTAGATCGCAAGAATGTCTTGATGAATTTCAGCTTCTTTCCCCACTTGCTACAGAGAATGGAGTCGTAAGTAAAATCCATTGTAAATCAAAACGTTCGGGTAAAGATCTTCTAACTTGTTTTTGTTGATGAAGTTCAAAACATCCATTGGAGACGATTCGGTTGTTATAAATTTTTTTTATGTTAATCAACTCGAAAAATACAGTGCTTCAGTATCACATTCCACATTTTTTAGAGTTCGAGGCAATGTTTTTCGAGAACTTTGCCACTTGGTAGATTTTCGATTCTCTAAAGAAATCCCCAAATGTGATTGTGTTGATTGAGTTGAGTAAATTTCTGCTTTACAGATATCAAGCAGAGGATTGGAAGACTCTATTTCAAACTTATTTTTTACTGAGCCTTTTGTTCAGTACTGTAAGTGAAAAAAACACACAAAATATACAAATTACTATATCAAACTGTAATCTTGGCCCTTTTTTAGCAATCGGTTCATCTCGAGATTCACAATCAATTAATCGTTAATGGCGCGAATTAATTTGAATTTAAAATAACAATGCATTTCCTATCATTTTGGTACCCATAAACACACAAAAATCCCGGAGGCGTCACAGAGATTCTAGTGCTGTCGGGGACAAGGATTTCTTGTTCGGTTAGATTTTCAAATTTTGGATTAACATACCTTTAAGATTATTAAGTTTGATTCATTTTTTGGCCAAGCAATGATTTATTGTTAGCTTAGATTTTGAAATTTCGGATAGGAATTTCTCCAAGTTTGTTAAGTTGGGTTCATTGTAAGATCAGGTATCAAACACAGATTTCCCAACTGACTCGGATTTTTTGGGAGGAGGAGTTTCCCCTGCTCCTGTGAAGAGAAGTTTTAATTTATACACAAGGTCTCTTAATTAAGGAAAAAATCTGAATTAAAAAACCTCTATATTTTCTTTACCAAAAGTGCATTGGGTAACATTATAATCACATATTACTATATATGTTGCATTGTTTAGATGTGTTGATTTTTCCCATGCAAAAAAGCGCGATATTCGACTTGGCGCCTCCCCACAGAAGGGTGCCCTGTTCAGTCGAATGGTTCAAACACCCCTCGAGCCGGCACTGTTGCAAACTGACATCACCTCCATTGAAAAACATTTTTCATAGTTTTAAATCATAGGCAGGGTGTTTCATAAGAAATTTACAAAATCGGAAAACTTAAAAAACGATACGTAAAAAAGAAAAACCTCATACAAACTGGGGCGTATTTTAATATAAAAAATTTCCAATATTTTTGGTAATTAGTTTTAAAAACTTATACCTTAAAAATAACGCATAAAATCTAATATTCTTAAGCGAAACTATTCAATTTCCCTCATGGTTTCCATTTGAAAAAATTTACTTTTAATTTTGGTGCAATTTCTCATTTTCTTATAGTCGCAATCGATTAGGGTAGTTGTGCCTTAAAGATTCAAAACAATTTTCCTTTATTCACATTTTTGGATTATACCTTCGGGTGCTGGTATTTTATCACACGTGTGTTCCAAAAAAATGGGCCTTAGGAAAACTTTTTGAATATTTTATTTATCTAGAGGAAAAAACTTTCACAAAATTAACATTTTCAACTTTGAACTTTAAAGAACTTTGATTTAAAATTTAAAATGAAAGTCATATTAAACTAATAAATCTATTTAAAGTTAAAAACCAATGTTATTTTATCATCCATCACATTTGTCTTACTCTGCCATATGCTGACTTGTTTGTAATTATAATTGAAAATGAGTGTATGTACATTGTACATATGTTATAATTACACTGACTTCAAGGTAAAATTGAAATATAATTTAAAAGCCATTGTTTTTATCTGAGAAATATAGCAACTGAAGCAGCAGCATTATGTCAGCATTATTTTTTAAATGAAATGAAATCATGTTGTGAATTTGTATTTCATTCGTTGAATTGCTGGTTAGACTGTCTGACCTGTCTAGAACCTCACACCGAATAGTGTGACAATAAATCATTGGGTAATTTTTATCTCTCTTCTTCTTACAAAAAGAAACGTAGGTGTTCTAACTGTATCTAATAACACAATGATAAAAACTGGCTTTTAAGTCCATACAAATTGGTCACAATCTGTGAAAAAATTTTTGTTGTTTTTTAACCCATGAGCTGACACCAATGTGAGTTTTCATTTACAAATATTGCGCGTATTTTACAGCAAAATTGCAATTCATAGCCCAATTTTATGATCACAAAAAGTTTTCTTTATAGTTGTGGTAAATTGAAATGACACATTCAACAATTCAACACTTGTGCTAAGTAATTGAAATTGCGGTAATTATTGTAATTACATCAGTATGTTAGTTACAATTGTATATGTATGAAAAAAGTGCGATGACAATTTTAGTGTAGCAAATTTTATGATGATTTTTGTTAAATTTAGCATAAATTTTTAAAGTGGGCAATTTATACATTTGCACTTTAAATAAACAACAAATAGCTAAACATAAACTTCGACTAAAAATGAAAGTGAAATATATCATTGACATTGATATGCATTCTACCTCTTTTATACCCTACACTCAGGGCATATGCACTTTGTCATTCCGTTTGTAACCCATAGAAGGGTGCGTAGCAGGTGTAGAATAGTGAGCACATATAATATATGTTCATCATGAGCTCACCATCTGAGTTGATTTAGCTGTTCCGTCTGTATGTGCGCCTGGCTGTTTGTCTGTCTGTGGAAATCACAATAACGCAAAAACCAAACAAGAAAGTTAATGAAATTCGTTATATAAGCTACAGCTTCAAATAACATAATTCTGATTGAAAATGGACGCACTTGGTTAGCGGACACGCCCACCACCCAAACTGCATTTAAAACGTTACATTGAGAAAGTTATACGTTTTAGTGTAACCAAATCTTTTACATATATAACGACCTAGCTTTCCCGGCAGACGTTTTTCTGCTCTTTCCGGTAGCAGGCGCGATGTTGTATGAACTCATGCGATGGGATGTAGAAGAGAAACAACCCATTTTTTCAGTGAAACTAACTTTTGTTCCTACTCTGTTACATACATTTGTACATATAGCAGTACTGGCAGACGTTGCTATGGCCTTACTGCTAGGTGGGGCGATGAGTTAAATTTGGTATATATAATCTTTATCTTTTATACGTAACATTCGTCTGCGTTAAATACTTGTTGCTGATACACACAAAATGTTGTTTTATTCGCATATGTAGGCGTGGTGGTACCACCAATTTTTTCTTTTAGGTCTTTATTTTGCCTATACCTTTTATATATGTACTAAGTACCATTCTTTTTCGTTCAGTTGTTGAGATATGATAAATTAGATTTTGGAGGGCGTATCATCGCCCATTTTTGTAAACCAAACTTTCCATTGACCATTAGAAGCATTTAAAAAACAATTATGAAATCTTCGTGAAAATTCTATTTAAAAAATACATTTGTGTGAGGGCTAACCTAAGAATGCATCTGAAATAAAATTTATACGGCCTAGGCTGTGCCTCTTAATATAAAAGCTGTGTGCTGTAAATTTAGTGTGAATTAATTATCGGCCTTGGTGGAAATGCTATAATATTTTTGTATGAGTACCACCCTAAATAAAAGTTTTATAGCCTAAGCTATGCATCTTAAAATAAAAGACACATCGTGTAAACTTCATGTGAATCGATTAAGTGGTCCTTGTGAAAATGCTATTTAAAAATAATCTTTCTGTATGAGAGCCACCCTAGATAAGCACCCTTAATAAAATTTGTATAGCCTATGGCACCCGCCTAATCAATACTAACATACTGTAAAAATTTCATCAAAATCGGCTGGATAGTTTTCGTGTCCATATGAGACAGACAGACAGACAAAAACTGAATTTTATATAGCAGATAACTTGGAAAGCTCTGGACAAGAGGTTGGCTGATTTTGACATGAAAGCGTGTCACGTCACGCGCAAGCTTCGAAACGCTTTTTTGAGAGAACTCTTTAAGGTAAAATTACTAAAATTCACACAAACTACTGTTTTATACACAAACTACTATTTGTGTGAAATTTAGTAATTTTACTACTTTTTACTACTACGTCCCTACTGGAATCGTTCATAAAAGCTCTGGACAAGAACTAGGAAAATTTTTCCAAGTGAATAAATACTTGAAAGGTTTTGGTCTAGCACATTTTAAGTAAAGGGCGTGGCACCTACCATATGCGTAAAAGCTTTAAAACGTTGTACTGAAGGAGTTAATAAAGGTGGTGCAAGCAATTTCAACACTAATACTAAACATAGTTCGGACAAACACTGGACAAAAATTAGATAATTTTCGACCAGAGATTAGAGACCCTTATACTAAGAAGTTATGAAATCAAATTGTGCACAAATATGAGAAATAGTTCATTTTAGTATCTGAATTCTAGTAATCTGATCTATGATCGCTTATAAAAAATTTTAGCTACACAGTGATGTTCAGAATGACGATATCTACGATTTAAAGACCTAGCTGATTGATAAAAAAACTTTCGGCGCACGCCAGTGTACGTAAAACACAGAAGAGTGTAAAAAAAAAATGATTTTAATTTACTTCTACCACTCAGATAAAATTAACCTCCATAAGGTCAATCGATGTGGGCATCCAAAATAAAATTGTGAGCCAGATCTATTCATACAGATATGTGCCAACATCGAATATATGAAAATGTACCAAAAATGATCAACTTTGGGGGAGTTGCGCTACCTCTATGAACGCTTAAAACAAAATTTAAGTACATAGTGATGTTCAAAATGACGATATATTTAAAGACCAAACCGATTGAAAAACCAAAATTCCACTTTTTCGCTGTGGTGTTGCTGGCTTAAGTATTGCAAAATAATTTAAATACCTCCGACCCACACTCGTTCCAATACAACTTTCAAATACTCCCATTGAAAGAAATTTTTTTTATTTTAATTGTAACGTAAATAAATTACTTATATCGACTTAAGATATAATGTATTTTTCCAAGGAGAATAATTTCAATGTTATTAAGTATTCCTCCTTAGGACTTTTTCGATTTTATTTATTGCGCCATATTTTTAACTCATAAAAGTTCAAGTCTCTAGTTTATACATTTGTAACTGCTGTTCTTTTTCACATCATTTTCTTTACTTTCTTTTTGTTTTTATTTCTACACTCAACACGACACAAACTTAAAAATTCCACGCAGATCCTTCAAAGAATCATTTAATTTTCATCAACAGCTGAGGCAATCAAGAGCACTGAAACGTATGTGCAGTAGATGGATGTGTGATGTGTCTGTCTGTCATTCTCTCTCTCTTTCTCTGCTTTGTATTTGCCTGCTATTGTACGTGTGTGTCCTTTGTCCTCTATGCCGCATTGCAAACTGTATAAAATATTGTCCTTGATTTTGTGACGCAGTTGGGTCAAGTGCAACATTTTTGATATGGGTAGGTCTTTTCTCTTTTGAAGGCAATGACGGAAATAATCTTTTAGAAGCATCATTGCTTTTATTATATTCATAGATACTTGCAATTTATTTTGCGTAGGTTTTATATGATGCCTTCTTTTGAGAAATATACACATTAAATAGACTTTTTGTAAATAGTTTGAGAGTGCACTGGCTGTTCGGGTGGAATGATCTCAAATTACACAATTCTTATACTTTGCTATTACGGCGTTTTTACATTGGCATTAAAAACTGCTAGTTTTTCATTAATCACGTTTTTGTATCGTGTTTTTAAAAATACCTTTCACACTGGTGCTATCACATATTTGCTGGTTCATATTTGTTTGATTTTGCCACTTGTTTTGCCCAACTCCCGTAGCATGCCACGTTTCTCCCTCAATGTCTAAACAAGAAACAATTTTGCTAGCTGCGTCCATGTTATCTTTTTTTTGATATTTTCGTTTTAAATTAATCTGTGATAAAACTTATCTTATCGATTAAAACTACTCTTTCATAAAAATACGTTTTCGATTGTTTGTTTCGTTATTTCTCGATTTTTTTCAAAGTATTTCGACTGCAATCTTCTTTTTGAGGTTCATCGATAAGTTTAAGATTTATCTGCTTTTTTTTTGGTAGTTTTTAATAATTTTTGACTTCCAATGATTTTTCGATAAATTTCGATAAATTTCGGATTTTTCAGTGAATTTTCTCGATTGTTTCGACATTAATTGACATGATGAATTTCGTTAATTGTTGTTTTCTTCGATATGGTATTCGATAAAATTCGACTTTCATCTATTTTATCAATATTTTCGTTAAGTTTCGACTTAAATCGATTTTAGCAATGTTTTAAAATTGTTTTCGACTGTTTGTTTCGCTATTTATCGATTGTATTCGAAACTGTTGAAAATTTATCTGTTTTTTTTGTTAATTTTTCGTTAATTTTTGAATCCATTGATTTTGCGAAAATTTACAAAAGATATCGAATTCTTCTATGAACCTTCTCGATTTTCCAGATTGCTTCGACATTTTCCATGTACTTCATAAATTTTTCTCTTCTTCGTTGTTAATCGATAATTTTCGACTTTCATCAATTTGTTCAATGTTTTCGATGAGTTTCTATTTTAGCGATCTTTCTAAATTTCGGCTGTTTGCTTCGGTATTTCTCTATTGTTTTCTAAGTTTTTCAACTGCAGTCTTCGTTTTGAGGTTCATGGACAGGTTTAAGACCTATCTGTTTTTTGTTAGTTTTTCGATAATATTTGATTCCATTGATTTATTCTCGATTGTTTCGATCGACATCGATTTTTCGACATTTATCGAATTTTTCGAAGTTTTTTGTTATTCGATGATATTAAACTAATTGCGTCTTTCATCGATTTTTTCAATGTTGTCGATAGGTTTCGACTCAAATCGATTTTACCTATGTTTTAAAATGGTTATTGACTGTACGTTTCGGTATTTCTCGGTTTTTTGCATGCAATCATCTTTTTGAGGTTCTTCGATAAGTTTAAGACTTATTTGCTTTTTTTGCTAGCTTTAAGATAATTATTGACTTCCATTGATATACGATATCGATAAATTTCGAAAGCTCTTGGTTTTTTTGATGAGCTTCAACTTTAATCGAGTTCTTGTTTTTGACTACGGTCAACTTTGCTGATGTTTTTCGCAAGTGTTGATTCTCCTTGATATTTTCGATAACTTTCGACTATTTTAGATTTATTCAATGATTTATTTAATTTCCACAGAAGTTTCGAGACGTCACGAAATAATCAGAAAATCATAGAAAATTTTCGGAAACATTAAAAAAGTCGAAGCTTATCCAAAAAGCACTTATCGAAAGACATCGAAAATAATCATTAAAAGCCAAAAATCAATTAAGCCGAAAATCAAATTCCTGTAAAAATTTAAAAAGGTTAAACTTATCGAAAACAAAACATTGCTCAAAAAAGCCGAAATTTATAGAAAAACATTGAAGAAGTCTTAACTTATCGAACATTATCAATAAAACGATTAAGTTCGATAAATTTCAAAACTTATCGAAAAAATCGAAGAGTATTAAAAGCTTTGAAAAAGTTGATGAGTGTTAAAATTTAGCGAAAAAGTTTGTAATATTAATTATTTAGACTTGTGGCTTTCTTTTATAAAGCATTTATTGAACAACAGTAATTGCCAGATATATTACATCTAATAATTTAAGGAACTTTTCTGTCATTTCCAATATTTAACCTCGAATATCTAATAAATATGTACATTGTGTTTGTTTGTAACGCTGTGTTGACGGTTTGCCTACATTTTATTATACTTTGGTAGTGATATGTATATATGTATATATACATATAAATATCACTCTTATTGAGTACTTACTTTATATCTGCTAAAGTGGGCTGACTGTCATAACAAAAATAGCTTCTATTAGTAGCACATAATAATTTCGTTTCTAATGTATGTAAGTGTGTAATTACAATAAAATTATCGTTATTTTATTTATCATAGGAATATTTTTTGTTCATTGTATTATTACGCTGAAATCTGTCTTCTTCATAACTTGTTGCTGAAGAACAGAAGAACTTTTTCTCAGATAGACCAATTAATTAAACATTAAAGCGGAAACTTCTGCTGAAGCTGTTGAACTTTTCACATAAAGTTACTGGCCAATTAATGTAACCCAGACGAAACGCCAATGTGCATCCATCCATTGACTTTACTAATTGACCGCCCATACTAATTATTGCAGCACTCGTTGACCTCCAGGCCAAGTTGCTTACAAAATAAAAAGCAACAAATTTCAACATTTATCTGTAAAACAACGAATTATTTTCGTGACAATGCAATGTTTTTCTTATTGAGCTTTTATTTTTGGGTCTTTGGAATTTCGTGTTATGAATAACTTTTTCAACATCGTCATCACAATCACAAACATCATCATCATCGTCATTATTATTGTGACTTTGTTATTAATTTCAGTTACGCGTACAGATTCATCATCACCGGATTTTCAAGTCACCGAATGCGTGCGTGAGTGCACATGGCATAGCCAACGTGCTAGTGATTGAAAGTTCCAAGTTACCGAACCCATCGGCGCAGTGTAAGCAATTGACGCGTGTTAACTGAAGCGACTTTTGATGTCTGGCTTGGAAGTCGTAATAGCACGACAGATAAAGTTGGTTGACCTGATATTTTATTATGATTTTTTCGTGGCTTTTTTATTATTGTGTCACTTTGCTTTTTGTTTGCTACTTATTGTGAACTTTTCTATATTCACTACGTTAAAGTTTTTTGAGTACAATTTTTATTGTTCTTATTGGCATTGCACTGTATTTGATTCTTTCACAACATGTGAATAATATTGAATTAAACAGAATATATTTCTACCGAGCTTCGTATATTAATGAACTAGATCAGAAAGGCAATTATTAGCTTGTAACGGTGTTTTTGCCGGGGTATGCGTCAGGTGGTGTCCAGGAATATACTGTCTATCTGAGGGTCGATATATTTCCACCGTTGGATTTCCACTTACTTATTTGCTGAAGTCTATACTCACAATTAGCTTTTAACTCTTACAATAACTTATATATATACTTAAGATAAATTTTCTCAAATTATACAAGTCCTACTGGCTTTCATATATTTTATTTTCGATCTATGCTTTGGTCTTAGAGATGCATGAGATAAGTTTGAGTTTGACGACAGAGGTCAGTATCAACGCGGAGTGATCTTACTCGCTACCAACTCGTTGATAAGGCGTCAAAACGTAGTCTCGGTGTTGCAAGGTTCGAGAGACAAGTTTTAAGTTCGAAAATGCGAGGCCTGTATAAACGGAGATTGATCTAAATCGCCAGCTGGCTTTCTTTTCCTTCACGTGTACTGTACAATAGATAGATTTGCTGGATTAACAGTTGGGTATTTTCTTTGGCATAATCTCTATGTATGCAGAGGGTTTTTAGTATTCATCTGATGTCATGTCAGCCTAATGTATGCAAACAAATAGATTATTCGTATAATCTCGTGTGGTATGGTTCTGACTGCTTAGCACTGCCAGGAGATGATCTATGTTGGAAGCCTATTGGCAACTCTATTGACTTTCATTGAGCTTTTAAGCTTCAATCATATAACTCTAGATTTCTGTATACATAGCTAGCAACTAATACAAATGGGTTGAGTAAATGGTTTTCCTCACAATGACTTACTTTATTTTCTGATGTTGTTATTTTAGCTTCGGGAACAGCAAAAAGTCAGACAGGCCATATCAGGTGAATAAGTAGCTTGGTTGATGATATTCATTGAGTTTTGTGCTAAAATCTCTTGCACAACGATATCTTAATGCAATGATGTATTGTCGTGGTGCAAGATCTATGAATTGTTTATCTACAAATCTGGTCGTTTTTTGCGGTTACTCTCAGTATATTTCACTCAGCAATAGAGAAAAAACAAATATTATTTTATAATAAGCATTATTATAAATTTCCTTAGATCAAAGGTATTACAGTTTTTCTCACTTTTGATATCTTTTTTCTAACGTTCCAACTAATGTTTATTTTGAGTGTGAGCAGAATATTGCAGACTTAAGTGCTTTCAGATAAAATATTCCAGATAATTTTTTACACAATTTTTAACAACTATAATTCGTTATTTTTGCTAGTTTCCATACATATCTTAACATTTTGCTTCTAAGCTTCTACTAAGCAAGTGTCCTCTAAATTTTTGTATTTCGCATAACGTACACTAATGGTGTTGTCAATTTTCTTACGTTGTCAATTTTATGTTACGATATTCGATAGTGTTTTTGGTTTTATTTTTTTTGTGAATCCTTTGAACTTCTTTTACGTTGAAAGTTTACCATGCGGTCAACAAACTAAATATCAAAAAAATCAACATAGATCTATTTTCAAAATTATAATTTACTTGGTAGCTGAGAATTTTCCCAACTGTTTACTTATTTGGTCTACAACATTTCAGCCATAGATTATTTTTACCTAAGCTGATTGACAGTTTTATAGACACGCTTTCATATTGATGTTGTTTTTAAGGCAAATGCTTCGAAAATATACGTCAACAGCACCCACTGACATCGGCTACCATACAACAACAAGAGCATGACAAGCGAGCGTGTTGAGCTCCGTCCAGGCGGTCGATTCAACAAATTGATTGAAATCAATACAACAAAAATGGTTGAAACTAAAGCTCAATACACCCACATCGAAATAAAATCAAAGCGGAAAAAATATGTTATTGACCAGCAGAAATTGCGTTGGAAAATGCTCAATACACTGATGGCAAGCGATTGGAATAATGTAGCTGCAGAGTGGCATTGTTGTAAACCGGTCTTAGAGAAAATTAGTCACCATCGAATTTATTGAAAGTGAAGTGAACTCAAGGCGTTATTCAATTACTGACGGCAGCTGTTGATTGATGATATTTCTTTGTATTTTTTAATGTAAATTTAGCTACATTTCGCTTTAATAATTTATCTAGACGTAAAAGTATTTGCATAAGCTTTTATTTCAAGGCATTTGAACTCATACAAAAAATGTGTGTAGCATTAAATAAAACGTTCTAAGGGAATAAAAACTGAAATTTGTAAAGAATGAATGAAACGATTATTCGTTTTATGCGTATCAACGCCTAAAAATATGACTTAAAGGTATTTTATCGGCTGCTTCAAAAATTAATCTTGAGCGGAAATAGGATGGTGAAAGCTATGGTAAAGACTAGCAGAATCACCCACATGCTTAACGATTTCCGATGGCCTTGGTCTTAGGAGTTTTGAGTTAGATTGGACAGTCAGATTTTTTTCTCAAACGTTCAAAGTGTACTTCAGGGGCACCACAGAAAAATATAATCGAATTGGGAGCAAGGTAAGAAAATATTAATATTAGGAAAATATCATAGCTTTTAAGCTATTCAAAATCCTCGGCAATGCATGAGGATGATTTGGATAGTCTTTGAGTATCATCGGTCTTATATAGTACCCATAAAAAAAAGGCGGTAAATTTCAAAAACTTGGCCCTTTATATGTACATATTTTCTCACAGCATAGTACATATCCTAAAGTTTTTGTTGGTATGGTATCGCTATGCCCTCTTGTTAAAATACTCCTCTTTTCGTTAAGTACTTATCCAAACCATTACTTAAATTTGATTGCAATATTTGAAATGACTCTCTTAGTAAAACGTTTTCAAAATGTTAGATTTTATGAGAGGTATCACGCCTACGCATAAAAATTCGCCAAATTTTTATACATAAGTACCTAAGCATTTGTGTGATGTTTGCTTGGATAACCTTAAACATCATTCTTTGCATAGTGTTTCTAACGTTTTGTTTGTGTGGATGGTGCCACACCCAATTTTGAAAATTTTTTCACTTTACTTTGCACTCGTTTAAAGTATTTGTAGAATAGAGACAGTAAATTTACGAAATTTTTCCATATCAAAAATTGACTCCGCGGAGATATCAAACCCCGGTCCTCTGCATCAAATCACATATGTATGTATGAATCTACATTTCTTGATTTAAATTTCTGGTACGGTCTAATATTTCCAGTTTACAATTTTCATTGAGATTGAAAAGCTTCTCTGGTAGAACTTTTTTTGAAGTTTGATTATATTACCTTAAAAAACCTTCACTCTGAATATAGTTTTCAACTTTTATGTTTGTATGGGAGGTGCAACGCCTTCTTCTTCAAATTTATCTTTTTTCGGAACTTGCATAAAACATTTGTTGTACTTGATGATAATTCAAGAGCCACAGACGGATATGGCTATATCGGTGTGATCAGTACACATAAAAATCCGTTTCTGTAGCTGTCATGCCCCCTTTCATGCATTACAAACTGAAGAACAAAGCAGAGTTAAGATATATAAAAAATAAAACTAAGCAAGACTGAGAACGGAATAAAATGTCAGGAAGGCATAAATGAAGAAGAAAAAATGTATGGAGGATTACAAAAGAAGTGAAAAAACGGAAAACCTAGAATGAGATAAAAGTGATAGAGAAGATAAAAGTCAAGTTGAAAGTAAATAAAAACAAAGAGCTAATATGGAAAAGAACACGAGGTAAAACTAAAATCGAAGCGGAAATATGTAACTAACAAGAAAAAGTAAAGATAAGCAATAGCAGAATAAGAAAACTATGAGGAAGGGAGGAAGAATAAGAATTAGAAAACATGAAAAGAAAAAAGTTAACGAAACGAAAGATTTCTAGATGGACATATATCACTTGACATTATGAAAAGAAAGCGATGGCAACGAGGGCTTTCCAGATCATCACAATTTTTCTTATTGAACACTACATCGCTAAAAAGCATCTTCTGTATATGAGGGTAGTACAGAACGAATGCCCTTTCCTTATCACTTTAAAGACTTCTTTACTTCAGAGAAAGTATTTCACAAAGATTCAAAGAGCAAAGCTTCTTTTACTAAGATCTCAAAGCTAAAAGATTCTCTCAAAAAAAATATTCGTTTGTTAAATCAACCATAAATCTTGTTTGATTTTTCGTTAACTTAGATAAGTGGTCCAGTGTGGTTAATAATTTCATTGCCACGTTTCAATATTTGTGATTAATAGTGTATTGAATTCACTACACACCATTATTGTTGAAGGAAACTATGTTTTCTTTCTTTTTACTTTAGATTTAATATCAATAATTTTCAGCTAGCCCATAGTCATGAACACTGATTTTCGCTTAATATGTCTACTGTTTTAATATTCCCAGACTTGGTGGAATTATAATATTTACAAATTTTCTATGGCGATGTGAGCAATTACTTTAGGCATATGGTCAAAACGTAATCCAAAATTATAAAAGAGATGCTATATACTAATTAAGAGGCCTCAAACTCTAAGCTCACTCAATCTTTTAATCCGGCTTAGATCAGAACTGGGTGTTAAATCTACAATTCCTAAGGAAACATATATAATACTAGCGATCCAGGCAGACGTTGTTATGTCCTTACTGGTAGGTGGATCGATGAGTTTAATTTTTTATAGAACTTGTCTTTTATACGTACCAATCCTCATTCATCTGCATCAAATAGTTGCTGATATGTATATACAAAATGTTGTTTTATTCGCATATGGGAGGCGTGGTACTGCCTTTCGTTTCTTTTGAAATCTGTTTTCGCCAAAAGCATTTATATCTATACCAAGTCCCATTCATTTGCGTCGCGTAGTTGATGGGATATGATGAATTTGATTTTTAAAAATATTGTTGTATGAGGGCCACCCTAAATATAGACCCTAATCAAAAGTTTTTTAGCATATGCCTCTTAATGTAAAAGCTACGTGGTGTGAATTCAGTCTGAATCGATTCACTGGTTTTCGTAATAATAATATTTTAAAAATATAATTGAATGAGAGCCACCCTAAATATGCAGCCTAAATGAAAGCTTTATGTCTAAGCTATGCCTTTTTATATAAAACCACATGGTGTAAGTTCCATGTGAATCGATTGACCACTCTTTGTAAAAATTTTATTTTAAAAATATGTGTGTAAGAAAGCCACCCTAAATGCACTTAATCGAAATAAAAACTTTTCTATCTTTTAAAATAGACCAAATAACAGACAGTAAGCCAAATTTTGTAAAAATTGGTGGAATAGTTTCAAAGTTTATCTCGAACAAACAACGTGATAGGAATAGGGAAAAACAGCAATGAAAGCTTTTCTCTCTGCTGTTGTTGTTAAGCAGGATAGGAACCCATGGACGAGTTGATATTTTTGATATAAGGCTAATGAAGTAAGCACTTTTTTGATGACAAAAGACACACTCCACCAATTGAATCTGATTAAAGTACGGACTGTTTTACACGCAAAGAATTTTCGTTGAATCAACTACATGCGAGATAAAAACTAATAATATTTGTAGTACTTTTCGAACGGTCAGAAATATGAGTGTCATATTTCGAGAAAGCATTTTTGGTTGATTCAGTTATTCCTTTGTTTAATTTGAATACTACTTACTGATCGGTAATGTTAAGTGGTTGCATCAATTTTGATGTTTCCTCCCATCTACATTTTTTCTTTAAAAATTGTGCAAACTTGTTCATTAACATGAATCACTTTATTCTACTCGCAACTACTCGCTTTGATATTTTCCCTTTGGTCGCTTTGAAACTGTGATTTCATATCACCTGCTGCCAAAGCAGTTATTGCATAAGCATAAAATGGGTTTCCTACCGCAAGCTACAAAAGCAATGGCAACAAAAGCTCCCGGAGTGAAATGAAAGGGAATAAAATCAAGGTTACATGCAAGTGCATGCATGGAGCGACACTGTCTCAATGACATCTATCCTCGTATTCGTTCAATCCATCTATTCACCCTTCCATATAGTAAATTTATCAATTTTAGTTTTACATTTACAACATTTGCCATTTTACGAGCGTCTTGTAGCGTAGGGCGATATTCCTCTTCATGCACTTTAGACTGCAGTCGCAGTCAGTTTTGCCTTCTTTGTTTTTTGTATTTTCAAGTTGGCTTCATGTAACGCATAGTTTTATGACCATCCCGTTTAGTTTGCTCCTTTTTGGTTACAAAGATATATAGATTCCATTTCACTTTTACGTTGCTTTTCTGTGCTTCTGGACTGCAAAACGAGACAATAAAATGAACACCAATAAAAAATGTTCATTCATTTGGAATTGTAGTAAAATCCAGTAAAAGTAAACCTCTATTATTTTTCCCCCTTTCTGTGTTTTGTTTTTTTGTGTGGAAACTCAAGAATGTTAGTTCAAAGTTCATTCAACAAAATTATGGTTTTGCATTGTTAATACAGTAAAAATTGTTTACAAAATCATGTTTGAAATTATTTTTTTTTTGTGAAGAGTGACCACTGAGATGGCTTCATATGCAGGTACTTTGACAGTCTTAATTTTTAAATGAAATCATTTGTGAATTTACCGATGTGACTCGCAGCATACCTAAGGCGATTTATTTGTTGGAATCGGCTGTCTTAAGTTAATGTTTCTCTTAGCTGTTATATTGCTATATGTCGTTTTGAACTGCATCCGTTACAGTTCATTAGGTGAACTTTTATATGTACTCCAGGTATAATTTCTCGCGCCTCTAAAACTTTTGACAAAACTGTACTTATCCAACATATTATGCACTAATTGGCTTCAGATTTTGGTCCTTCAGGAAAGAAGATCTAAGCCTAGATATCTATAAAGCTTAAAATTTAACTATTTGGATACTTAGACCCTTCATAAGACCTACACAACATTTTTAACTTTCTTACCCGCTATAACTTTTTGTCCCAGACGCTGGTGAATCATAAGGAGCATATACTGATTACTTGATCTTTTATAACCAGGTCAATTGTTTTGCCATTGGTAAATAGATAGTGATGACGATTTGAAATTCATTGATTTTTCCAGGATAAAATTTGTCTTACCGCCGTGTTATGTAAGCTGAAAGGTGACTGACAGTGACGCATTCTCAACAGCCATTTAAAACTTTTAATTGAGAACTTGTTCCGACTTTTATGTTCATTTGAACTAAAATCACATAATTTGAAAAAAAAAATGCATATTCAGGCTTGCCCTTTCAAGATATAGACATATAGATGGAAGTCATTCACTCACTTGTTTCGCCTTACATATTATGGGGTTCAATGAGGACAAAGCCAAGTACTTGGTGACAATCCATCACGAATGTTTATCGCCTAGGATAAAATGTTACACTCAACCTCTATGGGAAATCACGTAAAATATCATGAAACACTAATGCATTAGTATTTTTATGCACTAATAATCATTATTACCATGAATGCAATTAGTGCTATTAGTATTATTTGTACAGTTCGTGCTTTACAATTGAAGCACTCATGCGTTATTAGTGCAAATATCAGTAAGAAAGTAATTTCCATATCCAGTATCCATAAATATTATTCAAAGACTGAATGGTAGCAATTAGTGACTAATTTCCAGGATTAGTCATTGTTGAGCACTAATTGAATCACTAATGGATACTTACTAAAAACTCTCTAGGCACTACAGAGAATTAGTTGGAGCTCATGCGGGCTTATTAGTACACGTTTCTGTATCTGTTTCTTTCGGTGCAAAAAGGCTACGAACCTTCTCAAAGTAAGTTGTGTATAAGATCTTGTAAGCTATATTAAATACAATCAATCCAGATAACTCTTTTGGGACATAATTTCGTTTTTTTTGTAAATGTGGCAGACAGTACTATAGGCATACAACTTAAGTATTTGGTTTTGATATTCTAAAACCCACGATTTCAGTGTATTCCATCTGGTGGCTGTATTGTTCTCTATACTTTTCACAACTCCGCCAACTATTTTAAGACTAGACGGGTGGAACTAGGCATCGCTAGTAGCAAAAAAGATTTTTAAGTTTCTTTTGCAGGCTTTTTAAAGGCAAGCAGAAGGACAATATTATAGTTATAAGTTCTTTATGCGGGGAATATAAAAGCAATTTGACCTATGAAGTATAAGGATATGTTACACTCCGTGTTATCTTTGAAGAGACTCGGTAATGTATATTTCTGAGGCCCTTAAATGACACCTTACAAAAACTTTGAAAATTATGAACTCCTACGCAAGTGGCTTGTGTAGAATTATTTTAAAGAGACTGAAAGATATCCTTTAAAGAACTTTGAAGAATAAAAGAATACTTAATTTAATTTTATTACCGAACTTTAATTTTTTGTGACGTTTTGTAGTGCCTAAAAAAAACCGTATAAGAACATGAGGCGGCATATTTGTCATGTGAATTTTATATCTACAGTATAAAGACACACACAAAACTTGCTGCCTCATGTGCTTATAAGCATTTGATAATGCATAGTTTAAGGACACACACGAGACGCACCACCAAATCTCTTTAAAATCAGCCTGTAAACAGGCTTAAAAATGTATATTGAAGACATTTTCATGTATCTCTTCAGCATGTTTTTATATCGTGCATTATAAAACCAAGGTTTCGTATCTTTTTATTTACGATATCAAGCTATTTTAAAGACAGCACTTCTTTGTAAGCTGGATTTTTGTCTTGCTAACCTTTCCGTTTGCTACTAGTGATGGGTTTTTATATCAGTCTTTACTTAGCAATTCCAAATGCAGCTTAAATATATTTCCAATTCTGTGGATCAGCTATATTCCTTCGATAGGTTTTTGTGCTGTGCTTTCTGTCAGTTGTGTGGTTCTTTTTGTTATTCCTTTCGCAAGAACCTTCATTATTTCCGACATAGAAGCTTTATACAGACTTGCTTTATTTGCAAAGGGGCTACATTTTATCTCTTCTTCTGGCTCAATTCTCTTTACGATCTCAATTCTTGTTTTTCGTTGCTACGCCAGTTTCAATGCTGCCTCCGCTAATGCTTCAAACTTCGCGCCTTCCTTTTAATGCCGTTGATTTTTCTTTACTGTAGCGTATACGTTTAACTGCGAGCTATGTTGGCTAACAAAGCGTTTGTAGTTTATCAGTATAAGCCAGTGACTGCATGTATCCATACAGAAAATAGTTCAATAATCAACACTTTCAGTGGTACGTGCAACTCTTCATCTCGTTGCTGCTGTTGCATCGAGTAGAGTAAATGTTGTACGAAACTTATCAGCAACTTATTAAAAATATTCGTGGGGGACTGTTACCTAATTTTTTTTTACAATAAATATCAAAACATAATATTTTGAGTAAAAATTTTGAATTCAAACTTAATTTGCTTGTATACAATACTTCCATTTAAAGTTCTGTCATTCCATAAAAGTCAGCGTTAACTTTCACCTTTGACAATTAAGGACTGACAAGAAAAAGAGAACAAATTGCATTCAACAAACAGTCAAATTGCACAAAATCATCCAGCATTCAGTAAAATGTCATAGCGCAAATGAAATTTACAAAGTAGAGCAAATAGCCAAAATCAACCCAACCCCATACAAACCAACCCAATGCCCTCCATTTGACACATCTGGTGAATGAATCTAATCGATAGGGATTGAAGTATTATAGTCATCAATCATATGTTGCCATGAAAGTCGCTGCATGAAATGCAATAAGTTTGTTATTGAGTTTGTGCCGTAATGCAACCGTTGCATGTAAAGGTGTTTTTCCATTCACTCAAAAGGGAAAAGTTCATATAAAAAACAAGCAGTTTAAGCTCTTGTCTCCGCTGGTGTTATGCAGACATTACATAAGAAAGTTGCTTTGCTGATGTCTAAGCTTTGGCTTGGCATAACCTGCACTTTTGGATGCTGCTGCTGGCGCTGCTGCTTTGCTTGCACTGTTGACACATGGTTGCATCATGAACTTGAATTTTCCGCTTCTTATTTTCTTGATGTCATCTGTATTCAGCCATGACCGTGAACACATAAAACAAAAAAAAAAACATCACTAGCAATTATGACAACAAATAGTTTGCAGTTTGCCAACAATAATTTTGTTGTTATTGCTTCTGTTTTAATTTTGTTGGCTATAACAAATTGCTGTGTGTGGGCCTTTTTTAATTTGATTTTTTACACTGCAAAAATGTTTTACTTAAAGTGTGTAGGCTTTGGCTGCATAAACATTTGTTACATATATTTTTACAGCTGTTAAATAGAGCGGGTGTACGTTGTGTTACAAATCTACGATTGAGTATTTTTCCATTTCGTGTCTAATCCGCTTTTCTACAGATTTGATCTGCTGAATTCGAGATGTACTCGCCACGGTGCTCTGTAATCTGACTCTCAATAACTGTGTTGGATAATGTAAGGTCGATCAGCTCTAATCTTTTACTTCAAAAGAGAATCAAGTGCGAATATCGTGTGATTTGATTACAGAATCTGATTAAAATGTCTATCATTCCTGAAGTGATAGGCTCCTTGCTTGATAGGATAGTTCTAATAGAATCGTAAAGTAGATATGTAGGCAGACATAGCTAGTCTTGATCAAATCACCGTCAATTGAACTTCAAAACCAAATGCAAACGGTACAAATAATCAGTAAAAAAAAACAACAATAGCAACAGATATTTCAAGAAGCAGCATAGGCAACGAAAAATGAAACGACAATTTTCAAAAGTGTAATCCCGAAACATGGATGCTAAGTTTCAAAAAGTAAAAAATATAAGTACGCAAAAACCTTATTTAGCACAGATTAATTCTTTTAAGAAAGAAATTATAAAAATCGGTTCAGTTTATTTTGTGCCAAAGCATTACAAACTATTTCCGTATAAGAATTTTAAATAAGTAGTATTGATTGTATAAATATATATTTTAACTCCATATCACTTCGTAAGTTTATCTAGTTATACCTGTCCTTAAGTTTTACTGCCCAGATTAACCAAAATAACTTAATGGAACTTTTATAAAGCAGGAGACGAAATTGATTCACAAGCACGCCCATATAAATTTTAGTATGTTTCGAGACTTATTTTGCTTTATCCTTTGAAAAGCTGGTTACTATACAGTTTAAAACAACCCTCAGACTTAACCAAGTCGTGTAAAAAGTCGTACCGTCTGTGCGCAAGTCGTGAGAACGGTAGTATGAGTGGTCGTATCTTTTGATGGCACTATTTCAATTAAAGTTTCAGTTGTTTGATTCTGTGTGTACTTTAAACATATAAATTAAATTACAATAAAGAACTTTCATTCCATTAGCAATAATCAATATACCTGTAAAGTTTTATAATTCGATTGAATGCAGTATTTTTGACAAATAAAAATGACAACAAAAACCTACATCAATCATGATAATGTTTTAACATAGTGTTTCGCCTAACAAGTATGTATGTGTAAATGTAGATGTATAAGTTCACCAGAAAACAGTTTTATTATTTATAGGAAAACCATTTACACTGACGTTCTATTTACACAAGTGTAGATGCGTTAAAGTTTTAACGAATCACAATGTATTATGGAAGCACACCAACTATGTTGCATCGTCTACTTCATGCCACCTTAGATTTTCTTCTTAGAACAGCAACATTAATCTACTTAGTACCTTAAGTAATATTCCAACGGCCGAAGAAAAATCCGCCACTGGCTACCCGCTGTCAAAATTAGAACACACTCCGTCGATAGAAATGGAAAAAAATTGCGGCGGACGAAGGAAAACATTATTCTAGCTTATCCGTCCGCGAACGACGTGTCGGTGTTGCATATCTAATCTGCCTGTGTCAATTTATTAATTTAAGTGTACAGTATCAATTAAATTCTTGTCAACAAAAAACGACAGCTGAATTTTCCGTTGTCCGTCGCAATTGCAATTACTTGAACGGACTTTACCACTATTCGTAAAAACCGGAGGCCAAGTAACAATCAAACAATATTAGGCATTTCTGCTTTAAGGTAGGCAAATGACCGGCGGAAAATGTTTTTTTAGAATTCGAATGGAATAAGCTTCATTGAATTTTTGACAAAAAGAGGCACATTACGGCCACATTTGGTAAAGAAAAAAGTTTTATTCCTTCACGACAACATATCAGTTCACTCATCTGGCAACGTCGCGTCTAAATAAGATAAGCATATTCGTGCAATTTGGACTAGAGGTCTGCATGAGTGCACTCGAAATGACGATCAAGCCACCCGCCACGTTGAGAGTCCATCAAGCCCTTGTGCACGAGAACCACAAATCAAAACAAATCGAAACACTAAGCGGGAGGTGTGTGCTGCACTTGCAAATAAATCGCAAATAAAATGTTCGACAAGTTCAAGCATTCGGAAATTGATTTGATGATCATTTCAAGTGCACTCATGCTGACCTCTAGTCCAAATATGCTGTCGCATTCACTGTACTTTCCGGACCAACGGATTGGCATATAGTACTTTTTTGGATGATTTGCAGAAATGGTACGTCCCGTCTCCATTCCTAACACGGGTACTTAGTGATTCGCTGCCGTAACTTAAACTTTTTTAGGATATTCATCAAGCGTAAAAACTATTTCAGTTGCAGTACATATGCAATTTGCTATTCACTAAATTTTAATACATTTTTGTATCTGTAACTTCTAAGCATAATTTGATAACTTTTGTTATTTTTCTTTTCAATGTAAATTCTGTTGTAACTAAATATCTACTGAACTTTAAATGGATTTGCTATTTTCGCAAAAGCGTTATTTATATAACAATAATTACATTTTTCGAAATGGCATGTGCAGTAGCAGCTGCTGTGATATATTTCTTTTTTGTTTCACATGTGCTTCTAAGAAACAACAATTTTGGCAACGTTTTGTCTTTTGCCGTCATCAATCATTTTTACAGTTTAAAAGGCACTCGACAGTTTTGTGTTTGTAAGGCAGAGATATTCGAACTAGAAGTTGGTAAATATTAAGTAATGGATTTTTAAATTTGTATTAAAATACGAGTTTATTTGTTTTGACCACAAAATCAAAAGAGATTCATTTGCAGTATCAGAACATTTGAAAAAAATATTCATAGCTCCTCAGCTAGCAAGAATTGCACAATAAATTGCACATTTTGATTTTTTATTAAACGTTTGCACTATATTAAATATATGAAAAAAGCTCAAAAATAGAGACTCTTTACAAGCAAAGTCTCTTACCATCTTATGAATAATGAATCACAAAAACTACGCATTATGTGTTGCATAATTTTAGGCGCAATATCTCATCAAGAATTCTTACTATTATGCATATTATGTTTGCGAAAATGCTTTGGTTGATTAAAATTTCATTTTATAATGTCAACCATTTAGCCGAGCTTGAACTTCTTAAGAGGTCAAAAACCATAGCAACAGTAACATTGACATTGTCAGCATTTTCTATTTCATTAAAATAAATGAGAAAAATATTTTGTTTTTTGTGTTTTTGGCAATAAAGTAAAATTGTGCTCCAGCATAAATAAACATAAAAACAGAGTGAAAAAATATTGACGCGTAGTAAGAGCACAGGAGGTTAACATTTGCTTGAGGTGCCTTAAAATGGGTTGGCACGTTATTAGTCGTTGGTGTATGAGTTATTTATAGTATATCCTTTATAGAGACTCCCATGCAAAAGCAGCATCGTCTTTTGCCAATAACATTTGCGCTTCATTTATACGAATTGTGTGGGAGCTTTGCATAATAGCCATAATAAAATGTTCAGGAAATTATACCATTAAGATAATATTATAAATTTTTGAAACTTTTTTTTTCAGATTATTTTTGGCTGCAGCAGCTGTTGTGCCTGATTATGTAAGTTGATACTTTTTGACCTTTTATTGTAATTTATAATGCAACATTCTGTACTTTTTGCGTTAGATGTATTATTATTATTTGTTGTTTGATTGAAATTACTTTGGTTTATATATCCTAAACTAAAGATTACTCTAGGGAAAATATAAGGACAATAGTTGCAAAGTTAAGCCAAAGACATTCAGCTTCAGGTGATTGTGACGCATTTGCCATAAAAGGCTCACAACCATTATAGCGAAGAAGATATATTGAGACTGTCTTGCACTTTCTTGTAGATATAGTACACTCAAAGGATTAATCATCCACAAGAATTGCTCATGCCTTTCTAGGCATTGAGGTGCCATTGATCACATCAAAGCAAACGCTTTTATGAAAAAACAGGCCAGACATATGAAAAGCGGTCTGTCGCCTTTAATCCTTTTCTTTCTGAGCATATCTTCCCCAACAGTCTCTTCTACAAAGTCTCCCATCTACAACCGTCTTCAGCGCTTTGGCTATGAGAAGCGCAGACTCTTAGTATGATCTTCTCGCCGCAGTTGCACAATTAATAATAACGAAATAGTTTAGCCACTACAGCAAATATAGCCTTCTCAGCTATTTGAATTGGATCAAATGTAAAAATATAATAAAATTTGTCTGATTTTTTTCTTTAAATTTTCGGAACTTCGAGGTCACAACTAAAGAACAACGAATTTCCAGTTTTGATTTCAATGCAGTTCTCAAGGGGTCAGTGGAAACATCGAAGCATCTTAGGCGCTATTTATGATTTTTCACGCTAATATACGTATTGATAACAGTGGATTTTTACCAGTCTTTTCAGTCATCGCTTATGCTCAAAATGTTTGCTTGTCGCTTGATGAGGCTTTGTTAACTTTTTTGGTCTGATTCAACCCACCGATTACCGACAGCTTTTTACAAAGTCAGCAAATGATATGGTCACCATGAACCTTCTATATGTATATGGCATATAATGCGTTTAAGTGTTTCTTTATTTAAGCTCTAGTGTTGTTATAGCATTTCCATATACTGCTGTACCAAACCCAAGACAGTACTTCTCCCTTGATTCACTTGACGCTCCTCATCAGGCTGCTTTTCACTATAAATAAAAGCCTTCATTGATTGCAAACCGCAGAGCCACCACACCTTCATACTTTTGTAGGTTTGGATGGAATGTGTTGGATGAAGCGAGTTCAACCACGATAGGGGACAAATACTCGGTAGTAGTCATCGTTTCGTATCATCATCATTGTCCATATGTCATCTGTAGTATGCGGTTTTCCTTTCTAGCAGCTTTGCTGCGCAGATATTTCCATTATCAAAGCCAATAGTTCTGTCGATGGCGTAGGCAGGGACCATAAACAACGCTATTTTCAATAACTGAGGTCAAAAAAACACAATCATGGAAATGACAAAATTCGAGTTTAAATATGCAGATGAGTCTCTTTTAACGAGAAGCGTAGATGATATATAGCATGATTTTTTAATTTTTTTATAAATAAATCGGAAATTATCTTTTTTTTAGATTTTTATTTTTTTCGATTAAGAGTCGCAGTTTTTGATTTTAGTTTTTTTCGATCCAAAATAATCATAATTTTGACTCTTAATTTTATTTGTTCAAAAATAATCGTTATTTTTGATTTTTATTTCTTTTTCGATCAAACATAATCATTATATTGGATTTTTGTTTTAATCGATCAAAAATAATCGTTACTGTGGATTTAAATTTTTTTACATCGAAAACAATTGTTATTATGGGTTTTTATATCTTAAGTTCAAATTTTTCGGTCATTTTCTATTTCTATCAGCTTGCGTCGTTTTGGGCCCATTAAGTTTTTTTTTATCGTTGCTTGAAATTTGCAAATATATTTTGTTTGGCACTCACTCTGCACTGCTCTTTGGATTAAGCGAAGTCCTAAGATACTACGATTCTCTTCGACCTTATCATCTTAGATTTTTGAAAAGCTTTGAAAGGAAAACGCTAAACATTTTAATTTTTGTACTCCTTAGTTATAGAAGTCAGAGAGGCTCAAGCTGTTTGGTTGATCGGTGTTGAAATCAAGCATCGTCAAAAACGCCATAGGTCCTTCGGGACCTTCTTGGTCATCGGAGAGTTAAAGGTGGATCTCCACAAAACAGTGTTAGCATTTTTTCTTCAAGTCTCTTCAGACAACTTACTGGTACTACGTGATAATAAGCCAGATATATTTGGAGAGTGAAGAACGCTTAAATAGATGGACTATCACAAAGACGTCGTTTTTACAGACGACCACCAGCGAAACGGCAAAAGTGGCTTACAATCATGAAATTAACATTTATTCTGAAAATTACTTTGCAATCAAGTCCCTAAAGATTTTTATTTCGAGATAGCTCAGTATTTCAACTTTCATTGTATATGAGATCGCAGCATAGGAATATTGATTGGTTAGTCAAATGCATTTGTTGGGCAGTGGAGTACCTCTGGAACTCTTCCAGAAATAAAATGTGAAAGCATCATACTTTAACGTGCAGTCTACTACCAAGGACTAATTTGCTGGAAAAGAAGTTCGGCTGAAAAGTTATGCTGCCAAACAACATATCAAGTCGGATAGCATTCATTTTTCGCATTCTATACCCGGAGTTTCTCCAATGAAGCACTTGTTTAGTAGCCGCTGTCTTTTGGTAAACGAGCAGTCTGTCAATGGATATTTCCTTTTGGCAGTTATTGAAGCTATAAGGCTGCTGTTCTTTGCCCTTGTACTTAAAATAAAAATAGTTTGAGCGTTTGACTCAGTTCATTTCAAATGCCTTTGATAAAGCGTCTTAGCAATATTGTAATGGCACCGATGATTCTGCGTAGAGTGCTCATATAATGTATGTTAAGAAGTAATATATAAAACATAAGAAATATTATCAACCACTTTCAGTCAGAAAGGTTTGGTTTTTACCAGCTGTCACTCTTACCTAACCAAAGGTGTTAAAAATCAGTTCGCATACCTTAATATTCTTTTTTTTAAGCATTTTACTTATCAAATATTTTGCCTTCGAAATAATTGATTCTTCAACCTAAAACTTAAATTTTGAATAAATAGTAAGCATTCCATTGCTACGCATAAATTCAGTCTTTGAAAAAATTAGTTTTTCTTTTATTAAATTGTCACCACTTTTCGCGTAAGCCCTATAGTAGGTATATAGTACACAGAAATGTAATTTATTTTTGTTGTGTTTATGTAAACATTTATTTTCAGTTGTAGTTTACTTGCAGACTTTCACAGTTTTCTTGGTATTCAATTGAAGTAGAGCGAACATTTGCAACTCCCTTGTTGACAATTTCTTTCGTATTTATTTGATTTGAAAGAGCATTTTCTTATATTCTACATCCTTTAGGGTATGGCAAATTTGCTTTTTACGCAATTGTGCAATCGAAAACTTAAATTGATTGCAATTGAAAAATATAAACGGGTAGAAAATCGAATAGGTTGCTTATGCTTAGAAAAAATGTTCTTATCTGTCAGCAGCGATGAGCAACGTAGTCAAAAATGCGATTGTATGTCCTCTTTATTAATGCTAAATTCGGACACTGCAAAATTGATGCTGTTTCCCTTTTTCCTTTATTCACCATAAGGTGGATATTTTTGATTTAAGCATAAGAAGATATACGTTTTAGAGGTGTGTCATCTCCCACGGAAACATTTGACAGCACAAACCAACATTGAAAAAAAAAATCTTTGGTTTGGAGATAGATTGAACGCCAAGAAAAGTTACTCAACACTTTATTTTCAGAAAGGGGGTGTGGCACCGTCCTTAATGAGGAAAAACGCTATCACGGTTAAGTCGTTGCACTGATTTTGATGAAATTTGATGTGAAGATAGATTGAATCCTGAAGAAAGATATATTTTGAGTGAGCTGTGCTAAGCCCCTAACTTTTAAGCTAATGGACCGATTTTAATGAATTTTGGTACAGAAATAGATCCGACCCTGAGAAAATGTATTTGTTTTGAAGTCGATGGTGCCACGCTGCTAACTAGGCAATATATTTTCTTAGTTAAAATTATCGTTTGATTCTGATGGAATTTGGTAAGGAGATATGTACTATATTGAACTCTAAGGAAGGGATAGAGATAGGGATAGGACAATAATATGCCCTGAATTTTATTTATGGAAACGATATTTATATCAGCTTTTTAGTACCAAAAAGTATTTTGTGTTTTTGTTTTGTCACTATAATGGATGAATTTCAACCACTGGGTGAACTTTAGTATTAACAAGAGCTGGCGGTTGAGAAAAAATTCTTGTTACCTCCCTTTTTGTAAGAAAAACCTTTGAAATCCTGCGACAAGAAAAATATTAAAAAAAAAACTTACCAAACTCGATAATGAAAATGAACCACATGAAAATGGTGTAGGATTAAAGAAAAGGGTAACTATGAAGGACTTTGTACCATAATGGGTCAACTTAGCAACATCGAGACAGGCAGCACTAGCTTACTATATGCTAAGTGCTTATAGCGATTATTTTAGTCAAAGTTACCGAAAAAATTGTTGCATATACTGACATTTATTTTTTACAACTTCTTCTTTGGCGTTTTTTATTTTGCCATTCGGTCTATTTGCTTTGTTTGTTTATTTGAACGTAAAATATTTTCACTCAAATCGCATCAAACTCGCACGCTTCGGGCGTTTTTCAAGAAGCCAAACAAAAAATGAAAATAAAAAAAAAACATAAAACGTGTGCTTTTCTCTTTATTTCTTTTGTTTGCTCAATTTGATGTTCTATTAAATTTCGAGTGCTCGTATCTGTGCATCTTCTGTAACTCAATGTGTGAGTATAGTTCGAGTATGCAGTAAAAATATCTCATGCAATGCGTGCTGCTGTTGCCTGGTTGCCTGTGAAGTGGAACTGCAATGTAAGTATGCAGTGGGTCGCTGGTGGCGCTGTTCATTGTTCAATATTAAAATTTTATTATTGTTGATTTACTACTCTGGGCTTAATTTTTGATCAGATAACTTTGAGGTAAACAATAAAAATTGATGTTTCTTGAGCAACCATATTAATTCGTTTATAGCAATGAACATGCATATTTCATACAAAGCTATTTGTATTGTTTAAAATTTTGTAAATACTGTTTCAGTTGAAATTTGTTTATTAGCTAGTAATAGAATTGATATATTATTAGCGTAGCGTACCTTAGGGGGGCATGAGGGTGAGGCCGCCGTGGGCGCAAGGCTTGGAGGGTGGCAAAATGGTCGTGAAATATATCTAATTTTGCTAGGGTTTTTGAAACTAAAACGATGTAGGAAACTTGAATGTGTAGGTGGAAATTTTCGCAGTTTTAGTGAAATACATTTCATTTTGCTATAGAAATTTAGAATCTTCAACAGAAAGAAAAACATTGAAATATTTGCTTTCGCATTTTTAGTAGTTCTCTAAAAGTTACTTGGTAAGAACTCACTTCATTTTCACAAAGAGTGCACTTAAATGCAATTAAAAATCTCTAAAATCAAAAAGTTTATTTATGTACGATTTAAACATGAAAACTTGACTTGAAAATATGAATGGAATAAAAAGCGCGCAGCAACTCAACACAAAGCTTGACCGCGTACACAATCGCAATTTTAATGTTGATCCATTGTTGTTGAATTCATGAGATGTTACCCATTTTTCAACAGAATCTTACTCTTAGCAATAACTTTTTACATATGTAAGAAGAGGCGTGGCATCGAATCTTTCATAGGCCATAAGAAATATTTAAAAACTTTACTAAGTCCCATTCATCTGCGTCCAATAGTTGAAGAGATATGATGAATTTAATTTTTCTCTTATGCGACGGGGTGTGGCATTGCCTTTTTGTTACCGAACTATTATATTACATATATTTCATTTATATATCACATGTCGTATACGTAACATTTAATTAATTTAATTAAATTGAAATGAATAGCATTAAGTTTTTGGCTAGTATACTTTAAATGAGAGCTAGCATATTATAAGTTGCAGCCGAAAAGGTATTGCTGTATTCTTAAGCTCGTCTTTCAATAAAACTAAGTAGAGCAGATAGTCTATATGTGTATATTTAATATTAATTTGCAATCAAAGACTACATCTAGGTCTTTAAAATTATCAACATTGTGCAAAGTAAAATTACTTATTTAATTATTTTTATTTTTTTTTACATTTTATTGGCCGTTTCTAGGACCCATCATCGATTTGTAAATCGATCTTGTCGAGATTGGACCAACTTTAGTTTCCACCCCATATATAAGCGGTTTTTTATATGGAATATTCACTTTTTTTTTGTTCTACATTCCCTATGACATATCGATTGTCAGCCTGTGCTTGTGCGCCGCATAAGATCGCAAAAGAGCCAGCCTGGCAACATTCACAGATCTTTACTAGGTATATACATTTGATGTATATACTCAGTTCTGAAAGTAACAAAGTAGCAGTAAAATACTGCATATTTTTCTTGTCAATGGGCTGGAACTACTCAACCTGACTGTTTCTGGTGAAATTGTAAACATTTTCATATTTTGAAATGGTGCTGTCAAATTAAATGAAGGTTATATAAGTTTGGTGCACTTGATGACTTTGACCCTTTAAATGAGCAAAAATATCATGAGCTATATTTGTTGGATTAATTCTAATAATTAGGCTTTAGATATTTGCCACAAGTTTCCAAAAGAATAAAATAAGGATTTGGTATGAAAACGCACTTAAAATGAAAACAAATCAACGCTGGAAAAGTATAAATTTACTATTAGCCTGTTGACCTGAAAAATTAAATAAATTAAATAATTAAATAAAAGTTACGACAGAGTGTGATATTATTTAACTTTAAGATATATTGTAGATTTAAGATAAAACTTAGCGAGGCGTAGATGAAAAATGAGTCAACAGTAGTGAAATAAATTTACAAGTGAAGTTAGAGAATAAAAAACCTATTTAATGCGAAACGTATCTTGTGCCTCATAATAGAAACGTGCCTCGATATGCGCCCATTACAAAAAAAAAACAGTTGACGATAAATGTAAATAATTTATTCTGTGTATATACAAGAAATATAGAAATAAATTCGTGATGGCTTAAATAAAAATGATAAAAGCAAAAGCAGATCAAAATCATCGAAAAAATTGAAAGGAACATAAGATTGTTACATATGAATACATATAAATAAATAGTACACCCTGGCATACATACATATGTAGTATATGTCGTAGTACAAATCAAAGCGAAAGGTGCTGGACCTAGGGATTTCCGATATGGTATAGCATTAATATTTTTCAAAATTTATCAAAAATAAAAGCGTAATTTTCAAAATATTTTTTTATTTACTTATCTCTGGAAGTATCAGCCTTACGATAAAAATTGTTATAATATGCAGTTCAGCTCCTTTCGTTCCCGCGTTAGGTCTTAAAACAATACCAAAAATTCCAGTGTTATATAGAAGAACTGTTTAAAATTACAAAATAAATTGGCAAATTGATTTGCATATTTTGATGTCTAAACGTGCAGAGATTTTAAATTGCTACTCTTGAAAAATAGCAAGAATATGAAATTCTTTTTTGCTGGCTCGTTAATATATAGAAAAATTAATTAAATATCGCCTTAGAGATGAGATGATGACATCTCAATAAGCCTTACTCTAGAAAGTGAACAATTGCTAGGTAGAAACTTAATAAAAGAAAATCTTTTAAGAACTACTGATAGTTTCTTTAGATAAAACTGATGGTCTGAGAAGCTTGAAAAAGATTAAAATGAAAAAAAAAAACAGAGAAAAAAAAGTTGCTAACAAAATGAGGAAGCAGTTACCTTACCAACTCCATATTATGTTTCTTCAATTAACTCTGGTCTCACCTTGATTTCTGCCGTCGCTTTTATGGATTTCTTTAAGATTCTGAGTATTTACGTAAGGATGTGTGAACATTAGAGAAAGGATATGTTCTGTACATAAATTTGTTTAAATATGATATAAATCAATAGCTTCCTTTATAAGAAACCGAAAATGTTTTTTCAACATCTGAAATTGTCAGTAATAATCTCATTCAAAGCTAAACTCCTCCACATTTGCAATAGGTTTGCAAAACGTTTCAGAACATTTTATAAATTAATATTGATAGTCAATTGATTTTTATTAAAATATAATGTGATTATTTTAGAGTTGAGCAAGTACGATTTTAAAAAATATGAACATAGTTCTATGATAAACAAAACAGTGATGGTATAACTTATCGTCACTTTTTTATCTTAAACAATTTTCAAAGCCTACCATGTATGGGTTAATACAATACAGCCTTCAGACCAAGATCACACCTCAAGATGCGCCACAATGATCCAAAAGAGATGCCCAAAGCCTGAGATCGGCGACAAATCGATTGTTCACGGTTTTCACGAAAACTCTCTGCTACTGCAGAAATATTCTCAAAATTACGGGCTGTATGCACTCTGGTTGAATGATGAATGTCCAGTAGTGTAAAATTGGTGTGAAATTTGGTGATGGTGTTACGAATAGGACGCTCATAATGACCAAAATTATGCTGAGGAACTCTGTAACATTCTCTAACTGATGACTGATTTTGGTAGCAAGTTTCCACAATTAACAAACGTTGTTCAGGAGTAAGTCTATTGATGATTGAGTCGTATTGAAAACTGAACTCAAACGTCATATGGACAAGCCATTTGACACATAACAGCTGTCGAAACAACCCAGTTGGCAAAGAGACCCCGCATTGGACCACCTTATGAGTCTTATATGAACATAATGGTTTAATGAAAAAAAAAAAAAGAGAAGAGTTCCTCATGCCTGTCACCGTCTTCAAATACGTATGACAGATCTTTCCGGCAGAGTGTATGTTGTCATAGCTGGTTTTTCTGAAAGACCATGAAATTTCCTTGAAATTCTCTAATTGAAATCAAATTCCGTGATAACGGCAAAACCTTAACATACCGGACTCATTTTGAACATATGACTTTTTACATTTAATTTCCACTAGACTTTTTCAAATCCGCGATGATGCTACTTTTTATGTCACCGGCTCCCAGCCTACTAACAGTATAAGTGCGTGTGAAAGCATTTTCGGAGAACTTTTTCATGGTTGCCCTGATTATTTTGAAATCGTTAAGTTCAAAGAAAGTTTTCGCCAACAACATCTCCATCTTCCTGCGCTATAACCTTTTTCGGTAACCAACTCAATATTTTGCCCTATTTTTTATAAGAAAAAAAAATGTCGAATAAACAGCCCTATTAGTTGTACGGGCCCTTTTCCATCTTTTATCACCAACAAGTCATAATACCGCGCTGACGGTAGTCACTACGACGCTACTATATATAGAAGCATAAAAACTAATTTTGTGAATAAAAAAGTTTTATTTAAAAAAAGTTGTTATGAGATGTAAATAATTAAAAATAAAAAATAATTTTCTCTGGTATTTAAGAATTGTTTCAAGTTCATAAGATTTCTGAAGTAAAACTGCAAAATTATGCAATTTTCACAACACTAAACTATTTATTGTTATTTTAAAACAGCTTTAAGGCTCCAGATACAATTGTTAATTAAAAAATTAAAACTATATGATCAGTATTTTTTGAGGGAGAAAGCTTTTGCTTTCTTTTTTTTATTAAAAAACTTGCTAACGCTGATTTCGTTAAAAATGCTGTTAAATTTCAAGTCACATTTTTATTTTGTTAACACTTAAATTTTGATTATTATTATTAATTAAAATTTTTTTATGGCTTTCTTTAGCCGATTGGATTATTGCTGTTAGTATTTTTTTTTGTTGTTGTAAATTAATCATGTGAGAATAACATAAAGTTATTAAAGTTATTTAGCGACCAAAATAAATTTGCAAATATTTTGTTACAATTTTTCATACACCATTTTTAGTATAAATATATGTAAATTAGTATAAATATATATATATATATATTTAAAATTGGTGTCAAATTATTCAATGAAATCATATTTTTAAGTTTTCTTCTCTTAGTAGCAAACTACTGCCAAAGAGAAGAAGAGTTTGAGGAAGTAAACGTATTCGTATCCTATCACTGACATGTTCAGCATCCTCGAAAACGGAGGATGATCTGGAAAAAATATTTGTATTTTTCAAGGTTTTTTCCGACGCACAGAATCCACTATAAATCCGTCGCACAGAATTACAAATATAGAAATGAAAATTACGTCAAAAGCGATCCATTTCTTTGCTCTACGGAATATCGTACCTTAATATTTTTAACATTTACATAAATTTTTTGGGCTTAGCAGTCGCTCACTCGAGAAATTCTAACCCTATAAAAAAACCTTTTTTTTTAATGTTTTTGAAATACTACCACACTATATATTTTACAGACTTTGCATTTGCTGTATTGACGTAAAGGTCAGACCCAATTCGTTAAATTTTGTATGTCCGAAATAAAGGAATCTTAAGCTATTACTACTAGTGATAGAAGTATTGTTTAGTTTTTTGTTAAAATATTTTGATTGAGATTGAAATTTTAATTTTAAAACATAAGCTTTTATTGAAGGAGTCACGCTACCTTATACGAACTCAGAATCTTTTTGTTGAATGAAATTTTATAAATTCTGATTGTTACATAAGCCACATTCACCTTATATGGTGGTGGAACTGTATTGCTTCAGAGAAAGCCTCTGTTAGCCAATATAACTATAGTTCATCGAAATGCAATGTAATTGCGCACTTATCTAAATAAAAAGATTTTACTTATGTGGAAGTTACCACACCTACTGGTGCTATTCGCTCTTGTGGAAGCTTATAACAATAAATTTCCCTGAGCTTAATTTCATTACGCAATATTTCACTAAAACTTAATTTTTTTTTTATGTGCGGCAAGTGACACGCTCACTGCTGCAATCTCGCCCATTTTTGATATGGTAAAATTTTAATGAAAACTTATATTGTTACACTCGTATCAACCACTCTGAATTTAGCATCTAAAATTTTATATTCGCATGGGACGTGCCCCACCGTATGTTGCAATCCCTTCCACTTTTGCTTCAGAAATACTTAACAGCGAATTGACTTATTTTTATCAAATTTTGTAACAACTGCTACAGCAGTTCATTTGAGATTACGTTTATAACTTGTATTTGCATATATGGAAGACACCACGCCCACAAGCGTAAATTTCTGATATAGCTCCGTCAGACTTTTTCTTGTTCCCGAAGCTGAAATTATCCGAAAAATTCGGATCGAGTCGGTTGAAGTCAAAACATTAAATTTGGCTTTTCATGTTCTTGGCATAGTTTGTCTCTTGAAAAATGGCCAATGTCACACACTATCAACTATTCACGTAAATGATTAATTTAAGAGAAAAAAAGGCGGTGCCACGCCTTCTATAAGGAATAAAACAAGAATTTTTTATATCTCAGCAACTACAGCATGCAAATGAGTAAGATCTTGTAGACCAGTTTCTTATGGTTTGTGGAAGGTTCTTACTCGTAGCATTATCGGATTTGGAAAAAATGTGCAATACCACGTCTTCTCTTATAAGAGAAAAAACAAATTCATCATATGTCGTGAACTTTTTGACGCATATGACTTAGGCTTGATACATATTAAAGGTCTACGTGAGTGCGCTTGAAATGATCATCAAGCCACTCGGCGTGATTGCGAGCATATCCAGCTCTTACAAACGCAGATCACGAATCAAATTAAAACAACACAAAAGACCATGCAAAAGAGGTGAATGCTGCACTCGCAAATAAAATGTTTTGCGAGTTAAAGCGCGTTCAAGCACTCGTAGCCTATTGCATTCGAAATGGAGAGACTTGTTGTCTTTTACTGCGTTTGCATTTTCTTGAACAGCTCGGAATCCAAGTCACTCAATTTATTGGCCGTTTCTATGACCATTCTTAGGATTCAACGATGGACACCTCCTCTCTTGTCAGATCGGACCAACTTAAGTTTCCACCCATATATAAGCGTTTTCTCAGATGCCATAATCAGCTTAAAATTCAAGCCCGAGGTCACTAATTTTAATGATCGTTTCTATAACCATTCCTAGGATCCACCGATTGACACCACCTTTGTCCAAATCGGACCAACTTTAGTGTCAAGTCCCTTAACAGTTTGTTGTAAGTCTTTTGCACTCATTACTTTTTCTCATGTTCGGTGTTGTAAATGTTTTTGTTCGGCTTGGACAACATTGATACCGAATTACAAGTCAGAACGAGTCAGAGTGCAAACGAATCACAGGTCATGTCGTTCAACTGTTCTGTTTTGTGCGAGTCTACGGATGACTCACACAATGTCAATAGAACCATTGTACTCTACAGCAAGTACACTGACTGGTTGACAGAGCGAGTGCACTCACGCAGACCTCTAGTACATATATGAAAGGAAAAGACTATAGCCAGAAAAACGTCTGCCAGCCAGCTTATAAGAACTTTGATGTGATTTAATTAAGTTAAGTGAAGATACGTAAATCAGGCATACAATGGACAATTCGTGGCCTAAGCTATGATGAAACGTCATTTACCGGAAATTATCTAACACAACCAATTCTTTTTACATAGAATGTGCACAAAAAGACCACTTATTAAGGTGGGACGTGTTTTATTCACACAAAAACTGATTTTTATCTTAGGGACTCAAGTTTTTACTATTTTTAAGCTTCAAACTTCGAGGCATAACTTTTGTATTTGAACTTTTTTGTCGCGTCTAAGCTTGCTTCCAGGCCGCTGTTTGTTATTTGAACGAATCGTATAGAATTTTAATTTCTGATAGATTTATTTATGTTATTACTTTGAATTTGTTAACTCAGCTCAATTCTATTTACTTAAATCATTTCTATGATGGATATCTTCCTTAAAAATAATATAATAATTACCCAATAACTAATGTTTGTACGTACACTTATCGTATATTTGTTAGAGTATACGAACCTATTTGGTAAAGACATTTGGATATATTTACATATATGTTTAGTAAAAATTAACATTGAAAGAACTTTATATCTATATTTTGACAATTCATTGCCAATTTGTTTTAATAATTTTCATGATGTGCTGGTAATTTTTAAGTTGTTTTTAATTTGCATAATAGACAGAAAAAATTTATCTGACCAAAAATATGACTATTTGACACCTCTGAACGCTTTTCAACTTCAGTAACATACATACACTTTTATAACATCCATTCAGTTGTGATAACCACCATATTTCAGTTTAAATTGAAAACATAAAACCTGCAGTTTTTATTCATACATATTTACTGTTTAGATAAAATTGCTTGCATGGAAAGGGTTTGTAACGCTTTGGCGCTAAAAACGCTGAACTGATTTTAAGGATTTCATTTTTAAAACAACATAATTATGCTAAAAAATGATATTGCTTACTTATTTTGTTTAATTTTTTAAGTTAAATATCCTTTTTTAGGATTAGTTTCTGCAAAACCTCACACAAAAATTATCGTTTGATTTTTCGTTTCCTTTACTTATGTTGCTTCTTGAAGAATTTGTTGCTGTTGTTTTTTTTCTCCTCATTTTTTTCAAAATTTATTTTAAGCGACAAAATAAATTTTCCCCTATTACAAAACTTTTCATATGATGCACGCTGAACTTCGACAGCGGCTGCTAATTTCAAAAAAACAATTGACCTTTCAAGTTGAAGGTTCACATAGAAATCAGCAAACATACAAAGCTTTACAATGCTTATTACTTCCGGAACTCACACATACGCTGGATAGAAAAAGGAAAAAAAAATTCTTTATATTGACATGTTGGAATCCTTTATTCAAAATGCCATACAAAGCAAACATATAGGGGATGTGAAGTTGACAGTGGCTGAGGTTGAGGTTGAGGCTGCGGAAAGAAAAGAAAAGAAATGTCGAAACTCCAGTCAACGCCAACATCCTTGTCAATTCTGAAATGAAAAATGCTACGTAATGATGTGTGTGTCATAAGCCTAAATGTATGCTGTGTGGGCTTATAATACAAAGCTGTAGGTAGTAGTGGTGGTGTTGATGCCGATTACGCTGCTGAGGTGTTCCATGGACAAGTGAGTGTAGAATGTGTGTGATGAGCAAACGTTCGAAGGATGATGAAGGTTGGTCGTCATCAACAGCATTGCTGAAAATAAATCTCCCGTTAAAGTGGTTCAATGAAATGAAGGATATGAAAAAAATTCTCATAAGAAAAACTTGCTGCAAAATTTTCGCAATTCATGAAAGATTCATTATTCTGCTGTGCTTTAAGTAATTATGTTAATTACATAATGATTTTGTTAAACAAAAGATTCGCGAACAAAAAATTGTAGTTAATTAATTCAATTAAATGTAGATGGAATAAAGTGAGTAGTTTTTTTTTTGAAATTTCTTTTAAAAGTCTTACCTGTATTTTTGCTAGCATCGCTTAAAGCGAAAGGATGAAAATAATTTAAGTGAGGATAAGGACATAGGAGAGAATGCAATCATATGCGCATTGATTTCTGAACATGTTGATCTCTCCTTGTTATGCAAATTTACTGTCTAAAATAGACAAAAGTCGAAAAGCCAATAAAAATTTAAAGCTTCAATCAATATCCAAAAAAAAATCAATAAAAATCGAAAGTGTAAGAAGTACGAAAAAGTTGTAAGGTATCGAAATCATACTAAAATCTGCAACAAAAGACCTATGCAACTTTCGCTGAAAAGCCAGTAAATTTAACAAATCGTCCTGATAGGCGTCAAGTAGTACCTAATATGGCAATAAATCGAATAAGTCAAAACATGTTAAGTGTAAAGTATCGAGTAGTAGCGAAAAAGTCAATAAATATTGTGATATATCGATGGGTAGAATGAATTAAAAGTTTGCAAACGTTTTGAACAAGTCAGTAATAATTGATAAAATTATATGGTATAATGGGGTTGTCTGCCATATTGCACAAAATTTTATATTTTTCAAACAATTTTACTATTTTTTCAGATATAGTTTCTATTTAATGTTCTCTATGTAGCTGTTTAGTTGCATAATACCAAGGCAAATAAAGCACCATCTTTAATAGCTTGTTCTGCAAAATTTGCAACTGCTTAATCTGCGTTATAACACCAGACCCCCAATTCGGAAATACGTATAAAATATAAAATAAATTCAAAATTCAATACCATTTCCACTTTTTTTTCACAAAAGCTTTCAATAAAACGTAAAATAAAACACTTCCACTTAACCAACAAAAAACCATACTCAGACCAGATTTACCGCAAGAACGTAGCAATTCAATTGGCAATAGCGTTACATCCGCTTCCGTAGTATACTCTGCCACCATGAACCACAACCCAAACCAAGAAACTACATATTTCATCTCTGACATGCCAACGATTAAATACATCATACCCTTCTAGCAGCACATGACAAAGTTGCAAAACTTGTGCGACGTTATGTGCGTTTCATACAATAAAATTTGCACTTAACAACTCATTTCCCGTCAGTAAGTCATTGCATCCCCTTATGCGCTCCTGATGGTCTCCATCTAAGACCAACTCAACTCCGATAACTTGCCTGTCGTCCTATGCAAATATTTGTGCAACATTTACTTAGGCCGCATTAAAGCTGCCTGTAAATACTTATCCAATTGCAACTTTAGCCCTATAGTTGACCTATTTAACAAGTTGATTCCTGCGGTGTTGGATTGGAAAAGCCACGTTCATCGTTCAGATATTTGACTTTTGTGCCTGTTGCAACGGGATAACTCATCTTGAGGCCAAAGCAAGCGGTAAACATGCACTTTTTCTACTCACACTAAGCCATAATCCATTAGCTGATACTCAGCTACGGTGATGTGTTGGCATGGCATGCTACTACTGAAGGTATTATTTTTGCTTAGCTCAAACATGAAAAAATATGCTTCCATACTTTTATTTGGTTGCCCAATTTTCTTGGAATTTTCAAACGTCGTAATGTAAAATTGCGTGCTTGAATGGGATTAACGTAAGCAACACTACATTTTATGGTAAATTTTTCTTTCGTTTAATATTTGGGTCAGCTTATATTTGATGTTAAATTTGTTGCAGGTAATAGAAAACTATTGTACAAGACAGCAACTTTAAATGCATATCAACAGCGTACGTACTAAATAGATTACTAACCTTAGAGCATAGATCTATAAATATGCGGGATCTACCATTTACCGCAATATTTTACTATCCGTCCGAATTGGCACTTTCCATTGAAGTGTTAGTGGTATTCACACCAGCCTTGTTAGTTTGAGAATTCGTTAGTCGGTAGTATGGTAAAGCTATAGGCTGTGAATTCCTGTTATATTTTCTTCATCTGGCAATAACAGCTGATGATGTGTTTTGTTCTTGGCAGCGAACTTACACGGAAATCAAAATCTGAACAGCTGATTGCTATGTTACCAACTAACAGAAATCTTTCAGGCATGCCACCTAGTACTTTTGTTACACTCCGTCCGAATTGGCACTTTCCATTGAAGTGTTAGTGGTATTCACACCAGCCTTGTTAGTTTGAGAATTCGTTAGTCGGTAGTATGGTAAAGCTATAGGCTGTGAATTCCTGTTATATTTTCTTCATCTGGCAATAACAGCTGATGATGTGTTTTGTTCTTGGCAGCGAACTTACACGGAAATCAAAATCTGAACAGCTGATTGCTATGTTACCAACTAACAGAAATTTTTCAGGCATGCCACCTAGTACTTTTGTTACTCGTTAGTCCGATAATTTTACAAAAACGAAATTCACAAAAAAAAGCAACGAATAACGATTAATGAATTAACGAGGCCGGTGTGAATACCACTATTGAGTCATCTGAGGACTAAGTAGCTACTAAAATTTTGATAGAATAGCTTATGTTCTCCTTAGTCACATGGAAATTATTTTAATATCACTCTTAAACATATATACGAGTATTTTGTGTTTAAACCTATACATAATTTATGTTCCTACATGAATTTTATAAGCGTTTTCTTAAGGAAAATACATTTTTTTTCTCTTAAAAAGTGTTCACAAATTGCGTTACGCACTTTGGGGAGAAGTGGGTCAGCGATAAATAGCAATATATTTATGCAGGAATAAAGTGTAGAATTAAGTTTATGACTGTGCATATGTTTCTGATTGATTGATCAATTTAACATCATTTTGGGATTTTTTTTTGAAATTTGAAAGAAAGGCGAATACTTCCATACTCCGGACTGTTGTTCCTGAAAATGTTTGAATTGACACTCCACTCCTCGCGCAGCTTTCCGAGTTTGAAATATTTTACTCGACTTTGCCGAACTGGACATTTTTTGTCGAATTTGACAAATTTTGAATTCGGCAAATTTCGAAGATTTTTCCTAAGGCTGTGGCGTCGGGCAAAAAAGCAAAATTTCTTAACATTATTTTTTTTATTACGCTAACGCTTGGGGATATATATTTATTTAAGTTTTTCTCATCCCACTCAATGCAATCTTCAATATAAATAAAATTATAGCTATGTCCTTCGATGACCGAGCATCAGTCAATCTCCAATAAAAATGATCACGATATTCCTATTTAATATAAAGTTATTAAAGTTTGCTTGCGCAAATAGAAACAAGCATGCAAGCACAACAAATCGTTTAGTGCCAAGTTAATGTGTTTGTCTGCGTGAGTCTTGTTTTTTCCTTTGTGTAATAATCCATGGTGATTTCACTAGGAAGAGCTATGCGTGCTGAAAATTGACCCAATTTTGAGATCGTGGGAGTAAATCGAATTTCAACAAAATAAATAAAATTGCCGATGAGAGAGCAACTCTTCTTATGAGTTGTTCTCTATCAATTATGTTACAGTGCGTTACTTACGGGGTGGTGAAGGGGTCACGAAGAAATTCAGTAAATTTTCGCAACGTAATTTGTGAACGCTCCCTTATAAAGTTATTGCATAAGCAAATAATACATATTGCTTAGTTACAAATTCGATTGGTTGTTCGGTAGTTGGCCTACTACCAGAAACATATGTAGTTCCAACAACAATACATTAATTTTTTTCAGCTTATGTATTTGCTTACGTAAGTGTCAGTAGGAATAAGCGATTGTTGCCTCCCACTTTACTGCAGGTAAATAGATTGCCTGCAGCATTGAAGTTGCCAGAATTTCTTTTCTTTCCTGCTTTTGACAAATTTTAAAAACGGTTTTTGTTTCTAATTAAAAATATATTACTTACAGAATACCTGAACAGAGTTGAGAATTGGGCAAATAGTTATAATTCACATCGGTTAGTCATTGCTTAAATTCTGTTTTAACACCTGATGTGACCATACCTAACATGACGTACTACTTAAGAGCAAAAATAAAGGGGGATGCACAAAAGAGATACATAAAATATGGAAAGTACTGAACTGTATTGTGCTGTACTGAGCTTTACTGTACTGTACTGTATTGTATTGTATTGTACTGTACTGTACTGTACTGCATTGTAATACACTATACTGCACTGTACTGTACTATACTGTACTGTAATGTACTGTATTTTACTGTACTGTACTTTACTGTAGTGTACTGAGCTAACATCAGAAAAAAACTTTTTTGTATTTTATTACAACTCGAAACTACAATATTCTATGAAAACACCCTATGTACATATGTATATGCAAATACATAATTTGGGAATAAGTTGCCACTAACCTTAAGACAACAAACTTTGCTAGAAACGCACCGTGAATTGCAACAAGAGTTTGTTGTTATAAATTTAAATACAAAAAACAAGAACAATGCAAATTGTGGCAATACACACAAAACCTTCACACGGTAACTGGACAATGGCCAAAAAATAAAGCCGTCGATTTGCAACAAAAACCAAGACCACCATTGCAGCTGCCACCATTTTGCATTTTTGTAACCCACTTTTGGCTCGGATTGTGCTCATACCGATGTTCATCATGATGGTGCACATGCGACATATTTCCCATGAGCAAACAATGAAAATTATTTAGAGCATCCATAGGTCAGTATTTTGCCACCAAGTTGTGTTTCATTCGCCACACTTCGTTGGTCTCATAATCTTTGTTTGGATTTTAATTCTTTTTTTTTTTCATTTCGTTGGCTTGTGGACGGCTGACAGTTTGGTCTGCTTGCTGGTGTACTTTTTGTATGCGTAGTATGTACCAATTTACCAAATTTCTAGAGCTTATGCTCTTCGTTGGAGTTCCTTATCTGCAGTTTATAATTTTCCATTGTTTGTTCTTTTGTTACCGTAGTAACTAAAAACCAAATAAATTGATTTTCAGAGATTGTTGCCATGGTATGAAGAGCGGCACCCTTAAAAGTTTCATATGTGTGTGTTTGTGTATTGCAAATATTACCCATGTGGAAAGTAGGATAACGGTAATTACATCCATAATTAGGGTCTTTCAAATGGTATGTGCAAAAAGTTGTTCTTAGCATGGCAAGTCCATTCTTTTACTATTAACAGTTTTAGGGTCTAATGCAGCGATGGGTAAATCAGGAAAAAAATGCCAATTTTAGCTCTTTATATCAAACACGTCGTTTTCCTTAAGAAATCGAAAACAACGAACACATTCACTCACCACTGCTACGTACATTTTTATATCTGTGACTTTTTTTATATGCACTATACACGGGATTTGTATTATTGTGTATAAATTACTTACAATGTTTTGTAACGCTTTGACGCAAAATATACTGATCTGATGTTAATAGTTTCTTTTTTAGACTAACATATTTTTACTGAAAAAGGTTATTGCATACTTATTTTGTTTCTTTTAAATTATAATGTCATATTTTTAAGGTTCAGTTTTTTTAAAACCTCCTACGAAAATTGTCGTTCGATTTATCGTTGCCAATGGTGCCTATTGAAGTCTGTGTTGTCATTGTTGTTTTTTTTTTTATTCATTTAGCTTCGAAGTTCAAGAATCAAACTATCTTTTAATGGGTTTTTTTACTTTTGAAGGGAGAATATAGAATGAGATGTTAAGAGATTGATTTTATAAAATCAAAATAGAAAAAAGAACGGGGCGTGTAAAGCCGTGACCACTAGCTTTTGGTTTATTGCAGAGTTTCATTTTTTTTTTCTATCGATATCGAAATTGTGACATTTTCCTGTTGTTGTTTTTGTAGCTATTGTTATAAGTAGCTCCTGCTTCCAAAATTTTGCCTATCTATGGTCTATTGTATGCAATTCAGATCTTATAGACTTGAAAATTAGTGAACATTTTGTCCGAACTTAGTAAAAAATGGCTCAAGAATTAGATCTAAACTGTTAAAAACTTGTCTGTGGAATGTATATAAAATCTGCGTCATTATTTTTTAGTTGAAAAGAGTCTGATTTTCTAATGATAATTTTTATACCAGTTTTTCAAAGGAGGAGGAGAATAAATCCAAAAATCTGCTATTCTTTTTTTACAGAGGATTTATTTTTTGTGTTTTTTTTTTTTGTTTTTTAACAACTTTTCCATCAATATTGGGCCAAATTTTCTCATTAACTATTAATCAATTTATAATTTTACTTTCGACCATTTGATGAGCAATTTTTGATGTATGCCTAACATGTTTAAATTTTGCAGTTGCATATATTTTTTGGGTAAGTACTCCCAAAAAACCCATATGAGTCAGTTAAAAGTATTTTCTCATTTTTTCTTTGGAAATGTTTCCCTCGTAAAGAGCTCATAAAAGGCTCATAAACGTCTCTTAAACGTTCATATCTGAGATTTTTTCTACTGAGCTAATACACCATAAGACTCTTTTAATAAGAGTCATAAATGATACTTTTCAGACTTTTTTTAGAGCTCTTACTAAGAGTAACTGAGAAGAGTTCATATTAGGCGCATTAGTATCCTTAAAGCGGTCACTTTTTCTACCAATGTTCATAAATATGGTTCACATGGCAAATGAGCCCGAAATTGGACTTCATCATAGATTTCATTTATATACCTATAAAAACATCACATAATTCTACGTAATGAGAGCATTTCGGAGTCCTAGATGTGTAAGTTAGCTCGCAAAAAACTAATACAACAGTCATTTTCATGAGCATTTTTAAAAAAAACTTGCAAAAAAAAGCATAGTTTTTAAGTCATAATTATAAGAGCTCCAAAAATTGTTTGCTGGGCTGTTTAAATTTAGATGAATGTTTTTTATTTTTAGCCATACTTCCATTTTAATTTTAAATGACAGATTGCCGCATAAGTCAGTAAATTTGAATTTTCCTACTATGCAACAAAAGCACAATCACTGCATTGTTTTGAAAAGGAAAGAAAGCTACTTGTGCCCAGGCACACACCAGTCAGCCTTCACTTGAAAGTGTTTTCTTTTTCAGCCTCAACTCAATTTTTATTGTATTGTGTAGAATATGAGTAAATCTTTGTAAAAAGGATACATAATTCATCCCTAGATTGTTTGTGCTACGTACATCCTGCAATGGAACAGATGAAATTTATTTCTGTTGTCGTTCCAATTCTTTGGTTATTTTTGCTGTTGTTGTTGTTGTTATTGGCGGCTGTTTGTGTACTAGCACGGTACAATATGATTTTCTTTAAAGGTCGTGATAAACCATATTTACAGGACGAAACATGTTGCAGACATTTTGAGAAGGATGCTACTTTATCTTTTAAAAATACTGCTATTATTGTTGTTCATCTTTTGGTTAGATTTATTTTAAGTCCTTTATTGATTTTTTATTAATTTTTTCTTTTATTTCGTTTTCTTTCTCCGTTATTTAAATACATTTTTGTAAGCACCCAATAAATTTGCATAAATCTGTGCATTAAATAAACGGATAAAAATGTCTTCATTTCATTTGTGATTTAAGTAAAATGTTACGAGGGATTTGATTTAAATAAAGAAATTTATGATTTTTTTGGAAATTGAAGTATAAATTTTAGTACATAGTACTAGTTAAATAGGGTAAAAAATTGCAAATGAAACCTAACCTATGCAGCTTAGATATCTGTTTGTAGACAATTTTCTGCCAAAATCTCGATTAATTTAAATGTATAGCGTGCTCTCTTACTTGAAGCAATTGGATCTTTTTCGTTACAAAAATAAAGCAATTCCGTACAGTTCCATTACGAGTACAGTGGTCATTTTAGGTACTAAAGAAACATTTTATCCTTTGAACAATACATACATTCTGTTTTAAAGTCATGGGCATCGATAAAATATGAAAATACATCAGTAACTATACATTCGTCTTCTTCAAAATATTCAAGTTCTCTCCTGTCGGATCACATCGATCAAGATAAACAGAAAATTATGGGATTGAATGAGAAAAATGTTAAATGACTATATTTTAATTATGCCGTGGGAAGGTTAAATGCACGATAAAAAAGGAATGCATATTAAGCTGCCGCAAACTGTGCGGTAAAGCCACTTGAAATAAAAAACCTAAATTTCCCAATTCATCACCATTTAAAAAGGAACAAAATATATTTCTAATTTCGCTAAAATCTAATAATCTACATCTCTCTCCGTCTTCTATGCTACAAACACAAGTGCATATCTTCATCAACCTCATCGATTACTTCAAGAGACTGTAAGTTTTCGAGACTCTAAACCAAATTTTATATGCAATTTTTGGCGTAACTAAAGCGATTTCAGCTACAATATTTTACCAGGTTATGCTTTATGGGGTGTAGAAGGAATTTGCATCAAGAGGTCAATTTCGAAAAAATGGCACATTTAAACCTCGGAATTCAATAAACTTCGAGTGGTGGAACTTGCAGAACATTTTATCTGCGATTTTTTTGCAAGTGTAGCACTCACCTCTCCTGCTTGGTGTTTCGATTTGTTTTTTTGCACTAAAATTCGATTGCCTAGCAACGTAGCGAGTGGCTTGATGGTCGTTTCGAGTGCACTCATGCAGACATCTATTATATATTCGCATTTTGGTCTGTATTGGTTATGCTTCATTTCCATATTTCCTCAAGCTTGATTTAGTGGCTTTAGATAATTTCGAAAAGTTCCACAAGTATTATTAAAATCAAAGTAAATGCGGCTTTAAACTTGTATTGCTAATAATAAAGTTCCTTGGAATGTTTCTATTTCTATACAAAGAATAATTTCATACACCTTTTGTACAAATATTTAAGTGATTGCACTTTTAATAGCAATTTTAATTTCTTAATTGCAGTATCTATACAACACAAAGCTAAATACCCCAAGTGCAAACTACAAACTACGTGTTAACAGATGTCATAAATAACTAAATTTTACAGACACATGCCCACAATTCCTGATCATCATCATCATCATCACCGTGTTGGATGCAAAGGTACGTACTCGGAAGTTTTATATAATTCATATTTCATAGGTAGCCGCGTAAAATGATTTGCTTGCGCGTTCTTTCATAAATAAACGAATTCTTTTCTATTCTTCACCGTTTTCTTTACTGAATTCCCATTTTAAATAGCGCACAATTTTTTTGAAAGCGAATTAATTTTAGACAGATTTTGAAAGTTTAACGGAAATGTGTACAGCTTCAGTTATTAATTAAAAAAAGTGTTTATCATATCTGTGCATAGCACATGCATTCACTTAATTAATTTGTTCATTTGGTTTTACTCTACATCAAATAAATGATTAACAGTAGAAATTTTTGTAACTTAAACATTTGTAAATTGCATTGTGTGTGTGAGGAAACATTTGATGTTTTTAACATTTTTGGTTTGATCTTAAAAATACAACATATTGCATGTTTATTATACACAAAAATGTTTATTGTTTGAATAATTTTGCATTTAGATTTGGTTTTATATCAAATTAATATTTTTGTTTGCATGCGATTTTCTTGTAATTAAAAATTATAATATGAAAAGCGATCTTTTTGACGAAATATTAACCATGTCACAATTAATTTTATAATTATTGGCATTTTTGAACAATTAATTTTAGATGTGATATCAATGTTTTTAATTTGCGTGCTTGTTTGGCTTTCTGATATGTTTCATCAAAATGTTGATGCAAGACATGGTCAGAAAATCACTTTTTTAAATCTATTAAGTTGAATTTGAGGATCTCCATAGTAAGCCATTAACATAAGTAGAAATTTAATTTTTATTATGTCTCCCGTTGTCAGCCAAATAAAAGTATCAGGTAACAGAAATGTTTTGTAAAATTAACTGGATGATGCTTTGTACGCATAGGTACAATAGTGAGAGCCGTAGGGTGTGTAAAGGGTGTTTTTTGTAGAGGTTTGTTTTTCGAATAGAGATAAAACTGGCATTTTATGATCAAATCTGGCAATTCTAATGTCATTTATGTTCAGTTTGGTTTGCCATTTCATCATGAACAGGTTGACAAAAGAACAACGCTTGCAAATCGTGCAAATTTATTTCGAAAAAAATGGTTCAGTTCGCGAAGTTTACCGCAAGCTCCGTCCATTTTATGGTCGACATAATCGTCCATCAAAAAATTAATTCAGTTAACCATGGATCGTTTTCGCACTACGTTTACTCTATGTGATAATACGCATCCGCAGAGACGTCGAACAGTGCGCACCGAAGAAACAATTGCCGCTGTAGAGCAAAATGTTGAAGAGGACCCGAATGAATCGATTCGCCACCGTGCGCAGCAATTGGAGCTTTGTCCATCAACTTTATGGAAGATTTTGCGCAAAGATCTTGGCTTGCGACCTTACAAGATCCAGCTTGTGCAAGAATCAAAGCCGCGAGACCATGCAATGCGTCGTGATTTTGGTGTATGGGCCGAAAATGAGATTGATCTCGATGCTGATTTTCATCGCAAAATTTTGCCGCATTTGGAGTGAAGAGAATCCACATGAGACCCTTGAGACGCCATTACATCCACAAAAACTGACTGTTTGGTGTGCTCTATGGGCTGGTGGAGTCATTGGGCCATACTTCTTCCGAAATAATGCTGGAGAGTCAGTTACCGTTAATGGAGACCGGTATAGAGCCATGATAACCGACTATTTTGTTCCCGAATTGGATGGCATGAATGTGGATGAATTGTGGTTCCAACAAGACGGCGCTACATGCCACACAGCGCACGTCAAAATCGATTTATTGAAGGAAACATTCGATGAGCGCATAATTTCGCGGAATGGACCTGTCAATTGGCCACCAAGATCGTGTGATTTGACACCATTGGATTATTTTCTTTGGGGATATGTGAAGTCGCTCGTCTACGCCAACAAACCAGAAACGTTAGGGGACTTGGAAGCCAACATTCGTGGCGTTATTGCCGACATACGGCCCCATATGCTCGAAAAAGTGGTTCAAAATTGGACCTGTAGAATTGGCTTTATTCGAGCCAGCCGCGGCGGTCACATGCCCGAAATCATATTTAAACATTAATGGCATAAAATTATCCTTCCAATAAAGCCAAATTGATGGACATTAAAACGATTTTCTTGTGTTTTATTTCAATTCGAAGCTCTATACCTCTAAAAAAACACCCTTTAGTAAGAGCCATCTTTTGAGAACAGACCGAATAAATTTGTTCTCTGATAGCAAATCATCTGCATTTGTCTAAATTACCAGACCTTCGAATCAAAGTCGACAAATTAAGGTGTTTTAAATTTTTTTTTACATGCGCTGTACGTAGTTTTTTCTTTGGAAATGTGTATGTTTTTCGTTCATTGTAGTTGAGGAAGTAAACTCTATGCTGTTTCGCGCGTAAGTCATAACCCTAGGAATGAATTTGATAAGTAGCGTACAATGTGGTGACCAGATTTACTTTTATGCAGTCCGCCTTAAATCTGAATACAAACGTCTTTTGAAGCTGTTCATGTTGGGTACAGACGCTAACAGGTGTGCAATTTCTACCTCAGCTGCCCAAAATGTAACAGACGCTGACTAAGAAGCCGTACACATTGGATCAGACACTTCCAGTATTCACTTGAGTTCGTAGAGTCCTCAATCTGGACATCTTTCTCCAAAGAGATTCAGATTTGTTGTGACATCGATTGGAAACTTTAATCTTTAAAAGAGAAATGTCAAAAATGTCGCTTTGCGCGACCTTTAGGTCTTAATCAATTTCACTGCTCTAAAGTCCATATGATATTCAGATCAATTAAGAACTTTGGAAGTGTTGGTACATTGTGAATTAAAAATCAGGTATTGAATCACTTTAATACTTATACACTACTATACTTATCGAAAATTTGTATCAATAAAATTTCTCAGATATTTTTTCGTTTCATTACATCAATTTAACATGCAAAATTAAATACATTTAAAAACAATAGTGATTTTCTCATACCAAATATAATCAGCAGTACGACAGTACTTAAAATCTTAATTTTTAGCTTTCTTCAAAAATTTTTCATAAATTACCACAAAAGCTTGGATTTCGCCGATCTTTTCGTAGGAACATCCCTCAAAAGAATCTTGCTACTATGTTGTATCTGCCAAAAGGTACACTCAGATATCGCATATATTTCAGATCTAAGTTCATTTCCTTCGCAAAGACTTTCCCCTAATTAATTAATATTTTATTTGGAAATTAAAATTAAATTAGTACCATAGAATTTATAAGTCTTAAATCATTCCAGCAAACATTAAAAGCACCTTCCAATGCGTTACCTCATTTTCTTAAGGATCATAAAATGCACACAAAATTATCTTTTAAAATTGATTTTCATGAGGGCTCACAAAACGATCATTCTTAGTCAAGAAAAAGACTGCTTAATGAGTCTATTTTATTTATTATCAAATGTTTGCCAGAAGAAACAATGGTCGCATTCAGCAGTAACTGCAGAATCTTCTCAATTCAACAATCTTTCTTCAATTGTGGAACACTTGCTGAATGCGGCCACTGATATTATAATAATTTTTTTGATTCGCTTGAATATAATTGCCCTAATAGGACAGCTGTGATTTAGATTTGTATATTCAAATAAAATATTCCTTGCAAACCTTGTGTATAAATTGTAATTATTTGTTCTGAATACTTCACATGCATTTTCTGTTATATTTATCAAAAATGGTGTATACTTAGTTGCAGAGTTTTGTACAAAAGCTTGAAAATAACCTTAGAAAATATGTGAACGAAAGATTTGTACAAGGGTTAGTGATAAACATGGTTTTTTCTTGCAATGAAATAGTCGAGTTTCAAATCTCATTTAGCACAAATGAGTCAAGGAGCACGACTCTGCCACCAGATTTTGTCCGTTTCGAGATACCAGTAAAGTAACCGGTAATTGACACTGATCGACGAAACGTATTTTTTATCTTAAGTCTGAGAGATTTGGTGTCTGAAGCAACGTTGTTCTAGAGTGGTAGTTGCAATGAAAAAATTGTTTGTATTTTCATGAGAAACTTGAGACTATACAATTTCCGAAACCAGTTTGATTACATTGCTCTACAAAAAATAAAACAAATAAATTTCAGAATTTTAACTGCACTTTTTAGGGTGAATTTAGATCAGATTATTAATATGTATAAGAAAAACAAAATTTCCTAACCGTTTGAAGACTCAAAACCCCGATTTTTTTGTATTCTTCGTAAAAATTTGTCGGGCAACGTTTTCTAAGTAAGCCAAACATTTCGATTGAATAGAAAATCGAGCAGCTACTCTGGTGGCACTCAAACCAAATAATATTGGAATGAGATATGAGCTATAAAAATTTGTATTATCTAGGGCGTAGACTTCAGGCAGTTGTTTTGTTACAAATTTGTAATTTGTCACAATGAAATGAAAGCAAATAACCGCAAACCGAATGCAATTGTAGGTTTTCGAGAATGCAACCTGAGGCGTTTCGTTCTGGTTGCTGCCTGCTAAGATTATATTCCATTTGCATAAATTCGAGACTTCCAGAAAAATCAAATTTTATCTAAAATTTCTTATAAAATAATTCAGAACTCCTCTGATGAAATATTTTACTGTAGCTTTTCGTTTTGGCTGCTTCCTCAGCTATACTAAAAAACTTTCGGAATTTTCCGAACATTTTTAGAACCTCCCGAAAATACTGTCGGATAACTCAAAAATAGCTCGAACTATTAGCGTTAGAATTTTTTCAAAAACATCACTTTTGTGTGGCTAAGATATCTCAAATGAAACTTCATATATATTCAATACTTAACATCAAAGGTTTTAAATTCGATAGAAATAAAAACACTGATGCACTTTGATCTTTGAAGAATCATTTTGGTTTTTTGCTCTAGGCACATATGTTTGTTTAGTTTTAGTGTCTTCAAAATCCGAATCTGATTAATTAAAATGTGGGACATTTTCGGAATCAATGCATCAACCTCTCTAGAAAAAGTGATTTTAGAATTCTGAAGCTTATGCTTCTGCTGTAGAGCGGTCGTATTTAAGATGAATTTTCATTTACCGAAACGTTTTTAAGCTCATCTGCAAGATCACCTTCCATATCGATTACTGCTTTATACCGATTTATTGCTTTCAACGAACATTTCGTATTGATAACAAGTTTTGGATTTGGGAAGCACTCGAGTTTAACTACTTTAACAATCGTTGATGGATCATGGTCGCCAAACTTATTTGGAAAAATAAAAAAATGTTAAAGAATTGTTTGGTTTTTCAGTAGCAAACTTTACATACAACTGGAGTTTGTCTTCCAATCAGCGCCATCACAGCAAGTGTTATGGTTAAAGTTTGTCTCATCGTGGCTCAAACTGCGTGTATACTAAAGCGTTACTAGCCGGAACACTATTCATATATATGCAATAATTTGTTCTTAAAATTGTCTGCAAAATGTATTTTACTCATTTAATTTAATGTGCTTGCTATTATAATCTAATTATTGAGTTTCGTATTTGAGATGGTGTTTGTAAATTTTTTTTTTAAATAAGCAATTAGCATCAAAATCTCTTGAAATATACTTTTAAAAACTGAAAAATGTGCAAAAATACATAAATTGTTTTGAACCGCACATTTTTTACTGAGAAGTTATAATCGAACAGTTTTGCTCTTTGTGGATTTTAATCCATAATAGTTACATATTTTGTTAAAGACTTTTACCGTGTATTAATTTACTCCAATTTTTTATTTGTATTTAAGTTTCTGCTTGACCAAATCACTCACTGAGACAATTATAAAATGAATTAAGTGGCATTATCACCACAGTTTCCACTATATGTTGGAATTAAGACAACACCCGATCACAAAATATTACTGAAATTTTTTATCCAAAACGGCTGCACGGAGCCACTAAAAATGATGTTGCCATATGGCTACAAATTACCGAAAGGATTAAAAATCTGCACTAGTTTTTTGGTGATTTTTCACGCTTTCACATACTCACTCTTTCCTGATCTTGAGTTTTAATATAAAAAGCTCAATGCTCTTGCAATAATTTAATTTATGTAGCACAGTGGAACTCATTACGAAATACATTTTAAAAACATTTCGTATGGATATTATAGTAAATTAAAAATTAATTATTTTGATACATAATTACAAATAGAGCTTCGAATTTTGAAAGCCAATAAAATCCACTCAAGAGTAGTATTAATAGACTTATCACGAAATCGCAAATAACTATACCACACATATGAATTTACACTGAAAATGAAATGCACGTAATGTCCACGAATACTTGTGTAGATAATTGCTGCAAACGTAATCTAAGGTCGTTCGATGAACGATTTCTTTAATCAATTTATCTTTGTTTTTAAGAATACTTGCAATTATAATCGTAATCCTTATCGCCCAGCTCTGATTTTCATTCAGAGATCCCTAATATTTGGAAATTCGCCTCTGAATTATGGAAATAAACTAGACCTACTAGCTCTTCACTTTTTTCGATATTTTTTTTACAATTACTATGTGCAATTTTTTTACTAAATGCTCTACTGCGCTCCAAAATTCCGCCTATTCCTGTAATATGAACAGATTAAATTGAATTTACATTTAATTTGAACTGCTTGTCGTGTGCTGCACTCTGAGAATAAAACCAACAGGATAACAGTCAGATTTGTTTATTAGAATAAGGCTTGATGCATTAACTGGGGTCGTTTACCCAAATGTAGTATGTCACGACGGTTTCTGTTGTCTGCGTCGCATTCAAAAATGATATGATCTTTAACTAACGAGCTCACTAATTGAAATAAAAACTTGATTATAAAATTAATGCAATTGATTGAGTGCCTGCAACTTCAAAAGAGCAGAATTTGTCCATATATAAGCAATGAACTATATTTATCCACATGTACACTTTAAAACATTTGGTTTGATCCACATATCGGTAAATAGGCTAAGCAGCATTCAAAAAAGATATCAGCTGGGAGCAATTTTTACGGAGAAATGGTTGTAACTTACTGAAGACTTTAGAGAATTTGTCTTGGAAAAAAGTTGTTTCGTATCATAAATCAAACAGCCGAACAAGGTGGCGCTGATGTCGTATTACGCGGTGTTTTTACCCAAAAAATAAATAAAAACTTAAGGGAAAAGTCTTAAGTTATTTGTAATGCATAACTGTATTAAGCTATAAATGATATCTTGAGGATATATTTTTTTTAAATTCAATTCTTGTGGGTGTGGCATCTCCTAGAAATGACACGTCTGATGTTTCCTAATAAGAAAACGCTGATTTAAGACAATTTTAACTATTTACAACTTCACATCCAGGCTAAGATTTTTATGGTATGTCATTTCCCAGAAAACCAATATTTATCATTCTTAAAATTATTCTTCTGAGAGTCGCTATAACGTGAAACTCGAAACATAGGATCTTTACATAATATATGTGATTGTCACCTAAGAATTTCGACATTTTAATATACATGCGCTGCAGAAAAGAAAGGAATGTCTGGACAAATAAGAGTGACACACAGTGGCGAATCTAGAATTTTCTTGAGGGGGGGCTGACATTTTTTAAATGAAAACACACATCGATTGAATTTTTAAACGAGCATTATTTATATGATATTACTTGGCATATGGGGCATTTCATGCAAAGCCGACAATGAGATTTTGAAATTTGTTCATATGGCTTAATTGTACTTCTAGAAGGCACCTACTTTTTTTTTTGTAAAGCTTAGTTTGCAAGTTATGGACTTCTGAAAATTAATGTGATATGAAGGATGGATTTTTCGGAAGCAGTTTTTCGAATTTAACAAATCGCTATAAGAAATTTACTACTCTTTTTAATTATGAAATTAGATCTAAAATCTGAATTTTTTGCTTGTGGAAAACCGGAAGTGATTTCATCTCAGAACTTAAACTATTTCGATATATTGCATTTTTTGTATTTTAATTTTAAAATATAGCTTAAGGCATACAAACAACATGCTAAGAGCATGAAAATGTGATCTTCATTAGCTTACGAGTCATATGATTTGAAGTGCATACTTGCCACATTTTGCATGGTAAAATAGTCGAATTTCTCTATCTCCTTAACAAATACCGATCACGTTATAATATTTTTTGTGAAACAACTATATACTTAAGGCTTGTATTTTGAAGTTAAAATATTTATAAAATATAATGTCGATGTTACTGAAAATCTGATTTGAAATTTGTACTACCGGTTTTATATTCCTACAAAAATTTAAAGCTTAAACTTGACTAAAAAACTTAAAAAATGCATCCTGTGTACTAGTTAAAACAATACTTTTTATATTTTATTGTAAATTCATTGATTCAAAATAATGGTTCTCAAACTTTTCTAATTCTTCAGAAGCCCATAACTCGGCAAATAAGCCTCATACCAAAAAAAAATTGTGTGTACACATTTATGTTTACTAGTTGTATAGCTAAACAAATTTCGTGACCTCACTTTATTTTCATTGTCGGCTTCGCTTGAAATAAAAAAAAAAAAATAATTTTAACATCTTTATAAGACATCGAGGTTTTTTTCTATCTTATCAGTAGTCCAGTCGATGGTTTCAGGACGGCGAAGTTTCTTCTCGCAAAATAATTCAAAAACTTCAGCTGAGCTGATATCGATTTCTATATAAAAATTTCTCAAAAGCAATCTATTCAAGCGATCTTCCGTCACTGTTGATCTGATCTGATCTGATTTCAATCAGATTTTTCAAAGAAAAACTTCATTCTGGTGTTGCCGAAGTTACTGGAATCGTGGAAAATATTTTCAGTAGAATTGTGATGCTTGGGAAGAACGATTCCATTTTTTTATTTTTGATAATGATCAATCCTTCCTTTGCATTCAAAGCACCTTTGAAATCGATTTTTCAAGAATACTGATGCCACAATAGAATTACGGACTTAAACTCTGCACTGTGTTGCTGCACTTTAAATTACTTTCGTAAGTGAGAGCAATCTCCATGATTTTGTCACCGGACACATTCGAGTGATTTACCACTATTAAACCTTCTAAAGGTAAAATGCTCAGATATGTACACTAGAATATTGATTTCAATTCTGAAATCATATCATCCAAATAAGGGATTAATCATTTAAGAAATAAATTAAAAATAAAAATAAAATAAAAGTAGTAAAGGTGTTATATTTGGCCAGTTCGAAACTTGCATACCCTACATTGCATTGAAAGTACATTTTAAATATATGTAAAAAAACCTTGAAGAGGTTGAATAATTCGAAAAATAAATCAAAATGGTTAAAAGAGACTCAAAACTGTTGAAACAGTTGAAAAAAACTAAAAAATATGGAAACCATGAAATTGAGTTGAAAGAAATTGAAAAATTCAAAAAAAAATGGAAATTGTTGAAGAATATTGAAACAATTTAAAATCAATGAAAAAGTAGCACATATGAATTAGTTGAAATATAACACGCCCACATCTTCAATTCTGCAATCATGCATCCCGTATATAGGCTATTGACTACATACATATGTAATTTAACAAGGAACTATTTCGTTAACTAAGTAAACGGGTTTTTAAACAGTTTTTTTAACTCATTTTGTTGAAAAAATAAGTTTTTTTGACTTTAAAAAATGCCATTTCGATATGATTTTAATCCCTACAAATAATCTGATGCGTATCTACCAAAAATGTATAGAGTTTGAGTTATAATTAAAAACATAAAAATGGGACAAATTCGCACCGTTCTCAAAAGTCCAAGTCTAAGCTTAATAGTGCTATTGGATTTATTAATTTTAGGGTACAATTAAACACACATGACAATAAAATACCTTTAACGAATTAGTTCCTTATTCAATTACATATTCAATAGCGTGTACACGGGAATGCATGTATATACATATATATGTAAATAACCCTTTTTCATTGATTTTTGAACCACTTTTACATAACATGTCCGATTTGACAAGAGAATTGAGGTTTGTAAGAGATTAGGTTTTCATCCTTAGTCTTAAAAATATAAAAAAGAAACATTTTTGCAATTAACGGTTTTCGGGTTTCGGAAATGTTCTTGTGTCAAGATATGTTTCGGCGGATCTCAGGGGAGGATTTCAGTCCCTATAGCCCCCACCTTGTGTCCGCCACTGTGTGTAAGGGCAGTCAATGATTCAGTCTTACATAAGACATATGATTTTTTCCAAAAAAGTGTTATTGTATTTGCCACGAGGAAACAAATTTCCATTATTTCTGTTAGATGCAAAGACCTTCAATATTCGCATCCAGAAAGTTTTCCAATACAATGCAATTAACACGGAGGTGAGACGTGCACCATCGAAATAAAAAACGACAAGGTTTGGAAAAATCAATGTGGCATCTAAGTGTTTATTTGATTAACTAATATTTGAACGCATATACTACTGTGTCCAAAAAATAAGGTGACATTGTATTTATTTTGAAAATTCTTCATTTATTCTTCCAAATCAATTTCATCCCCTTCAAAGTAATCCCCGCCCGATGCAATGCACTTATGCCAACGGATTTTCCAACCTTCGAAACATTGGTTGTAGTCACTTTCCGGGATGGCCTTCAGTTCCATCTTCGCTGCGGCTTGAATCTCCTCTATCGTATCAAAACGGTGTCCCCGGAGCGGTCTTTTGAGCCTGCTGAACAGCCAGAAGTCGCACGGCGCCAGATCAGGTGAATACGGTGGTTGCGGAACGATATGGGTTGAGTTTTTGACGAAATGATCACGAATTACGTGTGCAGTATGGGATGGTGCATTATCGTGGTGTAAAAACCATGAATTGTCTTTCCACAATTCCGGCTTTTTTAGACGGAAAATTTTGGAAAATCCGTTGGCATAAGTGCATTGCATCGGGCGGGGATTACTTTGAAGGGGATGAAATTGATTTGGAAGAATAAATGAAGAATTTTCAAAATAAATACAATGTCGCCTTATTTTTTGGACACAGTAGTATTAGGGTGATTCAAATTTTTGCTTTTTGTTATTTTTAAGGTACTGTTGCTTAAAACATAAATTTATGATATGATGAAAAATTTCTCAAAAATTCAGCTCTGTACCTAAATTTTATAAGGTGGCGCCGAAGCCTGTTAGTTTTACATGTAAAGTGTAGGGAAAAACTATATTTTATTAATAAGGTATATGAATGAATAGATTATGACGTTTCTTGGGCTGCGGAGGGTTGTTTTTCGAAGTAATTTTTTATCGCCAAATCCGCATCTGAGCTCAGAATTGACCATCACGTTAGAAAACTGAAATATTTGACGTCAAGTACCAAAGACATGATGCTTTTTTGGTCTTTCCTCAAATCAATTTATTTAAATTTGTAAAACATAATAATCACAGGGAGCTAATCTGAAGATTATAGTGGATGTATGAAACTATTTCCTATAATTTAAACATGGTAACTGTGTGTCGATATGTTGTCCTGGTGGAAATTAACTCTGTTCTTCGCAATTTGTGGCCGTTTCTGCTTAGCGCTGAATCAGCTCTGTGTAATATTGTCCGGAACCAAAAAAAAGTTGCCATCAGCTTGTCAGCTGACAGAGCTATTTTAGCCTTGATTCCCCGAGAGAAGTCCACTCTGGAGTATTGTGGTGGATTGTCAACAGTTACGAAATAGCCCAAAAAGTCCTACTTATTGCTGTTGAAGATGGTAATAAACTCCTACCGCTCAATTAATTTTTGTGAAAATGCAAAAGTTGTGACGTAGATGTCTGAAAATTTGACAGCAGTCAGCGGATGATGGATAATGACAATGAAATAGTATTAGTTCGATACTAATGGTATGATCTCATGTAACATTTAACATTTGTTAAATAATGGCTCATATGTTGTTCACTGTAAATTAAATACATAATAAAAAGAAATTATATATTAGTCATGAAACTATTTAAGCATGTTTTTGAATAACAATTTCAAAACAGTTGTTCATTTAGTTATTAAATCTGTTGTACGATTTATCATATAAGCTCGAACAAGAGCTCAAACAACATTACTTACATGCATTAAATTTATTAGATTATTTTATTAAAGTCTGCAAGCTATTTTGCATTCTCATCGAAACTGGTTTTTACAACTTTACTAGTAAGTCATTTAGTATACTCAACAAGCGGTCATAAATGATGCGAAGCCATTAAAACTTTGCATTATTATGTCTCATTCAAAGCCAAATATATAATGTACGAGTATAGAGTTTAATGTACCCCTTATTTGCAAGTTCTTATAAAAAATAGCATATTTAAAATACCTTGAGTATACAGAATACACTTTCGGCATACTTTTACATAGAGTCGCAGTGTGTCATACTCGTCATTCAGAATCGAAGATACTCATAGCTGAAGTCAGTCCGAATCGAATTCAGTCACAATAGATTCTACAGTCAAGAACAGTACAAGTTGTTAGAATGAAAGCTAATCAAACACTGCCGCAGTCGAATAGTCAGTTACTATCAATCGGTATCATATTCGAAGTCAATCATAATTCAATAGAGTAAACTTAGGTCACTATCACCATCAATCACAGTTGAAGCCGTTCACACTCGAAGTCAGTCAAAGGCAAAGTTAACTCCTATGGAAGCTACTCAAAGTCGAAATCAGCCAAAATCGAAGAAAGTCGCAGTCAAATACAGTCATTGTAAATCTAGATAAATACTACTGAATTGAACTGTGAAAAGTCAAAGTCGGTCACAGTTTAAGAAAACGGCAGCCGTAGTCGATGTTGTCATATCTAGTCATAGGATAAACTAATTTTTCCTCGGCTGGACTGGCTTATTCGAAGCGTGTTAGAATGAACCAGTTCAGCCTAGGAAAATTTTAGTATGTGAGGGTAATTGGGCAGCTTAGGGTTTACGAGTATACACTCCAATATGTCCAACACCGGTTTCGCGGCGGCCTTCGGTCGCGGCTCACTGTAGTATATACAACGCCGGTGTGTTAGCGAAGCTTGTGTTGGACATATTGGAGGATGTAAGCCCTGAGCCACTGTCGAAGGCCGCCCACTTACCCTAACATACTATACTTTCAAGAAAATCGGGAGTGTGGCCATTTAAGTAAATAATAGACCTAGATTATCCTAGGCTATACTGGTTCATCCTAACTTGGTTCAGATGTACTAGTATGGCTTAGGAAAAACTAGTTTTCCTAAAGACTAGTTTGGTCGGTAACGTATACATAAATAAGCAAAACGGTTCCATCCCTTTTTAGCTACCATAATCGCTTAATTTTTTTTTTTTGTTGGAAAGTTTGTGAAAAGAGGCAGTGCAAAATTTAATTTTCTTTCTATTAGTATGCGGAGCCTCGCCTTTAACAGGATGAAACGATTCCATGGCTAAACTAATTGATTGATTTTGATGAAATTTGGTTTGGAGGCAGACTAAGCCGTAAGAAAGAATGTTAACTAAAAATTTTAAGGGGGCGTGGCACTGCCTTAAATGGGAAAAAACGCCGTCACAGCTTCCTTTATATCAGTTTTTTTAAACCAAAAAGTGATTTTTGCTTTTGATTTGTCACAATATTGTTTGAATTTCAACCACTGGGCGAGCCTTTGTCTAAGTCATAGTGAAGTCAGTTTGGGTCAAAATCAGAAGCTGTCAAAATCAGTTGAAGCTAATGTTTTATATAATTCAAGGTTGTCATTGCTAGAGTCTTATTTTTGAGATCACAGTTGGAGGTACTTACTATCCAAATCAGTAGAAGTCCGCCATGATCGAAAGTAGTCAATTTTAAAGTGATTTAGCCACAGTCCAAATCAGTTCTAGTCGAAGATATTCACTTTCTATGTTAATCACTTTCCAAGTCAGTTACAATCGAAATCAGTCTCAGCCAAAAATGCTACAGTCGAGCCGATGTCTGTCATAGTCTAAGTCAGTGGTAGTCGCTAACAAAGTTAGTCACAGTTGGATCAGAAGCGTCAATCAAAAAGGAAGTTATACTCAGCCATTATCACTTAAGGTTGCAGCCAGTAGAAATTAAAGTTTCTTGTAGTCATAGCAAGTGATGACAATTGGAATTTAATTTACGAGCATAAAATTTTCTTGCAACAGGGCTTTCAATTTGTATATCTAATATACCTAATTAAAATCAAGTACAGGTCAAAGACATAAAATATCATTGTCATAAGAAAAAAAAATTTAACTTTCGGTTGAAGTTAAAAATATCTTCCTCGAAATGAGAAGACAAAATCGCGTAAGTTCAATCCCACCATTGAGCTCAAAAGTTTTGTGAAAAAAAATTCAAAATTATAAAATAAATTGGCTAATCATAACTACCAAAAATTCAATTAATTTCATAATCTGTTTTGAATTGTGAGCAGCTCTTAGCGCAGACTTTACCACGAATTTAATTAAATGTAATCTCTTTGTGAAGGGATGCGTAAATTCTAAAGTCCAAATGATCAACTTCAACTACTGCATTGCTAATAAGAACACTTCTACGAGTTGGCGCTTATCTTTCGCGCTTTTGTCCATCGCTAACGCCGCTTTGTCCGCCATCGTGCCGACTCTAAGTCAAAGTGGGTGTGTTTTATGATAATTTTGTCGCTTTCATATACTGTCTTGGCTGCGCCTCTCTCTATTGCAGTTACTTTAATATGCAAATCCTTTCCCTATTTCATTTTTATATTTTTACGTTCATCAACATTATCATCATCATAATCGTAAGTGCAATCATTAATGTAAAATGACCCATTTTGTTATGGTAGCTAATGTGATACGGGTTGATGTTGTTCGTGTTGCTGTCAGTACATTTGTTTTCCTGCTTTCTTTCAGCGATTTACATTACTTTCAGTTTCAGTGCAGCGCCCTCTACATTGGTCATTTACTTGTGGAAATTGATTTTTGTTTTATGCACATGTTATGTTACGTTAGAGAAACAGTGACTATAAATAATTACACGCTGCGAGTTTTTACTTTAAAATACCCATGGAAAATATGCTTCATATGAGTATTCATTTATGAAGAGATTCAGGTACTGAAAATTTATTGCCATTCAGTTAAAATATAATCCTAAGCTGAATATGTTCAAGACATAAAAAAAAAACATATTTATATTTGGATCCATCTATACTTAAGGACTCACTCATCTGGTGTTGTATGATTCCTATTTATTCTAAAAAAAATGTATGTAACTATACTACTATATTAAGAGATAAAATTTGATTTTTTGCATGTAACGGATAGTCTCTGGGACTACTACTCCGATTCTAAAAATTTTTCTACCACTAGAAAGCTACACTATTTCTGGTAAACATAAGCTTTATTTTATTTTGATAAAAATAAAGGGCGTGGTACCTTTCATGCGATCAAAATACTTAAATCGCTATATCTTCGTATCTATGATAGGTAGAGTCTTAAAATTTGGCGACATGATGCAAATATTCTATGAAAATATATGGATAGGGCAAGATAACGGGGCGTGACATCTTCCATACAACAAAAACACTTAAAACGCTATATCTTGGCTCCTATGATATCAATAGTTTTGAAATTTGGTGTTAGAATGATTATAAGATTTGCTAAGTACCTCATGAAATATGTATGATATTAGACAACGGGGCGTGGCACTTTTCATACGAAATAAACACTCCAGCTTTAAAATTCGTCTATTTTAAGAACACATCACAGATCACCACTTGAAAGCTCATTTTAATGAGCAAGAACGGTACTAAATAATGCTTTTGCTAAAAATAAACAAACAGCTTCTTTCGAATACTATACATGGCCTTGAAAGCAGGCTATAATATTTCAGATTTCTGACTTGATGGGTCAATTCTGATACCAGATTTGGCTTCAGCGCAAAAAAATTCTTTCAAAAAACCATCAGCAGCCCAACAACATTCATCACCTAATCATTAATATACTCTTTTTTAAAAATATATATTTTTTTACATACAATTTATATGTAAAACTACTAGGCTTCGGCGCCACCCTATAAAAATGAGGTAGAGAGCTGAATTTTCGTTAAAATTTTTCTTCATATCATAAACTTATTTTTTGAGCAACAATACCTTAAAAATAACAAAATAACAAAAATGTCAAACACTCTAATATTGATGTGTGTTACTATTATAGCCGAAGCATACATATGTCACCAATTACCAGGTTAAATTGTTTCATTTGTTGTTTCTGTCATGTTTGTTCAAAAGCATTGACCGATTTGTGAAATTTCACATGAATATCGGTTTCTGCTAGACTATACCATTCGATCAAATTATGTTCAATTAATTATAACAAAATTAAAAATATCTGTGAAATTCCACTCCTTGCAATCCTACATGGAGTTGTTTTCCTTGAACCTTTGTGACGTCAGTTATGAGCATTGTGAACATTTTCAATTAAATTCATGGAGCATGTAGAAAATGCAATGGGTGACTATATTTGGTTTCTCATAAGACAAACGACTTCTGATAACATCAAAAGAGCAATATAAAAAGATGCTAGGAACATTTTTAAAGAAAACTAGAGTTCGCTCAGTGGTTGAAATTAAGGCAATATAGCGACAAAATAAAAACTAAAAATTCTTTTCTTTGTCATTTTTGTCAAATCATTGTATCATGTTGCACTATCTCTTTCTTAAAGTTTAACATATACATACATCTCCATGCCAAATATAATCAATATCAGTCGATTAGTTTAGCTTAGAAAACATTTTTTTCTTTAATGGGCGTAACGCCTCCTACTTAAAAACAAATGCATTTTCTCAATGTTCAATTTATTTCTGTACCGAATTTCATCAAACTAGGTCCATTAGTTTACTAATGAAATTGTTTTGTCCTGTTGGAAACGTTGCCCCACCCATTCAAATTGAATATTTTTCTTCAACATTCAATCTACATATCTCTGTATCAAATTTCATCCAAATCGGTGCAGCAGCTCAGACGTGACAGCGTTTTTTTCTCATGAAGGGCAGTTCCACGCCACGCTATTGAACTTAAAGTTTTGGATAACCTTTCTCAAAAATAGCCTTCTTTCAATCTATCTCTAAACAAATTTCCTCAAAATCGGTTTATAATTTAGCAGTGGAATCATATTTTCCTGTTAGAGGCGTGGCGTGTTGTGCTGTGCTGTGCTGTGTTGTGTTGTGTTGTGTTCTGTTCTGTTTTGTTCTGTTCTGTTTTGTTGTGTTGTGTTGTATTGTATTGTATTGTGTTGTGTTGTGTTGTGTTGTGTTGTGTTGTGTTGTGTTGTGTTGTGTTGTGTTGTGTTATATCACAATTGTTTGGCAATTTTTTATAAGTGTTTGCTCAAAAATCATCAAAGCTCAGACGCCTCGTGTAAATTTTGAAGAAAATTAAAATGTTAATGCTATTAGGAATAAAAATAAAATTCAAAGTATACATCAAATAATGGTTCAGTTTTAACTTTGCATGTTGTGCGTTCTTTAAATTAAGTTATACTTTCGCCCAGCATGTAATATTAATATTATTTGCAATAATGCTTTTGTAAGGATTAATGATTTAATTATTTATTAACTAAAAATATTTAAGATTTCAATTTTGTTATGAAATTTAAAATACCTCCAGACCAGTCACCATAGTTCAGCGCATTAGTATTTATGTTTAAATACAGCAAAGAAAATCCAGTCTAAATATTTTTTTTTTTTAATTAAGAAAATATATTTAATTTGCGTGTAACCGTTGGGAAAGTATAAATTAAAGGCTTGCAAAAAAATGTAAAAGAAAATGCGGAAAAACCTTTAGTACACGATATACCAAAGTCACGCAACAATAACAAAGATTTATCACAAACTCAAGCTCGTATTTGGTGTAAAAGTAACACAATTTTGTGAGAAATATGTTTCTAAAAGAGTGAAGCTTTGAGCCTTAAAAAAACAATATATCATGAGTTACAACAAGAGAAAAGAAAGTCAAAGAATTTTTGATGGCATGTCATTATGTCTTAAGCGAAAGGTATGACGGTTAATTTTGCATACATTCGCTATTGCATTAAGGATATTCATAGCCATTTGCAGTGTAGACTTAGAAAAATACACCCGAAAGGATTAATTTTTTTGTGACATACGACAAGAAGAAATTCACAAATATTTAGTTATTTAGGTTAATGGGTAATTTCAAACATAATTATGTTAGAGAGTGCAATATGGATTTGTTTGAGCTCAAAGGAATCGTTAAAAACAGAAAAGAAATTCAGAAAGACAAATATCAATCACACAAAATCTTTGCAAAAATTAAACCAAACTTCATGCAAACTTCTCTTGCAGAAGATAATTTTCGAGCAATTTTCAGAGTTTTGACTTTTTTCATCTTGGAAAAAATCAGCCAAACACCATAAAATATATGCAAAAACAATTTTGAACAATCATGCAAAATTGATTCCTAGTTTTGAAAAAAATTCATTTAATAAAAAAAATTGTCCAAAAACTTGTAAAAACCAAAAACGGCATACCGTATCACAGCGTACAATCATGCTCATGGACTTGTCCATCAAACTTTTATCGAGTCTTTCAACATGTCTCAACACATTTAGCACTCTTCGGGGATCTCAACAAATTTCAAAAAATATTGATTTTTTCCAAATTTTTTAACATTTTTCAACTTTATCAATATAAATCGATATTTTTGACAGTTTTTGGGCATTATCTTAAAACTTTTTTAAAATTGTTTGATGTACCATTAGATCTTTTTCCACACTTTTCGATTTCTTGAAAATTTTTCACCAGTTCTATTTTCAACGGAAAATTTGATTTTTCGAAGAGCGCATTTTGATAAACGGTTTAATTAAAGGGCCACATTCAATTTTTGAAGCTTGTAAATTAAAAACTGAATATAACAGCAGTATAGTGATTCTTAGCACTATAATTTTTCTTATTGACTAACGTAGAACATACCTTATACATAGATCGAAAAATAGATGAACATCGAAATAGGTTTTCATTTCACGAGTTGCGTGTGTTAGGTTATGCTAAAAGAGTCGCTTGCATAAAGCAAATTTAAGTCGGAGGCAGTTTGCCCATTATGATACCCTACATATGTGTAGTCCCCTCCCTTCTGAAGTCATCTCATTCAATTGGCGCGAACCACACAGAAGCTTTGATGAAGTTGAGGATGCTGTTGAGCTCCAACTAAGCTAGTTCCTCAAGACCTGGGCATTCGCAGATTAGATGTTTAACCAACGCATCCTCTTCTTTGTCTCATATGTCAGATATAGTCCAGTCAGTTCTTGTCCTGCAACAGTTCTTAACTCTCCTCTGCTAAATCTTAAAAGACTTAGTGTCCTTCCTAGATTCAGTTTAGGCCACATGTTTCGAGACGTTCTGCGTTCAGCGGTTATGTTCCACCATCTGTTCGTATCTTTCTTGGTTATGCCCTCTATTCGTTGGCGTAGCTCCACCAGTGGTATCCTAAAGTCTACCTCTCGTTGTCTTCCTATTATTCTGATCCTATTTTGGTACATTCGTCAGCTTTCTGACTTCTGGAAATACTCTTAGGTGTGTGTTACTGTGGAAAATCTAAAATGTGGAAAAATTGATAAGAATTTGCCCAGATCGTACATTATCGATCTACGGGATGTACGTAACGTCATACTGTTCCACTGTCAGCCAAGTGGAAATAAATATATTTGATGTGAAGAGCGGCCCAAGCTACTACTTCTGGATATGTTGATAAAAAACCAAAGTTAACATTTGGAACAAGGAAAATATTGCTGAAGCGTTTAGTTCAACTATGAGCATTGACACATCTTCGACAAACGCTGGTAATATAAAAAAAAGGCATGCACTATTTTATAACAGAAAGTTGAGCGAAAATTAATAATTAAATGTTAGCCACATAACGATAGTTATGAGGTTCTGAGATCTCATTCTCTTTAGAAATGTCTCGGTATAAAAGTTTTGAAATGGAATTGAAAGAAACCAGTTTGAAATTTTGGAGCCCACAGCTGATGCATATTATTTCAGGGAATTGCCACTTAAAACTTTACTCGCAGTGAAACTTTGGCTTAGAGATAACTACAAGGAGTCCGTAGAACATAAAATGATTTTGCTAGAAAAACATCTGCAAGGACACATTACATCCACTATGCAAGATGTATGGCTAAACAAATATATGGTATTTAGAAATATCTTTCCATGACAAAAAATATGCTTTTAAGCTGAAAAGAACTATATGAACTAGAACGATTTATGAATTTTGGTGCCCATCTGTACACCAAAGCTTAGATTGAAATCCTTCTAGGCAGGGGACTACCGCACAAATTCCTCAGGACAAGGAAGGTGTTAGCATGTCACTTGCTACCTGCAAGTTGCTGCTTAAAGAAGAAATGGTAAAAAACGTTAACAGAAGATGGACTCAAGGCTCAACTTGCAATATAACTAGGCAAATCTGCCCAAAATGGGATTCTAAGCGTTCGTCAGAGCTAATTTCTCGCACATAACTGGACACTGTTTCATCGGCAGACATGCGGAGAGATTAAGTGTTAGATGCTTTGACTTCTGTAGAAGTTGTGGAGATGTGGAGGAAGTGGAAAGTACCAAACATTTTCTTTGCTCCTGTCCCGCACTTGCTAGAAAACGCCACAAAACACATGGTTCGTTTTTATTTGATGACCTGGATGACCTTTGATGTGTTAGTATAGGTCAGCTATTCAGTTTCATTACGATATCTGGTTGGTTCAACGAGAGGGTATAGTCAGACACCCTTTGGTATCACAATGGATCACATTTGGATCTAAGTGAGTCAATTTTCGTAACTGACTGCCACTTCTACCTAACCTAACCTAAGCTATTACCTCAAGTGGACACTTCATGCGATTCTACGAACTTTATTTCTAAGCATCCATTTGCGCTACTTTTCTCTAAAACTGACTTATTGATTTTAGAGAGCAACAAAAAATTCAGCCTGAACTATATCTGGGGTTTGTTGGTTTTTAAAGTTTGCACAATTTTTGGCCAGCATTTTTACTTTAAATCTTATTTTTTTTCTTTAGTTTGGATCGCTATCTGTTCTGTTGGCTAGCAAGCTTCTGGAAACTAAAAATTCTCAGCAGTTGCCTTCAAAATACATAAAACTTAATTTTTGTTAAAAGTGAAAGCCAATTTAAATTTCTAGGTTTCATCTTAATTTTTGGTTAACGACAAAGGCGTTTGATAGCAACACGCAATAGGGCATATAAATATTTTTTTCTCTCTCTATTCACTAAATACGTTCTTATGTTTTTATAAGCAACAAAACATTAGCTTAATATTGCGTCGTAGTAAAGATAATGGAAAAAACCTGCCTTTGCATGACATTAAACATCACAGATACAAATGTGACCCCATTTCAAATGACATTTAAACAAAGTGCCAACATTACTCCAAAGGGAATTTATTTGGTTGGCATTAGTTAATGAAATCCAAATTACATAGTAATGCGCTCGAATACTAACAGAGATAAGAAGAAATAGGAAATGTTCTTTTTTTTGTGGCAATTATTTGTCCAATTAACATATATGTCACCTTATATAAGTTCGCATTTATCCTGTGAATTAACAAAATTAATGTTTTAAGAGATATGCTATTGTGGTCATTTTGAAAGCATAAACAGAGTTGACATAAAAGGCATATATTACTTTACTTAGAATATACATAATACACACATATTATATTTACTTATAAATTTGTGATAGAGCGTTGCAAACACAAATCCATTCCACTATAATAGCTGCGTTTTATTCGCAATGTCGCTATGTACATATGTATATATGTGCGAAAAAACGACCAAGTTGCTAAGTTTCCTAATCATTCCTTATAAAAGTGCATTTCAATTTGCTTCTTTTTGGCGGTTGACGTTTTAAACAATTGCTTTTCTGCGAAATAATTCATCTTTTTTTCATTTCAAAATGCACAATAGATAAAATACATAGCATTTAAGCAACTCGCTATTTTTATATAGCACATATAATATTACTCGTTAAGTTTGCGATTTTGTTTTTGGTTTCCCTTAGAATAATTGCTGCTAGCTAAAGATAACTAGCGGCGTATGGCGAATAAAATGCAGCTAATATATCAATGCATATCAGCAACTCAATATTTACTTAAGAGGTTAGGAAAAAACTTTACATTGACAATTAACGTGTGTATTTTTCGAGCTTGTGTATGTAAAAAGAATGTTTACAAGTATTGAGAATATGAAAATTGAAGCGATCCTATATGCCTTTTAATGCCAAATGATGCTTTCCGATATCATCGAATGCCATTTAATTCTTAAGGATATCATCCGGTACCCTTCTATATAATACGATACTGTTCAATATTTTTCTATACAATTAGACGGTATATCATTTAAAATCAGTTTTTCTCAACTATCACATTCTATGATGTTGAGAAAAGCTTCTTCAGCAGAATCTCGTTCTTTATCTGGCCTTCAATCAACCTGCGGTTTTTGCTCGTATAACACGGAAAAACTCGAATAGCCGCGAAGTATTTCTTCCCTATTCTTACTTATCCGAGATCCTACTGTATAGAGGTTGTTTGAAAGAAATCTTTAAAAATATAACAAAGTGTCCTATCAACTTTTTCCTCAATATGTTATTGTGTTATTTTGTGTCTCAGCTTAGAGTTTTGAATGCTATGAAGAAGGGCTTCTAATTCATTTCTTCTATACTTAAGATATATTCTGTGGACCTGGACTTAACTCATTGCTTAAAATTAAGTGCTTTTTGGACAAAGTGCTCCAAATTTCGTACGAAAATACAGTTATTTCCCAAAATAATATAATGTCTGGCATTTTAACTTCCAAGACGTGAAACTTACAAGCCTACTCCTCAGATAAACCAATTTTCTTTATGTTTCCGCTGAGGTTAAGTAACCAGCTAAAATGCAAAAATTTTCTCTAACAGCCTAAGATGCTTAAGTGATGTAACCTTTTCTGACATAATTTTGGCATGGAAGATGATTGCAAACTTATTCAGAAAAAATGTTTTTGAAATCTATGTGCAAAGACTTTTGTCTCTGCTTTGCCATCTGGTACAACGATGTTGCACATTGGTGAGCCAGTTTCAATTTTATTGTTTTGTATACAAAATAGAGAAAACTATCACACAAATAAATTTTGAAGCCAGAAAAAGCCAGAGAAAAATCGTAGCACGGAATCTACTGCATAAAAGAGTTTAACAAAAAGTCACATGTCCATTAAAGGGTTTAGCAAATAGGCTCATGTTCACTAATGAGCTTAGCAAAAAGGTATATGTTCATTAAAGGGTCAAAATAAAAGGCACATGTCCAGTCGGTACCTGCAATAGGGCACATGTCCATTTTTTTCCTGATTTTTCTAAAAGTATTGAAAATTTTTAAAATATTTTTTGGATATGAATGAGTTGAAATAGCAACGCGAACTGATATATTCATAGTAGGTGAATGTTATCAGTTCAGAGACTTAAGCAGTTTTTTTGCGATTTCACTCCTCATTTGGTAGTATAACAAGTTCATCAGTTGGGCAAGTTTTCATTACCACTGTAATGACCAGGCGGTACAAAATACTTTAATAATTTTGGTAGCTTCTTTGACTTTTATTGATCTTAGTTAGCAAATAAATTTCCAACGGATATGGTTAAATCTTAGCATGGTTGCATTCTAGATTCTCATCGTTAAAGAAATGTTCTTCTGGTCATAGCCTCTTTTATTGCCACGGAATGTGACGATGTGTGACGATTTGTTTCATGAATTTTGTTAAGCAGTTAGTGACAGCCACTGCGAATTGCCCTGATTGGTACGCATATTGTTGCCAGTTTACTGCCTGTCAAGCTTAAAGGGCTTGTAATTTCATTAATATTCTCATGCTCAAACGTTACATAGTGTGCTCCATTTAAATTTTCCAAGTCCAATATGTCCAGAACTAAGTTTACCATGTGCATGTTTCAAGCTAGAGAAATAGAATGGTTAAAGCAGCTTTCAGAAAAAAACCTGCTAATCAAAGAATACTTTATTGTTCGAAACTTTTCTATACAGTCAGTCACAAAAATCTACACAAAATTCTACATAAAAATCGTTCAAGAATTGAAGTTTGTTAGATGATATTCCTGAGACTGTTGGAGAAGTAAGTTTCTTTCCTTCATAAAAGGGCATGTTCCAGAAGCCATCAGTATCTTCTAAGGTCTAAAATGTGTTTAAATTCTCTTTTATGCTCTCAAAGAAATTTTGCGAGGATTTTGTCTCAACGCACTCATGTAGCTTTTGGAACAATATTTTATTCGTCCCAATCCTTGCTAATTCTGATTTTTTTTACTATATATTCATTAGTTCTGAAGCTCTGCCTACTAAATTGAATTTTAAATGACTGCAATGGTAGTTTTTTCTTTCTCTCAAGTTTGTCAATTGAGCAGGCCACTTCCTGGGCTTTGTTAAATATTCGTCAATATCGGGGAATGTTGAAGGTTCTGTGAATTTTGTTTGTTTATGTCCAAAAAATGTGATTTATTATAAAATTTGATTGAAGACTTTACAGACTTAATGAAAATGTTCATCCCATCGCAGCTGCATATCCCACTCAAAATGTCGATCATTTGAAAGAGGAGAATGAAGTTTGAACTTTCTAACAATTGAATGTTAGAGATTGCAAAGTCCCTTAAATTTCTAGTCACTGATGTTGGTAACAAAAAGAGTTAAAATATTAAAGACATCTGTTTTTTTCCTGTTTACAAAGCTGTCAAAAGAAAAAGTTACCCTTTTAAAAACTAATTAAAAATTTATGCGATGTGCAGTAGTTACCACAATATAAATGTCCGAAACTCTGTAACACGGCCAATGGCACAAACAAAACTTTTTTCCTGTATTTGGTCCTCTTTTTTTCATTGAGACTACGTATAAAATCTTGCTGATTACGTGCACGGAAATTATTTACGCGTAATATACGCAAATTCCAAACAGCTGTTTAATAATTAATTCGCTCGCATGAAAAATCCAGACCTTTTTTATCCTCAGCAGCTTTTAATTGTCATTGCACAATGGCAACTGATGGATGACAATGGCGAACGCTTAGCCTTTTTTATGCCATATCTTTATTGTACAAAATGATTAACTCATTAATCTTCATCACAGCGCTTTTGTTTAGATAAGATATTGTCTGTGAGGTGACCATATTGTTTGAATTTCATTGTTTACAAACTTCTTGCATAAATGCTGTAATTACATTGTTTTAATGCTTTTTTCTTCTTCTACTCTCTTTCTGTTTTTGCAGCAAGCCAACCTAACGAAATTCAAGAAAATAAAGCTATTTTTTTTTAAATTTTGGTAAAGAAAAATAACTAAATTCTGAATGAATGCTACATTATGACAGGCGGCACAACCAGGCAGCAAGAATATGAGGAGTCACAACAGCAGTACACAAATCCATCCTTCGAACAGGATACAGTACAATTCAGAAACAACACATATGCCAGCAGTTCGTCGCACATAGTCGATGGCAGTTGCTCCGATGGTGGTGGAGGTGGTGTTGGTGCAAACAGTACAAGTACAGGACATCGCAAAGGTCATAGGTAAGCAATGCTTCTTTTGTTATGAATTCAAGAATATCAACCATTTGCACCAGCAGAACTCGATAATGTTCTTAACTGCGAATATTACACTGTGCCGAACAATATCGGTTCTGGTTCTAAGGGCTTAATTGTTGCCGGGCTTGGATGAAGGCACTTAGGCAAATTATTATCACTGAAAAAAATAGCACGAAACATAATAAAACAGAAACACACATCTCAACGGGATGTATGCTGGGACTTGAAACCTTTATTTCAGCATTGATTTTTGACAAGTCGCATGAGTAGAGTATATTTGCATATGACACTATGCGCTCAAGTGAAAAAAAAGTCAGCTTTCGAAATGCCACTCTACGTTTCTAATAATATTTTGGCTCGCTGAGCACAAAAATCTCAATAAAATTTTTTTCATAGAAAGGTTTTCAAGATATGAATTTTTTCATCTGCTTTAAAGATTAAAAAACCATTTATATATGTATGTGTTTCGCCATATCTCGAATAAAAATAAATTGATGTGTTAAATTAGATATCAAATTAAAGTTAAATAAATTGTCTGCAACATTTTTGGCATGCTTGATGGTCCAACATGGAAGAACTTGGTGCAATGACATTTTTGTGATTTGCTTAGGAATTGCACAAAAATTCGTATGCAATCTCTAATAGCAAAAAAGGGTTTCGTAACTCTTTTATATACCTTTTAAAGGCAAGTAGAATGACATCAAATTACATTTATAAAGTATTTATAAAAGCTTCTAAGAATCATTTGGCGTGTGAAGTATAAAGATACCATCATTGAAAAGACTTGGTAAAATTTCTCTCTGAGGTCTTTAAAAGACACTTTACAAAGACTTTAAAAAGAGTGTGTTCCCAAACAAGTGCCTTGTGTGGAGAGACTTAAGGATCTTTAAAAGTATAAAAAATTAGAGAATATATAATTTAATTTTATTATAGAATTTCAATTTTAATGAAGTTTTGTACGCCGGTCACGAACTCATGTACTAACGATACATAGTGCTGCACGCTATCAACTAAGCTATCTGTGATATATTATTCTTTCGAGGCGAATCATATTTTTCTCACATTTGTCTTGGTAAAGTGCCTTAGAAAGATAAAAAATTAACAGCGTAAAGACATGAGGCGATTTATCTCTCAAGTGACTTTCATGTCTACGGTATAAAGATTCACACTTGAGATTCCACCTTATGTCTCGTAAGTGTCATGTGTCACGGGTGGAGTATACTGTACATCATAGAATGATTAAAAAGACATGAGGCGACATGTCTCATGTGTGTCTCTATACTCTACTTATGATGAAACATACAAGAGATGCCAATTAGTGTTTTTTATAATCAGCCTATTATGAGCTTTAAAAATGCATATTAAAGACATTTTTACGTCTATCTTTATCATGGTTCTATATCAAGCTGTAGTAAGATATGGTCAAACCAAAATTATGCCACAAAGGCAAATCATCTTTTTAATTACGATACCATGCTGTTATAAAGACATCACTGCTGGATTTTTGGCCTGAAAAATTTGTTTTTTCGTTAGTTTTCCATGTATTTTATTGAAGAGTAGCTTATTTGCTTTTCAAAAATACCATTCCTAAGTGCAAATTCAAAAACTAAGATTTTTTTGCAGTTTTTGATTCTTGTTTATAGAGTTAGGGAATTTTTGATTTCAATTTTGACTCAAAAAATGTAAGCTATTGTCTTGATTCTTTCGTTTGCGTCGAGACTACAAGGGTAGAGTAGATAAAAAATTTTGTGGATAATTTGGCTTTATATAAAACTTTTTGTCTAATAAGATAGATTGAAATACCTAAGCAATTTAAAAATAGTTTAAAATTCATGTCTCCAAAACATATAAAAAAAAATGCTTATGCGATTTTAGTGTTAACATGCCAAACACAAACATCTCTCAAACAAAAACTGCGGCGCATAGTGTAGGTTATAATAAATTGCATGTTACTCATACGACATGTTAAACATCATTAAGTAAAAAACTACCAAATAACCCTAACTTTTGACATAATTCGTTTATATATTAGCAAAAATTTATTAGCTTGTGAGTTATGTAACTTATAAAATGAACTGAAATTCAAATGTAGGCCTATAAAATATGAGTCACAAGTACTTATATTTACTGTGATATAAGCTACTAAAGTTTTTTATCCGATTTATCCTTTGTGTGGCTAAAAATGTCGTTATTTTCTTTTTTTTTTTAACGTAAATGCATAAAGAAGATTAATGGACAGATAAAACTATTAGATAAGTTCTGCTGTATACGTTGAATAAGAATAAGCCATTCTGGTAAGTCCCGGCGGTTAAAATATCAAAATATTCAAGTTCGATGGACAAAAAAAATCTAAACTGATCTTAAGAGGTCTCTCCTATTGGTCAGCTGTGAGTTTAAATAGTGTAAAATCTTAAGAAATTAACGCACATTAGAACTTGTACTGCTAAATGTTTGTATACACTGAAAGTACACTGGTGAACAAAATATGGACAACGGCAATTTACTATGATATAAAACTCTTTGTAGTTGTTTAAAGGTGCTCGTAGTTTTGGTGTTATGTATTTTATTTCATCCTGATGAGAAGTTTGTATTGCTAGCAGGGCCATTCCAGAGGAAATCCGGGGCGGTTGGTAGCCATCTAACCTTTCCTTCCTACAAATAAAAAACTCTTACAAAAATCGTAATCGAAAGACATTTTAGGTCAACCGGGACAGGGGTCTGCTCAAAAATGAATGCTGCGGAAAAACGTTTTTTAGCTCTCCAAAGGATCGTATGCTCAAGAGCTTTCATATGAGAACGGATGTTTTCGAGTTTCAATATGGCGTCTCCAAATTCTAGATGATGAATAACTCTAAAAATCTGACGCGGTACTTTGATAAAATCCAACATGGCGGAACCAATATGGCGGTCAAAATCCAATATAGTGCTGAATTTTCGTAAATCAACCGATTGTTACCAAATTTGATGGACGGGGACTTTGGGGTCGCTGAATACGAATCTGAGGTCAGATTTTTACAATAGAAGATGGCGGAAAATAACTAACCCAACTAACTATATTGGGTCCACCATCTTGGATTTTAAAAATCTAACCTCAGATTCGTATTCAGCGACTCCAAAGTCTCCGTATATCAAATTTGGTTTAATTTAATTTCAGCGACCCGCATATAACAAATTGGATTGGTATTGGATCCGCCATGTTGATTTTTGTCAAGCTACCACCTTAGATTAAGCGTCCATCATCTACAATTTGAGCTAAGAAATGATCCGATCGGTTACGAATTTTCATTTTATTTTAAGTTTTTTTTTCTGGACATTCGATTTTTCTCCGGCTTCTGGCCGCGATATTAAAATTCGAAACACCTGTTCTCATATGAAAACTCTTGAGTATACAAACCTTAAAAACCTTTTACAGCAGTGCTTATTTTTGGGCACACCTCTGTCCCGTTTGACTTGAAATGTCCCAAATCGACCCCTTTGCGCAAAATTATCGTATGTGCCAAAAACCTAATTTTACAGGAGAGCGCCTTTTTTAACTTTCTTGGCTTAAGCTTGCAATATCTAAACTAAAATTTACTGTCAATTTTTGGCGTAACCATAGGGATTTCAGCTACAAAGTGCTGTGGTATGAGGTGTAGAACAAATTTGCATCAAAAAGTCAATTTCGAAAAAATGGCAAATACGATAATTTCACGAAAATGGGTCGATATGCATATTTATTGTGACGAGTCAAAAAAATTTATCACTCAAGTCAAATTCAATTTAATCGCCAATTCCGATTCCAGGCAAAGGGTTGCTAAACCTGACGCTATGTTTGGCCAAACAAGAACGACGAAAGATTTTATCCTTGCGAGAACGCTTAAGGAACGTTCAGCATTGGCAACTGAAATTTTCAATGTGCAGAATATGCGCAAATGATAGACATTTTTTTTTTTTAAATCAAACTACTGCTGGAAATGTATGGGCCCCAGAGAAGTCTTCCTGTTTAACCCTCCTTCCCTGTCGTTGGGCCTAAATGTATGGTGAATTCATCTATGTTTCATTGATTTTTAATCATAAATCCAAAAAATGTGTACCGCGTAGTGAGGCTATATAGCATTAAAAATTAATTAGTATCTGGCAATTATGAGCGGTCAGCAAAATAGTAAAATTGCCTCTCGTCACCTACAGCATTATTTTCCCGAAATTAGGATAACTATTGCGAAGGATATTTTATTTTGATAAAATTCAATGAAGAAATTATTTTTAACATTTTTGGTCTTCTTTTAATGGGCAACATATTAAGGTTTAATAAAGCCCAGCGTGTGTATTAATGTATATTTTAACAATGGTATCATGATTATTAAACATTTAACTCTAATGAAATTTCTTATCATCGTGTTAAATTGATATTAAAATTAAATTGAACTAATCAGAATAAAAGAGTTACAGGACTTTAAGTAAGTACAAGAAAAATCTGACAACATTAAGTGTAACGAGTCATTAAAAGTAAACATTTTCACTTTAATGGTAATATTGCCATATAAACGAGGACTTAACGTAAATCTTTTCATACGCAGTATTAATGTATTGGGTTTGCTAAGAAATTGCTTGCCAAGGTGTACCTAGATCATGAAAAATTCTAAAATGAGCTCTGCTGAACATAATACTCTGGATATACATATGTCCAAGAAGTAGTTAAATAGATAATACTCATTTTCATAACATATCTTCGACTGCTAAGGAGCTTAGTTGTTAGGAGATATCACCTACTTCTTAAAATTAAAAAAAAATCCTCTTAAAATAAGTGCCACTCCAATGCGTATGTGTGCGTATGTTAATCCTTTGCAAGGAAACGCTTTGCAAATGATACGTTAGGCTTAAAATATTTATTATGCACTCAATCGATTCCAATTTGAGGTCGAACTTGAGAGCTAATAATGCCCCGCAGGCACACAAGTCAAAAAATAAATAAATAAAAGAACAAAATGGAGGCTAAAGAAATCAAGCAGGCACGTAAATGCTATCATTATGAAAAGGCCTACACGCGACAGCAACACTTTTCAGTCAGTAAAAACTTAGTGTATTTCATTATACTCTCATTGTATAGAAGTTTCGATCGCTCAATGTTCTGTATAAAAATTTGTTTTATTTAATATCGCTGCCAATGCAGTTTTTAGGCTATTTGAAATTCCTAGCAACTGCTGACATTGAAATTAAAAATTCCCTTATTATTGGGCTTTGCTTTCTTCTTATTTTATTTTATTTTATTTGAATTTCTTTTATTATTGTTCGTCATTTTTCGTTTAGATTTCACTGCAACAACTATTTTTCATTCATTTTATTGTACGAAACTACGAAAGTTTATTAAATATTTAATTCCACGTGGCTCCCTCTGCAGTCATGTAATTGAAGTTGTTGCGAAAAATTCACATTTGTAGGTTTTGTTTTTGTTGGCTTTGTTTTCTGCCTATGTGTAAGTGTGTGTGTGTGTGTGTGTGTGTGTCGCGTATACTCCTCATCATCGTCCTCGTCTGTTTTGACAGCCGTCGCACAGTGGTTTATGATTATGATAAAAATGAGTAAATAAAAATATTTATTGAATGGAACAAAAACTGAGCAGTGCGTTATTTCGACAGCATTCACAATCAAGGGCCGTCATGAGGGGGGATACAGAGGGGAGCACACGCATGGAAAAAGGCATTCTCTGATCGATAGCATTCCATAAATATTATAGTCCAATAGTCAGTGAGCTTTAAGGGTTTCGAAATGCATCTGTCTGTTTGTCTGCCTTCCTGTTGTCTGTCTGTCTGTCTAATGTCTGTCTGTATGTCTGTCTGTCTGTTTGTCTGTCTGTCTGTCTGTCTGTCTGTCTGTCTGTCTGTCTGTCTGTCTGTCTGTCTGTCTGTCTGTCTGTCTGTTTGTCTGTCTGGCTGTTTGTCTGTCTGGCTGTCTGGCTGTCTGGCTGTCTATCTGTATGTCTGTCTTGATATGGAAACCACGATTACGGAAAAGCTAAGAGAGAAAATTGAATGAAGATCGGTACACAAGCTACACTTTCAAACAACGTTCTTCGGGTTGAAAATATTTGAAATTGCGAACACGCCTACCGTCCATATAAATGAAACATTTAAAATTTGATATTGAGAGAGTTATTTGACTCGATGTTACCAAATTCTCAGAAACTAATAATATTAATAACTTGGACAAGCTCTGAACTAAAAACTATCGAATTTTGATAAGAGGGCGTGGAATCTAACATACAAGAAAACCGTTATACTGAGAGAGTTATTTAAGGTAATGGAATCGAATTTCACAGTAATACACGAACAATACATCACATAAAAAGTGTGGTACTCTGGAGGTAGCAAAAAAGCCTAAAAATGGAAACACTCACAATATTAAGAAGTGAATGAAAGATGTTAGGTTTGATAAGATCAGTTACTGTTTGCAAAAGAATATCTTCGAAGGTTTGAAACGGGCTTACGCAAAATCAGCCATTTCAGTATAATTATTAAATGTCGAGTTAGCGCCATATCTTAAGTATCAAATTTAAGGTGCGAGCGCAGTCTTATCAAAACTTGTGAATTATTGTTAAAAATAAATAAACCATTATATTTATAAACAGCAAAAAGTTGGTAATTTTCTGAGAAATCGTTGAAAATTTTGGGCAATTCTCCAAGTCACTTTAAAAGATCGTTATGCAAATTTACGTTTTCAACTTACGAGCACACTGTACAACGGAGTTCGAAGTGTATCGTGCTTACCATTTAAGTGCTACCCAGTTAAACGAATTACCTGCTCTGCCGGTACGGGTGCTGCACACTCGTTGGATTTATATGTGCACACCCATCTGACCTCCGCTGCTGTTCCTGCCACTGTTGCTGTGTTGCTGCCTGCCACTCTTCATTTGGTTCATATTTTGTTATTTTGGCTCTTAACTTGAGTTTAGCGTGTGAGTTACAACGTGGTTCCACTTTTAAGTTTACCATATGAACGAATTTATATCTGCCTGCTGGTAGTTTTTGTCGTCGTAGTAGTCGTCGTCGTCATCATCATCGTCATTTTGTTCTCATCGGGTTGCCTATGCCTTTGGCTGGAAGGAGTTGAAACATTTGACCGTCAAACGTCGAGCGTCAAAGTGAATGTTAAGGACTTTTATTATTTTATTCTTCGAATAAAAACGAGATTCCATGGGTCATGAAATACTTTCAAAATTTCAAATGATTGTAATTGTTTTCCGATACCGATACCATGCGGTGCTAACGTTAATTTTGTAAAAGAAAAATGCAAATATTAAAAATAACAAAAACATAATAAAAAACCAATAATGTGAAAAGGATTGTGTAACGAAGTCAATAATATTGTTAATAAAAGAAATAAAAATAATAAAAAATTTGTTCGATGTTATAATAGTGCTAAGATATCAACATAACAAAAGGATTTAAGACAAAATATCATTTGATGCGGGGGAGTGGTAAGCCTACAATTTTAAATGTTTCTTAAACTAGCTGATTCCCATGAATTAATAAAAAGACGATTGCAAAATGAACTTGTAAGTGGTCTGTGAGTTTGGAGACCAACTTCTAAAATGAACCAAAAAATGTCTCAGTATATTAATTACTATATTCGCTGTTTTGTGTCTCGGTATATAATTTTGTACGCATTTCCAGAAAGAGCTATTTAATTTTAAGAAAACAATGTCTTCAATGAGAAGATATATATTTGTGTTTTGGGTGATTCTTTTGTAACTGACACACATGTAGTGAAAATTTTAATAATGCATAATAATTACTAACTATATCCGTTTTGGACACAATGTATAACAAATTTAAGGTAACCAAGCGTCCTTTAAATCTGATTCTTCTTTTTTTCATGCAATGTCTCAAAAAATTACTTTCTAGGGCGAAATGAAGAAATATTCGTATTTGATATGATCTCTCGCCACTTAAGCTGTCATATTATCTAAAATTCTTAGAAAAAGTTTTTAATTATCGTATTAGTGTCGTATTAATAAAAACTTACTTTGTTAAAATTCGAAGCAATTGCTTTGATTTTTAGCATTTACTTTCATCCGCATGTGAAAAAATAGATTAAAGCATTTACTATGCTCGAAAACAGCTTTTGCTTAAATTGATATGAATAAAAATCGTAAATCTTAGCATTTGCTTGAATATTCTGAGTCTGCTCTTTAGTGGACTACGAAAGTTTGCTACGTACTTTCTAATCAAATGAAATCAAAAACCTTGCTCTGTTCTGGTTATCGTACATTTTTTAAATTACATACTTTAATTAAATTCAGATTAAAATTACTTAAAATGTGTTAGGATGGCTTAGGATTGCATGGGTGAAGACCATGGCATTCATTAATCTACAGTTTGCACAACTAATTGGTATATGTGCGAGAAAATCGTGAAAAGGCTACGGAATTGATCAACCTTCCATGCGATGCTGAGGAACTGGAACACGAGCAAAATTTTATATTTCCGTGCGCAATAGACGCTATTGCCTGTACGCAAATTTTAATAAATAAAGTCAGACATCTATGGCGATGAATACGTTAATCGCAAAAAACTGGCAACATTTAACATTTAAGCAACTTGCGATGCAAATAAAATGATCACGAGTATTAATTGCAACTGGTCGGACTCGGTACACGATGTACGTTTGTGGCGAAATTCAAACATTCAACATGTGTTGACTGAAATTCTCGTGGGCGCTATTTTCTTGGTTGATGAGGGATACCGCTTGACGTCGTTACGCGATCCTCAAACGCCAAATCAAATTAATTATAGCAAAGTCCATAGAAAGGAGCAATGTATAATCGAACGCTTGCTTGGTCAACTCAAACAAAGATTCCCAATATTACAATCTAAAATGCGAATGGTCACCAAAAGGATTTCTTCGATGATTGCCGCCTGTTTCGTGCTTCATAACGTGACAAAATTTTTGAACGTTCCAGATTTTGAATTAATAGAAGAAAGTGTAAATGTTTAAGGCTTACAAATACCCCAAATGGATGCAACCAATAACTCCCCATGGTATTTATCAAGCCTATCCTTGGTTTGGCTGTTGGTTTCTTTGCGCAAAAAATAATGTTTGATGAGCACACGAAATTCACTTTTTTCCATTTTCGCAAAAATTCACAAAATCGTCTGCTGCCAAACACAAACTAAGCGTCGCAGAAGCTGACATTTTGACGGTAGTCTATTAACAGATAGTAGTTGACAGAATCAGTGTTGCATTTAAAGTTATTACGCGGGAAATTACAAAAATTCACTAACTTCTCAAATTATGGCTTAGTAGTAATCTCTTATATTTTGTTATTGAAACTTAATATTATCTGATATTGAATATTAGGTTGGATCCACTATAGTAGGCCTGTAATCCAAGTAACTAACATAAGATGTTCGTCCGATAGTATGTTTATTGATTGATAGTTAAGGTTATTGTCAATTCCTGTGGGATTCAAGATAAATTACTTATTCGAATTATGCTGTCACAATTGATTCAGCGATGTTAGTCACGTGGTTTGATAGCAAGTCAATATACTCCGCATTGATTGAGTATAGCCAATATACTTCGCTAATCTGCCGCTATTACTTTTAAAGAACGATTCAAGCCTATGCTACGGACTATTCCACTTATATATACAGGGTGTTTTTTTTAGAGGTTTGTTTTTCGAATAGAGATAAAACTGGCATTTTATGGTCAAATCTGGCAATTCTAATGTCATTTATGTTCAGTTTGGTTTGCCATTTCATCATGAACAGGTTGACAAAAGAACAACGCTTGCAAATCGTGCAAATTTATTTCGAAAATAATGGTTCAGTTCGCGAAGTTTACCGCAAGCTCCGTCCATTTTATGGTCGACATAATCGTCCATCAGAGCAATTAATTCGGTTAACCATGGATCGTTTTCGCACTACGTTTACTCTATGTGATAATACGCATCCGCAGAGACGTCGAACAGTGCGCACCGAAGAAACAATTGCCGCTGTAGAGCAAAATGTTGAAGAGGACCCGAATGAATCGATTCGCCACCGTGCACAGCAATTGGAGCTTTGTCCATCAACTTTATGGAAGATTTTGCGCAAAGATCTTGGCTTGCGACCTTACAAGATCCAGCTTGTGCAAGAATTAAAGCCGCGAGACCATGCAATGCGTCGTGATTTTGGTGTATGGGCCGAAAATGAGATTGATCTCGATGCTGATTTTCATCGCAAAATTTTGTTCAGTGATGGGGCTCATTTTTGGTTGAATGGCTACGTCAACAAGCAAAATTGCCGCATTTGGAGTGAAGAGAATCCACATGAGACCCTTGAGACGCCATTACATCCACAAAAACTGACTGTTTGGTGTGCTCTATGGGCTGGTGGAGTCATTGGGCCATACTTCTTCCGAAATAATGCTGGAGAGTCAGTTACCGTTAATGGAGACCGGTATAGAGCCATGATAACCGACTATTTTGTTCCCGAATTGGATGGCATGAATGTGGATGAGTTGTGGTTCCAACAAGACGGCGCTACATGCCACACAGCGCACGTCACAATCGATTTATTGAAGGAAACATTCGATGAGCGCATAATTTCGCGGAATGGACCTGTCAATTGGCCACCAAGATCGTGTGATTTGACACCATTGGATTATTTTCTTTGGGGATATGTGAAGTCGCTCGTCTACGCCAACAAACCAGAAACGTTAGGAGACTTGGAAGCCAACATTCGTGGCGTTATTGCCGACATACGGCCCCATATGGTCGAAAAAGTGGTTCAAAATTGGACCTGTAGAATTGGCTTTATTCGAGCCAGCCGCGGCGGCCACATGCCCGAAATCATATTTAAACATTAATGGCATAAAATTATCCTTCCAATAAAGCTAAATTGATGGACATTAAATTGATTTTCTTGTGTTTTATTTCAATTCGAAGCTTTATACCTCTAAAAAAAACACCCTTTATGTATATCCGTCTGAGCGATTGAAAAATGATCTGTAAGTCTGTAGAAATCTTAACTACAACGTCAGCGATTTCCTAGTTTCCTGGCACATTGAAGTAGTGGAATGGTGCTGTTAGCTAAATTTTAGGGTAACTATAGTGCATACCACGAAAAAGTCAAAGAGAGTCAAGGAAAATTTTTAGAAAAAAAAACCACAAAATAGTTGTTTTTCAGGTGAAACTGGGATGACCGCTTGATAAGCAAGCCATAGTTTATAAAATTTGAAAAAACGTAGCAGTCGAAATAACGACTTATCACAGCACGTCAAGAGTTTTTAAGTCTAGCGCCTATACCGTTGACAGGGGGCGTGGATTTTCAATTGTGCAGGATATGTTTGTCGGCGCTCAGCCTGCAACAGACCTTTAAATTCTAAGGCAACTATGTGATGTCGTATATTTCGAACTAAATCAAATGGAGTTTTTAAATGTCAATCTTCTGTAGATCTTCTCTTTCTACTTATAGGCAAATCATTTAAGTATTTAAAAAATGCGGCAAACCCCTCCTTAAGAATTTTCGAAGTACATCTCCGCTTCGTGTGGAATTTTCATACTTTCCAAACACTGTCAATTTCTGACGCTGTGACATATTTTACAAATTATAAATAAAAATAAAAAAATTGTCAATTAAACTGACCAGTCGCTTTTATTTCGCTGTAGTATTTTGTTTGTGTGTGTCATGTTAACATGTTCAAAAGTGTTTTCTCTAAAATCATATCATGTGTTAAATCAACGGGCAATAGCCTTAGGTCAGTAAGCAAAATTTATGAAGTACAGCGTACTGTCTGACATTTTCCCTTTCATAAATTCAAATAATTCTTATTTTTTTTTTATTTTCAGGCGGCAAGAGTCCATGTATCAAATGACTGGCCTCTATTCGGAAGCCAATAGTGGCGACGATAGCAGTATCGATGTACCTCAGGATCAAACAACAGCAACAACGGTGTTGTCATGCAATGCACGCAACTACCAGAGTGGTGCCGCTGTTTCCGGTCTAAGCAATGACACCGTCATCAAGTGTCACAGTCGTCAGCCTTCATCTGGTGTGGCGTCCAACAGTGCGGTAGCATCAACGCACGGTCATAATGTTGTGCATTCACATACAGCTGCCACCGCTGTCAATAATAATAATAATAATGGCCTAAACGATGATAACGACGATCTGCAATCACGTGATTGCGGCATTCTTAATTGTCGTCCGAGGGCTGTACAACAATTTGCCAGAATAAAAATTTTCGTCCTCCTGCTATCGATGCTAGTCACCCTGCAACAGGCCTTAAGTTCGGGTTATATAAATTCCGTTATAACGACCATTGAGAAACGTTTTGAGATACCATCAAGTTATTCGGGACTAATAGCATCCAGCTATGAAATTGGAAATGTGATAACTGTTATATTTGTTAGCTATTTAGGAAGTCGACGGCACATACCGGTGTGGATTGGAATTGGTAAGTTGCGTGATATTTGCAATATTGAAAAGTACGATAAAAATTTCGGTTGAAAGTAAAATCTTTTGAAAAAATTTTGAAAAAAATAAATAACACTTTAAGTCTTAAGGCTTTACTTTGAAAGAAAAAGGCTTAAGTTGTTGGATAGTTCCAATTATTCGAATTAAAGCAAAATCGCCAAAAAAAAGTGAGCGGAAAATTTCGTCACATATGTAAAATAAAATTTACTCAAAAATGAAACTTCGTAAAAAGATTGTATCTTATCTAAGGGCTCAACAGCCCCAGGATAACTTTGCGAGTCTTACGGCTCGTACACTGAAAATAACCCATAGATTCTTGAGCTGCTTGCTCATTGAGTCTCATTTTCCGAGAAAGAAACGATCGAAGTGATTTCGAAAATTCGATGTACTCATCTTATATTCAAGGAAACAATAGGGATGACTGGAAGGGAGTACTGCAAGGGAGAATCTGTAAAATTGTGGCTTTGCCTTAGTGAGTCGGTTGGTAACTGAATGCCTTTCCTACCTAACTTATACTAACCTAGCTTCTAAGCTACTAGGCGTAAGTCTTAACTCCAAATAATTTTAGTACTGTGAGAAACAAACAAAAAAGGTCTTGACGCATTTTATTTCTACAAAAGGACCTACGGAAGGATATGAGGCAAGCAACCGTACCTCATACACTAGATGTACCTTTACTTATATCATTTTATGGAAGGTAATTTAAGCTGAGTCCTATGTAGCCATTCTTCCTAAGGTTCAAGGGTTGACTTTTATAGGCAACTTACACTAAGGCCACAAACGATTTTATATATCTTTTCACATGATTTGCAAATCAATAATTTGTAGAAAACAACAGCAGTGGCTCATATTAGCCAAACTGCTGAAACGGAACACTCTAAGACATGCGTTCATCTTAATGAAAACAGTCAACACAGTCTATTGGATATCTATAGTATCGTTTTGAATGTAGACGCGCTAGCAATTTTTTACTGACGGATTGAAAAGAGAAATCTGGAATACGGCGACACTTGCTCCACTAACCAAACAGCACAGAATTTTTTTTTTCGGGAACTGGGCAGCAATTGAGAAATAGTACACCACATTTTACGTATCTAAACGCTCCACTGAGTGCAAGAAGCCACTGAGCTCTATTCAATATAACTCCGTTTAACTATGGTCCTGATTTTTTAAATATGCCTGGAATTAAACGGGATGACGCATTGGCAGAGAATGACTCAGAAAAGACCAAAACTATTTCCACCGCAAGGATAAAAATGTTAGTTGTTATGGGGACTGAGCAAGAAGCCAATTTATAATGGAAAAATTTAAAAAGTTGTACTTCATTTACCTCGAACATTATGGCGCACTCAAAATTCCAAATCAACAAATTTTAGCCAATTTGACTGCTATATGTCTTCAATAAAATAATGGCAGGCAGCTTCAGGTAATTTTTCATGTAAAGTTAAACCCAAAATCTGACCCGGAGTTTGTCAATAAAACGAAAATGGCTCACTTATTCATCGATATTTATTTTATTCCCTTCAAAGTAACGCTTCTTCCGATTTTAAAACCGCCTTCAGCTCCTAATGCGATAAAGTGCCTCAATCGTCACAAAACGCTTTCCGCGAAATTGTAACTTGGGTCGTTAGAACAGGGAAAATTCACTCCTGGAATTTTCGTTACCGTACAAGATGAGAAGCTGTTGCTGCAAAAAATTCAACACTCTCGACACCAGCTACGCATCAACTCGTTTAGTGCCCAAATCATCGTTGGTAATATATCTTTACCGACCCGAACGAGATATCAAGATCTGTTATCTCCCTGATGCTCACACGACGATCTTCGAGCACAATCTTTAAACTTTTTCGATGTTTTCATCAGTCAGATCAGATAAATCATCCGCCACTCAGTACGGCTCACTTTAGACTCTTTGTACTACCCGCGTGGTTATGTTTTCGATATTGTCGAATCGCCGTAGGCCTCTGTTTACATTTTCATCCCTTCCGCACTAGATATTTTGTAAATTCGCTAAATGGTCAAAATTGTAAAAAAAAATATTACAATCTTTATTTTTGGGGCTATTTTTATTTTCTCTTTAAAAAATTACCCAAAAAACTTGAGTAAAAACGCTCTTAGTTTTGTGCTACTTTTTATACAAAGTATAGTATATGAGTTTTATCTTTATATTTTCTATTTATAATATCAGCAAATTTCTCATTTCGCTCATTTAAGGTGCCGTCATTATGGGCATTGGCTCATTAGTTTTTATGGTACCTCACTTTACGGGAGAACCGAATCCCGGCATAACACTCGCCAATGAGACAAGTGACAATATTTGCCGCAGTGCTTTAGTGCGTGACCAGGATATGGGTTTGGGGCGACTCTCAAGTGGTTTATCAAATCCACCATTGGCACCGCACACCCTACGTGAGGACAACTGTCTCAAGGGTAAATCATCAACATTTGGCCCAGTATTGTTATTTGTAATCGCACAACTGCTGCTGGGCTGTGGTGGTAGTCCATTGTTCACTTTGGGTACAACCTACGTGGACGATCATGTCAAAACAGAAAGTTCATCAATGTACATTGGATGCATGTACAGTATGGCAGCATTCGGACCCGTGCTCGGGTTTCTGCTGGGCGCATATTTACTATCGTTTCACATGGACTCATTGTCATCAACGGTCATTTCAATAAGTGAGTTCAAATTGAATGGAATATAATTAAGATATATACAATAAATAATATGTATTCTTTCAGATCCTGGTGATCGTCGTTGGGTTGGCATGTGGTGGGGCGGTTTTTTACTTTGTGGTGTTTTATTGTTGATTGTCGCAGTGCCTTTCTTTTCATTTCCAAAGGTAAGCTACTGATTTCATTTTAATAAATTTTAGTTTCCACTCCTTTAAAATTTGCAGGTGCTTGCGCGAGAAAAAAAGAAGATTCGAAAATGTTCTGTGAAGTCTATCGTACAACCTGGTGTGCCGAATAACTCAAATAGCTTACCGCGTGTCACAGATGAGATGGGCAAAGTGAAACGGGAAATTGTCGCTGTTACCACGAAGGAAGAGGAATTCAAACCAAAAGTTGATACAGGATATGGCAAAGATATTAAAGGTACGATTACAGTGCAAATAAAATAAGGCAATATGCGAATGTTTAGTATTTTGGCCGCCTTCAAAATGATGCTCCATTCGTCTCTGCTCTGCGCGTGTTGACGCCAGATAGAAATACCAATCGCGTGTAGGCTCTCATCAATTTGGTCCTTTTAATAAAGGTTATGACGTACTTTTCTGCGAGTTCCACCAATGCATTCCGAATTAAATAACTTCCGAGCCGGAGCGTTGTTGTTCATTCGCTCAACATGACCAAACCAGCGCAGCCACTGTATTTTATGCGATTTACTAAATCCATGTCGGCGTATAGCTCACAGCACAACTCCTGGTACCACCTTATGCGGCATTGCGAAGAATGTTCCTCTCGAAAGTTCCATACATCTTTTCATCTTTCTTCATCATCGTCCTTGCTTCAGCGCCATACAATTAGACGGGGGAATGAGTGATTTGTAAAACGTTGTTATTGTCCTTCGAGGGAAGGACAAAACAAAAACTGAGCCCACAGTAACACCTGTTGGCAAAAGTTATTCTTCGCTGGATCTACAGGCTGACGCATAAAATGTGTAGTTTTCAACAGTGACGTGTTGCCCAAGATGCCGGGACTCTTTGTTTGTTGACACAAGATATTTTGTCTCGTCTTCGTTCATCACAAGACCCACTCGATGCAATTTTTTTTTTTGAATCTTGGGAAATACTGCGCTGACTGTCCGTGCATTGGTGCCAACATGCATGACACTTTTATAGAAAATCGTGCCAGAGATGTTGATATCTGCAGCACGGATTATTTTTTCCATCATCAAATTGAAGAAATATCACAATAGGGAATCACAGTATCTGAAACCTCGCTTCGTTTCGAATAGCTCCAAATCCAGACACAGTGACACATAAGTGATCCCTTATCGTATTAAGGAATGTAACTTTGGAGTCGATGAATAGGTGGTGGGCTTTTCTCGGGTCTGCTCCTGGAGTTGGCATAATATGATATATGTGATACTAAGAAGGCTTACCCCTTGGTAGTTGGCGCAGATTGTGGAGTCGCCTTCTTGTGGATTGTGCAGAGCATGCTGAGTTTCCAGTTGATGAGCATGCTTTTATCAATCTTGACAATAGCTCTCTCTCTCTATTAACTAAATCGAATTTCAGCAACACCGATGTCTTAACATGACTCCTTCATAGTAAAGCAGTCGGCCATGGGTTCTTCAATAAGTACATTGAGGTAGTGTTTTTGCAGTATTGCGATAGCTGATTTTCTATAATGCAAATTAAAAAAGTAGCCCCGCAAGGAAATTTAATTTAGTATAATCTTCGGACCTAAAGCTCATGTGGATCCTGATCCAACTCAGTGCTACGATTTGTTTGACTCTTATAGAAGTAGGCGACAATACCCTTTAATGGAAAACATTTCAATAGCGTCAAGTTAGGCGGTGGCACTTCTTCGCTTCTTAGTCTAAATGTTTTGGTTTTGATTGGTAACTGCTGAAACCTAAATCGTATCACTAGTGTTTGACAGTTTCTATTGAACTCTTTCGAAATGGTGGCTTCAAAAATAAATTTTTGTTTCTAAATATGAGCCCACATAATATGTTGTTTTTTTTACTAGATATTCCCCAATCAATGCTGCGTCTCGTTACTAATCCCGTCTACATTGTCACATGCTTGGGCGCCTGTATGGAGCTAATGATTGTTTCTGGCTTTGTGGTCTTTCTACCAAAATATCTCGAAACTCAATTTAGCTTGGGCAAAAGTCAAGCCAGTGTCTTTACCGGATCAATTGCTGTGCCGGGCGCCTGCATTGGCATCTTTACTGGTGGTTGCATACTCAAACGGTTTCAGCTAAAACCAAAAGGTGCGGTGCAATTCGTGCTCATCTCAAACGTTGTCTGCTTGGCATGTTATGCAATGTTGTTCTTTTTGGGCTGCGAAAATCTTAAAATGGCCGGCACAACTATACCCTACTATAACAGCTCGACGCACAACTCAATAGAGCCATTTCAAGTGAATTTAACAGCTGCCTGTAATTTTGGATGCGAATGTTTAACCAGTGATGTGGAGCCAGTTTGTGGAAATAATGGATTAACCTACTTCAGTCCCTGCCACGCCGGCTGCACGGCATTCTCATCGAGTTCGAACTATACCAACTGTGCATGTAAGTATATAATGAAGTGAGACAAGCTCTTGACTTAAGATATAAATGAGAAGCCTAAAGATATGCAATACAACCAAGGAAATTTTGTCGTTTTCCTTATATCATATTGCATAGTTTTTGGTGCGCTTTTAACTCATTTTATTAGACTTAAAACAAACATCCTTATATTTGTAGGTGTTCATTCAAACATTTCGGCCAGCATCTTCACTGGTGCCGGCGGCAGTCAAGCTCAGGCGTTAAACGCTCGTGAGGATTTTGCTGAAGTCACGGTGGTACCAGTAGCCACAGCCGGTCCCTGTTCAACGCCTTGCCGCACAATTTATCCGTTCCTAATATTGCTATTCTTTATGACTTTTATTGTGGCCTCAACACAGATGCCACTGCTTATGATTGTGCTGCGTTCAGTGTCGGAAGAAGAACGCTCGTTTGCGTTGGGTATGCAATTCGTTATATTCCGACTTTTCGGCTACATTCCAGCGCCGATACTTTTTGGCAATCTAATCGATTCAACGTGTTTGCTATGGAAATCAACGTGCGGTGAAAAAGGCGGTCGCTGTTTAATATACGACATCGAAAAGTTCAGATACAAGTAAGTTGTGTGAGGTGATGTTGCAAGGATTGTGCTTGAAACTTTCTCTGTTTTTCAGATATGTCGGTCTTTGTGCTTCGGTGAAGATTGTAGCGTTAGCTATTTTCATAATTGATTGGTGGCTTGTACGCAGACGCAAACATTTGGACAAACTAAAACCGCTCAATGCAAACGATCCGATTATTGGTTCCATAATTAGTCTGGATAAACGTAAGTTGAAGTAGATTCTGTTTAGTCCGTTGGTAAAAAAAAAATAAAATAACAAATCCTTTCCTTTTTATAGTTTTCGAAGAAAAATTCCACGGAACGGATGGAAATCAGCCAGCAACCTGTAGCATCGGTGGAGATTTGATATTACCCTCAGAAGTAATAAGACATTCTCGCAACAATTCACGTACCATACAATTAGAATATATGTAAGTAACTACTGGTCAGAGTTCAGTTCTTTCAATAAATGTAGTAGATTCAATTCTTCGTGAATTAGTCGTTTCCAGGACCATATGTATTATCATAAACATATCTAGTTCCTGTTTATTTCACAGCTCTTATTCACAACTCTGCTGAAATTTTTACTAATATTTTACCTTAATTTTCAGTTATGACAAGTGCAATAACTCCTTGCCGCCAAACCTGACCCTGGTACCTCAAACCAAATCGAAGAAACATTTCCGCAGCTCCTCTTGTGACGTCAAAATGATACGCAGCTTTGCTAAGGACCATAACAATACAAATCACAACCCGAATGCAAACGACATGGGCGACTCCAGCAGCAAATTCAGGCACCTCAGCAAATTCCAAACACATTCCCGCAATAATTCCAACGATCTTAATGCGGAACTCCGCCAAAAATTGGCGCACTCACGTTACAATTCACGTGACGATGCTGGACTGAATATCAGATATATACAAAATCAACTGAAACCACAAGCAGCAACGCTAAGCACCGAAGAAGATGATGAAGATGAATTGACCACTGGATGTGGACACTTTGTTAAGAAGCACTCACGTAATCACTCCTACGATCAGATTTACATGCCGAATAATATACGTTTCGATGCTGATCTCTTCCGTTCACATAATAGGAAAAATGTCAATGTACTAAAAAATGTTGTAGAGAATAAATTGAAGAATTCCAATGAAACGGAAGCAACTCAGTCGCGTGGTCACTCACGTAACAATTCCAAAGATCTGAATGTGAAAGGAACAAGCAGCACAACAAGTGCGATAACAATGACACCACCAACGGCGGTGGAAACAGCATTGAGTATTCTACGTCATCGACGCACCAACTCCAAGGACTTAAACTATACATTGGCATCGACCGGTGGCAGTAGCTCGGCAATAACCGATTCACCGAGCAGCGTCAGTGGTATGTCTCTATCGGCGGCAGGTGCTATAAAGCACGGACGCAAAGCTTCACATCACAAGATACAAATCGATGATGATCGCAATGAATTGATCAACAATACTGATGACGACGATGATGAGAATGAAGAGTGTGTGGAGAATGCTGATGCAGAAACGATGCGCTTGTAAGCAACTCTCGTACGTGAAATCCCCGTATTGAATTTTAGAACTAAAAATCTCGTGTTTATCTCTAGCGCTATTATTTTAAATTAAGTTCTATTTAATTAATGTACTCGTATTCAAAAAATAAGTAGTAAATTACAAAATTTCCCCTTGATTTGAATGGTTCGACGGACACGTAATGTGAGTGATGTATTTATATTATTTTGCGGGTTCAAAATTGATGATTCTTTGCGTCAGAGCATGAACTGAGTTTTTCTGAGAAGAAAACAAAAACACAGTCCGCATTTGCTTGCGTCACCCACGTTACATTTCCCATAGATATACCACGATCTTATATCAAATTTCGCGCGATTCGCTAGTTTATTCAAATTTCATCAAATAGCTGAGCTTTTCGTTTACCCAAAGGAATAATGCGTGTTAATGCTTAAAGCTGACATTCCATTCCAATATATCGCGCTTTGTAAATTCTTTTCGTACTTAATTTCATTTCATGTAAGTCTTTTCTCTCATTTGCAAAATAAATTAGAAAAATATGAAATTTTTAATTCAACTATGCAATTACTCGCATAAGCGAATACATAACTTAAGTTTTAAGCATTAAGTTTTATTATTATAATACTAATTATCGATAAGTAACCTAGTATTTCTGTGCGATATGAACTTTATGCGCTAACTCTAAAAGGAATGACCACTGAACTTCTATGTATTATTGTTTCTGTTCGGCAATCTCTCACCAAATATTTTCAAATTGTATACTGGTAAAGAAATAGCTAATTCGGAATCTCTATATCTTGAGGTCAGTTAATTCAAACATTTCTTTAAAGAACAAAAAATGGTGGTCTTGTGGTGGATAATTTTCAATGCCTTTTTCACATTTCATGTAGTATCTCAGACACAACTTTCTGAATGTTATAAGTTTTTGGGTACTCCAGCGTTTCGGGTTTGTCAGCGTAGAGACAATTCTTAGCGAAACCCCACAAAAAAAAAGTCCACCGACTTTAAATCGCATGATTTCATTTGACTTCAGTAAAACGTAAAAACTTGCGACCTGGAAATTTTTCATATAAAATAGGCAACGTTCGGCTTAGACCCCAAGTCTTCCACATCATTATTTTCAATTTTGTGCCAAAAATAATGAGTCAACATGCGCCTATAACTCCTCCCATTGCTTATAGTCTGACCTGCATTGTTTATAAATAGACCACAATGCGCACCTCAAAGTAGGTTAGCCGGATAGGCAAAATACAAATCTAGGACATTCAGAATAATCTTAGCTATCTACCATGGTCGACTAAAAGTTCTCGAATGTGAACTGTTTTTGATGAATAAGAAAAGGGACTAAAAGTTCTCGAATGTGAACTGTTTTTGATGAATAAGAAAAGGGTCCTCACTTTTCAATATTCAATTTATAGAAAAGAATCTTAAGAAAGTTAATAGATTTTTAAAAAGCTTCGGAGGACATGTCGTTGAAATTGAGTACGTATGGTGTCGAAACCCAAAAGTCTTGTCGTGTGCCTGATATGAATTCGGAAAGGACAAATTTACTTCAATTTTTCTTATTAACATACCCAGAGAGATGGAAATGTACCTTATCAGAGAAAAATAATTTCTATTGGAGATTCCTTTAACACCTAACCTGTCTGATTAACAGGGCTGCTGACATAGGAAACTCGAATTAAATTTGATTAATTAAAAAATAGCTCTTGGTCATGATTTAACTGGAATAAAACAAAAACATCGGTCCAAATATGGACGTGGCAGTCTGTACCATAATTTTCACTTTTTTTGTGTACCAGTGTAGTTTTAATTCATATATGTTACCGGCCAAACTAGTTTTTAGGATAAACTAGTTCTCCTAGGCCAAACTAGTTGATTTGTATGCCTAAGAGTATGGAATTTATTTTGAATTTATCGAAGACAGTGTTGCGCATATTATAGACTGAACCGTAGCCGAACGCCGCCGCGAACCCAGTATTGGACATATTGGAGGATGTAAATTCTGAGTAGCAGCCAAAGGCCGCCCACGTACTCTCACTTACCACATGCCAAGCATAAAATGAAATTGCCAAGTTTTATTGTGTTATGTACTTTGCTACTGGCGTAGTCTTCAATAGCCACAGTGCTTTTGCATTAAGATTTCATTGCATATCTTAAGGCTAATAGTAACTAGTTTGGCCTAAGACTAGTTTGGCCGGTATTATATATATATTTGTACAATAAATTTAGCTGGGTTCCTGTATGTGTATGTGCAAAACATGGAAGTAAAACTTAAATAGGAAATTTTTGAAAGAAACGTGGAATTTAAACTTTTCCCGAATTTACTGAATTTTGACTACGAATTTCCTTTTTTTAGTTCCGAAAATTAGTAAAAATTCAGTTTCGAACCAATCTAAATATTATAATACATGTGTCATTAGCTTAAGGTTAGCTATCTTATATTATGGATAGTTTAGCTACTGAACAACGCGCTAAAAAATTTTCTACAAAAACGATAAATCTCCAATAGCTTCGCGCAGTAGAAAGTTAACGTTATTACCACGATTCATTATTACCCGAACTTTGCGCCAAGCTCACTCGAAAAAAGTATTATGTATGCATGTCTATGCCTGAAAGTACTATATATCTCTGGATAAAGTACTATATATCCGAAAACGTTTGCATTAAGAATATCCGATTCTCCACATCTTTCTCTTAATTTTTCTACTGTACTGTCCATAAGGACAATGGCTCAACTTATGTAAGTGGTTTGAAGTTTCAGTTGCAAAAACGCTGTCTTACATGTTAACTGGGCGAGCAAAACGCAACGTTTCCACCATGTGATTTTTTTTTACTATATGCATGACACTTTTAAAACTAAAAACAATATTTACCCTCAAAAATAAACTTTCAGATAGTCAAGTTCTTTCAAAAAGGCACATGTCCATCAAAAAGCTTAAAGTTTTTCATTCTTAAGTTTGAAAAATGTTTTGGGTCAGTGGCTTTGATAATGCAGACCTTTCAATATTTGTACATCAATCGTGGGGGCACATTGGGCTATTTTCAAAATCAATTTTCGACCTTTCTTAATTGACAATATCAAATTGTTTTTCTCCAAAACTGCCCAAAATCCTTTTCTCTTATTTTACACATCTACCAATTGTTGTGTTTAAGAAAGTAATACGATACTCAAGGACATCTTGGTCAAGTCCAAAAATCAATTAACGTACTTATATCGTCTTTAGTGTGGGTTAGGCTTTTATCATACGACCCCAGTGTGCAATGTTTACTACAAAAAACTTTCCAGAAACAGCGTAATACAAATTAATTTTCGAATTATGATTTTTTTCGGGTCCCTATAAGATATATGTGCGATTTTCATCTGACTGATTTTCTCAATTTTACAATTTTTCTTAGTTTTTTTTTTTGACGTTTCCTTGTGTAGATATCTTCGTAATATATGCCTATAAAGTGATTCTACCACAAGTATAAACCAACTCCGATGAAAGCGGAATTGGTAAAAATCGTTGCCACGGTATGGACATTTTGAGACACTTCACTACAAATCTTCTGTTTGCCTTTTGTAACATGCTCAATGTTTCTTACAGTACTTTTCGGGAACAAGAATTAAAGCTCACATAAATGGTTTATAATAAAAACGTTCAGTTCTTTATGTTTATATAGATGAATTTATTAAAAACTATCTCATCGCAGTCAAAATCTCATATGACTTAAATAATACTCATTAATTTTTTTTTTACGACTCAATCTGCAGCTGGTTTCAATCCCTCTGGCTACGTTTCAGAATCGTAGAATAAAACCAAAAAAAATGTTATCAGTAAATATAGCAGGGTTTACATGATTTTATCGTTATCTTAAGAATATGAAATACCTTAAATTTCTCGTACTTGGCGTATTTTTTTTTTTAGCTTAAATTGTATTCTGCTCGGAGTTGCCTCCTTATACATTTATGCTACGGTTGATTTGCTTGAAGTAGCACCAACATATAAATTTCTCATGAAGAAATGCTTGCACTCGCTTTCAAAAGATCAATTCGAGCAGCTTAAAGAGTTGAAAAAGATGACGGTGGAATTGCTTTTAGACTCGATGTATTTTCATGGTGCCAACAAGAGTGTCGATTCAAAGTGGAAGTTCAGCATCAATAGCCTCGATATTTTCTCTTGTCCCGACGTGGATGTGCGTAGTTTTCACGCGAATGCGAAGAGTTGCAACGAAGATTTTAATGTCAGAAATGTCATGTCCGTATATAACTTCGTCATCTGCTAGGTTTTTTCAAACTGCCGCCAATGTCTTCTGGGCTTTTCCCATGTCCAGCTTCTGTGAAATTATATGTAACCTACGATAGTTGAGGATATTATCGAGGTAGATACTGCTTGATAAGGTGAAACATCTTGCGATTGCGGTATTGAGTCGTCTATCGCTCACAAAATTAATTATTTGTACTGCTAACCGTGGCGGCAATTAAAAGTTGAGAATTTTTTTACGTGAGCTCTGATTGCCACAGATTCGTGTCTCATTGACTCTGACAAGGTGACACACCCTTAAGCATGGCCTGAAGAGTAAAGCATGCCTGTATGAAGAGTTGACTGGGTTCTGATCGCACCAAAATGCACTGAGTAAACTGCGGTATCATATTTACATGTAAAAGTATTTGCTGAAGTCTTCAGTATAATTTTACAATGCTTGCAGGCGGTATAGGTGCAATTGTACCTTAGTACATTTTTGCATAAAAACTCAAACAAAATTTAGAAAGGTATGAATGGCTTCCTGTTCTGTTGAGTTCAATACAGCCTCTTGTAAAATTTCAATGCCCACATATCACGCCTACTATAATGTATACAGGGTGAGTATCTAAGAATTTGCGAACGTTAATGACATTGATACCATACGATTCTTTCATTTATTGGAGCAAACAAAAGCAATATAGAATTTGCTACGATTTTAGAACACACCTATATATAAAGCCTTAAATGTAAAGAATTTGTTGCTTTACAATTGAACACATTTTCTTGAACGTTTTTAGTTTCAGAAGAAGCTTTATTTCATCGAAATATCTTTAGTGTCGTAGGCGTTTTCTTTCAGTTGAAAGGTTTACAGTATATAACGCCCGCCTGACTTACAGCAATGCTATATGATTTCAGTTGCAGTACTTGGCAGACTAGTTGGGAGTGTCAAAACCCACATGGCTTTTGTAAATTCAATATAGCGAAAAATTTATGATATGATTATCTGCTTAGCCTTTCTTACAACAACATAAAATCACAAAAGTGAGCGGGATATATGGGCGTAACAAATCTTTTATAGCTTTATATTAAGCTCAACATAAAAAGAAGTAGCGGCGACTTAACTTTTGTTTGATAGAATGTTGTAGAACTTAAATTTTTGCGTTAAAAAATACGCGAAGATGCAATTGCACCTCTACACCGTCGCACAAGAAATGTGCGGGATTTTTTTCAACTTTTTGTTGATTACGAAATATTTTTTTTATTTCTATAAAATTCATCATAACTGCGAAATAATCAAAATTAAGTTGATTTTATGAAAAAAAAAAAAATTATTTTAAAGATTTTGTCGCTTACGAAAGTTTTGCTGAAAAAATCAATCATTCTATTTCCATTGGTAAAGATTAATTTTTCTGAAAATTTTCTACTTTTTTGAAGCACAAAGTACTCAATATTTTTTTAATTAAATTTCTTTAAATAATTATAAAATAATTAAATAAAAATATAAATTAAAATTATTTTATAAGAGTTCAATAGCTTAAAAAAATGTTTAGTAGTGGTTTATATAAATATTTTTTAATACAATACATTATACAAATGAATGAACATTTTTAGTAAAAATATTTAAAAATAAAAAGTGCATTCAAAATGTGCAAATCCAAATATGTAGTAGCTTAACTGCTTATGTATATGAAGTATAAAATGATGTGTGATAACAATTTGTTCTTTATAATTTCAATAAATAGTAAAGATTCTTAAACAGCAAAGTCTTAGCAGAACTTGGAACACTTTTACTATAGCAACAGACAAATATTTTATCCAAACACATAATAGAAATTGCAATTTACGGATAACAAGATAATGGAAATTTAAAAAAATCAAAAACAAAACAAATGTCAATGGAAAATTGTGCTGTGACGAGATATCTGAATGTATAATACATATACTATATATAGCAAATTTTAAAAAAAATGGCGTTGCAAGTAGTGGATTTTTAACTGAAGAAAACTTAAGCAAAACATGGTAGTTATATAAAATAAAAGATAGATTACTTTATGTAATATCAGTGATACGATGAACGTTGTTAAGGATGTTAAACACAAAATAGTGCTGAAATTAAACACACATCAACATTTATAATAAATATAAAAAAAAACAAAAAACAAAAAGCTGCAATTTTTATAGTATAAAAAGCTGTTAGAATGTTCCAATATGTTAGATATTAAGTTGAAAGTAATCTGTAGTTTATTAATTTTTGTGCAATCCTTTGAAAAGTTCTATAATTTATAGATTTAAAAGCAAAGCAAACAAAATAAAATATACATGTTACCGGCCAAACTAGTTCTTAGGATAAACCAGTTTTTCTTAGGCCAAACTAGCTGATTTAATGCCTGAAAGTATTTAATGTAATTTTAATCCAAAGGCACTGTGGCTAGAGAAGCCTGTGTTGCACATATTAGACATATTGGAGGATTTAAAACCTGAGTCGCGTCCGGACCCTAAATTATCACTTGCAAAGCATACAATGAAATTGTCAAATTTCATTGGCTTACTTTACTACTGTCATAGCCTTCGCCACAGCGCTTTTGCATAAAAATTAGATTGCATATCTTCAGGCTTAACGATAACTAGTTTGGCCTAAAACTAGTTTGGCCGGTAACATACACATATATTAGAAATGTCTATACGAATATGTATATTTTTTATGGATTTGAAATATAACCATCAAGATCATTCAAGCTAAAAATTGTATACATCTTTTACTGCTGCCTAACTCTTAAGCAACATTTTTCTGTCAGTTATTAAGTTATTACATTGGGAGCAAGTTCATAACATATTTCAAAACAGTTGCCACCCACTAATTTTTTTTTGTAAATGCTAGTTTACGTATATTTGATACTTAAAATAAGCGCCAGTCGTCAGTATCGTGGTGGGCCTGGTTGTGAGAGGCTGACAAAAAAAAATTTGCGTAATAACTCGGAAAGTAAGCCACAAGTAGAAAAATATGTTGATATGTTGGAACCAATGTTGTATAGCAGACAGAACCACATCGAATTCATGTCCGAAAAATCTCCAGACGACAATATTTGACCCACTTTTTATAGTGGAGTGTATACAGCCTCCAATATGACAAAAAAGAAAAAATCAGCGATATTTGCGCTTTTAGATTAGGATATTACGGCAACCAAAGCTGATGGGTCAAATCCATAGTCAAATTCGGTTTCAAAGCGTCAAAAGTGTTGGTGAGTCTGATATCTTGTCGGCCTATGTTATCATTGTAGAATTCTACAAAACCATTTGAAAGCTGATTGAGGGAAAAAATATTTTCTTAAGTCTCATGAAGACCGGTTGGGATTTAAGAAATAAATACTTGAGAGCTTGCGAAAATCTACTGGTTTTCAAAGTACTTAAGATTGGATGTATATTTTTGATTTACAAATAATTTACCTATAAAAGCACCTAAGAAATTATGTGACCAGAGTTGGACTCATCATTGAAAAATATACATAAATTCAAGCGGTAAAATAATACTGATCTGATTAAACCAGTCGGGTGCAACGGTCTGGGTGACGGCAAAATGGTCCTTAGTTTTTAGCATATTTATTGATTTTGTTGTTTAAGTAGGAAATGAAATCAAAAACTCTCCAAGAGGGTTCGTTATGTGAAAGAAAATGTAATGTGTAAAGATATAAATGCTGATAACCGTTTGTTGTTGATTTTAGTAAATAACAATCATTTAGAGTGAAATTGGTTAGGTTAAGGGCGGGCCAAATTGGCTCCTCGTTACGTTTGCCGAATAACCTCAGTACGCCACTGTTTGTCATGCACTATAGGCGTATTAAATAAAGAAAAACTTTGGCCTGGGGACTGTTTTTTGAATTTTTTGAAGTATAAGCCAACAAATATTTGCCGTTGTCTGATGGCCAGCAAAATAGGCTTACGCTTCAAAACTTTTTTGTTTCAGCTTCAGCCACTTTGAAGCATCACATACCCTATTGACACCTTCTTCAGCATATATTGAATTTTTGACATAATGATTACATAGATCAGAAAAATATCAATAGTTAACTATCGAGGCCTGAGCAGGGTGTGCTTCTAAGTTGTATACAATTGTCTTGAAAACTCTTAATATCGAAAAAAATTTTCATCATGCAACTGTAGCTACATAAAATTGCCACTTGATAAAAATTTTTTTCAAAGTCAAAACTTAATATTATTGAGCTAATTTTAAAATTTCAAAGTTATTTTCTAAAATTTTTATCATAAAAGGGGAAAAAAAAAACTTAATTAATAAGAAGTTTGTTTCATTAAGAAAAAAAAATAGGTTTCGTTTCAATAAGCGTTAAGACTTAAACATTTTACATTAATACCAACAGTTTGTACTGTAATTATAGTAAATAGTTTAATAAATAGTAATTGGAATAATGAAATTCCAGCTTCAACCGTTCCTATATTGCAAATATGATAGTACATAATGAGAACATTTTATAGTACGTAATATCTGCAGTTTTGAGAAATCCATTTAAGTGTAGAAACTCTTTATTTTTGTCCCCTAACTAACGGAATGTATTCTCTCGTATAATGCAATAAAAATGTTATTATTCCAATAAATCAATATGTAGTGTAATTTGCACCTCAAAGATAGCAAAATATTACATTTTGTTATGATTATGATAAGAATAAGGCAGAAGAACAAATTTTTAATTTTTTTTAACAGAGATGAAATATACTCGTATATTTGCTAGTTGCTATTTAGAAGTTGTTTTTTCCATAATGAAATTACTCTCTTAAAATCTCTTCTCTCTTCAAAAGTAACAAAATAAAAACAATTGAAAATCAATTAAAAGTTTTTGTGTGAGGTTTGTTGCAAAAACTTAATCCTAAAAAAAGAATATTGAACTTTTCAAAATAAAAAAAATAAGTATGTAATAACCTTCAATAACATAAATATGTTACATTAAAAGATTAATTTTTAAAATCGGTTCAATATATTTTGCGCCAAAGCGTTACAAACCATTTTCATGTAACCAATTTGATATGAATAGTATAGATATGCATGAATTCAGAGAGGTTAGTTGAACAGATAAGCTTTCCCAAAGTACAGTTATCTAAAACACATCAAAATCACTTTTTTCTAAGCTTCTTGTACAAACAACAACTCAGTCAACTGCTTGTTAGTTTCTGGATTATACGCATACATATATGATATATTCACGATTCGCAACGTGATTTGTTTAATGTGACATAATTCATCTCTGTAAATGAAAAAAATTAGAAAAATTGTTCTACTGTTTAATTACAGCAAATGTTAATTATGAGAAAAATGCCTTAAAATTTTAATAACAAAATAGAGACAAAATCTAGAATAAAAACAAAATATTGAAAGAAACAAAAAATATTTAAATAGAAATATACCTTATATTAAAAAAAAAAAACAAAAAACTAAACACTATTAAAAAAATATGATACAGCATATTACCGAGAATGATTTTGAGCATAAAGCACTAATTTAATATAGTAAGCTGAAAGTTTATTATTAAATTACGTAAAAACAAAATGATTTTAAACAAACATAATACATGTATATCTTAAATATCTGAGAAAACAATGAGACTATATAGACAAAATAAACAATAATATAATGAATAAAGAATTTAAACATTGTTTTATTTGCACTATTTGTTCAGTTTAGTTTCTTCAAATATGCAGCTGACTTCTCTACTCTCGATATCCTGCTCCGGCTATGAAATGAATTATTTGACATCAGCAGTAGCATTTAAGCCAGTAACGTACCTAGACGGGGGTCGAAGGGGGTGCGTGCCCCAAGCGCAACTCTCATTTTGCTAGATTTTTGAAAATTCAAAAGAAAGGAATTTTTTTTTGCTAAATGAAAATACATAGTTAGATATAGTAAATTGTAATGTGTAGGTGGAGAATTTTGCTAGGGTTTTTGAAAGTATTCTTTTTTTTATGGTAAAGTAAATACAATTTTTCTTGCCTCGGGCGCGCGATGTCCACGGTACACCACTGACTTAAATTTTTTTTTTTTTTTAATTTTCGTTGGTTTACAATGTCGTTAGCGTTAGAGAGAAATTTAAGTTTGATATGGGGACTCTTAATGACATTTAAGAGTTCTCATCCCATATGGCCATCTAGATTAGTTGCGCGGGTTGACATGTCACAAAAACTATTTTTTTTGCGAATGTCTTGATAACGGTGAGCTTTTTCAAAAAATCATCTGTTATTTTTTGTTGTACGTTATTTTTCAAATATGTAATCTTTCATTAGAATAATGGATTAATAGATATTTCTAAATAGTAATTAAAAATTAAATTTAAATTAAATTTCAAAATAGTAATTTGTGTGTTCGCCTCGGGCGCAAGGCTTGAGGGGCGTCAAAATGGTTGTGAAATATGTCTTATTTTGCTAGGGTTTTCTGAAAGTCAAAAATGAGTTCCTTTTTTTTTATTTTTAGTGGATGAAACTAAATCGATTTAGGAAATTTGAATGTGTAGGTGAAAATTTTCGAAGATTTAGTGAAATATATTTAATTTTGCTAGAGTTTTTGAAATCAAAATGGTCAAAATGTATGAACTTTGTTCCAAAAATATTCACATATGCATACTAAAATGCCTATTTCGTTCACACTTGTGATACCAAAATATTTAGCAGGACGAACTTATTTGAACTCTTCTTTCAAAAAATCCAAGGAAACAAAATAACATGAGAAGTAAAAAATCACCATTCTTTTCGCAATGCGAGACTTTAGGCAAACAAATTAAGAAGAAAAGAAATGATTAAAACTTTAATAACAAAAAAAGTTCATGAAAAAAGTTTTATATTGATGATGAACTTGAGCAGCGGCAGGTTCTGGAACTTCTATACATATATATCATGAAAATGTTGAACTTAGCGCAATTATATGATGTAATGCTCCATAGCAGTGGGTATGAAAATACCACTAATGTTAGAAACCAAGCTTCATGTGGTGAGGTTCCGTACCACTTGTTTATAAAAATCAGCCCTGCTCTTTTTCGAAGAGCCCTTTGTGGAAACTGTTGGACAAATTGTTGATACAACTGTTAAGTGAATATGTTGAATTTTTGAAAGATTTCATTATGAAATCGTATATTCTGTCCAAAAAAAGGTTATAAATAGCTGTTCAAAAACGCGTACCATATAATTTATGTTATTCAGAAGTAAACAGAAAATATTTGAAGAAACCAAATTTAATATACATATGCCTTTTTAACCATTATTATGGAATAGTGAAACTACTGACAGAACAGCATCCAAACCTTATTGTTACATCAACAATATTTGTCCCAATAAGCTTCTCGGAATAGAGCAAATATAAGTTTCATGAACGAATCTGGTCTTAACTTGCACCTCCGAAGGCCACAAAATCGTTTCCGAAAGCGTGAAAATGCTCAAGACGTTGTACCTACAGTCAGTCGACTGTAACACTTAACATTGCAAATGGACACCGGTTTCAATCGTTTTGAAACGAGGTATTAGAAAACTTTAATACGATTTGACATTGCAATATTCATTCCTGCTAACGAATATAGCAAAGATTCATAAAATTCAAAACGTTCGGTACATTGATGCTGAGAACTTATTTACTCGCCAATTATGTGTCCGTTGGAAACTATGGTTTTTAAAATAAATCAATTCTCCACTATTAGCCCAAGGACCCGCTGTAGAAAAGTCGAAGGTTACAGAATGGGATATACGGGATAGCTAAAGATTCATTTTTAGTGAAACCAAACAATGGGGCTTGCCTTGCCAAAGCCCATCGCGATTCAAGAAAATGGCCAAATTTTGGCCAGCTGCATAAAAGTCAAGTGTATAATGGGATGAGATGTACAGAATAGATATTAATGGTCGCTGGTGAAACTAACTCACCAGGATTGCCTTGCCAAGGCCTGTCCCAATGACCAAAAAACAAATTTTGGTCGACTTTTTTTACAGCTTGAAATGTGTGTTAATTGATAGACTTTGATGAGTCTAAATATAACATATAGGGTCGTGTCGCCAAACACCGTCCCAAGCAATGGTTGTCACCTGTTTTTTGGGCCAATTTTTTTTTAATAAAAAAAGCATAAGATTACAGCTTGAAGTGTATGTCAAATGATAGAGCTCGATGAACTCTAGACTCATCATTTGGCATACATATCAAGCTGGAATCTAAAAACATACACACTTTTCTAAAAAAAAAAGTTACCCAAAAAACAGGTGGAAACTCATATTTAAAACCGGATTCAACAAGACAACACTATATATTCTATTTAGGCTCATTGAGCTCTATCATTTGACATGAATTTAAGCTGTAATTTTATATACTTTATTAAAAAAAAATGGCCCAAAAAACAGGTGACAACCCATGTTTTGGACAGGATCCAACAAGGCAATCCTGTAGATTTTATTTAGGTTCATCAAGCTCTATCATTTGGCATACATTTCAAGCTGTACTCTTATGCACTTTCTATTAAAAAAAAGTCGGTCAAAAGCCAATTTATTTTAGTCATCCGGACAGGCTTTGGCAAGGAAACCCTGGAGGATTAGTTTCACCAAAGTACATTATTATCTATTCTGTCCATCCCATTCTGTAATCTTATACACTCGACTTTTCTGCAGCCGGCTTTTGGGCTATAATGTGCACATTTCACTGCTAACATAAAGTGCATTTTAGTATCAATAAACTGCTAGCGGTTAAGCGCTTTATGTTAATTATTACGGGAACATGTTGTCAGGCAGCTTTGCTAAAAGTTCATATATCCGGTTCGTATATTGGGCAAAAGTTTTTCGAATTTACTGTGAAAGCTTTAGTGCGTAAGACGAGTATTACAGTGCAATTTGCAATCAATGGTTGATAAGAATTTACCTTTCTTATCAAAATACAACGATTGATAACAGAGTCAAAGAAAAACAAAACAGCAGACAATAAACCTTGTTGACTATTAAAAGCCAAAGCAGACTGACGTTTCATTAACTGAAGACAATTTGCTGAAAGAAAACTCTTAAAAATGGATCATAGCAGTGACCATATTTTAGAGGCACAACTTAAAAAGGGTAAGCATATTATAAGACTTTTTTGAGATTCTAAAAAAACTGTCAACTCTCTCTTTTAGCTAATGATGAAAACCAACGCCTTTCCGAGGAAAACGCAACGCTGCGTCTTAAATTAAACCGAGAAACTTACGATCATAGCTCAGAATTGCCAAGTTTTATAGATGCAAAGATAAAAGCCTTCGATTTAGAAAAAGAACGTGACCAAATGTACGAAAACTTAGAGAAAATTAAGAAAAAATACAATAAGCTGCATGTAGCATATCTGGAGAAAGTTAAACGTTGTGCTGCCTTTGAAAGTATGTTTCAGAGACAAAAGACGTTGACGGGGCTAGTGATGAAGTCAGCCATCGAGCAACGACAAAAAGGTAAGTGAAACGAAATCGCAGATTTCATGACGGAGTTTGATCAGAAATGCGCCAACAGCAGTGTGTTCTATAGTAGTAATGGGTGATACTCAAAAATAAAGACGTCTTAAATGCCGTTTTCGGGAATTTCTTAAAAAAACGTTGTATTGACTTTTTTATGTCATGGATTCATAAGAAAACGTTTCGGCATATATACAATGTGAGCATATATCATTTGAAAGGCTTTCTTTAGTACAATAACATTGGCTCAAACATTAGGCAAAGAAGTAGATATTAAGAATGATATTCCGGGCTTGGTCATTATTTGCATACGAAATATGATGTAGCCTTTAATTATTTCCTGCAGTGGCTACAAAAATTTCAATAGGGTCCTATTTACAACTTACAAATGTTATGTTCGAAATAAACTTTTGCTTGTACGCAGAATCTACGTTCGTTCATTTAAATCCTTTGGTGTATAAAAAACGTTTTCTTGAAAAATTTCCAGAACTCCTTGGTGATGCTCAAACCACACTTCGCTTTTATCGGAAAAAATTTGGTTAAAGAACGCGTATTTTATTTTGTTTCAGCTACTACACGCTAAAACAATAATACAAAGCAAAATCAAAATTGAGTATTCAGAAGAACATCTTGAGAAGAAGATGAACCGTATTTTATGGGCATTTCGTGGTTCCGAAAGTAGTGTCCTGTCGTTTGGCAGCTATAAAACGTTTATGTCATCCAGAGTGATATTCATTTAGTTAAGGATAATATTATGAATCGTTTGACTGCCAGACAACGCATTAAAATTGTTTAAATTTTATACAAAAAATGTGAATCTGCCTTTCTATTATCACCGTCCCACTGAGCAAATAATTTCTAGCACAATTAGAAAATTTGAAGAAACTGGAACTGTTATGGTTGTGTTAAGGTATGTGCATCAACGTAACGCAAGCGCTATTGGAAATATCGATGCTCTTAGTGAAAGTGTCCAAAGACCCAAACTTATCGATGCCACAGCGAGCTCAGAATTTGGTGCTTATCTTAATACACATTATGGTGTATTTTGCACTTAGACTCATATATATGTACATTAGGGTGGGCTGAAATAATTATTTTCAATCGGCTGGGTCTTAAAATCGTAGATATTGTCATTCTGAACATCACTGTGTAGTTTAAATTTTTTTTAAGTGATCATAGAGGTAGCGCGAGTGCCCCAAAATTGCTTATTTTCGTTTGGTTTTTTTTTCATATAATCGATACTGGCACATACCTGTATGATATATCTGGCTCATACATTTATTTTAGACGCCCACATACTTACCCTTTCGATAGATCATATGAAGGTCAACGTTGCACTCTATATCTGAGTGGTAGAATTAATTTAAAATTATAGTTATGTATATTTTTCAGTGTTTTATGTACACTGAGGTGGACCGAAATAGTTTTTATAAAATTTCGCAAATTTTTCATTTTGATTTTTGGCATGTTTTTGATGTGGAGCCAACCCACAGTGCGGCGGTCCCATGAAATGATACAAAAACAGCACGTAAAGTAAACTGCTAAGAATGGTGGAGGCAGTTTTATGATGTGAGGTTGCTCACATGGTGGCACATTGGACCACTCCATATTTGCCTATGTTCCATACCAACTTGCACGATTTCGTGGTCAAAAGTGCTTTCACTAAAGATGGTGAGATGAAGCACACCACCAAAATAGTTAAGGAATGGTTGTCTTTGCAAAAACTTAAGGTAATATACTGGCTTGGGCAAAGCCCAATCTCAATCCTATTGCGAATTTGCGTGCAGTAATCAAAAAACGATTGGGGAAATACGAGCCTAAAGAAGCTATAGTGTCGCGTCAAAGCTAAATGGAAAAAAATATCTAGCGAAATTATTGAGAAGCTTGTAGAAAATATGCCCAATCGCATTACAAGCGTCATGAAAAATATAGAAATATGGACCAAATACTAAGCAATTGCATGAGCAAATATGGGTATTCTTACAACTACTTGTTTATTAAGAAAAAAAAAATTGTTTTGAAATGTTAAATTTTGCATTTCGATAAATAATAAATAATTCATGAAATTTTATTTTATTATTTGGTAAAGTATTAAAATTTTTAAAAGAATCAGACATGCAGCAAAGACAATCATTTTCTAAAAAGAGGATTTTGAACTTGGGTAGAATTAACATACAAAAAAAAAGGTATTTTAATCGAGATATACAGCAACAATGTTAGACAGATATTTCATATTTGCCACATGCACAAATATATCGCCTAAAATAAAAAACTTTTTGAATATATTTCGAGCTCTAAGGCCACTTTTTAATGCCTTTGACTTTACTTTCTTTACAAAAATTATAGCTTCAAAAAAAAGATCTTTAAAATGGGGTACATGCATACTTATCATTGGCGTCAAATGCACAGAATTCTTGAAGTTAAGAGTGTTCAAGAACTGAGTTTGGGTTATCTTTGGCCTTCTTCTCGAAATGCACTATCAGTTAATGCACTTTTGCTCTTTGTAAGGTGATTGCTTGCTTTTATGTAATAGCTATTTGGGTGTCATTTTCAAAAACCACAATCAAAAAAGCGACCGTTGACTATCACCTTAGCGAATTCCACTTCTGAACTTTAAATTTTAGCTAAAACATAAAGTAACAGACATCCCAATCATTAATTTTAATTAATTACTGCATTGGTTCATTCATCGTAAATTATAGCTCTTCTTTTCAATGCTTTCACATTACTTACAGAACAAGATGTTGCGCTAGCAAAACGCCTTTCCTGTGTTGAATCTGAGAATTTAGAGGAAAAAGTTGCCAAACTACAAAGTTCACTCGACGCAGCCTATGATATGATTGATGAACTTGAATTCGAACTGGAAAGTGTAAGTGGCATATTTTAACCATAAACTTACATCAAAGCATCTAATGCTCCACTAAACTAGATTGACTTTCTTGAAATGGAAAACCAGCATATGCAGAGCGAGTTGTCAGCCTTAAAGGCTGCCCAACATCGAAAGTCAATTCCTGCTGCAGCTTTTCGTAACATAACTGATGCATTCGATGGTCAAGTGCCTGATAATGATGATGCCGATGCCGATGCCGATGACGATGATGAGGCACCGACACTTTACGATCCAAATGACCATGATGGAGCTGCAAGTCGCTATATGATGCGTCATGCTGTTGCATCATCAGATTGTGAATCTTGTTGTAATGATGACGCCGATAGTTACACATTGGAAAGATCTGCTCTTGCCAATAGCACGGTTAGTTGCTTTTAACAATTTTTATCAAATGCATTTTACTGTTGTTTATTGTAAAACATTTCATTTGAAATAATTTGGCACACCGTGAGTTACTGAAAAATTTGCAAATTATTTTCCTTGTTGCAGGTAATACGTGATGCTGAGGCAGAAAGTAATTGCTTAAGGCGAGAGTTGCTCCGCAGTCGTTTACAACATGCAGTTCGCCCTAAAGTAGTTGATACTTAGGATTATAATATAATTTTGTCAATTTATAATAAAAAACTTTCTTAATTTTATACTTAACCCTCCGATTAGCGTTGTGGTCTGTCTGACAATTTTGATACTTTTTGTGTCGTAGTTTTTTTATTTCAAAATATTGCGGCAAATGCTGCTATGACTTTGTCAAACTCGATGAAACGAAGCGACTGCGAATGTGTTTTAAAATTATAGGCCATGTTCCTTGGAACAAAAATACAATCCAAGTAAAATTTAAACGTTGCTTAGCGTTTTGGTCTGACAGACCACAGCGGTCAAATCGATTTTTGTTTATACTGAGTGACTTGATTGGTGTTCATAACGACACTACTAGCAGGTGGTCTTGATGTATAATCATTTCCTTACTCGGGCACAAGATTTGTAGGCTTAGGTTTTAAGTGCTATAATAATTTTGGATATGAATTTCAATGAAAGTGTTATGGATGTGTTGTTGAAACACTCATTTTCTTATTCTTTCCGCTAATAAAAAAGAGAAATACAACGCCCGACTTCCCGCTATTCTTCCTATCGAGAATACTGAAGACTATGAGCCATATGAACCATTTAGAGTGGCAAGAGGAACAGACTGATCTTGATTTTTCACCAATTGTGGTGGCGATTCTTCAGATGCCGAAGAACAGCTGAGCTTGAAGTTATATAGACGAGAAAACGACAGCGAGTATCATGTTGTTGAGACTCGTGATGCAATCGCTGCAGAAATAAAACCATTTCCTGGTCAAGCTATGCCCAATGCTGTATGCATTTATTCCAAATATGGGAAAGTTGGGCTTACCACTCCACCAGTTTTACCTGGTCACGCTATAGCACACAGTTATATGGCAATCGTTAGATAATGCCAAACAGTATCCAATCTCAATTTGTAAATGACTTAAAGCTTCAGAAATTGTGGATCATAACGGAATATAGATCACCCTGACACAATCAAAGAATTTGTTCTTTGGAAGTATGCCGAATGCTATGCATTGGTTTGGTTTTATTTTAGCTCGTGCAAACGCGCTGCTAATCGCTAGCCTTAGGCTTCTTTCTTCAGCATGCTAGATGTTTCTATATAATTTATGAAATAATGAAATAAAAAGAGTAGGTCCTACAAGTGTGGGGTGAAAACCGTCTTCTATGTCACCGCTTCTACCTATTTATTCGAACTATACGACATATCGTTTCCACACATAATGTCAAACTCGGAAAAGCCCATGCCGCGATTTGGTAAGTTACACCTGCAAAAAAGATAATGTGGTCTGTCATACCACTAAGTATGGCTTACCATCTTTTGGGCTACCGCTAATCGGATTAATAGATAATTGCTTCGTAGACTCAGATACATGATAGATTTCGAATAAGTAGTACCTATGTTCCTTAATGTTGAAAAGAGGATTGCTGATTTTATAAGATAGAACTAAAACTCTTCGTTTGCTGTCTTTTGATGTCTTAACGGGGGGGTTAGTGTGAAGGTGAATATTTATTTTAGCAAAATCTTTTTTTTTGTTCTATTACTTTGTAAGAAAGACCAACTTCGCAAGTAGAATATATGGTAAAAAGTTGATTAAAGACCAAAAATCAATGTATATAAATTCAAAAGAATGTAATTTTCGAATTAAGTCATACTCTGCGAAATGTGATAGTAAAAAAATTTCCAAAAAAAATGCGCTTGAAATCTGCAAATCAAAATTTATAACTAGCGTATAGTCCTCCTCTTATAAATGTTGAATTGTTGACCTTGAATCTGACAACCGTATTGCTCTACTTTGTCTGCCTCTATCGTTAAATTTTTGACACAAAAAATTTCAGAGCACCAAAAAAAATCATATGATGTTGATTTTAAACAAAATTCAATGGTATTTTCTGCTCTAAAGATATCAATTTTTTATTCTACCCTTTACCGAACAACTCCTTTAAGATATAAGTTCAGCCACCGTCGCTGATCACCTAAGGGAAATTTTATTGTCTTATGGCAAGAGGCACAACAATCGGCGACTCGCAAGTGTCAAAGCTACCACTGACCATGCATGCCCACACTCACCTCTAGCTAATAAAATGTAAGCTATATAATTTTTAGCCTGACCAAAGGCACTTACTTATTTACTGTAAAATTGTTACTTGGCATGTAGTACCTGAAGCTTAAAGCGAGATCGATTCTGGCTTTACCTAAATTTAATTCTGGATCATGCCATGAGAACAACACTACGATTTGAAGGTAATGTACGATGTCGCTGAAGGGCAATATCATATTAAAAAAGTCCAAAAGTAAAATTTAAGGTGGAAGACCAGCTAATAGTAATAATATCCAAGAGATTAATTCAGCAATATCTTATTATAATGAGATGACTGTAGAGATTGTGAGAAAAAATCTTTAGCTGATTCGTTTCAAGCACACACAAATCTCTGTGGTACAATCTCTGGATTTTCTGACCTTAAAAAGCTTTATGTTAATCAATTAATGCAGTGCTAATGCTTTGATTACTAAACTTAATGACTTGAAGTGTCATAAAAGTTAGAGTTAATCATAAGAAACTAAGATTAATGATCATTAGCAACCAACTGGCAAAGTTAACAAATTCTTGTTAACTTGTTATATAAAATACCAGCAAATTGGCTTAATTTTCACCTCAATAAACGCATTTATTTTTTGTTTTTTACGCTTAAAATATTTGATTTGTTGCCACTATGCAATGCAATCAATTTTGAATCGGACAAAAAAGAAAAAAAAATATCACTAAAACAACAAAAAACAGTTATTAATATGTTAGTACGTTGACCAAGTTAATATTTGGCATGACGTCGTATTATTTGGAATTTCCATGTCCGAGTTAAAAAACTCATTGCTGCCATGTTCCAGTTAATAAAATTGCTCCAGAAACTCCAAAACACAGTTATGCAAAAATTAATGTTTGTGCAATCCATAACAGGCAGCAGCACCAGCAGCAGCGTCCGTCCGGAACGGGGGTCAACTAAATTCAGTTAATGACATAATTCAATTCGCTTGGCATTTTCACTTGTTGCTGATTTCGAGAATTTCGTTCAATTTTTTTTTCAGTTTTTAGTCTTTGCAACCTCTGCTGAAACCTTAAACGGTAGGCGATCAATTGCGCTGGGTACTGCATTTTGCTAAATTACGGTGCATTGGCGAAATTGTCCGTCTGCAGTGAATTTTATTTACAATGCCGCATATGAATTTATATCAGCACTTTTGAATAGCAACAATCAACGATCGATTGCGCTGGTTGACTCTCAACGTAGATCTTGTTAATATCGATCGGGCAATCAGCTGTATGGTCTTTTTTGTTAACTGTGGAAGTTTTGAAAAACTTTATTGATTTATTATTTTACATGGCACAGAATTTCCTTTAGTTTACATGTTATTCTATGTAAGGCAACATGTTATCTTTGTAATTTTTTTTTTTTGATCATGATATACAATAAGTTGTTACACTTAAAAAAATACTTAGCTGTTGAGCAAAATATTCAAATGCTGCAACTCATGTGCATTATATTTTTTTCTGCGTATTGATTAAAGCCATTAAGCGTAGACAAAATAAATGACTGAAATCAAATAATTTAAATTTAATATCGAACATTATGACTTGGCTGTGGCATGTCGCGCGACTTGGAGACATAACTTCGATTGCTTAGAAGTTATTTGCAATTTAATATGCGAGTTTAAGTAGTGAACGCGTGTTTGGCACAAGCACCGCAGACTGCTGCCAGAAGATATTTATAATGGGTTATTTTATCTTAAGGTAGCAGCATTATGCAAAGAACTTAAAAAGAAATTATTTTTATTTAATATATCAAAGATTTTGTTTTTTGTCTTGAGGTCTAATGCCTACAATTTCAGCTTAAGGTTCATATAATAAAAAAATAGTTAAAGTGCTAAAATACGCAAAAATTAGCGATGCAACCACAGATATCGGTTTGCCAGCATGTCGTATGGTTAATATATGATGGAAAAATGCCAAAATTGAAAGCACTACCTTTAAATATTGATGTATTAATGCTTTTTAATAAAAGCTATTGAGCTTTGTATAGTTCGCGTTGTAGCGCCATTGGGAAATATTTCAACAGTGCGATTTAAAATTAAAATTTTAATTAATTGCCAATTTAAGTATGATGAAAAAAGCACATACAAATTATTAGGATTATCTAAATAAAATAGATTTCAAATTAAAATACACGGCTAGTTTTTAGAAACCTGAATTTTTTTCAGAATTCTAGCTAATACACTGGAGTGCGAGCTGAAGCTTTCATTCCAACCACTAACATTATGCTAAATTACAAACTATTTGTAATAAATGCGTTTTCGGAGCTTGTGCTATCCCGAAAATGCGAGATCAACGCTTTTCTGAGTACCTGCCCACCTTTTCTGGAGGCAACGAAATAGCAGAGGATATTTATCACTTTCTCTTCAAAACTTTAGCTGCATTTGTCTCATAAGTCTTCGGCTACTCAGAGACGAATAAATATCAACTCGAACAGCATTGCAAGAAACTCTTGGCCTACTTGCTGCAAAGCGGAAAAATAGTACCTCCTGTCTTTGTGATATATTAGATGTAAGACTGTGGTAGCAGCAATCACCGGACACTGTCTCATAGGATATCACTCTCATATAATGAGTATGTTGACTTTTAAACTGTAGAGCATTTACTATGTCACTGCCCTGCTTCTAGCAGGCTATGACGTAAAACACATGGACAGATGTTCTTTAAAGACTTTGAGAAAATATCTAGTACCGAGCTCAAAGCGCTAAAGTGCTCTGCGACAACATGCAAAGTCTTCACGCTCAGTTTAAATCTGAACTACCTCTCAGTAAAAAACTTTCATCTACGTAAATACTGCTTTACCAAGAACCGATAAATATAGTTCTTGCTCTCGGTGCCGATAACGTTAAAGACATGATATTAAAAAATTACTTCTCATGTGAACAAGAACGAGAAAGGTCCAGCCAATAATTCGTTCTCGACGATAATTTTGGGCTTATCGTACGATACTTAAAACAAAAGAACGATACATATGATAAACACTAATGCCGAAAACTATATATCAGCTAGATCTTCCATAATATAAAAACACGGCATGCATTTTGAAGTCTGGACGACAACGGGACGTGTCATATTTATATAACAAACACACTTAAAACGCTATATCGTGGTATCTATGGCAGCTACATTTGCCAAACTTGATACGTAAATGTACATTGTTAGTGCCAACTAACTCGCAAAATGTGAACGGGGTTCTCGTCCCGTGAAATTTGGTACATGAATCCAATTGTCTGCAGTAGGGACTCTGCAAAATGTAGGCAGGGTTAAACAACGGGCTGTGCGCAGGCAAAGCCGCTGGTCCAGCTAATATAAAAATATAAATATAAACGTGCATAACCAAGAAAAATCGGCGTTAACGAGACGAGAACAATACTCATAAAAAAATTCTATTATAGTTCGAGAACGAGTACGAGACGATAAGCTCGGTGAAACTACGAGTATTAGTTGAATTATCGTATAGTTCTCGCACCATTGTTGAACGTCCGAGATATTATGGTTTCGCTATGGACGTATCTTGTCTGCGATACCACAACTTTTGCTGAAAAGCTAAAATTTTAAGTTCTATAGCGAGGCTCTCGAAGTTAAAGAAGGATTTCACTCTATGCGATGTATGTTTGTGTTCATGCAACAGCTCTATAATATATACCCAACACAATTGATATGTACCAAGTTTCAAAAGATATTTTAGTATAGAAGTGAAAAATTTCTTCAAAAAAAAACATCTGTTCTTAATAAATGTTTGCTTGTTTGTTCTGAATCGCGCCTTGGTTTTTTAACTAAAACCTTAACTCTTATTTTGATTCAGCAAAAACATGCAAGAAACACAAAACTTAAGGAGATGATATGCTCGAACTACCCGATTTCTTAACTAAAACCAAATCCTTATGTTACAGGTCATATCTGACTTCAGATTGGGAATCAAATTTGAAAAATCTTTGTTTTTGTTTGTTTATAAGTATAAAGATATATAAAGTAGGGTGGTGGCAGCATAGGATGTTAGTATTTTTTTAATGCAACCTTATCACACAATCTAATGTACCGGACTCTCACACACTATTTATGGTATTGTGGTAGGGGTAAAAATATACAAAGATTAGGAAAATAAAATTCAAAATATAGCGTTTGCAGAAGCGCATCAGTAATCTGTTTCTCATAGTTAGAAAAAGAGCACTAAGGAAAAGAGCTTTGAACGTAGCCAGAGCCCACGATCGAAGCAAAGTGTGCAAGAGGTTGGTGAAAGAAGCGAGCAGGGTATTTTAACACATTTTAGTGTTTGGAACTTCACATATACAAATAATGACACTATTTTTGATAAGCTTATAGAGAACGCTAACACATGAACTCTCAATGGAGTAAGACGGTTGTCTGAAAATTTTTCCAATCTAAACATAGAACAAGAAATCTTTTCTTTAAATTTATTTTACTCCATGTTAGTCTATATGCTTCTCCCAAAGATGCTCCCATCTTTCAGCCCGTCCAAATAGTACTTGGGGTCTATCGCTGCAAAAAATCTGTTTGCAAACGTGATGATCTCTACCTTCGATGAAAATCTCTGTCTCCGAGCATAACTTTTGGCTTAAGGATTAATAAAAAATCAGTTCAATGTCTTGCAGCTTGTCAAGTACTGATGCGTAGTGTATGTGTTCCTGTAATGAATCTCTCTAACCTTAGTTTGACAATTGTTTAGCACCATGTGGTGAACTTCACCTCAGTGGTTGCAGCTCTTAACCGGACCAAACGTTCAGCTAGTTAAAATTTCACGGTGATAAATTATGGTGAAGAGTTCAACTCGTTTTAAATTTGCCTTTCAAAAACCGGTATTTAATAAGAGCTTGATACTCACATTGAGTTACTGAAACCATGGAAGTTTTGGTGAGTACTACCACCATAAAAGAAATATGTAATTGATGCATGTCATTTGGCCCAATTCCAAATATTTACTCCCAAAACAATCATTCTGGGAAAAGTATTGCAAGACGCCTCAAACAGGAAAATATGTGTACACAGCTAAACTAATGAACCATTTTGATAAAATTTCGTTCAGAGAAAGATGAGTTCCAGTTCCAAAATCATCCAAGTCTAAGAAATTAAGTTTTGAGATATTCTCATATACCAAAATCTAGACCATGCTTTATCTTTCTACTATGTTTTTAGATTTAAAAAAAATTTTTGACAGAGATATTTAATTTGATGCATAGATATCAAAACTGGCCAAGTCCATGAACTTTCTTTCTAAACCAGTACATTCAAGTCCAGTACATTGATATCAAAACCGGTCAAGTTCACTTTTTTTTCAAACAAAATTTGATGATTACTATGTCAAAACCAGCCAAGTCCAAATTTGTTTTCTCGAAAACATAGGTAGATGAAACTCGAAAAGTCTGATCTGACGTGTTTTGAGCAAGAAATTTTGTAAGCTATCATGTGAGAAATACGTTTTAATATTTCAAGGAACATAGAGGAAGATAAACGTTTTTTGTTGTTTTTCCAAAAGTATGAAAAAGGGCCTTAACCGGTTTTGCAACTGATGGGCATTAAAATTGTTCTTTTAGTAGGCGTATCACCTCCGTAATGGGGAAAAACGCTTTCATGGCTGAGCCGAAGCACCGACTTAAAGAAAATTCGTCGGTATGATAAAAAATTGTTTCTAGAGCAAAAATATTTTAAGTGGGTGGTGCCACGCCCTTAAGAGGGAAATACATTTCACAACTAAACTCATGAGCCGGTTTTGATGAAATTCGCTTAGAGATAAATTGAACTTTCATGCAAAATATTTTTTTTAAATGGGCGATGCCATGCAGCTAAGCACACAGCTTAACTAATGAATCGGCTTAGCGAAATTCAGTAAAGAGATGGAAAGGTATATTTGTTTATGTAGGCAATGCCACACCCCTAACAGCGTAATATGTTTTCAAAGCTAAACTAATGCATCAATTTTGATTAAATTTTATATGAGGATGGATTGAACCCTAAGGAAGAGGCAGAAATAGGGTAACATCATATCATGATTTCTATTTTTGACAGCGATGACATTTAATCAGGTAAAATGGTACTGAAAACTTTTGTATTGCAATACATGTCACTGTAATGGTTAAAAGTCCACCAGTGGGTGAACTGGCCACAGTTTGGAAATTGTTATATTTTTGATGCATGGTTCATTTGCTAGCAACAAGGGACGGTAACGTGGTTCTCTTTTGAATTAAATTTTTATCACTTTTATTAGGGTTGATTGCTAAGCATCTTGCTATAATTTTTTTTTTATTTTCAATTGAATTTGTTTTCGACACCAACGACGCACCATACGCATATCTTACTGTCTGTCCATTGACAACGCGTGCGCTGTGGTACTTAAGTGGTATATCTCGTTCTTAACAACTTGTCTCAAACTGGGTTAAATTAAAATGCAAAACCAAATAAAAATGCATTAATAAGATAGGAGAGCAAAAATAATAAAAATAAAGTTGTTGCACCCAAACTTAATTAGTTTCTTAATTCGCCGAGTTTTTCCAAAAGGACCAAAAACAAAATCGCACAAAAACTCAAAATTAAATGCATATTTTTGCACGCATTAACTCGTAATTGGTTTCGAAATATCATGGAAATATTTGCAAATAACTTTTGGACAAATTTTTCTGTGGGAATTTAATGACTATTTATTATGCATTGGCCAGAGTTGTGCAGAGGAACTCATGACAGTGCCACTAACACAAAATGTATGGACAGCATTTGCTGCATTGCAGCAGTTAATCGAAAGTATTGTGTGTTTTATGTTGTTGTTTTATTTTTTCCACTTAAGCAATGCTAAGTATTTACTTACAAATAAGAGACATTATTTATGACCATTTGCTGTTATGACCAAAATTACACAGGATATGTGCGATTATGTAATGCGCTCGCAAGTCTGTGGCGCATTCTCTGGTGAAACAATTTTTTCACACAAAACAATGCAACTCCTATTTGAATTTATTGATAGCTTTTTGTTTCGACTTCTTGAAAATACTTGTGAATGAAAGTTTTCATTAAGAATGTGATACTCGTGTATGTAGTTTTCGTATTTTTTAATGGTATCTGTAAAAAAAAGGCTGTCAACTCAATCTTACGAATTGTCGCAGAGTATAATTGTCTACAGATAAGTAGCAAAAAAATTAGAGCTTTAATAGAATCCTTTGGTATGATGATTGTTAAAGGTTACTTAAAACGAAAAAGATTTGGACCTCTCTAATGGCAACATTTCATTAAGAGCTATGTAGAGAGTGTAGACATAAAATCGGAAGCCTGACATGGTGAAACTAAGTTTCGTAGCTATAACCAGTTAACAAAGGCAGGAGCAAGAAGCGTTCCTAGAAGGCCTTCCTTAGGAAGAAACCGACCTTCGCAACTCCTAGCAAACGTACTTTCTTCTTTGTATGAAACTAGCTGTCCCGTCAGATGTTGTCTTGCCCTTTTCGATAGGTGGCGCGGTTTTGTATGATTCATGCGGTTTGAATGATAAACGCGAAACAGCCAATTTTCCAATGAAACTTACTTTTACCCGTACCTTTTATATCAAGTCCCATTCATCCGCGTCCAGTGGTTGATGAGATATGATGAATTTTATTTTGAAGGGCATCGCTCATTTTTCTAATCCAAACTTTACAAGAACCTTCCATAGACCATAAGAAACCTTTGGAAACTAATTATGAAATCTTCGTGAAAATTTTATTTAATAATACTTTTGTATAAGGGCCACCCCCTGTATGCAGCCTAAATAGATTTTTACAGCCTAAATTGTGCCTCATAATATAAAAGCAACGTGATGTAAATTCCATGTGAATCGATTGACCGGTCTTTATGAAAATGCTATTTCAAAAACATTTTTGTATGAGGATCACCCTAAATATGTGCTTAATCGAAATAAAAACTGCCCTATATTTTAAGTTTGAACAAATTACAGACAGTAAGCTAAATATTATAAAAATTGGTTGAATGATTTTTATATGTAAAGATTTATATATATATAGATTTTTATATATATAGATATTTATATATATAGCTGATCTGCTAAAACAGGCCTTCCCAACCAGGCCTAATGGATATACTCTTCAATTAGGTTTCCTGCATCGCTTGAGTCAAGAGACCTTCTAGCACCGCTTGCCGTAAGAGAGCTCACTGAAATACTTGAAAAAAGGGCAAAGGGAAAAAACAAAAATTTTATTACGTCAACGGACTCTGAATTAATTGTGGTTTTTACTAAGCGCGTCATCACTTGCGTTGATTTTGTAATGTTTATTTTATGTAACGCACGTTTTATCGTGCGGCAGAGCTTGAAAATCATAAAATCATACCATAAGCAACTTTATCGCGTCTGCATTTTATATTAAAATATGTGTCTATACATAAAAAAACAGATAAATGCAAGAGGCAGACGTTTTAGTTGCCGCTTTTAAAAGTAATTACAATTTTTTTAAAAATTTTATGATGTGTCTTAACAAATTTTATTGATTAAATCCTTAGGCAGATTGAGAATATTATAAAGATTATATCATAAGAAATGAAAGAAACAACATCTGCCACTTAATTATTGCAGTATTTAAAAATTTCAATATTATAAATATGTAAAAAATTGAGTACTTAATCATTTTAACGCGTCTGCCTTCTTGCTAAATGGTTCCATTACTTATAAAAAAAACATAAATATAGAGAAGGCAGACAATTCCAGCGCTGATTTTTCGAAGGCAGACGTTTTAGAGCTCTTGCTACTACTTTTTTTTTTGAGTAAAAACACTAACATGTCGAATCATCACAGCGACGAATTTTATATCCTTTTCAGCATTTTTTCATTCACATCGATAGGGATACATCGTTTCACTGTTGATATTGAACTTTTCCCGTTAGTTTTTTTGGTAATCTGACTTTTTAAAAGTTTTCTTGTAATTTGAAATTTGCATACCAATTAAAAATCACTCCAATTACCAACTTCTGCTAAAGTTTTCTTATTCGCCACGATGTGGGCAACCTTAAGGTTAACATGTTGAACGCACCAATGCTGCCTTAATTAACGCACACTTACCATTTTACACGTGTGTTGGTGTTAAACAGAAGAACATTGTGTGTGCGGACCGACAATTTGGTAGCACTACCAGCACATGAATATCTAATTAATGCCATTCTTGAGCAATATTTTTAATTATAAGAATATAAAAAAAATATTTTACTTTTTTTGCAGTTTTGCATAGAAGAAATGTTGCCGTCATTTGTCAATAACAAGCTCTTAGTAAACTAGCGGCAACAAGTCAACGCACAAGACGATGCCGCTAGTTGTTGATTTTTGGACCATGGTAGCTATGGTGCATAGTTGGAAGCTGCTGGTGGGTTTGACAGTTTTGAAATCAAGCAAAGTTTTGCTTGAAGTTGATTAAAGAGCGAATCGATGCGTTGAACGAGCGATTTATAGCAGCGACAGCAATCCGCACTAATTTGTTTCTCGTATTAAACTTGATAGAGTAAAGTCGGGTAATATCGTAAATAGACTTAGAAAAAGTTAATATTTTACCACTGGTGCCTTGCTGTGATATCTCGTACAACAGAACGGTAGACCCTTTGCGGAAAATTGATCAATCAATCACCCAACTTATGCTTGACCAATCTTACAAACTGTTGAAAATATAATATAAAACAACGTGAAGTTAGATAGTTGCAGTGCGAGATTTTTTTTTCGAAGGTGTGGCGAGACTGTGTAATCTGGACAGGCTGGAGGAAACTCAGGACAGATTGAAGAAATATGTGATTCACTTCAGAAAGTTATAACCTTTTTTCGTGTACTAGTAATATGGTTACATAATTTCATATGAGCACTTCAAAAACTTCTATTTTTCTTGTCGAGTACTCTACACCGCAGGTAGGTCTTCCGCCAGGCCTGATATTAATCTTAGGTAAAACAGCGAATGATTTCTACTTCGGCACTGTAAACTGCAATTACGAGGAGCTTAACGTTTTCTACGAATCTTATTTTTCTCTTAGCATGACATCTAATGTTTTATAAGATATTGGTCTGAAATGTTTTTCATTGTGGTCTACATGTTATGATCTCTCACCAGTTCCGTCATATCTATATCCATCTATACTATTTATATAATATTTCTTATATAGAAATGGGTTGTAACGGTTTGGCGTAAAGTATAATGAACCAATTTTAATATTTTATTTTTTAAATCAATATATTTATACTAAGGAAGCCTACTGCATTCTTTTTTTTAATTTTTTTAAAGTGAAATGTCCTTTTTATAGGATTAAGTTTGTGCAAAGCCTCACACAAAAAATTTTCGATGGATTTTTCGTTACTTATGCTGCTTCTTAAATTCTATGTAGTTATCAGTGCTTTTTCTTCTCATTTGTGCCGTTTGTATTTGGCCTCGAAGTCTTGATAGCCATGATCATGAATTCGAAGTCAATTGTGACAAAATTAAAATGGCGAATCCAAGATGGTGGACTTGTTTTTTGAAACCAACCGATCACTATCAAATTTTTTATAAAGGGCCGATCCTTCATATGGCGGACACATTGTTTTAAATCCAACTGATTTGCACCAAATTTGGTATGCTGTGGTTTTTGGGGTCGTTAAATACGACTCCGAGATCAGAATTCAAAAATCAAGATGGTGGATCCAATATGGCAGAGACTCGATAATCCAATTCGCAATATTGGGTTGTCGAGCCTTTTACTAGACGACTATTTTAAGACCTCATGCGTCTTGATCGGTAACCAATTTTTGGTCTGGTAGATGATCCGCTTGACGTGAAGCCTCCCATATATTTTGCTATCTGTCAAAGTTTGCATACATGCCACTTTTACCATTTTTCATTGCAATTTTTGAAAAATTCTTTCAATTCATGTAAAGACGATAGAAGAACAATAAATTGGTTTTTATAAAGTTGAAACAATGTACTTTTCGTCACTATGCCATAGTATAGCATGTTGTTTCAAGCAAGTTAACTTGAGCGCTCCATCCAACAGTTACTTATTTAAAAGTTCCATAGAACATTTTTGGTGTTCGAAGTTCAACTTTGAGTCTATTGAGTCACTAAACCCAAAAAAGTTAAGAGGTCTTGTAATTTCTTTTTCAATTGCTAAGTAATTTGAAATCATTAGCAAGCACAATCTACTCGCTAGGGCAAGCTCAAAATTTTCGGCGTACCCCTGGCCTGGGTGTGCTCCTTTAAAGACAGGTACTAGATATATAGCACTGAAAAATAAGAAAACAACAATTAAAAATAGCTTCAAATTCGGATTGTTCTGAATAAATAATATCCTTAAATAATACGAAAAAATTGTTCAGATAAGATATGTTGCTGAAAAAATAGTTCATGCTTTGGCGTTTATATATATATTCATAAGACTTTTCCGATTAATTAACACTTTAAACGTTCGAACTTTATAAGATTTTTGAAAATGCAGTCTTATCTACTGAAATAAACACATTTTTGGTACGAAAAAAAATTGAACGGAAAGGTCTGAAAATGGACTTTGTAGAGCAACTATAGAGCTTTTCGATGGTATCGTCACATATATTCGGTAGAAATTATTATTTCTAAGATAAATCGAGCTCAATTCAGTAAAAGGTCCATGATTTAATTGAAAAGCAAAACCATTGTAGGCCACTGTAATTATGACTCAAACATAAATTTACTTGCAAAAATTTATACTGCAACATTGACGATTTTCATTATCTGTTTTGAGTCTTTCCAGACATTAATTTGATGAAAAGCAGAATATCTAAAGAGATATTGAATTGAATCCATTGTCAAATTTGATTTCAAGTTAGCTATCACTTTAAGTAGCAATGGCTAGGAGTCAAATATTCACATAAGCTTGTCCATATCACCCGATTTTACTCCATAGATATGTCACGTGCTGCACTGCATTAAATGGAGCAATGTGTCAACTTTTCGCTGTTGCAATAATCTAATGCAAAATACGTGGTATCTGATCAGATCCTAAATTATGCTGATCAACTCTACTGCAGACGCGTCTGTTGACTACTAATCAGCTAAAGCTACAACTGACTACGCTGCTGCTGCTGCAAAAGCCGATGCTAAATTCCTTTTAATGCGACATAGTGGTAAACTTATAGAATCGGCAATAACATCAACATCATATATATACCACCTCAGGATTGCTGCAGTTAATTACTTACAGTTTGACATTTGCATAGCAAATACGTGGTACACATAGCAATTCGGGTATCGGAAATATATAAATTTTATTTTTCGCCAAGGAGTATTTATTACAAAAACAAAGCATGACCTGGAAGGTAAGATATCATCAGTGCATACAACATTTAGCATCAACTTAAAAGGCAACGAATTAAAAGTAAAATTTTGTGTTTGCGAAGAGCAAAGACTAAATGTCCTTACATAGAAGCGTACTGTGCGATATATTAAGCTGCTGTCCTTCTTTGATTTCTTCAACGAATGTACTTTGTGCTTCCGAAGTGAATTTGGTGACATTCACTCAAATAGCTCAGTCAAAAGATATTTAAAGATATCATCACTTGAATGACCTTTTGAGGCGACTCTTACGGAGAATTTTTCTGTATTACAAAGATGTTCAATAAAACATTGTACTTGAGAAATTACGCATTCTTTGGTCACATAAAAATGAACTCAAGGGTCTACTTGCAATATAACTATATATATGAAATAGGATGTCAAGCGTTCGTCAAAACCGATTTCCCGCACTAGACATAGTGTCTCGTCAGTTGTTGCAGTCATAACTGGCCACTGCCTCATCGGCAGACATATGGGTAGAGTAGGCGTTAGGTCTTTTGACTTCTGCAGATGTTTTGGAAATGTGGAAGAGGAAGAAAACATTTACCATTTTCTCTGCTCTTGCCCCGACTTGATTCGTTTTTATTTGATGACCTTAGACAAGTTAGTATAGGTCAGCTATTTAGTTTTATTCCGAAATCTGGTTGGTTCAACGAGTGGATATAGTTAGACACCCTGTGGTAAGACAATGGATCACATTTGGTCTAAGTGAATCGGTCTCCTACCTAACCTAACCTAACCTAACCTAACCTAACCTAACCTAACCTAACCTAACCTAACCTAACCTAACCTAACCTAACCTAACCTAACTAAACCTAACCTAACTTAACCTAACCTAACCTAACCTAACCTAACCTAACCTAACCTAACCTAACCTAACCTAACCTAACCTAACCTAACCTTGGTCACATAAATGAATTGTGGAAAATTTTCCATCAACTATTTTCTTCCAGCCTTTGACTTCATAGATTCAAGACTACTCGCTGCTCTTCGGGTTGCCATGGGCATAAACGGAAAATTGGGATTAAGCTGACAAAAAATTCCAGATTTGTTTTTATTGTTTTATTCCAAATAATGTCTGGGTACGCTTAGGAAACCTTACACCCAAGCGCATATAGAATTGCTCCGGGATGTGTATATTTTATCGTGTAATTGTTACGGGTAAAAGAAATTATTTAAATTTCGTTCTGCTTGGCATCACTTAATAGCTTACCACAGAAATATAAAAGTTTCTAGATCGCTTGATAGAAGGCACTGTAAGCAACAGAATTACTTGTATGATATGTCATAGCCCTTTAACTACTGAGCCGACTTTGAGATACCCACCTTATTTTTATTACTGAGAAAATCAATGCGGGCATTTCGGTCTCATTATCTTGATCATTGTATTCAAAATTGATCACATTTCCATATCTCTAAAATTGACTACACATTGAATATTAATCAAATGTTGTACGAGAGCAGCCCATTCGATGTTTTTCCTCACATATGATGTGTCATATATATTTGTATTTTTCGATATTTTCCAACTTTTTCGATATTTTTCGACTACTTCACGTTTTCGATTCTATTTGACTTTATCGATTTTTCTTTTTACGATTCAATACTTTTCCCAACTTTTTCGATGATTTTACTACCTCCTCTTCGAATCTCTCTTTCTTTTTCGCTGGTGTTCAATTTTTTCGAAATTTTCAATTTAAGCGTTGTTTCTGAATACTTTTAAATTTTTCAAACTCTTTTCAATTTTATTCAAAACGTTTTGACTTATGCATATCGAATTCATTAATGTTTTTCAATACATTTGATAGGTTTTGAAATTTCTCAGCTCTTACGATGTTTTTCGAATAGTTCTTACAATTTTCTCAGTACTAACCGAAGCTTTGATACTTTTTCGGTGCTGTGTGAAATTTTATCGAATTTTTTGAGTTTTTTCATATAATCCAACTTTGCCTATCTTATTTGATAATTTTTGAATTCCCGCACTTAATATATTTTTCCATACTTTACGACTTTTCAAAACTTTCTCAATTCTATTCTAAGTAGCTCAACTTCCTCGATATTTTTCGATACTTTTCGTCAATTTTTAACACTTTCGATAAGTGCATAATATTATTAATCAAAACTTATCAACAACTTTTACAATGTTATTGGAGTTTCATCATCTTTTTGAAACTACTGGAATCCTCACGACAGTTACGTATTCTTCAATACATCGATTTTCCTCCACTTTATCGATACTATTCAAATCAATTCAACTTTTATCGACTCATTCCATGTTTTTCGACATAATACGACATTTCTTACATTTCATTACTTTCATTACGTTTTCAATATTTTCCAACACTTTTGAAATTATTCAACGTTTGCGATAACGTTCGAAGCTCTTCGACGCACTAATATCAAGTTTTTCGTTTAAAAGTTTTTGATAATTTCAAGTTTTTTGGAGTCTAAGATACTCTTAAATTTTTTGAACGAAATTTTTAAAATCATTTCGGTTTTTTTTTTGAACTCATCAGAGTTTTTGTAAGGTAACAAGCTCAGGCAATCGAATTGTGTTCTTTTTTTTGGTACGCGCCTTAAAAGTGTGGGCTAAGATATCTCTTTCGCAAACTTGTGGCACGATGCAACATAGTTCTAGCTACACAAGAGAAAATTTCTAAATTAAGACCTATCTATCTATCAAAGTGGCAGAATTCAATTTAGAAATCTGGCAAATGCAGTAAGTTTTAAAAAATAGCTACATATCTAGAGATTGCTCGTATGCTTCGTCTAATTTCGAAGTGAGAAGAAGCTGTTGCACCAAACACTAAGCTAAAAATTAACAGAATCGGTGTGGCACTCTCCATACTAGAACCTACATACTATGTTGAAATTCACAAAACAGTAAAAAACTAAAATCTTATAAGAGAATTTTCTTTCTTTCCCCACATAGCTCTCACTCCTAGTGCTATGTGTTACAGTTATTGTACACATCACTGCAATCGAGCCTGACTATGGACCAGTCGCATATGAATTCCACTATGAGGTGCATGATCCACATACCGGTGACATTAAGAGCCAAAAGGAATCACGCAAAGACGATAAAGTTGAGGGTCAGTATGAGCTAATTGAACCAGACGGTCACCGACGTCTCGTACAATATAAAGCAGATGATCACAATGGATTCGAGGCAATTGTACATCGAGAACCGACCAATATAAAAATTCCACAACCAGAGCCACAACAGAAAGTGCTGCACGCAAAGATTTTGACACACGCGCCATTGGTGCATTACTCACATGCCTCACATGCTGAGCATCCACAATATGAGAATCATGTTTCATTCTCGGGACCGAACTCACAATATAAGTACTAGAACACCAATCAAATGATAATTTTAACTTTTCTAGGATATAACGTGATATGGAAATATTCTAGAGTGGTTCCATTAACTTCTTCTCTATTGAGAATCATAGAATTTGCATTTTACAATATACTTAAGAAGACATCGTCTTATGTGCCATTATTTCATACATTTTTCTGTCATGTCATGCATACATACAAACATATGTAAAAATCACCAGACTGTCTATTATTTTCCAAACTTCTTTCAGAAATTTTCGCAATATTTTATTGTGAATGTGCTGTTAAAACAAAGAAAATTTTTTAACTAAAAGAAATGTCTACTTTAGCCCAGTAGAGCTTGTCACTGAGAGCTTGAAGTTCTTTTTTTGGTGGCACTGGCAAAAAATAAAAATTTCATTTCAGTAAATGTTTTATTTTTTTTTTTTAACGAGAACATCGATATACCTGGATCTTCTGGACAAATGATAATAATTAAAAATAACAGACAGTCTGATGTACACATATAAATAAATATTCATTGTTTTGTTATTACATTATACATATTTCACCACATATTACATTATAACCTACCTAAGAATGTAAATAAAGAAAACCATGAAGTTGTTCTGAAAGTGAACATAAAATAGCAAATTATTATTGCATTCATTTCTTGTTGATATATTTGTACTTGGGAATCGTTAAATTCTATAAAAACATTGAGGGTCCTTTTTTGGCCGCTATGTATGTTTTCATACTACAACTAAAGTGAGCTTTTTATAAAGATACCAGCTACTGAAGCTAAGCATATTGAGAAGCTTTTAACGTGTTAAAAATCCCTGCCATTATAATGTTTTTGAAAAAGTTTCAATCGATATGTTCTGACTTTTTTGATATCGTTCGGTAGGTTTCGAATTTTACAATGTTTTATGAAAAGTTTTGATAAATTCCAAATACTATTGCAAAGTTTTTGGATAATTATCAACTTTATTGATTCTTTTCGATGATTTTCGGCTTTATTAATGTTTTCTGATTCCAATTTCCTTCATTTTAGAGATTTCTAAATTGCTCGAAATATATCGATACAGTCGATACTCATCAAAAAGAATATAATGTATCACCCACAGTTAAAAACTATCGCATCGTAATAGTCGAAACATATCGAAAAGTATCGAAAAAGACGATAGAAGGCAAAATTTATTGAAAACCATTGAAGAACATCAATATAGTCGGAATGTATCGAAAGACATTGAGACATTGAAGAAAAACATTGTCAAAATTAAAGCTTAAAGAATAATATCGTAAAAGCTCAAGCATATCGAATTGAATTGAAGAACAACGATAAAGTCGGAGATTATCAAAAAATAATGAAAATTATTGCAAAAGCGTCGAAGAAAAGTTGAAAGTGCCTCGGCAAAATCCAGTGCTTCGTCATAAATTTGAGAAAAAAAAATTTTTATGAGTCCGATACACCCCGCTACCAATAAAAATCGATAATGACAGCTAGATTTCAACATAAAAAATAGACTCAAACTAAAAGTGACGGTTAATTTTAATCAAAATAAAATAGAATCCCAAAATTACAATATTTTTGACGAAATAATCGCCAGCAAAATGGAGAAAAATATGCAAATTATCGATACTTGCAAATTGTAACCAGGAACTGTAAGTAATCGCAATTTTGAAAATTGAGTTGAAAAAAATCACAATGAAAGAAGAGGCGAATTCTGAGTTTACATATACAGATTGAGTTTGTGATTATTAATTTTGTGATTTTTAATATAAAAATTTAAAATAATTGGTATTTTAGATTTTTCTTATTTTCGATAAAAAATAATCGTTAATTTGGATTTCCACTTTTGCAATTCTAAACTAAAAATTGTCGTCATTTTCTATTTAAATAGCGAGGGAATATTTTTGTTTTGCACCGACCTATGAACCTCGCACATGGATTTTTTTTTTGCAATCACTCTGCACTGCCCTTCGGCTATTGCGAAGTCAACTTTCTTATTGATTTTAGACACTTCCCGATGTTCTCATTCGATATAATTGGACTTTTGGAAGAAGTTATTCGATTTATTTCGACAACTAGTGACTTTTTCAATCCTTTTCGCTGAATTTCAGCTAATACCGATTTTACCGGTGTTCATCGAAAACTATCGGAAGATATTAAAACTTATTGAAAATTTCAAGAATTGTCGAAAGTTATCGAAACTACCGAAAACCACCGAAGAAATCTAAACTTATGGAAAAATATTAAAAGAAGTTGAAGTTTACTGATGAACTTCGAAATAATTTCAATGGTCACAATCCATTGACAAAATGAAAGCCAGCTTTCGAAGCACATCGATTAATGTCAAAAGTATTCAAAGAAATATCGAAAAAGTTTCACAATATCAGCCTGTGATAGAAAAAATTAAAATCCAAAATGTCGGTTATTTTAGATCAAAACGATTGAAAATCCCAAATCACTATGAATTTTGATCTACAAATATAAAAATCTATAATTGCAAATATTTTCGATCTAGAAACACAAAAATCCATTCCTATAATAATTGATCGAAAGAATAAAAACTGAGGATAAGAAATTCTTTGGACCGAATTCATTTATAATGATTATGTAGAGATTTCTATCCTAAAATTCATAATCGTAACTGTTACTAGTTGCAACTGAAATTTAAGTTAAATACTTAATTAATTTATTTAATGGCTCAAAATAAAACAAATTTTAAGATATTGTTTGGGATCTCTTAAGATTTTTTAATTATATAGTAATAATATTTTTCTCTGGGATAGATTTGCTTTTCATAAGGATGATGAAAATGTTGCGAGTTGTGACTTCGGCCTAAGCGATGATGTGATTCAAGGGCTTCACGATAAAGTTGCTCTAAGTCTCGCAGGTGTGGAGGTTGTATGGATTTGTAATTATTTCGATAATTGTTGTAGCTATACAACGAAGGTGACATTTCTTGATAATTTGGATGCTGTTGTGGAGCACGAGTATATTCAAATGTAGACCGCTGAGACTGAATATTAGGTCTATAATTTGGATAATACCCAACGGGTATTGTAGTGACACCACTTCTGTGCATTTGAAATTCAGGCTGATATTTTGGATAATTTGAAGGAAAGGTAGTAATACTTTTTTGCACTTCTTGATAGAGATCGTTGTTTGTGTATGTGGTAGAATAACGAGGAGCAGATGCCACTTTTGGCACCATATCTTGAGTTTGATAATTTTGATAATAACCGGGCGATGGCGCTGTTGGATAACTTTTCTCTAATTTATTATTAAATTTATTACTTGGATGATGTTCAGACGTTGATGTATCATCTGCTGCTTGAATATCTTCTGTTGTTTCTGCATTTTCATGCTGACTTTTTACTTGGCTTGTTGACTCACCATGCTGCCGTAACTCGCTATCGAAACTTGTGCTATTTTTGTGCTCTTTCTGATCGTGCTCAAGTTGGCGATCATTATGTTTTTGTTGATAATCAGTATCGGTTTTATCAGACTGTTTTTCACTATGAGCTTCCTTAGAATAGTCCTTATCTAATGCATTATAGTTTGGTTCAGTCTGATTTTGATTTGTAACAACAAATTTGTCTTGCTCTTTCTTGAGTATTTCTTTATTTTCCTCATTTTTTGTGTTATCCACTTTTTCGTGTGCTTCCTCAATTTTTAGGTTTGGTTGTTTTACCTCAACAGTTTCACTGGATGTCTTAGTCTCATTTTTATTACTATCTGTGGAGTTATGCATAACATCTCCAAATTCGCGCTCTTCTTCTCCTGTTAGTTGTCCATAGCGCTTGAGATTATCAAAATAATTCGGTTGACCATGCATTATAATTTCTGGTGGCTCATGCGGATTAAGTATTTGATACTGAGGTGCACCAAGTTCATACGTGACTGCATCCTTCTGTTGCACTTCATTTTTCAAATATTTACTAGATTCAGGAGAATTAAAATCAAATGTATTTGGATCGAAGTTTTCAAGAACATCGTCTGACTTTTCAGTTTGATGTTTTCCTTTGATTGCGGAAATTTGATTTGCAATAAATATCACCGAAATAAAAAGTTTTAACACTTGAGAACACATTGTATCACTGACTCGCGGTAGCGCATTGCTAAAAAATAACTGAAATTAAAAAACTTTTGTTTGTCTTTGGAACACGTCGATTTATAAACAATTCATATGAAACGCGTGTTCTTATAAAGTTTCGTGTATTCTGTTTGTTTTTGTTACTGATGGCGATAGTAATATTGTGGCATCAGCTCATCTCGTTATAAGCATGTTATGGTGTTTAGAGTTAAAGCAATGCAGCAAAATTTAAGATACTGTTCGTTGGGTCATTTAAAATTTGGTGTTCAGCAAGAACATAGAAAACATATGCATCTTACGCCATTATAAGCGCATATAATCATAAAGATTAATTAACCATTCGGTATAAGATCACTCTGAATAAATATTCTTACAACCATTTACATTATTAAAAAAACACCTTGATCCAATTGTATATATCTTGTAAAAATTAAACTTTTTTGTATTTTTCTGACCTCATATGTTTAAAATATACCAGATACTAGCTGTCCTGGCAGTCGTTGCTCTACCCTTTCCGGCATGTGGCACGATGTTGTATGAACTCATGCGATGGAATGTAAAAGCGTAACAAGCATTTTATCCAGTGAAGTGTCGCTACTCTTTTACATACATATAGCAGGTCTGGCAAACCTTGTTATGCCTTTAATGGTGGATGGAGCGAAGGGTTTAATGTTGAGTTTTAGTCTTTGTCTGTTATACTTACTTACCAAATCTCATTCATCTACAGACCAAATACATTTCAAACCATGTAGTCAAACTGACTTCAAATTCAAACTTTAAATGTTCATAACTTCGTGAAAAATGTTATTCGATCAAACCAGGGGGAAAAAGTGATATCTTATTTCCTCTGAAAAACAACATATCTAATCGGCAACCGATTCCGCAATTTGAAGTCAGTCTGACTGCAGGGTTTGAAATGAATTTGTTCAGCATCAATTAGTTGCTGATATATACAAAATGTTGTCTTATTCGGATATGGGATGCTAGGTAACGCCCATTTTTTCCTTTGAAACTTTCTTTTGTCTGGACCTTATATATCAAGTCCCATTCATATCCGTTCAGTAGTTGATGAGATATGTTGAGATATGATAAATTTGATTTTGGAGGGCGTGTCAAGGCTCATTGTTCTGAACCAAACTTTAAAAAACCATCGACTATAAGAAGCATAAAAAAACAGTTATGAAGTCTGCATGATACTTCTATTTAAAAATATTTTTGTATTAGGGCCACCCCAAAGCCTATGACAGCAGCCTGATTGATACTAATATAATTTAAGACGTCATCAAAATCGGCCGAATAGTTTCCGCGTCCATAAAAGACCGATAGACAGACAAAAACTGAATTTTATTTAGTATATGTTCATGTATTTTGCTTCTAATACTGATGTCTTCTATCCATTCGGCATGTAACGTTTCAGAAAGTTTCAGAAACAGTACGTAACGTACCAGAAATGTTTCATTTGAAATATTGGAACCGGAACGTTACATAAGTCTTTCTTATAAATTTCAAACATCATGTTTTACATGCCATCATTCTGAGCTATTTCTAAAAGGTTTTAGATTCAACGATTCCTATACTTTTCAAATGAAATCTTTATAAGATGTCATAAGCGAAATTTTTCACATGTTTATCATTCTGAAGTGTTGCTGAAAGGTTCCAGATTTGAATTTTACTGAATATTTCAAATAAAATCCAAGTAATATTCAATGATTCTATGTTTAATGTTATGTTAAATAAACATATATTTCATATTCAATTATAAATTATAAAACGTTACAAAAAATAGCTGCATATTATATAACAGCACAAATAATGACACGGATTAAGTGACACAATAATTCAGAGTCCCGATGACATTATTAAAAATAACAGAGCAAGAGACGCCGAGTAAAAACGAGTCCGATGTTATTATAAAAAAATTTTTGTTTTCCCCTTTAATCTTACAAGATTTCTGTAACGTTTCAAATGAAATCAAAAGTCGAACATTGACAAATTGTGGAAGATTTTTGAATTAAAAATGAAAGATTTATGAAATGTTACTGAAACGTTGTAAGATTTCATATGAAAGATTATTGAAAGATTAACGAAACGTTAAATGTCGAGCGGTGAGTGTGTATATACTACATTTTTTTTGTGAAATAAAAGGCGAACAATGGCACTAAACTATACCGAACATATTTAAATTTATAAAGTAAAAAAAGGCTGCAACGCCACTTGCTTTAATTCTTCACTCACTTCATGGGTATTCATGTTCTTTTTCTATTGTAATGATTGGACAGATGACATCTATGTCTTTTGATGGTATAGGAAGATATTCATTAGATGTACATATGAATTTTCATTCTCCTCCACTTCAGAATATCGTTAACTGCGCACAGCATAGCGCAGCACAGTACAGCAGCTTTTACAATACGGTACATATATATGTTAAGTGACATGCCGACAAGGCGAACCAAGCGTTCCAGCTTCTCAGAATTTTTACTTCTCCTCATATATAACAACTTAACTTTACCTATCTTTAACAACTAAAAATATGCAATGGAATTTTTGTTTCTTCTCATATTTGTTTTTGTTTTTTTTTTTCTTTATTTTTCTTCTATCATTACACGGAAATTTTGTGATACCGAAAACTGTTTCATATGTACATACATAAATATACATATATATCTGATTTTGAGTTCAAATTTATTTAGAGTAATAATTTCAAAACAAAATACCTATATTAACCAATAACATCAAATTTTTCAGAAAATACATCAGTAAATTAATGAATATCTCTGAATACGAAGACAAAAATTTGGACTGGTTAAGCGGCTCTGAAGGCGAAGATTAGAACGACGAAGACATGATTTATACTTTTTGAAAGTATATCATCTATGTTTGTCAATTCAATTTACGTGAAATTAAAAACGTTTTTAAGGAGCAATAATTGAAGAATTTTTGAACTCTGGTTTTGTGATAAAATATGAGGGAATTTGTTTAGCTGAAAAGTGATTTAAGAGGTACAAGTGTAAAATGAAGTGAGATAACCAGTGAAATAGCAATACTCTGGGCTTGACCGATTTTCGAACGCTTCTCCCCTCTTTTAATTGTACCAATTACGGATTTTCCGCCCTACAGACCTGGCATTGCTGTTTTGAACACATACATTAGGGTTGGCAATCCCAGAACATTTTTGAGTTTCGGAATTTTCAATATTGAAATTGCGGGATTCCGGGACTTATAACTCGATCAAATGCATCAAAAACTGCAAATAAAGTGAGAAGCTTGTACTTATATATGTATATACACATAAAATTATTAGTTTCTATTTATTAAAAAACGATGTTTTGTAACATACTTAGTATACTTTGATTGAGAAATTTTATTAAGAAAATTGTCTATATCAACACAAAAAGCTAAAATTTTGGAAGTGTTTTTTGACACAGTATATTTTGAATATATTTACCAAAATTGTTATATTTCACAACTTTACAATAAAGAATACTTTAGGTGTTAATTTGAGGTTGGCATGTTTTTTTATTATAGATTTGCTTTAAAAAAAATAGATATGTTGTTTTTTCTGTAGCTTTTTTACTTTTTTGCAATATTGATAAAAATATTTTAAACTAATTTTCACACTTCAGCATTTTCCTCCTAAGCTACCAATTAAAAAAAAAATCTTAGATTTGGTCAAAATATTTAGAAAACCATTTTATTTCTTATTCTAGCCATTTATTTTTAATAATTTACAATACCGGAATTACTTTATCCTATATTTAGAGCGATTTTCGGGAACCCGGTATCCCAAGATTACCACCCCTAACAAGACGTAGAAAATCTCTGTAGAATTTGTATAGATCGAGATATGAAAGAATCTATCTGGCAAACCAGCGACTTAAGAGACCGTCTATTAAATACGTGTATCAAAATAGGGACAGGAGGGGGTCTACAAAATCTCACCAAATCTTACCAAGTGGGAGGGGGAGGTCATTGAAAATTTCACGTCAACTTTTTGATGCAGAGAGTATACATTATTATAGCAGATTACATTTTGTATGATCTCAATGCGGTATGCTCGGCATGCCGACAATTTGTGTTGAACACAGTAATATCGCCTTATGCGTTGCAGATACCACGACTGACTGAACGCGTTAAGAAACTCCCCGAATGAGATTTGACACTTGTGCGGCGCTTGTTTCGAATCGGAGATTCCCGGGCATAGAAAATATATTATATTTAATATACCTGTGTGCCAGTCAGTCAGTAGTGTTATCTGCAACGCATAACCCAGTTTTATTATGGTTAGTATGTACTTTTCTCAAAACTTTTACAATGCGTATGTGAAGCGTCATCCCGGCAAGGTGAAACAAACGTGCCAGCAAGAAGTTAATTGTTTGTGGAAGGAGGCAAAGTTGAACTTCCCCGATAAAAATGCCCAAAATGATGATATATGTAGCTCAACAGATTGAAAAGTTACGGAATGAACGGTTCAGGGGAAGGCACACACAATGTTTTCTTAAATCTGAAAAGTAATTAAAGCTTCAATGACATATTAGTGAAAAATATATTTTTGTATCAAAACTTATACTATTTTCGCGTAGTGTTTCTGTTCGTCTGTCGCGATCTGTCTGTCCAGCGGTGTTATGATTTTCTATTTATCAATTAGGTTTGAATTTTTAGGGCCTAACAAACGGAAAATGAATTCGGCACCACTTCAATTGCTCCCATACACCATAACCCAGCCCAAGACGCGCTTAAGGAGAAAATTTTTCAGCTTCGCATGAATCTTGATTTTACAGAGCGTTGCAAAAATTATTTAATTACTGACGACACCGATCATAAGTTGGTAGTAGAGTTACGAAGGGAAATTGAGCAGTGTGAAAAATTGCTTAGTAAGAAACAAATGCAGACTGCTTACTCAAAGAAAAAAAAAATCAGGGAATCTCATAAGACTAAGATACAAGAATTTTTAACTCAGAATACGGCAGCTCCTAAACGAGAGTCGGTATTGCATGCAACCCAGCGTGCACCTGTGGTCAGAGCTCGCCCAACGCGTCACCCATGGGACTGAAGAGCTACTGTGCGAAGTGAACGATAGGCTAAAGTGGCTGCACGGAAGGATGTAGATACGTCTAATATACTACCTACTTTACCTAAAGACATAGACGTAATTCGTCCAATAATCACAAGAGAGCCAGCACATGAATGCCAATTGTTAACACTTAGGTATTTGGTAAAATGAAGCAAAATATATGAAAACATCAATCATATTTAAGTATTTAAACATTATGAGGTATATGGGAGGAATGGGGGGTCCCACCAGATCTCACCAAATCTAACCAAAGGGAGGGGGGTGGTCTGGATTTTCAAAAAAAAAAACAACTCACGCAATTAATGGACGGCCCATAAGGTATTCGAATGTCACTTTATCGACTCACTTAAAGACATCGCAAAAAAATAGTTCAAAATTAAGGTTTCCATTCATAAAAATTTCGAAATGATTTACGTAGAATTACAAGGCATCTATAAATCGGGTCTAAGTTATGATCACGAATATCATCTATCACGCTTGCCCAACTGACAAAATTTTTGGCCAAAACGAAAGAACACAAGTTTTTAAATTTATTCCAGTGTTTTCTATCTATATAATATAATTTGGTCTTGGAACCTTTAGTTTAAATTAAGTGCTTGTCTTATTCCTTTAATCAATGGACTGAGTAAAATTTATAAAAAATCTGAAGAAAGAAATTTCACCAGGCGTTCAAAATTTCTTTAACTGTGCTCATTCAGTACAACATTATTGTAGTAGTTTCATCACCTTAATTGGTGTGCTAATTCAGATTGAAAAAATGGCACCGGACAATGGGTAATTTTGAGTGTAAGGACAAGATGAATTTACTAAGGACTGTCCCAGAAAAAAGTTGCGTTTTTTTAGTTGTTTTATTTTACCCTTCCTATTAATCTTATAGATCTAAAAAGACACAATATTTGTTCTACATAAAGTGACGTTTCATGTTATAATACTATGAAGATAGCACTTCTAACGACAAAGATGTCTAGCAAGCAACAAAAAGTTCGCGAACTGATTTTGTCCACAACACTGCAAAATACAGAATTAAAATATTCAGCTATAGCAAAAATAGTTGGTGCATCAGAAAAAAGTGTCTTTACGAATATTTCTAATTATAAGAAGGGTCTAACTGTTTCAGGAAAAAAGGGTTCAGGCAGAAAACCAGAAATTTGTAACCCAAAGGTAGCGACTAAGGTGAAGCGAATTCAAGTGGCAAGCAACTTTTTTAGTTTTGATCTGAGCACCATAACACTCGATATGACACTGGAGGCTGCATTAGCAAGAAAAATCATAATTTTATCACTTGAAAATATAAAATCATGTTTATATTATAAGATATTAAGGCAACTATTTACGTATCAGGTTATCTTGATTTTTCAGCCAATTCAAATTGATGTAAAAAAAATTGTAACGTGATAAAAGTTTTGTTTTTTATTCCGATATCATTCAAAAGTTGTTCTTTTTGAAATTTTTGTGGTTTCGTATTGAAACAAATTAGAGATAAGATTTTAAAGAAAGACATACTATAATAGATATGATATATAGATAGAAAATCTGGTGCGTGCCAAAATTGATTTCCTCATTTTACATCAATAGTTGAAGTAATAAGCAGTTAGCTTAATTTGATTTAAATACACTTACAATTGAAAAATTATTTTAAAAAGATACGAATGTTCAAAGAGCAAAGATTTTAGAGCCGTCCCGGATTAAATGGCATGAGTTGAGGCAAAAAGTTATTTTACTCAGTGCCTTTTTAAAAAATAATAATATATAGTACCTGCTTTAAAAAAGATTTTTAGAATATTCGAAACAATTAGATAAATAAATATATATATTTAATCATTGAGCATTATCTATGAATATTTCAGTTAGTACGCTGACATATTGCATATGAAAAAAATGCTTTTAGAACTAAGATGTATGCTAATGTTATTCATTTCATTTTTATAATAAATATCATAGCTTAACTACAGCTATATTATATTACGCCTACACTCCAAAATAATATATATATTTATACTTTATTCTCAAGAAATTCACTAACGCCTATGTGCCAAAACGAATATTTCCATATTTGACAAATATATTAAGTGTAAAAAGCAGATTGTGTCGATGCTCGTGCGTTGATAAAAACTTCCGGTAAATTTTTAAGCATCTAAGATTCATTGCAATCTTGAGCGCCAACATGATAGACCCCAACGACAATTTCTTGTAACTCTAGAAGACGATGATACGTGATCTTTACACAAATGTCTACTACCAAATTCTTTAAGATTATCTTAAAAGAATTTATATAGCGAAATTCTCTTAATTATCTTATGGAAATTACATAATAAAATAGAATATTTATTTCTTATAAAAATAAAACGTTTTGTGTAAATTCTGTTATTAATTGAAAACGCGCTGTCAGTGCATAAGTTCCAAGTTACGCAAAAAAAGTGTATCAGCAAAAAAAAAATAAAAGGTGCAAAATGTTACCAAAGGTAAAATCATTTAAAAAATATATATATTTACGCTTTATATTCAATGTGATGAATGATCAAACGATTTTGTTAATAGTGTCACAATTTTTTAATAAATTTCACTAAATAAGTGCTGATGTGCGACATTATGTGCTGTTTTGCTACTTTTGCGAGATATATAAAAAAAAAATCCCAACGCAAAGTTAACTCTGCTCCAGTTATTTTTTTTACTTCAGAGACTATTAAGATTAAAAGTCTGTTTAATTTTAATAAGAACGCAAATGCTGCTATTTTTAATAGTTATGATTTACAGATGAAAAATTAAGCTAAAATTCTCTACTTCAAAATTCCAACAAAATAGAAGTCATTATATTAGTGAGCATTGGCTTGTGCTAAACCAAGTAATAATAGAAATACCAGTTGAGAGTAAGTCCCTCCTTCATAGCTATATCGACTCAGATGTTGACGTTGATCAATAATATATACACTTTTCTATACCTGCCACGACCCCTTCTATGCGTTACAAACGGAATGACAAAGTGAATAGACCCCCTGTGTAGGGTAAAATACAAATTTTGATATCCTGAATTCTATAAAAATTTGATAAAGTAAGGCGAAAGGGTAGTTTGCATGTAGCAAGTTTCACTCGGATTCAGTTTGTCCATTGTGGTACCCTATATATCGTCCACTTTATTCTCCTGAAAATATCTCATTCAATGGCAGTAAACCACCCAAAAGCCTAGGTGAATTTGAGGATGCTGGTGAGCTCTAATTCGGCTAGTTCCTCACGACTAACAAAAAACGCAGAGCAAAAATGTTAAATTCGTCCCCTCACGAGCCCCTGGCATTCGCACTATATATGTTTAACCAGCTCAGCCACTTCTTCGTTTCCACAACTCCTGCAGAAATCTCTGTAAAAAGCACCATGTTTGGCAGCCATAGCTCCAATAACACAATGCCCCGTCAGCTTTCCAGCAACAGTTTTAAACTCTCCTCTAATTTACCTTAAGAGAGTTTATATCATTCCTAAGTTTAATTTAGGCCACATGTATCGAGACGCTTTGCATCCGGCGGCTGTTCTGTTCTGTCCGTTTGTTTTTGGTTATGAAGAATCTTGAGAATCTATTGCAAAAATTCGTTCAAAGGTATGGCACCGCCCACAAAAATTTTATCACTTTGTATTAAGAAAACTTATAAGGTAATTGTGAAAAAAATAAAGGCGCACAAATTGCTAGCGGGGGATATATCTCCTATGTTACATTTAGTGAGCAGTATAAAAAATCATAATGAATTCGGTATGAAGATATTGGTTACTATCTAATATCTAAGAACGGCATTGGGAGCGTAGGGTCTAAATAAAGCTCTATAAAAATTTCGATTCTTTGTTCTGTATTTTAAGCTGTGGCAGTTTAAGTCAAGATATTATTGATAAACTTAAATATTAATTTAAGAAAGAAAACCTTTTCTGTATATAACTCTCCTTTTTGTTTTTTTTTTTTTTCAACCCTATTTTTTATGTGAAGGAACCATATAATTAATTAAGAAATTATAAAACTATTTTTTTTTTTTCTCTTTATTAGGTAATCGCTCATATATCCTTACTTCTAATAATGACATCCTTGGTGAGTTCAGCAAAATTTCCCGAATACTGTAAGGATTGTGAAGAAGAAGTTTGGGAAGAAGTACCATGCGAAGATCTCTTGACAACAACGTCGACAACAACAACGCCAGCTCCACCAATAACATATCCACCAGTAATTACGACCACAACACTTCCTCCACCAATAGAAACAACAGCACGTCCATCTGTGTTGCCACCAATCGAGGTACCACCACCAATACTACCACAAATACCATCACTACATCCACCACTACCACCAGCACCCATTGCCGCAGCCTTCAAGAAATGCTACTGCGAATGCAAGGATGGCTGTAGAGAATTCTGTCGTAAGACTCTAGTCAATCCAAATCTCAAAAAACAGATAACACAAGTAAGCAAAACCGCACAATCAACGGCGGAAGGGCTAGTCGAAGTTCAACATTTGCATCAGCGCAATTTTGTGCCAACTACATATGAGCCTGCACCAGCACCTGTTCATGTACCTGCACCTGTCCCTGCACCTGCACCAGCACCAGTGCCTGCACCCGCACCTAGTGCATATAACAGAAAACCATACAACGAACCATTAGCTCCTGCAACAGCACCAGGTTGTGGCACTGTATATCCTGTGGGATCCTCAGCGGAAATAGATAACATTTGTGGCGGCAGCAGCCCATCATACAATCCTCCATCATATCCTGCGGCCGAAAAGCCAAAGAAATACTATTCCAGTTCAGCTGTAAACCTTGACAATTACAACACAATTGATGATCTGGCACAATTATTAAAATCGTCTAGCTACAGCAATACTGGAAGCATATTCTATCCTCCCTCATCACCACCCAACAGTTACCCATCGAATCCACCACCAAATAGCTATCCATCGTATCCACTTCCACCAAATAGCTATGTACCCTATCCACCACCAGTTGGGCCATCTTCACCGAAAATGTCCAAGTATTCAAAATCTTACAAACGTCTCCCTTCCGCATATGCAGCTGCAACTACATCAATAAATTCTAATAACCCAGATTCGAATTCTGTAAGCTGTTCGGAACCAAAACTTAATAATGATATTGACATAAATCTAGGGAACTATTATAGAGATTATTTACTTCCGAATTCTGACACAGAAGGCGAATATCCTACCTATCAGCTTCCGTATCCTATTTCTTTTTGAAAATGATCTTAAAAGAAATTAATTGTAGAGTTGTGTTTTAAGTTATTTAATGTATTTTTTAAGGTTTTTATTAAGAATAAAAAAGTTGTTTTCAAAAAAAAAAACTAAATCACTAAATTACAGATTGTAAGACTTTTAAGTCCCAAAAATAGGCAGTAGCTCTCATCAAAAATCAGCTATCAAAATATTGAACTCCTGCAAAAGGACACATCCATCGTAAAGTTTAAAAGATGAAATTCGCCTTTCACAACGCAATTTTGGAAAATAAATTTAATATTAAAGTTTCTGCTAGCAAAATGAAATGATTCGACAAACAATGCGCAGTGTGATATATCGCTACTTACAAAGGTGCAGGTAGTCTTTCGCCTTTGTATTCACATATATACCTTATTTGCGCATATTTGCGCATATTTGCGCATATTTTTTATGCGCCATCCGCTGCTAAAGCTAGCAAGGATAATTGTTAGGGAAAGTGAAAACCAAATAGCAAAATTAACGAGAAAAACTATGTTTGCTATGTATACATAGCAAATAGCTTAAGTGCCAGGGCTACACAGCAGATTTGTATTTTGTAAATTGTTCATTTTGAAATGAGAAGAAGAAACGCTATTTCCCGGAAAGGAATTGTCATGCAGCAAAAAGAAGTAATTTGAAATAAATCTAGTTAATGTATTATCTTCGGCCAGACCGAGACTCACATACCCAACACTGCATTAAAAACACAGTAAAGCCTCGATATAACGGACCTCTGTTAAACCGACTTTGGATATAACGGACAAAAAATCTGGTCAAATGTAAAAACATTAAAAACGTTCTGTTAAAACATATTGTAGACAGGGAATGAACAAACCCCCCCCCCACCCCCTTATCGTAACGTTCGAAACGCACAACACAAACTTTACCCTACGTATAAAAAACTTTATTCGCTTTGTGGTTTTGACTGCTATCCAAACCTATACGTTTTTGTCATTAGATTTGTATGAGGGTATCATTGTCCGGGGACCCATTTCCAGGATCCCGAGCCTCTCTTAGTGATGTCCATAACTATTTTTCAAGCTATCTTTCAAAATTTTTAACTTAAAATGGGCCAAAAATGGGTACGATGGTGCGGGAACCCATTTTTCGAGTCAAAAACGCTTCCTTCCAGGGTGCCAAGCCACCCTTAGTGATGGAAAAAATTTTTTTTGAGCTATCTTTCGTTTAAAAAAACAAAAATTTTTCCCCTCAAACGAATCCAATGACAGAAGCGATCACTACATTTGGTACGGGTTCGGATAGCAATCGCGAGTCAAAATCAAAACAAAGCGAATTAAGTATTTTGTACGTAAAGCAGAACGTTACCTGTCTGTTGCGCTCTCTCATGTCACTTGGTATGTTTTGTGATAGCGTTTCAATCAATGAGTGAAACACGGAATGCAGAGGGAAAAAGTTAACGCTCATAGAACAGAACGAAATCGGACCATACAATTGAGTTTTTTTTTATTCTCTGACTATGCATCCTTAAATTCAAGCTATGTTGGGATTTAGTTAGTGGGCGTGGCACCTCCCATACATACGAAAAACTTGAAAAATTGCTTTGGAATTCACTATTGGTGGCTCCGGACGCTGGAAAGAACCGTTTCTGACCCATCGCACACAAACTACAAAATCGTTATTTTCACTCGAATCGGTGACTCCAAGTGACCCAAAGTGACTCGTGGTGAGCCTTCGGGATAATTCAAAAAATACGGAGAATATCCTTATAGCAACGAATTCCGCAAATCGCACAGGACACACAAAGTGGTTATATATTAAAAATTACCACTACAATATCAGCACTACACCACTGTAGTTAAAAGTCTGTTGGAAAAACAAATAATTTCGCGAAAATGGGACAACAAGAGCACTTTCATTCGAACAGTTGGCAAAATTTAATTAGTAAAAGTTGTGCTTCGCATTGTAGCAAACAATTTATATATTACCATATATAGAGTGTTTCAAAACGAAATGTAATGAACAAGTGTACAACTAAAAATTATAAATAAAGCTAGGTTTTACAGTTATTAAAATAATTTGACTAATTTTTATTTATGTTTTTGACCGTTCAATGATCGGTTTCCAGGTACTTTTATTATATCGAATTCCTCAAAATTAATTCTGAAACCTCATAAGTGTAGCGTACTAGCTAAAACCTTATGTTCTGAACCTCCTTTAGAATGTGAGTCTTAAACTATGTAATACATACATATACTTTTAATTGGTTACATTTGGCTTATAAAAACATATATTTTGGATTATATTTTTTTAAGGTCAGCGCCTTTGTCCAGGCAATGATAATATGAAAGTAGCCCAAAATAAGAAGAAAACATTTCTATGGCAATAAGAAATAACAGCTAAAGTCGTGTTAAGAAAAATTTAAATTTTCCGTTACTTCTGCACGAAATTTGATTAAAGTTATCATATAATTTGTGTATATATCTTGACCTAAATAGTAAATATATATAAAAGTTTAATTAAATAAACCCAATCTCCATTTTTCTTAACTAGACTTTAGCTGTAAATCCATGTTGCAACAGATTTGTTCGTATCTTTTGAATCGAATATCGTGGAGGTCTTACGATTTAGAACTATACCCTAAAAATTGCTTGATTTCTTATTGTAATGTTTTATCGAATTCAGCCGTTCCTGGCTAGGTTTCAAAACTCAACATATGGGTTATAAATGTTCTTACAGAAAAAAATTTGCTTCGTCAATGAGTTGCTTCTGGGAATGAGAAATGGATTGTCTACGACAATGTGAAATGCCGGAGATCATGGAGTAAAGAACTTCGAAAGCCGATATTCATAAAAAAGTAATGCTGTCTGTTTGGTGACAAATATGAAAATTTCTCAAAATACCAATTACTTGTGCTGTAAAAATGGCTCAGTATAAAGTGAATGCCTTTTAATTTGGGTATAATCCCCACATTTACATATGTACATAGTAGGCGGAGAGCGTGCTGTAGTGTTGCCTTGCCAAAGCCCGTCCCGATGGCCAAATATTACCGGATTTGGCCCAATTTTGTTATTTTAATTCAATCTATATAATATTACACCTTCGGTGCTCCCACCGGTGGCAACGTATTTTTGGGACAGGTTTCGACAATGCAATCCCATATATTATATTTAGGCATCTCCGAGTTCTATCATTTTGGCTATAATATTATACAGTTTAAATTAAAACAACAAAATTGGGCGAAATACGGTAATTTTTGGGCATCGGGATGGGCTTTGGCAGGGCAACCCTGGTTGGTTACTTTTCTACAGCGCGCTCTTTGGCTATAAGGATGTAATAGTGTTTAACTAGTTAGCCTTAGGAATAGCGAAAGCTTAAGTATTATTCAAAGAAAACCAATGAAATTCCGGTAAATATATCATTTGCTTTAAGTATTGTGAAAGATATTCCGCACACTGATTACAGAACTAATGTTTTGGTATTCCAATGCTTTATTTTGATTACCTGCTCAAGGTTAACCAGATTGACAAGTTCGGTCAGTACTACACATTCACAAATTATATGCAAATGAATATCGCGCTCCTTCTACAATACGTTGTATTACTTTCACAAGCACCCTAAATAATTCATTTGTCAAAAGTTGACAAGTTGGTGCACGCACCAATAAACCAAAAACCAAACAAGTTGGACTGTGGGTACGCGCTACGATAACACGCCTGTAAGTAAACAGACGTGTCGTTTGTCATAAAAACTCATTGGAATTGTCTTTCAATAATTGACACAATCGAGTCTCTAAGACCTCAATATTACAACTTGAAACAAAAGTAATACAAAATAAAATTAAATATTTAACTTAAAGTTATCGGTATACAGATTTTAATGTTATGATTAGGCAGAATAAAGAATCACTTTGGTTAAGTTACGGTAAAGTCAGACTGGAAACTTTTTATTCTATCGTAAAATAAAAGATTTTGTAATGCGAAAAAATTCATTTTAAGATTATTTTTTAAAAATCTTTGGGAAAAGTTTAATAACGCATTTTACACATCCCGGTTTTCGGAAAGATGCGCTTTGTGGCTGTTTTAGTAAAATCGCATTTACAGCAATCGACGAAATGAGTTTACTGCACCAATCGAAAAGGAATGTTCAAAAATAAATTTTGGATATAACTAGTGTGGGGTTATCAAAAAAATTAATTTCGATTTTTTAGGCGCTAACATATCTTTTACTTTTTCAATTATTTTGAGATCAAGTCTTTGGGTACTTTCTGCCACATATCAATTTTTTCGATACTAACTGACTTTTCAATACCATTCAACAATTTTCGATTTTCTCAATACTTTTTGACACTTTTCGACTTTTTGTATATTCCACGTTATTATTCAACATGTTCGATATAGTCCGCTATTTGAATATTTTTCGATACAATTCGATATTTTTTCAACTTCCTTCAGTACTTCTACTATTCCAAACTTTTCGAGCTTTTTTCGATTCCTAATTCATTTAAATTTTGTTAAATGACTGATGCTTTTCAAATTTCATCGATATTTTCATTGCTAATCTATACCTACAACTTCTTCAATACTACGAGTACTCGTATATCCTGTTTCCGATATTTTTGACACTTTCCATCTTCTTTCAACTTTTTCAATACAATTCGAAACATTTTGACATTTTGGGCCTGTTTCGATACTAATCAACAATTTTTGATATTTGTCGATATTTATCGACTTTCATCGATATTTTTCGACATATATCGACAGTTAGCACTTTTCGTTTTGCATCGACTTCTCGATGCTTTTCGATACAAAAAAATCGTAAGTGTTTTTAATTTGTTAGACAACATTTATCTGTAAATCATCTCATACCTGCGTTCAGCCACTTTTTTCGGGACAATTATACAAAAGATATATAAATCAATCAATCACTCACTTTAACCGACCTTGAACCTTTGACTTTGGCATAATTTCTGCCTACGATTTTTCAGATTTATATGGGCTCAATTTAATTGAACAGTTTCTATGTTTGTCAGAAATCAGCGAGCTATAAGAGCTGAAAAAATGGAATGGCTCTTGAGGACTTTGAAGTTATTTCACATAATGTAGCATGCCAAAACTTAACGCAACTTAAGTGTCGTTTCGTCGTGAAAATCCTAATGAAACGAGTAGCAACACATAGAGATGGGATTGAGGCTTAGTCTTCTTTGATCACTTAGACAAACAAAAAACTAATTTTGGCCATAGCCAAAGTTAACAGAGCTCGAAAGTTTATTGTAGGCTAAGCACGACTACAGGTTCAGTTTTTCTCTTTGCGTCAGGAGTCTTAGATATCCTTGTTCTAAAGTGAGAAAATTTTATTTTGAGACAGATTTGGAGTTTGAAAGGGACTCAAAATATTTTTTTGATTTAATTTTTTTCCTTTCAATAGTTGAATACTTTCAATTCGTTTGTAGGTATGTTGCGTTACATAACATACGCATTAGCATTGAACAACCTGACGTCACAACCCTACACACATTGATTTATTTTATCAAACAAAACGTTGACACTGCGATTGCGACATCATTTAAAGAGATTTTGTAATTTAATCGCCATAACGAAACCCACGCCTCGTGCTGGATACCAGCGAATACATAGATCGAATACCTTATGAAGCTGCACGCTTCCATTCGACTCCTTAGCGTTGCACATATACATAAGTACATACAAATGCTGCACGCTGCCTTGCATGTCAAATGCGCTAATCATTATTATTGCAAAATACAAAAATTGGAAAAGAGTGTAAAGTTTTTTCTATAAAATAATGTACGTAAATACTCTAATTCACATTCTATCTTTTTTCATATGATTTAGTCGAAGTCCTGTAGGAAAATGCTGATGGCGTTTTTTTTTTACTTGTCATATCACTATATATCGAAGTCCACATTTGCATCGCCTACGATACGACCCTGGTCTCATACAGGTCTTGTTGTTTTGCACATAAGAGATTTCTGACCAATTTCAAGAACTTTTTACTCAGTGCGATTTTAACTGAAAATTGATAGCTTAGAAGAATAAAGTGATGTATTTTGAAAAAATTTCATCAAAACCAAGATTTCAAACCATTGATTTTTTTTAAATTTTTTAACAATATTTTAAACAAAAAGTTCAATGACCTAATTTTCAGAAGCGTTACATGGCATTGTAAAGTAATGGTTTTAATGAAAACTTAATCTTAAGCCCGGGTGGGTGAAGTGACCAACATGAAAAAGAATGACCCATATGTATGTGGGTGTATCAACGAGCCCTAGAGAAAAGTATTGCGTACGAGTTTTGAGAAAAATAGGGTTAAATTTATCACAAACAGTCGATTAAATAGAATTGTTTCTACAAAAGTCGTAAAATATCGAATGGCATCGAGAAATATCGAATAAGTCGATATAACCCAGAAAATATCGAAAAACGTTAAGAAATTTCGAGTAGCAAAAACCATCGAAAAAGTTGATAAAATTCGAATAGCATCATATGGCTCTGAAAAATGTCAAAAAGTAAGGAAAATTATTATGCTCCCTTACATTTTTCTATGAAATGGCTTTATAGAACTTTCGCAACCACTTAGTATTCGATAACGAAAGTTTTCTTGTGGGCGGATTTCCATCTGTAAAATTGTAACTTTGTTTCAAAAAAAATGCATCACAAATATACAAAAATTTTGTGGTTGTTAGCTTAAAATTATTCTTCACGCTGAGAGATATTTTTTTTTTTTGAGGCTAATTATTTTTCTGAAATAAAACTTCATAAAATTCGTATTATTAAGGGGTGATCCAATACAAGATCCCTTTTCCAACTGGGTTGTTTGACAGCTGTCATGTGTCAAATGGCTTGTCCATATGAAGTTTGTGTTCAGTATTCAAGACGACTCAATCATCAATAGACTTACTCCTGAACAACGTTGGTTGATTATGGAAACTTACTACCAAAATCAGTCATCAGTTAGTGAATGTTATAGAGTTCTTCAACATCATTTTGGTCGTTATGAGCGTCCAACTAAACTCACTATTCGTAACACCATCACCAAATTTCACACCAATTTTACACTACTGGACATTCATCATTCAACCAGAGTGCATACAGCCCGTAATTTTGAGAATATTTCTGCATTAGCAGAGAGTGTTCGTGAAAACCGTGAACAATCGATTCGTCGCCGATCTCAGGCTTTGGGCATCTATTATGGATCATTGTTGCGTATATTGAGGCGTGATTCTTGGTTTGAAGGTCAATGAAATACAGCTCGTACAAGAATTGAAGCCGGTTGAAATTAGTTTAGTTTTAATTTCGGTTTATGGGCCTTGTAACAACTTGAAATTTATCCATTATTTTATCGAAAAATTGTGTTTTGCGACGAATTGTGATTAAACGGCTATGTTAACAAGCAAAATTGCCGTATTTTGGCCAATAAACATCCCGAAGCAATGCAAGAGCTTCCAATGTAGCCCGATAAATGTACTGTTTGGTGTGGTTTAAGGGCAGATGGCATCATCGGATTGTATTTCTTAAAAATGCGAATGCTACAGAGCAATGATCAATGAATTTTTGTTGCCAAAAAAACAGGATATTGGTGTAGCCGACCTCAACAGGATGGCGCAACATGCCATACAGCTGGAGAAACAATCACTGTTTTGAGGGAAACATTCGATGAAAACATCATCTGAAGAAATGGTACTGTTAATTGGCCACCAAGATCATGTGATTTGACGCCATTGGATAACTTTCTTTGGGGATATGTTAAATCACTTGTTTATGTCGACAAACCCGAAACTATTGACGCTTTGGAAACCAACATAACTCGTGTTATTCAAGGAATATCGGTCGATATGCTCGAAAACAATGTTTAAACAACTAATTTGATTAGGTCATTTAAAACTCACATTCCGAGGGGGTACTTTTGGGTTGGGTTGGCTTAGAGCGCGTGGTGTCGGTTGCATTCAAAGCGTGTTGACTGCCCCACTGTTCCATGTAATGCACGCATGTTCGCATGGTAAAGTTTTTAATCTTGTTCTAATTTCATTTTGTCGGTAAGTTTTCAGCTTTTTTTTAAAATTGTGATTTTTTTCTCAGCTCGTAAAAATATGCGTAAGCGTATGACGCTTTGTGTAGCAATGGTTGTTAGAAGAAAATGTTAAGTTTTTTTTTTAATTTGAATTTTATTGGAATTTTTATTTTAGTCTGAGCAATTTAAATGACTGCTTATCATTTTAAATTTGCATACATTTTGAGACTAAGATAATTTATTAGCACCAAATACTTGACGATTAGAACCGCAGACGGAGCAAAAATAAAATTTATAGATTTCATTGCATTAAGAATATGCAGGGAAATTCGTTATGTGCCTTATGTACCTTAGTATACCATAAAATGTTTATTGAAATTAAACTGGCTTTATGAAACTGACTATCAGTTTAGTTGATTCTAGCATGGGTGTCCTTAGTGGTACCACCTTCAGGTGCTTCAACGCTCCTGGGTTCGCTTATCATGTTGCTATTGCCGCCACTTGTTGGGCTTTTTGTTTTATTTATGTTGATTTTCAGAACTACTTCTTGCGAAGAAGATCTGACGGCAGTAAGTTCTTCTTGTTGGGGAGGAGACAGATGCTCGTTGAAAGTTCATTAAATACCACAATATGTTGTGTAGAGCTCTGCTCAGAATATCATCCAGTACAATCAGAAACAAATTTTCTGACGGCAAACAAACTTGGCATTCAGCTGAGGCAGACTCAAGTATCAAAAATTTTCTAGTTATGTATTCATAATACCATACATTAATGATCTTTGGTGTTGCAACTTATCTGTTCTATGTATCCTAGTTGCAATTGCAATGGTTGCTATCAAGTGGTCGATGAAAATTTAATGACGCCTGCCACTCAGTTATCTGCTCCAAGCTAATGCGAAAGAAATTTGAACAAAACACGATCAGTTCGAGTGAAAAGCGAAAATCTACCTGTTGTTTCCGAATAAGTGGCTCTAAATCTGGTGAGGAGGTTTATTGTCAAGGACCTTGATAGTATCACGATGAAGTTCTGGCATAGCAATTAGTTCGCTATTTTTGGAATTTTTACTAAGGTTCCTATGAGCCAATCTGCAAATATTCGTTCTATTTCCCTAATTTGGATAAGAAAAGGGTAGGTACATTAGTTCAGCTGTGAAATTCAGGAAAGCTTTCAACATTTCAACAACTATACGATCTGCGTTTGTTGCTCTGCCGTATGTACGATTTTTATGACCTTTGTTATCTCTGATATTCAAGGCGGAGACGAGGTCACTCGCTGTGATCTTCCCTCAGGGAAAGGTATAAAAGTGGCGCTTTCGGTTGCAATTGAACGGTAGATGGCCTCCGAAAAATTTTCTTTCCAAATGAGTTGGTCATCTGTAGTAGCTAATAGGCTATTTTTTTTGGTTTTAGAGTGGCCAGCTTTGTCTGAATTTTTTGTCTTTCACCTTTCGTGTTATTTCGTAAGCCGTACGAAGGCCTCTGATATCTGCGGCTAGTTAAGCTTTGCCTGGAAGGTCATTGCCCCAAAAAGGTCGCCCTGAATAATATCTGTTTTCGGGAAAATTTCATCGGCAAAATAAAAAGGCTGAGATACACTTAACAATTTACAATCAGTATGGAGAGAAGCGATTCACCGAGAACCGATAAATATCATTATCAGTCCCGATAACGACACGATATTAACCAATTATATCTCACTTGACCGACGAAGAGTACGAGAAAGGTCTGACCGATATCTTTTAGCCTCCGCGATAATGTAGAGTTTATCATACGATACGTAAAACAAAACAATGATACAGTACGACAAATACTAAGTTATCGCCGAGAACGAGATATCGGCGAGAATTTCCATAGTACAAAAACACATAAAATACGAGCATCTTGACACCTTTTGAAGTTTTGGGCTAGGATGAAAATTAGTACGCAAAGTACCTCATAATAACTGGACGGGTTTAAATACGTGTCGTGGCACTTTTGTACAGCAAAAACACTGAAAACGCTATATCTTGGCATCTATTGCAGCTACAGTTGTGAAACTTCATAAATTGTTTGTGTCAATCAACTCGCTAAATGTGATCAGCATTGGATAATGAGTTTGATCCCATCCATATAACAAAAATACTTATATGTATTGCTATTCCTGGTACTAATACCAAGTTGTGAAATTTAGTACATGGATCCAATTCTCTGAAGTACGGACTGTGTAAAATGTAGGTGGTCCACCTAGTATTAAATACATAAATGTAAGCGAGAATAACCGTGAAAACGCGGCGATAGCGAAACATTTCTCGTACGAGAACGAGTACGAGACGATAAACTTTGCGCCACTACGAGTACGATACGATAATTTTTGGAATTATTATATGTATGTATGTTCCTGGAACACTGTGGCTTTAAATTTAAGAAAAGCTATATCCGTGACATCCGATGGCTATACATATTGCATACATACCTCCGAAATGAGGTACGTTCCCCAAATTGTCATTTCATGGATGTTTCAAATCTACATCAAAAAATAAGGTTTAATAAAAAAAAAACATAGCAAAGCAAACTTGAAGCAAGTTACCAAATTCCAAGGTCAATGCGCGTAATTAGAATCACAAAATATTTTAGATCAACATTTTTAGGCATATTTGGCAACGTTTTTAAAAACTGGTTTTTTGAACCACTCTTATTAAAGTGCGCATAAAATTAAGATCTTGAAAAGTTTCTAAAACAAATAAATCCCTCGTTTTTTCTTAGCACATTTCAATCTTTATTAATGCCAATCAGCCACAAAGAATTTAGAATCTGTTTGTCAAAATACACGCGAACAAAATTAACATTAATTAAATCATTCTATGCCTGACATCTACAACAGCTCTAATTAATGTTCTGCTTACTGGCTTTGTCAAGAAGTTTCCGAATCTATTGAAATCGCAGCAAATTTAAAATGTTTAGCATTTGACAGACCAAGTTAACAAGCCAGCCGTTGCCAAATTGTTCAAAGGGTGCTCGCAGACCGAGTAGTTGTGTGCGCGAAGCTTTAATCCTAAATACTTACCACTCTAATTGCCATTTTAATGAATCCAATTTTAATCTACCAATTCTTACACACAGAAATAGCGTTCGAACAAATCCGTGCATAGTCATTGGCTAAATGAAGTATTCGCAGTGTATGGAACGGCACGCATGCAAAGTGTGACCGGCAACAGGTAACCGGCAATTGACGTCTATCAACACGTCCCAAATTCAGTGGCTCGTGACACTAGAGACACGCACATAAAAAGAGACCAAAAAAAAAACCGGACTTGTAACGATCCCACTCTTAATGACGCTTGTACGTACTTTATCAGCACTCAGTATCGTTTTACATTTGGGTGCAACATGGTATGGAAATGGAACTTAAAAGAGAAAAAAATGTTTAAGGCTTACTGAATAATTGTAAGCATTTCAGATTACATTAAATTTTAACTGACCCGTGACCCAAACAAGTTTTTTGGTTTTTTTTTTTGAGATGTAGTTTAAAATTTTGATTTAAGCTCGGGCTCTATTAGCACATAATATTTATGTATGAGCAAGGACCGTTTCAAATGATAGTATACCATAGCTTATCACAATTATGGTCTTTGTCTTTGTTCGAAAATTAATGGTATATCATACAACTTTCCATAACTTTTTCGAATAGATTCTAGCTTTTAAGCTCGAATTCTTATCAAATTCTATCGTTGATCCTTCTGAAATTTCTGGAACATAAAAAAAAATTGATTAGTGATAGCAAATAGCGTTTCTGCAGAGCTCTACTCAAGATCTAATGGTGTTCCTCACCGAGAAGTAGAACCATTGTTATTTTTAATAGATGCTGCTCTGAATATTTCGAAGTATGCCAATGAAATATTTCCTATGGTCTTTCCGTTTTAGACATTAGACAGTTTTACTTCATCAATGCTAAAACTCCCCATCGCACTGTCCTATCACCAACCACTTTTCTTGCCTTTTCCGATGTATTCCACCTGCTTTTGATATTTCACGATATTCGGCGATGAAACTCTAACTTTGTCTACCTCTTTAATTGCTTTGAAGCCTATTGACTTTTCTTTGCAATTATTTCTGTCTACTTATAGATCATCAAAAATATGGAAACCCCGAAAAAGACAACAAAAAAATGAAACCTACCGACAAAAGTCGAAAGCCAATGGATAAGTTCATTAAAAACGAAACTTATGAAATAAAACGATAAAAGTAAAAAATTATCGATAAAAATTTTATGTAGTAAATAATCGTCGAAATGTTTAAGCTATCGAAGAATATCGAATTACATAGAAAAAATCTAAGCATTAAAAAAATAAGATTGAAACTCTTCGAAAAACATCGATAAATCATATAGAGTCGAAAATTCTATTATATAAAAGTCGAAAAAATCGATAAAAGTTAAAAACTAATGAAAAACATCAAAAAAGTTGAAATTTATCGAAAAACATCAAAAAGTTGATATTTATCGAGAAAGTGAAACTTATCAAAGGTTTGATTAGGCTAGACAGACTAACCAGTAAACTAACATATGGAAACACATGGACCTATGTCCGCTTCTTCCACTCCCTTTTTGATTTTTTACTACAAAGGCAGAGATAGCATACTTTGTTGACTAAGTCAGCTAGATTATTGAAAAAGCAAATCACAGAAGGTGATCAACACAGAAGTCATTATATGGACCGCGCTTGGCATCTCTATCTAATCAGAACTTTTCTAACTTGGCTTAACAGCTTTTTTTATAACCAGAAACTATTTGATAATAGCTTTAATGTCTTTAGAGGAGACAGATATATGGACGACCCGAGTCCTGTTGTAGGGGGTATATTAATGGCTATAAAAAATAATCTCAACAGTGCTTTAATTGAAATTCCCTGTTCATTTCGTATTGAACTTTTATGTGTTAAGGTGAATTTTTGTAAATCCAATTTTTGTATTCTTAACACTTACATTCCTCCCAATAGTAACACAGAAGTCTATGAGCATCTTTCGCGGGCGGTAGAATTTATCATAGAGAAACTTTATGTCAATGACGATATTTGTTGTTAGGCGAATATAATTTGCCTGACTTAAAATTAACTATTTCGAACAATAGTACATATTATTATGCATCTATTCCTAAAACTAGACAACAATAAATTTTTGTTGACGAAACTCTGTCTGATTTACAATAAGTTAGCTATATTACAAATTCCCACAGTCGAAAACTGGACCTGGTCTTGCCTATGTACAGACAGTACATTTTTTGTTGCACAAAATGCTCCACATGCTTTATAGATAGTACCATCCACCTCTTAGTCTGTTGTACCAATCTGATAGAGATAATATAATTACTGCTAATTCTTCAAGCAATTTCTTTGAATTCAAACTCAAGAAAGCTGACTTCTTGAAATTGAATAATGTCATTTAACATTTGGTTCGACTTTTTTAATAACAAATCGCTAGTGTCCAGTGTCAGAGGCATAGCCATCGGAAATTGCGTACATAGGTTTTCTAAAAAGTAGTATAAGTTTCACAAAATTGGTGTCATATGAAAAGTAATTTAACAGGCTATAATGCTGGTGTGCATTAGCTTGAAATTTATTGCTTGGTTTTTAAGATATGACGAAGAAAATGATAAAAACCAAAAAGTTATCAAAAAGTCGATAAAACTATGAAATTGTCTCAAAAACATTGAAGAAGTGAGTATGTCTCGAATAGCATCGACAAACATTGGATAAGCCTATAAGAGTTGTTGAATATTAAATAACTTAGAAAAACATCGAAAAAGTTGATTAAAATACAAAAGTATCGAATAGTATGGAAAGAACCAATAGAGCAAAAAGCATTATAAGTGTTTCTTAAAAAATTTAAAAAACCATTCTTTTACAAATATTCTAAGTATAATCTGGCTCAAATTGGACATAAAATGTAGAAGTTATTCAAAAATTAATAAAGAAATTAAATAGTTTTTCGTTTCGTCTGATGATCTGTCGTAGTAGCTGTTTTTTTTTTTTTTTTGTACTAAAGTGACGTAGATCTTTTTCCTCCAATTTTTATCAGAAAGTCCCAGTATGCAATTTTTGTGTCAAACTCTGGACAAGCTTAGCTCTGCATAGATCATGTCGAGGAGATTAGAAATCCTTGTTACAAGCTATATATCATTACCTTCGACTGCACTACTACTCTTTTGATAGCATTGACTCCACCAGCACATGGAATGCATAAAACAGTATAGAGCATAGAGCCTTCCATAGCGGGTAACATTCAGACTCTTTCTCCATGAAGAGAAATTGATCGAATTATTTTCTCTTTACTTTACGCATTTCTGCAGACTTTCGTGTCTACGATTTGGGTATACATGTCATCATACTTAGTTACCATTTCAGAATTATACTTTTTTATAGGTATTTTCTATTTTTCGCCAAACGGTTCTTAAAATAATTATGTCAAAATGAAATTCTTAGAATGTACTCAAGTCTTATCTACAATGCAGCACCAAAATTATTGATTTGACAACAACCATAATGTTACGCCAATAACTTTACCGGATATCAATTAATAAACGATTTAAATTCACACTAATTAATAAATCTCTTTTATCAACACATCTGATACCTTTCATGTGCCCACCGGGGAATCCCTTAGACTGTTGTTAAAAATAACCACAACCAAATTATAAACTATCACTGTTTGATCATAAAGTCCAGATTAAAACCATTATCATTGCAGATTATTTTGATTATGCGGACTATGTGGTTGGTATAAAACCAAAGTACTTTCCGTATTAACTTCAGTCTCAGTTTCAGTTTCCCATTGCAATATGTTCAAATTTGTGATTCTATTGGCAATCGCCACCTGTGCTCTGGGTGCTGCTATACCTGAAGGTATTCTACCTCAAATGGACGGCCGCATTGTCGGTGGCTCAGCAATTGTCATCAATAGTGCTCCATGGCAAGTTTCACTTCAACGCGATGGCGCTCACGTCTGTGGTGGTTCGGCACTATATGAAAACATCATTGTTACCGCTGCACATTGTGTAGCCGGTTCAACAGTACAATCACTCCGGGTTCGTGTACAATCATCATACGTCAATAAGGAGGGTCGACTGGTCAATGTCTATAGTTTTAAATATCATGAAGGGTACAACCCCATTACGATGGAGTACGATATTGCTGTTGTGCGTTTGACGTACTCAGTATCGTTTAGTGCAACTTATAGTAGTTTAGACTTGGCCTATTTCACACCTGCGAATGGAGCAGTTGCGTATACAACTGGTTGGGGTAGTCTGACACATGGTGGTGCGAGACCTGATATTCTACAGCAAGTTTCTGTCAAAATTATTAGTGAATATAATTGTGCATCCACTACATATGGTTATGGTAATGAGATTAAGCAAACTATGTTCTGTGCAGCTGCTACTGGTAAAGATGCTTGTAAAGACGACGCTGGTGGTCCATTAGCCTCTGACGGCTATTTGGTTGGAGTTGTGTCTTGGGGCAATGGATGTGCTGATATCAATTTTCCTGGTGTTTATGCAAATGTTGCGGTCTTACGTCCCTGGATAATTGCAGCTTCATCAACTGTTTAAATAATTATTTTTTGAGCCTTAGTTAATAAAATAAATTTACTTTAAAGAAATTTGTTGTTTGATTCTATAAAAAAAGCTAATATAAATTCATGTTTCTTAACAACAACAAAGAGCCTAGAAGTTAGAAAGATTTAACATGGTGGTGATCACAAACCTATGCTATTTATATAAAATTGCTTATATGAAAATGTTTGTAACGCTTTGGCGCAAAATATGCTGCACCGATTTTCATAACTTTTTCTTTAAAACTGCATATTTATGCTACAAGAAGTTACTGCATGCTTGTTTTTTATTTTTTAAACTAAAATATCCCGTTCTTCAGAACTTAGTTTTTAGAAAAAATTGTAGTTTGATTTTTCGTTAGTGAACAAACTCTTTTTCAAATTTTTTTTTTTTTTTTTTTGAGGAGAGAATATAAATACAATGAGATTTTAAGACAGTAATTTCCTTATGAAAAAAACAACAATGGGATCTAAATTTAATACAAATTGATATATCTTAAAAGTCATGCAAAAAATCAATGATAAATTACCTTTCATCTGAAACCAATTTTGTGAAAATCGCTTTTATTACTTTTTAGAATACATATGTATATCCGCTATTTTAGATGGCTACATCGCCGACACTACATCGAGTGAGATATTTTGTTCACATTTTTATTTTCACCCCTACAACGCTACTTCTCCAATAATAAAATAAGTTGTCGCTAAAGTTAAATTGAGCCCCAATTAAAATTTGTTAAAGTGCAAAAATTAACGGTTTTCACCTCCAATTAACGGATTAACGGCCTCCTGTGCGGCCTACGACTTTAGCATGCAATTAACGGCCGGTCCGCGTGAAAAGCAACATCACCCGTACCTTTCGAAAATCACCATCTGAGGTACTCTGACAATCATGAGCATGAAACGCGGACGTTCTACAGCATCTTAAAAACGATCGTTGGAACAAAAAGTCAGTTAATAGGAAAAATTTACAAGAGAATTGAAGGCTGGATGGACAGAAAAGTATACTTTAGTCCTCATTTATGCTCTATTTCACAGATGAAAAATAACTTCTTTGACGAGATCAACTAACTATTCAGTCTCAACCACGGGTAGCCTCAACGAGCAGAAAGTTCAACCATAGTAACAGCACAATCTGAGTATGCAGTTTTATAGGTGAGGTGAAAAATTACCTATCTATGTAATCGTATCTGTTCATTTGTTCGAAAAAGACGTCGAAAAGCTTCAAAGTTTTCCAAATCATAGTTCTAACCATTAATTGATGAAAACTATGATTAAGGTTCTCATAATATGTTTTTTATTTGCAAAATAAGATGTGTCTAAATTTGACCTTTTTACCTTATCACTTAATCTGGAAGACCTTTTACATTCAGAGTAAGTTTTTCAGTAAACTGCCCAATTCGAAAAGGTCTCATTTAACAATCCTTAAAGTTACTTTGTCATCAAAGTCAAACCAAAATACATTTTCGTAACAAATGATATGTACAGCATTTGAAATTTTGCCCACAATTTGCTAAAGAGTCGCCACAGAGTATTTTACGGACCACTCTACTGAATGATATATATGACATGATATGTATACAGGGTGGTCCAGATCCGAATTGCTATCATGAACAACTAAAGTCCCTGGTTCATTGTGAATAGGAAATTGTATAGGATGGTGTCAAATCTTAGTGCCGTATTTTAAAAAAAAATGCAATTTAAAAAAATAGATGAAAAAAAAATTAACAAGCGATATTTCTGAACTGGAAACGCGGCTAGCACCAATGATACTACATACAACCAAATAACTGAGTTAATTTCCTAATGAAAATTACTCATTTTGTTGCTTTAGCTTGATTACTTAGAAAGTGATGAGGCCATCTTTGTTTAAATAAACTTCGTAAACACCCTGTAACTCACAGCATGTTAAGGCCGTCCTTTCATACAATTTTTTACTCACAATAAATCAGGGATCCAGGTTTTTGCATTGCAATTCAGTAGTGGACCATCTTGCATACAAAGGGTCTTCAAATTTGACGTATCTTCTTAAATTTTAAATAAAAGACATAAATTACGTAAAGTCTTTATTTATTTTTTTTTTTTTTTGACATTAAAGTACATTGGTTTTGGTCAGTGTGAAGAGAGATCTCCTCTGCCAGCTCGGCAGGCTATCAATATCTATCAAAGTTTTGATTAATTTTTTCGCATAATGATGGTTCAGTTAATGATATTTGTTCGATGATGTTATCATTGAGATGTTGAACATTTTGAGGATTATCCGCATAAACTTTACTCTTCAAGAAGCTTTACAAGAAGATATTCAGTAGTGTTAAGTCGCATGAGCTTGGTGGCCAATTCCAATGAGTTTCTTGAAAAAATTCTCATTTTTTTTCTTGTTTTTCTATAACACTTTCTATATTCGTTAATTGAATTGCCAAGATATTCATAATGAAAACACGTTATTCTTTATCGGTTTAATTTAGTACCGATGACAAACTTAAAACGATATCTCAAATTTGAACACCCTTTACTATATATAATTGAATTAAATTTTTTTATGGAGACTTTTTTCTTAAATCAAAAGTAGAAGACGCCATGGAATGATGTATGGACATAAAGCGCCTCCAACACTTGACATTTGGCAAGTATCAAGTGTCTGTATCATAATAATTTTCAATTTGGCATTGCTTTGAACATTAATTGGGCTGATTTATGAACTTTTACAGGGCCATATGATGGGATGACAGAAGATAGAACCTCCCCTCCTCCTCCCCGAAATATTTTGACGGACACTATATAGAAACGATTTTGCAAAGAACTGAATTTATGAAGAATAAACTGATTTTGTGAAAACAACAGACACTATATGGAAACGATTTTGGGAAAAAAAGGTCTGAAAAAAATGTCATCAGATTTTGAAAATGACATAGGCTCACAAAAAAGTTTTTGTTTGCTCTGATGATTGGATACCAATATGAAATTTCCAGTTTTTTTTGCATTTAAAGTTAAAGAAAGTTAGTGCCTTGTGCCACGCTTTGAAAAAATATGTGCTGATCACAAAACTCACCTGTCACATTGGCTAACATGCCACTGAATTTTTTCGTATCTTTCTGTAACATTAATACAATCTTGTGTGTCAATTCTAATATATACACAATGCGCCAATTATATTCCGGTAATGAAGTATTATCTCAGCCAAGGGAAGCGACATCAATTCGAATTCTTCGTCGATTTGAAGCTAAACAAGCGCTAAATTGTTAGTTGAAATCGGTTTACATATGTCAGTTTTTAGTATGGTCTGGCTATGGAAGGTCGCCAATGGACAATGGTCGGATATCAGTACTCAATACTAGACAAATTGAGGGCGAGTACGCCTAAGATTGTGCAGCTCACTATTAACGCCAAAATGGGCCACATAGATATTGCAAATTATTTAAAATGTTTTCAGTAGCTTATGTCACAAAAGCGGAAATATCCTTTTCATGTTTTATTTTGTGTGAAAAAATCAGAAAGATATCTTATAATCCTACCATGTAAGAATAGCTTGACATACTTTTCATTATTTTTATATAAAAATTAACTTATTGAAAACTTTAAATGCGTTTTTCTTCTGAGGTTTTTTGAGACATGTCAGAATTGAAGTAAGTGAGAGTTATATTCAAATTCAAATATCATAGTGTTTAAAAAATTTGAAAGTGAAATTACATAAAAAGAAAGGTCATCGGTTTGAAAATTTAAATTTTCAAAAATCTCAAATCCAAAAGCCCATTTCAATAAAATCCTGTATACTGCCATGAACTTTTAATCTATTTTATCGATAAATATGCAACGATTTAGGGGCTCCATATTCTTAAAAGCCTCGTTTATAACACACAGGCTTTGCAATCATTGAACTAAGACTTTATTTTGACTCCTTGAAAATACCACTCAGAAACGTCACAGAATTTTAGCTAGAACCTAGAACCAGGTTACCCAACAAAATCCAAAAAGCATTGCTGCTTTTATATTTCACTCAAGGCTTAGTGAGTACTTTCGATGTACGCGAACGTCAGACAATGCCTTCTGTGACCACACTCTTCACTACTGGCAACCACAAACCCTGCCAATTGCTGATCTTATTTCAATTGATATTCTTCGAGGGAGCAGTTTTTTGTTTTATTTCTGAAAGAAAAAATTTTCTGATGTAAATAGCAGGTTTTGAAAAATCACTACTCAAATCTAGCAATTTTTTTTTTATGTTGCTGCATTTGCTGCATTGCATATTTTACAATCTGTCACAATGTCTGAAACTGTAGCAAAGTAGGATTTTTGTGCTCTTTTTACAACTATTAATTCATCTAACTACACAGCTTCAGTTTGAGCGTAAAAAAATAACGAACATTTAATAAAACAAAACAGTAAAATACGGCTACAATAAAAAAAAAACAGTTAAGAAAAAAATAATTGTCAAAAAGAGTGGTCAAAATGGTAACTAAATACTACCATGGTATCAACTGTTAACACATATCGCCAACAGTTTGTCGCTCTGTTTATGTATCTCTGTGTCTGGCGAGTTTCTACAACCACAACAAATTGAGAAAAAAAAATTTTAACAAATTTTGTGTTTTTTTTGACCAAAATGAATGCACGAACGGTCCTATAGTATAAAAGTTGGCTGTTTAATTGACAAGAATCGTAGTTCACCTCAGGAGTTTTAAGTGAATAAACATTAAACTTAGTAGTGCAGCAGCCAAAGTAGCATTTAATCCGCAGTACATTTTTACATAAATAAATAAAATACACAAAATGTTCACGGTAAGAGACAAAGGGCTAAGAAAAATATATTTTCAACATTCAAGAGTAGCCCCATGTGCTATGAGGTGATAAAATATGTCAGCTTTTTTTTTAAGTTTAAAAGTGTTAATTGAGACTGGCTATTACATAGCTTATCATATGTAGAGATCCTGCCGCTATAACTTTGTGGGCAACTATTAAGATAATGTTTTTCCATATAGTCTACGATAAGTCAAGTGCGCAAATATTTTGCAGTGAACAAAAATCAACTTGAGACCTCTATTTTTCATTAGATATTATGTTTAATTGACAGTTAATAAGATTTAAATATATTTGTGAAGGTCAATTTTTCAAAGAACATTTTTATGTTACACTGGAACGGTGCATTTTACATAAAATTTCAAGCACTAACGCATCTTGGCTGAAAAGGTTTTTAGCGTTTAAGTAAAAACTTGAAATTGAAAAAAAGAACTACTCAGTTAAAAATTATAGCTAGAAAGATATTCTATAGCTTTGTGTTTTTAATATTTTTAAAATAGGTAATAACGCGTAGCTGAATGATAAAAAAGTTTTCGAAAATCGAGTTTTCTCGCTGAAATCAGCTTATCTTTTATAAAAACAAACGTTCGGAAAGGATTATGATTCAAAAATAAGTTTGACTTCAGCGTCAAATAAAAAGTTATATTCCAAAATCGGTTTCAATATATATATTTTAAACTTTGTCCAGAATCATTTCCAAATAGAGATTGCAAGCTAATTTGTACACGAAAACACTTTTGCCCCATTGTGAGCCAATGTGAACAAAAGAAAGTAAAGTTTTCATTAATTCCAGCACTGCTTTAAAATGAAGGTCTCTAAAAAGTCTAACTTTCATTATATCTGTGGCTTCCGGAACTAACGACTTAAGTTTAAAATAAATGATTTAAGGCCTTATAACATTTCTTACATTTAGTTCATAAAAATATGTCTATGTGTACATACCTACACATAAAAATCCGCATAACATTTGATATGACGTGTACTTTTTACACGAAAGCTCTTTCCCTATTGCCTAAGATATTACTGGGAATCTTAACTGAATGCCTGCAAAAACGAAACTTTCAAAATATCGCAATCTTAAAATTTTATAAGATCATTTTTGTGCTATGATAGCACACACAAATTGACTTTTGAGGTAAAGGCAGGGGTTCACCATGAAAAAACCACGCCCGAGCAAGTAAACAAGTAGCTTTTGGGCTACCTGCAAAAAATTTAATCTTTGGCCATTTTGCCATCCCCCAAGCCTTTGGGCCCGAGTCCTCTGCGCTTTTTCCATCCCCTATTAGAAACGCCTTCGGTTAAAGGATGTCTAGATTCATGCCGTCTACAAAATTTACTTCTCCCCATTACCCCATTTTGTTATAAACACCAACTTGAATACAGCGTCAAAAGCCAGGTTCTGAAATAATTAGATAATTTCTAAGAAAAGGTTCCCTACTAGTGCTTAGCCACGAGCTCGGAGAGATATTAATCCATCGCTGCATAAATTTATACTTATGAACAGGGTAACATAAAATTTTTATATAAATAAAAAATAATTTGAATATTTTCACAATTTTTTCCTAAAATCAATATTTTCCAATTTCAATTCTGGGACAAATATTTCGACGACGATGAAAGGAGGCAAGGATTCAATTTTTTCGAATTTTTTTTTTATAAAGTAATTGCAAGCTCCTTTTCGAAGACAGCAACTCAAATCGATATTCCGTCAATGGCCATTGCCTCCACAACCGATTACAACTCGCTGAGGTTCCTGGATCTATGCAGCTTTTTATATCACTAGTCATTTCAAAAACATTAAATGTTTTCTCGATACTCTCGATGACAAATAAGCAAAGTCTTTTGACAAAGTTCGAAAGACAATTCAATTACCGAATCCAAAAAAAATTAATTCGCGCTCTGCAAATGTCATTTCACGTTCATTTCTCTGACAATCACAAAGCAAACCAAAGAAAAAGGGCAAACCTCTCAGTGATGTATTGGAAACATTAAAGTCCATCCACCCTAGACTTGAGGCAATTTCGATAAAACCAAAATCCCTCAGGAAATTCAATTATGTTGTCGATCAGAATACTTGATTTGTCAAATTCAAAGTAATTGTGGGGATTCCAAAAACGGGTGAACTCAACGAGTCCGACGCAAGATTGAAGTATTCAAATATGTACCTTTAGCATCTCATGATGTTGAACGTACAAATATATATATATATATATATTTTGGGTTGTTTTTTTTTTCGTATATATTAATGTCAATATTTTGCCCAATTTTCGTTCACATCTGCATAAATATTTCATAGGTTTTTTGTTACCCTACTTATGAACAACGTAATAAATCGTACTTCTGTTGGGAGTACAGTACTTCTTTTTATATCTTTGTACTGCAGTACTTCGAAGTACAGCCAAATGTACTTTTTGTACTGCTTTGTACTTCATTTTAGTCCCTTAACAGTAAATCCTTGAAAAAAGTCAACAGCAGACCCCTATGTCAACGAATTTTATAAGTTGTAGTATTAAAGAGTTTATTGAATTCATGGATCGATTTTTTCATAATCCTAAATATTTTTTGAAAGGGATATTTTGGACTATTTTTTGGTCCATTTTTGTTCCGAAGACCATTTTGATTCAAAAATTTTATAGCATACTTTTCTCGAGAATTAATATCGTCAATTTTTGTTTTTTAAAGAGGAGTTCGATAAAAAAAAAGCTTAACACACAAAGCTTTAACAAATATTTTCCCAGTAGTTCAAATTTTCCTGCCGAAGATAAGGTCAATAACTCAAAGAATAAGCTATAAAATGTATACATACTACTCCGATCTCCGATGATCTGCGATATTTTTAAGTCCCATACATTTTTAGATAGTACCTTCTTTTAAAATTTTTTTTTAAAAATAAATTTTCCAAGCTCTTTTTTTAGAAAAACCCTGTTATCAGCAACTATTACAATATGCTAAAAATTTAGAAATCACACACTTGAACCAAAACTTTTGCACGTTATAACTTTGATTACCTTTGATTTGTGTTTTATTAATAATTCTTTCTCTATTCCATTCCCTTAGTTATTCGCTTTGTTCATCATTGGCTTGGGTGCGGCCACCGCAATTGAATACCCAATTTATCACCAGCCTGCCGCTATCATTAAAAAAGTCGAAGTTGAGGCTCCGGCACACTATGATTTCTCATATTCCGTACACGATGAACACACCGGTGATATTAAGAGCCAAACCGAATCTCGCAAGGGTGACCAAGTACAAGGCCAATACACACTGATCGATGCTGATGGTTACCTACGTACTGTCGATTATACCTCAGATGCTCACAATGGCTTCAATGCTGTGGTACGTCGTGATCCTTTGGGTCAGAAAGTTGTGAAGGCTATTGCTCCAATTGCCAAAGTTATTGCACCAGTATATGCAGCACCCAAAATCTATGCGGCACCAAAATTGGCACTTGGACCTTATGGATATTCACACTAAAAACTAATGATATTTTAAACGAACCATCATCATCCGATCATTTTCACCGATTTATAAGATATATGTTGAACTGTTAAAATGATTTACTGTTAATTTATCATGCTTGGAATTGAACCAAGTCAAAGAGAACCTGAAAAAATACTGGATAATGTTGTTAAAAATTATGATATATATGCGAACTTTATAACGCTTAGCATAGATAAATACTTAACATCATCGCAATCGAACACTATACACTTCATTTCATACTAAAGGCACAATACATCATAATCATCACAATGTAAATACTCTCGACTTTGTTATTGTTATTTCATCAATTCATCTCTAAAGAAACCAAATGAAAAGTGTGTGCATCGCCTTTAACCAGACACCACTTGCATTTCTACCACATGCTGGGAGTCAAGATTTTCTGTACCTGCTGCCGTATGAGATGTGGCACTCATCGATACTTTAAACTTTTTTATCACATCTCTTTCTGTGTTATATCTATCACATTGCATTAAATCTCTTAAAGTTCGTAATTCTTTGTAATATACAACCTATACATAATATAAATACATAACATTAATTGTACATATGTAGATCGCAATAAATGCATTTTTATAAGAAAAAAATATAAATGCAATACATAAAATATAAATCATTTTTTTTATTATTTTGTTTCCGATATAAACAATATTTTCGAACTTTAAGTTTATATAGTCACAAAACTTTAACTGCTACTTTGCAGGCAAATTATTTGAGCTTGATTTCCAAGAAATAGCAGAGTATCTCTTTTGGAAGATATTTTTTTATATTTGAGAACTTTAAAATTTGAGATTGCTATGCTTTCGAAAAGTTCCAGGATATATTTCAACTTGAATAATCATTTTTTTACGTAATAAAAAACAGCTTTCAATGACATCATTTACCGTCTGAAATTGTGTCATATTTCGAGTTATTTCAAAATCTACCACCTCAGGTACACACTTAGCCGTCTCGGACTCTGAGTAAAAATTGGTACTTAATTTAAAACTTTAAATTTTTTACTAAAAAAAAATCAGCAAAGTTTACTCCATACATATTTCGCTGGGTAAATTTACTCAAAACAATGGCAATTTCTAGAAATAGTCGAAAGGTACTGAAAATAGACAAAATGTACAAACTATAGTATTTACCGACGACGATTTTGTACTGAAATTCACTGAAAAAATACTGAAAAAAAGTAAAAATGTACCGAAAATGACATCATTGGCATAGCACAGAATTTTTGCGAAATTCTTCAAAATCTTGAGCGCATCTTCAGGCGAATTGCTGAAGATGGGTAACATATTTAAATACAGCGCATATGAATCTCACGCAACATATGAAAATATTCACAGATTGATTTGGATGGATCTATTTTCTTCTAATAAGACGCGCAACTTTTAAGGACTTCAGTGGAAAAAATTAAACTTCTATTACGCATCACTTAAGTCTTTTAGCATATATTTGGTCATCTGATGAAATGTCAAAAATTAGAAATATTCATTTATCGACGATCGCTCTCCTCAGCTGGCCATTTCTCAACGTTTTGCGTGTCATCGCTACGTCTGCCAGCGACAGAATGTGGTGCACCGGGGAAAATGCTCATCATTGGTAACTCACGACGCACTTGTGCAGTAAAACCCAGCAATGGATCGGCGCTATAATCTACAATACGACGCTGGCCATCGGGTTCGATCAACGAATAACGTCCTGTAACATAATCTCCACGACGATGTTCAAACTGATCCTTGATATCACCAGTATGTGAATCGTGTACCGAATAATGGAATTCATATTGGGGCGGACTTTCATCTAAATGCACAGGATGACTGATTATGGCAGTGGCTTGTTCAGGTATAATTCCTGCAGCGGAGTATCCCAATAGCAGGCACGATACGAGTAGTAAAAGGATCTGTAAATGGCAAAAGTTGAAAACAAAACTTAAATTGCGATAAAGGACTTCACTTACATTTGTGGTCATTATGTTTCGTTTAGTATGCTGCTTCACAATTCAACCCAAAATAACTTTTTTAATAGCCCCCAATCAGTTGATTTAACTGTGTAGACTAATGGCAAATGCGCTATGTTGCTTCTTTTTATACAAATTAAATTTGTCGCTTGTTTTGGCTTAACAGTAACCCAATACGATGGAGTGCAGTAGTGATGTTGGCCCTTTGCACGCCCTAGTGCACATTTCATGACAAGAGCTCTGTCTGCTTGGTCGCAACTATTCGACCTAATTATGTAATGTTCAAGACTTGCAAGTGGAGCTAAGTGAAAAAATAAAATAATCGCAAAAAAGAAAAAGGAAATGTAAACTGACACTTGGTAGCTCTCAGATTAGCTTCCTATCACATATGACAGTCAAGATTATAAAATGATGAAATCACAAAATGCAATATGGCGCTTGGAAAACATCGGGATTGTAATGTTAGCAATGTGATAGGCTGGCACGTTACGAAAGAATGAAGTTTCATCAGCGTAACCAACAGAAGAGGTGTTTAGTGTGTTGTTTTGAAGAGGAGATGACTTGCTCATGAGTATATGTAGAGTACTAATTCCTGAAGTGTATTCGTGATTTTCATATCTAATGTGCAAAATAATATTACATATTCATTTAGATAAGACCTGATGTAATTTATTTTGGAATTTCCGATGCGGGTAGCAACAAAAACAGGTCATTTGATGCCAAATCTCCTGTCTCACTCAGATCGATCGGAGTGTATTCAAAGAGCTCAAACATTTTTCTCTTAAAACTTGAAACTTAACATTTTTTTTTTTAGAATATATTCACATGGTATTTAAGTTTTACTTTCAAAAATTTAAAGGACTGGAAAAATTTTTGAACAGTTAAACCTCGAGTATCTGTCAGGCACAAGGAAGACCGCATGATTGAAGACCGAAAAGACGGATAATAGAAAACACATAAATTTCAGATCTTTCTGAGAGTTTTTTCGTTGTGATTATGTATACAAATACGCAAAAGAATGTCAGATTAAAATTGAACGCCGAACTAACAACAAGTAATTTTTGAAATGTCCTCAAATCCAACAGCTGAATTTGTTAATTGTGATCTCGACATTGCAATGAAGACGATAAAGTTATTTTTCTTACCATCTTTAAAACATATTGTGTGTAAAAGATTTCTTGTGAAATATTTTTAGAAACTCAGGATAATTCATAAAATCTTATTTTTATTTTAACAAAATATGAGCTAAGAGGAACGAAGCACAGACGAAACGAAAACAATCCGTCGCATAAATTGGAAATGGACCATGAAGGTGACGGATAATAGGGAGACGAATAATCGAGGTTTTACTGCATGCACTACTCTTTATTAGCACAAATATGATATTTTAAAACACAATTTTATAAAATGAGTTCAGCATACTTTGCGCCAAAGCGTTACAAATCATTTTCATAAATACAAGAAATTTTATATAAATAGTATGGGTAATCATTATTTAGCCCTAATTTATTAAAGAAGTGACGATTTAGTATCGAAATAAAAATCGCACCGCAAATACTCAACAATATGAAACAAGTCTTCTTTAACTACTTCATTGCAGGTTGATGCTCGGTTGAATTATGTGTTTAATTTAATTTTTCTCTCGACAGTAATACTCTTGGGGACAAGAGTAGCGCAGAATTATCCTTACTCTCTCTCTCTCGGAACTCCAAGTCAAGGAATCGAAAAACAAGAAATTCGTGACGATTGCTAAACAAAGAAGGAGATTTTTAGTTTAACCCCTAAGCTTATCGTTGACTTTCTCTGTACAAGAATGATATTAAAGGTGGCAAGAAATCAGATGTTCGTATTGTCTGTACTGGTTGGAAGTATATTTATTTCAATATGAATATAATGTTCCTGTGGCATTTTATAACATCAATGACGATGTTTAGTGATGAACTCACCTCTTTTCTGGTAAAAAGCTATCCAATTGCTAAGCCAGAAATAAAGCAACTCAAGAAAGGCATTTATCTTACAGCACCTCTCCGATAGATAGTCATATAATCAGTGATCCATTCGTGATGGAGTGCTTGTGTCGCATGTGTCTTGAACAAATTGGTCAAGGGCAATCTAGCCTTGTGTCACTAAAACCATCCTTTAATATTAGCATGTTAAATGCAAATGGACCGATTGCAGTCGATCCTGGTATAGTTTGTTTTCCTGTCTTTGCCCTGGAAGCACTCAAAATATCATCTTCTGAATTCCTCATTTTGTAGTTCCTCAAACGTTTATTTTGAGCTCATACCTATACTTTTCCGAAGTTTCCTAGTAACGCGGTCAATGAGGTGGGGTGTGGCATACCCCAGCTGTGTTAACCTGTGTGTTTTCTTTTTCAATGTGTTACGCTCGACTAAGCGTACTATCAGTGTCAGTTGTAGAATGTTTTATATTCAGCTACTGAGAGCACGCAGGCAGCCATTCCTGTGAGGTGAAAGTAGTCTCTGTTTGTCATCACGTAGGGTGGGGTTAAATTAAATGTTTTTATTGTCTTTGGTTTTGTTTTGGGTGATTAAATCTTTAATAGTAGATAAGGGGCTACTGGATTTTTAAATTATGATCTAGCTCTTTCTCTTTCTTGTATACGTTTATCCTTTTACTAATCTGATAGTTAATTTACTGAATCTGGATTCAACTGGGTCTTTATTGTGTAGTATCAATGATATTGTGTGAATTGATTTTTGCATTATTTGAGGATATCATTACTTTGCTAGATCAAATAATTAAAATCACTGTTATGGGAAATGAAGCCTCTTAAAAGCTTAACTGGATTACTTTAAATTTTCGGTGAAAATTTTACTTTTTGCAAGAATTGAACAATTTGAGAGCAGATTTTTTTAGGACTTGATACTTTGGCAGGTGTGATCTGTCAACGTGAAATCAGAAATGCAAATGGGAAACAATAATATAAACAAAGGCAAACTGGAAATGTTTCGTTTTGAACACCCACCTCTCATATATTGGTTTATGATAGCAAAGCCAAGATTCGTTTAAAGTGGACCTCTTAAGAAACCGGTTGGTGCATAAATATCTCTAAAACACTCAATACAAAAATACTTTGTTGGCTGGGTCCGAAGACCACGTTACTCATGTTATCAAAAACAAGCGAAGAAAGCTGAGATTTATTTTAAAATTACAATTTATTAATGTCTTAAATTTACATTGGTATTCATAGACAACATATATATTGGACAAACATATTAGCTGCAATTTCCCATTAGATTTTTTGAATCATTATGACCATAATGTACATATTCAAAGTAGCATACTTTTAAGCCAATCCAAGTCAATTGGCCATCTAAGTCATAACAACTTCAAAAATCTAGCAAAAGCATTGCAGCTCACATTAAGTTTACTTACACTTGGTATTATAACTTTCATACTTCAGCTAAATATTCTTATAATTAAGTACAACAACTCATATAATTACAGTATTTATAATTAGTTTAATTTGGTTATCACAGAAAAGACAAATGTTCTTTAGAATATTTGTAGTTATTTTCCAATGAGTTTATTATTTCATTAAGTTTTTTGGTTTTACTTTGAATTCGCTAATTATTCAGGTACGTCGGCGTCCATGCAGAGTTTCGGCCATTGAATCCATTTAGATTTTTCTTTTCCAGCAATGATCCTAAATAATTGGAAAACATTCATTCACTTTAGTATACTGGTTTTTATTAAAATATGTAAATGTATGTACTGAAATAATTTATGTACGATATATTTCTAACAGTTTTATATGAACAGTTTGGTTCTAAAGTTAAATTGTGCTCTGTTTTCATATCTACAAATGATGCAGTGCTTACTTTTGTTGTGTTGTTTAAATCGCATTCGAATCATATGAAGCTTCAGGGAATAGAATAAAAAAATTATTTACCATTATCTGTAACCATCCATGCGGTGAGTTTTTCATCCTCGGTCTTGTTTGTTTCATCCCATGGAAAAAGTGAACTTTTATCTCTTTGTACTTGAGCTCTGAAAATAATGTTTTGTGTTTTTTTCGTTTTTCTGACTTTTATATAGATATACGAGTACAATATACATTTAATTTAAAAATGGTGCTTTTTGTTACTGTATGTGCTTCAGGGTTGCCAAGTGAACGGGATTGACCCGGAAACCGGAATTGACCCGGAATTTTATGTCAAATCCGAGGGCCTGTTAGGAATTCAAAAATGTCTTAAGTAGCCAGGAAGTGGACAGTTTTTGAAACATGAATTCCTAATTCATCATTATCAAATTTTTCCCAATTGAAGATTTTGCCATGAATTAATTTTTTAATAATGCTGGCCGAGAGCCGCTTCTTTTCAACTTGGCAACCCTGACGTGCTTCAAGATAAAATTTGACGTGATGATGAACTAAAACATAGATTTAGAATTAATCTATTCTGTGTCGTTGAAAACCTAAAAAGTCGTTAAAAAAATTTAAATCAAAATCCTAGGGATTTCCCAATAAAATAATTCTATGAAATGCAACTAATCTTTTGGCCCAAAGCTTTACTTCAATAGTTGCAGCTTATCATTTTATAAACCAAAGAATGTAAGAAAGTAAATATTAGTCACTATATTACAATTTTTAGTTCGAACCGACCCAACTTACAGCCGGCCGAAGGTAAGCATCTCATTGTAATCCCTCGTAAATTTTCCATGATTGGAATACTTGAATTTCTTTGTGAAAAGTGAACACCAATTTGAATTTTGAACTAGTAACAAAGCCTAAAAACGTCTTTTTTTTTGGTGGGGAGCTGATGCACCTCGAAGACCTTTAGACAATCAATAAACGGCCGACAATAGTAGTGCGCAAGGAAATCTTGCATAAAGATATTGTGAGTGTACGTACATTGAGTGATTTTCATCATTAATACAAAAGAAGAATCAATCCAAATTCACCAAATGAGCGTTTCGCTTCTTAAAATAGTCTTCAGGCTTTAGTTCAGCGTTTTCCCAATTTATCCATTCCTTCTCAAGGTCCTCAAAATAGGCGTTTGTTTCAGTAATGACCTCCAATTCAAACACAAATCTCTTATCTCCCAGCCATTTCTTCAGTTTTGAGAACAGGAAATAGTCTCATGGATTGTCTTGATAAAAAAGCACTCTTTTCTTTGCCAAATGCAGTGTCTGCTTCAAATCAAAATCGAATCTGTTCAAAAGCTCTGAATAATATTTGCCGGTGATCGTTTTACACTTTTCAATGAAATCGACCTGTGTTTATGACATTGTTGGCTGACAGTTCCACCTTGGCCTTCTTTCGTGTACGTTCACCCAAAGAAACCCACTGTCTTGATTGTTCCTTTGTATCTGGTGTTTTTTGATGGATCCACGTTTCGTTCACGATAACGAATCGAAGCAAAATCTTGTTCGGATTGTGGCAAACACTCCTTTGAAGTAGTCACACGGTTGCGCTAATAATCGAGAGATAGCTTTTTGATGTCCAAAATATTGACATACGCATTCTCTGATTCTTCAATATCATTCCATGGACTGGCTATGAAATAGCCATTTTGGACCTTTTCCTATTGATTGGAGCAAAAAAAGATATTTTGATCCCATAAAATTTTTTTTTTGCTCCATTCGATAGGGAAAGCTCGAAAAAAGGTTTTTGAAATCACTTAGAGTGGCTCCTTGAAAAGGACCGAAAAGGTCAAAAACAGTCCTTCCCAGGGTCCGGAGCCACCATAAGTGATGTTCAAGAGCCATTTTTAACCTTTCCCTATCGATTGGAGCAAAAAAAAATTCTTGAAAATGGGTCGAAAACAGTGGCGTCACTTCACCAAATCTTGGGGGGGGCAAGAATTATAATTACACCACTATTAGATGGGTTTATTGAATTAATGTATTGAATAATAACTAGTATCAGATCCATGGGGGGGCAATGCCCCCCCCCGGTATTTTCTAGGGTCCCCTAACTGATGTCCGAAATAAGTTTTTGAGCTTTATCTATTGAATGGAGCCAAAAAAAATTTCCCGAAAATTTGGTCAAAAATGGTCGTTTCAAAGGTCCAAGGGCTCCATAAGTTGTGTCCAAACTCCAATCGCAACCCTTAATGATGTCAATAAACATTTTAGAATTATTAGAATTCATATCAAAAGAAAGTCCGACTTCGATCCACCTTAGTGTATATGGGGTAAAACAACTGCAGAAAACTTGCGAAGTCTTAGGAGTTAGGTGCACTACAAGTTCCACTGGAGCCCTACCTATCCACCCAACCAATAGGATATTGTTCAGGAAAAATTTATTTGCACCAGTTTAGATCAGAGTGTTTACATATTGAATTTCAGAGTCGAAGTTGAGTAGGTTTTTTTGTATGGACTCAAGAGTTTCGCTGATGTAGCGGCAGGTGACTCAGTGTCACACCAAATCAATAGTGAACATTTTAACGGTCTTCCAATATTCTAGAAATATGTCAAGGTACCATCTGTGAGTTCTATTTATGTTCAATAGTTTTGCCATAAGTTCATTCAGAGATATTCTTCTGAGCACTGGCGGTGAAGTTATTGGTACCACTTGGTAAATTCCCAGCAGTTTGTGGCTTTGAAATCTTTGAAATTCAATACAGAGGCAATATTGTGGAACACAGCACCAAGTGAGTTACGTCCCGGCTCTGATTGGCTGGCAAAACTTCTTTGGTGTTTCTTTACACACAACTGACCTGGTGACATTCATATCATTTCATGATAAGGACGTTTCCAAGCAGAGCAAAAATGTAATGTGTGTTATTGAAGCATCAACTTCGGTGCGATTTGCTTCCTATACTGTAAGTGTGTACGTGGTGCGGTTCAGACGTTTTTAGCGAAATAAAGGAATCAAGTCAATATGAAGATATATTCTTCCTCCACATTTTTAAGAAAGTTTGATTAAGTAATCTATGCCGAATGCCAAATCTTTAGTCAAGAATGTAAAAGGAGTCACCTCAAAAATTTCAAATTTTACTGAATATGATATGCAGTAAAATTTGCACACATTTCGAATTACACGTTCGAAGGATAAACGGTTTTGTTCGGGCGTTGATTCTCATTTGATCTCAATTATTTAGTCAGGAAAAGGAGTTTCTATATGGGGAGTTTGCAGACATATCATTAATTTCTCGATAGGCATGCCTTAACTTTACAACAAAAAAACTCACTACAATAAAAATGTGATTTACAACTTAATAAAAATTGTTAAAAATTTACGCATAACATGCTGCTACAAATACGAGAAGAAGCAAAAATTAATATTTTTATCACTGCCTTTACCTTATGGGCCAAAACTGAAATTCATCACCGGTTGGATCTTTGGACAAAATTTCACTGTTGCACAATGTTTCAATGAGGAGCAATTAAAATGCATTAAAAAATATGAAATGGAACAATATGAAATTAATTGATTCTTAATAGATTTTAGAGATATAGCGAAATAAAATTATAATAATGTATGTAGTATGTATAAGAAGCAATTAATGATTATGGGAGTAAAGGGAGTAAAATAAAAATATGATATAAAATTACACACAATTAGACAGGGGGTTCAACAAACAGGGTGCAACAAACATGCTAACTTTTTTATATAAAACACATATTCTTAGAGTGCTGTCATCAGTCACTTACGCATTTGTTGATAGTGAATCAGTGCGACTGCCCATATTTGCCTGCACGCTTCCATAAGATTTTGAATTGTCTTTTCCTCGCGTTGAACTTTCATTGGAATAACCATTTGGCAAATGAGTTGAGTTACGTCCGGATAATGGTTGCTGATTAGTGGTAGCAGTGAATGGCACAGTATTAGGATATTTGGCATCACTATCAGAGTCCATTGACAATTGGCCAAATAAATCTTCCAGAAGCTGATTAGCCTTAGAACTTTTTTGTCGTTTAGCAGAGGATTTTATTTTTGAGCTAAGAAAAATAAAATACACAAATGATGTAGTTTAAGATTTATTATTACGAAAGTTTTTGACGCGGCATGACCTCATCGACAATTTATGCCAAAGTCATCAAATTCGGGAATTTTTTTACGTTTCCGTGTCATACTTTTTTCGTATAATGAAAGAAAGAAATTAAAAGAACAACACAAAATATATAGAAGAAGAAAACAAAAATTCCATTGCATACTTTTAGTTACTAAAGAAAGTTAGAATTAATTGATCAAAAAAATGCATCCGTGAAAGTGGTTCAAATCAAAAATAAATAAAACAACACTATACATATAAGAAAAAAACTAAAATCCCATAACATACTTTTAGTTGTTAAAGAGATGTAAAATTCCATTGCATACTATTAGCTGTTGAAGAACGGTAGAATTAATTTGTCAAATGTTAAAAGAAACAAAAACTCTGAAAAGCGCCAGAGACCACGAGCGAAGCGATGTTTGCGGAGTGTTACCCATTTTTGTGTGGGGCTTCAGAGCACAATATTCAAATACTAAATGACATAAAATTTCACAGGCCAACAAAATTAAATGAAACTTCATAACCGGCAACTAGACTATATGTATGCGAAGGTTTCCGGTACGCTGAAATCAAATCTGACCTCAGAATTGCTCCATCACATCAGGTTTTCGAGATATCTTAACCTAAAGTGGTAAAAACACTGTTTTGATGTTAAATTTTTTTTAATTTGCGTTTCATGTCACAAATTTAGACGTTAAGTTAGCCGAGTTTTTAAAAAAAAAAGTTTCTGATCCTAACTTGTTTTCATGCATCTTCTCCATGATAATACGAAGGGTATTAATTTGATCAATAATAGCGCACGTTCTCTTCAGTTGAAAACCTGCTTTTTCGGTATAAGTGAGAGACCTTGAACGGAAATGACAATATCGTGATGCTTCTTTAGTTCTGGCATATCAATAAGTACCATTTTTTTGGGATTTTCACAAAGGTTCTTGTGAACCAGTCTCCCGTATGCGTTCTTCTTACCAATTTTGGACTAAAAAAAATAGTTATAAAACATAATATATAATTTGCACCCTCTGCTCTAATGTCTTCGAGAATGTATAGCTTTTGTTATATCCCTTATTGAAAGCGGGAACGGGGCATGGTGTTGGTGTTGGTGGATGGTCTCCAAAAAATGTTGCTTCCAACAGGTTAGTTAATCTGATATGTAGCAGTTTTTAGGTTCTCGGTTTTCTTTTCTTTCGATTTAAACTGAATGTATTGTGTGTCATCTAGCGTGTCATTAATTAGCAATGCGAAGATCTTTGATCTCTGCAACTTATTGGCCGCGAGCTCGTTGTATATTTCTCGTTCGTTGTTTTTGCAGCATGGTTTTACCGTTTTAATATAATAATATATATAATTTAATTTCCTCTAGCCTCTAGTTCGCGCTTCATCTGTGGCTCTATTTCAGTTCTCCTTTTTTCAACGATATTCCAAGTAACAACACTCATCAAGAGATTTTTGTGCCGTAGGGTTAAACCAAGTATGGTTCCACTAGTCGATATTAATTGAGACTTAAGTTGTTAACTAATGATTTGCAATTTAGATTTGATTGAGCTGTTTCGCACTTCTGTTGAATGTATACTATATATCTTAAGCAGAAGAGAATCCACTAGAAGATGGTGATCGGAGCCGATCTCGAAACTGTTGCACAACTTGAATGATTTCAAAAGTATTTTCATCATTGGGTAACGTATTAAGCTCAGAGCGCTATAAGCTAACAGGCAAGAGAGGTTCAACCTACCATAAATCCTTTAGGCTAATACCCTCAAACTCATTTCTCAAAAACTATGATATGAAACAAAAATGCGCTTAGCCTTTCACCAGCATGCTCATAGAGCAAATTGATCTATCGCTCTGGGCCATCTGCAATTGCCTCTCTAGACAATGAAAGAATTTTGAGAAAACATTACTCATGAAGCAGAGTTTTTGCCAACCCAGGCGGAAGTCAATAAGCAAATGGCCAAAATCCGAGAAAAAAATAGATCACTAAGGAATTGGCCGTTAAACTTACCCCAAAATTGTATCCAAATCATCAACATTTTTTGCTGCATTCATATCATTTGATATATGGTGCCTAACTCCACTGTTACCATTTCCCAATCCTAATCCGCTTGACGCATTATCATTATGATTACCATAACGTGATCGAGCCGACAAATTTGCATCGTTTAAGTAACCATCACCACTGATCAGACTTTGCTCGAAAGGATTTCGAAACGCAGGGTTACCAACAGCTGGCGGCTTTGCGGCACCAACTTTTGAAAACATATTGTAGACCTTTGCATCATTAACATAAGAATCCACATTCATTATTGTGGGGCGCGTATGCAAATAGTAACCGCTGACTTTGGATGTATTTTTGGCATTTTTAGCGGCTGTTTCATAGAGCGAGTAATTTCGCAGACCATTAGTCGTAACACCGCTATTAATGTAGATAGCGTTATTTTTGGGAGCACCAGAATTAAACGATACATTAGCGGGTACTGCTTGAAGTTGCGGCGGTTGAACTGCTTGGTTACTTAATCCCAGAAGTTGAGTTATATTGCGATTCAAATAGATATCATTAATTGATTCAACGTTAGGTGCCAGATTTTCTTCGCTAGCATGAGATCTTCTTGTTAGTTGACCACTGCTAAGGTATATGTTACCAGCTGGTGCTAATATGGTATTGTAGCGTATGGAACCACTTTGTATTGAAGAGGTCTCATCGAATGGATCTTTTTTCATGCGATGTGTTGGCATCATACCCGCGTCATTGGCCTTCATGGAAAGAAAACTAATTTTTGGTATTTGATTAATAGGCTGTTGGTGCTGTTGTAGATGTAAATTCTTCATATTGTTATTATTGTTGGCCAGATAATTATTGTTTTGTTGATTATTCAGTACTTCTGTTACGGTCGATTTCTTTGGTACGTTTTCTTTAACCGGAAGCACATTTTTTTGATTTGTTGGCGTCACTGCGGCATACTTCGCTGATAATTTGACACTTGCATTATTCGCAGCTGTGGGTGATATCCTCTTTAGTGCATGGAAATAGGGATACTTTAAGCTATGCTGCGCTGTCGGTCTCCTGGCGGGATCATAGCACAACATATCCTCTAAAAGATCCAAACCAGATTGACTGCATCGACTTACTATTGAATTGAGTGGAACTTTGACACAATCGGGATAACGAAAATGAATTGTGGTGGCAAGGCGATAACCTTCCGCCCAGTCATTCTGAAAAAAATTAGAGAATTATTTTAAAAAGATTCAACAACAGCAGATAATGATTTTGTTATATTACTTTTTCCGGCGTTCCTAACACTGAGCATATTTTAAATAGCTGATCGACTTCGCTACTACCCGGAAACAAAGGGCGAAATGTATACAATTCCGACATAATGCAACCCATAGCCCAAAGATCAATTGCAGGGCCATAGCTTGTGGAATGTAAGAGTACCTCTGGTGCTCGATACCTAGAAATAATACAAAGTTACTATAGCTCTAAGACGTAAACTATCGCATCAGGTATGTACCATTGCAATTTCGCACTTAAATACATGTCTTGAAAAACGTAATGAATATTGGATAGTGGAGTGGTCCAGCTAATATTAAAAAACCCTACTATAAAAACTTAGGAGCCAACATTTTACAATGCAAAATCAATTCCTTTAAACTACGAGGTTAGTTCGATAACTCAGTATCTTTTTGAGTAAAATATATTGTTTCCGGCAAATAAGCGTTTTATTTCTCAGCATAGTCTCCTTTTAGCACGATACATTTAGTTCAGCGTTTTCTAAATTTTTGTTCTTTTCAAATAATAGGTTTTCTCCAGGCATTCAATATAGGCGATATTTTCAGTAATGAGCTCTTCATTCGACCCAAATCTCTTACTGTCCACCCATTTCATCAGTTTTGGAAACAGGAAATAGTCGCAGGGGGCTAAGTCTAGAAAATATGCTGGATGGGGTAGTAGTTCGTTGCGCAATATATGGAATTTCACCATGGTGACTACTCACGTGTGCAACCGTGCATTGTCTTGATGAAACAGCACTTTTTTCTTCGCCAAATGTGATCGTTTCTGCTTCAAATCAAAATCGAATCTTTCCAAAAGCTCTGAATAATATTCTTCGGTGATCGTTTTACACTTTTCAAGGTAATCCATGTAAATGACGCCGCGTGCATCCCGAAAAATCTGTGGAGATGACCTTGTTGGTTGACATACCCGCCTTGGCCTTCTTTGGTGCACGTTCACCCGAAGAAACACACTGTCTTCATTGTTCTTTGGCCTCTGGTGTGTTGTGATGTATCCATGTTTCGTCAGTGGCAACGAAACGGCACAAAAACTGGTTCGGTTTGCGGTTGAACATCGCCAAAATCTACTTTAAAGTAGTCACACGGTTCCGTTTATGGCCGAGTGTGCGTAATCGGAGCACCCATCGCGCATATAGCTTTTTCATTTCCAACTACTTATGTTAAATTTGATGTACCCGCTCAGTTGAGATGTCTACAACCTCAGCCATCTCACGCACTATCATTCTCCGATCATCCAATATCACTCGATGGATTTTACCGACGATTTCTGGCAAAACGCCCTCTTTTGGACAACCTGAACGTTCGGCGTCACTTGTGCTGGTACGACCATAACGGAACCCAGTAAATCATTTATTAACCATTGAAATTGATGGTGCAGAGTTTTCATAGTATTTATCAAGCCATTTCTTGGTTAAGGTGATGGTTTTCTTACTCGAGCAATAATGCTTAGTCAGCACACAAAATTCACTTTTTTCCATTGCCCTTCCTATGTGAAGTACTTACGTCGGACAAAATTTTACTATTTTTAGTTTATGTATATTGCTTCGTCAAAAAATCTATCATTTAAGAATCTGCTTGGTTTTTTCAACCATTATTTCTTAGTATCCATAGTTTCCAAGACACATATTTGAGCATGAAATTGGCAAATCTACAACTGATACAATTTAATTTTAAATTACCATCTCGTTGACACATAATCCGTAAAAGGTGGCCTCGAACGTATTTCACGCGCTAAGCCGAAATCAGCAATTTTTATCAACTCTGGTCCAGAGCATAATAGATTTTCTGGCTTTAGATCACGATGAAAAAAACCATGTCGATGCATAAAAGCCAATCCAGTTAAAACCTATATAGAATATATATAACGCATGCAATAAAATGCTTCATAACTTAGTGCCTGTATTCTAGATACCTGAAACAAAATACTTTTAAGCGTCGGCTCCGGCAAATGGGTTTCTCGATCTTTTATCATCTGATATAAATTCTCCTTCATATACTCGAATACAAAGTAGAGTGTGTCATTTTCACGTATGACTTCCTTTAATTTTACAATGTTGGGATGTGAAAGTTTTTTTAGTGACTGCAATAGATCAGGATACATAGCATTTACTAAAACATGTAATATTTTTCAAATTCTTTTTATAATTACCTTTACTTCCCTTAAGTTCATTGCCTCCTCCCATGAATAGTACTTTCGCTTCATACGTTTGATAGCTACCTTTTCACCTGTGTCCTTGCGTTGGCCAAGTACCACAGTACCATAAGTGCCATCACCCAGCTGACTGAGTGTTATGTAGCGATTCATCTTATGTAAGATTTGAAGCAGTAAATAGAATCCACCATTAAGTTTGCTGACTCCTTCGATATCAAAAGGACTTAAGCTTGCTTTGGTCGTATGTCATATCTTAATTACACATGTTGACAGACCTTTAAACCTAAAAAAAAAGATTGATTAACATTTTTTCAGATACATATGTACACTATGCGGATACAAAAAAATCGACCCCCTTTCGATTTTCTGGTCCACAGGCATAAAAAGTATTATTAGTATGTTACAAGCACTAGTGTTGTTTTTGATAAAAAATTCGGATATAGTGATTAGACCAATGATTTACTGATTTTTTCATTAATAATAAAGCTTAATATGCTTCTGATCAGCGCTCGGCATTACTTACAGATATGTGTATTATATGAAAGATAACACTGCTTTAAAAAAAATGTGAACTAAGTTACCATTTTCCTCAATCTTATGTAGTTTTTGAGTAACTTCAGAAAAACGGTCTTTCGAAAACGTCCAGACTCAAAATTTCGAACATACAATTTTTATCGCTAAAATATTTAACAAATCACATGAGTGCAAAGCAAACTTACCTAAAGTAAAAAACAAAATATTCTTATGAAGCTTTCAAATTGAGGGACAATTTCCCATACCAACCCAGCGTCAAACAAAAACATCTCAGAACTCGTTTTCTATAAAAAAACCAGTCTCGTTTTCTATAAAAACTGGTGCTATTGTGAATGACTCATATCAGGGTAGAAAATTTTCGTACTCAATCAGCTGTTATTAAAGCTTTCACACTGTCAGCCTTATTAGCCTATATTTCAGGATGTTCATGCGAGATTAGTGAAGGCCGTCCTACCGTGAAAAATAGCATATTGTTGATGTACAATATGATTTCTTATAAATACCAGTAGGTTTAAGCCATATTTGAAAAAGTATTTCTGTGGGGAGCGATTTACTAAATATAATTGTTTGGTCTAAAGCAACGTGCCTTTGCATCTTTCATAAATTTTGAGATTTCCATAGATAGATTTTTAAGTACGATAACCGTGAAACCTACACTTGTACTGGTGCTTAATATTTTACAGCTCTGCTTATAACTCATTCTGTTACTAAATCACTAGACAGTGTAAGCTCCTTAAGAAGAGAAAGCTGATTTCACTTTTACTGTTTTATTTCCCAGGTAATCCCCCTCTATCGCTATAGCTTCCGCATGAAAAACGCTTAAATAATATGATAACTTCGCAGCAATTCCTCAGAGTAAATACCATAACCCACCTGGTCCAAATTGGAGGGTACAGACCTCAAGCTATGAAGGATAGTTGAGTGTCCTGCTCTACCCTCGGACCAGCAAATAGTTTCGCTGAGTCTAATGGCAGCACAAGCTGCCATCCGTTGACCTAGCAGGTCAAGAGGAATGAGAGGAAAGAGGACCTCCAAAGCGTCAGTTGGTGTGGTCCGCAGAGCACCACTGATACACATGGAAGCTGCCCTTTGGGCCCTCTATAGTTTTTTCTAATATATGACCTTGTCTAAGGCAGGCCATCACACCACAATGCCATATAACACAATCCGTGTAATGACCGCTGTGTAGGTCATAGTTCCCATCTTCCACTTACCGCTTTTTTGCAAGAGTAAAGCGCTACAGTTGCTTGCCTAACTCTTTCTTCAACATTAATTTCTCAACTTGATTTCCTATCCAATACCAAACCAAGATACCTTGCACTATCTTTAAAAACAAGTCTAGTGTCCTTTAGCAAAGGTGGTTCTATAATTGGAAGTTTGTGATTTCTAGTAAAGAGTACTAGTTCAGTTTTGTTCGGACTTACACCTATACCAGCGTCATCGGCCCATGAGACGAGTATGCTTATGGCATCCTGAAGAATTTCGCACAGTGAATTTGGGAACTCGCCACATGCCAGATTCCACAGAAGAGGAGAAAATACATCCCCCTGCGGCGTTCTTCTGCAAACGAACCTATATGTCTTGGATTTACCAAGATTGGAGGAAATGGTTCTGTTCATTAGTTGCATTTTAATCAGCTCAACTAGGGAACTGTTAATGCCCAGTTTTTGCAGCTCTGATATGATCATATCTGGGTTAACATAATTGAATGCTCCTTCAGTATCTAGGAACGCTGTCAGGACGAATTCTTTATGTGCAAATTATTTCTCAATACTACCCACTAGCGTGTAGAGTGCAGTTCCTATAGATCTACCTTTCGTGCAAGCATGCTGCGAATTAAACAGATGATCAAGTTTGATACTGCTTCGAATATACATTTCTATAAGTCTCTCCATTGTTTTTAAAAGAAAGGAGGAAAGTCTTATTGTTCTAAAATCCTTTGGATTTATGTAAGAGCTCTTCCCGGCCTTTGGAATTAAGATGACTGATCATACTTCAAGCTAGAGGATTATAGGAAAGGTTAAGACAGCCTTTGAAAATAGCTACCAACCATGGTATAGTTAAACGAATAGATCGTTGAAGTTCAACTGGTGCTTCACCATCAGGTTTGTAAGGTTTGAAGCTACTTATCGCCCAACGAATGTTTGAAGACGTCTGGGTTTGAGCATTTAAATCGTCTGGAATACGTAAGGAGTTACCAGGGAAGTGTATGTCAAGTAAAAGGTCTCTTTGCTAGAAGTTGTCCAGGAGCCATAAGGCTTTCTTAACAGACCTAGCGTAATGGTCGAGGTAGATAGAATCTTCCTTAGTCTTCTGTAGTCTCTAAAAAAAAAAAGGGTGACCTTAAAAACCTAAGGTACGCTTACATAGTTTCATTTCGAAATCTGATTTTCAGCTAAACATTGAATGGTACCATCCCAATAAGTTTGCTGTTTTAAAACTGACTGCCACTCTTACACATCTACATATCTATAAATCTATTAGCTTGGAGGATTGGATGTATTTACATTAAAATTTTGCTTTATAATATCTAAGTAGCTTAGGTTTAAACGAAATCTTTTACTAGTCAATGGACTTTGTTATGACTTAATAAGTATTGATTGAGGCTTGTGAAACATGACAGTTAAAATATTAAAATTTACTTGGCCTCATAAACTTGACATTACTATCTGTGTCACTTAAGTTTCCTAATTTTGTTATAAAATGATTGCCGTGTGAATTTGTCGCATGTCATGATTTACGGCCACTAGCAACAAATTTACTGAATTACATGCCAAACATACTCGTCCCACTATACCTATGACGACAGACCATACAAACATTTTCAAAAAGATGGTAGAATTTCTAGAAAATGGTAGTGGTATGACATTTATTAGTGTCACTCTATGTTTATAATGTCGCAGTCGACATACTCGTACATACATATAGCTGCGTACGATTTATGTGTTTTTGTGTGTAGGTAAATATATATTTTATAACTTTATAAAATACGTTTTTGTTTGAGTTTTTCATCGTAGGCACATACCATTTTATTATTTCTTAAATCGATTCGAAGAAGGTAATATATATCTCCACCTACAAAGAATATAGTCTTGAGTTTATTTTTGTTATGCTGGAAAAATTAACCAATGACCGAAAAAGGATTTAATCGAATGGAGAATCTTATTAGTTCTTGAAATGAATTCTTCAAAATGTATCAAATGTAGTTTAGGTTTTTTTCGAAATGATGGCATTGAAACGAATAGAAACGCGTAAACGAATTGAAAAGAAAGTGAGCCTGAATCCGTTGCCTTATCGAAACAGGTTAGTTAAATAAAAAGTTATCATTCCATGTCAATAAATATATGGCTGGCAATGCCACAATTTCGAAAAATAAATCATAGCACAACTTTGAGCCAATGGCTTAACGGCTATGCAAAAGTAAGTAAATAGATAACAAAAAATGGAATACTGTGTGCGGATTGAAATAGATAAGCGCACATTGTACACCTCAAGGTCATGTCCCCAACAGCTCAAGTGTTAAGAGCGGACGTCCAAAATAAAATTGCAATTCATGAACGGTCAGGGGTTCGAGCCCAAGTACAACATTAACCAGAAACTGGTCTGATGAGGATATGTATCAGTGGCGTCACTTCACCAAATCTTGAGGGGGGACCGAGAATAATAATTCCACCACTATTAGGTGGGTTTATTGAAAAATAACTAGTATCAGAACCTTGGTGGGGGGCCAACGCCCTCCCCAGATCTACTGAACTGTGGCCACTGCTATGTATATATATTAGGGTGTGCCATTTTTGAGCAACTTTATTTTTTCAACTAAAAAACAGGCTTAAAACTTTCAGAAAGGTGAAAAAGGAAGCCTCTAAAAATTTGAGCTCTTAATAAAGGGTGTTTTTTTTAGAGGTATAGAGCTTCGAATTGAAATAAAACACAAGAAAATCGTTTTAATGTCCATCAATTTAGCTTTATTGGAAGGATAATTTTATGCCATTAATGTTTAAATATGATTTCGGGCATGTGGCCGCCGCGGCTGGCTCGAATAAAGCCAATTCTGCAGGTCCAATTTTGAACCACTTTTTCGAGCATATGGGGCCGTATGTCGGCAATAACGCCACGAATGTTGGCTTCCAAGTCCCCTAACGTTTCTGGTTTGTTGGCGTAGACGAGCGACTTCACATATCCCCAAAGAAAATAATCCAATGGTGTCAAATCACACGATCTTGGTGGCCAATTGACAGGTCCATTCCGCGAAATTGTGCGCTCATCGAATGTTTCCTTCAATAAATCGATTGTGACGTGCCCTGTGTGGCATGTAGCGCCGTCTTGTTGGAACCACAACTCATCCACATTCATGCCATCCAATTCGGGAACAAAATAGTCGGTTATCATGGCTCTATACCGGTCTCCATTAACGGTAACTGACTCTCCAGCATTATTTCGGAAGAAGTATGGCCCAATGACTCCACCAGCCCATAGAGCACACCAAACAGTCAGTTTTTGTGGATTTAATGGCGTCTCAAGGGTCTCATGTGGATTCTCTTCACTCCAACTGCGGCAATTTTGCTTGTTGACGTAGCCATTCAACCAAAAATGAGCCTCATCACTGAACAAAATTTTGCGATGAAAATCAGCATCGAGATCAATCTCATTTTCGGCCCATACACCAAAATCACGACGCATTGCATGGTCTCGCGGCTTTAATTCTTGCACAAGCTGGATCTTGTAAGGTCGGAAGCCAAGATCTTTGCGCAAAATCTTCCATAAAGTTGATGGACAAAGCTCCAATTACTGTGCACGGTGGCGAATCGATTCATTCGGGTCCTCTTCAACATTTTGCTCTACAGCGGCAATTGTTTCTTCGGTGCGCACTGTTCGACGTCTCTGCGGATGCGTATTATCACATAGAGTAAACGTAGTGCGAAAATGATCCATGGTTAACCGAATTAATTGCTCTGATGGACGATTATGTCGACCATAAAATGGACGGAGCTTGCGGTAAACTTCGCGAACTGAACCATTATTTTCGAAATAAATTTGCACGATTTGCAAGCGTTGTTCTTTTGTCAACCTGTTTATGAAATGGCAAACCAAACTGAACATAAATGACATTAGAGTTGCCAGATTTGACCATAAAATCCTAGTTTTATCTCTATTCGAAAAACAAACCTCTAAAAAAAACACCACTACATAACATTTAGAGGTGCCTGTTTCTAACTTTCCATTTCGCATATAAATTACATGGAAAAAAAATTATTTTTTTCTTTTTGTTGTAGCTTGACATGAGAGCATTGTAGAAATGAACTGAAACATTATTTTAGTAGGAAATTGAACGCTCTACAAAAAAAAAAAAAATGATATTATTTTATTATTTGATTAACTGTTAAACAAAAGTAATTATGCATTAGGCTCAATAAAATTATAGACTAAAATTTTGACAATGCAACTGGTTTAACAATCTATTGGTAATAACATATGACCATTTTTATATGAGACTAAATTGAAAACGGAAAACTATGATGAGCATAATCTTCCCGTTAATATTAAGAGCTCAGATTTGGTAAGTACTTTCTAGAGGTACCTAGGAACTAGTTTTCGTGTGTCGGATCCAAAAAAAAAAAATATTTGATTTTTTTGACCCACCCTAATGTATATATGTGGTAATAGCCGGAACATATGTCACCAATTACCAGTTTAAATTGTTCCATTTGTTATTTTTGTCATGTTTGTTGAATAAAAAGCATTGATCAATTAAGTAAAAATTTTACGATCATATTGGTCTTTGCTGAATGACTGTAAGTTCAATGTAATAATGTTTAATATACTAAATAACCAGTCGCTAAAACCAATGTTCTTAAACATTTCTTAATTTAATTCAATATTAAAGTGAAAATTGTATTGCATAATTTATTTTGCAAGCAATTAATTGGGAGACTGTATGTGAGTTTTTATTGTTTTCAAAAATGATGGACTTTTGTTTTCGTAGCAGACGCAAATCTTCATACTAAATACATTCAACTGGGAATATATATTGCCAATATAAATCAAAGTGCGAAAATCACCATTAGAGGGTTTGAACCCTCAATTCCCCCTACGCACGGGCCTGCACTCTTTATGTAGACACTTTCACCAAATCGCGGTATGTCAACATTGCATTGACAAATACTACGCGTATCATCGTCGTGAGTAGGCTTCTACATTAACAACGCGCGTATTATCTACAAAAATTCTTAATCAATATATATTATGTATGGCGCGAAGTAACTAACATAAAGGAAACGCGGTCAATACGTCACATTTCGATTTTCCAGCCTACTGTTTACTTCATTGTATTAACGTCAAGGTCATTAATTGTTATTGTGCATTACTCCTTTATTATGGAATTTTTAGGACACTTTGCAAGGCGAAAAGTTATTATTTTGATATTTGGAATTAGTGTTTTATTTTTAATCTACAAAGTACAGGCGTAGAAATATTCGTACACGCATATGGCAGTGTGTGCATATTGACGAAATAGAAATTTAAGCTGTCACGCACTTTGCAAAAGACGAAAAACGTAATTGAAATCTCAAGGGTCCTTTAAATGATAAACTTATTGTTTCTTGATCAATGAGTGGATTTATTGATTTTAAAATTAATTTTTTATAGATTAAAATTTGTATGTTGGCAGCTGTCTTCTTTCTCACCGATTTGTCACATAATTTCATTCTAATCTGATATACATACAGTGTTGTGCAAAGTACAGGTAGTATCCGACTCACGACCGAGATAGGTTCCTAGTCATCAGTCGTAAGTCGAGTTTCATAAAAAATAACTAAAGAAAAATATTACATACATACTGTACTACTAGTTCCAGCCATTTTTGGGATGATATAAAATTATTCACTTAAACAAACGTATTATTTGTACTGAAATAAATCGAATCCTTGTACATACTACTGTTTTTTTTTAAATTTTTTCTCATATACATATTTTAGGGACTCCCCGAAACTATTTTAAGCATTTTCTATGAAAAAAATTGAAAAAAAAATTGGTCGTAAGTGCGAATAGTCGTAAGTCGAACGGTCGTAACTCGGGGACTACCTGTAATAGCAACAAAATTAATTTGCTGCTAAACACTCGTTTATCTCTTTAAATATTAAGTGCACACAAACAATTTTATAGGAATCAAAGGATATGTTCATTATGTTAAAATAATCTGGCAACTCGAATAACTTTCATATATTCTTATAACAGGTAGTTTGAAAATACCCCAGTCTACCATAGCAAAACACATTTTTTTGGCAAAATTCGATCTATTTATTCAACATAGTTTCCTTTGAGGGCAGTGCACCGAGTAAAGCGATCTTCCAATTTTTCGATACCATTTTTGTAGTAAGATGCCGGTTTGTCCTCAAAATAGGTCTCAGCATCCTCTTGAGGTCTGAGAACAGGAAAAAGTCGCTCGGGGCCAGATCTGGAGAGTACGGTGGGTGGGGAAGCAATTCGAAGCCCAATTCGACCATTTTTGCGGCTGTTTTGATTGACTTTTGACATGGTGCATTGTCTTGATGAAACAACACTTTTTTCTTCTTCAAATGGGGCCGTTTTTTTGCGATTTCTTCCTTCAAACGCATCAATAACGCTATGTCGTAGTCGCTGTTGTTTGTTTTCCCCTTTTCTAAATAGTCGATGAACAAAATTCCATGTGCATCTCAAATATGTTATGTTATATGTTATGTCGTTTCATCTTATTTTATAAGTTCACTTGTTGAAGATCATTTAGGTCGATGAAACTTTAATAAACGTCTTTAAACTAAAGTCTGTGAAACTTTTATTTTGCGGTTATAATAAAAAGGTAACGCCATCAATTTCCTAACATAGATTATGGGCCCAGGTGGACCTAAGATGCAAAGTAAATTAAAAGCAAAATCAGATAAGGAACAATTTGAGGAGTCGAGTTCATTAAATTAAGACGAAGTTTTTGAGGACTACATCAAGAGTGAAGTTCCATTCACATCCAGACTGTTTGAGCAGGTAGATTGCTTCAAAACTTGATCTGGATATTTTGCATCTAGAAAAGCCTTAGGCTGTAGCATCTAACACTTTTCGCTTAAGTTGCTATTAAGGTAGGCTGTTGTGATATCCAATTGGTGGAGATGCATCTTATTTGTAGCTGCTAATGCGAACAACATTCTAACTGTTGCATATCTTCTAACAGAAGCGAATGTTTCTTTATAATTTATGCCGTATTTTTAGCTGCACGCTTTTGCCACTAATCTGGCTTTAAAACGTTCGACATACTTAACTGATTTTACATCAAACACCCATTTACATGGGATAGGTTTTTGATTTTGTGGTAATTCTACCAGTGACCATGTTTTGTTCATAATCATATATATCTTTCGGAGTTGGCCCGGTTATCCTGTGTGTATATTAAGTTCAGTTTAGTTTTTGCCCTAGCTGTGACAATCTACAATGTTCCTTGATAAATACTCTCTAAAATTTGAAATTGTCCCCGAATATGAAAAAGGAAAATCACAAATATTGTGATAATATTGTGTTTAATATTGGCCTAGAAATAGGCTAAAAAATATATATAATTGCACAAGAGACTCAATACAGGTACATTCAGGTGGGTGGCCGTAGAAGAAATTGCCGCATGTTGACAGAAAAATTAGTGGCATGTTCAAATGAAATCTCTTTGTTATATTCAAAGAGGTTGTTCGGACACTTAATTTAGTTGTCTACCATTGCTCTGTTCACAGACGAGCTACTGAGAACAGTTTGAGAAGTTACAGACCTGCAAAGAAACCAGGTTGAACTCATATACTTCGCTAAGCAAAGCGGTTTTGCACACAGAAAGATTGAATGTGTTAATTTATTTAAAATTTTTTAAAAAACAAAAAAATTTAAATGAATGAATGCATGAATATAATTTGAGTTTTATGTGTTTAATGAATATGTCCCTTGATTTGTGTAAAATTTTTTGTGTGCACCTAATATTAAGAAAGATACACAAGTGCTTAGCAGCGTAATGATTTTGTTGCTATTGTTTTGCTCAACACTGTACTACGGGTATAAATCATTCAAAAGTAGGTTACAGAAATTGTCGAATAAAAATAAGCTTGATAGAATATGCACTGTCAACAGCAAGGTATTAGCTAAGTATCATAACCAGGTCTCCCAAGTGGCCGCTTTTGAAGCGGTCAAGCCGTTAAATACATGTGAATACCGGGCGCCTTGTTGGAATTGAAAAACTTTGGAAAAAGCCATTAATTGGAAGATTTCTATTAGATGTACTTAATTTTTTTTACCGAGCAAAAAAAGATCATCAATTTTTTGCCAAAAGCAAATTTTAATTTTTACCATTTTAACGAAAAATAATTTTTTTATTCCATTTTTAAACACTCTTCTATCTCTTCTTTCTTAATTTATCGATGTTCTACTCTCTCTCTCTCTCTCTCTCTCTCTCTCTCTTTGTAAGTAAAATTAAATTTAAGAGCAATATCTTCCAGAATTTGAGCCCGCGTATTGTGCGTCACAAGCATACGTTCTAACGATCAACACAAAAATTTGTTGAGAAATTTTTTGTGACAGAATTTTCGGTTTGTCTTACGTCTTACGTCGAACGTTTCCCTTAATAGAGCGATTGTTTCTCCAGCTGTATGGCATGCTGTTGAAACCAGAGGTCGGCTACACCAATATCCTGAATTTTTGACGACAAAAATTCATTGATTATTGCTCTGAAGTGAGCATCATTGAACGTAACACGGTCTCCATCCGCATTTTTGAAGAAATACGGTCCGATGATGCCTCCTGCTCAGAAACAAAATCGGGACACATTGGAAGCTCTTAGATTGCTTCTGCTTGTTCATTGGCCCAAATAAGGCAATTTTGCTTATTAACGTAGCCGTTTAATCAGAAATGAGCTTCGTCGCTAAACACAATTTTTCGATAGAATATTGGATCAACTTGAAGTCGTTGTAAGTCCCATAAACCGAAATTTAAGCGTAAACCAATATCAGTCAGCTTCAATTCTTGTACGAGGTGTATTTTATAGGACTTCAGACCAAGATCACGCCTCAAGATACGCCACAATCATCCATAAAAGATGACCAAAGCCTGAGATCGGTGACGAATATTCTCAAAATTACGGGATGTATGCACTCTGGTTGAATGATGAATGTTCAATAGTGTAAAATTAGTTTGAAATTTGCTGATGGTGTTTCGAATAGTACGCTCAGTTGGACGCTCATAACGACTAAAATGATGTTGAAGGACTCTATAACATTCTCTAACTGATGACTGATATTGGTAGTAAGTTTCCACAATTAATAAACGTTCAGGAGTAAGTCTATTCCTGATTGAGTCGTATTGAATACTGAACACAAACGTCATATGGATAAGCCATTTGACACATGACGGCTGTCAAAACAACCCAGTGGAAAAAAGGACCTCGTATTGGATCACCCTTTACAATAGATATAATTTTTTTAATACATCATATGACAGGTACTGTACTATGAATAAAGAACGTGTTATTTTTTTTTTAATTTTTGGTATATCCAGTCGTTTATATGACATGGCATGGTAGTATTCTGAATTTTACACATTCTTCAAAAAAAATATCCATACAAAACTTTTATAAGATTAGTTCATCAGCTTTAAAGTTGTGGTAATAAGTTCTTAAAATTGAGGTGAAACAGCAAACCTTTGTGTTGAATGACACAAAGAGTAATACATAATATATATCTCGAAATGTACCGATATGTTGAAGGTCGCGACCCATTTTTGATAATCTCCAAAGAAATCAGAAAATTTCTGAAACAATAAAGATGTCAACTGACTTTGACCGCAAAGTCCTTAAACTACATAAAAATACGGATAAACTACTAAATTTAATGAAAACTAGTCAATGCTGGCTATATTTATATTTTTCATTTGTTTACATAGGAGGGGGTGTGATCGTCCCGCAACTTTTATAATTCCCACTATACGTCTATGAAAGATTTTGCAAATTAAATGTTGATGAATCAGTGATTCTTCAAAACCGAATGCTAGATACCTTCCTAACTCTTTAAAGCTGTGTTTTAGCGATTATATGAAAATTCAAATTTTGAAACTCATAAATATAATCTAATATGTAGTAATATTAAACAATATTTAAAAATTCAAGTTTTACCTTTATTTTCCAAAATTGTATTATCGGAACAATTTTATATCTTTCCAGTTTTTTTTGCACTGAGGCTACATTGAAACTTTAGGTTTTTAAAAAGCAAGTTTTTTTTAAAAAAACACAAATTTTAAACAATTTCTGCGTATCCAGAGCAGCATAAAGCGTGCGGTATAATTCGTTGATTTTATCGATTAAATCCAATTAACTCTAACAACATTTTCCATTATTGGTTTAGTTGTAATTACAATTGGGTCGTCGTGGTTAATATCCTTGACAAGTTGTTTGTTTTATTTCAATTTAGAACTTAGTGTATGGGAAACACTAATATTTTTTTTGTGAAAAACTTATTTGAGAAAACACTTTAACGATTTGAAAATAAATATTTTTGTTTCATATACTTTTCACTTGAATATTTTTTTTTTGTTTTTCTAATATTTTTTACAAGAAACGATTTAATCGAAATAAAGTTGAAGAAAACCAATTAAACGTCGGTGCCACAACAACCACAACGCGTTACTAGCGCTCGAATTAACAATAACAACAACGAAGTTAAAAGAATATCCTGTCAACAGCTCTGTCAGAGTACGCACGAGTCAAGAAACACCACTGAGTTCTCTTCGAACTTAGCCGAAGCTAACTTAGGCGAGCAGCACAAGTCTTCTGCACCTGGTCAACATTAAACATAGAAACTTCCCGTGAATTTTTTCAAAGGTGAGTTTTTAAACTTTTTTTTTGTATTGGTGAGCGCTTTATTCGGTTCAAACTCGTATGAAAAGTGCTTAGCAGATGCAGTGTTTCTTCACCACTAGGCATAAGCACCACTTCTGGCCACCATTGGAAACGTAAATGTTGCCTAGAAACCGCCAGGTACGCCATTAACCAAAACAAATACGGTCTTGATTGGTGCGAGTAAATATTCGGTTTCGGCTGATTATACGTTACCAAAAGAGTGTACATTTGATTCAAAAGCCGGTTCCGAAAATCTATTATTGTAATTTGAAGCCCTAAACATGATAAGTCTTCTAAGGATATTGGAAAATTGTGTTGGCTGGAAATGGTAACCATTGCTTCGTAATTTTGTTCCCACCCAATTAGTCTGGAACTGGATGTTGGACACATTGGAGGGTGTAATCCCTGATCTACGGCCGAAAGTGCTTCATCCTAACACGCTTTGGATGAAATAGTCTTTCCTAAAAGCATATAATGTTAAATTTTTAATTTACGGGTGCTCCCTCTCTTTAGAGGGAGCACCCGTATTGCATTTTTACAGTTTACTGCGACTTCCTGAATATATTTTTGAAAGTTATATTAATTATTCTCCCTGGTGATTTATATAATTCATTTCAATCTTCTCACATCAATTAGTGCAGTAATTGATGTGAGAATTTCCAAAAATGAGAGATCAGAGACATACCTAGTGACTTCCGAAATCCATTTTGGAAGTTTTCTTTCGATTAGTGGAAATATTTTTGGACCGAAAAATGGCCCCACCCATAGCGCAAATCCATTTGCGACCTTTCCTTATCGATAAAGGCAATAATTTCTTTGGGTTTTTCAATAGGAGTGGGTATATGTTAAAATGGAATAAATCAAGTTGTGTATGTTTTGACATTGTTCAAATGGCCGCGGCGGCTTCGATAGGAGGCGTGTATCCGAGAGGTCCATTTTTCGATGACTGGCGCTTAGATCGAACTGGATTTGAGCAATGGCACGGGTTATGTTGACAATGAGGCCACCGATCGTTCACGACTTATTAGCATAAGCCTACATAGACTAAAGAAAACCTCACAAGAAAAAGTCTAACTGGATCAAATCTCACGATCTTGATGGCTAGTCCACTTCGCCTCTGCGTGAGATGACCATCCCCTCAAATCGCTCGTGCAAAATGTTCATTATAGCATGAGCAGAGTGGCCAAAAAAGATATCATCGATCGGTTGCGCTCTCCGTTTATAGTGAAGGCAGAAGAAGAAGTACGGACTGATAGTGCCGCCGGTCCACAATCCACACCAAACAATGACTTTCTGAGGATGCAGTGCCACTTTTTGGACCTCGTCTGGATTTGTATCGTCCAAAATCCGACAATTTTGCTTCTTGACGTACCGGTTAATCCAATAATCATCAACGTCGCTGAAGACTATTTTTTTGGACGCACATTTGTGCCACAAAAGAACACCCATTTACATAATAAAGCTCTATAATTTGCACGTGTTACTCGACACTGCAACATGCCATGGTGATTTGTCTTTAGTGACTGAAAAATAAAAATTAAGTAAGCAACCCAACATGGCCGTCATGGGCAAAAATTACCCATGTTAATAGATTTTCTTAAAAAATCGCCAAAAAATTTGTGTCAAAAATATCGTGAGACTTTTGACATGGTTGGTTAGCTAAAAGATATAGCGACCTTAGCCAAGTGGAGACCTCCTGAATTTAAAAATAAAAGTCAAAAATACTTTTCCCCTTTAATTTTCATGACTTTTTGAATGAAAATATAGAAATTTCAAGATCCAACAGTTATTCCTCGTTTCTTTATTAGTTTAATACAGCGGTGGGCATGGAAATCTAGCAAAAGGGCGTAACAATAAAATCAAGCAACAAAAAACAAAATTTTAAATTTCATTTCCAAATTCGCCAACAGCACAAAAAAAAGATAATATTCCACTACAAACAAAAACAATTGCTACATTCGTCGAGACACAATGCGGCACCGTCGATAATACTTGATAATATTTGTGTGTTGTTTTTATTTTCATTTCACCTCAAGCCAACGCTGTCCATCGATAGCGTTGAAATTCTGCGAACTTGTTTTTTGCTTGTTTGTGCGTCCAATAACGGTTCGTACCATGAGGGCGTAAAGTGCCAGTACGTGCCCATCGCTGGTTTAATACATTAAGAGGCATGTAATTCGTGCAACTCTGAAAACTAAGAAACCCGAATCTTTTGCTTAGCAACGACTTGTAAACAAGTTGTAAACCTTCAAACCAAACATCCAGAAACATTGTATTTACCGAACATTTAAAGAAAAGGAGTATCGTTCTTGCGGTTGAAAAAAAATGGACCAACGTGATGAACCTAAAAAGTTAGACAATCTTAAGTCATTGGACGAAGTCATCTATCCAGAAATTGAACCGGGCATTATAAGCAAGCAAATGATTGAGAAATCATATTTGGAAGACGGACACAAAGGTGAAGCAGCAAGATTGCACCAAATGGAACCAGTAGTATACGAACGTATAACAGCCCTACGGCTAGAATTCAAAAGTAAATCACTTTCTCATTGTTTAGATTTAAATTCGTTAAACGACGATTTTCTTTACCTTTATTCAATAGATATTTTACGCATCGATCACTTATGGATTCTACCAAATCTGGTCAAACTTTCACTTAATTGCAATAAGATCGAGCTAATCGAACATATCGATATGCTGACCTCACTCAAGGAATTGGATTTGTCATTTAATTACATAGAGAAAATTGAAAATCTGGATAAACTAGTGAAACTCGAAGTATTAACACTTTTCAACAATCAGATATCAAAAATTGAAAACTTAGACACATTAGAGAACTTAGTAATACTTAGCATAGGCAACAATAATATCACTACTACGGATGGTGTAAGTTTATGTACGCTTAATACTTATATACATATTTTTGCTAACTAAGTAGGTCGAATGGCAAAATTTTTATAAAATTGTGTTGTCAGAGCTACTTAAGAGCGTTAACACTGAACGAGACATCATCAGCTTTTATGTTTGTATCGAATTTTTCTTTTTCTTTTTTTTATGGTTCTAATTTATAATAAGTTGGTATAGCGAAAAGTTTCACCTTAATAGTTGCATTCTATATGGATGCGAAGGCTTTGAAAGATGAGAATGTACTAAATAATTTACAAAGTTAATTTACTGGCGGAAATTCGTTTTGGCAATCATTCTCCTGTGGCTCCAACGCTACTATCTCGCTAACCATCAACGCTAACTACACACAAAAATATGAACATGTTTGAAATCTGGCGCGATTTCATATGCGATACTTAATTAAGTGTTTAAAGCATTCAGTTTATTAAAACCATTTTTTTTTTTTTATAATTTGTTTTTTTGTTCATTTGCAGATAGAACGTTTTCGGTTTTTGAAGAACTTAGCTGTACTGAATCTTGAGGGAAACCCAATTGCACAGGATGCCGATGAAAAACTTTCATTATATATTGCAGCGATATTACCAGGTGTAAAATACTATGAATATGTGTCCATTAAAGAAGAGACACGTGTCAAAGCTCGAGAACGCTATTAGTAGGATCAGAATTGTGTTTTTTGTATTTTTTAAGTAGTTTCTTATTAAGTTAGCAGTTTTAGATTCAAATAGTTCATTGTAAATAGTGTCAAAACTGTGGCTTTGATACCAGTGAATTCAGGACTCTTATTTACCGAAATAATTTCTTAACAATCAAAGAAGTCATCATTGCTTTGCTCAGATTATTTTTCATGTGGATAGTTAAGTCCACAATATTCGTTTGGTGTTCTGTTATTAGCTTTTTAACGATTGAACTCCAATGTATTTCTTAAGAAATGAAATTTATAAAAGGAAAGTATAACGATTCAGCTTTTGCCTTTGAGATTACATTTCAGATGCACGTACTGATTTAAAAGATTTTTAATCAACAATAACCTTTATTAACAGCACCAATTTACGCATATATCCCTGGCGCTCGTGAATAAGTAGGTAAGTCGAAATTTCAATATTTCAAAAGTGCAGTTTTTAAGTTGTCATAAATCCTTTTGACCATGTATGTTCCGATTTATTCAAATAGAGCTTCACATGGTCAAATTCTCCTGAAATTAGGAAAACTAAAAGCGAACAATCAACCTCTACTGTTAACTAATTTTCGGTGTAACTCGACTTACCACTTATTCACTACGGCCACGGATATAAACAAATTTTCTTTTTAATTGTAATCAGAAATGAATATGTACTTAGATTATTAAAGCTAAGTTAAAAATTCAGTTATTGAACTCAGAACTTAAAATAAATACATTTTTACACTCGTAACAAAAAGCATTGTAAAATTTTATACGAAATTGTTCCATCTATGTATCTACTCTATCTTCTAGTCGCGAATTGCGTGAAATCGAAGCAAATGAAGAAATGGAAATCCAATATCGAAATCAAAAAGCCAAAGAAGAATTTGATGCTGAACGTTTATCTAGCAGCTTTGTAGAACATCTTAACGAGCACCAACTTTTCGAATCTTTATGGAAGGGTGATGAAGACGGACGCATTTTAATGATGGTCGGAGCTGCAGCAGTTGATCTCTGTGAAGAATACGATAAGGATATGTATGATATTACGCAAGAAATTTACAAATGTGGCTTGGAAAAATATGAGGAACGTGAGTTGGAAATAAAAGAATTTCTATCCAATTTAGAAGATGGACAACTAGAAGTACAATCAATGGGTCAGCAAATACTTGAAGAATTTCTACGTTACAAAGACAAATTATTTGAAAGTGCAACCAGCTGCTTGAAAACTCTTGAGATACGTATAATGCACGGTGAAGATGAAGAATCACCAGAGAGTCTTGAATTGAGTTATCGTTTTGAAAAAATTTCAATGGAATTCGAGGAGACAATTAATGATGTATGGCAACAATTAATGAGTCAGGAATTGCATTTACATGAGAGCATTGAGGTATAAGTTCTACGACTAAAGAAAATAATATATGAATAATATATAAAAAGTAAAACTAATTGGTATTGTAATTGTAATTGTAATATAGGAAACAACTATAAATTTTCAACGAAAAATACAAGAGATGATGTCAAAATTTGTTGAACAAGAACAAACTTATTTTGGCCAATTACGCGATATTGCCCTGCATTTTTCTGAGAGTATGACTGAAATTGTTTCTCATTACATTGGCCAAAAATTGGCTTTGCAAGATTTCGACGATGTGCCGCAAGAGTTGCGTCATTGCATGGAGGATCGTGATGCTGTTATTAATTTGATTGCAGGCATGAAAGATTCACACACACAACGAATTGATGAGCGTGAAGATCGTCTTATGGTACGCAGTAGAGAGTTCATTGAAAATATGATTGATAAATTAAATGAGTAAGTAGTGAAGATCTTAAACCTGTGCGTTTCTAGAATATTAAAAAATTTCATTCATTGCATTAAAGAGAATCCTTAGGCATAGTAATTCTTAAAAAGCAATTGTTTGAACCTCAGCATTTTCGAAATAAAACTAATGTTATTTTTTCCTATCTTATAGGGAAGAACTGGAACGAAATCGAGCTAAAATACTTGAAATCAATTCATTTTTAGAAATGATGTCCGAAAATCTAAGCTCACTGCATTCCGAAGTACGCGAAGATCTAATTAATGAAGAAGGTTAATAATAAATTTGTAAATAATTGTATTGTGTTGTAAAAACAACCAAAAAAAAACAGTAAAAAAATGCGACATTTATCGTTTTAAAACTTTAGAACTTAAAACTAAGCGTAGTATTTCACTTTTTAGCCTTGTTTTTTAAGCTTTCTAAATAAACGCCCAATCCTTTTTGTACGCTTGGCTGATTTACAAAGAAAACGAAAGCTTCTAAATCTTTTTCGCGTTCATTTTCAAGCTGTTGTAAGTCTTGTGATCGAAACTGTTGCTTAGTCATTGCACGTGCAAAATGATTAACTTTCGCAAAAGATGCAATAAACTGCTCGCATTTCGCCACGGCTTCAGCTTTGGTATTTGCCACTTCATCGATAAGACCTGCCTGCAGTGCTTCGTCCGTAGTGAACATTCTTCCCTGAGTTAAAGCTAATTCAGCCGTGCGACGTGGCAAGACATTAAGAAATGATGACATAAACCATTTTGGAGCAACAATTCCTAAACGGGTTTCATTTAAGCCAATAGTAAAATTTGGCAGCATGACACGATATTCACAACATGTCGCCAGAAGGCAACCGCCAGCTGGTGAATGTCCCTGCGAAACAAGAAACCAATCAAATTAAAAATGAAGATATCAAATAAATTAACTTACATTAATAGCCGCAGCTGTTGGCACGCTAGAACCATACAATGCTAGCCATGTGTCTTGCAAGGTGGTCCAGAAATTTTTTAGCCGTTCCTGATCTGGCTTATACATTTCCAAAATATCCAAACCAGCCGAAAAAATTGTTTTAGAAGACTGCAATGAAAACAACAGTTCAATTAAATAATTTTCGTAGTGTTGCAAAAAGATGGCACTGAAGATTTTGTGATTTTCAGACATTAAAATATATCGATTTGAAAAAAGCTTCGATGTTTTCGACGCGTACTTAGTTCTATTTGAAGAAGGATCAATTGAATTAATAATATATATACTATAATATAATATTAATAACATAAGCTACAAGTCAAAAAATTTAAATTAAAACATTCATGGTCGTATTTAATCTGGATTAATGACTTAAGATAATAACAATAGTTGCAAAAGTATGTATAAAAACTAATATATGTATTTAAAAAACTTAGAAAAGAGTTAGTATGTAAATACACTCAACGCTATTAACAGCTATTCATAAATAGGTTAAATTTTGCTGATTTTAAAATGTGTTAGCAAATGTGCTGAGTTTTGTAACATTAACTTCATTTGTGGCAAATATGCCACAATAATATGGCATTAACTCAAATAACTGTCCTGGTACATAAGCGTTTCAACATTTTTGTCTGTATTAGAATTTCCATGCCATCTTGTCCAAATTTACCCGGTACGGAAAGTCTCGCTTAAGTAGTAAAAAGAAGTATAAAGTGCGATTGGCTGTACTTCAAAGTACGCAATACAACGGCCCAAAAAGGAGTACGGTTGGTCACGTTAACCAAACTAAACAAACCTGAACTATTTATAAAGAAAGACTTATTATATCAAGGGATAACAAAAATGTTTAGTATAAAACGTTAGATTTTTGAAATATATGTGTATATCTTCCAAGGGTTTCGAGCTGACCACTTAAAAAAAAACTGAAGGAAGCCACTTTATGAACAACACGGAGAATCATATTGTCATTAATAACCTTTTAATTGCAACTAAACCTACCGAAGTTAAAACTAATCCACGACTTTTATTACTTTCAATTTCATCTATGGAGTCTCTAATATCGCGCAGCAATTCATAATTTAAACCATTCACCGGTGGGCGATTCATGGTCAGCGTCGCAACGCCTGTTTTGTTGTCGACTTCCACTGTGGTCAATTTGCTGCTGGATGAGGACATGCCACGCACCACACTGGGATATAAAAGACGGGCTGTTTTTGTGTAGGTCAACAATTGTCTCATCTTGATTTGATCTAAATAGAAGATGACCTTTGAGCAGTTAGCAAAAAACGGCAATTTTGTCTTTAAAATCTACTCACTGTATAGCAATTTATTAGGACAAATAACTAAATATATATTTATATGTAAATAAAATAATATAGAAAATAAATTAATTTAAAATCGAACTAAAATAATTTCTTTCGTATAATCGCACACAATTTTTACTTTTAGCAATACTGAAACTAGTTCGACCAGATTAACACTAGGCAAGTTCCCATGCAATTTTCGAACTTCGAATGTTTTCTTATTTGGCTCATTTCATGTCAAATGTAAGGTGTAAAATCACTGATAATGCGTCGTAAATGGTTGACGTAAGGCATAGTAATCAATAACGTTGAACTTACTCTTCACGTATTATTATTATGCAAATCACAGTTAATAGTAAAACTGCAACGTGAAAAAATCGCAATTATGCAATGCACAGTTCATTGTAAATTGGGCTGGTGAAATTACAATGTTATAATTTTACAATTGTTTACTAGGTGGTAGCTTGTTTTGTTATTGTTTCCCATATAAAAATGCAAATACAACTAGTCGATAAATTTGAACGTGCCATTAAGCATGTTTTTTGAAAGTTGTAATGGAAAATGAGAGTGGCAAAAAGTATAATTTGTAAGCAATAATTGTTCATGAATCAAAAAATTATTGTGTTTGACAAACAATTTGAGGAAAAATTTGATCAAACACCCTTATTTATTGTTTTTCTTAAGCCGAACCGTACAGATTTATGAACTATCCAGGGGGATTGCGATTTCCGTGGCGCCACGGTAAGGCAATTGTTTTTGATAGACCACCTTGAAAATGTTGAATAAAAAATCTATGCATATCTTGTTTTGTTTTCGAAATATCGATACTAAAAAATTTGAGCTTATGTGAATTTTAAATCAAAAGCACTGTGGCTATCGGAGCTATTATAAATTTTTAACTATCGATATCTCGGAAACCAAGATATTGAAAACTTTTATACCCCTCAGCTGTGTTAAGTCAACGTGCATGTCGTCGAAAACATTAAGGTTGTTCTGTTCCTATTTCGCACTTTCTGGCACTGTCAAAAACAAAAACAAAAGGGTTTTTGTAAAAAATTGGTCAAAATATCAAAAAAATCATCATAACTCCAAAACTCTAGATAAAACTTTGAAATTACCGTTCTTATGATACCTATCTTTTGGATATCAATCTGGGGTTTCCAAATTGTATTTTTAAATAAATTTTAACAAAAGCTATGTCCGCAACTGATTCATATATTTATCCCTAAAGTTAAAGATAACAAAGAAAAGTTTCGTTTCGTAAAAATTGGTGAAATCGAGCAAAAGTAAACTTGAGTATAAAACTTATACCCCATGTTATTTCGAAACTTGACTAATGAATAATTTTTATTTTCATGGTAAATGGAGTTCACGTAATAGACTTTGTATTTTTATATTTTAATTTTATTTCATACTATCTATTGGAACACACTCAGTCGAATATTTATCACAGCTAGATATCGCTTGGGCAAATGTCAACACCTCGTTGACAGCTACACGTCACAAAAATATCATTGCACTTCGTCGTTCGTCGTGTTTTTTCTGCTTTCGTGTCTTCGCTCGTCCGGCGACAGCGGTTTAACTTTCACTAACATTTTTATTTTTAAATTGAAAAAGAATCAAACTAAAATCGAAATGGGTTCAGGCAAACAACAAAAAGTTCAATCATCTGGTTTCACCAAGGAGGAAGAGCTCTTGCTGCAGGATTTCAGTCGGAATGTGAGCACAAAATCCTCAGCGCTCTTTTACGGCAACGCGTTTATCGTCTCGGTGATTCCAATTTGTAAGTGGATTGACACGTCGCACAGTTGCAAAGAAAATTATTTGTATTTGTATTTTTTCCTGAAATAGGGCTCTTCTGGCGTATACACAATATGGATCTGTTGCCCAGTGCGATATTCTTCCTTTTGATGTCTGGAGTCAGCACATATCTCATGTCCATGGCCTACAAAAACGTCAAATTCCAATTGAAACACAGGATTGCCGTTAAACGTGAAGATGCCGTAACCCGAGAAGTCAATCGTCAATTGGGTGATGATAAGAAAATTACACGCAAGGAAAAGGATGAACGTATTTTATGGAAGAAAAATGAAGTGGCCGATTATGAGGCAACAACTTTTGCCATTTTTTACAATAATGCCCTCTACTTGGCCATTATAATTTTCATCAGTTTCTTCGTGCTCAAGAACTCAACACCAGCTATTAACTACATCTTCTCTGTTGGTTTGGCCAGTGGTGCTTTGGCGCTGTTCTCCACTAGTACTCAAAGCAATTAAAAAAAAGATTGCAGGCTTATAGTGCTCTCTGTGAGATTACTGTGGCAAAAACAACTTCGTAATTACAATTTCGTTATCTGTTTTGTGTCTTAATGCATTTCTTGATCAAATGATTCTTTCATTTTATATTAAATATTTTTTTTATTTAAGAAAAACAAAAAATATTTCCACTTTTTTCTAATTATTTCGGGGAAAGATTTGAGATTACAAAGTAATTTTCTTCTAAGGAGAATATATGTGTAACAATAAAATTCTAAGGAAAACAACGAAATCAATATCCTTTTTCAAATTTCTTTAAAACTTAATGCATTTAGGTGACTTTCATTTAATATAGTGATAGTTGAATTTTTCACTACTAGGAAAAAAAATAATATTGCAATATGTAGACATTTCTATTGCTTGTATAGCATGTGTCCTTTTTAAGAAACCGGTTCTAGAAATCAAATGAATTGTTTGAAAACGTGAGAATGCTCTGCCACTTATTAAAACTAAATCGTACACACTAATAAATGTTAAATGGCATTAATTTTTTTTATTGGACAAGCAATTTAGACTGCTTCTGGTTACCCATTACCACCTGCCATGAGATATCTTGGTATAGGGGTTGGTTATATGCCATTTCATAATATTCATTTCCATGATGGGTTATCGTGCAACAGGACTGCAATCATTACGTCTTACCTTAAAAAGACAGATATATCTGTACAGCCCTCGTCTCGTGGCCTGTACAGGCGATAGCCTAGATGACGGGTTGGTTTGCACAATCTTGCTACAGCTAGGAAAAGTTTTTGAAGTCCAATCAAAATGAAAGATCCGGATGTGATCTGGCGGTGATTTTGTTACCAGGAAAACGAATTTCTAATGCCGATAGCAAAGTATATAGATTTTTTCATATGCAAACAAAATTAACAATAAACTCGACCAATTTTTGTTTGCATTTTTCAAGATCATTTCCTACCGCTTATTTTTTTGCAATTGATAGTTGAAGTAAAGCTGATAGTGGAAATAGGCGTCAGTCGTCAGGCTCTTGATGATACTGGATGTGAGAGTGTGACGGAAAAAGTTTCGCTCAAAACTCGGAAACTAAGTCACAAGTATAAAAATATGTTAAGACCAGTATTGTAGAGCAAATGAAAACACATCGATTTCTTGTCTGAACTTGGCCTGAATTGAGCATAATGTTGTGATAAAACGTTATCGATTAAAACCATAACTAAGAAATATTTTGAAAACAAATCAATTATGGAAAAAAAATAGTATGTAAATTTTATTAAAATATAATTTATAAAAATGGGTTTCGACTTTATAGTGTTTTGATTTAAAGTACAGCTGTTTTAAAGTTTGTAGAAATTATAAATAACATAAATAATTTTCGGCTTAACATACATTTGTGTATATACGGGACTATTATTAAATGCAGTTTGAAAAATACATATAAAAAAAACAGTTTAAGACACAGCTTAACAAGTTTCCAATAACAAGGCAATACCTTGTCCACCGCCGATACAAGCAGAGCCAATTGAGTATTTTAGCTTTTTGCGTCTAAAAAAATAGAATTGTATCAATATGAATAAAATAAATTATTTATAAAAAAACTCACTGCATCTCGTGCACTAAATGACCCGTAATGCGTGAGCCACTAGCACCTAATGGATGACCCAAAGCAATTGCACCGCCATTAACATTCAGCTTAGACATGTCCAAACCAAGTGCATCAGCGCAAGCCAAAGTTTGTGCGGCAAAGGCTTCGTTAATCTGTAAAAATGCATAATTTATATTTTATAAAAATTTACACTGAAACCTGACAATATATAAAAATGTGATAAATGAAAATTCTATTACATCAGCGGACAATTTCAGAAAAATGTGGCCTACTTCTAGTCTGCCTTCTTCCCTTGAAGAGATAACACTGACCGTTTAACAACCTGAACTAAAACTGATTAAGATCACTAAAAGAGCTTTAAGTGCCGCTTCGGGTTGCTTGATATTCCCGTGATTTCTTATTGTACCGGCCGTTTTTGTAAACTACATTATTACTGAGAATGATGGTATTAAATATGACTTTTGGGGTCATCTGGAAGAACCAGCTTTTGCTAATAGTATCGTCCTTTTGTTATCTAGTATGTCGTCTGATATGTTAACGAACCTCACACTAATTAGCCACCAGGCAGTCTGTTAGACTACGTATTAACACTTCATAAACGGAAGAAATATCAAAAAATTTTAACTTATACGGAAACAACATAATCACCAATACATCGTTATACTACATTAGCAGCGTTCTCACTACTTAGGGTGGCACCGCGGAAGACGTAGCAACAAGAGTCAAAAAAGCAAGAATCATCTTAGCACAACTCCATGAAATATCGAAGAGAAACATAATCTCAACACAGCCAAAACTGCCAATATTTAAACCAAATATTCAATCAATGATTCTTTAAGCTTGCAAATACCACAACCACACCGAGAAGACTTATACAAACTTTTGTAAATTTCTGCTTGAGACGGATATTGAGGATTTGTTAGCCCCGCACGACCTTTATTTGGCTACCAAACGTAATCCTCTTATCTCAACTGCGATTATGAAAAGACGTTGGTAATTGATTATTCACACGACCAGGAAAACCCCAAGGGAAAAATGTCGATCAGCTCTTTGGTCGAACTGGCAGAAAGATAGATACAGAGGTTTACCCAGAACATCGTGGCTAGTACACGGAACGAGCTAGTACAGCATAAAACAACCGACCTGGGATCGAAATGGCTATAGAAATTATATTTAGTGTATACAGTCTGAACGTATTTATAGCATAATTGTACTAACAGAATATTTATAAACTAATACAAACTCTTACCTCAATAAGATCGATATCTTGCAAATTCTTTCCGGATACCTTTAATACATTTTGTATGGCAGGCACTGGACCAATACCCATAATTTCAGGGTTTACACCAACATAGGAGTATGCAACCAAGCGTGCCAATGGTTTTAAGTTATATTCTTTCAGAGCCTCTTCAGAAGCCAAAATCACTGCAGAGGCACCATCGCAAATACCCTGTAGAACAGAATACATTTTATTTTCTAATAACAAAAACAATAATTTCAACATACTGATGCAGTACCAGCTGTCACAACACCATTCTTCTTGAACAACGATTGCAACTTAGCCAATCCTTCAATTGTAGTCTTTGGTCGAGGATGTTCATCGACAACGAAATCAACTTCTTTACCTTTGACTTTCAGTTTAATGGGTGTAATTTCAGCATTGAATGCACCTTCTTTTTGACCCTTTTCCCAATTCAATTGTGAACGCAAAGCAAATTCATCAACACGTTCACGTGTAATTTTATATTGATCAGCCAAGTTTTCTGCTGTCAACGCCATCGGCAGCTTACAGTAAGTGTCTGTCAGGCCAGCCCAAAGACTATCCTCCAAATTGTAGTTGGCACCCAGTGTGGTACCAAAACGTGTATTGCGAATAATAAAAGGTGTCTGTGACATGTTCTCTACACCACCGGTAAGTGCAATCTTTGCACTTCCCATAGCAATATCTTGAGCGCCATTTACAATTGATTGAAAACCGGAGCCACACAAGCGATTGATACCCAGCGCAGGCTTTTCAATTGGTACACCACATTGTAATCCAACATGGCGTGGAAGATAGATTCCGTCGGTGGAGGAAGACTAAAATGACAAATTTGTTTGTTATTAAATTAAGAATAATTAATCATTTAAAGAATTTTGAGAACTCTAACCACGAAATTACGAAAGATGTTCAATTCTTGAAAGTGATTTTTTTATACTATTCGATGTAATTTCTGCACTCTTCTACTGACAAAGTTTTAACATTTAAAAATTTACCGTTATTAGATAAAATAGAAAACAATTTGAAAAATATTTAGTTGCTTTATAGATTGTTCACATTTTGTATTCGTTGGAAGTTAGGGTTGCCAACTGAGGTAAACAATATATTCCCAATCAATTTTCCTTTAATTTAAGTTTTGGCTCAATCACCGAAAGCAGATCCAGCGTCACTTCTACTAACACATTTGTTATTTGTTAAAAATACTCCCTTTTTTTTGGGAGAAGGATTAAAAAATCGAATGTCGCTAAAGTAAACTTGCTTCAATTTGTGTTTTATTATTTTCATGAATGATGAGACTTACCGCAATAACATTACCAATAATGACCGTGTCGATCTGTTCGCCACGTAATCCAGCTGCGGCCAGCGCTGCTTTACCGGCTGTAGTTTGCAGTTGTGTTTGACTGATGTTCTTCAATGATCCACCAAAGGTTCCAAACGCCGTACGTTTAGCGGCAACAATGTAGATTCCTTAGAATTAAAAAAGAAAAATTAATGTTGCTCTTCCGCTTTGTCCGTTGACAAGACGAGTAGTCGTTTTTATTAAACTTCAAATTTAATAAATGTTACAACAATAAATAATAGTTAAACGTTAAGCCCCAATAAAAAATACAAATTTTAATACTAACAACGGATATGGAACCAAAAGTTAGGGTACACACCCAGATTGATTTTCACAATATGCACATCTGTGAATATAATCTCGGTATAGTTTGAAATCTGTGCCACAATTTCCAAGAAATGAAAAGTTGCTAAAGTGAACTTGAACCATAAATTGGGAAAGGGCTTCTAAAGTAAACCTGTTCTAAAATCGGGTTAGAACTTTTTAAGTAATCTTGTTCAAAAACCGAGTTGGAGACTCAGAAGTAAGACGGTTCAAAAAAAAGCAACAGATTTACTTTAGCTTTCATTCACCATTTTTATTTTTAGGGCAAATAGTGATATTTAATTAAATAAAAATTATGTAAGAAACAAGTGCTGCTCGGATTTGACTTCAGAGACACAGATATCGGAAGTTGTGGATATAGCTTTTCCAAAAATGGTTATAAGTCCGGAACCCCGGCATTGATTTGCAAAATATGGGTGTCATATGAAGAGCTATTTGATAGGCTACAATATTGAAGCAGAAATTTTAAAGTCAATTTCACTTTTCGAAATATTACGGCTTTTTCGAAAAAAAGCGTTACTGACCTATAATTTTATTAACATATAAATTAAGCTCAATTCATTCTCCATGAAATGATGTAACATTTGTACAAAACTTTTTATATAAACTTTTTCTTGTTTTTTATATTTTTTGATATCATGCTTTCTCTTCGACAATATCATCAAATTCCAAATTCAAATACCAAATTCGTTAAGATATATTTCAAATGCTTACATCCTATAGTATCTGAAGCACCGACTTCGCTAGCCACAGTAATTCTACATAAAATTTATAGCAAGTGGGCGGCCTGAGTTTAAGTCTCCAATAAGTCCAACACCGGCTTCGCGGCAGCCTTCGGCCGCAGTTGTCTATAATATATCCAACATCGGTTTCGTTAACAAAAATTTTTCTACATAACGGTGAGAGTAAGTGGGCAGTTTTAGCTGCGGCTCAGGATTTCCTTCGTCGAATACCTTCAATACCGGACTCGCTAACACCACGTGCTGGGATTTTTATAATAATAATCTTTTCATATAAATTCAGACTTTTTTCATTAAAAATAGCACCGCATGCTGAAGTAATATTAATGTTGTAATAGTAACAATAGTTGTGGTTATTATCCACATATTCAAAATTTTCAATAAATGCATTGAACTACTTTTTGCTTTACGGAAAAAGGATTATTACAAAAAAACAGCATAAATTTTACTTCATTTCAAAGGGAGTGAATTGAGCTTATTCAATATGTTTCTAAAACTATAGGTCAAAAACGCTTTATAGCGATTTTTAGAAAAGATCTCTCTTCAACAACTTTCTATCACTATACCTCCGAAACCAGATCCGAGCGATACTTTTTGATACATACTTATTCTTAGAATTTAAAACCAAATAAGAATAGTTAAGTTTAATAATTTACTATTGTGAGCTAAAGTACATCTAGGCCAAACAAATTAACGGGCCTGAAATCAAATGTAAGACACTCGATCACAAAGTCCAAAGTTCAGCGACTGAACCGCAAATCACAATGCAGCATAAGTTTGCTTGATCTTATACCCGACTTACCTTTAGTAACCGCAGACATAATGAAAATTCAATACAAAATATATGAAAAGAAATTTACTTTAAAAATACAAAATAAAATAGGAAACAGCACAGTATGAAGGTTACACTTTCTTTGATTACGATAATGTTCCTAATTTTTGACGATTTTCCAACTGTGATAGCATAAATTTCGCCGCATATTTTTATTTCACTTTTGACAGTTTGGCCGCTGTTTTTATGTCGAAGTTTTTTTTATATTAGCCCATTGTGGACCGTTCGGCTGAAGTTCTATATTTCTCAACCACTCACATAAACGGAAACAGATGACTGCCAAATATGTTATATACGTACGTTTTCTGATTTTCTATCGGTATTTGTTGCAAATCGTATAGTGCATGGGGTCGTCTGACAGACTTCGATTTCTTAGTTGTGTGGTAATCACTCTAAGATGATCGAATATATAAAAAAATCATATAGCGCAATAATCAGTGCATTGTATCACACATCCCCATACGCTAGCTTCTAGAAAGCTTCGTTAATGCAACAGGCCATAAAATTCGTCAATGCTATCATTTATGTAGCACCTTGAATCCACGTCTTGTTAGAAAGTGTATAATGAAAAAGACTCTGACCGCTTCTAATTACATTAAAGTTCGTTGATTTTTGAAGGTACCACGAATATACAAGAGGACATCAGAAGATATCTTCAAATGGTAGATGAAGGATTGAATCGTTACTTACTGAAAAATGCTAAGCCAAGTCTTTGATAGCCAAATCTCTTTATCTATTATGTTAGAATTTGTCAAGAAACCTAATAGCATCAGGGGAAGCTATGAAGAGAAAATCCAGCACACTAAACAGTGATGCCTTTAAAATAGCTTTGTATCTTAACTAATAAGATACTTCTCCTTTGAAGCAAAATTTGGTTTTATAATATCTTGCTGGAACAAGATATAAAATCATGATAACATATAAGTCAGTTGAAAAACAAGACATCTCATATTTTCAGTGACACATAAGATAGGGATTTTGGCTTAACCAAAACAAATGTGAGAAAGATATGATTCGCCTTTGACTTGTACTATAATATATGACAGGTAGCCTAGTAGGTAGCGTGCAGGACTATGAATCGCTGGGACATGAGGTCCATACCGACTTTGCAAATTTGTAAAGTAAGTCAACAAAATTTCTAAGACCACAAATCCGAAAATCTTTTTTATGTGTTTTCAAGGTGTCATTTAAATAGCTGAGAAGGATAATATACCGAGTCTAATGAAAGATAACAAAGAGGGGAAAATGTCTTTATACTTTATACGCCAAATGACTCTTATAAGCCCCTATATGGAATTTATACAGATAATATGTTGTCTTACTACTTGTCTTTAGAAGGCCTGTATAAAACCTTTTTTTTTGCTACTATGGAAGTTTTAAATGATTTTATTATTAAAATAAGCATGCAACTGGAATTCCACATTTGGGGTGGAGCAAGGCCGTGGTGCTAATATTTGTGCACGTATTTACGTTCCAGAATCTATTAGTAGAGCAATTTATTACTTATCACTTTTAAGTTACCGTATTAGAGCTTATGCCACAATAGTTAAACGTTACGTAAATGTGTTGCATAAAACAAAATGGCAGCTAAACTTTCTGTCACACGTTGCCCGACGCAATTGTGTTTACTCAAACGATTTTCCGAATGGATACTACTTTGACAGCAGATAATCGTGGATGATCGTGGACGATTTCCTGTCACTCGTCCATATTCTGCTTAACGCATCAAACAGAGCTCTAACTAACTTGGAACTGAAACCAACTCTGTCCGAAAATATTGCACAAAGCTATTTTTGTTCACTGCTAATTATTCTTGAACCATGTGACTTTTGCTTAAGCAAAAAAAAATATTCGTAGTGGACGCTGGTGAAAAAGTCTCTTGCTCTCTTACAATATGCTAGTCATTCCAAAAGGCATATATATTAACCTATGGAAAGGACTCTGAAACATGAGGTTTTTGTTGAGTACTTACTATCGTTGAGATTATGAATCACTAAATTACACGATCGCCTTTTAAAAATTATATCCCACTGGGATACCTATACGTTTCACCGCTTTAAAAAAAAACATGTGGAACGGGTCAGACGCTGAGACTCGCGCGAACGAAATTACATGAAAACACGTCCATAATCGTTAACGGACAAAACGAAAGACCCTGGTGAAAAAGTATTGGAGCCACTGTGTCAATTTGTGCAGGATGGTGGCAGCTCCTTAGAGAGCAAACTGCCAAATCAAATCGCCCAAATCGAACAGAGCAAAACACAAATATTCATCCACAGCTGTCTTTCACTCGACCGCTTCGCTTGTCAGAGTTGTAAAAATTTTTAGTTAATTTACTACACTTTGTGAATTTTATAAAACTCTTAAATTATTCCAAACAAGTACATATACAACATTAATTGAGTTCTATAGTTGCACAAAATAGATTTATTCACAAAGCTTCCACCAGTCCAGAAACAATATGATATCAATGACTTAAATCTGTAACCCATAGTAATAGTTTTTTAAACCGTATCAAATAAAATACATGTTAGTTGAGTAGTCAACCCTGTTTTGTGTCCATCCACTGTTCTACATTTGCAAAAATTATTTCTTCAAGAAGAAAAAATAGAAATATTGGAAATTTGCCGAAGCAACAAATAAATAAAATATCTGACAACCAATTGCATATTGTGTGTTACTTTTTTAAATGAAAATTTATTAAATTGCATTTGTACTGTATAAGAAAATCTAAAGCAAAGAACAAAATGTCTGAAGCTGAATCTGTGAGTCCGCCGCAAAAAACGACCATCAGCGACTTGCGTCAGTTTCGTCTGAACAAAGCTGCGTCGACAAATAAAACAGGTAAAGGAATGCGAGCAAGTAAATTTAAAACTGTAGAATTAGTTTAACTAATGTCTGTGTTAATTTGTTCCAGAACGTGTTCCAGGCAAAAAGCGCATCCAGGTGATGCCTGACAGTGATAGTGATAGCACAGAAATTGGTGGTCGTTCTCCAAAAAAACTTAAAGTAGATCTGACTGTGAAGGAAAAGGAAGAACGATTCTTAGCCGCCGCTAAAATTTCTCCACAATACGATACGATGGTAAGATGTGAAAGTTTTGTTATAGTAGGATGATTGTAGGCAGCTTGCTAGCAAGTGTAGAAAGTAGTGGAACATTTTTCACTAACAGCTGTTGATAGAAACCCTCTTTGGCGGTTGGCGGGTATTAAAATGAGGTGCTTGGAAGCAAATCTCATTTCTACATTTCTGGATATTTTTTACCTCATTCTACAGAGTGAGTCAAAACTCGGTTCAAGACTTGTAGGACATACCATCTCGTAAGGATTGAATCATGTGTATATTTTTGTTTGTAAAATCGTGAAACTTCAGGACATCTCAGGACTAAAAGCCTATTATCAGTTAGTTATCTATAACTACATGCTTTCTTCTGCGTATGCAGTAAGTGATTTTTTCCAAATTGAATATCAGCTTTACTCTTAATATCGACATAGCGTCCGTCGTAGCTACGAACGAATGATGCATTCAAGTACATATCGCTCACTTCAAGAGTGCCATAACTCAAAAAACATGATTTTTGAGTCAATGATGCCTAAATGTTCGCCCTATCATGTTTTATTTTGTGTGAAAAACTCAGAAAGGTATCTTATAAAATTGACTTGTGAGAACAGTTTATATATATAGCGGTAGTTTTTTTTAAAACCTAAAAATTACTCATCATCATACAAAATATCCATTATTCATATTTATTTGCAATGCTCTGATGTTAACCTTCATAATGTCTTCGGCTCAAATTTGACCCATTTTAGGAGGAAAAGTGATATTTTTCTAAAAATAGTTGATTTCTATTTTTAATTTTTTTTGACTTATGCATTTGATTTTAAAACTTATTACAAACTATTTTACACATAAGGTCTTCCGTTCAAATTTACCCTGAAGTTAAATAGTGAGTTTTCGTGATGCTTCGTGAAATGATTTGTGCAATAATTAATTTTTATGGTAACTTTGACACGAGGAAATATCAAAATTAACGTTGATAGATCAACGTCCCTTATCATTATATCACACTAACCTTTCATTATTCACTGATATCAGTACACAACTGTGTTTGAAATTGATAAAATCCAAGCTATTGTATGTATGTAAAATGAAAATGCTATTGAATTATTTCTTTTTTTCTTACTGCAACATTGCTACAGTCGTATAGTAAACAAAGTACCACCATGGCGGGTCTAAGATTGAAAGCTGTGCGAAATATTTCTTACCGGAAAATGACGGATTTTGTAGCAAAGATCATGCTGAATGAAGTGTCAGACGAGAGAGAACCTTGTCTAGAAAATGAAGATTATATAGAATATGCTGAATCATTGATAGTTCTTCTGAGAGTGATAAGGACTCAGATAAGGACTTCAAAAAAATTGCTACATATAAATTTTCCAAACTTTATGATCCTTTCAAGATACAACTGTCGATGAACAGCTCAAAGGAAAATACTAATTCTGATAATACATGCTAGATACATATATTACACAGTTTTGAGTTCTTTATGAATCTATGCATGTAGTTTTCGATGTAACAGCTGGTCTAAAAGGTTATAACGCTACAACAGATAGTTTTTTTCACATAGTATCATCTTAGTGAAAAACTGCAACGTAAAAATAAGCCTTAATTACGACCACAGGTATTGACAATGAATGGCAGATCTATATATGTAGATATTCAGCATTTTTCTATTTTACCGAGAACATAATTTTTTATCTGATATCTCTTTTAAAAAAAAATATCCGTGAATCTTCTTTGCACGTAGATAAGAAACAAAAAATATAATTAGATTACAATAAATGCAATGCTGCTATAGACACATTGGATAAAGTTATGTCTTGTTATACTTGCAAAAGAAATACTATTCGATGGCCTCAAGTGGTATTTATTAATATGTTTGAAATTCTAATAATCATGGCTGAAACGAAGGCTGCTTATCTATGCCGTCACACTCCTAAGAGAATTCATTTATAAAATTTACTACGCGCTATATAAAAAAAAAACGAAGAAAGCTACCAAGAGCACCATTTTCATGAGAAATTGCAAAAAAGATACGTGATTTAACTCAACAAGATCAACAACCGTCCACTTCAACCTTATCAGAAAGAAGAGATAGTGGACCGGTCAAAAAGGAAACCAAAAGAATTTGATGTCAATTAAGTCCCAAAACTAGTAACAAAACAATTAGTCTTCCATCCGTGTAAAAATCTTTTACCCAAGCAGCATTCCAAAACGATTATTTTATGTTACCAATATAACGATAATTAATTCGATAACAAATCATAATAAAAGTTCATTTTGATATGTCATACGCATGCTCCTTGTACTAATTTACAAAATCGATGTAAATTTGAAATAAATTCCCACAAAAAAATAAAGTTTTTCCTAGGTATCGTAGGAAATAACATACATATAAGCTCTAACAATGAACTTTAGTAAAGAAATTTTTCTCCAAATAAGAAATTTACTACTTCGGTCAAATTTGGCCCGAAAAACGTTAGTGTCAGTAACATTGAGGATCTTTTGAAGGTTAAACGTTCCATGATCCTTTGTCATACAATACTGAAAAAAGTACATCTAAATGAATCAAATTATACTTTGAATTTCGATTTGAAAGTAGATACATTCTTAGAATAACATAAAAAAATATTAATGAACTTTTTTTTGTATTTATTTATGTCATATAACTGTCTTAACACATATTATCTTTGCAGGATATACAGGACTCGCTGGTGCGTAACAATTGGGACGTATCGGAGGGATTGCGTTATCTTAAAGAAAAATGCCAGCCAAAACGTTCAGCACGTACCTTTATTGATGGCAACAAGTCAGAGTCCAAAGTTTCTAATACTAACAGCATCACATTAACGTCAGGTTCAAGGTCGAAACATCAAATGAATGGCAATACCAAATCACGTTCCAAGCAAAGCTATTCTGATTGTGATGATTCTGACGATGATGTTCGACAATCAACTGATCAAGTTTACGATAGTGATGAGAGTGATAATGAAATTTCAAGTGAAATGACAGGACAACGCAAAAAGGTTTTTGAATTCATGAACAACTCAACATTAATGGAATTGCAAACCGTTAAGAAATTGTCAGAAAAAAAAGCAAGTATTATTTTGGAATTACGTCCATTCAAACATTGGCAAGATTTGCGTAATAAATTGGAGTCAAATAAACCACTATCTGCGGATTTGCTGAACAATTGTCAAGACTTAATCAACAAGCAAACTAATGTGGCAAATATTTTGCAGAAATGTAACAAAATGGTTAAACGCTTAGAGGCTGTGATTGAGACAGGCGCTGGAAATGTAGAACAACCATCGTTGCTTAATGATAAGTATGTGTTGTTCACTTGAGTTTACAAACATAAAAGTTAGGACTGATATTTCATAAAATTTTAAATACAAAGGAAGTTTGTTCTTAATACAGATATTTTATCATATTATAGTCCAGTCAGTTGAGCATTTGGCCTTGCAAATGGTCGAAGTATTTATAAAAATCTAGTTTTTGACTTGTAGAAAGTAGTAATTTTTTCCCACAGTTCAAGTGTACACAGGGCACTTCATAGTACATATAACTCAAAAACTTACTGGAGATTTAACAGTCGGTCCTGTCATAATTAATTTTTATTTATTCCAAATATAGTAAGTGTATATAATTGGATGTTGATTTGGGTCGCTGAACCGTGTATTGATTTTGTCATAAATTTATTTGTTTAAATTAAAAATAAAATACTTGGAAGAACTAGTGCTTGAGAAAAATTACATGATAAAGAAAAATGGATTTCCAATTCAGGTTCAGCAACGATTTTGTTTTTAGTAACCAAACTAGCAATGGTATAGCTTTAACGGAATGCTTGATTAATTTACACAGTAACAAAGAACAATTGTATCACTATAATAGATTTCTTGAAAAATAATCTTTCCCAAAAACATTTTATTTTATTATAATCTATTAATAAAACATAAAAAAAAATGTTTCGAACGTTGCTAATTTATTTTATTGTGTTTTGGTAGAATGAAATTGGCCGATTATCAATTGGTAGGCCTAAACTGGCTTGCTGTTATGCACAATCAAAAAATGAATGGTATACTAGCGGATGAGATGGGCCTTGGTAAAACTATACAAATTATAGCGTTTTTTGCTTACCTTAAAGAGCACAATCTTACAAAGGGCGCACATTTGGTTGTTGTGCCCTCGTCTACATTAGATAATTGGGAAGCTGAAATTGCTAAATGGTGTCCTAGCTTGGTGGTACAAAAATATCATGGCAGTCAGGATGAACGTAGGCGGATGCGTATAGGTTATGCCAAGAAAGGCTTTACTGGTTTTGATATCCTATTAACAACGTAAGTCTCTTTATTTCTATTTTCTTGTAGTTTTATTTATTTATTTTTTTTTGATTTTTTAGCTACCACATAGTTGGATCTACGCCGGAAGAACGTAAAATGTTTCGTGTCTGCAGGCTGCACTATGTTATCTTTGATGAGGCTCATATGTTGAAAAACATGACAACACAACGTTATTCCAATTTAATAACAATAAATGCTGAAATGCGTTTGCTACTTACAGGTACTCCGCTGCAAAACAATTTGTTGGAGTTGATGTCGTTGCTATGTTTTGTAATGCCATCGTTCTTTTCCAAAAGTGTGGAGGATATTAAGAGTTTATTTGGAAAGGTTTGAGAATCTTTATTTAAATATTTACCATAGCTTTTATGTAATATGATGAGACAGCTCTGCGCAATTCTTAAGAGGAAAAAGGCTTAATATTTTGCAGTATAAACTTTAATTTAAAACTGAAAATATTTGTAGTTTATCGATTGTGTCGTTCGAAGTTTCTTTATTGAGACAAAAAGAACGTTAAAATAAATTGAAATTTACAAGGCTAGAAACAGTATGGTCCTCGAGAATATTATACGAAAATATGCTACCATGAGGAACACTCGTTTCTGATAGCTAAAAGTTAATTTTTGAAACTAGAGATTTTGTTCTCGGAGCTGATTAATATTTGCTAAAAATTAAAGCAGCTATTGCTGCTTCATTTAAGTATAATAAGCTACAAAGCTTAAATTTGTATTCCCTGTTACTCAGCTTGAATAATATGCAAGAAACATGTATTCAAGTTAATGAAACAAAATAAAAATATTTTTTTCATATAGATACTTACAGTCAGCATAAACTTAATTTATTCGTTTGATAATGACTAGATAGAAATTTTCTTCAATTATAATCTATATATAAATTAGAGATCTGAATGAGTACTCTCGAAACGACCATCAAGCCACTCGCCACGTTGCGAGTCAATCGAGTTTTCTGTATAAAATCCACAAATCAAATCAAAACAAAACGAAACCCCAAGCAGGAGAGTGACTGCTGCGCTTGCAAATAAATCGCAAATGAAATGTTTAACAAGTTCAAGTACTCGAAGTTTATTGCATTCGGAAGTTTATATGATCGTTTAGAGTGCACTCACGCAGACCTCTGATAAAAATAAGCAGTTCCATTCCTTTTGACTGCTATAACTGATGGACTGATTTTGATGATATTTGGTTTGGGATTGAACCCTAGGAAGGTTATAAACTTTTTAAGGGAGCGTGGCACCGCTCTTAATGTGAAAAAACGTTGTCAAGGCTGAGCCTCTGCACTGATTTTAATGAAATTTGACATAGAGATAGATTCAATTCTGAGTGAATAACTTTTGGCAAAAAACGTTTTGACTATTGAACTAATGGACCGATTTTAAGGAAATTTGGTACAGAAATAAATTTAAACCTTGGGGAAGGGTTTCTTTTTAAAGTTGTCGGTGCCACGCTCCCAATTGGAAAATATGTTTTCACAGCTAAACTGATGGACCTATTTTGATGAAATTCGGTAAGGAGACAGATTAAACCTTGGGAAAGGTATTTGATTTTATGTAGTTGGCGCCACTAACAGGAAAATATGTTTTCTTAACTGAATTAATCGACTGATTTTGATTAAATTAGGCATGGAGACATGTATATTGAACTTTAAAGAAGGGATATAGATAAGGGTAGGGCAACATGATAGCATTATTTTTATTTTTGGAAGCGATGACAAAAAATAGCTCTTTTTTGTATCGGTTTTTTTAGTTCTAAAAAGTATTCTTTGTTTTTATTTTGTCACTATAATGGTTGAATTTCCACCACTTGCCAAACTCTAGTCAATAATAATCAGTCGAAAAAAAAAACAAGTTAAAATTTCTACAACCGAGACAAACTTCCAATTTCAAGTAGGTTGCGCGACGCCGCAAATTCGAAATCTATATAATAGCAGGTCTTTAAACTGACGGTTTAACAAGGTATGGCACAAACAAGAAATGACAAAAATAGATGATAGATGGTGCATTGTGTGTGAATGCAATAAAATGCAAAGTGCATTTTTACACCTCAAGGTCAAAATCCCTCATAGCTCAAATGTTAAACGCGGCTAATACAGGGTGTTTTTTTTAGAGGTTTGTTTTTCGAATCTGGCAACTCTAATGTCATTTATGTTCAGTTTGGTTTGCCATTTAATCATGAACAGGTTGACAAAAGAACAACGCTTGCAAATCGTGCAAATTTATTTCGAAAATAATGGTTCAGTTCGCGAAGTTTACCGCTAGCTCCGTCCATTTTATGGTCGACATAATCGTCCATCAGAGCAATTAATTCGGTTAACCATGGATCGTTTTCGCACTACGTTTACTCTATGTGATAATACGCATCCGCAGAGACGTCGAACAGTGCGCACCGAAGAATGAGTGCTCATTTTTGGTTGAATGGCTACGTCAACAAGCAAAATTGCCGCATTTGGAGTGAAGAGAATCCACATGAGACCCTTAAGACGCCATTACATCCACAAAAACTGACTGTTTGGTGTGCTCTATGGGCTGGTGGAGTCATTGGGCCATACTTCTTCCGAAATAATGCTGGAGAGTCAGTTACCGTTAATGGAGACCGGTATAGAGCCATGATAACCGACTATTTTGTTCCCGAATTGGATGGCATGAATGTGGATGAGTTGTGGTTCCAACAAGACGGCGCTACATGCCACACAGCGCACGTCACAATCGATTTATTGAAGGAAACATTCGATGAGCGCATAATTTCGCGGAATGGACCTGTCAATTGGCCACCAAGATCGTGTGATTTGACACCATTGGATTATTTTCTTTGGGGATATGTGAAGTCGCTCGTCTACGCCAACAAACCAGAAACGTTAGGGGACTTGGAAGCCAACATTCGTGGCGTTATTGCCGACATACGGCCCCATATGCTCGAAAAAGTGGTTCAAAATTGGACCTGTAGAATTGGCTTTATTCGAGCCAGCCGCGGCGGTCACATGCCCGAAATCATATTTAAACATTAATGGCATAAAATTATCCTTCCAATAAAGCCAAATTGATGGACATTAAAACGATTTTCTTGTGTTTTATTTCAATTCGAAGCTCTATACCTCTAAAAAAAACACCCTTTATAATTCATGGAACGGTCGGGGCTTAAATCCAAGTACAACCAAAAGTAGTCTGATGAGACTATGCATGTAGAAACATTAGGGTGTTTGTTTCGAAAATGATGTAGGCCAAAAGCCTATGTTTTATAAGGTTTAACCCTCAGGAGGCATCCGTACTAAAACTCATATTAAAAATTTTGATTAAAAAGTATGCATGGAATCGACCAACACTGTAATCTCTTCACTGGTATACTAGACCATGCTTCGTGGACCACTTGCCACAATTCTTTGTAATTTTTAGGCTTTGCTTCATATACCGACTGGTTGACGTCGCCCAACAAATTTTCTATGAGTTTAAGGTTGGAGTATTGTGCTTGCCACATTTTGCTATTTTGCTGGTATGCTTTAGGTCATTGTCCTTTTGGAACATCCATCTGAGAGACATTCGTATTCAGCATACGGCAACATTATTTCGTCGAGTATTTTAACGTCTTCGAATTGATCATGATACCGGGTATAGAATATATGCACCAATCACCATTATATGAGAAACAAGCCCAAACCATGCTTGACCATCTTAATAATATACTGTGGCTCCTTCGCTCCCAGTGGTGATCTTCTTAAGTACTGCCGACTGCTACGAGTATTATTATGACAGCGAAAATTCAAAATACTCGAACCAATTTGTCTACAACAAAAAAACTCTTTTGCTAATGCATTAGAATTCTTTACCGATATTTTTAGGAAATCAGTAAAATGCAAAAACAACATTGTTTGTGCTGGCAGAAAACACAACCTGATGAGTATTGTACTGATCTTCAAAACTTAAAGCGCCCTGCTATTTTTGTGAACACAACTGTATGCGGTAATAGCCGAACTATATGTCACATATCACCAGGTTAAATTGTTCCATCTGTTGTCTTTGTCATGTTTGTTTAAACCATTGCCAGATTTGTGTAAGTTTACATGAATATCGGTGTTTGCTAATGACAGTTCGATAAAATATTCAATTATAATTAATAATTACCAGTCGACAAAACACAAATAAAAAATATGTAGTATAGCGTTTATCTAAAAAAGAAAATTAGGAAAGATTTTTACCACAAACAGTACCTTTTGGTAAAAACCAGGAACCAGAGGAGAGGTTGAAGAATCAGCTATCATTCCTTCTACCTAATAAAATCTTGGTGGTTTTTTTAATAGTTTCAGCATAGTTCTCTCAAAGATATCAACGCGCTAAATTTTGCTGCTATAGCCGTGGGACTTAAAAAATTAATCGACTAAACATTTTGCTAAAAAATCTGCTAAATGTAACTTATTTTTTCATTTTATATAAAGAGTTATTAAAAACAACAGTGCATGCAGCACTTTCCGAATAGTTCGCTTTACTTATCAATGTTAATTTTCAGTATATTTCATGGTGGATGTATAAAGCCGTACAAGCTTCAAAGATATGCATCTCATCCATTAGTTTAAGTTTCTTAAAATTAATATTCGATTGTCGACTGGAAGAAAGTGGTACTGCTGAAATATCTTTTTGATTGCAAATGTGATTTAATAGTCGAATGCTATGTGTTTACACATAGGACATGAGGTCTGCTTTCTCGGCACCTTGCATTGGTGAAGTTTCGTAGTCAAACAAAACAATTTGATTCGCAATTGATGGGCCACCTGCTTATTACACCTCTGATATCCGTATCAGCATAAGCAGGCATTGATTCACTATCCTCACTACTGAACCACAATAAATTATCATTTTTATTAAAATTGATCATTTGTCATCATATCTTAGTGGATTTCTTAATGCCAAAGAAACACAGAGTACGAATCTGTGTATGCCACAAGTAAGTGCATTCGTTTGTGTGAAAGATTGGCTAAACTCAAATCAAAAGCTGTTAGTTTTACATTGAACTTTTCCTCCTTAAATTAATAAATTAAACCTTTTTCTCGACATTCCAAAAAGAATAATTCCTAATAAAAATTTGGACCATCCACCTTCAAAAAAAAAAGTTAAAAACGGTTTATGCAGTGATTTTTATGATAAAAATTAAAGATACATGCCGTTATGACAATTTATATCATAAGTAACCGATCACTGTAGTTCAATAGATTTAAGTTTGAGAGTCATTTAATACATGAGTATCTTTATATTTTTTAGAAAAGTAAACCGGAAACTGCCAACGAAGATGTTTCACAATTCCAAGAGGTACAGATTGAGCGCGCAAAGCGTATTATGAAGCCATTCATATTGCGACGACTAAAAAAAGATGTCCTTATTAATCTGCCTAAGAAACACAGCTTCATAGTAAGTAAATTCGCTTGGAAAAAGCACGGATGATATTTTAAACCCGTTTCGGTTTTATTGTTTTACTCTTGTTTTTTTTTTAATGAAGAAGTTTGTCACTTAAATCTTTAAAGATGCCATTTCTAATCTAATTATGACTTCATTCGTCTCACTTTGAAATTATTGTTAATTACAGAATAAAATTCAAATGAGTGACAAACAAAAGCAACACTACTACGACCTGGTTGAATACTATTCAAATAGCAAGGAAGAAATTTGTGATGGTACACGAGGTGGTCTAGGAGTCATGATGGAAATGCGCAAAATAGCTAATCACCCGTTATTAATGCGTTATTATTTTTCCGATTCAAAACTGCAAGAGTTTTCCAGACGCTTAGCATCAATACCGTCGTATAAGAAATCTAATCCGCAGTATATATTTGAGAATCTGGCGATAATGTCGGACTTTCAAGTGTGGCAGCTTTGTCAGAAGCATGTAAGTTTAAATTTCTTTAAACATATCTTATTGCACTAAAATTTTACATTTAATTTTCCCAGGAACTATATGATGTAACAATACCTGATAAATTAATTTGTGATTCTGGTAAATTTAAACATCTCGACACGCTTTTACCAAAACTTAAAGAAGAGGGCCATCGTGTTCTCCTATTCAGTCAATTTACCATGATGCTTGATATTGTTGAACGATATCTCGATATAAGAAAACATGGATATTGTCGCTTAGATGGGTCTACAGCAGTATTTGAGCGACAAGACCTGATAGATGATTTTAATACAGATTCAGAAATTTTCATATTTCTGTTATCTACCAAGGCTGGTGGTGTTGGTATTAATTTAACAGCGGCTGATACTTGCATAATACTCGATTGTGATTTTAATCCATACAATGATAAACAAGCTGAAGATCGTTGTCATCGTATGGGGCAAACACGCCCCGTTACCATTTATCGCTTTATAACGGAAGGAACAATCGAGGAAGGTATTCATTTAATTGCCCAAGAGAAGCTAAAACTTGAACAAGACATAAATTTTGAGAAAAATGAAGTACAGGAGCAAAAGTGTGTAGTGAAACTATTAACAATGGCTTTAGGTTTAGATAAACATGAGCAGGAACAGTTAAACAAATCTATGAATGACTCCATAAATTCCCAATTACATCAATAAAGAAAAAGACAAAGAAAGTTCAAAATACATTTTTAATCAGTTAATCATTTTTCATCTCCTTATATTGTCATCACACGAATCTGCTAATATTAAACTAATTATTGTTTCGAAGGCATTTGAGTTTATGTACTTTAAATAAGTTTAATTTTTAAACAACTTCCTAAAGTAATTATTTTAATGTTTTTTTTTTTGTTATTAGTAATTTAAAAATATAAATGATTAAAATATAGTTTAAGATTGTGACATGTACTTTATTACAAAATTCACAAATATAAAAAAATATGCGTGTGAAAAAAAAAACAATAAAAACTATAACTTTTTCTAATACTCAAATGAGCAATTTTCAAAGTAAATTTCAGAAGTCTTACTAGATAAGCTAACGGGTCTTACATTATTGAAAGGAACTCCATAAATTCAATTTGTTTTGCTGCCATTGAAAATTATCACCAATAAATGTTAATGGGACATTTTTGCTACGGTTGTTAAAGTTATCAAAATTTTATGGTGCCTTTATGAATTAGAGCTGGTATGCTGAAGATTTAAATTTATACCTTCAGGACTATACAAATACATGTACAGTACAGTAACTTTCGGTAAAATGAAAATAAAATATTCACCTTTTCCCTAATGTTTTGCTCGATTTTGACAACTTAAAGAGAAAAGGCAACAACAACAACAACAACAAAGGGCATCCAATCAGTATCGTGCACATACCGTGCACCGTGTGAATACTACCATATATAAACATGTCAAGAAAGCTTCATTTATTCCCTTTAAAATTATGTATCCCTTGTACCTAAAATTTTTCATCTTAACACTTTTTTATATTATTTGAATTTGGGAATTTGAAATGAAAACTAGTAAAGGTATCTTTGGCCAGACCGAAACACACATACCCCACGCTGCAGTGAAAGTATATTTAAATAAATGTTAAAAATACGTTGAAAAGGTTGAATAAGTCGAAAATAATGTAAAGAGGTTGAAAAATGTTGAAACAGTTGAAAAAAACTGAAAAAGTCTAAAATTATTGAAACCATTGAAGAAAGTTGAAAGAAATTGAAAATGTCGAAAAAATGTGGGAAATGCCAAAAAAAGTCCATAAGCAAAGCTCTTACACTAAATTTCAGTGTGATTGCTCACATATTTCGGTAGATATGCCACTTAGCGAAAGTTATTTGTCTGGGAGGTGCCACGCCCACTGGTGTTATTTCGCACGCTTTTGACGCAGACATACCTTATAGCAAGTAAACCAGTTACATGAAACTTCATACCAATTGCTGCAATAGTTCACTGAAAATACCGCTTACGTTAATTTGGGAGTTGTTACGAACATTGATGCAATCCCGTCGAAATCCATTTAATTTTAAAGCTTATACTAACTGACATCTAAACACCAAATTTTATGAAGATTACTCCCATGGTACAATGTCTATACCATTGAATGGTTTTTGCTTATGTGGAAGGTGTCGCGCCCCCCCGGCACTATTGTGCCAAAATTTTGCAATAAGATACCTTTTACCAAGTATATCTGCCAAATTAAATTTCATAACGATTGCGTTGTTAGTTCTCTTGTTATAACGTTTATAAATATTGTGGGCTATGCCACGCTCTTCAACGAGTTTTTCCAGCACACCTGCCATGCGTTGCAAACGCATTGTTAATATACCCTCTGTGTAGGGTATAAAAAGAAGAAAGACAACAACGAGTACTCGTGTAAACAGCGAGTAGGGAACTTAGCAACTTGGTTGGCTTATTTGCACATAGATAGCGACTTGGTGAATAGAACACAGCTTATGTTTTGAAATTTCTGCTTACTTACCTGTTAGATTTATTTCAAAGAAAGTATATTAAATAATAAAACAAATGGCTGATTGGTATTAAGTTTTATACAATATATATGTGTATGTACATAATATATATTAACCTACAAAATAATGCATTTTAAACATTTACATAGCTTATGATAAATCTAAGCTTTCTTGCGCAACTTTCTAACTATGGTAATTTTTCGAAACATCTTTAAAAACAGATTTAAAATAATTTGCGATGATGTGGAACCCAACTTTGGCATGATAATTAACTACAAGCCGATGGCCTGGCTGCTAGTGCTCTTAACGACCCATTGTGGAGGAATTAATTACTTTGTAATATAAAATTAATAATAATAATTTACTACATCGGTATAAATTAAGTAGCCATGCTAAACTTTTGTTTTATTTAAGACTTATAAAACTTGAATGTCCCACTTAATCAATCAAATTATATTTAGTGTACTATGAGAGTATCCTTAATAGATGCTGGTAACTATATATGTAGCTTTTAAAATAATCGTTATTTTTATTATTATAGGTAGCAATTGTATTGAAATTAGCTAGAAGTATATCTGAACTAAAGGTTGCTGCTGTACTACGATATATACTGATTTTTGTAAGACTTCAGAATTTTTGACATAATATTATTTAATTGCGAAGCTCGCTAATATGAGTTGTCATTCCTCTTTTTTGAAGTGGGTTCAATCCTATCCAAAGTCTAGAGTTTCCTTTGTGGAAATTAATAATATTAAGTATTATCAATTTGTGGCATCTTCTGGTGTACCTCAAGGAAGTATACTGGGGCCGCACAGTGGACTTTTGTGGCCATAAATAGAAAAAGAAAGTGCTAGAGATTGAAAAATTTTTTAAGACAACCGTCAGAAAATACTTAGGGAATGAAAAAAAAACTATAAAAAATTTAAATATGTGTTGAGTTTAGTGACACAGTGGGCTCAAAGTTGAGCTTTGTGCATCAAAAATGTTCCATGAAACTTTCTGTAAAAGCAATTGTTAGATAGTCCGCTCTAGTTAAATTGCTTGCAACAAAATGCAATAATGTAGCATATTGGCGGAAAGTACATTGTTTCCACTTTAAAATATCTATTTATTTTTTTTTATTGCCTTAACATGAATTGTAAGGATTTTTCAAAAATTAGAATGGACAATGGTAATGGTAGAAAATTTGCAAATTTTGATAGAAAAAAAAATACATATCTCCAGATTTCGGGAATTTTTTTACATATAATGTGAGAAAGTATGATTAGCTAAAATCCAAAGTTTCAGCTGCTTTTTTTCACAACTTTTTTTATACCCTACACAGAGGGTATATTCACTTTGTCATTCCGTTTGTAACGCATAGAAGGGGGTGTGGCAGGTATGGAAAAGTATATATATTCTTGATCAGCGTCACCACCTGAGTCGATATAGCTCTGTTCGTCTGTCTGTCTGTCTGTCTGTCTGTCTGTCTGTCTGTCTGTCTGTCTGTCTGTCTGTCTGTCTGTCTGTCTGTCTGTCTGTCTGTCTGTCTGTCTGTCTGTCTGTCTGTCTGTCTGTCTGTCTGTCTGTCTGTCTGTCTGTCTGTCTGTCTGTCTGTCTGTCTGTCTGTCTGTCTGTCTGTCTGTCTGTCTGTCTGTCTGTCTGTCTGTCTGTCTGTCTGTCTGTCTGTCTGTCTGTCTGTCTGTCTGTCTGTCTGTCTGTCTGTCTGTCTGTCTGTCTGTCTGTCTGTCTGTCTGTCTGTCTGTCTGTCTGTCTGTCTGTCTGTCTGTCTGTCTGTCTGTCTGTCTGTCTGTCTGTCTGTCTGTCTGTCTGTCTGTCTGTCTGTCTGTCTGTCTGTCTGTCTGTCTGTCTGTCTGTCTGTCTGTCTGTCTGTCTGTCTGTCTGTCTGTCTGTCTGTCTGTCTGTCTGTCTGTCTGTCTGTCTGTCTGTCTGTCTGTCTGTCTGTCTGTCTGTCTGTCTGTCTGTCTGTCTGTCTGTCTGTCTGTCTGTCTGTCTGTCTGTCTGTCTGTCTGTCTGTCTGTCTGTCTGTCTGTCTGTCTGTCTGTCTGTCTGTCTGTCTGTCTGTCTGTCTGTCTGTCTGTCTGTCTGTCTGTCTGTCTGTCTGTCTGTCTGTCTGTCTGTCTGTCTGTCTGTCTGTCTGTTGAAATCAGGTTTACGAGAAAACTAAGTAAGCTAACACAATGAAATTTGGCACACAGGTCAAACCTTCTTGCAAGCTGCTAGCATATAAAAATTGGCGAAATCGGTTAACGGCCACGCCTTCTGCCCATACTCTATGTAAATATACCCAAGTTCATTTTGGAAAAAAGATGCTGCGATTTTGATGAAATTTGATGATTTGGTGAAGATGAGAACAAAATTAAGATTAGGCTAGGTTTGAAGTTTGCAAAGACTCTTAAAGGGGCGTGGTACAGCCCTAAATTTTAACTTTTATAATGCCACCGTTTAAGATATTGTGATAAAATTTGGTACACGAATACAAATCTTACAAATCTTGAATTGCGCATAAATTGGGCGGAATTGTAAAAGTGGGCGTGGCACTTTTTAGCAATTGAAAATTTGGATTTCATATAACTCCAAATTGGCACATACGATTTTCATAAAAATTTTAGGGATGATACCACTGAAAGTAGTCATCAATACAAAATAATTCAATATTCTGGAAATGTTTTTTGAAGGGCGTGGCACAACCTACTATATTTATAAACGTTATAAAAAGAGAACTAACAACGCAATCGCTTTGAAATTTAATATGGCAGATATACTCGCTAAAAGGTGCCTTCTTGCAAAATTTTGGTGCAATGGTGCCGGTGGGTGTGGCACCTCCCATATAAGCAAAATACGTTAAATGCTATAGATAGTGTGCTATGAGAGTAATCTTCATAAAATTTTGTGTAGAGGTGCCGGTTACTATAAGCTTTGAAATTCAATGAAACTTGACAAAATTGAAGCAGTGGGCGTGGCACCTCCCTCATTCAAATAAAGTTGTAAGTGCTATTTTAAGTGAACTATTGGTGCATTTGATCTGAAATTTGATGTAAGTGGTTTACATATGAATCAAAAGCTTTTGAAATAGCAACAGTGGGCGTGGCACCTCCCATACAATTTAAATACCTTAAGTGGCATAACTATCGAAATAAATGAGCAGTCATACTAAAATTTGGTGTAAGAGGTTTGTTTATGGAAGGCTATTTGTGGATCAAAATCTGACTGTATTGTACCAGTGGGTGTGTCACCGCCCTAAATTTTAAGAATAATTACAGCACATATCGCAAACTATACAAGCTATTGGGCTAAAATTTGGTTTGTGCATGTCAATCACGAATGTCATATCAAAAGTGGGCGGAATTGGAGAAGTGGGCGTGACATAATTCGTGTTTTTCATTTCTATTCTATTTTTTTTAACATTTCCCATATTCTTTTGACATTTTCAGTTTTTTAAAACATTTTTGAACCTTTTTACATTATTTTCGACTTATTCAACCTCTTCAACATTTTTTTAACATTTATTTAAAAATTACTTTCAATGCAGTGTAGGGTATGTGAGTTTCGGCCTGGCCGAAGTTTATGATTATTTTTCTACTGCAACATTTGAAGCAAAATATAATTTTATCAATTGTAAAAGCGCACAGTGTGAAGGAATTTGCATGAATTTGGAAGAAGTTCCCTTAAGTAGAGGGAACATGTAAGGGTTATTTTTTCTCTTTTTATCCTCCTTGGGGTAAAAGATATAAACCCCAATGCTTTTCAAAAACCACAGATTAGCTTTTGAAACTGTTTTTCTCCAATTGCTTGTAAACTATAAAAGATAACGCAAAATTTGTAACATTGTTGAAATCAGCATTGCTAAGTTAATGGAAATTGATACCCATTTTGAAAGAAGGTCTCAACCACATCCCAACTTTGTATGGGAGGTAGGCGTGTATGTGAACCGACTTTTCTTACATTCACAATGCGCCTTTATTAGAATCTTTTATGTTAATAAAAGCAATCGAAAATGCACCAGAGAGCGTGGCATCATACATACAAGTAAAAAGCTTTAAATATACATATAAGTGTTCCGTGACAGCTATAGACTTGCGATGGGTGTAGCACTTCCTATGTATCCAAAAATTTATAAACGTTATTTTAACTGATCTGTTGAAGCAGTTGTTATGAAATTCAATATAAGTGATCTAGTTGTTAAAAGCTAACTCTGAACTAAAAGTACGTGAAAATGCACCAGTAGCCGCCTCTCGAACCAGAACAAAACTTTAAGAAATACATATATTTTGAACTGTACGAACAATCTTAACGAAATTCGGTATGATAATAAGTTACTTAGAAACTTTTACTAGAACAGGAGTGGATAGTGTTGCTTCAGTAGGCGTGGCAGTCAAATTTTGAATAATTCCCATAAAATTCAATATGAAAAGTAATCTATAATTTATAAACTTTTTCGGTTTTTATCGATATGTTTTGACTTTTCGATGTTTTGACTTCTATTGGTGTTTTTCGATAAGTTGGCGTTTATCTGTTGTTTTGATGGTTTTCGATACTTTTGGATACTCTTCATTTTTTATCAAAATTTTTGAAATTCAAAAAATTCACTATCGACATTTTCATGTTTTCAAGTTAAAAGGCTTTTTGTATGCTTCTTAACAGATTTTATAGTAATAAAGAACTTGAGTTATTCAAAAGATCCTTTTCGGTAATTTTAAATTTTTAATGATAAAATGTGCATTAAAAGCAGCATAACTCGAAAACATGAAAATGCAGATGGTGAGTTTTTGTTCTTTATAGACAATACTTGGATATTTTTTGATTTTTAACGACTTTTTTTGGCGATTTTCGATACTTAACGATATATTCATGCTACTATACCTATTCTAAATAACATTTTCTGGTTTAAATTCGCACTTGCAGCGCTATTTTATAGAGATCTAATAGCGTTTTAAGAGCTACAATACAGCTCACCTAGAACAAGGACCGTAGCTAGAGCCTCGTGGGCTCTGGGGCAACAAGTAAATTTGGGGCCCCCCATACGAAAGTCTTTAATACTATTTAGATACTAAGATTTGTTAAAATGAATCAAAAGTATGTTATTTTGTACGTCATCTAATGAAACTACAAAAAAATGTAGAATTGTTTTATTCTGGGAGGCCACCGTGTTCAATTTCTCGTATTCACTTTCAGGAGACCTCAAAGTCTTTACCGAGATTAGTTTCTTTCAGGACCAAAAAAGTGGCCCTTCGGGGCTCCTTCCCGTCGGAGGCCCTGGGGCACCGCCCCGCCTGCCCGATGCTCGCTACGGCCCTGCCTAGAACATTATTTTTAGCAAAGTTTTTGCTCTATGTGAGGAATTCTTGGATACCATGTGCTGTGAAAGAACAACTTATTAGATCATTAAGGAGTCTTTTCAGAGCTTGTTTTTATAAATCAATGCATATAAGAATTGCTCTTTTACTAAGATTATATGTAGTTTCAAGCGTTTTCCTTCGATTGTGCCCCCTTTAACTAGCTTATCATGCACACGTTTTTATCAAAAATACTGTACTAAATTTATTTGTTTAGAATAACACAACTTAGCCAAATCTAAATAGATGATCGTGAGCAAGAACAACCGTTGGCAAGAAGCATACAAACCCAGAGAGAGTTACGAGTGCTAGTGAGCATTAAGTAAAAACACAGAAACTGAGAGAAAAGTGAGAGATGGTGCAATAAAACTTGTCATATAAATAAAATAGTAATGTTATTTTAATGTAAAACCGCACCAGGCGCAAAAAAAGTTTCGCTTTTATTTTCTTCCACGACATCATTAATTGCTGAGCGGGCGGCTAAGAGTCCCTCTAAAAATTCTGAGTCATAGGCGATCGAACAGACAGACTGCCAAAGACATTGCTTACTTCATTCATTCAAGTAGATACATACATATATTTATTTATATTGAATGAAAATCACAAATGTGAAATGTCGCGCTCTCGCAGCAATTCACATTTACACTAGAGAACAAAAACATACATATGTTATGTTACCAATGACATAGAGCAGTATATAAGTTTTCAATTGATTTCGTTAACCCTTCTGTGTGTAACTTCTTTTACGTTTGGACAGGCTCTACAACTCTGAAACTTCACGAGCGCTCCTGACATTATATTAATATTATATTTTCATATGAGAGGTATCACATGATCAGTTCGAGAGATGTCATTATTTTGTGCAGTTCGAGCGAAAACATTTTAAATTTAAATACAATTTGTGTAGCGATATCCAGGTACCCTGTAACCTGGGGAAAAGTGTTTATTTGTCACGCACAGAAGGTTTAATGTGGTCCTTTTGCGTATAACTTTAAGGGAACTGCTCGGATTTCAAATGTTAATGGCCTTCCATAGATCGAAAAAGCATCGCTGCTCATGTAGTTACCAACTTCAAAGCAAAGCCCTAATGTTTTAACAATTTATTATTGAATATGATGGGAGGAATTTGCTGGAATATTTGGAAAAAAAAGAGCACAAAGAACATAAATGGCTTGCATTCTTGTATTCAAAAATGTATTGATATTTGTGTGGCTAATAGCACTGTGTAGAGGGAAGACTTTTTGCACAAACTACTGAAAGCTATCTACCATATGGAAATCTGCGATCTGATCTGTTCAATACTCAGTGACCGTTTATTAAATGTTTTTACTAATGGAAAAAAAGAGTGAAACTAAAAAGTTAAACAATGAACTTTCTCAAAGCTTGGTTGCAGCGCCAGCACAAGTCAGACAGACAGACATACAGACGGACATTACTAAATATACTCAGCTGGTGACGCTGATCAATAATATATGTACTTTTCTACATGGGACAAGCCCTTTTCTATGCGTTTAAAACTTTGACAACAATTTCAGATATATTAGCTAAATGTCTGAGTTGGGATCGTAACTAGAGGTCTGCGCAAGTGCACTTGCTGTGACGTTAGACTATAGGAGTTACTGTCAAGTACAGGTCAAACGTGACATTCTGCAACTCATCAGAAAAAGTTGCACAAAACAAAACGATGCAACAAAATGACTTAACATCGTTTGCTTCTGACTTGCAGTTCGGTGTGAAAATGGTTCAACTCCAACGAAACATGTATGTACAGCAAAAATGTCGATTTTCTTTAAAAAAAAAGAAGCGACGCACAAGCAAACAACACAGCGCACATTGACGACAGCTTCTTTTATTTCTACACTCTTGAAATTGGCTGTTGGGTTTATTAGTAAGTACGCAACATTTTAAAGTAAAAGAACTAGATTTTTTAGACTTAAAAGAAAATGCATGTTATTAACACATTTTTTTTAAAAAAATAACAGTTTCTTGAAAAATTATTTGCAAATAATTCAGAAAAATCGAACCCTATACGACTCCCATAATTTGGATATAAACTGAGGAGTTTCCAACTTATATTAATTTTTACAAAAGCTACATCCGCAACTTTCGACAGCTCTATCTCGGAAACTAGATATGACCGAAAGATTTTGGTTACATCAAAATTTAGAGCCATTTTTACAGTACACACGTCTGCTTCTCAACAGACAAAATTCAAATTAAGAGTGAAAGAAACCAGGAAAACGTACGATTTGCCCACATGTTTGCGCTTGAACTTGTAAAACTTGCTTGCTTTGTTTTTTGTTTTGTTTTGATTTGATTTGATTTGAGTTGTGATATGCGTACACAAAAGCTTGCAATGTGGCAAGTGACTGTTTCAAGTGCACTTGCGCAGACTTCTAATCTTAGTATCTACACGACTGTTAATTATTTAAATGCAATTTTAGTTATTTAAATTCTATATTTTCTAAAAAGCCTAGTTTCCCGATATATACTATTTAAATTATCAATAAAAATTAATTCACAGCATTCTGCCTCATGAGTCAATCATTGATTCATTATAATTTTTTTGTGATAGCTCCGATAAGTTATTACTATTGTGTTAGCCAGTATTAACTAAGTTTTATCTTGTTGTCGTTGTTGTTGTTGAAAGATATTCACTAAACTCTCAGTGAACTTACATGCTCAGAATGTGTCATGCGCATTCGTTAGATAATACGCTCGGAACGCATCTAACAAATAAATTAAAGGCGGTGAGTAGTAGTATATGTACATTGAAGAGCAACAACAACAGCAAAAAATTATAGTATTTAGCAGAAAAAAATTTGTTCTTTACTTTGTAGAATATTGAATGCGATCTAGCAACTCAGTCTATCTCTGATCGCCCGATGATTTAATTTAAGTTTTTTTTGAAAAGTTCAACGCAAAGATACGGAATATTATAAAAATTATAATGAAAATAAAACTCAACAGAATCAAACGCAGAAAAAATTAAATAAAACGAATACGAAACAAAAAAAAAAAAAGAATTTTTGCAATTAAATAATTTTTTAAATGGAAAAGTATTAAAATCCAACGAGACAGCAAAAATAGCGAAACTAAAAATTAAAAATATTACTAATTATCATATATACGCGTAAATATATTATATATTTTATATGCAAAATAAAATCGTTAGTATATTCATCATTAGATAGCAAAGTAACTGAAAATATAAGCAAAATAAAGGTGCAGTCAGTTTTTTGTTATATTACTACGAAAAAGTGATTTAAGAACGCAATAAAATTATTAGTCAAAAATTTTATTAGTAATTTTTTAATTACATGAAAGAAAAGAAAAAAAATCTACAGGAAAGCGCAAGAAAACCCCATAAGAACCCAAGTGTTTAGCGCATATCTATTTTTGCCAAATCGTTTTTTTTTAAATTATTTTCTTTTCGCAGAGTTCTATTATATAAAAACGCCAAACTATACATTCACACACCGATTCACCGATTATAACCAGCACACAAACACTCAACAGAAAATTTGGTGTATCTCAACAATTGAGGAAAATATTGTGCGATATATGCGAGTACGGATAAATAGATAGCTATGTATTTTAGTTACGTTGCGAGAAAAGTTGAAAAATTATTCGGCGGCGCGATCATAACGAACGAAAACTTAAAATAAAAAACAAAATCAAACACAAAACAAAGAAAAAATCGCGTGAATTAAAATAACGAAATAAAAAACCACAACAGAAACATAAATAAAATTAAGATTCGAGTAGCGAAAGAAAAGCATTCAAGCAAAAAGAAAAAAGAAAAAAACCAACTACGAGTATCTATGCAATACATACATCCATATTATGTACAAAGTATTTGAATAATTAATAAATTCACAAATCAGAGGAAAAAACGTATTCAAATTCACAACTGCTGCATGACTCAATAGCTTCAGCCATAGTCCACAGCGTTTGAAGTTATAAAACAAATTGAATTTAAAAGAAAACATCTACGAATTTCTTCAACGAATTCTTTTTTCATTTAACTAAATTTTTTGAAAATTTCTTGCATGTGCGGAGTATTTCATAAAAACGATTACGAGTAGCTACGACATAAAAATTTACTCGTTTACGACATTATTTCATAAAAACAAATCGATCTACAACAAAACACAGTTGGCAGCAGCAACCAAATGAATGAAAGAAACAAATTGAAACGAATCTTTTTTATATGAATTACCATTAAAAAAGAAATTTGCCGAAAAGCGGAAGAATTGCATGTGGATAACTTAACTGAAAAGGTAAGCGGGGTGATTGATCATCGGGTCGTATGAGTAACACATTTAATTTGGCGCATGCGTTCATGCGATCGATTGAAAATTGCATCTTGGTATTTATTTATAAAATCAAATAAAACTAAAAGTTAAGCTGAGCGAAAGAGAGAGAGCGAATAATATGGTGCAAGAACCGGATAAATTTAATTGAAAGAGGTTTGAGAATTTAAACTGGTAACGCTCAGGGTTAAGCTAACACTGTGCGACAACTTTAAGCTTTTTGTCTTGAGCATGAAAATGATTTCTGTACACTTTATCGAAATTTTTTGCAGCAGTGAATATCTTAGATATATATTTCGGGGCCAAAGGTCACGATTTAAATTGTTTCCGATTTTATCCATTTATAACGCCTTGGAATTAATTTGGCACTAAAGAGTAACAAATTTTGCATCAGTTTCCTGCATTTATATATTTAATAGCTATCCCGGCAGACCTTGTTCTGTCCCTTCCGGCAAGTGGCACGATGTTGTTTGAACTAATGCGATGTAATGTGAAAACGAAACAGCCCATTTTTACAGTGAAACAAAATTTTGTCTCTACTATTTTACATAAATATAGCAGGCCTGACAGACGTTGTTATGCCCTGACTGGTAGTTGGGGCCATGAGTTTAATTTGTTATAGTCATTGCCACAAAATATTCTTATATTTGCATATGGGAGGCAACCCAACCTTTTATACGCAAGTGTAAGTTTGACGCAGATGAAGAAAAAAAAACAATTAACTCTGAGTCTGACGACGTATTAAAACTACATTTTTTCCAAGTACTTCCGTGACCCCTGCTACGGTAAGCGGCCTTTGAAGGCCTGCTTAAGAGAATGCCTGTTTTATCCGGACATTCCATATAAACAAGAAAGTACGTTTGACAGAAGGTGGGAAGGCCTCATACTTACCAAGGTAAGGCCTTCTAGAAGCACTGTTAGCTCCTGCCTTTGCCTACTGGGATTGTGTATCACACACACATTGATATGTTTTGGTAACATGCAGCTGTGTGGTTTGCCTGGCGCTAAAGCTTCAGCTGATTAAAAAAGGTCACGAAATACCAGGAAGTAAATTGTCGTAAGAATGCATTATTTACTAAAAAATAGGCCGGGTCTGCTTACCTAAAACTGAAACTGGGAATACCTGCAATTTTGTCAAGCAAAGTTCGATCTCTTAAGTTGTGCATAGGGCAACACTCTAAAGCTGACTTATGAAGGTCAGTTTAATTCCCATAAAAAAATATTGTGATAATCTAATTTTTGGCAAGTTGATTGAAAAGAATAACTTGAATTCTTCAAATAAACGAATCTCACAAATAAGTTTCGTTTTTATAAAAGTTGAAAGTAGTAATTACATAAATGTCAGTCTTAAAGAAACTAAAGTAGGTCAGTTTTTTTGGAGATCATAATGCTAACGACAAGCGCTATAGGAAATTTGTCAGAAATGTTACCGATGAATGCAGGGAATATGATGCAAAAATAGTGATATTTAAAGCTTTAACTCTCTCGAATTACTTCAATTTGCAAACGTAAAATTATTCCGATTATCTTCTATTTATTACGAGAATATATAGACAAACATATGGTGGTTGAGCTAAAATATTTTAACCGACATTTTCTTAGCAAAAGAAAAAGCGTAGGAGTACATCTGGTTTTACAAACTCAACATTTAACTAAGTAAATGTATAAGCATATATAGTATATATGTACATACATATGTTTGTGCTAAAATGACATCAGCCGCCACAGACAAATATCTACAAGTACGCGTATGTCATAATAATTTATATATTTTAATATTTACTCATATCTTTTGTTGTGAAGCTTGATTGACAACAATAATGAAGTTAGTATTGGTAGAATAGAGGAATCTAAAAAATGTATATATAAAAAAACAATTTTAGCTTAGCTAATCATAATTAGGAACTGTAGTTTTAACTTTAATTGTATGCAGAAAATTTCTTGCACGTACTTGGTTGTAACCCATACAATCCTTATTAGGAAAGTTCGAAAAAATTATGCACAAGACCTCCATCCGTTTTGGTTTTAGTGTTTGTCAGAGGTATCGCATTTTGATGCAGGAACAGAATAATTAAAAATCTTAAAAAAAAATACTCAGCCCTTAAAATCCTGACTTTGTTTTTGAGCTCAAAGAAATATACATATGTTGTAGATTCTGCGATTCTGGACAGCTTTTGCTCTGTCATTTTTTTTTTCAGAAGACAGGGACCGTTCCCCAGGCCAAAATTACCTGGCTGGTCCCTGGTGGACCCCGAACTTCAAAATAAATTTTGCAAGATAAAACTTTGCTCTTATTATTTTGTTAATTATATGGAAGACATACAAAAAAATGACACAAGACTTCGATCACCACCTTCAAGTGACTTCTCTTCCAGGAAGTTCGCCCTATATAAACTCGAGGAAACCTGTCGTCGGGAAAAATTCATTGGCAAAGTGGAAATACTCATCGACACTAACTCTCGAAGCTCAATTGAATCCAAATGGCAAAACATTAAGTCGTCATTCATAGCAGCTAGCGAGTTCACACTTGGCTTTACTCCACGGAATCCTGGATGGGCGATGCTACTTGGAATACCATTGAGAAAAGGAGAGCTGCAAAACGCACTAGTCATGAAGCGCAAGCAAGATACCAGAGGCAAGATGCAGCACAGATAAACAACGCCCTAAATAAGGAAGTAAAGGACTCTTGCAAAAAGGATAAGCAAGAAATATTCAACGACGTTCAGCCAAAGCTCAACAAGCTGAGGATATCAGAGATCTTCGTATGGTTTACAAAATATCAAACAAGATGACAAGCAACAAATTCAAGCAAAATTGGACAATAAAACACCAAAACGGGAGCCCATTAGCGATTAAAAATACCCAGCTAATCCGTTGGAAAGAACATTTTTCGGAAACCATCAATCGTTCAACTCTACATTAAGCGCTCCCCATAAGCCTCTCCCTGCGGGAAGGCCACAACGACTGGCCTCGTGCCCGTCTTCACTGACGGAGATAACAGAGGTCATGACGTGACTGACTCTTTTGAGGTTGTAAAAACCTGATTTCCATTTAAATCAAAAGATGAATGTGGAAATAAGTAGTACACACGTTGTGGAAACGTTCAATTGAATGTGGCAATCCTAGAAGAACGTGGAAATGTTATCTAGACCTGCAAATAATAGAGAGAAACTGATTATTTGTGACATTTTTTTCGAAGGTATGGACTTGAATGACATTTGGTTTCAACTGGATGGATGGCCGTGTCACACAAGCCATGCAAAAATCGATTTCTTGCGTGGGAAGTTTGGTGATTCGCATTTATTAGCCGTTTTGGTGATGTGCATTCGACACCGCGCAACTGCGATTTGATTCCGTTGGACTGTCATTTGTTGGAAGCTGTTTAAGATAAGTGTTACACTTACCATCCAGCAACAATTGAGGCTCTTAAGGGCGAAAAAGGTGTAGCCATCGGTCCACTAGAGCTCCTTACTGTCGAAAATGTATTGAAAAATTGGGTTCATCGTATTGGTTACTGCAAGTTCACCTGAGAATTCATTTGAATTTCGTAGTGTTCTTTAATTAAGTAGATGGATTGTAATTTCGAATACAAAACAAACACATTGAAAAAACACTGTTCATTTTTTATTTATAGCAAAATCAAATACCAAATTATAAATGGTCCACCCTAAATATGAAAGTAGTTAGAAGGCAAGCATTTCATAGCTTTTAAAAATATGTTTCAAATTTTACATAACTATTTATTAAAATTGACTTAGATACCGACCATTTCGAGCAATTTTCACTAGGTTTTATCAACATTGTCAAAAACTTAAACATGAACATAAATTATTGATAGTGAATTTTGTTGTTGTGAGTGAAAGTTTGGTGTAGATTGTGCCGCTGCTTTTTAATAAATGCTGACAGTAAAACTCATCTTGATAGGACATTTAAGGACTGTCCCAGATAAAACTTACGTTTTGCTTTTTAGTTATAAAAAAATACCCAGCAATTTTTTTGGTCTTTTTTCGTTTTTTATCAATAATGGATAGTGTTCAGAATATAAATAACTAAAAACTAAGTAAAATTTTTTTTTATATAAAAATTTCTTACTTTTTTCGTAAGGCCCTTCATTAAATTTTGTCCAGTCGTTTCATCGACAGTATGGTACGATTTTTTTCACTTAAGTCTGAAGTCTTGTGAATTTTTTGCATTCTTACCACTCCTTCGAAAATCTCTTTTCATTAGAGCCCGATATCTTTCAATTGGGTGAAGCTCTGGGCAGTTGGGTGGATTAGCTATTTTTGGTACGAAATTGATCTTTTTACTTGCATACCATTTAATCGTAGCTTTAGAGTAATGAGAGGTTGCTAAATCTGGCCAGAACAACATGGTACCCTCATGTGCACGAATAAATGGTAGAACCCGTTTTTCGAGGCACTCGTCTATATAAACTTTGGAATTGATTGTGCCTTACGTAACAAAAAATCTGCTTCTGAGACCATAAGTGCATATGGCCTGCCAAACCATATATTGCTTCGAAAATTTTGAAATTTTTTTTCTTTGCATTTACTAGACACATGCCCCTTCGTCGGTGATGTATGATATTCGTGCCCAGGTAGCTGCTTAAAATCTGTTTTGACGTAAGTTTCGTCGACCATAACACAGTAATCAAATTTAGTCAGGTACCTTTCGTACAATTTTCGGGCTCGCATCTGAGCCATCAACTGCTTTTCATCAGAACGTTCTGGTACTTTTTGAACACTTTATGTCCTTAGCTTACTTTTCTTCTTGATCTTTTGTACAGTAGATTTTGATGTACCTGCTCTAGCTGCCATATCTCGCACTGAGGTGTTGGGATTCTGCTTAAAAAGGCGCTTCACCTTCGTCGCTACCTTTAAGTTAAAAAATTCTGGTTTTCTGCCTGAACCTTTCCGTGAAACAGGTAGACTCTTCTTATAATTAAAAATAACCGCAAAGACAGATTTTTCTGATTTGTACGACATTAATCGATTTTTTTCAATAATTTTCGACATTTCTCAACTTTTTAATTAACAACAATTTGCGACTTTCAATACTGCTTGTTATTTCAATATATTTACTAATTCAACGAAATATCAAGAGTTCGTACATCACACCGCGCTCTAGCGGTATAAACATTTTTCAATGTTGGCGCAATAGTTTCAGAGGTTGCCCCATACATTTGTTTAGGTAGTAGGCGTGCCCTTGTACTTAGTTTTCCTACTTACAATCCCATGAAACTATGCCAAATAAGTAATATGTTTGCCAGTACGCCATCACTGCAGTTATTATTCATTATGTGTTCTTAAAAAACTTTGTGAATCATATGCCGCTAAGATGAATTTTTAGATCTTTATTTACAAAATTTCGAAGTCTTACATAATTTTTATAATCTGCACGTGAAACTACGCAGAAATTTCAAATAATTTTTTAAATATATATATGTACCTACTATTACTATTTACGTATGTAAATATTTATATTTATAAAAAAAGTCTATGTATTGATATAATATATACCTATGTACATATAATTTGTGTGCTCTTTTCCATAACTTTTGGTCTCATTTTATATATAGTATGTATATTACGTTAACTGAAAACATTGTGTGAGAATTATGAATCAACGTAATACTCGGAATGATCATCACCAAGGTATGACGTTTTTATGAATACATGAAATTTTGAACTCATTTGTGAATGAAAACAAAAATAAAGATAAATAGCGTGAAACAATTTGTTTGCTTTTGTTAAAATGAGAATGAATACGATGACGATGCGTTCATAATTAATGATGCACAATTGCCATGACATAATGAGAAAATACGTCTGCTTTCCTATTTCAGTAAATATCTCCCGCGTTGCTTATGTTGTAAGATGATTTTTAGAAATAGGAAACAATTTCTTTATTCCAAGCCATTAAAACATAACCAAACCAATTTAGACAAAAAAAAAAATAATTCAGTTTTTAAAATTATATGGCGAATTGTAACTACTTTTTATCATAATTCAATAAGAGTGCACTTTTTAAAATTTGTATCATTTTATTTCCTTGCAAGTGGTAAATCCGAAATTTAACAGCTGTATCCTATGATTGTTCCGATTATTAAAAATTGAACGCTACACAAAAGCGTTATCATTGTGAAAAACTATGATGGAGTAATGGAGCAAAGTGAAGTGAATGTCGAAAAAAGTCATCTTCATCTTCTGGATGGCTTTGTGAATAAACAAAATTTTCGATTTTGGGACTCACAAAATCCTCACACGGTCCATGAGAATCAAATGCATCCACAACGACCAACAGTCTGGTGTGGATTTTGATCAGGTGATTGGGCCTGACTTTTTTGGAAATGAGTCTGGAATTGCAATGACTTTGAACGGCATTCGTTACAGAAACATGATAACGGAGCTCTTCTGATGCAAACTGAACGGCATGGATCTGATTGACATGTGGTTTCAAAAAATATGGCGCCAACGCACATGAAACTCATCAATCAATTTATTGCAACAAGGATTTCCAGACCAAATCATCTCACGAAATTCTGATGTCAACTGGCTACCAAGATCATGCGATTTATTGCCATGAGATTTCTTTCTATGGGGTTTTGGGAAATCTCGGGCTTATACGAATGAGATAAAACAATTCCTGAGCTCAAGACAGAGATCCAACGCGTCATCGGTGAGATATAGCTACATCTTTGTGAAAAAGTCATCGAAAATTTCATGAAAAGAGCAATGGCCTGTCATCAGAGTCGCGGTAGACATTTGCCAAATATGATATTCCATACTTGATCGGAACATGTTTGCTTTACATCACAACTCGGGACACCCATAGATAGGGTTTCATCGTTTTTTTTTTAATTCAAATTGTAGGCGTGGCATTTCAACGAATTGTTTTCAAAGTCTATGCAACGCATTGCAGTTAATCGTGGAAAATGGTCAATGGATGACGTATACTCGCAAACTTAATTTTAATAGGTTTTATATCAAGTCAAAAATCACAATTTATTCGGGCGTGGCTTAATATACATACATATGTAGCTCATTTCTGACCAAAATTTGTTTTCAGTATTCTAAAATCTATATGTAAACTAAATAGTTTGTTGGAAGATTTTTTTTTCTGCAGAACTGTACAATTTTTCATATACGAGGATGGATCCATAAGTCCGAGCCATTTTTAATGAAACACGGTGTTTTTAGCAAAATATGTTTTTATTTTTCAACATAGTCTCCTTTTAGCTCAATACACTTAGTCCAATGTTTCTAAAACTTTTTTTATTCCTTCTAAAAAATGGGATTTCTCAAGGTCCTCAAAATAGATATTTGTTTGGGCAATAATTTCATCGTTGAAGCTAAATCTCTTTCCGCCGAGCTATTGCTTTAGGTTTGAATATAGAAAATAGCCGCTGGGGGCTAAGTCCGGAGAATATGATGGATGTGGTACCAATGCGTATCCCAATTCATGGAATTTTGCCATTGAGACTACACACCTCTCACGATTGCGTTTATGGTCAGTTGAGAGCAAACGCGGCACCCATCTTGTGAATAACTTCTGAGACCTAATTGATCACTTAAAATCAAAACCACAGTGTCATATGAAATGCCTATGGCATCAGCAATCTCACGCGCTTTCACTCTCACATCGGCCAATACCATGTCGTCAATTTTTTCAATATTTTCGGGTGTATTGACCTCAATTGATCGTCCAGAACGTTCAGCGTCACTAGTGCTTGTGCGACCACAGCGAAACTCAGCAAACTACTTTATTTATCATTAAAGTTGATGGTGCAGAGTCCCCATAGTCCTTGTTTTTTTTCGGAAAAAAATAATTTTTTATGAGCACACGAAATTCACTTTTTCGATTTTTACAAAAATCCACGAGGCTGTATGCTTTAAAAACTTGTTAAACCTCAAGTTTATGTCTCAAAATTTGACAGTAATCTATTAATAGATGGAACTTGACGGAAACAGTGTTGAATTTCCTGTAACTACGAGGGAAGTTCAAAAAGTCACGGACTTATTGATCCGCCATCGTATGCATATATATAAACACACTCTTAATAAGTGCATACTTATAAGGATCAGTAGCGTACCGTGCGCATCATTCGGCGGTCGTGGCAAAATGTACTTTACCGTAAAAGTTTTTTTTACTAAAAAAACAAAAAAAACTAGTAAAGGTGTTATCTTCGGCCAGGCCGAAACTCACATACCCTACACTACATTAAAAGTACTTTTTAAATAAATGTTTAAAAAATGTTGAGGAGGTTGAATAAGTCGAAAATATTGTAAAAAGGTTCAAAAATGTTGGAAAGTGTTCGAAAAAAACTGAAAATGTCAAAAGAATATGGGAAATGTTGGAAAAAATAGAATAGAAATGAAGAACACGAAATATGTCACGCCCACTCCTACAATGCCGCCCACTTTTGTTTCAATAAATGATATTCGTGATTAACATGATCAAACCAAATTTTAGCACAATAGCTTGTATAGTTTGCTATATGTGCCGTAATTATTCTTAAAATTTAGGGCGGTGACAGACCCACTGATGCAATCCACTCCGATTTTGATCCAGAAATAGCTTTTTATAAAAAAACTTCTTACACCAAATTTCACTATGATTGCTCATATATTTCGATAGTTATGCCACTTAATGTATTTTAATTGTATGGGAGGTGCCACGCCCACTGTTGCTATTTCGCTAGCTTTTGATTCATATATACCTATTACCCAGTAAACCACTTACATCAAATTCCAGATCGATTGCTCCAATAGTTCACTTAAAATAGCACTTACAACTTTATGTGAATGAGGGAGGTGCCACGCCCACTGATGCAATCTTGTCAAGTTTCATTTAATTCTGAAGCTTATAGTAACCGACACCTCTTCACAAAATTTTATGAAGATTACTCTCATAGCACACTATCTATAGCATTAAACGTATTTCGCTTATATGGGAGGTGCCACACCCACCGGCACAATTGTGCCAAAATTTTGCACAATATCTGCCTTATTAAATTTCATAACGATTGCGTTGTTAGTTATCTTTTTATAACGTTTATAAATATTGTAGGCTGTGCCACACCCTTAAAAGAAAATTTTCAGTGTATTGACGTAGCTTGTATTGTTGACTACTTTCAGTGGTATCATCCCTAAAATTTTAATGAAAATCGTATGTGCCAATTTGGAGTTATACGAAATCCAATTTTTTAATTGTTAAGAAATGCCACGCCCACTTTTACAATTCCACCCACTTTATGCGCAATTCAAAATTCACAAGACCTGTATCCGTGTACCAAATTTCATCACAATATCTTGCACAGTTTACGAGCAATGGCGTCATAAAACTTAAAATTTAGGGCTGTTCCACGCCTCTTTAAGAGCTTTTGCAAACTTAAGACCTCGCCTAATCGTAATGTTGATCTCATATTCACCAAATCACCAATTTTGATCAAAATCGCAGCAACTTTTTTTCAAAATGGACTAGGACATACAGTATGGGCGAAAGGCGTGACTGCTAACCGATTTCGCCCATTTTTATATGCTAGCAGCTTGCAAGAAGATGTGAGCTGTGTGCCAAATTTCATTGAATTAGCTTGCTTAGTTTTTGCGTAAACCTGATTTCAACAGACAGACAGACACACAGACAGACAGACAGACAGACAGACAGACAGACGGACACAGCTATATCGACTCAGGTGGTGATGCTGTTCAAAAATATATATACTTTTCCATACCTGCCACACCCCCTTTTATGCGTTACAAACGGAATGACAAAGTGAATATACCCTCTGTGTAGGGTATAAAAAGCTCACCAGCTTTTGCATTCCAAAACCCTAAGGAATTTGATATTACTTTTGACATTACAAAACCTCATGGCGCCCCTGCACATTGCAATTCACTATTTTCATTTACTAAAAAAAAGGTCCAAAAAATAATCAAGGACCACTCCGCCTCCGCCCCCGCCCTTCCAGCTACGATTCTATTAAGAATGCAGCACTCTTGAAAATGAAAAAAATACCATTTTATCTACCTATACCAAATATTACTATAGCTTAAGAAAGTACATATAATGTATATTAAATATTCATTTTAATTGTTTTTCTATCTTATTCCAGAAAGTCATCAATAATTCTTCTGCAACCACTCATCTCGAAAGGAGAAACAAATTACTTATATTATACTATGTATAAAAGAGATTTGAAAAACTTAGAACTGTATTGAAACCAGAATTGTGATATATTTAAAATAATCGTTAATTCAAAACAAAAGTCATAAGAGAAGTATTGAAAGGAAGAAGAAGAAATACCATTGTATATAAATCTATTTCAATTAAGCCAAAGAATTTAAAGATTAGTAAGAAAGAGCAACAAATAAAGAAGATATATACTATATAGTATATCCATTAGAAACTTAACTGCACTCTTCAAAAATCCCAAAACCTAAGACTACTGAGAAAAATGGCTGAAAAAGTCGAACAACAACAACAGCAGCAGCATATGACACATCAAAATGATGGTAGAAAAATACGAAAGTCTCCAGATTTTCAATCACATAATACTGGAATTATACCAGCATCCATAACCAGAGAACGTAGTTTTGTGCGTACATCAAATCAACAGGTATCGTATCGAGCTATTCGAAATCGTACATAAATTATATAAAATGAATAATTGAATTAAATTTGATTATTTTTAGAATATAAATAAAAGACGCAGTCTAGCTTTTAATATTCAATCTGGCGGTAATCAAGCAGGACAAATGCGTGGGAAACCAGCCATGGATATTTACAGGCCTCCCAGTAAGTTGAATATTTTTTAATTTTATTTAGTTAAAGTAAATACTTATTATAAACGTTTTATTATTTTTTATTCGCTTAATTAATTAACGGCTTTTGAATTTCCTGGACATTGGCATGCATTTACATACATAGCATTTAATTGAGACTCTGTCCGTACGACTTAACGCGTTGATCGCTTTTCATGTGTAAATGGAATGAAAAAATCTTTAAAACGGTGTACATATAGTAGATAGTGTAAATGTAGTGTAAGGTAGTGATGTCCAGCTCAACTACACAAAACGATACTTGGGAGCCAAGCAGTGCATGGCGAGGGGTACTTTCAAGTAAAAAATGAGAGGAGCTGCTATCATAGTACAAATACACAACACATGCAAATAATTGAGAACGTAAATCAATGGCGTCACTTTACCAAATCTTGTGGAGAGGCGAGAATTATAATTCCACTACTTTTAGATGGATCCATTGAATTAATGTTTTGAATAATAACTAGTATCAGATCCTTGGGGGGGGGGGCAATGCCCTTCCCAACCCTACAGAATTGACGCCACTGACGTAAATTTAATATGAGAGAAAAAAACCTCATTTGTGTATCAATCAATGAGTTTATTTTCAAATTAATATTAAAAAATTCTCAATAAATAAGCAAGTTCACCGCAGGAATGCCCGTATTTTTTGCTCAGGTTATCACCACTTTGTGAGTTACACTCTTCAGTATTCCGATGTTTGCTCTAGCTATTTAGTACCCGCTGGGAAAAGTTGTTCTTTAGATAAAATCTAAAACAATAATATCTTTGGTGAAAAGGCAAAACTGCTTAAGTCGACTTGAGCACGTGGGAAGCTAAGGCAAATTTTATATAAGTTATTTTTAACGCAAGTTGTTAGTGTTTGCTTAGGTCTCGATGTTGGCAATAAAATGGAAAGTGAGTTTCACCAAGATCTAATATAAAATTGGCCTCAACTCCCTACGAGCTTAAATCGACTTAAGCAGTTATTTCTTTTTTGTCGCAGATATATATGTATATACACTTGTACTTTTTTCCGGTTTGGCATTTGTTTTCGTTTCAACATCGTACTCATACATATGTACATATCAGACACACTAAAGACCTCATACCCTTTTTCTCTGCTCATAAAAAGTCCCCTCGTCAAGCGCCGGCGTGCTCAGCTAAAATCATACGTGCTCTTTTCCCATATGTGCTTAAATGGGCATCACTAGTGTGAGGGATACTAATGATATAGCTCTCTGATTCCTTATATATATATATATATACGAAGACCATACGCCTTGACTTTTAAGCAAAAGTTGTAATATAAAGGCATTGTTTCAAATGAAGCCCATTTTAAAACTATTGAACGAAGTTTGAGACTTCTTCTCCTATGGAAGCTAAGAAGAAACATGTTGGTGATTTTCAAAATAATTTAACTTTATTCTTATTTCAAAATATATAAGAAACCAAGCAATTAAACAAAAATAAATTAAAATTTAGTTTATTTTAATAATGAGTCAATATTATCAAGATAAATATTATTGAAAACATTGGTCATGTGTTCTGAACACTCAATCTAAGTGGCTGAACCAGTTTTAGAAGCATGTACATTAAACCGTATCACCTTACAGACAAAAAATTAAGTTCACCGTACAGCATTTTTGCAAGCCAATTTCGAATAATTTTTTTACCGAACGTAGGGGTGCGCGTTTAAATTTTTCTATTATTTACCCACCAGATCTCAGTTCTTACCAACCTAATGTCCCACTTTAATGTCAGAAAATTAAAGCTTGCAAAAAATCATTAAGCTTTTCTTGAGGAAGTATTCCAATTTATCCATTAGAACTATTTTAAAAAATATTTTTTTAATTTGTTTTGCCGAATGTAGGGACGAATACCGAAGGTATGACAAAAAACTTCATCAGAGGGCCCCTACGTTTGGCAAAAAAATATATATATTTTTTTAAATAGTTATACTGGAACAATCGAATTACTTTCTTGATATGACGAAAAATTTAATAAGTGCAAATAGTTAAAAAAATTTGAGTTTTTTTTTCCGAACGTAGAGGCAAATACCGAAGATATGAAGAAATATTTAATAAGTAGACCCTAACGTTCGGCAAAAAAAAAATAAAAACATATTTTGAAATAGTTCTAATGGAATAATCGAAGTACTTTCTTATGAAAAATTAAATGATTTTTTGCAAGCTTTAGGGTGGTAGCTTAGGATGGTAAGAACTAATATACGTTGGATAAGTACTAGAACGGAGTACTTAATGATCCAAAGATATTTGGAGCAAAAATTTGGTTTACTCGAGACAAAAACATTGATAAGTCATACTTTAAGATCGAACTATAAATGCCGAAGATAAGTCGACTGCTACGTTCGGTCAAAATAAAAATTTTTTCTTTTGAAATTGTGGTGCAAAAATGCTTCGGATACGACGGCGGTGAACGGTGCACTTTTTTTACGTCTGTTAAGGTCTTTTTTACATTAGATGGAATGAAATCTAGATTTAACCCGACGGGGTCTGAAAAATTAGAGGAACTTTTTAAAATGATTTCTACATGCTTGTAACTCTTTTTTCTCCATAGCCTGCATTCCCAATTTTTTTAATAATTTTAAGATAAAGTGCTTACAAATATTTTGTGTTCATCCACTTAATAAATTAATTATATATTTGAAAAATCGCCGGACTCCTTAAGTGGTAGGAGCAATTTGTTATAAAAAGGCTAAAAAATAAATCGTTTTATTTTGCACCAGTTGTTGTTTTCTAATAAGGGCGGCTAACCCCATGAACTTAAAAATCCATTTTATCTAGACCATCCCTAAAAATCGGTTAGGCAAACTTAACGCCCAATTCAAAAAATAAAGTAGCTTATCTGATGACAAACGTAGTGAAACAATTTTCAGTGAACGCAACCTACCAAATGCACCTACACCCAGACCACTTATTAAGTCCAATTGCTGTCGACTAACAAGAATGAACGTGTTGCAATTTATTCAAATTTTTTGCGTTGCTTTTGCAAAATTTGTGTGCTTTCGTTAGCGTTTTATTTAATTAAAAATGAATTAATTCAAATGTTACTTTCTTTTATTTGCGTACATACAATTAAAAAATAAATTACATTTATTGACACCGTTTTCTTTTATCTATCTTGAAAACTACACAACCAACAATTAAATCTTAATTATTTTCAATCACAAAACCTATCTGCGTTCCAAACGGATCGATATCGATGATCATCGTCTTTTTCATTGATAATTATTCAAAGATGTCCGTAGCGAAGGTGCAAATTCTTTTAATAAACTAAATGTCCATGCCCAGGAATTCACCATGCTGTCTTCGAATACACGATCTTCCTCACCGGGCGATACCCATAATCCTCGGTAATGTTGATGCCTTTTTAATTTATTTTGCTCTTTCGATTTGCATTTACAGAATTAAACTACAATCTCCAACATTCTTCCAGTTCATCGATGATATTTCCGTCGGGGCCATCATCACCTACGGGCGTACTACCGCAAGGAAAATCGACAGCTAGTAGCTTACATCAGCAAATTCAGTATATGGCAGCAGCCAATGCAATGGCCAATCGTCGACAGGCGGGTCTATCTCTGGGTAATATGCCGCCTTACACTAATCTGAATACAAAGGGTCCTCATGGTGGTCATCGTCCTATTTTGGTATCACATTCGCATCCATTACAAATGAATCATGGTGTCGTGTCTCAACAGATACCGCTGGTTAATTCACCATCAAGTGGAAACATTTTGCATGTAAGTTGGACATTAAAATGTAATAATAAAATCCAGTCTAAGTGTTCCGCTTACACTGGATAACAAAAAAAAGTATATAGCACATGTGGCGTGATGTGTGAACGTAATGATGTTTCGTTGTTACAGACTATCGACTAAGTTGGTAAATGTTGAAAAAGTCGAAAACAGTTGAGTAAAACAAAAATTTTTTATTTCTTCGAGTAGTCAAATTGCAATTGTAAATATCTTAGTTTGCTGATCTCAAAAGTTTTCAATAATATATAGCACAAGTATATACCATATAAATGATTTCTGAAAACAAAATCCACGACTGACACTAGCGCAACAACTTTCAAAGTTTACAAGTCAGTTATATGTTAATAAGTGGATTGGAAGGAGTTCCGGCCCCATTTTTAAAAACGTAATCACGCCGCCTGACCAAAATCCGCACCAGACAGCTCGTTGTGGACGCATTTAGTTCTCGTGGATCGCTTGAGAATTTTCTGGGCCACAAGAATTCCATTATCATGAATGCTGTTCACAGCCACTACAATTCTGGCCTCATTTTCACAAAAAGTAATCACGCCGCCTAACCAAAATCCGCACCAGACTGTTGCTCGTTGTGGATGCATTTGTTTCTCGTGGATCGTGTGAGGATTTTCTGGGCCCCGAATTCGACAATTTTGTTTATTCACTAAGCTATTCAGATGCAAATGCGCTTCATCGTTGAAGATGACTTTTTTCGAAAAATCGACATTCACTTCACTTTGTCATTTTCTCCAATTTTGTAATGGGCTTCCACAATAATATCGCGTTGTTCTTTTAATAATTGAAACAATCTTAGGTTATAGCTGTCAAATTTCAGAGCTGTCATTTGCACGAAAACAAAATTATACAATACTTAAAAAGTACACCCTTATTGGGACACCCTTTATTAGGGGCCCTCAGTTATATTTTCTTGAGGCTGATCTCACAATGCTGTTAAACCTTAAACTGGAAATTAACTAACTTAATTACTCAGTTGCAAACAGCCCGGGAAATGTTTATATGATCAATATATATTACGGTCGTAATTCATCTTTCATTCATTTTCACTCGAAGACCATTGAGTTACTTTGTACATTCATTTTTTATGTTTCTAATTCCCTGTACGCGTATGTCTAAATGGGCCAATATTCACAATGTTCGTCAATATCTAAAAGTGGTAGCTATGGCCAAATTTCACATTGAAATAAGGTCAGAAAGGGTTAAATGTAAAAATTTGAAAAAACTCGTACAGTTTTTTATTCAATTTCGAACCAATTGAGGTGGCGTCACCATTTCTTTTTTGCTAAGAACCAATAACTAAAAGTGGCGTATGAGGCCAAATTGATATTCACACTGAAATAGGGTCAGCACGGGTTAAAGATAAACATTTTAAAAATTCTACATTTTTTTACTATTTCAAACCAATCGAGGGGGCGCTCCTATTTCCCCGCCAAGGACTACCCTATTGTACATATATATTATATTCGCAATAGTTCCGAAGTCACAGCAAAGCAAAATTCATACCTTTTCTGATGTAAAATTACTTGATTTCAAAACACTTTTTTCCCCAAAATTGTCGATTTGGAATCGCCTACAATCTTAGTTTATTTATTCATTTCTGAAAATTTAGATTATGAAAAAAGTTGAATTAATTACGAAAAATGCAGCATTAAATCCAAATCCTTAATTTTCGACATCTACTCAGGGCTTTGTTACAATTTTTTGCACATTCGATATCGGATTCTTCAAATCATTTCACCATTAAACTTCTCTCGACTTTTCGATACTTTTTGGCACTACACATTTAATAATATTTGACTTTTATAGCCTTTTTCCAATTTTTGATTAATTAAAATTCTCAATTTAAACTTTCGCATTCATCATTTATATTTCAAAAATGGTTTTTTCTTATACTTATGGAAAACTACCGATATACATACATTATATGACTATCACTGAAATGCTATTTTTTTAAATTTGTTGTACAGTGTATTTCATCTTTTGTTTGTCCATTTTTTAGCAAACGAGCAATAATCGCGTCAAATTTGCTGCAGAGCCTCAAAAACTTCATGGCAAGTCGCAACAGCATATGGCTCAGTTTAGCAATAACAGCAATAACAATATGAATTATTTGCAACAACAGCATCAGCAACAACAATTAAATGCAATGAACCAATACGTTTTAGCAAATTATGGCTCAACCCATGGTGGAAGCGGCAATGTTAGTGCAACGGATCCATATGGCAACATAATTAACATGAATCCATTGCAACGGTCGAAATCACTTTCATCTGCGGATGCGTTAACACGCGGTATGTCCGGCTTAGGACTAGCCTTGGGCAATGATGTTACTGATATCGGGCAATTTACGCCGGAAATACAAGCGCTCATCGATACAGCGTTGGATGATCCAAATAAATTAAATTCACGTTGCCTCATGGAGTTGACATCGCATTTTATTAAGCGAGCTGTGGAGGGACGACGTTATGCTTTGCCAATATCCAGATTGTGTTTAAATATAATTGCAAAGGAGCAGAAAGAGACCTTTTTGGAAGCATTACTTAATACGTGCCGTCAATGGTATCAGGAACGAGAGAAGGTAAAAAAAAATAAATTTTTTATAGCAATAAAGATGTTATGTGAAGGTTAAACTCACTTGGGGGCCTATACCGTGTACTAGAACATTTTTAGTATGCGAAACCCGTAGGGCTCGTTTTAATGATGGATTTTAAGTACTAAAGAATTTATATTCTGAATGTGGTCGGCTTAAAGTATTGTGACACTAAATTGAGCTCAAAATGCCAAACTTTTTTATGGCAGCTTTTTCAGTTCTACTGAATTCTATGGACAAAACGGTTGGTCTTTTAAATCAAAGAAAATCGGTACAGCTGCCTGTAATATTATGTAGAGCTACCAGATGCCCATGAGGCAAATCGATTATGCGGAAAAAGATTTTAAGTTTTTTACTCGGTGTAAGAAATGCCACTTACGTTAAAGAATGACCTGCAAAAGGGAAGGACCAACCTTTCTTGCACTATATCCTTACAAGTAATTCAGGTTATGTGAACATCATTTCTTTCATTTGATTGAATATTCAAGGTCTAGTATTCGAATATTAAACTACCAAGGTCCTGATTTTACATTTTATTAATCCTCGTTTTAAACGCGTTTTCTAAAGCTTTGGAAAAAAAAAGTACATAACGAATTATTTATTCAACTCGTATCGTTATATGACGTTAGTTGCAATCTTTAGCGAGATAGCATCAAATTTTGATCTCATTGAGTGACTGATTTTCCTCTTTCTTGTTATTCGAATACCCTGAAATCTCTCCAACACATCCCCGATTCACGTATTTCTCGTGCTAGCGTTTATTTTCTCACGTTATCCGCTACCGGGAGGATTCCACTCCAATACTTGATGACAACGTTCAACATCGTCCAGCTCTATTATAAACAAGATAAGTGACAGCAGATAACACCCGACACGAACTCAAAAGAATTAGAAAGCTTCCCGTTACGTAAGACTCTACATTTGAAGTCTTCGTAGTTAGGCTGCATGAGGTTAATCATCTTGGGTGCTGCACCTCGTCTGTTCAATGCATCCCAAATGCCAATTGGATCTCATTGGGATAATTTCTAATGTATAAATGTGGTTGAATAATTAACACAGGCCGACAAATCTTTTCTGAACTAATTACCCAGAGACAATACCACACTTTTTTGAAGGTTTTTGGCATGCTAAGTTGCTCTTTCCCCACAGGTTTTCGAGATTATCGAGATGAAAAAATCACCGTTTTCTGCTATTTTAGAGGTTATGTTACACCTCGAATTGATTTTTCACAACAAAACTACTAGCACAATCCAAAACTTTTTTCGATTGTTCCGATCCAACTTTTGGCTCTCCAGATATATCAATTTCAATCTGTAGTATTTCGAAATTAGGCCATTTGGGCTAATAAACACGAAATACTTCAAATTGAAATTGATATATCTTGATAATTAAAAGTCGGATCGGAACAATCGTAAATTAATTTTGAAGGGAAAGACTTGTATATATCTCGAAAGCCTGAGGTGACTTATACTTAGCATGCCAAAAGCCTTCGAAAAAGTATGGCCTGATGTTTGGGCTAAAAAGTTTGTCAACCTATGTAATTTGTGGGGCCATTTTTAACTGTCACTCAATTTGACATGACCTCGCTTATGCCGATGACATATGCCTTCTCGCCAGCAATTCCGACATGCGAGAAAAACTCAGTGCTGTCAAATCTTCTTCGGAATTCGATCAATTTAGCTACTTAGACACGTGATGGTGATACCATTACAGATCTCTATGCTAGAATAAACACACCCGAAGGTACCTTTGCCCAACTTCGTAATCTCTGGAAATCAGAGACAAGGAATCTCGAAATTTCGATTTGCTCACTTGCTCATTTGCTCATCCGATGCCGTCGAATAAAACGGTGAAAATAGAAATGATTTGGACATACGTTGCAAAAACCATCAACTGAAGTCTGTTGGCAAGTACCAGAGTGGAACCTCAGGGTAGTTGAAAACACGACAATCACTAGAACAGGAAATATGTGAATCAGAAAAATGTTGGAGAGAATTGAAGGCAATTGTTTCAAATTGTTCACGTTGGAAGAGTTTTGCGGATGCCCTAGGCTCCGTGAGGAGATAAGGGACACAAAAAGAAAACCAATCGAATTTGACAGTTTATTCTGAGTTGCTTCAATCACAAATCTTGGTTGATTTGAGCTTTTTGATCAATAATGTAGCATTTTTCGCTACATTGGCTTACAAAAGTCTTCTCAACTTCTTCTTCTTCATTTGGGCTTTGATTCATTCAGCATTGTATTCTAACCCGTTGGAGCCACTCAATTTATGCAGCTTTACTATTTTCATTTAATTTCATTATTTTTTAAACTGAACTAATACTAATGCTCTACAAAATTTATTTCAGCTCCTTTACTCAATTCAAGGAATGAAAGCACCATCTCGTGCGCGTTTTACCGCTTTTATGGCCTTCTTAACGGAAATGTTTTGCCAACTGAAGCGTCGCCAACTACAGTTGCGTACCCAGTGTGATGGCGCACCACCACCGCTGGTGTTGCTGACCTTACTTTCAAAATGTTGTGAAGATTGTGTCAAGCCACCTGTTAGATCACTTTCTGAGGTATAAGCGTTTTGACCAACAAATAACATTAAATAAAATTAATATTTCTCTTCCTTACAGATTGAATGCCTCTTCTACGTTTTAACTTGCATTGGTCGCGATATGGAGACTCAGTTATCACAGCAATTGGAAATTCTTTTATCACTGGTGCGTGATGCTTTCTTAAATGCAAGCGATTCCGCACCAGCCATACGAAGAACTCTATTACAGCTAATCGAATTACAGGCTTCACACTGGCAATTGCCTGGCAATACTGTGCTATATTACTATCCATCTGCCAAGTAGAGCAGATGAATACTTAATTAACCACCATCGTCGTCATCATCAACATTTTTATATATTATATATATACAGAATTGCAAACCCATTGAGATTTATACATATGTATATGTGATTTCAGCTATTTTTTTCAAACAAGTACTCGCAATCGCTCTTATTAAAATGTTAGGAACATATTCTGATATAATGCGTTTATTCAACAACGTTGACTTAACTTCCTATTAGTATCTTGTTTCTTCAAATGAATGTTTCAAATCTTATGTACCGTATGTTTCACTGGCAAAACTGGTTTTTAGAAAGAAGAAAAAAAAAACATTGCTTGGGCCAAACGAGATCTGCTGAAGCGCTGGGGCTTAAAACCTCATATTGTTTAGATGACCTAGCTTGGTCTTGTTAGCGGAAGGGAAAATGTATGCATATAGTACCTAGAGCACAAACAGTGAGTTACACCTCATAAGCACCTTAATACAGCACTGGTATAATAATCGGCAGCAATGAAATTTCTATTTTCACCGATGGTTCAAAGATGGATTCGGGAAGGCTTTACTGAGCACGCAAATACTGAACGGGTCGTTAAAACTTCACAGTTAGTGCTGCATGTTTCAAGCGGAGACTTATGCTATGCACAGGTCAAATATATGGTTTCTGTGATTAGTCTGTCCTCTTCAAATATAGTCAAATATCTTGACAGTCTGGCGACAATCGAGTCGCAGGTATTTCATTGCATCAAATGTATTCACCGCAGGGCAACGAACGATCCCATGAGCTTGTTAGAAGAGGACCAGAGATGTTATTAGAGCATATGGTAACTAACATTACTACGCATCTGCTGGAATTCCATACAAAACTAAGTATATAACCAAACAAAGGAACTAATCAACCAGACCTAGTTTGCCGCATTCGGATGCAGGGTCTCCAAATTGCTATAGCTGACTTTAAACCAGAAAGAGACCAAGAATCTTCTTTGGTTCAACACAGGATAATTCACATTCTTACAGAGGTGACTAACGTATGAGGAAGAAGTAAAATCAATGGTAGTAACAGCTCGGCCAGCACATTTCCTCGTTGGAGGATTTGAACAAATAATAAAATGCTTCAATAGAGAAACTACCCAAAGATCGGCGGGCTTAGATCAACCTAGACAGAAACGTAGCAAGGTGGCTTATCAAACTTTTAATCATCCCAATGTGCATTTAAAGCCTTCTTATTGTCGGCTCCAACCAAGGGTGAAGTTATGTCCATAAACATAGCTTTACATGGTAATTGTATCAAATTGTATCCTCAGGTTAGAGACGCATATAAATTAATTCATGTGTGTGAAAATCATACCGTGACATTAAGCCTTCATGGCAGGTGGTATCGTAAAAAGAAGGTACTATTGTATGAACGGAAAACTAGCTGCTCAACTTAACCAACCTAGTTTTGTCTAGCAGAATTCGGAAAAATCGAAATGACTGTGCCGAGCATTTTTCTTAAAAATTAGTTTTGCTGTTAACATATCTAACAAGATATTTTTTTAGGAAGGACCATCTCAGAAAGCTGCTGACTTAGAATATCATTAAGTACACAAAAACTAAAAATGAACCGTACTTATCAATCCTTTGCATTTTGGAATATGTAGTGAAAAAGAAAGAATTATCCTCATTATTCTATGATACTGATAGATGTTTTCAGTTTGAAACAGCATATCGATGCGGCTAATTTAATACCAGTAACCATAAATATCAGTCGTTTTTGCAATTTATATAATAAATTTCGGATGCCCTTATTCTCTATTTTTAGGAGAATATTTGTTTTGAATACTCTTCTAGGCCGTTTTGCAAAAACATCGAAAACAAAAAATTAATTCTGAATCATTTGGAGCAAATATTTGATTTTAGCATGTGCGAACGCGAGTATAGTAAATAGTTTACTTTGATTTAGTTAAGTACCAACTACGTTACAGAAACATGAGCACGAGCATTTATGTAAGATGCAAACCATAAAATTATTATTATGTTAACTTTATTAGAAAACAAAATCAACTCTTTTTGATTAGTCTAATCAATATCATACGTATCAGTACATAACAACACAATTTATTTAACAGACTAAAACCGTAATCTTTAAGCAAGTAGGTACTATTAATTTCAATTTAAGTAATATTTTGATTTAAGTTTTGCTTCATTTAATATTTAAGCAACTCAACAAAAAAAAAAAAATTAAACGCAAAAATGTATGTAAATCATTATTTAATTATTTATTATGTAATACTAGTCAAACAGGCAAAAATTTAATAAAATATAAAACAAATGTATGTATCTTGCTTATTAGTTATACCAGTGGTGGGTACGGAAATGTAGCAAAAGGGCGCAACAACAACAGCAAGCAACTACAAACTAAATTTTAAAGTTTTTTTGCTTTCATTTCTAAATTTGCCAATAACACAATGAAAAAAATTAAATTGCATGTACACTGTAAAAATTTATTTTTAGTGTCAAACTATTTCTTGCTACATATTTTCATATAGTCAATTGCTTGATTAGACAGAAACAGGTTGAAATTAGAAAGTTTATTTCTATATTAAATGTTATGGAACAATTTTACCTTAGGAAGGATGCTCCAAAAATTTGTTTATTTTAGAAACATGGATTTTTACCCCCTAAAACCGAATCTAAAAAAAAGTCGGTCTCTTACGGCTTCCGAGATAAAATTGGTCAAAGTTTGAAAATTTCAGGCTACCCCCATGCTACCCCCCCTTGTATAAATTAACTGTGTAAAAATTTATCTATTTATTTTTTATTTTGTGTATACGTGTTTCTTTTACGAAATTGGTGATATTATATCACCAATCAGTCTATAATATATCCAACACCATAAAAGGAAGGGTAAGTGGCCGCACCTCAAGATTTAAAACTCCCAAAAATCCAATACCGACTTCGCGGTGGCCTTTGGTCGCGGATCAGTCTATAATATATATGACGCCTGGGTTACTAGCCCAGAGAAATTTCAAACATTTTTTCGAAGTTTCGTGAATTTTAACTTGAAAACGATAACAGATCAAAGTGTTTTTTAAACGGATTCGTGTTAAAGAAGTCAAAACACGTATACACAAAATAAAAAATAAATAAAAAAATATTTACACAATTTATTTATACATGGGGGGGGGGGGGGGGGGTGCATACAATTTTCAAACTTTGACCAATTTTACTCATATTCAGTTTTTAGGGGTAAAACTCCATGTTTCTAAAAAAAAAAAGTTTTTTGGAGCATCGCCGCTACTCCTTTTTTTATACGGTTGAGATGTGATAATGCAGCCTCGCAAAGCTTGCTTCTAATTTACGCATAGACACTTTTAGAAGTGGGTACTTCTCATAAGAAACTGCTCTAAAAAATGAAGCACCAGAGTATTTCAGCGCCAATAATTGTAAATCAGATTGAATGTCACACAGCTCTAACTGAAATCTTGGATTTTGTTCTTCAATGTCTATAACTTTAGGACTTAAATATATTTTTGTATAAGTTCCTTAACTTCGTTTAATCACTGAAACGAGTCTCAAATACAACTCCAAAATAAAACCTAAACTTTTTTAATCTAAAAATTCCAAGAAAATAGTTTCCTCAAGTGCACATGCTAAATCCTTTTTTCATGTATTTTTTTTTCATTCGCTTCATTCGTCGAGACACCATGCAGCGCCGTCACTAATGCCTGTGTGTGTTGTTTTTGTTTTCAAGTCAACGCTTGGCGTCGATAGCGTTGAAATTCTGCGAATTGTTTTTTGGTTGCTTGTGCGTCGAATAACGGTTCGGGCCATGAGGGCGAAAAGTACCTCTACTTGCCCATCGCTAAGTTATACCTTCACACATTTTCAGAACTACGCTACGGCATTTACACTCAAGGAAAAACAGATGAAATGAGATTTTCATGTTTCGAAAGATGTGAATCAGATGATGATCTTACCGGAAAAGGTCCTAGGCCTAAAAATTCAATATTGGATGCGGTTTTATGGCTGAAAGAGTTATCAGCCTATCGGTGTAAATGGCAATACTCGAAAAATTTTCAAGCCCAGCGGATGGAGTGAATGTGCCCTACCTGGACGACAATAGAACTTCCACTCAATCTTAACGGCTCAAATAATTTGGATGAAATTTGGAAAATATTTTGTCTGCTATTTTTTATTCCGAAAAAAAAACACAATTTTGGAAGCAACTGAGGGACCTATCGCATAAAAAGTAAAACACCTTAAACAGAGTTCCTTGGTTCCAATTGCAAAATGTGGGCATAATTGGAGAACGAGGCGTGGCTCTGCCTATGCCACAAAATCATTTAAAATCAGATATATCTTATAACCAGCGGCGCAGACAGGTTTTTCAACTCGTAAATAGTTAAATTCTTCAGTTGTTAACTTTTTTCCGTTTTGGATTAAACTCAACAGCACTTTGAGGACGTTAAGGAAAACTCCTGACGTTCACCTTATTTTCTTTCAAATTTCAATTTATTTGTCTTTTAAAAATTTAAAAATACAATGAAATTCCTATTCTCGTAATTTGTTAATAACAAATAGCTGACACAGAGTTGTATATGAGTCTGAATCTTGGAGATGTTCCAAACAAAAATTAATACATTTTATATATGTAAGTCAGTTTTACATATATTTATATTATTTATTTCGTAGAGAAAATAAATAAATGGCATTTTTGTGTAAACCACATCGGCTACAGCACCGTTTTTAATAATATTGATCGCAATTCCACTTGTGATACATTGAACAGACGAGGTGTACATAGATTTCAACATAATTAATCTCATCAGGACTCACTATAAATGCTTTAACTGTAGTCTCCCATAATTTTCTGATCCGTGTCACATCTGCTGTCACTAATCTTGTTTTCGATAGATTTGAGCGATATTTCTTACATTCAATGAAGAAATCTGTTTCCTCGCCACAAAGCAGTCGAGCAAAATTCTCTGAACTCAATATAGTATTGAGTATAGGTATAGGAAAATTTGAAAATCAACATTTATGAAATCAAATCTATATCCATTCGTCTGACCAGTAGTTTCATATAAGATAATCCAATATAGAAGGTGGTAACCTTCACTTATTTGATCCACGTCAAAACACCAGATGGCGGGACCAATAGAGACATCTATGCACGAATTAACAAAGCGAATGGCGCCTTCACTCAGCTCTGCAAGGTCTGTTACTTTTCGTTTTTGTTCTTTTTTGAGTGGAACTCTGGCAGTATCGATTGGTCAAACGTTGAGCTAATCACCTACCAAAGTCTATCAATAATCATTAGAGTGTAACCCTCAGTGCAATACAAGGAATCCGTGCAACAGAGAAATGTTGGAGTTGATTGAAGAAACTCGCTAATAACCTTGCACCATGAAAGAGTTTTTCGGAGGCCATATGGTCCATGAGAAGATAATGGACACTAACTAAGAAGAATGAATCATTTTATTCTGAAACTTACAGGTAGACATGACCCTCTCGAACAAGCAAAAAAATTTTGAAACTATGCTATTCTATTGACGAAAAAGTGTGCGGGATATGACAAATGTTTCCGATAACTGATCAGGCAAATGTAAGAAAACACAGTACAAAACGTTTGGTGATACAAATAATTATTACATCAAAAACAGATAGATTGAGGTAAGCGGTCTTGGTTACTCCCACGATTATAAAGATGTGATAAAAAAGTTATAAATTCAAATATACGCCAACGAGGAACAACATATACAAATTAATATGTGTATTAAAATAAGTAACTGCAAGCTCTGCAGTACTCAAAAAACTTTAGCTGGTCTGAAAATAGATTTTGCCAAACATCACGCATGAAAATGGGATAACCCTTTGGAGCAGTGGCGTGGCGAAAGGTTTAAGATTAATTTTCAGTCGAGACGAGCGAAGGAAACGCAATAGTCAACAGCTGCGACTATAGAGAGGTTGGGATGGGTACCATGGAGGTGGTACCTGGTACCTAGAGAACGATAGTGTCGTGATACGTGAGACGAGCTAGGTCCCAGTTCGTACCGTGTCAGACGAGCTGGTGGAAATGGGTTGACGAAGAGACGGACTAGTTCCCGGCCAGCGACTAGCTGATTTTGCGATATGATATTACAGGTCCTATCTGGGGTACCTTTTTTCAATAGCTGCTTTTTCAGCTCTCTAGTCGCGAAAATAGCAATGTATTACAGAGAGGCTTAGCCAATTAACTGACATGACCTTGTAGTTTTGATTTATATTTTTGTAAAAGTCTTTCAAAGGGATAAGATTTTCTTCCTGTAAGTATGGCATCAAATTTGCTGGCAACAGTTTCTCAAAGAGTTTTGAAAGAAAAGGAAGCTGACTCATGGGCTTAATGAAGATGCTAAGGTACTTCTTACCAGGCCTTTGACCCATAATGATTAGAGATTTTTTCCAATCAGAAGGGAAGGGCTCAAACTCTGTAATAGCATTTAATAAATGCTAAGGCTTGGTAATAAATGCTAAGGCTTGGGAATGTAGCTTTTTAAGTTGTAATACTATCAATTCCAGGATAGTTTTTAATAATTTATTTTTGATAAAGCTTGCAACCTCGCTTGGAGTTAATCTTCTGCCACGAGAGTGTGTGTTAAGGGTATGCTGGGGTAGACATAGACCACCAATGGCGGAATTTGGTTGAAAATCTTGAAAACCTTAAGAGTCTTTTAAAGACATTAGCTATATTTTCATCGCTACGAGCCCAGTGACCAATAGGGTCTCTAATGAGTGGCTCTGGCACAGTGGGAGTTTTAAGACTACGGTTCGCTTTCCAAAGATATGAGTTTTTAGCTCCATTTTGGGAAAGTTTTCGAATAGAACTATATTGGTTCCTGTCTTTTTCACTTAGTCAGTTGAAGATTAATCTTCGTTTTTCTATGACTAATCGTTCAATCTTAGCGTTTGTGACAAAATTGTCTGCATTCCAAAATATTTTATATTTAGGAGTAGAGTTATCCATAGCTTTAGTCATAATGGAGTTCAAAATAAAGGGTGTCCCCATTAGAGTGCACTTTTTAAATTTTGTATAATTTTGTTTTCGTGTAAGTGGCAAATCTGAAATTTGACAACTGTAACTCATGATTGTTCCGATTATTAAAAATGGAGCGTTACACAAAAATACAACGCTTTATCATTGTGAAAAATCGGGTAATGCAAAGTTAAGTAAGTGCCGATTTTTCGAAAAATTGTGAATCGTTTGGCATCGTGAATAAACAAAATTGTCGATTTTGGGACTAAAAAAATCCTAACATGATCCATGAGAAACAAATGCATCCACAACAATCAACTACCTGGTGCGGATTTTGGTCAGGCGGCATGATTGGGCCTTACTTTTTTGAAAATGCGGCTGGAATTGCAGTGCCTGCGAACAGCATTCGTTACAGAAACATGATAACAGAGTTCTTGTGGCCCCAACTGAAAGGCATAGATCTGGCCGAAATGTGGTTTCAGCAGGACGGCGCCACCTGTCACATCGCACATGAAGAAACAATCAATTTATTGCAGCAACGGTATCCAGACTAAATCATCTCACGAAACTCTGATGTCAACTGGCCACCAAGATCATGCGATTTATTGCCATGTGATTTCTTTCTTTGGGGTTTTGTGAAATCTCTGGCTTATGTGAATAAGCCAAAAACAATTAATGTGTTCAAGGCCGAGATCCAAATCACTTAGAAATTTGTGACTGTTAAGGTCACAAAGTTTACGTGCGAGTCACAGTATGGATATTGTGACTCGCGTTAACGCGTCATCTGTGGTATATAGCCACATCTTTGATGAAAAAGTTGTCCAAAATCTCATGAAAAAACAATGGCCTGTCATCAGAGCAGCGGTGGTCATTTGGCAAATATTTTATTCCATACTTAATCGGAACATCTCTGCTTTACAATGACATATCACAGCTCCCTCTAAAAATACGTTATTTTTAAATAAAAAAGTGCACTTTTATTGGGACACTCTATAGTAACAGCGTCATCAATATGAACCTTACATACTGGTGTTCTCAGACAATTGAATTCGAATTGTTACCATTTTTTTCTTTTCGAATGTACGATATATTTATTTATGGTTTTCATGTAAAAAATATTACTACTACCCCATAAACAAATTCTGATTTCCTCATACTTTGATTTGCATGAGCCAATTGAATAATTTACGATTTGTTGTGTAACCGTAATGAAATTCTTTGATTAATTCAGGCATTATATCATAAATATAAATGGAATTACTTTGGGCACTAATTTATTTAGTGAGGATATTCGAATGCTTATGTTTCGCAACATCGAACACATTCGCACAGATTGAAATAACTGGAAATATAGGTGCTACTACGGATATTAAAGTATTTAATAGACTTAATTGAGTTGAAACCATTTTAAATCAAATATTGTTAAACTAATCAGCTTAGACATACGAATGTAGGTATTATTCGCACGTTTCAGCAAAAACTTCAAGCTCATTTACAGGCATTAACTTTTCTTGACATTAATGAATAGACTTAAAAAAATGTTAAATTATAACCACATTATCTTTTAAGGATAGAAATGTGGCACTACATGTAGCGTAAAAATGTTATCTTTTTTGCTTAAGTATTTTTTGGAAACAAAGTCAAATCATCAATGTACACATGCGCATAAGCAATTTATATTCGAAAAAATGTACCATATGCAGGAAGCCAATCGATCAGCCAACCATGTTGTGCCGGGGTGGATAGGCAATCATTATTAACGGTAGTGCTTTTAGTTAATTTTTCCCCATTTTTTTTCATTTTGTGCATTGTTGATTTAATGCTTATGTAATTTTGTTTGATTTCATTTTCAGCCCAATATTAACACCAACTTAATAATGCAACAAATGCATATCACAAGCGGTATGTACTTTGAGTCGAAACAAAAAAAACATGTTGCATTTGTTATATAGCAAAGTCTCTCATTGCTACACGCGATCTGTGCGAATTAATAGCAACTTCTTTCACGATTTTTACCTTGCACTTGAAAATGAAAATGAAAACGAAATAATCAGTGAAGTCTACTAAAACGAACTTGAGACACATCGATGTGGTAGGAATTCATTGTGTCTACTCTTTCCTGGGTTATTTATGTTGGTGCTCCTCCAACTTAAGTATGAATGAAAGTGAAAAAAACTGCACTAATTGTTCTATATATGAGCACTTTTATGTGTGAAAACTCGAACGGTTTGGTAGTTATAAATATTGAAGTAAAATCAAATTTAGTCGGCATATACGGTTTAACATTCGAGACAAAAGCATTAGTAAAAAAACTAATTATTAACGCTATGTTAACATTTAGTCATAAAGGATATACCTATAGAAGGAAAATCTTGGTAAGTATCTTACTCGGAAGAAATGGAGCAAAAGTGTTTTAATTTAAAACTACACAAAATTGAAGAAAACTACGTTTTATGCTAACTAATAAATTCAAAAAAGTGTTGTGAAAAACTTATGTTTTTGAAAAGCTAATGGACATAACCAAATCAAGTAAAAACTCTAAAAAAATATTCCAGAAAAAACTTAAAAATAAAAACAGTGAAAGTGAAACGCCAAAAATTGGCATAATGTGTGTATTGTAAGTAATCCTAAAGGATTAATTTTATCTTTAAAATTTTAAATACCAAAGATTTGTAATTGCCATGGCGCATAGTGGATGGGTTTGTATGAAACGACGGCCATATATAGTCATAGTTGCGCTAGACTGTCTAAATTTGATACAGATGTTTTTAAGTTGAAAAAAACAAAAATTTGTGCATATGAAAAAAATTGGTTTACGGACACGCCTACCTCCCATACAAAGGTGGGATGAGCTTGAGACTTTTTTTTCAAAATGGGTATCAATTTTCATTAACTTAGCAATGCTGATTTCAAAAGTTTTACATATTTTGTGATATCCTTAATAGTTTTCAAGTTATTAGAGAAAAACCAAAACCGGTGGAAAATAACAGTAATAATAGCATTAGAGTCGTGAAATTTGGCACAGATATTTTCTAGGTTAAAGCAACAAAAATTTGTGAATTTGAAAAATAACGCTCCACAGACACGCCTACCTCCCATACAATGGTGGGATGTGGTTGAGAGTTTCTTCACAATGCATATATACCAATTTTCATAAATTTGGCAATACTGTTTTCAAAAATGTTGCATATTTTGCTATATTTTAATTTTATAGCTTATAAGTTATTAGAGAAAATAAGTTTCAAAAGCTTATCTGTTCTATTTTTGAAATCATTGGAGCTTATATCTTATACGCCAAGGGGGATAAAAAGAGAAAAAACAGAGAATGAAAAAAACTCTATCGTATGGTTCGATTTTGTTTTGTCCTATGAGCGTTAGCTTTTTCCCTCTGCATTCCGTACTTCACTCATTGATTGAAACCCTAACACAAACAATAGCAAGGGACATGAGAGAGCGCAACAGAATGGTAACGTTCTGCTCTACGTACAAAAAACTTAATTCGCTTTGTTGTGATTTTGACTCGCGATTGCTATCCGAACCCGTACCAAATGAGGAATGAAATGAGGAAAAAAATTTTTTTTTAAATAAAGATATCGCAAAAAAATTTTTCGACCGCACTAAGGGAGGCTCGGGGCCCTGGAAAGAAGTGATTTTGACCCAAAAATGGGACTATGGTACTCGTTTCTAACCCCTTTTCGTGTAAAAATTTTGATTTTTCAAAATTTTCGGGACCCTGGAAAGAACCATTTTTGATCCGAAAATGGGTCCCCACACCATGGTTCCAAAACATAACATCACTAATACGAATGGCAAAAACGATCACTACATTTGGTACGAGTTCGGGTAGCAATCGCGAATCATACACGTAGAGCAGAACGTTACCATTATGTTCCTCTCTTTTATTTCTGCTTGCTATAGTACGGTTTGGTGTTTGAATCAAAGAGCGAAACGAAGAATGTGAGAAGTAAAGTTTGCGTTTTTAACGTTACCATTAGGTGCGGTTTTTTTTCATTTCCTTCCTTAAGGGAAGTTCTTTCCAAATTAAAGCAACTTCCTTCACACTGTGAGCTTTTACATTTGATAAAATTATTATAAAGCGTTGCAAAAAGTGAAGAAATAAAAATATTTTTTCCTTCAAATGTTGCTGTAGAAAAATAATTATAAAAAAAAGTTGTGAAAAAATGCAGCTGAAACTTTGGATTTTAACTAACCATACTTTTTTACATTATATATAATATGAATATGAATTTGCAAAAAATACTAAGTGGGAGGAAATTGCTACGAAAAATGCAACGCTACCTCCCGGACTATAAGTAGTGCTGCTCAGAAGCCGGTTACTAAATTTTGCAACCTCTTTAGATCAGACAAATAGTATTTAATTGATCCCTTTACAAGGATAGCCCATCAGGAGAGAAAAAAATCCGCTTGTCTTGTAAAAGAGGAACAAAGTTGATTTACACGAGCGTTATTAACTTTGAAGCCATTCCCTTGTGAAAGGTCAGCATTTTTACCCATACTTTCGTTAATTTATATGTTACAATTGCGTTTGTCAAAGATGTATTAACATTCAACGCCAATTTTCCTGTAGATTGCGCAGTGAACACAACGTCTCTTCAAAACATAAAGAAATTATTATTAAAGTGTTTGTTTTCGAAGCTTGATTAATCTTAACTTTTCGTAAGGCTTAAAGGAGACATAAAAGAGTATACTATGTTAAAAAATAAAAAAGTAGTTTCATTCTTCACTGGTTTTTCAAGCCGCCCTCGTAAAAACGTTCTACAAGAAATTTAAAAAAAACATTAAGTCCTTTACCGAAAAACTTTTAAGAAAAGAAGTAAATTATATATATTAACCAGGTTGATAACTAAACAATCACTTTTCCACGATTAAACTTATATAATATCAGGCATGTGGGATTTATTGTGAACCTTTGGGTTACGCTGTTTACCGCAAAATGTATCCTGATTGTGGAATACAAATATCGGTTTCTAAATTTGTTACATTTTCTTGCCAGCTGACTGATATGATATCATATGATATGTATGTGGCTGCCAACCTATTAAGAATTAAGGAAGCATTTGTTTTCCCTTGAGCTTGGGTGAATTATTTACCTTTAAAGCCTGGCGGCTGGAGCTAAAATCTCTCTAGATCAATGTTGAATCTAAGAGGAAAGTACAGATAGCAACGTTCGAAAGGGCCCAAAGATAGCTTTTGTCTTAGCTATTTGAAAAATTTTTCTCGCTGTGAACGTAAAAAGTGTCCTAATTCCTGAGAAACTCTGAAAGCTTAATTCTTTTTCTTGAGGCACAAAAAACAAAATAATTTTCGACCGTTTTCCGTCCCGTTTTTGTTCCTAATCCTCCTGATATTTTTCAAAATTCAATTTCTACGATGGCAGTAATTTCTTTTCAATAAAAGAGGAGAAAGCACCCCCTTGATGAGTGCAGTAATTTTCTTCTATAAAAGACACAAAGCCCCTCATCAGGTAGTTGAGTATCCCCTTCGTCTTCCAAATTCAATTTTGGAATTTTTCCATTCATTGGTAAAGTTAATTTTTTCGCTAAATGATCGCACTAGGAGTTTCTTTCAGAATCTATTTCTAACATTTTTCGATCCTTTGGCTGTGGAAATTTTTTTTTGATAAATGGGTTCAAAACGCTCTATAGGTTGGGGATACCCCTGGATTGTTCCAAAATTTATTTTCGACCTTGTCCCATTAAATGGTGCAGCATTTCTTTTTCCGTGAAAGCAACCAAAACATCCCTTTAAAGGGTTCGGGATCCCTCTGTTTCTTCCTTAATCCATTATCAATCTTTTCCCATCGACAGGTGCAATAATATTTTTACTCTATATATGGCGTCAAAACATACCTTAAGTTGGAGACCAGTGGTTGGGTCTTTTAAGTCCATTTCCAACCATTTTCCATTGATTTATACAAAATAAAAATATATAAAAATGAGCCCAAACTTGAACGCTTTGATCACCCTTCCCATTGAAATTAAAAGTGATGAAATGGGAAATTCTGGTGATGTGTCCTGGTTTTCCGAAATTTGTATATACCCATAAACTACACTTGAATGTACACTTGCATTGTATGTATATTACGACAAAACACCAGTCTTTTTATGTATTTCTTTTTATATATTTCAGATTAATGGACTACCGCTTTTGCTTGTGCTTCTACTGTTTGCAGATGGCACCATAGCAAAAAGTAATTCCCGCAGTGATCAAGAAGTAGAAACAAATGAATATACAATACACCATCATAACTATGCGGAGAAACAAGTAGGTGCAAATGAAAATGGAGATCAACATGCAGATGAATCTAGAAAGATAGAACTACATGTTGTACCTAGTCAAACTGATCTGGGTCAACGAGGTAAACGTGGGGTTAAGAAATATCGTCACTTTTCTATTAAGCCAGTTGTACATAAGAAAAGAAAAATAGTCATTCCATTTAATGTGCAGCCACCAAGGCAGAAAAAGCATGCACGTCAGGAGGAAGAACGTGTATATCGTACATACGAAGAAACTCATGAGCATATCCAGGAAGGAGTGGAACCAAAAGTAATACCACCAGATGCACAATTAACTCAAGCATCGGAACACTACGAAACACAAGCGGCACAACATTATGCTGATCCAATGATGCAGGAGACTCAACATCAACATGAAATCGATGAGGATAACTTTGAAGAATCATTAGATGAACCGAGCAAAGAGCACCATGAACATGAACATGACGAAAAGCACGAGCATCATGGGGAGCACAAGAAGAAAGAAAAAATCAAAATAAAGCATCATCACCATCATCATCATCACAATCATATTAAACAGGTTATCAAAAAGATACCAGAACCCTATCCAGTAGAGAAGATAGTACATGTGCCTGTAGAGAAGATCGTGCATAAGATAGTGCATGTACCGAAACCCTATCCAGTAGAGAAAATTGTCGAGAAAATTGTGAACGTACCAGTTGAGAAAATTGTGCATGTACCAAAACCGTATCCCGTGGAAAAAATTGTCGAAAAGCAAGTACCTTATCCGGTTGAGAAGATAGTGCATGTACCTGTGGAAAGAATAGTCGAAAAAATAATTCATGTGCCAAAGCCTTACGCAGTAGAGCGAATTGTGGAGAAAGTCGTGCACATACCTGTTGAAAAAATTATTGAAAAGGTCATACATGTGCCACAGCCGTATCCAGTAGAAAAAGTGGTCAATAAAATTGTTCATGTACCAAAACCATATCCAGTCATTAAACAGGTACCATACGCCGTTGAGGTTAAGGTGCCAGTGCATATTGAAAAACGTGTACCATATCCAGTCGAAAAGAAAGTGCCAGTACCATATAAAGTTGAAGTAGAGAAAAGGATTCCAGTACCATATAAAGTGGAGGTCGAAAAGCGTGTGCCTGTATATATACATCATCATGAACATAATGGGCCCTACAAATTTGAACACCCCGAAGAACATAAGGAATCGGAGCACAGTCAAAAACATGACTTTGAGGAACACGAACATCAGCATCACTATGAAAAATTACACCACGACTTATCGGGGTATTCTACAAGTCAAAATGCTAACTTTGCAAAATATCATTTTAATCAGCAAAAGCAACTACATCAACATCAAAGCAAGCAGGAAAATCAACAGCAACCGGAAGAGCAGCAGCAACAGCATAGCAACCCAACGTCATTGCAACAGACACAGTCGCATGATCAAACGCTATCATATCAACCTACAAATAACAGTCAGCTTTCCCAAACCTTACAGGCTGAACTGTTGCATCAACAATTGGAAAACTTTGGATATCAGAAACAAACTACTGATTTTGAACCCTCGACTTCAGAAAGCAAGCAATCGCTGGTGGCTGTAGCAGGCGGCACTGTAGGACAAAGAGAAAGTGTGGTCTCGAAACCCTTTAAAATCCATGTGGAGGATGCTTCAAGTACCGGTGCTGACGCTAGTAGCGATGGTGATATGCTGACTCAAGCATCAACAAATTCACTACAGATGGTAACACGATTTCATCCAATTACATTACCATTTCAAATATTCCATTTACACGCAATGCCGTTTCAGCAACCACTTGGATTTTCGATGCCTGTTGCTGGAAATGAAAACAACCATTAATGTCAAAACGCAAAGTGGAGCAAATGATTTTGGTCAAACAGCAGAATTCTAAAGGAATGCATTTTTTCATTGAATGAGACCTGCATCCATAATATAAAGAAATTAATATTCATTTGAATTCCTACTTACAATTTAATTCACGTTAAATTATTTTCCATTCATTAAAATTAATTGCATTTATTTGTAGTCTAATCGCATGAGTTTTCTTTAATTTTGAGCGTATTTTATTCCATTGAGCAGAAATATAATTAATGACGTGCGGAATTATGAAAGGTTTTTCATTTACTTGTGAACGGCGAAAAAAAAATATTCAGCGAGTTATAATTTCTGATTAAAGCGGAGTCCTTTGAGCCGCGTCCTACAACAAGCAACCAATAAATACCACATCCAGCACTGACTTCGCTGACTGCAGTATTTTTCGTGTCAAACATTGTGGATACATATTTCTTGGTGTACTTTCGCTAATGTAGACGGATTTAGAGGCAGCTGAAAGCCAACGTGCAGTAGAATACTTAACACTGGTTTCACTCGCAATACTATAATTTAACACTGTATGTCGCCACTTAATTTATACTTTTCTCAAAACTTATTCGCCTCTTAAAAGACCAAAAATCCGGCAAACGTCTCACCTGTGTACGAATAAATAAAAATATAATAAAGCTGTTCTTGCCTCGGATAAAACAGGTTTTTTGTAGGTAAAAATTTGTTTTTTCTTCAAAATTTCAAATTTTTTTTTTTTTATTTACAAAAACTCAATCTCTTATCCGGTGCTCTCTTAGGTTTATTTGATTAAATCTTCAGAAACGAAACCTTAACGTGAAATTGAACTCAGATTCGACGACCTAAAAATTCATAATAAAAACCATATAAAACAATTTTTTGTGGTCCTGTTTCCTTTGAGTTGAGTAAAAGAAATTTAAAAATGATGCTATTTAAATAAAAAAACTTCAAGCAAATGCAACAAAATGAAATGAATGAAACTTATTTCAAATAGATTTGATTTCATAAATGCAGTTTTAATGACTCAATTTGTTTACACTTCTGATAAGGGGGCAAACAGTTTTAGTTATAAAATTGTTTTATGTATTTTATGACTGTAAAAGAAGGCTAAGCAGTATTTAAAAAATTAAACTGTTTTCGTTTTTGTTTTTGATTTTTATTAATTGCAGATTTTGAAATTAACAATATTTTAAAACAAAAACTAATAAAGTATATCCCCTGAATGATTTTTAATCACGATATATGCATTGCTATAGAAATGTGTATCAAATTCAAGCTCAGGTTAAAATCTGGCTAAATATTTTCTGCCAAAATTTAAACACACACTTTGTGATATGGAAAATAGTTTCAAATTGGAACTTAAGTTTAACGCATAGCGCTATAGCTTATGTATAAAAATAAAAAGTAAACGCAAGTAACATACTTAGTAAACTTTAGTTAATTAAGCTTCTTATGCACTTATCTAGTAACAGTTTAAAATTTTTATTCTAGAAAAACGTAATAGTTATAAAACTGAAGTTATTTAACAGAAAATTCAATTAGATTTTAGTGCTGTGAAGCAAAAATAAAGCAAATAAAATAATCAATTGATACGCAAAGACTGAAACCATTTGAAATATATTATTAATAAACTTAAAAAGGATATTCTTTAATATCATATTGGGGAAAATGTAAATAGCGAAAAGTAGATAGCAAATCCAAAACACATTTTTTTATAACTTTGTCACCTTTACGTTTTACTAGGATAAATGTATAATGTATAGCATCTATGTGTGTAAAAAAATATTTTCTTATTGGTTTGAATAAAACAATTCCAAAGCAATATAGAGAAAATAAAGCAACAAAAGTTAAAATTACTAGTCGGACATTATACATATTCCTCCTGCTTGAGCACACCCGTTTCTTCAAGTAATTGTTGGAAACCCTCTGGTACACGTCCCTCACTCAACTCGGAGCTCCATTGTTTGTACTGTTAATGGAAAAAGTAGGATATTACCGAAGGTTGTTTTCCTTTTAAAAGAATTGAAACTTTCTAATACCTACTCGATCCAGTTCTGCACGCAACGCAATCACAGCTTTCTCGCGGTCAGCAACTAGTTCTTCCAAATATTGATAGCGCAGTTTCTTTCGCGCACGACATTCGCGTGCACTTTGACGACTACGTTCTGAAAAAAAAAATTATAAATTAATTAATCGCGGGTGAATAAAGAATGCATTTACATACATACCTAATTTCGCTCTAATATCAACTTTTTCTGTAGAAGCTTTACGACCAGGTTTGCGTCCACGTTTTCCACCTTCTTTGCGTTCCTAAAATGTTTCAATTAAAGTGTGTTATATTCTTGAAGTAACAGTACATATTTGCATAAGAAGAGACCAATTCACTATGCACAGGATGGCTTAATAAAACTTTTCTCTTAAGAAAGCACCATTCCTTAGCTTTCAAAATCGACCAGGAACACTTAGATGCATTGACAGCGCATTAAAGTATCACTTGTCGAATCTGACGTGTTCGAAATATTAAATGACGATGAACTTTTTTTTTAAAAATTTTAGCAAAGATTTCTACCAAGTATCATAAATAATTAAAAAGGTTGCGCTTTCACATTTTGTGAAATATTATGAATAGTTTTTTGGCAACTAAAACGGCTGAAACCTCAAGACATTCAAGGTCAAAGATCACGAAACTGAGTTTTGGACATAAATAAAATAACATAATATCAAATGATAAATTAAGTTGACGCAAAAGTTACAGACTACACAATTTTCCGCAAAATAAATAAGTCGCGAAAAAAGTGATATCTCATTTACAAAACCTTTGTTTCGGAAATACTTCCTTTTAAAATCAATGGCGAGATTCATTTTTAACTTTTGCGCGGCTCGTAGCCATATTTTTACTTTCGAAGATATTACGGTCAGCGATTTTGACCGTTTCTTTTTAAGGGAAAAAATCGACGCTTTTTTTGCGAATTTTTCCTAGAAAAAAGGAGTATAATGGAATAAAAAAATTAGAAGGAATTGTTACGCAACTACTTAAGTGTTAAAAAAATTATTGCAAAATTAAATTTTCGCTTCATTTTTATGTAATAGTTTTTTATAAAGGTAATTTTTTAAGTTTATATTAAATAATTTCTAAAAGGCTGGTATTTTTTTTTTTTTGATTTAGACGCAATATTTTCGTTTGAAAAGTATAATTTATTTTTGATAGTTTTGTTGTGAATTCACTTTCGATTTTTAACATTCTCCTTACGCTGGTAATCGGTTTAGATATGTGGGATGGTATTATTCCATACGATTTGCAAAACCAGCTTTTTTAGAAATTATTTAAACCATTTCGACAAATTTTTTTTCCTAATTATGAATAGTATTTTTTAAACCAAAAAAAAATGGATTTTTTGAAATATTTTTAATCTAACTATGCCATTTATCCTGTATTTTAGAGGATACTCCTGTATTTTCAGCAAATATCCTGTAAGAAAATGACTACTGTATTTTTGTGAAATATCCTGTAACTATCCTGTCTTATTTCCATTACATATAAACTTTACATTTCTCTTGATAGTTAACGATCATTATCTCGCTCAGTTTGTTCTTGTTAGTTTGTGTTCGTCAACCTTACCTTGATAACGTGATCAAAACTGTTCTGCAAAAAAAAGATGTAAAATAAGGCATTCCATATCAATTGTTTTCCAAGTTTTGTGTTTGTATCGAAACGATGAGTTGAAATTTTTACTCATTTGGAAACTGAGAATTGCATTACAAAGGAATTGCAGCTTTAGTGGAATGTTCTGTGTTTACCCGCCTGGACCGCCTCTGTGGAACGAGTATTCGCTTCTATGAACAAGACGTGTACAGATGAAAAATTTCAATTAAAAGTAGTAACTTTGAAAGCCGCTGAGAGCAATTTTTGCATCTAGTGCATTGATTTTTACAATTAGATCAAAACAAAACCAAAGCGAAATCAGACGAGGAATACTTGGACGAAGATTCGATTAAATTTAAGTGCTAAAATATTTATTCATACGCAACAATTGCTATCTATTATGCTTAAAAATAATTTGTATCCTGTAGTGATACTGTTTTTAGAAAATTAAATCCTATAAAATTACATTTTTTCTTCACTTTATACCGTGGTTAGTATGCCATGGTTACTTTAACCCCTAAGTTTTTGAATGTATTAATCGCTAATCCAAAACCAAGCGACGTTTTTTTTATGTTGGAGTTTTCAAACAGACAACATTATGTTAAAACATTAAACTTTGTTGCCAAGTGTGACTACGATCAATATTAATAAAAGTGCTATTTTACATCTTAATAAGATAAAACCCAAAGCCTGTTGCTGCAACGAATTAAAATAGTTTAAGAGCAGCCCAAATATCCACAATGACAATGAAGGGTGGATGAATTTACGAAAACCACCCCTTTTCTGATATTAAGGGATCAGCTAATAACTAAACTACGCAGTTTGTGAAAACTTTTAATATTGGAAAAATGCTAGATCCTTACACTCAAACTGTACCTGAAATGTTAAAAATAAGTTAATGGAAGCAATGCTCTCTTCAATTGAACTAGGAATGCATCTTTAAAACTGTTTTTTTTGCTGTTAGAAGCAATTAAAAATACTGCAGCTCAAGGCCAAATATATGGAATGACCAATAGATATATGGAATTCTAATGCTATCAATTTTATTTAGCAGAGCTCACTGATAAATTTGGCTCCTCCGAAATAATCATCTGCATGTCTTCGCAATCCATTTTTCAAATATTTGTTGTTTTTTTACTTGATTGATAATTTCGTAATATTATTTTTTACAAAATGTTCTAAAAGCAGCACTTTTCACTTGTTTACAACTTAATTTATTGTGGTTTTCTTTTCTTTGTCAGTGTTTACGTCAAATATTGGAATATTTTTAACAAAGCAAAAGCATCCAACTTCAGGATGTAAGTAGTCGGCTTTGCAGTTCACTTGATATTTGTAAACGAAACTTGGCCAGGGTAGTCTATGAAATGGAAAAGAAATCGTTGGCAAAGAATTCTATATTTAAAGAACAACACTCCGCGATTTGTCGGTAATTGAATAGAACTGTAGTTGATTGCAAAGTACAACGAACGGTCTTAGAATCAGGGGAAATACGATTTTGGCTTATGTTGCGCATTGGGAGTTTTACGAAGCTAAAATTCAATCAATCGGCTCTGCCATTTTTATTTTGTTTATTGTTAATAGTGCAAGCTCAAATTGTTTGATTACATTTCACATTGGATTTTGACAGCTAAGAAGCCAGATTTTGCTGTCAAATTTTCATAAGGCAAATTAATATAACCTTTATTGTTATTTTCATGAACTTGTTGAAAAATGTAGAAATTGAAGAATATTTGTGATTTAAATAATCAATTTCAATTCAAACTGCCAGACAGAAGAATTTTTGTTTGAAGCAGGCGCTCAGCAAGTCAAACAACATGAATATCATTTTTATTTTTCAGTTTGAACTGAAAAACATGTGCTCTCGAGTAAGGGATCAATGGTACTTAAGCCCACAACATAAATTTTTATGATTTTGCATGGACTTATGCCCAAATTAAAATAACACGGCGATAGTGATAGTCTATTTTGACATTTTGATTTAGTTTCTTCTTAATTTTAAAGAAAATTCCATTTATTTGTCTTTCAAAATTGGATTTTTGTGTTTTTTTAAATGTCGAATCAATTCTAGTATTAAACTATTCATATTTTACAATGAATTATTAACTTATTTTAACTTATGACTAGTTTCAAGTAAAACAAGAAAATATCAAAATAAAAGTTCATAATTTCGTTAGATTAAAAACCCCCTTAGAAATAATTCTAGATGCGAGAAATAGCAATTTATATGAAACACATACAAGCAAACAAAAGGAATAAAATATTTGCCATTTTTCATCTGAATTTTTCGGTGGAAAAAAAGCAACAACAATACAAATAACGGGATCGGTTGTGAACTATAAAAAACAACAACAAATACACGCATTTGGCTAGGATTTTTTCAACTGAATTTTTTTAAAGAAAAAAAGCAACAACAACAACGCAAATGACGCGGGATCGGTTGCAAATTTGCTGTTTTGGAGAAGTCAAAATAAAAATCTTACTTCTGGATTTTTTGGTTGCTTGTTAGCAATAAAAATGAATTTTCTCAAATGCAGCTAAAAAAAAGAATTTATTATTTGTAAAGGAATTCAATTATTGAATGATTCTCATCAGGGTTTTCCTCTTTTTTCTAATTACAGCTAATATTGAATTTATTGACTAATTGCCGAAAGACTTGATCCTTTTTTTTCATTTTCAATTCATATAGATTTTATTTTCATTTGCTTAAATTCATAAATTTCCCTATGAATTTAAATAAACGAAATAGAAAATTTGACAATAAACAAAATAAAAATGGCTGAGCCGATTGATTGAATTTTAGCTTCGTAAAACTCCCAATGCGCAACATAAGCCAAAATTGTATTTCCACTGATTCTAAAACCGTAGATTTTACTTTGCGTTTAACTACAGTTCAATCCAATTACCGACAAATCGCGGAGTGTTGTTCTTTTAATATATAATTCTTTGCTTATTTGTTCTCCGCTTGAAATAATCACTGCAAACCATGGCTGACTTATAATACTAAACAGAGTTGGTGGGATATCGAGCTGATTTTACATGACAATACTATTTAGTTGCACGAACCCTTCATAGCCAAAGTGACATAAATGGCAAAGTTCGCTCTTGAACCTCTTTATCGACATATTCATTTCGTTTGAAACAAAACGAATTTTCTCATGCAAGCGAAACAAAATTAAAACAACGGGAAATATGAATATACGTCGAAGTTTTATGTAAATTTAATAGATTTATTAACAAATTAAATAAATTTTATGTTACCTTGGCAATTTGCGAGATATGTTAACATAATAGAAACAAAATATATTTTATTGTTTAAAAACTGAAATCAGGAAAAAACAAAGTCACTGAAAAGAGTGCTAAAAACAAAAAAGAAGAAAAGAAAGCGTCAAGCGAAAACTTGACAATACAAAATTTAATAAAATAAAATTACTATTCGCTAAGTTTTGTTGCAGCCTACACAAAGTTATTAATAAACAGCTTTGGCCTCCTGTATTTGGTCATTTTTTTGTTTTATTTTTGTTTGTTTTGAAAACTAAAACACGATTTTTGAACAAGAGATGACGCCAGCGCATACGGACTCACCATTGCGCCGATCAGAGGTGGGTCTGTTTCGTGAGGGGAATCAAAATGTCACAATCAATGATGATGAGGAAGAGCGACGTGAGGCTAGACGGCGAACAATATTGCGGCAATCAAATGCATCCGGTGATAGCAGTACCTTTGAGGAGAACGAAACACTAAAGAAATGCCTGGAAATCTACAATGGTAACAAATTGAGCCGGGATAATGCGTGGTCGCTGTCATTAATTGATACCTTGTCCGCTCTACTGGACAGACATCACAAATCACTGAATAACTTTAAGGTAAGTACAAATTTTTAAGCTGACTGTCAAAGTTTGCTGCTGCGGAGTGATCTGTGACATATAGCAATTCAATAATTTTTGTACCATTCTAGTTCATAAGTATTTTTAATTTTGAGTTAAAGTAAACTTGTTCCTAATTTATATATGCTCTGGACCCTTCATTTTAAGATCATAAGTATGAAAAAAGATGAGTCACTTTGGATTAAGCATTAAAAGGTGGTTATCAGTAAGGCTGTAACCACAATTATTGTGCAAAGCGCCTTTTTAATACGGTGGATCTATGCTATGATGTTAAGTGAAAAAGGGCCGGATTAATTCTTGATTGAATTATAAATATTTGCCGACGCCTTTGGAAGAAATTTTCCATGCATAAAGTAATCCTGTCTGCGTCACTTTTTATAAAAATCTTCTGTGATTTTTAGTTTAAATTGTTGAACTTTTCATGACAAACATCACCTATCATGAAAGCAGCATATGGGCGTACTCTTAGACGCAACCTGAAAAAAAATTATCGTACCATAGGTCCTCACACCAACACCAACAACGTGCCACTTTTTATAGAGTCTGTTGGGTAATAAAAGTTTAAAATTAGTAAGAGTACGAAATCATCATAGGTGTCTTGAGTCGGTAGTTTTTCGCGTAACATAAAACTTTTTCATAAATCATATACATCACAGCAACCAACAGTGATTTGTTCCATTGCTATTCTCAATAGATGTATCAATGAGGTACACATCCTTAGGTCGATTTCGAAAAAAGATGGCTTACTCTTCTATCATTTTAAACTCCTCATATATCACGGTAGATGTTAACAAATTTGTCTCATTACTTTTCTCGATTAGAATATGCGTTTGACAAAAATAAATTATTTTTTAATTGAGCCAGGTTTTTTACCTAATTAAGTTTTACATTTCACATAGCTGCCCCCTTCAATTCAGTCTTAAAATATTTGTGAGCCATTTATAGGAAAAATCTGTTTTTACATTAATCCATGAAACAATTTATGTGACCTACAATCGAATATTTTGATATTAAAATCTTGTTGTTACCTCAAAAATTTATAGTTTTATCTCTTATATTATCAGATATTCCCTCTGAAAAATTTTATTTGGAATTTTTTTTAAATTTTTTTATTTGGGACATGTCAAGGTAAAGGCAGTTAAACTTTAAAAATTCATCGTAGGGTTCTTAAAATATGCAGTTAGAACTTTTCAAAAACGGGCAGTGAGAATATTCAAGAGTAGATATGAGAATATTGGTTTCAAGTGTAAATTTAATTTTAGTTAATAGTAATGATACAGAAACCGAAGCGGAATTTTTTTACATTCACCCATGTCCGCTCGATTTCAATGACTTACTTTGGGTGATCGAGAAGGCTTATGCGATGAACAGAATTTGAACGGGGTCGGGAAAGCGGCAACGATAACTCACTGAAAAAAAAATAGAATTAAATCTAAATAGGCGGGTACCCGTCGGCAGGTTAGCAGTCGCAATTCTTTTTAATTTCATACGATCAAGTGTGTTATAATTTTTGACAGCGAGTAATCGTTGCTTTCCCGACCCCGTCCCTATTCTGTTCAACGCATTATTTGTATTTTGGTCCCGATAGGTTGGTTGGTAGGGTAGGTGGGGTCGAGATATCTTAGGAAATTTGTGTATCTCCGTAACCATAAAAGGTATCGAAGCCAGATTCACACCAGAAGTTGGTTGGGTGCTCGAGAAGGTTCTTTTGGACCCGGTAGATGGGCCTGGGATTTCGAGATTTAAGGAAATTTGAATATCTGCGTAACCATATGAGGTTATGAAACCATATTCACACCAATGGTGGGGTGGTTGAGAATGCTTAAGTGTTTTTGGAATCTGGTAAAGGGCGTTGGAGTCGAGGTACTTAAGAAAAATTGTTAGCATATTACAATATGGGATACATATAAGCGAGAGCTGAAACCCGTCTGCCGGATCAGCTAGTACAAAATAAAAATTGCCTGTCTACATTCACATTTTGTAAAAGAACAATTAAACCGAATGTGAACGAAATTCAGAATTTCACATTTTTTCACATGAAATGACCGATATACTAATTTTATACCAATGTCTGTTACAATAAATTTGGTTATTAGTTTGTTTACTTGTTATGAATATCATTATAAGCCTTACTTTTAACTTTCTAGGTTGCTGGCTCATCTTTAGAGGCCTCGTCCAAGGTATATGGCTTACGCGTTGATTCTATTCACATCGATGTTATGCGCATGTCCGCTGGTCTTAATGCGCAAAAATTTAACGAAAAGAATCTCGTCGATGATGACGATGTTGGTGTTGCTGTTAATGCTGACGTTGATAATAGTGATCCAAACTCAACTACCGCTGGCAATGCTCAGGCCTTAGAACAACCACAAATTCCGATTAAAAAACCAAAACGACAGCGTAGAGTTGTTTCTACTATAACCAAAAATAAAGAGACGCTGAATGCACGTCTAGACACAGTTCCGTTACAAGATCCAGTATTTGGTAAACTAAATTTAATCGTGGGCTCAATAAATTCATCAAATCGTTTAATGACCAATATATTACTAACTACCGATTCTGAGCTGCGATTGCGTACGAACTTTCCTTTTTGGGATTCCAGCACATTGGAAAAATGTGACTTTACTGAAAAAGTTTCCTACGATGAGAACATTGATGCAGCTCCCTGTGATCGTCTCTTCAAAGTAGAAAATTTTGAAGAGCTACAACTGCGTCCCACTCATGGTGGTTATGTCATCTCTGACACTCCGGAGGTTATAGCCGATGATAAGGATAATCATCGATTAAGTTTAGATTCCGAAGATGGTGGTGGTGGTGCTGGTGATGGTTCTAATACCGATATTATTGGTGGAGGCCTTGGTAACGGAACTACACATAATCCTGTTGAAATGTCTATGGCGTTCGATATAAATGCTGAGTGTGAACCAATGCCACCATTAAATGAGCAAGCGCCCATGATCGAGGTTGATTTTGAAGATTTTGATGAGTTGACAACGGATGAGCGAACAGCTATCAACAATTGCCGTGGTCTACGTAAAACAGCATTGCTTATTGAAGACTTACGACCTGTGGATGCAAGTTCCAAACTAGAGTATTCATATCGACCGCTAGATAAGATTTCCCAGTTCTGGGCTGGTCCGTCACATTGGAAATTCAAACGACGAACGCGTCCATCTACTATGTATCAGAATCAGCAGGTGCTTTCGTCGCATGGTGGTGCATCTGGTAAGCGAAATTTAATAAATCAGCGTGCAAAACGTGCTGCTGCAGTAGCAGCAAAACAACGCTCTAAACAACTTAACTTTGGTGAAGACCATGATGACCTTTACATTAAGTTGGATGAAAACTATAAGGCTCGTAAGGCCAACGTTCAAAAGAAATGGGATCAACGTAAGCTGAAGCTGCCCACAGACTTACAAGTGGATCCTATGCTGTTCTTTAAATATAGCTATGCGCCTGGTGTGCCTGTCGAAGTGGCGGCAGAGGCGCTACAAGATGTAGCATCACCAGATTTGCATGGCGACGATCATCCGATGGATAACAGTATGACAGCTGAATATCATTTTGGCGACGATGATGATGGGGTTGGTCGTATGGAAATGAGCTTAGGCGGCGCGAATTTGATGAATGTGTCAACAACAAGTGCAAGTGGTATAATTAATGAGGGTGAAGGTGGCACAGAAGGTTTTCCCGTTGAAGAAATCGGTGCCGATGGTGAAAATGTTGGAAACAACACTGTGCTGGAAATAGCTACAGATTTTGAAGGCGCACCAAGTCAGGTAATATTAATATTCTACATATGGAATGAAGATGAAAAGTAATTTTTTTTTTATTATTTAAGGTCACCAAAATCATTGTACCCTTCGCTAAACGTGCGAAAGTTATCGATATGAAAAATCTAAAACGTTGCTGTACGCAATTGCTCACTAGACAAATGAAGCGTCCCATAGATGAGTCACAAATTCCACAGCATCCTATTGCGAAAGATGAATCATACGCTAAAGGTATGGCGAGTTTTAAAGAGATTTATGACGAGTTACCTGAGCTACTTACACAAAATATGACCCAAGCGCTATCACCGTCCATTGCCTTTTACTCAATGTTGCATCTGGCAAACGATTATAATTTACGTCTTGTGCCGCAAGAGGACCTGGATGATTTTAAAATACGCCAAGTTATGCTCTAGAAATCATATTATTACAAACTTATTCATAATACTAGTTAATAAACAAAATTTTTTAGTTTCTAGTTACTTTAGTTTTTAAGTGATATATACATATATATAGAAAACACTGTTTCAAATTTTATATGTTTAGAAAATTCGAGTTCAAGTCAAAATTCGTTAAATGGCGTTCATTATATTTTTTAATCATCAACTTTCATTCCTGCTTTAACAGTAAAGGTATTTTTTTATTTGCATTTGAAAAAATATTTAGTTATGTCCCATTGAAATGTTAGATTTTGTCAAATAATAATAATAATCAAATATAATTTTCAAATTCTTTATTCTTAATAAATATTCGCAAACTTTTTGTTTGTATATAAATAAATCTTGTGTCTATATATACAAATTATAAGTTCTTACATTTCATATGCATAGCTTTTTTTTAATTTAAATTTAAAAGTGTCATTAAACAATGATTTATCAATAAAACAACTAATTGAGATAATAACTGGTGTGCGACTTAATTTTGATTTTAAGAAATACTAATTTGTTTTTTAGGTAACTTTTTGGTTTGACATGAAGAGTGATTAGTCCATGTATACATAGGTGAGTATATGAGTCATTCACCCTGCCGTCAGCCAAAAAAAAACATTTAGATTCAATTAGGGTTAATATGTTATTAAAGCCTTTTGAGTCAAAGTTTCTCTACAGAGTGGAACTTAAATAAATCAAAATACTGGAACTAATATGGCGGCCTTAAAAGGATCACCTCAAAAAAGTTTTTTTTCTTACTGTAAATAATATTTTAACTTAATTTTCAATCAGTATGATTTAAACTTTTTGAAAAAATATGGTATGACTTAAAACAAGTGATCAAAAATTTGTTTAAACATGTACAAACTGAAAAAAGTCTATAACTTCTGTAAAAATGATAAAATAAAAATTATGGAAATATTAGAAAATATTAGCAAATATACTATATATGGGTCATTCCATCTATAATGGGCCTATCATTTTAAAATTTTTTTAACCAATATTATTGTTTAAAAAAAAAGTTTCAAATTGTGTTAAAAAAAACTCGTCAGTAAAACAAAAAAATTCATTGATGAATATAAACAAATCAACAAAACTCAAATTTGCTTTTATATTATTTTTAGGTGGATGTGTACTAGTAGATGGCAAAAAAACTGCAAATCTGAACAAATTAAGGCCTGAACGGTTTCTATGTGGTAAAAGATAAAAAAATTTACTTTTTCAAAAAACATCATTTTCCCAAATACTCCATCATCGATTTCAGATTTTTTAGGCTCGAAATTTTTTGAACATATAGGAGTACCATCCCTAAAAATTTTATCCATGTTTTTTCACCCTGTTTGATCTTACAAGCGCTTAAAACTAAGATTTGTGATTTGCAATGTAAATTGAAACATTGAGAATGAAAGCGAGAGAATAAAATTCGAATAGATTTCAGCCTTTTTAAGTTCAAAATTTTCAGAACATTCAGGAGTACCATCTCTGAAAATTTCATTCATTTTCGTTCACCTTATTTCATTTTACATGTATCTTAAGTTAAGATTTAGGATTTGCAATGTAAATTGAAACATTGAGAATGAGAGCGAGAAAATTTGAATATTCCGTTATATTTCTTTCATACACTCACTTTAGATGCTTGTAAAATGAAATAAGGTGAACAAAAATTAATGAAATTTTCTGAATGTTCCGAAAATTTTGAACCTAAAAAGGCTAAAATCAATTCAAATTTTATTCTCTCGCTTTCATTCTCAATGTTTCAATTTACATTGTAAATCATAAATCTGAACTTTAAATGCTTGTAAAATCAAATAGGGTGAAAAAACATGGATAAAATTTCCAGGGATGATACTCCTGTATAGTCTAAAAATTTTTAACCTATAAAAGTTGAAATCGGTGATGAAGTATTTGGGAAATTGATGTTTTCTTGGAAAGCCAATTTTTTTTTCTTTTACCACATAGAAACCGTTCAGGCCTTCATTTATTCAGATTTGCAGTTTTTTTGCCATCTACTAGTACACATCTGCCTAAAAATAATATAAAAACTAATTTGAGTTATGTTGGTTTGTTTATATTCATCAATGAATTTTTTTGTTTTACTTGCGAGTTTCAATGCTTGTAAAATGAAATAGGATGAAAAAACAGATAAATTTTTCAGGGATGGTACTGCTATATGTTTTGAAAATTGTGAGCCTAAAAAAGCTGAAATCGATGATGGAGTATTTGGGAAATTGATGTTTTCTTGGAAAGTAAATTTTTTTTTCTTTTACCACATAGAAACCGTTAAGGCCTTAATTTGTGCAGATTTGCAGTTTTTTTGTCATCTACTAGTACACAACTACCTAAAAAAAATATAAAAGCTAATTTGGATTGTGTTGGTTTGTTCATATTATTATACGAGTTTTTTTTAACACAATTTGAAACTTTTTTTTTAAACAATAATATTGGTCAAAAAAATTTTATCGAATTTTTTTATATCTTCTACATGATAGACCAATCACTGAAAAAAGTTTCAGCCTATTTAAAAAACATGAGGGTAATGATTGGCCCATTATAGATGGATTGACCCATATATATATAGTGATTTACGAAAAAACTTAAAATAAGAATATGTTAAAATTTTTAGTGTTTGATATTCGTGATGGTATTTGGGTTTTGTAGAAATGTACTAAATCGAGGCTTAGAATTTAATTTTTAGAGTCTAAATGTACCTTTTTTTTGCCACGGACACCAGAAATTACAAAAACTTACTAAAAAAAAGAGGTCATTCGATTTTTTTTTACGCATATCACCAACGTATACTAAAAAGAAAAATTCCAAATTCCCCAAAATTTAATAAAATTTACAAAAAGAAATCAAAGGTGTTATCATAAACAGTATAAGTGCGTGTAAGTCTTAAATTTTTATTAAAATTATACTTTTCCATCACACTACTTTCTGGTTGGTTTGTGACTAAACAAATTCGACTGTGTAGCGTTTTGATGCTTATTATTGCATGAAAGGTGCCATGCTTGCTTCGAAATCGCCAACTTTGTCTAATGCTTGGCCGAACCATTTTTTGTATTGGTGTGAAATTTGGTTTCATTACTTTAAATTATTCTCTCAGTGTATCGTCTTAAAGTTTTTGTTCCTATGGAGTGCACCGCGATCACCAAGTTCTTGTCCAATGCTTTTCCGAATCATTCTTACTATGAAGTTATATCAAAACTTGTTCCATTACCTCTCAATATAGCATGTTGAAGTTTTCGGTAGCACGTGAACGCGAAATTTTAACTTTCTTTCCAGAGCTAATCAGCGTTTTAAATGTTTTACTTGTATGGGTGGTAGGCGTCCCCATCTATCGATTTCGCCCATTTTCAATCCCAAGTAGCTTGTTTGAACACGCTTCGGATGAACTAGTTTGGCCTAGGAAAAACTATGTTATCCTAAAAACTAGTTTGCCGGTAACATATGTAATGTAACATATGTGCCTACATAGGGCGCACTCGGAGCTCCTTCATGTTTGTTTTTTTTTTAAGCTTGAAAATTGCATTTACATTCTAATTATATTATATTCTATACGGGCTTTGATAACTACAGTAACTCTACATAAAAGTTAGGGTAACGGCTTTTGGCTGCCGCTTGGAGTTTACATATTATATTATATTATGTTATATTATAAGCCTAATGTATAGGATTAAAAATAAGCTGTTTTGCTTATTTTTAACAAAAGCATTATTTAGTACTGTCTTTTCCTTTTACAATGAGCTTTCAAGTAATGATGTGTGATGTTTCCTTGAAATGTTATAGCCATTTTAAAGTGACATGAATTTGATCCCCTACAAGGGTTTGCAACACAACTATATTAGCCAACCGGTTTCAAGTTCAATTTGAATCACCCTAATGTATATATTCACATCTTTTTTTGATGGCACTTTTTAAAAGTGCTTTACCGAGAGCCGATAAGTATCAATATCGTTCTCGCTCCCGATATTAAAAAATTATTCTTCGTATGATGGAGGACGAGAAGGTCTGGCCTATATCGCGTTCTCGGCGATATCGTAAAGATTAGGATGCAGTAATTATACCTACGGTAATGTACGCTGAGAACGAAATTTCGGCCAGGCCTTCCCGTTCTCGTTCGAACATTTAGCTCGCATACATTATTTCCGTTTGGAAAAAAGTGCATATATGTTTTATTACTATGATTTCTTTAAAACCCTATGGTATACCTTGGTACTAAAAGTATCAAGCATTTTGAAATTTGATGCTAAGATTTATATTATCTATGAAATGCTCACGAAATGTGGACGGGATTAGACAGCAGCAAAATCACTTAAAATGCTATAGCTCAGCATTTATGGCAGGAGTTACAAAAACAAAGACACCATGTTTCTCAAAATATTTATGAAATATCAACTTTTTCTTTTGATTTTTAGATGTTATTCTTGAAACAATCCGAAGTATGTACATTAGGGTGGTCTTATGAGGAAAAAATTGGGGACGCTCCACAATTGGCTTAAAATAGAATAAAAAAAAAAAAATTTGATTTTTTTCAAGTTTTTATCTCTAACCTTTACTGATCCTATTTCAATGTGAAATTTGCATATGCCGCCACTTTTAGTTATCGGTTCTTAGGAAAAAAAATAAACTGAGGCCATTTCAATTTATACGTCATTTGAAACTTCCAACACATTGACTTGGATAATTTATGTAAATTTTATTAAAAAGGCGCAATCAAGTTGCAAAAATGTGAGTATCAAATTGTCATTCAACAAGTTAACTGCTCTGTCTGATTAACCTGATTATTCGTTCGTGCCTGAAATACATAAGGCATTAGCCAAAAAAAGGAAATTTTTTGAGGATGAAGAATCTAATACCATCTTATTATGATGAGCACAATAAAATCTGGAGCGGTGGCAAAGAAGAGCCATATCATCATGATGACTGTTCGATAGGTAGTGTTGTGTTTAATACCATGAAAACTCATCCAAAAAATATTATTCAAGTAAGTTAATTGATGACAGTTATAGTCGAACCTGTGTAAGCGATAATTAAGGGATATTTTTTCACGTTCGGATCTCTATAACTAAGACCGCCTCATACTGCAACACTGTAAGTGTCTTTCAGGAAATACATCGTGTTGATAGGTCGCAAAAAGATACGCGTAACACTCTGTTCTCTGCTCCTTAACTCTCGCTGAGACAGGTTCGAATGTGTTGCTGTTGTGAAATTTCAAAAGTATTTTCGTAATAGATTTTTGACAAAGATGGTGTTACTATGACCAATAGCGAAGCTATCACTGCGGCCATATGCATTGCACAACATTTTAAAACCATGGGATTAGGTCAGACTGACATCGTGGGCATTGCAGCAAGAAATTCAACTTACGTTATGCCTGTTGCCGTAGCATGTTTGATGAATTGTACACCATTTCACGCAGTCAATCCAACATATGATGAAAGTAAGTTAAATTTTACAAGAATGTTGTTATATTTCAAGCCGAAACTCACTGGAGTCACCAGGAGTTTGAATCAGCTATCCAACAATTTAAAAGTAGGTTATTTTATAATGAAACTTTGCAGAAACGTTTATTTATATGCTTGAATACTGTGTCGAAATTTTCATGTTGCCCTAGAGTTTTCTTTGGACCAAACGCCTAAATATTTCCTTATTAAGTTCAGAAATTGTTCAATTTCGAGTTAAAATTATAAACGATGCAAAAATGTTGAATTGTTGGTATTACATATATATAGTGGGAAGCCTGAGAATTGACATTTATACAATAGCAATATCCAAATTCAATTTGATCTGTGAATATATGTAGAAAATAAAATGTCTCTTCTCAATTACTATAGATCTGGATATTTTAAAGAAACATTAAAGTTTTTTGCTTTAGAGTTCAAACTTCTTCAATCTAAACGGGCTTACTGCGTAATCTCGTATCTCGTTGCTTCGGAGGTATTTCACCTCAAGATCTTGAGCTTATTGAAAAAATATTGCTCATTTGCAATCAGTGGGCGAAACTCCCACAAGAAAGTGATTTTAGAATTCAGAAACTTTTATTGTTAATCGAAATTCTTTTATCTATTCTGAGTCGCAATAGGCGCTATGCAAACTATTTAAAAAAAAAACATTAAAATAGGTTTTCTTCAAGCCACACTATTTCAGCAAAAAAAAAAATAAATAATGCAATTCGCAGCATTAATACTTTTTAAAAATTTCATTCATTCTTTCATTAAAAGCAGCCTCTTGTGTACGATATTTTTTTAAAAACAACGCGTTTCTTTCAAGGGTTTTCGAAATTTATTGTTTTACATTTTTTTTTTCAGAAAGTCTGACACATATGTTCGGAATAACTAAACCTAAAGTGATTTTCTGCGATGGTCAAGACTATGATTTAATACGGTCGGCCACAAAAATGCTTACGCCACAAATATATACCCTTACAGATCATATCGATGATGTTCCTAAAGTACAGGACCTTTTGTCGCTTACAAAAACAGAATATTTTTATAAGTAAAAGTTCTTACTACTTCAATCAGAAAATTATTTAAACTATTATTATTTAATTAGACCAGAGTCCCTACTACAGGGTGGTGATCAAACTGTTCAAAAGGTGTTTGCTTATCAAATCACAGACTGATGTCTTATATAGGGTAAGTGACTTTTAATGTGTACCATCTTCATCAAATAGCATCGTTCAAATATTATTACTTATTCCTCGTTAGATACTACTTTATTAACAGCGAGGATGTAGTTTATTCTTCAAATGGTCTCGACTGGGTAACCGGACTTACGGTGACTCTTTTTAGCTGTACGGCAAGTTGTACTCGTATTCTAACTGACAAACCATTTTCTGCAGAGGAGTTTGTTCGATTGGTCAAAAAATATAAAATAAGCTATTCAGTTTTGGCACCGCGTAATGTAGCTTCACTAATTCGTTGTGCTATAGCCACAACGGCGAACCTGGCATCTATAAGTCTGCTTAGTGTATGTGGTGGCTTCGTCACATTCAGCTCATTACAGGCACTACAGCGTATCGCTAATAATGCAGTTATTAATTATGGTTACGGTATGACTGAAGTCGGTGATGTTGCCGACAATTTCGGTCTGGATAGAACAACTTCCTCTGGTAGAATTAAGGCAGGATACATTGTTCGCATCATTGATGACGATGGTAAGAACTTAGGACCCAATGAAGCTGGAGAAATTTACGTGGATCAGGCAAAGAGATGGAATGGCTATTACGGCAATTTGATGGAGACACAACACGATTTAGACGAATCATGGTATCATACTGGCGATGTGGGATATTTTGATAAGGAACATTTCCTTTATGTTGTAGACCGTAAAAAAGAGATATTGAAGTATCAGGAAAGCCACTATTGGCCCACAGAGATTGAAAAATATATCACAGAACTACCAGATGTAATAGATACATGTGTAATTGGTATTTTTGATGAGAGCAATGGAGATCTAGCGGGTGCTCTAGAAGTTAAAGCAGAAGGTAGTTCTCTGAGTGCAGAGAATATAAGAGATTATGTAAAGAAAGAATTGGTAGTGCCGCATAAGCAACTGAATGCGGGTGTATTGTTCGTGTAAATGCTGCCACAGAATCAAAATGGAAAGACTTCGAAGAGGGACGCCAAAGTTCAATTTATTGCGGCAATGTCAGAAATTGACCGTTAGCATAAGGAGGGAAAAGATGAAATTGATTTATGTATACTATGTATAAAGGCATGTTTTTACTAATGTAATATTAAAGTGCAATAAAAAAATTTTACAAAATATCATAGTGTAAATATTGACACTCTCAGATATCCTTTGAGAACTTCTGCAACGATGTATGTTTTGGCACATCTTACGTATTGCTTTAAAATCTTATGAGAGGAAAGGAGACATCTGCAGCTTTTAATTTTCCATCACTTCCGCAGTTCCTGTAGTAGGCCTAGTTTGGGTTTAAGCGGTCATGCTCTGAATTAAGAAAACCTGTAATTTTTCTCGGTATAGTTTTTTTCCAACACTATGGTTCTAGAGACCTGGTGCTTCCTGTCACCTAGTCTCTGAATTGGAAGCTGTGCATGTCTGCAGGCTGTTAATAATAATAATAATAATAGAGTTTACAGCTATTAGCCTTCTCAGCTATTTAGCTTGAAGCTTTAAATCAAGTAAAAAGCTTTTAAATGAATAATAAAGATAGAAAAAATTATACATTCAATTAATTTGTTATTTTTTTATAATTTTTTCTTAGCTTTAACGCACTTTCTCAACATACCCACTCAGACCGTGCGATATAGATATTAAAATAATTATATGTGTAATTTTACATGGTCCAAGGCGTAAATGTTAGAAAAAATTTACCCTGCATGCTGTGGGGCTCGGACAACACAAACATTAAAATACAGACCACCATTGAGCTACAAATTTAGCTACAGTTAGTTTTCAATCTAAGCTTGAGTTGACCTTTTGACAAGCTAATTTTATAAAAATCGCAATTATTAATAAGAGTTGTCATACGATTAAAAGGAGCTGTGGCCATAAAATTAGTTCTACTAACCGGTTGATAAAATAATTGATTAGAGTTACGAGTACTTCTCCGATTAGTATTAAAATGTATACAATCAAGAAGCTCTGGTGCAGCAAGAGACCCTGTTACAAGTTGATGTAAATAAAGTATATCCGCAATATTTCTACGGGACTTCAAAGACTGCAAATGTAATAACTTCAAACGATCCTCATAAGGAGGAAGGTTCAAAGAGTCAGTCCAATTTAAACCATTGAGAGCAAAACGAATTAAGTTTTTTTGAATTCTCTCAATTCTATTTATATGAATATTATAAAATGGTGACCATACTTGGCTCGCGTACTCTAAGTGAGGACGCACTATTGTATTATATAAAGTCACCGTTACTAAAGGGCTATTAAATTCTTTAGCCCACCTCTTAATAAAGCCAAGCAGAGATCAGGATTTTTTACAAATTAGATCAATATGATCATTAAAAGTTAATTTAACATCAAAATTTATACGACACGACATATTTTCTTATCTTTTAATTGATAATCAAACTCCACAATATTTTTCTTCCTGGTGAAAATCATAGATTGGCATTTGTCAGGATTAAGATGTAAGTTATTTTTAGAACACCAAACCTCAAAGGATTTCAGGTCAGACTGAAGTGGAATAGTATCGCCAACCCCCTTAACGTTCCTGTAAATTTTCATGTCATCTGCATATACTAACAGATGGGAGTTTTTAATAACATGTGTAACGTCATTAATTGCTAAAATGAACAGGAGCGGCCCCAGGTGGCTTCCTTGTGGAACACCTGATGCCGCGCTAAATGGGGAGGAAAACACCCTCCGAAATCTTATTTGATATGAGCGATCAGATAAATAAGATTCAATCCAGCTGACAAAACTTAAAGGAAATCCAAGCATCATTGGGTCCATTACCAAATTTTAAAAAATATCAACAATTACATTTTTAATAGAGCGCAAAGTTTTTATGTCTATTTTACAGACTTTGATGCTTAGACCAGCGTAAGGCAAACCATTTTTTTTACTGCTGCTGCCCCGATTGTGTTTCAGCCATTCATCAGCTGTGATTAAATGACAATTCTGTTGTCACATTTTGACATTAGGTCTTTCTGTTAGTCTGTTGTTTGTATTTTCATTAAGTGTCTCAATTTATTTTAACATGTTTCCTTGCAAGCTGATGAGGATAAGTTCGATTTTAAAATTCCGAAACACCACATTAAGCTGTACTTCTCAAATTATACGAACGCAACAAATCTCAATGCAACAAATTGATTTAAGAAACAAAAATTTGCAAGAATACTTGGAGAGATTACGTCAAGAGTTCTATGACTTACGAGTAAATGCTAGTGGAAATGCAAGTGCCTATGCACGCATGAATCAATTAAATTCTATTGTGCAGGCGTTAGAACAATATCGGGCTCTAGAGGGCAACATCGCTACACAAGCAGATATTGAAAGTGAAACGGACGAAGACATGCGTAAACTCATTAAAGAGGAAACCGAAGTAGGTGATTGAACTGATTTTTTGTATCTTCCTTTAAGTTTCAACTCTTCATTTCATCCAATCCTTTGTGTCATGATCCATAGGATGAGCAACAACGTTTTTCAAACAAAAATTATTCGTCCTCCCGACAAAAACTTAAAGAAATAACTGCAATTTGATCATTCAATGGAAAGATCAGACAAAATCTCAAAAATATAAGACTGCATTCCCTAAAAGTAAAGTATCTGTTGCATTCGTCAGACACATCTTAAAATATTCTTATTGAGCAAAACTTTGTGTTAATATTGACATCAGCGACATCTACAATAGCTTTGTCCCCTCAGCTAATGTAGAGGCACCTGAATTATAGAGACTGTCCAATTTTCCCTTTTGCTGAAAAGGAACTTGTCAGAAGGATTAGCCTCATCAAATCACACACATTTTCTGAATAAAAGTTGAGCAAACTTGTCTAAATTATTTTGACCGTAAAAATAAAATAGAAAATTTAACATTACTAAATTCGAACGGTATAGATTTTATTTAGTATATCCTCAATAATATGCTCGTTAGGTGCTCAAAATTGTCTACCTTCGAATTATCAGCGCCAGAATCGTTTGTTTTCTATATTTTTATGTTTTTTACAAATAAAAAACGATAAATGATTTGACGGACCTATACAAGTACAGAATTTCAATTTTTATTAAAAGCCGGATAAATTGTGAGTTGAAAATGTCACCAAAATGTTATTAATGACACTAGACCAATTAAATGTACTATTGTTGCAGTATCCGTAGAAAAAATCTAACTAATTAGTACTAATCCTACTGAAAAAAATAAACAACCTTATTTACTGAGAAGTTCTTTTGATGCGCTTGTACCCCTCTGGTTGTAAGTCTGTCATTTATTACCCAAAAAACATGTTAACATGTTTGTGATACGTACTGAAATTTTTAAGTGCAATATTAACTACGTGGTGAAGGTTGTTTCTCGATTTTTTTTTTTGCCAAAAATCTAATAATAACTTTCGCAGTCTTCCTGACGATAAAGTTACTTAAATTTGTATATATCAAAAAATTTAAAAAAAAATTTAAATATCTGATTTTGTTTTTGGACACATTTCTTAGAATAAAAAGCAGATGCGGTGAAATTGCTTATGGTACCATTTTTACAGTTTTAAAGAGCTCTCACTTAATACCGCAGAGACAAGATCGCGTAAATCACGATTTTTTCTAGCGCTTAGGAATGCAATCTCACCCATCGCTTCCGAAACGAACACTTTGGTACCAAATAAAAAAATTTAATTTGGCACCTATTTTTTCGAATTTTAGAACAGCACTTCAGCATGATTTTTTCTCATAAAGTATATTTTCACTTATCATTGATACTGAGATTGGCAAATAATTTGAGCAAAGAATTTCAGAGTGAAAATCCCAAAATTTAGAAACTGCCACCTGCCGTCAAAATCTATTTACTAATAGTAATGCTCAATTTCGTTAAAAAGAATTTGACGAAAATAATTTAAACGATATTGATATCAAACAAAAACGACTATTTATTGGCGACAAGAGTATTTGTGTTGAGCCTAGGGCAGGGACGGCTCTTAATAGATTTTCCGATGGAGATATAATGTCAATTAAAAAAAGCATTACGTAAAACTTTGTCCTGAAATTATAAAATGATTTGAAAAATAAAATCCTCTGAGCGTGTTCAATTTATTTTGAAGTATTTATGATGAAAAGAGTTATCCAAAAAATAAATATTTCAAACACTTTTATTGAAAGATTTTTAAGAACAATTGATAAAAACTGTTCCTTATGTGCCTGATGTCCGTCAACAGATTTTTTAAGTAAATACAAATATATCATGTCATTAAGACATATGGTACATTTCCAAAAATTCCTCATTTTCTTTTAAGTGTTTATCAAAATGCGACAGAGTACCGAGTCTGGGGCGGAAGTTGTCGTCTAGCCCTAATAACAGTTTTAGGCATATCTTAAAGGTTAAGTTTACATTAGAGAAGACTACATCTTTCAAATATTTTTGAAAGGAATATCTAAAAATGAATGGAACTTACAAAATAAAAAGTTGGGAAGTCTTTAGACTGACACCCAATTTTTCTGTCCCCCAAATGTCGTGTTCTACTAATTTTGCATACAAGTTAGTTTTGATTTTGCCTTGGTAACGTTTGGCATCAATTTGTAAAGCAATTGGCACGCATTTTTTTTATTCTGATAGTGCTGATCTCTCCCCGCTCTCGGAAACAAATTTTCATCTATTTTTATACTAATTTTTTTCGTAAATCGGTCTGTTTAAGGTGTATAATGATCTCATGCGTAGAACAGAACAGAAATTGATTACAAATTTGCTACAACTATCCGATGATGAGTTGTATCCCTCTTTGATATTTGAAATTAATGCCGGTGCCGGTGGACAGGAGGCTATGCTATTTGCACGCGAACTCTTTGAGATGTACAGTAGCTTTTTCGAGCACAACGGTTGGGAATATGAAATCTTGGCTGAGGAAGTCACCGAAATTGGTGGTAACTATTTCAATTGCGTTATTATCTTAAATTCATACATTTATTACAATATTTCCAATGTTCATATAATATTAGGACTTCGCTACGCTAATATTATTGTGCACGATACCGATGCATACAAATGGCTACGTCATGAGGCTGGAGTACATCGCGTGCAGCGTGTACCTGCTACTGAGAAATCTGGCCGCATACACACCAGCACTGCATCTGTTGCGGTAATACCTCGTCCAGCGGATGTAAATGTGACTATTGCGGAGAAGGATTTAAAAATTGAAACTAAACGTGCTAGTGGGGCTGGTGGCCAACATGTTAATACTACTGATTCTGCTGTGCGTATTGTTCATTTGCCAACTGGCATGGCTGTAGAGAGTCAGTCAGAACGTTCGCAATTGAAAAATCGCGAAATTGCTATCAAACGTTTGCAAGCAAAATTGCTACAACAACAACTAGAGAACGCAGCATCAAGCAAACAAGCAACACGAAAAGCACAGCAGGGCAACCTTGATCGTAATGAGAAAATTCGCACATACAATTTTGTACAGGATCGCATTACCGATCATCGCATTCAAGCTGGTACTGTGCATAACCTACAGGAATTTTTAGAAGGCGGTTCACACTTGGGCAACCTAATAGAACGTTTGGTTAGAGAAAATCAGAAGGTCAAATTGTTAGAATTGCTTGCAATTAACCAGGACAAAGCAAAAAAATGATACACAAAATTAAAACAAGTAAAAATGAAAAAAAATTGGAAAATTATCAATTGTTATATTAAAATAAATACAGTTTAATTTATTAAAAAGTAAACTATTAAGGAAAAAATAATTAAAGGAATTAAATTTGCAAATTAACTTTTTTGAAAAGTTTATCCCATTAACTTTGTATTTGAAATTATTTGTTAACAGAAACTTTACAGTGGCGTCCCTAGGGAGATCGTCGCCCGGCGCGCAAAGACTTGAGGAGCGAAAATATAAAGCTCGGTATTCATGTGTAAGGAAAATCCGAATGACCTTTTTTATTAGAAGTTACCTACACTTTAATTATTTTTAGGAAAATTTTTTAAAGCAGCGACGGCAAATGTTCAAGGTACGTCACTGAGCCTAACAAGATTCGCATTTCCTTGTAATGTAATTTACCTTAAAACTGTACATTAGGTTAGGTAGAAGTGGAAGTCAGTTATGAAAACCGACTCATTTAGACCAAATGTGATCCATTGTGATACCACAGGGTATCTGCCTATACCCTCTCCTTGAACCAACCAAATTTCGTAATGAAGCTCAATAGCTGACCTATACTAACATGTCTAAGGTTATCCAGGCCATCAAATAAAAACGACCCAAGTATTTTGTGGCGTTTTCTAGCAAAACCTAAAAACTGCAAATAATAAAAAAATGTCACGTACATACATACTTTCATACATCAATGATGGTGCATTTGGAATTTTTTTAGTACATTTCCGTAGTGAAAATATGCGTCAGTACATTCGCTATAATAGACGAATTTTCAGTACATTTGGCACTTTTCGGTACATTTGGTGAATTTTTGTAAGTTTTAAGTAGTTAGGTTTAGTTTTCGTTATAAAAATCGAATGACCTTTTATTTTGTTTTAGTAAACGCTGCTGAAGTATGCTTAAAAAAATAATTGAAAATAGGTAAAAAAAAGTAGCGTATTAAACGGGGTATAACTGTAGTAAGTTGTTGATTGACAGTGTATGGCAAAACTTCAGATCAGCAAATGACGACTTGTCGTACGATAGGCAGTACAGCGTATGGATGCATTATGTTTCTTTTCCTTTTCCTACTTTTTTAGCTTCTGTTTTCTTTGTACACATTTTCAATATTTTGTTGCTCGTAAAAGTAGTTATTGGATTGAAATGGGCGTTTATATATTTAGTAATTTGCAAAATAAAATGTCAAAAAACCAATAAAAAACGGTAAAAACAGTGGAAAAATGACAATATAAATTTTTTAACTTTTCCTTGAAAAAATTGATAAAATCTGTGTGAAAAAAATCGCTGCTGGTCTGCTGCTTGTGGATTTTTTCTCTGCAATTTTCTAAATTTTTCCATTTATCAGTCAGAGCGTACATGGAAAATATAAAGCAAAGATTTCAGATACGACCTCAACAATTTATATTAATTGATTTTAATTAAAGTTCCAGCTGCAGATGAAGTAAATTTTCTTATAACACATGAATTGAACTTTTTGTTTCTAAGGGACTCACTGCATTCGTTGAGCTCATCACTCCGTTGTGGTTATTGCCCTTTCTCGTTATTGAAGGAGTTTATAGTAATTGTGCCTTTGAAGTTGCAGGAGAGAAAGTAAGACAAGCACAGCGGTCGCTTGAACTTTGTTGACGTGTTGAAAGTAAGCTTGGAATATATTAACGTTTTTCCTAAATTGAAGGAACATTTCTATACTAACACATGATATGACCTTACGTACACTCCTAAAAAATTTTAGTTTCTACCAGAATACAATGTGCACTATTCCTTTATTGTATGGTATATCATATGACATACTTATGTTGTTTCCTTGTCCTTAAATCAAAAATTTTTAAAAATTTTTTTGCTTAAACATTAAACAATTTAAATATGCTGTATTGCTTTTAGTGTCGCACTTGTGTTCCAAATGATATAGGCATATAGGGTATTTAATTTTATAATGCTGTCAGGATAATAGGTTTAGAAAAAAAAATATTTAAATTCGTATTAGAAAATTGTTTCAACTTAGCTCTAAAAAGACCAAAACCAAAATACGTATGTTACTGTATATGCACTGAAATATTAAAAAAGTGTCATATGAGCTTTTAGGAAAATCTAGTTTTTGCTAGCCAAACTGAGCAAAAGCTGAGTTTCGTTTAGTATATAGCAAGCATATATTAATATGCCCTTTTATCTTTAAAGTTGCTGTGTTTATCAGTACTTAAAAACATACTTGCTCTCGTAATCTGTAGCTTGTACGTCATTTACGCAGTTGAACTATATTTACCTTAAATAATTTAATATACAAACTTTTTTTAGCATTCACAGGAGAATAAATTGAAAGTTACCTGCATTCAAAGTTTGATTGATTTCTAAAAATGCCACCTTTAAAAACGTATTCCCCGCACAATGAATTTGCAGCTAACAATTGCAATCGTAACAATGGCAACACTTCGGCAAATGTCACCGATACCAATAACGGGCTAAATAATGGCGTTAATTCTACAACCAACAGCACCACAATGCAACGTACCACAATACCTTCCTATGCAAACGCACAATATCCGTTTAAAGTCTTATCAAATCTCAACCTACTACGTGAACAATCACGTTTTTGCGACGTAGAAATAGTTGCAGGTGGCGCTACATACAATGCACATCGTGCAGTGTTGAGCGCTGCTAGTGCATATTTTGAGGCAATGTTTCGACCGGAATTAGGACTTAATGAAGGCAAACAGAAATCCGTTATTTTGCATACAATTGATGGAGAAATTATGAATATATTACTTGAATTTATCTATACTGGGAGATGTGAAATTACACAGGTAAATATGTGCCCTTCTTTTTTTTGCGAAAGAAGTCTTAGTTCTTTTCTTTTTATGTAATAGTCAAACGTTCAAGAACTTTTGGCCGCCGCAGATATGTTACAACTGCACGAAGTTGTCGATGGTTGCTGTGAATTTTTATGTCGCGAACTTCATGCCTCAAATGCATTGGGTATTTTACGGTTTGCCGAAGCGCATAATTGTGAGTCATTGGCAAAGAGTGCATTAAACTTCGTACACGCAAATTTTCCAGCAGTAAGTAGTTTTATATTTTTCTCTAAATATATAGTATCATACATATGTATGTCCCACTTAGAAAGAATTAAGAAATTTTGAACTTTTTTATTTATTTAACATGTAATATAAAAAGCCTTGCTGGCCTAAAGCTCCGACTAGCTCTTTCAGTAAAATCGATCCGTTTTCTCCTATCTCCTGCCGTTTTTTAGACGGAGGGTCGCGTGTACTGCAAGCTATTTTGCGATATACGACAAAAAATAATGTACAGCAAATTATGTACTAGTACAAAATATATTTTCTTTATTTTTGTGGGTTAAAAATGTCGTGCCAAGCTAGTGAAATTCTAAAACCAGTTTTGTGTTCAGCGTTCAAAAGTACATCGGAAATGAAAAGTCTGATTTCCGATTCTGCCCTCGATCAATATAAGTACACACCTAAATTCGGGTGATAAAATTCTACATACAAAAAACTTCAAAGATCAATTTATTGTATCTCGGTGAAAGAAATCGGAGCTAAGTAGCTAAAATTGATTTAAGAGCTTAAGTACTTTTTGCTAAAATTGGTGAGCGCGCTGTTCAGAACGAAACACATTGGTCTATAAGTTTTTCCAAATAAGACGAAAAAACAAACTTAATTTTTATTTCCTCGATGTTTGAATAGTTGAAGAGTACAAATTTTTGCTAAGTATTTATTTCCTTTTCCTCTCATTTCACATTAATTGATCATTCGTAATAGCTTTGAAAATTTCATCTCGTCTCACGAGGAAGACGAGTGCAATTAAGAGAATAAAACATTCTCTGCCCGTTAACTTTAACGTTACTACGTCACCAACAAGTAGAAACAGATTTAGTGATCTTGATGATTATACTGATATGGAGTTCATTTCTGAATCTTATATAACCAAAAACGAAGTGCAGCAAAAACCACCACCCATCGTAGCAGATGCCTCTGTCCCATTTGGTGAAGTTCAAGATTTACTAGGCAGTGATTGTATTTATAAACGTACATCCATCGGTACAAAATTAAATTTTATACATTCAGTTCTAAGGCTGATCGACTATATACAGTATTTCTTTATGGTTTGCACAGAATAAGCTGTGACGAAATTATAAACGAATTAAAAGGTCATAATTTCAACCCAACATCGGTAATTGAAATTAAAACAAGCTAAAGCTCAGTTAACAACTCTGTTTAGAAAGTATAATTTGCTAGGAAAACATTCAATCCCACTTTATTAAATAGTATTAAAACAATAAACAGCGTAGTTGTCTCTTGGAAAAAATACAAACCAAAGAAAAACGACAAATCAACTCAATGCCGGAACTGTTTAATGTTTGGTTATGGCGGAGATCATTGTGGCAGACGTTTGGCTTGCATGATCTGTGCTGGTCAACACCACACAAGTAATTGTCCATTTGATAAAAATGAGAAAAAACAGGCAGCTTTCTCTTGCTATAACTGAAAGAAGAATCGAAGAGAGCGGAATGATCACTCTGCTAAGGATGTTTGTTGTCCATTCCGCGCACTTTATATCGAAACGAGGGCAAGAATAACAAAACAAAAGTACCTGAGAGAGTCATTTCTAGTTATCTATATTCCTACGCACATAATGAGTACCGAAATATTGGCATGGTGGATTCTGTGAGTCGGAAAACAGGATGAAATTTTCACATCTGTATTGTTTCCGTAATTGGTCCTGTTTTCAAGGTAACGAAATAAAAAAGTTATTTTATTTATATATTGCGTTTTAAAAGTCCGACCAATTTTTTACATATGTTAAATCAAAGCTTATATTATTCGAATAATGAAAAAATAGTGTATATAATAGTGACCTCTTGCATAGTTGAGAAGCATTATGTGGAGTGATGAGAGTATGATCATTTTTTTGGTGGAAAAGGCACTCGTCAATATGTATGGCGTAGCCCAAATACAAAATATGATCCCCGGAATGCTCTTTCTGTTATCGCTCTACATGTGTCTTCACTTGGCCTTACCAAGTAGCCGTGCGCACAGTCCGATCTCTTTGTGATATATATTTTTTTTTAACAATGGGATGTGTCGTGAACTCCGTGCACCCAAATTGTTTTCCCTGAGTCTTCTTTTAAGGATCTTTAAACTTGCTGCTATATTAAGCATAAAAAAAGGAATATGTTTCGAAATCCATGTTTCACGATTTACGTCCCGGGGTGAGATGAAAGGCTTTCGTCCTCATGTTTTTCGTTTATTTGTGTGTTTTATTTTATAAATTTCACCTTGCGAAAAGACAGTTTTAATAATTATATGTTGCTGTGGCGTACAATGTTTCCCACGTCCTACTAATATGCAAAAACTTAGAAAAATTAATGCAATATTTTACAAAAATGATAAAACTTACATTTCGCAAACAAATTTTTTAAATAAGAGCTGAACTTTAGAAGTAACCGAGTTCAACACTGCTATTGTTTTGACCGCTCGAGCTTTTAAATTTCTCAATATAATAGCGAACTTAGAAGTACCGTTATATTTTTGAACAAAATGTCATGTGCTTACTTTGTGTAGTTATCAAGTAACTGCATATTAAAAGAGCAGAAGAAAAAACTTCATATGTTCGAAATATTTCCTTTTGATTCAGAAATGGCATCGCACTGCTATTATTTTGACCGGAGCTGTATGTCACAGGTCATGGTTGTTTGATTTGATGCAAGAATTATACTGAAGAAATAGCATTCAATGACATTTAATTTAGATAGTTCACAGGTGCCCAACAAAAAGTCCATAAAACCAATGTAGCCATTCAAGAAATCTATCAATTTTCCAATAAATTAAAATCAGTCTTTACTGACCTCTATTTTTATCAGATCACACTTGAAGATGAATTTCTGGATACACCACAGATGTTACTTTCGCAACTATTAAACTCCGAGCTACTACGTGTGGATTCTGAGGCGCAAGTTTTTCAGGCAGCACTGCGTTGGATAAAAAATGATGTTACCCAGAGGCGGTGTTATGTGTTTGATATATTATCACATGTTCGTTTGGCACTTGTGCCCGTTAAAGTAATTGATCAGGCACTAAAGGACTGCCGTGACATGTCAGTAAAAATTGCGTTACGCTCTATATGTCGCGATATTGCATCAAAACGTGGTCAATTGGTGCCGTTGCGTGTATGCCCACGTCAACTAGCAAAAAAGAATATTTACATTATAGGTGGATCACGTCGAGAAACACCACGTACATGGAATCCAGCGGATTGTATATTTGAGACAGTTGCAAAGTTTGATATATTTCGACGTGAATGGTCAGAGACAGCACCAATGGAAATTGGACGCATATTACCAGGCGTAGCAGCATTAAATGGTAAAATTTATGTTATAGGCGGTGAACGTGGTTCACAAATTTTAGCAAATGGTGAAGTTTACGATCCACAAAATGATATTTGGCAACCAATTGCGCCAATGATTATACCACGTTGTGAGTTTGGTCTTTGTACAATGGGTGGTCAACTACTGGCAGTTGGTGGTTGGATTGGTGATGACATTGGTGGTTCCATGGAGTGCTACGATCCCGAAAAGGATGCTTGGCAGCTAATGGGTGATTTGCCAGAGCCACGTTTTAGCATGGGTGTAGTGAGTTTTGAAGGACTGATTTATATCGTAGGTGGCTGCACAACCTCTAGCAGACACTTACCAGATTTAATAAGGTAAGTCAAAAAGAGATAATATTACTATGAATATATTACTAAAGATACATACTTTTTAGTTATAATCCAGTGACAAAAGAATGGCAACCTTTAGCGCGAATGCAAACTGCACGTTGTCAAATGGGCGTGGCAATATTGGATCGTTATTTGTACGTTGTTGGCGGCAATAGCAGTGCACAGGATGTACTCAGTTCGGTGGAGCGTTATAGTTTTGATGACAATAAGTGGATAACAGTATGTTCGATGTCAGTACCACGTGCCATACCCGCAGTAGCAGCTGCAGATGGCTTACTTTATGTGGCAGGCGGAGATCAAGTAAGTTCTGTATATTCTTTTTATTGAGAAGTAGAATGGTTGAAGCGCCTAAGCAGGTGCATGAATCTCTTCTAATGTATGAATGTCTAGATTGTGATGTAATCAAAAGCACACGCTTTTATTTGCAAGAACGACTTAAATTTCAAATGTTATTCAGTTTTTACAAAACTGTACAACACTGCTACTCGCATTAAACATTTCAAACAATTTGCTTAAACTAGATGTTGAAAGATACTACAGCAACTACTTATATCTGTACATTATTAAATAATAGTATTTATGTTTCATCTGGTCGCGTTTTGGAACAAAAATGACTTCAGGTCCGATTTTGGAAAAAAAACTATTTTTCTTTTAAAAATTTTAATAGTACATTGTTCTTTTATAACGGATATTTAGAAATAAATTTACTCACCGTTCCCATTTTTCAACTTAGTACCTTTGCCGCTTCAGGTATTTTTCAAATCCTTACTCCTTTTTTATTAGACATAACTTATAAATATTATTATCAAAAATATAATAAAATATGACATAAAGAAATACAATTAATGCCATAAAAAACGTGCACCACCGATAACGATTTGGATGGCGCAGTATTTCGCTAGAAAAAAGTCACCTGTCGTGTGTTAGAACCTTAGAAATATCCACTACCATCCTAAAACAAACCGCATCACTTATAGCCAGAATAAACATGTAATGTTATTTCAAAAAATAATGACCTAAGTGTCAGTATAAACTTTGATAAGGCTAGAAAATTAGGTCGGATTTTGGAAAGAAACTCAATAATTTTATCCATTTTGATGGAAATAAACTCGCGTTCTGGAAAGAAATCATGATAAAATCAGGTCACGGTTTGGAACCAAATAACCTCTGTTCAGGTCGCGTAGTGGAAGGAATTGTACTTTTAAAATTGGATTCCTGGGGTGATTTACATAAAGATTTTGTAGTTAACTCAATTTCATAATAAATCGATTAAGTTAAAAAAAGCATAATGTCTTATAGTTTTTGCTGATCTGTCTGCAGTAGCTCCGCAGCATCTTTAAGTTAAACTGTAATAGATTTCAAATTGAAACACTGAAAGACAATTTTTCATCGTAAAGTGTCTTTAGCTTGACGGCGCTGACTTTTTTTTAACAAGTTGGTACACTTATTTCAGATCAATACCGATTTTCATGCTGTCAACATGGATTCTTTTCTTGAAGCTGTCATCACTTTCCAGTCCACAAAGTTATTAATTGAGAGTAAATTTTAGTGAAGAACGCATGTGTCACCTGCAAAATTTATTTTAAATGAGTCTACCTTTTATCTAGACTCACTGCTTTGAGCTATCTTTTTCCGAACCGCCTGTATATCTATCAATTTGCAGTGCGTTCTTATTAATACTCTAATTCATGGCCTTGTAGTATTTGCATTAGTTGGATATATGATCATGCTCTATGAGATATACCCGCTTTTGCTGGATCTACAGATTCTAACGTAAACGCAGGTTAAGCTAATGCAACTCCTTTTAAGCTTAGTCATTTTAAAGATCTTTCAACTCAACAATTTGTGAATCATTTTCACTTCTGACACTAATTATAATGGCATTTATTTTTCAAATTATCGTTTTTGATCTTTAAAATTGAACCTCTGGATTAGGATGCGATCAAAAGCATGCTTTTATTTACAAGAAAAAATTCATTACATTTCACTCCAATGCTTGCTGATAGACTTCATTTAGAGATTTTCGCAACGTGTGTCTAATCCATTTGTATATTCGCTGTTTGATTTGATTGGAAATCGAATCTTGACATCTGGTGAGCAACTCGACATTACGGATGGTCCTAGGCCACATAATTTTCATAAATCGGCAAAAATAATTGTTGATGAACACGTGAATCAGTAAATAATTCCAATTTGTTTAATTTTGTCTGTTATATTGACATGTTTGAAACCATAGCTAATATTACTGAGGATAATTCTGCAGTGGAAGTTGAAACCATGTTCTGATTTGCTCGTAACTTTTTTGGTGTTTTATTAACATATTTAATAATTATATTTTCCAATAAAACACAATTGTTGTATCTCTCAAACTTTATTTAATCGTCGTTGACAAAGAAAAATCAGGTGCCGTAAGTAAGTTAACCTCTCCCTTCGTTTTTGAAATATTGTAGAGGTATTCCCCACATTTTGCAGATAGGAAAGTTATAACTTTTTCCTCTACAAAATCCAATATATTGAAAGGAGTATACTATAGGATAGTACATTTTTATAGAATGAGTTTTATGAAGTTCCTGGGTAGATGTAACTTATTTATGTAATTTAATATTGCAATCTTTTAAGACTATGAAAAAATCTAAAAATTGTTCAAAAACTTATGGACACCACTCAACATTTTCGTACTTTCAGCCCTGCGAAGTTAACTTTTATCGTGCTCACATTACCATCAGCGCCGTCGAGTGTTACGATCCTTTATCTGATACATGGAAAAATTGCCCAGATCTTCCGATGAGCCGCTCCGAAGCAGGTGCTGTTGTTGTCTAACCCTTATTTTCATTGCCACGCCGTCGAATGATCTTTGTTTGGAGTATTCTATTAGTATCTTACATGGTTACTATTTGTTAAATTTTTTAGTTATGTATATTTAATTTTAGCACATATATTTAAAGCAGTTTAAATATTTGTTCTTTAAGTAAATGTTTTAATTTTTATTATATTCACTATAACACTTATATTTTATGAATTAAATTTAGTATTTGGGCACATATTGAGTAAATTGTAAATGACTGTTGAAATTAATGGTCCAACCTAAAATATGCTAAAATCTGGAATTTTGATTTTCAAATTAAGTTACATACTTAAATATTTGATTTTGCATAATTTATTGAAACACGCTTATATCAATAGGTTAGAACTTTGGCATTTAATCATTTGTAGAATAAAATTGGTAAAGAAACCTGCAAATATGAATGAAAATGCAAAAAAACCAAAATAAAGGAAACTACCTTATAAAAATATTTCAATCAGTAATATATGTAAATACAAAGTATAACGAAAACAATTAGAAATGCTAACAATAATAAACATTAATTTGAATTCGCAACTATTGTCAAACTAAAACTGGTTAAATGTGTGTAGCATCTATCTGCTCGTAAAAGTATAAAACTCTTCATGCTGCTTTTAAAATAACGTCTTATAACAACAATAATAACAAACGATATAAAAGTATTATTTATATTAAAATACTTTGGTATAATAGCTATTCTCTTTATTCTCTGCTGTAATCATTTTGAAAATAAAATTACAAACAGACAGACAATTTAATAATATAAATTTAAGCATTACATGTAATTTAATGTTAAGTAAATAGCAATTTTATATTTATAATTAATGTCATTTTTAAAATGCATTCATTTAACAATTTAACAGAAAAGCAATATCAACACAAGCCGAAAGGGCATTTCACATGTGTCGCTAAACCAAAATAAATTGTTTATCAAATTCGTTTCTATTTGGGTAAGTTACAACTCTACAAGTCCCTACACAGAAAGCCTTGATTTTGCTCAGTATGAATGTTTTGTGTTCTGGTTAGGGGCTTGTAGAGGAGTAACTTTCCCTAATAGAATCGAATTCAAAAAATGCAAGTTTTTTGGTTACCCGCTTCACATGTAATGCTTTTCAGTATAAGAAGAAAAATTTTCATTTAGTTAAAAGCAAATTTTCATAACAAATCACCTTTAAAAGGCATACCCTAACGATTTATTTCTAACTGCAAATAAAGTTGAGTAAAAATACAAAATATATGTATGTAATTAAAAAAATATCACAATCTCAACATGGCAACAAATAAAGTATTACAGTAAATAATAAATATGGATGCTCTTTATTTAAAACTATTTTGCACAGCAATAGTCGACGCACCACATAAAAAGTAGTGCGTCTGAGCTTCTAGGCAAAAGGTAACTAGACGAAAGGTAACTGTTTTCATAATTACTATACGTAAATTTATATTTGTTTTGATTCCTAGACGAAAACTTGAACAGCGTCATTTGATGTAGGACCAATATGCAATATCTGGCAATCTTCGTTTCCATCAACGAAACTTCTGTGAGTTCAATGTAAAGCCAACTCTATACGACTGTAAAACGGTGTTACTCACCAGGGCTGTATAATTTACATGTTATCATATTCATCCTTCCAAAAACTTTATCCTATTATAGGAACATCACTTTAAAGTTTCGAAAGAGCGTTCGAGTGACACTTCAATAAATTTACTTCAGACAAAATTTATGCAAATTTATTACCAAAATAATAATTTTATAAATTTAAACAATTTACACCTGAATTCATACACCACGATGAACAGACCCTGCAAAATTGCGGAAATGCAGTGTTTGTGTTTAAACAAAGTTTCATGCATATAAAGATTTTGAAATGATATTATATAATATTCGTAGTTTACGATGAGTTTAGAAGTAAAACGTATAAATTAGTTCTCTCAATAAATTCGTTTGGAGTAGTTGCGGTGTGATTATTTGGGTTAGTTATGGACAATGGTTCTTTTATAATTAGTTTGGGAATAGAATATACAAACTAGTATTTCGATGCATTCGCTTGGAGTAGTCGTAAGTATAATCATTTAGGTTAATTGAATACTAGGATTACTTTAGAACTAGTATGGGGCTAGAACGAGCATATGAACTGACTCGCTTCTTCGTTTTAGGTGATAGTGTATGGTAGTTTTTCGCTACATTTTTGATTGCTGCGTTGTAGGAAACTATAATAGGTGAGTGATCCGAGCTTAAATCATAGCTCTCCATTATACCAAGGTATTGAGGGGAAATGCCTGAATATACCACAAAATCGAGAAAATCGGGAATTTTACTGCAATCACTGGGCCAGTAGGTAGGTTTCCCAGTGAATAAAGATTTTAAATTATTTTGCATCAAACACTAATAAAGCTCCCTCTCTTTTGGATTTACTAATCTAGAGCCCCACCAGGGATGTTTGGCATTATAATCACCACCAGCGATAAATTTAGAACCCAGTTTATTGAACAAATTCAAATAATCGTTGGCCTTCAGAGCAAAGCGAGGTGGAAAATATACAGCACAAAGGCATACGTCGTATTAAGTGCATTTTATTGTAATACATGCTGCTGGAACCAATAATTCTTGAATAGCGCTTCTAATAAGAATTGCTGAGCCACCGTGCGCTCGGTTATCTGGATGGTTTGCATTGATAATATGATAACCAACTATTTTTAAATAGCTTCTATCCTTAAAATGGGTAGTAGATGACTATAGCCAAGGCTTAGGTAGTTGATCTGTGAACATCTTTCTACGCTTATATCTCGGTGACTACTTTTGTTTAATATATCATTTATTGCTGTAGCTATTCTAGATCCCGTCAACTTTTAGCATTTTTTTTTTTAATTTAAATTTATTTGGAAGTATGTATTTATTGAAATGACTGGACAATCGCAACGCGTGTGCAATCCATTTCTATTTTCACCGTTTAATTTGAATGGAAATCGGATCATGATATCTAGTGAGTAATTCTACATCAGAGGTGGTCGTAGGCCACCAAATTTCCACGATCCGGCAAAGACAATTGTTGGTGAACACTTGTAAATTTTGTTGCAGAACGTTGTTTGGTAAGCGAAATTTCACAGCAGTAAAAAAGAACTGGCTTCATGTTTGACATACAAATTTTGAGCTTAATTGTCGTTTACAGGAACGAAGATTGATAGACATTATGAAGTTGAGCGAAGGTGCCTTTCACTTTGTTCATTCTCGCTTGGATGTCCCAGTATTGCATTAGTCAAAGTTTACAGGATTTTTTCAAATTACAAATGCATTATTTTACGGAAACATCGTGCATTATTATTACGTTCGTAATGTTTTTCATGTTTCATTTATAAATACTTGCAGTAAAAGATGTTTTAGATCGCAACTAGTATCAATCAAATAAGCGATTAAGATACAACTTTATAAAACAACGAGAAGGAAGATGTACTATTACTTAAAGTAACTCCATTTGCTTTCACAGGCTTCCTTTCGTTCTATACTACAGGTGTCGAGCAGCCTGGAATCCTTTTCGTTGCCATGCCTCCTGTCTCTTTGAATTCTAAGATCTTGGTGCACATCAACTGTTCTTATATACCACTGAAGAATTTTGTTCTAAAAGCGCTCTATAATCTTGTTGGGAAATCGACCACAGTTGAGTGTCATTGGACCTTTATCATATTTTCAATTGAAATGGTGGAGTTTATTCTCGGTTGCAGAAGCAAAAAAATATATTGAGTGTTAATTACAGATAGATATATAGAGTTGATTGCAGTTTATTCTGAGTATCAGCAAGTTGTCAGTTAAGTCATTGTTTATTAAATATTTAAGTTACAAAACGACTGTTTGATGTCTTTATCAATTTATTAAATTTAATGCATTTCTTGAAATATCTATGTATTACATTAAAATAAAAATGCTTAAATAAGAAATCATACATAAATAGGAAGAATTAACTTATAAAAGATATCAAAACAAATGAATAAAATTGTTTTGTTTAAGCACTAACAGCAATTTGTGAAAAATAATATTACGAGTTAAGCTTGAAGTCTGATGTGGCCAACGAGCTGGAAGATAAAGCAACAAACTAAAGATAAACAAACAGCATAAAAAATTAAGTAGAAATAATAAATTGTAAATAATTTATGTATAGAATGCTCCTTCCGTTACGTCGAAAAATCAGAGCTAGAATTATAGTTTGAAAATGTAAAAAAATGGAGATCTGACTTGATTTATTTATATCGGTCTTACATCGATTGTAAAATGGAGAATGATGGCTATTGAAATAGATAATTTGGTACCTAGACCATTGATTTTAGACTAAATTCTGTAAGTTTTACTTTTTTCCCCTTACTTAGAAAGCTCTGCTGCTGTAGCTTTATTACACTACTATTTCGGAAATCTACATAGTGAGTTAATATCTCAGAAATGTATCCACACGAGAACGATACAAAAATTGTAGTTTCGAATTTGGAAGCGGACTGTAGGATTTCAATGAAGATTAGCAAACAACTGTCAGAATATTTATTGTGCATAATTTGAAAGAGAATATTTGCCAACAAGATTTCTTTTTCATTTGGTGTAATCGTTTAGAAAGAAAAGTGAAACAATTTATTTACTTTAATGCAGAAGATTAATATATTTTTTAAATTGCGCTTTTTTTAACTGAAATAATTTTCAAACCAAAATCCAAAATATATTGGTTACGAAATATTCAGAATTAAGATACAAAATATCCAAGCAAGAGAGCTCTAATTTTGCACGAACTTCTATTAAGCCTTCGGATTGTTGAAGGGGATTTTTTGACTATCTTATCTATTAATTTTAGCCAAGGGATATTTTTTAGAAAAGTTTATTTATTTTTTTGTATATTAATATCATACAAAAAAATAGACGGATATTTAATAAAAATATGAAATACATACTGTTAAATGCTTTTGAGGGAAGTCTGAAACTTAATTCGTAAGCCCTTACGAGTAGAAGAATATGAAGATATTGGTGAAGTCGTTTTTCCTTTTTCTTTTATACCAAAAACTTATTACAAATTTAAGAACAACGTTATGGGACAATGATCACTGCCCTTGCACTGTGTACGTATACAATTATCGACTACACGTTTTACAAAACGCTCTGATACTAAAAAATAGTCCAAGCGCCATCCAACATTACGGGAACGCGCACTTCCCATATACGTCCAGAATGTATATGCACCTGTTCGGTTTGGGTACAAATTTCTAAAGGTATCCACATATCCTGAGGCTAGTAGCTCGGTCATTTTTTCACGCTCTTCATTAGTGAAACCAGCATTGCGTCCATTTGTTTTTGGGTTTGCCAAATCGATTTCCTGATGCGAAACATTCATATCACCACATATAACAATTGGTTTGTGTGCATTTAATTTTTCCACATAAGCTTGAAACAGTTTTTCCCAACGCATACGGGGATCAAGATTTACTAATTTTCGTCCAGAGTTGGGTACATAGACGCATATTAAGAAAAACTTTTCAAACTCCGCTGTTATGATGCGCCCGGTGTCATCAAACTCCTTGTTGCCAATACCATATTCAACATTAATAGGCATTATTTTTGAATAAATAGCAACGCCAGCATGACCACCAGGCATACAAAGCCAATACGGATGATAACCGGGAATACGAGCTGCTTCTTCGGGCAGTTGGTCAGTAGTGCATTTAGTTTCCTTTTAAAGAAAATAACAAATATGAAACCATTTTAACACTAGATTTAATGTCATTCTATAAACCTGTATGCAAAATATATCAGGCTCTTCATATTCTAAAAATTTTAAGCCATCCTTCTTTACCCAAGAACGCAATCCAGCCACATTCCAGCTAGATATTTTAAAATTATAACTTTTTTCCGACGGCAAACCATAATCGGCTTTATTATATTCAGATAAAACATCATTTAAAGGACCAGTTTTTTTGCTTTTGGCAGCTGTAAAACAGAAGGTAAACCAGCATTTAAAACTTTGGTAAAATGTGTTATTTAACATACGCTTTGAGCCATCTATATCATCACCGTCAGCTGCTTCAGTACTGGGTTTTGCTGCAACACGCTTTCTGCCTTGTTTTGCTGGTTTCTTTTTGTCAGCGGAAGATACTGGAAGAAAATATCAATAAATTTCACATGAAAAAAACATATCATATATGGACCCCATTTTGCTCTGCTCTTGTTTTCGAGATTTGATTTAAACATGCAGTTAGATTCTAAACTGCGGATACTTCTTTCTGAAAAAATATGATATCAAATTTGCTACATTTTTACCATTTTAGTCTATAGAATTCAATGGGCTGAAAATATACAACAACAAAACGCTTATATCTCGGTGTTTTCAAATTTTGAGATTAGAAAGTTCAGTAATTTTGACAAACGCACATATAATTCAAGCTAAATAAGATATACAAGGAGAGTTTTCATAAAAGTGGTGCACTGCACGCAATATATGAAGCTGTATTTCAATTTAAAAATACACGCTATGACAATGCGCGCAACATTTTCCAAGTGAATTTGCGAAAGATTATTAGTCTATTAAAATTCCAAACGTTTTAGTTTTATTTGGAAAATATTAACAGTCTGATGAAATTCGAAGCACCTTTTAATCTTGATATTTTAAATCGACCCCTTTGCAATTCAACTGGCGCAAAATATTATATATAAATAAAAAAATTCAATTCAGAGTCTCATTTTTACTTTTCACCTCAAAAAACGATAGTTTTTTAAGAACTGTTTTTTGTTCTTTTGTGAATTGCTGTTTTCTTAGTATCGTGCTATTTTTTTTAAATAATAGTGTGTTTTCTTCCCAATATGAAAAACAAAAAAATTTAACTAGGTACTAGGTAATTTTTGTCAAACATAATGTGCAATTACGAATTAAAACTTGGAAAAATTTTCCCAAACGTTCCAAATAAAAGAAAAATTAAATTTTTGTTATTATTTCCTTTTAATTTATTAATTAGCTGGTATCTTCCTAAATAATTTTCAAATAAATTTATCTAAATGATGTTGAAAATCAATTATTATTATTTACCTGTTTATTGTTATTTAAAAGGTAACATCTGGCTGTTGTCTAAAAAAGTTTCGTAAAGTTAAAATTAAGATTATATCGTAATTGAAAAGAGTCAATCCGCTGCGAGAAGTTTTAGACTAACTTTAAAATGTTTGCTAAAGTTGGCAGAAATCATACTCTCATACATTACACAAGCAAATAGTTCTTTAAGAGATAAAAATAAAATAGCTTTACCAGATTACTAAGAAAAATATCGATTAACTAAAAGAAACTTTTCTAATTCCTGAGTAAAGAAAGGGTTCTCACTTCTCGATACATAATTGTGGACAGACAAATAATTCTTCAAATTCTTAAATCTGTAGGCCGTAACAAATAAATGTGGGCTCTCTTGAGAATTGAAAATGTTTTCTATAGTATCCTAACGTTTTCAAACAAGCTTAACTAATGTTAAATCAATACATTTAGAGGTATTTCAGAACGCGAAACATTTTGTCAAAATCTAAGAAGTTTTTTTTGCGGAATTGAAAACGTTTTCAAGGCTACTTTTATGAGTATCTTATTTGACATCTCTCTGCTAAACGGCATCAAAAAACCTTAAATATTTTAAGGCTTTTTATGTACAATATTGCATCTTTTAAACGTTGTTTTAATTTGTAACTTATGGGTAAAAATTAAGGCGTAACCATCAAATTTATCAATTTGATATAGTTTTTTCACTTTAATATTCTGAAAATTGGAAATTGTTTTTCTCTCTTCTTCTTTTTTTTGTTTTCTTGATATCATAAAGAAAAGCCAGATAAAAATGTAATCCACTGTATTTTTCATACAAGTAAGCGCCTTATGATTTTGTATCAAAAATGGAATTGAAAAAAAAATTTTTGTTTAGATGAAACGGTGTGAGCTATAAACTATTTTTCGGAACTTTTACCATTTTAATTTGTATACATTTTAAACTTAAAAACATCATTAAAAAATTTTCATTTCATCATCACATCAGTTCATTGACCTTTATAATACAATTTTATAAGCCAGTTATCCAGTACTTTCTTGGCAGCTCTTTGAAAACGAAGTTAATATCTTTCAATGGACCCTTTCATATTTTTAATATATGAAAAATATTTATTTTTTTAGATTTCAGCGAAAACGTCAATGTAACTTTCTTAAATGGGTAAATTACTGATAAATGAACATATCAACACTTCGAGCGGAACGAGGGGGTGACATTTTTAGCCTTCCGATATTTTTTAAAAATATAAATTTGACAACTATGTGTAAATAATTCAGAAAATTGTTTTACATCATCTTTGTTTATAGCGAACCGTTTGTGTTGCACGCAAAATTTTATTGCGAACGGAACTTTTGCTATTTGTAAAACAAAAAAAAACGTGAATCAATTATAACAGTTAGGGTTTCGAACGAAATCCTTAAATATGGCTTTATGTAAATAAATTTGAAACAATTTAAATGTCGAAATCCTAAGTAAAACTCCGTCTGACAATATAATTTTGAATAAAATTCAAAAAAATTTGACAACTATTTATTTCGTATACCATTTTAAAGTAACTCACGTGTCATTTTTCATTGAGCCGTTATTGAGTAATAAGAATTTTAAAATAGCGAGAGGACATAGGTGTACTGATTCGGTAATTTCGCGTCATAAAATCTTTTTTTCCGAGATATCGATTTTTAGTAAACTGAACACTATTACACATTTTTTACGATTCATTCATTTTTGATCGGTCCATGGTAAAATTGGTTTATAACGTTTGGCCACTCATAAGTTGGAAAAACTCTCCGAGGACGAATTCATTATAGGTGTAAGAAATGAATATTGCACTGCGGAGAGTTAATGTCATCTTGCGTAAGCGGCGGATATTATATTGCAAACAATAAATGTTAAGTCTAATTTACATATTAAATCGTTGATGTCGGGATCTATCTTGCTTATGTACAAACTTAAGATATTCTGGACCACCCTGACAGATTTCTAGGAGCTGAGTGCCAAGAACATTGATAGGTACGTAGTTTTAGATTATATTTTCCAACGCTTAAATGTGATTGGTACCTTTTAACAGGTTGTAGCTATGCATCATCAAGTTAATTTTCTATTGTTTGTTTGAGATTATTGATGTTTTTAAGGAAGTTTCTTAATGGGAGTGGGCCCATCATCAGACCATATCATAGATATTCGACTAAATGGCATTTGACATAATATTATCTCGGTATAGTTTCAAATGGCTAAATTGTAGTAGATTTATTATCATATTTTTGTGTGTCAAATTTGAAAGTGTGACCAAAAAGGGTTATATGATATACGTTGTGAACCTATTTTTTCTTTCGAATTGCAAACAAGAGAAATTTTTTAGAAACATCTAATTCGCCTTAAGCCCTTTCATATTTATCATTAACATTGGTTTATTTATGTTCAAAAATACAAAGCATTCAACGAAGTTAAAAAAATAAATAATTAAATTTTTAAGTAACCTTTAGCTTCATCAGTTACTTCTACGTCGATTTGTTCCTTGCTTGCCTTGCCGCGCTTTTTTGTTGCAGGCTTAACTTCCAACAAATCAGGTTTAACTTTTTCTGAAAATTTTGTATAATAATTTTCAATAACATTTTAAATACTAATTAAATAGCTTACTCCTAGGAGATGCTTTTGATAACTGTTCTAGTTCGGTGTCCTGTTCAACATCTAATTCATTGCTTTCAACTTGGATAGTCTTTTGAATGCGTTTGTTGCCGCGAACATTAGCGACCTTTTTATTTGTAATATCTTCAGCATTTTCTTCAATAACTTTCAATTTAGATTTTGTGTTTGGCTTTTCCTTTTTTGGATTTTCTGCTTTAGCCGGTTTTTCAGTTTTACTCACTTTAGATGAAACAACAAGAGCATCAGCTTTTTCCAATGCTGAGTTTACATCAACCACATCAGATATTTCGATGGTAACATCTTTAATTTTTTTGTTAGAAGCTCGCTTTTTAGGTGGAACCGCTAAAATATATTTATATTGCTTAATATTTTAATATAAAGATCAGATTATTATTACGTCAATATGCGTCAGATACATAGAAAAAGTTTATTTAAAAAAATTTTAAATGAGTTAGGAGACAACCAACATAAGATGAATTCTGAGAGTTTTACCACTTTAGAGTGGTACAATCAGACTTAAGAGGTACTTCGACTCACTATGTATCAGCGTAAAAATAATATTCCGACTATAAGACACACTTTACGATGTGACCAAAAATACTTTAGTCTTTAAATAAGGATATACCCTTAATGATTATACATGACCTGACATCTTGCTCTCGACAATGGATGAAAATGAGTTTCATAACCGAAGAGAATAAATTCATAAGTCTTAGAGAAACCCAACGACTTTCAAAATTATGTGTAATGTTTTTCAATAAGCTGGAGTTTGGGATCTAGGAAACATTAATCAGTTTATCCACATACATACACACATACATATGTACATATATTGTTCAAATGAGATGTTCCCACCTGCACTTCTTAAAAATATTTCCGATCTATATAGTACAAACTATATAGTACACATTGTTTTCTTAAAACATGTGATTTAAACTGAAATCGTGCAAATTGATTTTGTGTTTCCGATACATGTATAACATATATATATGTACAATAAGTTAATTTAGTTGTTGTATTTTTATTTTTTTTTTCGTGGAATTCCTCGAAAAAATATAAAAGGTACTTTTTTAAAATTATTATAACTCTAAAACTAATTGATAAAATTAATTTTAAAAACACAGGTTTTGTAGCTCTTGGCAAAACCTATCAAATGAGACTTTTTAAACTAAAAAATCTCAATTTGGTAAGGAACACCATGCATTTGTTTGGTAAAAAAAGGCTAAATTTTCATATTTTCCTACGTTTTTCGTCATATAAGTAAGATAAAAAAATTTTGTTCGCCTACCTACAAATATTATCTTTAAAGATAATTAAAAAATAAAGATAATTATGTATTTTAAGTTAATTTTAAATTTTATTTGTTATTTTTTAGCTGCATTTTATAATTTATGTGTTTTTTTTAAAAGTAAATTATTATTTTTTGCTTTAAAAAATCTGAAAAAATTCAGGAGTTATTGTTTTATGTTGTAAAACATACCACTGCATGACCAGCAAAATCGGAGATATTTTTTTTTTTCTGAACAACCCTAACATACATATACAGTGGGGAGCAAAACACGCCATTCATTTTTAGAGAAATAGTTTCGTAACAATAACGGGTGAAAGTTTTAAAAATTTTGAGTCTGTTTTTTTGTACGCTGTATATTTTATTTTCACAAATTGCAACAGAAAAAAATAAAATTCTAAATTCTATAGATAAAAAAAACTATGTTTCATAGTCCATGCATCAGTTTTGGTCTCACACGATTTGAGTTAGTACCGCTACTTGTACCTTTATTAATTTGAATTTTTTGGTTACCTGGTTTTTTCGTTCATTTGCATTGATAAATTTGTTCAGATCATAATTATAAGCTTTGGTGTCCGTACGTTGTAAAAATTTGTTAATAAATAGAAAATGAGGAAAATGCCGGTTGATATTGAAAATTGACTTTCAAGCCGTGAATTAGCAGACAAATTTAGTAATTCCAAAACTACAATAAATGCAATTAGAAAACGCAGAAAAGTCAAGTCAGGAGGATGGCTAAGAATGCTTTCCAATGACAATGGCTGTTAGATGGAATATTTGATGCGTTCTAAAAATACCTTACCACTAGAAAATGCTGCAAACGCTATTAAATATCCCGTAAATAAATTGACTGCAAGACGGGCATTGAAAAAATAGGTCTGATCACTTTTGTTAAGAAAAATAGGTCTGATCACTTTTGTTCAGAAAAAAAAAACAGCTTTGCCAGATAAAAATGTTCGATCGGATTGGTGTTAAGGAAGTTTTTCCCACACAAAAATTAAATTTTGGACGATTGCATTAATTGTTTTTTAATATTGCTGACCAAAAATTTTAACGAAAAATTATTTAATTTTTGGAAGGCCGAGAATTATTTTTCAACTTGCCAATCCTAAATAAGACTAATATTAGCTGCGTTTTACTCGCCATCCGCTGGATTTTAGCTACGAGTAGCAACGATAATTGTTTGGAAAAGCCTTCTAATTTTCTTTTCCATTGATGAATTCTCATAGCTTTGTCTTATTCGTAAGCTTAACAGAAAGACTCGTTTTGAAAACATTAAAATTTTTCATTTTGATAAAAGTTGGTAGAGTCGCAGCAGCTGGAGTGGGCAGAAATTATATTTTAAAAAATTACACTAAAACATATTCGTTCGAGATATATTAGAAAACAAAAATTATTTTTGGAGTCAAAAATAATAAATACACCTTATAGGGAATTATTTTTAAAAGGCCATTTGGTGCTGCCAACTGTGTTATTTTAAATATTTACTAACCGGAATGTCCAAGTCTTATTTTTTAAGCGCAAGCTAGCGATTGTAAAATATACATTCCATGCGATACCGTATAAATAGCTAGCGAAGGCGATGTTGCACATACTATGGGATGCAAACATTGAGCCACGGCCCAAGACCTCACACTAACTCTAACTTTTATGCAGAAATATTTATTTTATTTTTCAAATACCGTAGCTAGCGAAGCCGCTGTTTGACATACTATGGGATATAAACCTTAACTCTTATGCAGAAGTACTGTGGTTAGCAAAGTAAGAAAATAAAGACTCATCAATTTCATTACATGATTAGCACGTGGGTGACTTTCAATCAGGATTTTTATCCTTTAGTATGCCAAACTCCATTTTCGCTAGCCACAGAAATTCTACATAAAAATTAAGGTAAAAGGGCGGGCGACGGTCGCGGATCAGGGTTTGCATCCCATAGTATGTCCAACACCAGATTCGCTAGCCATTAATACCGTGTAAATAGACAGTGCCCAACCATAAACGCGCAACCGTCCAAGTTCGAAAATTATATTTAAAAATCACTTTCAAAACTTTACATATAGAACCTCTGAATAAAGTGCGCTGGGGTTCAGAAATGTATCTTATACTCAAGTTTCGCGCGGGAAAACTAAAAATACTCTATGTCTGAGAAACTGATCTTTCCAATGAGTACCCTATATTTAACCACTGAGTAACAAAAAAAACAATGAACAAGAAATCAATGGAAATCATACCTTTTTCTTCCTTTGCCGCAATAATTGCTGTAACTACAGAAACTTCAGATTCTTTTGTGATCAGCTCTCTCCTTTTCCGGCCTTTGGCCACAATAATTGACGCAGCTGCCACTTCAACATTGTCTTCTGCACCGCCATTACTTTGTATTTCAATGGCCTCAACAGTTGCTACTACAGAATTTTTCCCGGAGATTTTAGGTGATGCTTCAGTTCTCGTATCCGGCTTTTTACGACCTTTAGCGATGGGCTTTTCTGGTGTTGCTTCAGTTGTAGTAATTGTAACTGTCTCCACTTTCTTACCACGCCGTTTGGGAGCTGCAACATTTATCTCAATTTCCGATTTTGTTTCATGTGTCGGTATTTTCTGAGTGCGTCCACTTGATGTAGTTGATTTTTTGGAAGTTTTTTCTGCTGTTTCCTTTTTTCCACGGCCACGTTCTCTTGTTGTCGCTTTAGGGCTGATTGTAGACACTTCTACTCCATTACCACTCGTTCCGGATAAAATTTCAGCGTCTCCAATGTCGTCACCGTTTTCTACCGATTTTGCTGCACCATTTAGCTCTGTAGCTTTGCTTGCCGCTTTAATTGCTTTTGATCGTGGCATTGCTGCTTTCAATTTGATGTATAAATTTGCTCCAAAATAAATACTTTACACAAGAATATACTTACCAAAAGTACAAGTATTTATTCCTTTGTTAAAAGGCTTCAAATAATTCCTACAAAGTCAAAAAGAAAAAATTTATGTACCTATTATACTGAAACTTAGAGATTTAACAAGTTTATCAACTTTACTTAAAAAAGCTGCTGTGCGTTGCAAAATTGACAAAACTACCGCCCCTGATGAGAACTACAAAAAAACGAATTTTTGTATTCATTCGTTCGCATTAATTTGGCGCCCTTTTATATCTGAAAATGAAGAAAAAGAATCAAGTAGCCATACTACGACCAAATTTTTGCATTCAATTTTTCCCCATTAAAAACCGGCAAAATGTCATGTTATAAAGCGGCCTACGCACGTCCCAACTTCGCACTCCATAGGGCAGCTCACATTATCCCTCATGCTGTCTAACATGGCTTGACAACATACGTAATTCTCAATATTGGATTGCGTTCTCATGATACAGCACGCCATCAAACATCAATTGTAGAAAAATATAAAAGCGTCCTGCTGAAATCTTATTTAAAATTAAAAATTTGCACTAGGCTTGAAAGTCAGTGTTCACACAGGTTGTATGGTTGGACAGATTACATAGCAACAAGATTAGAAAAACAGTGGGCTTTTTGAGCAAAATTAGAAAAAGACTAAGCTTCGATAATGCGGCAATGATTTTCAATACAATCATACTGCCGCATTTCGAATACTGTGCAACCATTTTATACATGCTAAGAAAGGACTTCAAATACTGTAAAACATAGCAATTCAAGTAATAATCCCCTACGTCCTATAAGTTACAAATGTGGCTTAAGCCTAATTCGAAATAAACGTGACGAGACATATCGAGAAAATTTGACTATATGGATACAAATGTTCATAACCAAAAGAACCGTAATTAACTGATCGAAACAAAACATTTTGACGAGATGTGTTATTCCGTAAGAACCAAACTTAAAACCGACACTACTCGTCATAATAGCTGCTTGGATTCATTGGCTAGCATAACATTTTGGGTTTAATGTCAAAACAAAAGTAACGAGTGCAAACGTTCATTTAGTTGTTATCGTCTCGTCACGTCTATTTTGGTAAAGGCTTCAATGTTAAACAAAATCTGTCGTTAATAGGACTGATATTTGTGTTCAATGTTAAAACAAAATGTGTTTCCAGAGTACTCACAACACGAGCTTATTTATGTCAGAGACATTTAGCATTATAACTTAAGAAGAACAAATGACTTGAGGCTAAAGAGGTTCAACAAAAGCAACACACAGAGCTCGATAACGTATTATGGCTAAAACTTATTAAATATACTAATGGAAATAAACAAAAATTTGATTAATATCCATCGATTTAGAAAGAAAAAATCTAATTTTTTTTTCGCTCGCTAAATTAAAAAAATTGTAAGAACATCTAACAAAAATCCTCCAATTAATAGCTTTTTCCGAAAAATCCTCAAATTAACGGCTTTTCTCGAAATTTTTCAATTCCTACAAGGCTCGCCACTTTGACATACAACTAACGGCCTAGCAGCGTCAAAATAGGCCACTTGGCAACCAACTCGCCTTAATACTGCAACCATATAAGTCACTTGAAAAACATGTCGCCTCATGTGGGAAAGGTATGATTCGCCTTTGACATGTAACATAGTGCATGACAGGAAGCTTAGTAGGTAGTGCAGGGACATGGGTTCGAGACTTGCTTTGCAAATTTGTAAAATAAATAAAAATATTATATATATAATAATAAAACGAAAAAATTTGTATACACGTAATAAAGCTCTACAATTTGCATAACAAATATAATAAATAAAGTCAACAAAATCTCTAAGGCTGGAAATCCGGAAATCTTTTTTAAACAGTTCATAAAGATACTATACCGAGTCTCTTGAAATATACCAAAGAGTGGAAAATGTGTTTAGACTTCATACATCAAATGGCTCTTATAGGCCCCTATAAAGAATTTATGTATATGTTTTAGTTTTATTTATCTTTAAAAGGCCCGTAAAAGAAGCTATAAAACCTTTTTTTGTTACTAGTGATGAGAGCCATTTGGCGTATGAAGTATAAAGACATTTCTCCCTATTTTGTTGACTTATTTATTTTATTTGCAGTGCAAATTGTAGACCTTTGTTATATTTAACTTAATTTTATTTTATCAAATTTAATTTTTACTTACTTTACACCTTTGCAAAGTCAGTCTCGAACCTATATCCTAGCGATACATAGTCCTGCGCGCTACTTACTAGGCTACCTTTTTTTAACTCCATTTCATTTTATTGAATCTTCTCCTAAGAGGCTAATTATAAGTTTTAAAATTGATGTGGAGGCATGTAAATTTCTCTTCAATTGATGTTTGGTGGCATGTGAACGCAAGCCGTGCCATGTTGGACAGCATGAGAGATAATGTGAACTGGTCTGTTGTGACATTTCTGAATAGCTTTGTTTAATGAGTATCGTATGAAGTCGGCAACGTTTCACTTCGCTTGAAATGTTTCCGTCTGTCAATTTAAATAAGTGCATCTCTTTCTTTTCTTTTTTCACGTACATGCAAAAGCGTCGCGTCGATTCACGTCGGTGTGATTTTCTGAATTGAAAAAGTGAAATATGGTAAGTGTAGCGACGAAAATTAAATTAAAGAAGCAAAATTTAATTATTGAGTCTTACATTTATGTGTGCGTTGAGTGAAATGATTGAAAGATGTGTATAATAAAAGCCGATACAAATTTTGGTGTCGGTCAACAATTGTCAGTCATATATTCACTGTAAATAATTTTTGGTTTCTTAACCCTAGGGTTTCGTTAAAGTAATCAAGAATAAGCAGTACTTTAAGCGCTATCAAGTAAAGTTCCGTAGGCGCCGTGAGGGTAAAACCGACTACTATGCCAGGAAGCGTTTGATTTTCCAAGACAAAAACAAGTACAACACTCCCAAGTACCGCTTGATTGTGCGTTTGTCCAACAAAGACATTACTGTTCAAGTTGCATACGCCAGACTTGAAGGTGATCGTGTTGTTTGCGCAGCCTACTCCCATGAGTTGCCTACGTATGGAATTAAGGTGAGCTGATTTATGCAGATTTGATTTTGAAATAAATTAAAATTTTTTAACGTTAAGGTTGGTTTGACCAACTATGCTGCTGCCTATTGCACTGGTTTGCTGGTAGCACGCCGAATCCTCAACAAGTTGGGGTTGGATTCCTTATATGGCGGTTGCACTGAAGTCACCGGAGAGGAATACAACATTGAACCAGTTGATGATGGACCAGGTGCTTTCCGTTGTTACTTGGATGTCGGTTTGGCACGTACCACAACTGGTGCTCGTGTTTTCGGTGCCATGAAGGGTGCTGTCGATGGTGGGTTGAATATTCCACATTCAGTGAAGCGTTTCCCAGGATATTCTGCAGAAACTAAGAGCTTCAATGCTGATGTTCATCGTGCTCACATTTTCGGTCAACATGTTGCCGATTATATGCGCACTTTGGAGGAAGAGGATGAAGAGAGTTTCAAACGCCAGTTCAGCCGTTACATCAAGTTGGGCATTCGTGCTGATGATGTAAGTATAGTATAGTAAGATGATGTATAATATCCCAATGAAGTTTGGTAAAGTAGATTTACCTCAATCTCTGTTAAAATTGAACGATTGTCGAACCTGCGGTATTTTTATTTTAATCGTATACCTGATAATCTGTTTTCGCCGGAGATTTTAATGCTGAGGAACTACTTTTAAAATTTCTATCTTTAGCATCACTTATAGATAATTGTGGCTTACGACACCACTCTCAAGGTCGAATATTAAATATAGTGTTAGGTCCGAAATTATGAGCTTAATTATGAAGAGAAGTGCGACAGTTTATTTAGTTTTTACCTTAAGAAGAAAATAGAATTACTTCCATTGTCAAAAAAGGCAGTGGTTTATTTGGTTCAGTTGAACATATTTTGATAAATTTTACATAGAAAGTAAATAAAAATTGAAAGATTGCACGCATCCGATTTCGAAGATATAGCCATCTAATAACTTTGATGAAGCCTTCATAAAATATTCAATTCATTGGAACCTCGTACTGATTTCTATAATTGATAAATAATTTAACGAGAAAAATATCGTGTTTGTTTTGTTTGCTTCTATAAAGTTACAGCGCCCACAAACGTTTTATAAAATTAAATGTCTAAATATCCTTGATTTTCAGCATCGCATATTTAAAAGTTACAAGGAAAAAACAGTTAAAACAGATGTTTGCGCTAAACAAAATTCTGACATTTGACGATTTTAAAATGATAAAAAAATTTTAAATACAGGTTAACAAATTTTTGAAAAAAAATCTTTTTTTTTGTTTTGGTTATAAAGTTAAATGTTAAAGTAATTGATAGCTAGCAATTTATATTTTTTGCGTGTTTGGGAAGTGTCACGTCCTTCTGCCGAAATCTAACCAAATTTTTTCTGGTGCTAGTCTCGGAACCATATCTAGTATTTGTGTGAAATTATTTTGCATTACTTCAAATATCTCGTGTACTCGTTTTCAGTCCTACGAAGTATATTTGATATTGCAGCCAGTGTACAGCATTTCATTAAACTATCTCACTTGATTTTCCCGTTATCGTAATTTCGATAGAAATACGGATCGACTCAGTAGGTGACGCTGGTCAAGAACCTTTGGACTTTTCTATACCTACCACGCTACTTTCTTTGTGTTACCAATGGTCTAAGGGGAAAAAGATTTGATTAAAACAAAATAAATGTACCTAAAAATACATATCGCACATTCTTTGAATAACTGCACTCTTGTATCTTTTTCTCCGATAGTTTTGGGATTTATATATTGCTTAGTGCTTATCTTAAGGTGAATTTTTACCATATCGCTCACTGACTGGCATAACTCAATAAAACTAAAGTGGGAAAAACCCCCATTTAAATGTTCAATAAGTTACTTTTGATATGAAAATGATGAAAAGTATGTCTACATAAACTGTTGTCACAAGGTAACTTTATTAGATACCTTTCTAATTTTTTTACACAGAATAAAACTTCAAATGGCGGATATTTATGCATCATTAACTCAAAAATCACGTTCTTTGATGAGTTATGCCAGTTTTGTTGCACTTTGAAAATAATTATTTCCAAAAAGTTATGTTTACATATTTCAAAATTTGACTTAAAATTTTTTTTGAAACGGAATGTCTCAAAAACTGAGAATAGAATAAACCTAGAATTATTTAAGTTTACTTAACGTCTATTTTAAAAATTTCCGCTGTGTCTAGTACCCACGACACTGGCTGTGCCGAAAATGGACCACATTAAAACTTAGCGTCCTATGTTCGTAATTTATCACTTTTACATGTGATACGTTTCCGTTATGGATGTACATGTTAGAAGTATTCACCATCAAAATTTTAAATTATTTATTAAAAATTGTATGTTTGGTTAGCGTCCATTTTCAAAATTTCCGCTATGTCTAGTATCCACGACAATGGCGGTGCCGAAAATGGACCATATTAAAATTTAACCTCCTATGTTCGTAATTTATCACTTTTACATGTGATACGTTTCCGTTATGGATGTACATGTAAAATTGCTTACTACGTCTTAGACGTATTTACAATTAAAATTTTGAATTATTTATTAAAAATTGTATGCATAATAAAGTTTTGTTAACGTCCATTTTCAAAATTTCTGCTATGTCTAGTACCCACGACACTGGTGCTGCCGAAAATGGACCATATTAAAATGTAACCTCCTATGTTCGTAATTTATCACTTGTAAATGTGATACGTTTCCGTTATGGATGTACATGTTAGAAGTATTCACAATTAAAATTTTGAATTTATTAAAAGTTGTATGCATAATAAAGTTTTGTTAATGTCCATTTTAAAAATATCCGCTGTGTCTAGTACCCATGACACTGGCGGTGCCGAAAATGGACCATATTAAAATGTAACCTCCTATGTTCGTAATTTATCACTTGTAAATGTGATACGTTTCCGTTATAGGTGTACATGTAAAATTGCTTGCTGGGTTTTAGAAGTATTTACAATTAAAATTTTAAATTATTTATTAAAAATTATGTGTTCGTTTAGCGTCCATTTTCAAAATTAGCGCTGTGTCTAGTACCCACGACACTGGTGGTGCCGAAAATGGACCACATCAAAATGTAACCTCCTATGTTCGTAATTTATCACTTTTACATGTGATACGTTTCCGTTATGGGTGTACATGTAAAATGGTTTACCAAGCCTTTGAAGTATTAACAATTACAATATTTAATTATTTATGAAATATTATATATTTAGTTATGTTTCCTTAACGTCCATTTTAAAAATTACCGCTGTGTCTAGTACCCACGACACTGGCTGTGCCGAAAATGGACTACATTAAAATTTAGCGTCCGATGTTCGTAATTTATCACTTTTAAATGTGATACGTTTCCGTTATGGCTGTACATGTAAAATTGCTCACTAAGTCTTAAAAGTATTTACAATTAAAATATTATTTGCTAGTTTTTTCATGTCTTTCAATTTGCATTTCATTTGTTTTACAGCTTGAAGAAATTTACAAAAAGGCCCACCAGCAAATTCGCTCCGATCCTACCCATAAGAAGGTACAAAAGGCCGGAGGAGTTACTAAGAAACGGTGGAATGCTAAGAAACTTACTAATGAGCAACGTAAAGTTAAAGTTGCCGAGCATAAGGCCGCCTATTTGGCTAAGCTCAAGACCGAAGCTGATGCTTAAAAATGATTTTTTTTTGTATAATAATAAAAATTGTATGGTTTTACTAATATTATTATCAATAACAACAAAAGTAATAATAAAAGTTTTTATTATTCAAAGAAGTTAACAACTAAATCTGCATTTTTATTACAAGTGGTGGGCGGTTTTCAAAGGAGTTTCATGTAAGGGTTGTCCATCAAAAATAATTCTTTCGTTGACTCTTTTTAAGAAAATTTTAATAATTCATCGTCAAAACAGAGAGATACAAAGCCGTGATTGAGTATTGCAAGAGGCACTTCAATTTTTAAAAATTTTGAATTTCTTAAGTATGCATATCGATCTGTAATATCGACTCATTCCTCTCAATGATTTTAATAAAAATCTCCTTCATCTGGTGGTTTTATTGATACATACATATTGAAAAATATCAGTTGCAACTCCCATCTTCGAATCAGGAAATAAAAGTATCAAAGGGTATCAATCTAAACGCAAAGCTGTCTTGAAAACTGTAAACTGACGTTTACGAGCCTCGATTTGATGAGAAAGTAGTCTCGAAATTTGAAAGTAAATCAGCGTTGCCGTTTGTCGAAACAATTTGCTGCACATTTAAAAAATTATATTTTGAAATTTGCACATAAATTTAACACGATTTTTTAAATACATACCATATGGGCATTACCATGGTGTCGAAAGGGACCGTCGAAAACATATACAGTAAAAAAAAAGTCAAAATAAAACGGATTTTTATTTTGACAGTAGGCTTAAATTAAAGCTCTATAATTGGTGCTAATGATATTGTGCAATTTTTCGTATTCAAGATAATTGGAAAAATCCAAGGCGTTCGCACGGGACAGAAACAGATGTAGTGTTGTTGTGGCCAACAATTCAAACGCCGATTTCAGCGATTTTTCAGATTTTCAAACATCCTTCGCTAAAGGTCGATTGTTGCATGGCTTTTGTGACTCGGCGCCCCATCCTGTTGAAACCAAATGTTGTCCAAGTCCATATCCTCCAAAATAGAACACAAATCACAAATCAGTTATTATCACCATTTAAAGATGATACCGCCCATCTCAACAATTACGTGTATTTTCTGTAACCCAAATGTTCTTCAGAAAATATTAATTTCCGGTAAAAACGCACGTCTTCTAGCAAGCATTTCACAACTAAATTAGCAAACCGAAAACAAAAAATATCGACCCATTTCCTTAACCGAATACATAAAACTAACTTTCTGTCTTAATATGAATGACATTGGAACAGCCACATTAAAAAAAAACAGTATTTCAAATGCCAAACGCTATATGGACCACCCTGTACATGGATAACTTTCTATAACATAACAGTTCTTATTTCCATTTGAGTCTATCCATGACTTAAATGGAACAAGATTTACGCGTCTTTATTAATTATTTTGATTTGTGTCACTACTTCCGATATCTTCGTAGGCTCCGCAGTAGATGTAGAAATGGTTTAATTTTGTAAAATCAGCAGAAAAACCAAATTCATTTGTTTAAAAATACATTTATTAATTTAAGCTTAAGATACTCATTAAAAAATAATAAAAAAATATAACTACTTATGCACAAAACACAGATTATAAGGCATCGATAAATAATAATGCAGTTAATGAAATTTTTTTTTGGAAACTGGATGAAATTGTGTGATTTAGTACAGGAAAGCAAAAATCTGATCAGGTAATCTATGTACATATCTGAAAACATGTCACATTTTACTACCTAAAAAATTATTAACGATAAGTCTCCTTTTTCAGATAAGTTTTATTGTCCGCTATACGAACAAGATTGATACATAAATACGATAAAAGTAATTTTTGGGAGCTACAATGTAATGTGGATAAAGACAGTCCTGCTTGCATAAATTCATACAGATTCAATCTACTTACAATGTTGATACATTGGATGATTCCGTTTTCCAACTTACTATTGCGATACGTTGATATATATATGTATATATACACGATACAATACGATATATCATATTTCCACATAAAATGTTTTATCCCAAAACGCTTCCGATAAACTTGTTGTACTATCCGGAAAAATAAGATTACATGGTCCATTTTGTGAACAAAAAATTGAAGTGAGGGGGAGTCTATTTTAAATGCCCTATGAGTTACAGGGTCTCTTAGTAATAGAGCTAGAGTAATATTTTGAGTGAGTTTCATCAGGTTATTAACTCACATATTTTTTAGTAGCATCATTATTACTTAATGTGTTTTTAGTTCAGAACTATCTACAAGTTCACGATAACTGATAAGGTCTTCAAGATAGACTCCCCTCCCCCCCCCAATCAACACAATGAACCAGTGATTTTAATTTTTCCGGATGGCACATGGTATCCGGATCACCCTGCATAATTTAATTTAAAACATATTTTTGACTAAAGGCCCACGCACATTAGGGAACGGCAACTAGTTGATACATAGGTTAAGTTATTGAATTTCGCTTTCTATTACTAAATCAAGCGTTTCCTCTTAGTTTTAGCTTCGCACTAATTTTTCCGAGCATTGACCTAATAAACGAGTTTTACTGGGCTATTTTAATAGCCTTGAATTCATGTACAACAAAGTGTATATATGTACATATATTAGGGTGTTTCTTTTTGAAGTTTTGTTTTTTTCATTAACATGAAAGGTTTTTACTATACAGTGTTGGAAAAAATAATGGACACGACAATAATAGTCCGGGAGGTAGCGCTGCTTTTTTCGAAGCGATTTCCTCCTACTTAATTTTTTTTGCAAATTATAGTTTAAGTATAGCTGATGCTCGAAATATGCGTCAGTTGTGTTAGGCCTGGTTATGAGAGACCGCCAAAAAATATTTCTCGCAATAACTCGAAAAGTAAGGCACAAGTAGAAAAATTTGTTTTGATCAATGTTGTAGAGGAGATGAAAACACATCGATTTCATGCCTGAAAAATTTTCGTACGAAAAAGATTCGACACACTTTTCATAGTTTTAAAAATATTAATGACCATCTCCATTTTCGAAAAAATATGGTTTTTATTGAAAGTTTTAAATTAACATTAATCGTTCAGGTCTGAAAACCACATTTTTCGGAAAAAATAATTAATTTTGCTCAAAATAACATAATTTATAGGAAACTTTAAATCGATGAAAAGTGGGTCAGATATTGTTGTTTGAGAGTTTTTCAGACACGATATTGATGTGGTCTGAAAAAAATAATAGAAACTTGTTTAATATTTTTAAAAAAATTAAAGTTTAAAACATTTGAAAAAAAAGATGCTAAAAAAGCAATGAGAAATACAATTAAAAACCTACGAAAATATCCAGAACAATTAAATAATTAAGAAAAGGTGCAGAAAGCGTACAAGGGTAAAAAAAAAAATTTCTTTCTTCATAGGACTTAAGGAATGAGTTGTATGTATCCATATCAACCCGATAAATATTGAAAAATTAATCCATTTTGCCAAAAAGCACATTTCAAAAAAAAGTTGGAAAAATGTTCTGTGGTCCGATGAAATCAAAATAGTTTTGGTTCTGAGAGGAAAACAATGTTAGACGCACAGACAACATTGCGTATGATTCAAAATATACGAAAAATAAATACTATTAAAATGGGACCATTTTTAATCAACAGTCGTGCTAGTCCAATATATAGGATAAATAAAAAATTGTAATATAAACCCAAAAATAAGGACGATTTGTGGGTAAAATTTAGGGGGAGTGGTTTTCTATCGATTTATCTATTTGAAAGATTCCTTTGATTTAAATCTAATAGTGCCATAAGGGAGAAGAATGGAGGATATCAATCTTTAAATAAGGACGACTTGTGGAAAAAAATGCAGAAGGAATGGTATATTTGCGAGAATCTTGTGGATTCGATGAGCAACAAGTGTCATACAGGTCTTAAAAAAGCCTATAATATAAAATATTAATGAATCAATAAATTTATCTATCAGATGCAACGCATAATGGTTTCAAAAAATCGTTTTTTTTTTTCAATGAGAATAATGTAATATTAAATGTTTTTTAATGGTTGATTTACATTTTTTTATGTATTTTAGTGAGTTATCGCCTTGAAATCATGTACATGTAAACATTTCCAGTAAGCTGCGATGATTAAAAAAAAATTTTAAAAAATTATAAAAAAACGTCGTTTCTATTATTTTTTCCAACACTGTACATATATATAAAACTAAATTCACACCCAAGAAAATTTTCGAAATCGAATATTTAGGGATTGCCTAAGGCCAATAAAACTTTTTCCCATAACAATCGGAACATCACAAGTTTTGCTTAAAATGAGGAAATCAACGCCAAAGTTCTAGCTATGAGGATGCGGTTAATATCAGTATTTAGACAAATATATGTTTTTTAAAATTGTCACTAGACAAATGTTCTTATTCAATTATCATTTAAGTTACAGGCTTTCAAATTCAATTTTTCGTCAGACATCAGCTTAACTGATTTCGGGTTGATCTAATCGGAAACAAAAATTCAAATTACAAATTTAACCATCTGGCGGGCAAGACCTCTTCTAAGCGGTCAGCACTTTGAAACGCATACATTTAAATTAAAAAAATTACAACTGGCAAGAAAATCGATTAAATACTATGTTGTGTACATGTTTCATTGTATGTTGCGGACTGAGACACAGCCTCTATTCAACATAGACTGCTTGTCAGCGGTATTGCCTAATGCAGATAAAGTGTTGTTTTTGAATTTAATATTTAAGGTTTTTCTACAGATGTCAAAAAGATGTAGAGTTTTCACGGCATACGTGGACTTTCGCAGGTGACAATGTCATTTTGGTTATCCACATTTAGGTGCTACGTCTAATGTTTTGGTTGAATTAGCGGCAACGGCTCCAACTTTGGTGAATCATATAATGAACTTCGAAAATTTTAGATATCATTGCCCTTGTTGGTATTATTGAGAAGTATAGGTATATATTCCCTTGGAACTATCAAATGTGACCGAATTCCTAATTGTAAGTTATCAAGAGACAAATATTCAAAAATTAAGCGTTGTGAGACTCTTGAGTATGTTGCTTATGCCTATGGAATTGACATTAACACCGTACGTTAGAAAGACACAGAAAACGTACGATTAGCTTCTACCGATATTGGTGCTATCTTAGTTTATAAAGGTGATGAAGTAGAAATACAGCCTGGAAGTACTATCAGAAATATTATTTCAACTTTCTTTTATTTCTTACATTTTTTTTTTCCAGAATATAGTCCATATAGAGGTAGATGCTACTGGGTAGGCATAAAATTCATTTAAAGACATGTGCGGATCACGTCGCTTGAGGTACCATTTAATCGATATGGCTTTGGCTAGTTCGTACTTTTCGCATAAATGAAAATAAAAAGGACCATCAACATGTTGAGCTTCCTCATTTCAGAATCTTTATAGCTGATGGTCTTACCAACTTTCAGCCAGCGACGGAAAGAAATCCTGTTGGTCGTCCACGCGGTCGTAATGCGCCCGGCTGGGCGAACTTAAACATAACTTTAACCGGCAGATATACTATTCGTATTCGTGTATTTTTTTAATAATTGATTTATAGCAATTTTTCTCCAGACAATTTTAAACAACTTTTATTTGTTTATATCGACTACGTATTACTACTTGTAATTGTATAAAAAACATAAGAAAATGGAATTTCAATATTAAGATTTCATTTCGATTTTGATATATCTTTTGAGATTTTTTGTTTTTGAGTGGATTCAATAAATATATAAAAAAACTAAAAATATTGAAAGATGTATGGTTTTGGAAATACTAAAGTTTAACTCAAAATATAATTTACTTATTGTTAGGAAAAAAATTTTTTCAAAAAATTTTTAACAGACTCAAAATATATACAAAATATCAATAAAAATACAATAAAAAAATTACAATATTTCGCTTTTAACAGTAAGGCAAATTGAGAACGCTGTACAATAGGTCATTTTGGTACAATTGGTACCAAAATAGCTCAAGTGTTAGAAAAGCTGTCCTAATAAAGTATATGAAATTGCCGGGGTTAGAACCTTTGTATAAATTAAAAACGGATGATACATGTATATGTAAATGTATGTGTTAATAACCCCAACGTATGTCACCAATTACCAAGGTAAATACATTCATCTTTTGTCTTGTAATGCTTGCTTAAGAAACAATTTGCAACGATTTGAATATTTAAATGAATATCAGCGTTTGCTAATTGCTGTGAGTTCAATTAAATAATGCTCCATTTTAAAAGAATAATAAATTATCTAAATAATAACACTAACCACAGGCTGATATCTGAAAATTTAGGTTTGGTTTCCTCATTTTAAGTCGGTCCTTGGCCTCCTCTAAATATATGAACTCGGTAGAGTGAATTTTTTTGTATCACATAAATTAAAAAAAACCTTAATGTACATACATACATATATGCTATAAATATAAATATACTCATATATGAGTAGTGAACACATAACTCTATCAATTTACAAAATATAAGAGTTGCTTGTAAATTTTAAGACATGAAATTCATCAAAAATATGTCTTACATAACTTCCTATGAATATGTCTGATTTTTATTGTAGTTTCATGGGAATCGATATTACTTTGGAATTTACCTAATCACTGTCTTCGTCAAAATTTACTCTGCAAATATTACAATGTTCATCGACAAATCTACCAGGCACACAGGGTTCGTGAAAGCAATGACCACAGGAAAATATTATAATACCATTACGTGGAGTATTATCCTTTGTGAGGACAGAGCGTGTACATTTTCCGCATATGTTTTCAAATGTAATACTGCGTCCGCGATTTTGCTCTTCCACAACATCAGCATGTAATTTAAAATAATCGGTAAGCTGTATGCTGCTGCAGCCTTCTTGAATTTGCACCTATTTAAATTTAAAAGGTTTTAATAATTATTTGTATATCAGTATAAAATTAGAAGTTCAACATATACAAAATGGTTTTAGTTACATACTTGTAAACGATAATCCCATAACATTTTAATGACAGATCGACGCAGTCCTGGTATTTTTTGGCCAAGTTTTATTCTATCAACCAAAGCTTCAGGATTGACATAGCCTATTTATTTTGACATATAACAAAGGAAATAAATTAAAGCTATAATAAATATTTATTATTACAACTTACCAACTAAACTATCTAAAAGTTTAGTCATAATTTCGGGATTTTCGACAGATTCATCTATCAAAACGTTCCATAGATCGGCATCATCTTGTTCCTTGCAAAATTCAATTGCCATTTCAATATCTTTTATCTAATATTCAAAAATGTATACAGTTTACATGATTAAAATTTTATTTTAAGCGTATCATAATACCTTATGTATTATAATGTTTAAAGCCTCAATTGCATTACCCATATGACCGAGCAGGTAGACCATTTCTGGATAAAAAAGTTCACGCTTGCAAATATCTAACGCTTCTTGGATTGGATAGTTGTTTGAACGGCGTAAAAATGGTAACAGCTTTTTCGGCTCAAATTTAGCATAAAGATTAACTAACTTCCAATGAAATGTTCCTCTGTTATCAACTTTATCTAAAGCATCTAAGTACTATAAAGTTTAAAGAAACATTAAAATTTGATTAACAAACTATGCAAGAACCTTGTAATCTCAGTAGCTGATAGGAAAATGCAATCTTTTTAAAAAAATATCCTTTTTACATGTGTGCTTGTTTTAGTTGTTATGAGATGAACATTGCAAGGAACAGAGAGCTTATAAAAGCTATACTGTTAGAAGACCTTCCAGAGTGAGAAGTATGTTCAGATCTAGAAATATGTATCTGCCACGAAAACTTCTAAAGTTCCGTACACCCCCATAGGTAGGCTTTGACAAGATTTTTGAGGAAGATTTGGAAACGTCTCTAACTGCAGCTTATGCTTAAAGCTTTGAATATAAAGAAGTACATCTCAAACACTGACCTATTGAGCCAAACCGGAAATGGAAAAAACGGGAAGTAGAAATAGTACTACCAGAATTTCGTCTAAGTACTGAAGTGATTTAAGATTTTTTCATCGCTGTTATACTTAAACAAATATGTGTATCCCTAGCCTTAACCGATAGCACAATAGTACCAGTGTATTAGACCAACCTATATCTTGTCCAAAATGACATGGTACTGAACCTCAAGGAAGAAGAAATCATAGTGTTTATACGGTTGCAAGACACATTCCGCTTGGACTGATCACTACTTAGCAGCTGATCTGTATAATCATGTCATATCCAAAGCTATCGCTAAAGACAAGTTTGTAGATATACAACTTAATATATTAACTTTAAAATAAGGAACAACTCTCTTCTTGTGTCCTTCTTTATCTATTCGCCTAGCATATAGTCTTCACTAAACATTTCCAACGGCTACGATAAGTAGCTAATGCCTTCTATGCTCTACAACTTTTCTGCGATTTATGTGCTTTTACATAATCATGTTTCTACGATGATTTAGGATATCCGCGTATTCTGCTGCCCTGAGGTTCCACTCCAACGCTTGTTGGCAAACTTCAGTTAGTGATTTCCGCAACGTGTGTCCAGTCCATTTCCATGAACGGAAATTGGATTCTCACAGCACCTGCTGAGCAATTCGACATTGGAGATGGTCCTAGGCCATCAAGTTTTTAGGATTTGGCGAAGAGAGCAGCTGTTGAACACTTAGTTAACCAGCAGTGTGCGCTCTGGAGCCTTACAGAAGTACTGTACTCAAAGGGAAAAATAAACAATTTACCACTTTATATTCTAACTTTAGAAAATACCAAGAAATTCATTTTTGGTGTTCAAAGTTCAACTTTGAGCCCACTATTGTACGAGTACTATATATTTTAAGTTTTTTCTGTTTATGGCCACGATCTCCTACTGTGCAGAGTGGAGGGACAGTGAATACGTGTTTGTCTTTTATCTTTATTAACATGAATTTTTGCTAGTTACATCCCATTTTGAGCTGGGAAATAAATGCGAAATTTGCTCAAGTTAAGACAATTTGACACCACCCTAACTCATATGAGCTTATATATATTTTGGCTATTTACGGTCCATGAATTTAACCTGAGGTTACGTGGATTTAACACTTTCTTTTAGATTGCAAGGTTTCTTTATTATTTGAAAATTACGGGTTTCACTTCCTTACCATATACAGATACTCCTGATTTTGTTCCAATTGTTGAACAACAATTTCTGGCGGAATTTTACTCTTATTCAAAAATATTTGAAATGCTTTATCACGATCAAGCTGTATTAATGGTATTATCATTTTGTGTATTACACTGTATAGATCATGAAGACGTATTAATTCGAAAACATCTTTATTTTGTAATCTGAAAATTACACAACTTATAAGTTCTATATTGCATACTTTTGTCAATAATTATGTTCGAATTTTGGCTAGTTCTTACTTAAGGTACATTCTGAGTGCACTTTCGTAGTCTTTTTGATGTGAGTATAGTATAGCTAGTGCTTCCAATAGTTCATTGGCGTTTTGTTTTCGAAAATTGTCATGTATGGCATTTATAACAGCTGCGCAATCATACAGTGATGAGGGCCATTCCTTGATGAGATTAAGAAAACCCTAGAATATGTACAAGGACATGGAAATGTGTATTTTAGTGCCGACTTATTGTTGTTTGCTAAGCTATAGTCAAAGAATTTTTTTAGCAATCACCAAATCACCGTTTTCAAAGTTTATTTAAGTCAAAAAAAGAAGGGTTTTAATGTTTCCTTAAGATTAAATAAAAAAGTTGTACCTTCACATCGAATTTGAGAAATTCATATAGCACAATTTCATATACATGTGGATCCAATCTGCAGTCATCTGATGTAGGTAAGTACGCACTAACGGAACGTAGTTGTTGATATTTTACAAACTTAAATACTTCTTCCTCCCATAAAGTTTTATTATTTCCCAAAACACGTAAGCATAATTTTGCAGCAGCATCAAACTGTTTAAGTGCCAGCAAGTGATTAACATACAACCTGAAAATCAATAAATTTTAAATTATATGATGAATTGGAACGATGTGAGAGAATGGTAAAATGTATGTACTTTGGAGTGGATTTTTGTTTAATTAAACCCCATAGTTATTTTCAAAAAAGTCTCGTTCCGGTATTGATACCTTGTAAAGATTTTACAAAAGTCGCAATATCTTGGCAACCTCTGTAACGATGGAAAAGATAATTTTTGTGTTTTAGTAGCACATATAACCCCTTTATAAGGGATTTTTTAAGAGGAAATGCTTGCAATCGATATGAGATGAAAATTTTTTTATTTAAAAGCTACCCAAAATATCAAATTCAAATCCTATATATCTACAGAGCTATGAAAAATATTTTTACGGAATTTGGTAGGTTGATAGTAAACACCATTGGCACTGGGTGGCCAAAAAAATTAACAAAATCTAAATTTAGGTGTGGCAATTTAGAGCCACCAAAAAACTTTGTAAGCTCTCTCTCAAAAATGTCGGTAAGAGACGAAAAGAAGATTGAAAAAGGCAATTTCATTGTAAGATCTTAGTAAGGGACATATTTCCACTTCTTAGAACTTAAAAAGGAAACTGCACAAGGTACTAAGTTGAAATTTGATAAACGGCTTTGGTTATCATTATTTTTTTAGACCAAAACTGAATGAGGTTACATAAATGAGAGTGGCAGTATATTGACCAAGGAAACTACCAAACAAATTTTAGTGAAATTCAATATTTAGGAACCAGTAACCATAGTTCACTGTAGAAAATATAAGCCCAGTTGCATAAGTGGGCGTGGTTTGTCCTATATAAACAATAAATCTTAAGAAATTATATCAAGAGAACAATAACGGAAATTATGTTAAAAATCGCTTCGGTTTCGATTATCATCACATCCTATTGTACTAAAAATTTGCAACATTGCAGTAGTATCTCCCATGTGATTCAGTAATCCTTATTGTAAAAAAAAGTTAGTTGAACGCAATGGGCGTGGCACGTAAGAAATATTTAAACACAATTTGGAAAAAAAATCATTTACCAGATTTGAGTTCAACTTTCGATAATCCATGGCTTTGGTAATTTCTAGGATAGTAAGCATTTGTAATTAATTCAGTCCCTCTTTAAACATTGAAGTGAAATCTACGACTGGTGGGCATCTGGGCACCTAAATCCAGTTCTGACTGAGACTGATTTATAAAAATAGCTGATACTTTCTAAATTGCCATTTAAAAAGTTTACAGTTGTAGTACTCAAGAATTAAATATAATGCATCAAGCTTTGCTAAAAAGCATTTAAGCCAATAAACGTATTAGCCAACTAGCCAGTGATTGCCAGACTTACATCATTTCAACAAGGTTGATATCTTTAATGTTATGATGATGATGGTAATAAGGGTTTGAAGGTTAGAAGTCTCGGGTAGTGGTGCTTTTGACAGATATTACAGTTCCTTCGTATTTTGCTAATTTACTCAAAAAGTATGTCTCAATTCAAAAACTAAAAATTTAATAACACAAAAATATAGAAGAAAAAAACATCGATTTTTGACCCAAAAGATTCTCGTTGACAAAAGTCGACCGATGAAGTCTGTCTGATGAAATCACGTTAACGGGAAAACTAAGCAAGCTAATTCAATGAAATTTGGCACAAAGGTCACAACTTCTAATCTTTTAGCATATTAAAATGAGTAAAATCAGACAAGCGGACACATCTACTACCCATCCTCTATGTAAATATAGCTCATCTCATTTTGATAAACTTTGTGATTGGGTGAATATGTGAACCAATTAAGATTGGGCTAGGTTTTAAATTTTCAAAGGCTCTTCAAAAGGCGTGGCACAGCCCTAAACATTAACTTTTATAGCTCGTAAACCGTTCAAGAGACTGCGATGAAATTTGGTACACGGATACATATCATACACATCTTGAATTGTGCTATTGTCAAATCTTGTTAAGATTTTAACAAATCAAATCGAAGAGTTTTTTATTCAATAACTTTGTGCATTATTTATATTTTTCAGTTTAATGTTAAATGAGAAAAAAAAAACTAAAAACTTGCAACTTCTCGTCATTTTCAATCGGTGATGCTTTATAAGATGAGATTCTTAGTTCCTAAAAAAATTTTATCAACTAAATATGTATCACATACAAAAACTATCAACCTGGTGTATAACTTTCAGGAAATAAATATACAATGATACCGTTTAACATACCTGGCAACATATATTAAAGACAAGCTACCGCCTTGTGCAGATATAACCTCCATTGCCTCCTCAAATTTTCTGAAAAAAAAATATATATATAAAATGTACGATAAATAGAAATTTTAAATGTCAGAAGTTCTAAGTAAAATTCACATCATCCCCTTTCTGCATTGACCATAACTACAGTTTTTTAATTTGTCAATACATTAAGTGAAGGTCCCTAACCGCTTAAAAAAAAAATGCATATGCTCGTAGTTGCGAGCTTAATGCAGGAAGGAAGGGTTTTTTTTTGTTGTTAAAAAGCCCATATTTTTTTTACATTACACTAGTTCAAGTTTAAAAAAAAGTTGTTTACAGGAAGATATGATAATCTATTCTACTGTAAAAGGTGCATTGATTTCGGAAAATACGAAAAAATTTTTCCCACGTCTGGTCTTAAGATATTGTGAAATAATTTTTTTTTTATTTTTAAAAAATGCGGATACGTTCTGTAGCAAATTGATTGCATTTTGGGTATCTCCGGGGCACCCTCTATTTCCTTAAGAGATGTTGCAAGCCCTTTATTCGAGATTCTGTTTTAATTGATCCAGTGGGAAAGGTTGAAACAAAAATGTGGATATAACCAGTTGGAGCCATCTTGGACGATTGGAATATCACTTTTTTCTTGGGGGCTTGAAGTACCCCTTGGGCTGGTTGAAAATATATTTTCAACTCTTTTCAATTGATTCAGGTAAATAATTTTTAATGACTAGCCAAAACATCCCAATAGGCGGTAGAGAACTCCCCTGAAAATGCAGAAAAAATATATTTTTTTCTTACTTAATAGGCGCAATAAGTGGAGCCAGGAGCTTCGGTAGTGGCTTAAATCCATTTTTAACTTTTCTTCAGTCCAATGCATTCACAAATTTCAGTTTTCTAAAGCAACCGCCAGTAACTCTACATTTTACTAGGGCTTTTTTTTATAAATACATTATTTTTTTCACATACAGTGTGGTGCAAAATTACCATTATGGTCAAAATTTCAAACTTTTTTTTCGGATTAAATTATTATTTCTAGTTTTTTTGTACCACATAGAAATGGGGAATTTTATTGACCTAAACGTTGACTATTACGTCTCGCAAGTGTTGGTAAATTTTTGCTTCGCCCATTTGTGCTTACAATATATTTTCCATGACATTTAAGGTGTTATAGCACGGATTTCATTCACAGAGGCTCAAAGAAAACAGTTGGCAACGATTACATCTGTTGGAAATACAGTTGTTGATGGTTTTCAGCAGCTGGCCTCAACAAATTATTCAACATCGTCTGGGATTGAGTGCCATTATGGCAACTGCCACATTGGCATTGAGCTGACCACCTCATCGCTTGAAATTTTTGGCTATTAAGTCAATTTTTAGCAATTTGAGCGGTATGTTTAGGGTCTCTATACTGCTGAAAAACTATTTCTTCATCTGGGTAAGCATTTCCGTTCACAAAGTCTGGTAGATTCAGCTCCAAAAAACGAAGATAATCTTCGTCTTTCATAATACTATTAATTTGTATCAACGGCCCGACATTCAACCAAGTGAAGCGCCACACCGTTTTCAGTCATTGCAAAATTTCATGTTATATAATATAATAATATAATATAATATATAAATTCTTAGAGTTTATTGCAGTCAAATTGAGATTCTGCTGCTATGTGCAATGCAACATTTCTCTATTACCAAATTGTAAAACTTTTTCTTTGTGTGTATCTAAAAGTTTTCCTAACAGATGGCGTCACCAACAGTACGCATGTCAGTTTTTGATAATAAGCACAAAACAGCTGATTAGCCGACACATTTTTACGCCAGCAATGAATTGATTACACTTTTTAATAAAATAGTGAATTCAAAAGAATAAATACTCAGGTCGGCGATCATAAAAATAATGTTTGCAGCAGAAAGCTGAAGGTTACATTAGACAACCAAAGTTAACAGGACAAATTCGATGTGGAGGGGAAATATATTGGATGGTAAAAATGTATAAAAAAATAACTTGCGTACTTAATTATATTTTCAAAAAGACGAATCTCTAACTAAAAACTACTTCCATTTTGATGAAATTTCCATTTCTACAAAATTGCAATCTGGTCAAAAGTGGAACCTTTTAAGAATTGTTTCTTTACTGGCGTCAAAAACATAAAATTCTTTGGTCATCGAAAGAAGTACCACTTTTTGTGTCATTTCAATAATTAACTAAATAATCGTCTTCAAAGTCTAATCCGACATGGTACATATTGATTGCTCAAAATGCAAGTCACAAATAGCAATAAACTTTTTTCTTTAATGCCGACATTTTACTTCTCACAAAAATGTCGGCATTTAGAAGGCAATTTTCGGGTGTGAGTAAGACTAATTTCCACTCATATCTTTTCAAACAAGTATGAGAATGTAATTTCATCGCTTGCAACAAGTACTGTGGTACCTAGTCTAACTGGACTGTTTTAAACTTCCTGGAATATTTGAGTTCTAAGATAAATTTGACGGAAGCAAAACATACTAATGGAGAAGGCCTATATACATATGTTCGACAACTACATTTACGACACCCCGTCTCCATGAAAAGTTTCTTAACTTTCGTCATTGAAATTGACAAAATAATATGGTAATAAGAAAACAAAAGTTGAGGCCAGATTTGGTCTGCTGAGTTAAAATTTTACTTTTAGTTTCAGCTCACTTACTCGAAACGTATGCCTCAGAGTAAAAAGTACTTATATATGGTAAAAATTTTTAGGAAAAGAAAAAAGATTTCATGCACAAAAGTTGTATACACCATAACATTTCATAATTAAAATTGTGATTTTTGTCCCGTAAAAATTAAATAAATTTTTGAATTACCACACATTTAAATGGTAAATTTATTTTGTACAACAATGAGTTTGGAATCCATTACATATGACAGTCTCATTTAACAGTAGCACAAAAAAAAACCATACTGTGTAGTCCTGAGTAATTTGTTGCTGTCAGTTCATTTGAAATTTTTTGATTTGCATTTCAGAGCCATCCCGAAGTTTCAAAAGAACTCTATTGATATTTTCGAGGAAAATGCGTCGCATGAATAATTTGGTCACGCTATTTAGTGCAATGTTTGCTTTCTTTTTTGGAAGCTTCATAACAAGTATGCTGACTAATATCGAAAAGTGTCCAACGCAAAAAAGTGGCATTGCAAAGTTAGATCCACATCCACAAATGTTTCTCATTATACTCATAATGAGCGCACCTAGATATCAAGAGAAACGCCAGGCTATGCGTGATACTTGGCTTAAACTAGCACAACCGTTGACACAGCCATATTTTCCTGAAACAAATATTTACTTGCCGCAATATGATGCTCGTGGGTTTTTACAAAATCAAAATATAGAAGAGCAATCAGGACGCCGTAAAGTATTTGAAGAATGGATGGAAAATCTTGAAAGTAAACATCAGCATTCTACGATACCACATCCAGAACGTAACATTAAAGTCAAACACTTTTTTGCCATTGGCACGCAAGATTTGGATGTCACAATAAAAGCAAAATTGGAGCATGAGCACGCACAGTACAAGGATATGCTGTTACTGCCACGCCTCACTGATACATATGATAATCTGTCAGAGAAATTGCTTCATAGCATAGATGCATTAACAAACCATTATGCATTTAGTTATCTGCTTAAAGTGGACGATGATATCTATGTTAAATTGGACTATTTATTAAATGAACTCGTGTCATATGATCGCAAATTGATACGTAAATCTGCAGACTATAATGAACACCCGCTGCCAGCACTCTATTGGGGATATTTTAATGGACGTGCCGTTATTAAGACTAAGGGACAATGGCGTGAGCCAAATTACTTTTTGTCAAATCGTTACATTTCATATGCTCTAGGTGGTGGTTATGTGATTTCGCGTAAAATCGCTGAGTATATCGCCGCTAACTCTCAGCATTTAAGCACTTACGTTAGTGAAGATGCTTCTCTGGGAACTTGGATGGCGCCTTTACGGAATATTTATCGCTATCATGATACTCGTTTTGACACTGGCTATATGCCACGTTCATGCCGTCGTTATCATTTGGTTTTACACAAACGCAATGAGACACTAATGCATGACTTATTTGCTGGTAAATTGTGTACTTTTGAAATGCCAAATGAGAAACAAATGCGTAGGCCTATGGAATATTTTTATGATTGGCGGAAACCAGCGGATAAATGTTGTGATAGCATCGCATTTTGAAATGGAAAATATAGATATTATTGTAGCTGAAATTTATACTGCAAATACGACAGATGTTATTTATAAGTTGTAGCGAATATTTCTGTCCTTCAAAACAAAATAAAAATTTGTGTTCTTACTTTTTAGCTTAAATAAGATTATTTCCCAAAGTTTTGACAGCTTATTTGTTCCCATGAAGAAAATGTCATTTTGAGGACGAGCTTCTTCAACCAAGTTTTTTGCCTGCACCAAGTTAATGCACTTTTGGAACTCGTAGACCGTAAATTCACTTTATGCTCAGACATTTCAATGATGACGGAAATTAAAAAACAAAATGTTCCTAGAATATTTTTGAATGTCATGTTAAAATACGCTAACTTTTTGTTTTTATGGGGGATGCCACGACCACTTGTAGAAATTTACTTAATTATTATATTTGAGGTAATTAAATATTCTCATCAAATCTCGTTATGCCGTGTGAAAGTACATTTTCCCCTTTAAAACCCAGATTTGTAGAGACGTGTGTAATAATTTTACATTTTCGATAGAGATATCGATATAATTCAAAGTGGAGTTTGAAGGGGAGAGTAGTAATTTCACACGTTAAGGAGTTTTGATGAGAAAAATTATTTCGTAATATACTCCCGAACATACCAAAAAACCTGATTTTCGGATTTTAAAGGTTAGGTTATCTCAAAAATCTGACGTAATGGATCGGTTCTGAGGTTGGAATTAGATTCAGCGACACCAAAAACATATACATAGTAGATATGGTCTGACCGCCATATCAGAGAACAAAAATTTTATTAGGCTGTGTATTCCTCGAAATAGAACACAAAAATTTGCGAAAAGACAAGGACCTTTTTTACATTCGGCACACTTTTTTTCAATATAATCAGCTAGCTCAACATATTTAAAAGCCAGAGAATACAAAAAAAACCGAAAATAATAAACGCACAATATGTATTTATAATAACGTTTGGTTGTGACTCCATATCACCACTTTCCCGTACAAATACCCGTAAATGTATATATAGGGGGCCAGCCAGACCACATCCGAGTGTCCGAAGGTTATCAGCACGTCTGTCCGACGCAGGGTTAATACAAAAAACTATGCTATTTTTTATTATATCTAATTTTGATATCATTTTTAGGGTGTGTCGTAGACAAAATATCCAAAAACAAAAATCTCAATGTTATGAAACTAATTATCTCTAAATATTGAATCTCTACACATAGAATCTTGAAATACAAAATCGCCAATAACAAAATCTTCATGCTGAAAATTGTTAAATAATGAAAACTAATAGTCTAGAAAGTAACTCCACAAGAAATTGACTCATTTATGTTCAGTTGGTGCAACATGGAGGCACAGTGGGACCGAATTTAATATCATTTACTAGTTCAAAATAAAATATAACTAGCTTAAACAGGCAAGGGAAAGGCTCTACATTCGATTTAAAAATGCACATTGTAATATGGCTGTCTAAATTCGAACAAAATCGGCATTTTGCCAGTTTTTGACAATTTACTTGAAAAGTACGTCTTACATAGAAAGATACATAATGTATAATTAGAGCTGTAGAGAAAACATAAGAGAACATAAGTTTTGGTTAAAACAAGTAGCGTAGAGTTTAAAAATTTTTTTCGTGTTTTTTACTTTGACCGAATTATGTTTTTTTCTAGATTTTGGTTCTAGAATCAAATCCTATTGAGTCAAGATTTTTTTAAATTAACGTAGTATGTGATCTCAAAAACTTAGGTTCCATGCTCCCTTTGGACTTGTATTTTAAAAAAAAGGTCCTTAAACGATGTCTACTAGGAATGTCGAAATAACATGGATTAGTCTTCAAGAAATCTAAATTGATGTTGATGTGTGTTCAATGAAAATATGGGTGAAATAAAAGATTACATAGTTGAGTTGTATAGAACTAGTAATGAAAATAACAATATTTTTATGCAAAGGTACATATAGAATTTGTATTATTGCATTTGTTGCCTGTAAATATAACCCTAAAGAAAATATATCGTGGATATTTTTGCTTTAATAGCAATAGTACGTTTGTATCAAACTCTGAAATATTTACTACAAAATTGTGTTAAGAAATAAATGCCATCTTAAGCTACTTTAACTTACTGATGCTGTAATAACCATTGCACACGATCATCTGTTTCATAGAGGCTAGCAACAACAATATCCTTGGGTGCAACAATAAAATAACGATTTTCTTCCATTATACAACCAAGACTATAATCATTGACCGTATATTCCTGATAGCTGTAAATTATAATGTTTCATTACTATAAAAATTATATTAAAAATCGAGGCAAATTACCCTCTAATCGAAAGACTGTCAGTACACAGTTCTTCGCTGCTATTTAATTTATAATCCATAACGCATAAAACTGGACGTAATGCCTTCCGTTCAACATCCTTTTCTTTGGGATAACCTAACACAACAAGTTGATTGTTCGAAAGTGATGCTAAGCCACATATATAGAATGTCGTTTGAAACGTTGAAACTGTAATAAGTGTATATAAAATACATATAACGAGACACAAAATAAATTGATGCAAGATGCTATAATACCAATATCTACTATGTAACCAGGTAAATTTCTAGACGCTGCTTCAATAGAATTGCGTTTGCGTATCACACAAATACGTATTGTGTCTACCCAACCTATAAGTAGAGTTGTTTCATTCGACCAACGAAAGTTACACCGAAAGTTTTCTAAGCGTGCACTAAAAAGAGAAAAAGAAAATTAAATGCTATTGTTTTTAATTGATAATGTTATTTACTTAGGTGGCTCTTCCCATTTCATTAGCCCCAACGAACACTTTTCATTAAGATCATAAACGCGTACACCCAAATAACTTGCATATGCAACATAGGAGCCATGCCAACAAACCGATAGCACGTAACCTTCAGCTGTACTTAGCATGGTGGGTTTTAGTTTTTTCAAAAAATTTTTTTCGTACAGAGTTAATTGGTCGTCACCTGTTAAAAAAGAATGTACGTTAAAACAGACATAAAATAAATTTCTAAAACTGACTTTATTTTCTAGATAAATGCATCATTATTTTTTATAGTAACATCCTAATGGCATTGAACTTTTTTTGCAACATAGACACTGTTTTATTTAACATTTCGACCCAAGTGATTAATAGTTTTTGAAGCTTTCAATCTAGTAAATGGCTATATAATTATACCTGTTAAGTTTTAATTTTTTTAGCTTAGTAGCACCTCAAAAAAGCTACTCATGCTATGTTTAAATATACATATGTAAATGTATAGCTGTACATATATACAACCTCCTCAGGCCTACTGAACTGACGCCACTGGGTCCAAGGTACAAATGTTGGAAAATATTTACCTTGCATGACGTGGGACTTAAACACAAAAATAAAAAGATAAAAACCTTTAAACCCGTATTTATCTACAGTCAGTTTTAGATCTAAGCTTGAGTAGACTTTTTGACAAGCTAATGCTATAAACTTTGCAATTTTAAATAAGAGTAGTCACGCGATTAAATTTGATAAGAATTACGATTACTACTTCTCGGTTAGTATTAAAACTAACGCATTTATGAAGCTTTGTCGCAGCAAGAGCCCCAAATACAGGTTGATGAATATAGACGGCCTTGCTCCTATAACAAAATAGTTTACAAGTGACTGTTCATATATTACCGTAATCTTCTTAGAATGGGGTCGGAAAATGTGACAGTTTGGGCTCGGGCTTATGTGAAAGGTTGTGACAAAGTATGGACAGGAGGAGAGGGGTGAAAAATATTGAATACAACAATACGATACAAAAAAAAGAACTCCAGTGGCCACTTCATTATTTAATCTTCTCAAAGTAAAAAGAAGAAAAACAAATATGTTTGCCATACAACAAGCACCAGTACAGGTACGAAAGAAAAAATAATGGAAATATTCAATTCTCTTTATACGATTAAGATTTTTAAAAGTTATGAAGATGAAACTGGTTCGAAAGAAAAATGTTCTAAGTATGTTTAAATCAACGCTTTCCTGTACCAATCCTTACTTACCAACAATAAAGCGTTTGCCTGCCATTGATTTTGGATCAGGATCGAGCGTCACCGCTTTAATTGATTTGTCAAAACTCAAATTTTGATTGTTTTCATCACTAAAGAGACCAGTGATGTTGACCTAAAAACAGAACAAAGTTTAGAAATATTAAGTCAAATTAGTAGAACATAAAATACCAACCTTGCCATCATCCGAACAGGTCGCAACATATTCACCTTTACTATCCACATCCACATGATTGACAGCGACTGTATGTGCGAATTCAGTATTTTTTTCATTCAAATAGGAATCCACAGAGTTGCCCTGATGATCGAGCAGATAAACACGCCCCAAAAAGGTGCCGAAGATAAGAAACTAAGATATCATTACAGTGTTAATAAATATTTTCATTTTTCCAAGTTTTTACACTGCAGTCTATCAGCAAGGTTAATAGCCTTAAACTGAAATTGAAGCTTACAGTCAACTACATACCTTTGGATGCACCGCGGAACAGGTGACCACATCTTTGTTGAGTATTGTTTTCAAATCATTTGCAATGCGTTGATACTTGAACTTTGGCTCAACTTCTTCTTCTGTGCTTTCTGTTTCAGTATCCTGTATTAAAATAAAAAGTTATGAATTAATAACATTCATGTATGGGTCATATGTGCTGTGTTACGCTATTTGCAGTTTCATTTTCAGCCATTTTTCTCTTATTTAAGTTTTTGGTTATTTAGTCAATCGTTTTGAAAATTGATTAGTGGTTTTGAGTTTTCTTTATATTCGTTTCAATAAAACTTTAGTAAATACAGTAAAAAAGAAAACAAAGATCTGTCTGTCTACTACAATTAAATAAAAAGATAAAATTTTCGCTACAAATGCAAAAATCAGCTGTTTTTGAGTGTCACGTTAGTTTTGCAAAATTTGCATCAGATGTCGCTTTCACTGCAGGGCGTAAAGTTATGGATAGCGCATACATGTGAGTATTTAGTTGGTCAACTATCGTAAAGGTATTGAGCATAATATATTTGTAGCCAAACAGCTGACAGTTTTTAAAATTTAAAAGGATTTGTAATAGTCCAGGAAAAATGCGCTGCATTTTCAAGTTCATTTCTTCGCGTTTTTTGATAACTAACAATTTCTACCTAAAGGAATACTTTGGTCAAAATTTTGTAAAAATTTTTTGGAAGGAAACTTCAGCTGTCTGCTTCTTTCAAATCTGCGCTCTCATTTCACTAACTACTATAAGTTTTTTTTTAACGGGAACAATATATAGTCAACTTAAGATAACAAAAGGTAGCTTAAGGTGAGTACGTGAATGAATAGAATTTCCTTTCGAACATAATACTTAAAAGAATAATCGGAAGCGAATTAATTGAAAGATTTCCAGCCGTTAGGGTTAAAAGCATTTATTGTAAGCTATTCTGAACTTTATACTGCTACCGTATAAGACAATGGCTTGAAGTTGCTTTCCATCTCTCTTGATCCCACTCTAGATATTTAAAATTTTGCAGCACGAGTGATCTTGTATTAGCGGCCACCTTTTTGACTTTTGAAACGAATGCTTAGCCCGGATTTCTTCTTGAACCTGGCAGCTATGAATCAAAAACTTTTTTAGCTGGAGCATTGCCTTCAATTCACACGATGTACTCGAACTTCGAACAAATGCTGTCAACGGTTTCTTGCATGAGTTTACTTCATGCGCTATTCCCGCACACAAGACCAAATATAAAATAGCAAGATTTTCCTCTTAAAAGGACTCGAGCCATAATTCTACTCATTCTCTTTAATAAGCAAAGTGAATGCCAAACCACTGATGCATATTCCAAAATAGGTCTAACTAAAGACAAAAATAAGGTTTCAGTGATATATGGATTACGAAACTCTTTCGCCCAGTGTTTTATAAAGCCAAGAACGCTGTTAGCCTTATTAATCATTTGGTCAGTATGCATATTAAACCTAAACTTTCAATTGTTACGCCTAAGTTGCGAAAGTAGTTTAGAGTCTCGAGTATATAATTATCAATTTTATATGTACTCAATATTGGGAAAAACACACATGAATGCATTTACTTCAGTTGAGATTTATGCAATTGACGTAGAACTAGTCAAAAATGCTATAGATATCATACTGAAGATATGATGACTCAAATGCATATTTAAGTGGGTAAAAAAGCTTGACGTCATCAGCGTTCATTAAAATATTACAGTGCTTTACAACTGTGGGCAAGTCGTTAATGAAAACTGTAAGGAGCAAAGGGATCCAATGCGACTTCCTTGAGGAATACCAGAAGTAACAATAAAATTTGTAGATTCGGAATTATTAAAACTAACAGATTGGCTTCTATTTGAAAGAATTTAGCAAACTTATGAGAAAACCAGTTAGAGAAAGCTTCAGTAACAAGAGCTTATGATTAACCACATCAAAAGCTTTACTAAAATCAGTGTGGAAACCATTTTCAAATTGGCTTATAGTTATATTCGTATATTCAATCAAATTAGTTACCGTAGATTTTCCTGGTAAAAAACTAGGACCTTATTGGACCTTAGTCCTGTGTGATGGTGGCGACATCTTTAATAACGGAGGGAATTGCATTCATACGTTGTTTAACAAAGAAAAACTCTATTTTCTTATCTATTTCTCAAACATTTTATTTAATTTTTAGTTTTTAAGAAATGTTTAAGCATTTGATTTTTTATAAGGCTTACTAAAATAAATATATATGTACATATAACCAAAGACTGTCATATAAAAATTAAACTTTGACTTCTCCGAAAGTTCCTTCACGAAAATATCAAACCCGTTCTCCTCCATTGCATCACAAACATTTTTAAGGTCTATTCTTTCCCATGAATAATTGTAATTCGAACTGCTCAATTATTGTGATCTTCGCATAATGATTGAGTGACAATGAAGGCTTTCGACTTGAAAAATCAGAATTGCTTAGTTTGTCACATGACGCTCTCGTCACGGAGTGTCGTAATCATTGTGATTGAGCCTAAAGTTTTTTTGCTTTTATTTGAGTCTTTGATTTTACTTTTCCTACCATAATATCACTAGGGTTCTTATATCATTCGGTAAACTATACATAAATACTCGTAAGTGAATAATAGCAGTAAAGCTTAAACAGTTGCAATTCTACGTGTCACTTAAAAAAACCAGTATCAGTGTTGAGACAAATATTAAAATTATTTTGCCGTGCGCCATCAAGCTATGTGAAAAGAATAAAGTCCTTTCCTTCAGTCAAATTTAAACTTTTTAAGTTCTCTTCAAATGCGCCATTTGTTAAATCCAATTTCATACAAATCATTAATGGAGGCGTGGCCTCACTAAAATGTATAATGGGTACTGTATAGGTAATACAACGTTTTGCAACATCATAGTGCCGGTAAAAGTTTTTAATTTTATCTGTAAAAAAATTTAAACATTAATAATACCACCACACGATGTATCATATAACGAGGGAGCAAGGAAATCTCCAAAATTAAAATCCTCGCTTGATCCACTTTTGAACGACTCTCGTGCTCATTAGAATGTTAGCAAAAAATTACTTTGCATTAACTGACATTTTGCTTTGATTTGATATTTAACACATTATTTCAGGATTTGGATTTAATGTTATTGGATTTTGTTTTTGGAGACTTCTAGCGCAACCTGCATATCATACACATAAATTCTTCTTACTCTTATCGACATCACAGAAAGCCATTACTTTTTTCTTCTCCGATGCGGGTAAATCACGAAAAAACTTTCGACCTTGCTTGCCAGCATTCCAAATGGTGAATCCATAGCACCATGGTGCAATGCTAAGCACATGCTCGATCAGATGGCGTAAACGTATACGCCAAATTGTTTGCGCTGTTACTGAAAATGTTGTTGCCTCGGGATGATAGCGATATCTTAATAAAAATTCATTGACACGTAAAATACGTCCACCTAAATCTAGATGTTTGTAGAAAAATATGAGATCTTCAGGTGTACCCTTTCCATCTTCTGAGAAACCATTTGGTATTTTACAATAAACGCTACGATGACATAGCCATGTCGGCATTATAACCGTTGGTCCATTGGAAGTATATATTTGAAGTGTAAGTTTTTGCGTATCCAATTCATTGGCCCAACGAGAGAATCGACATGTTGAATTTGGTGGTATACGCGTAAATTTGCTACCAATTATCTTTTTAAAGATAGAAATATGGATATTGTTTAGTCTAAATGAAAAAAAAAATACAAATCTCTTACAGCGTCTTTGTGTCTTCTGGCGAGTGCATATTGCTTCAGTATACGTTGTGGCATCATTTCATCATCGATATCTTGAAAACAGAGATAAGCACCAGTGGAAACGGCGATAGCCATATTACGTCCATAGCCGACTGAAAGTAAAGTTGAAAGTAGAGATATATTTTTAAGTCAATAGCTACAAAAATGTAACGAAAGCTTGGCAGTTTAATACTTCATACTATGTCTATCGTGGGCTACGCTAACCTACCGCAAAGTGTGGAGTCTGCTTGTTGTTTTGGACAAAACTATCTCCGACCCAGAACTCGTAACCAATTTTGATGTAGGAACTTTGGCTTAAAATGTATGGAATTATTAAATATGAAAATAACTGGCATTTTTCATTTTTTTTTCAACAAAATCAGTGTAGCGACTCAGCCGTGGCAGCGTCTTTTTCTATTAGGAGCGGTGTCACACTGACTTAGGGAACTTAGAGTCTCTAATAACCTTTCTTAGGGTTCAGTATCTCCAAACTGAACATAATTTAAATCATCGGTATATTAGCTTTGCCGTGGAAACGTATTTTTGCGTAAGGGGCGTGGTACCGTCTACCATTTTAACGAAAATTACATTGTGCACAACCTTTCCAACAAAAAAAAAAAAATAAAATAAATAATAAATAATCGATTATGATGTGATATTCCATATATATTTCTTCATCTTAATAGATTGGCTTGGTTGTGGAGAACAAATTTTTGATAACATTCCCTTTTCAAGTAATTAATCGTCCCCAAAATGGAAAAGTGGCAGCCACATCTAAAATTATATTTAATTCCCTACATTTTAAGCCAAAGTACATTAAAATTGGTTAAGAATTTAGGGCCGGAGGTAGTTTTGTCCAAAAAAAAAAAACACGTAAGCTGGCGTAACTGGTGTTGGACATACTACAGTGAGCCACGTCTGAAGGCCGCCGCGTAGCCAGTGACATAAGGAATAAGGATATAAACCTTAAACCGCAGTTGAAGGCGTTCCACTTACCCTAACATACTTAAATTTCAAGAAAATCGGGAGTAAGGCTGTTAAAGTAACTAATTAATCTCATCCTAAGCTAAACTGGTTTATCCCAGCACGCATCTGTTCAACTAGTTTAGCCTAGGAAAACTAGTCTTTAGTACATATGACCCATGTTATAACATTCACATGGAGTGAGAGATCTATAACTAAAAGAATATGGCATATGCAATAAGATTTATTAACACTACAAGACCTATAAAAAAGCTAGACTACATTATAGTCGGAGTAAAACCTCCATTTGTAAGCAACTATTAGGCGGAGAGCCTGCTGTAGAAAAATCGAGTGCCTAAGATTACAGGATAAGATATACGGGAAAGAAAGTAATGCATTTTGGTGAAATTAAAGAACCAGGTTTGTATTGGCCATGCCCGTCCCGATGCACGAAAATGCCCGAGTTTCACCCAATTTTGTTGTTTTCATTAAAACCGTAAAATATACACCTCAAAATATATGCAAAAGGATTCCACAAGGCAACCCTAAATATTATTTTTAGGCTCTTCGAGCTCTATCACTTGGCACACACTTCAAGCATTAATATGTATTAATAAAAGATGACCCAAAAAACCATTGCAAACCAATTTTGGGCCAGGTTTCGGCAATGTATACCTCACATAATATATTGAGGCCTCTTTAGGTTCTATCATTTGGCATAGATTTTGAGCTGCAATATTATACAGTTTTAATTAAAACAATAAAATTGGGTCAAATTCTGTATTTTCCGGGCAACGCGGAGGGCTTTGGCAAGACAGCCATGGCTGGTTAATTTCACCAATCTTATACACTCGACTTTTCTACAGCGGACCCTTGGGCTATATAGTTTTTTTGATTGATTTCACAATTTATTTTATGACAAATAAAACTTACCTCCTTTCGATTTTCCAGTTTTATTGCGAACGACACGCATTCGAATGTTAATTGGGAGCGTTGCAAATTTATGTTTCCACAATTCTAGCAGTAGTGCAGTCTCATCAACACTGCAATCATCGAATACACAAACCTCCAAGAAAATATTGCATTCATCAAACATAAGTTCTTCCACATCATCCACATACAGTCCACAAGGTGACAGAGAATTGCCATCCACTAAGGCACCCGACGATGACGTCACACTTGGCGCAATCGCATTTGCGTTGAATGCTGCTTGCACAGCTGTTTGTCTGGCAATCGATTCGAAGCACTTCTCAATCCATTTGCCACCATTTAAAATTGTTATAATCACCGACTGGTGCAGCGCACAAAAAGTTTGTTGTAGTTTTGATAGAAATAAATTTGAATTTTGCACACTCCGATTTGTTGCTTCATGGAAGAACTGCAATACTTACAATCGTTTGCTGCTGTGGTTCCTGGTCCATTGTGAATGCAGGAAACACAAGAAAAAAACTTTAAAAACAAAACAGCAACACACCCGCAAAACGCCGGTCGGTCGCCTGCAGTCTACAGACGATGCGGAAGTGGATTCAAAAATTCGATTTCAAATGCGACAGCAACAATACACAATGCGTTCCACAAACATCAGATGTAAATGTTTGGCTGTTTTGATTAATGTGGATTTTATTTGTATCTATTCAGTTGCAGTTTTAAAAGTGACAATTGAAATTTTAAAATAATTTGATTAAAACCCAGTACAAAATATTGATAGGAAAACCTATTAAAAACAGAGGTGGGTTATGGGAGTTGAGTACGACCTCCCGAAATCTGATAAAAATCAATGATCAAAAATAATGACTTTGATTCAAAATTGGAACACGATAACATAACCTTTAACCTGAAGGGCGCCGGACTGTGATTGAAAGCCAACTCCTCATTGACCAAAAGCTCAAATTTTTGTGATTTTGCTTAATGGTATCGTATTCGACATAGTCCAAGAGGCCGCGTTGCATTTTCAAGGTCATTTTCTATCCCATAATTTTATTTGCAATTGAACGTTTAAGTAAGGCTGATGAAGGAAATAAGCGTTAGTCGCCATAATCGTGGTGGGTTTGGTTGTGAAAAATGCAACGCTGCCAGCGTGTGAAATATGGCTTCATACTTATACACTTGTCGAAATCCTATAGAAAATGGAAACAAAGATTGCATGATTCAATTCTTTTCTTACATGTCAATTAAAGATGGCACACCCTAAAATAATGTAACCTTGTGTAATTCAACCAGATTCGGTAGTAGATATATACATATGTACATATATTGAAAGTAAGGCAACTGCAAAATTAGTGAATTTTTGTCAGACACTGCTACACAGCGGAATCAAGTTTAAAAGTGGGAAAAATGTCAACGAAAATGGAGTACGCCGTCTTGGTCCTCTTTGCCTAAAAGTTAGGAAAAACTTTAACGTCCCGATGGAGAAAATCATTTTTGCATATAACTAGCACATGTGTACATTCCTTATTAATAGTGGTGCACACTCGGTGCCCGGGGCGAAGATGCAATTTGCCGCCCCTATCTAAAAAATTTTTATTTACAAAAGAAAAAGGTAATTAGCTTTCGCATTCCAAAAACCCTAGCAAAATGAGATACTTTTCACATTCAAAACCTCATGGGGCCCTTTACAGTTCGCCATTTTCATTTCCATAAAAAAGTTCACAAAATTAACTAAATTTGCTACAAGCCAAGGACCATTTTGCAACCTCCCAAGTCGTTGCGTCCAGGGCAATCACGCCTTTCTGCCCCCCTAGGTGCGCTAATGCTTATTATGCTGTTTTCCTTAGAGTAAATGCTTGTTACTTTATCTTTTAAACATGTCACTGCCCAATTGTTCGAATTGGAATGCTCTATATCTTGAGAACTATAAAATGTAGATATTGTTACGTTAATTCGATAGATATGTACCGAAGGTATAAAGCACCTTTAGCGGTAAATTGTGAATAATGACAAAGATTGACAAAGACACAGACACAGAAACAGTGACAGACATACACAGACAGACACTGACGCAGATAAAAAATGCCATATCTCAGAGAAAAAAAAAGATATTCAAACAAACTCAACGGCATTTGAAAGCGGAAGACTAGTATTTTAAGATGCCGTTCATAGTTTTCCTACAAAAAACAAATCCTTAGAGCTATTTAACCTCAAAATTGAGAAAAATCGTCAGTTTTGGCACTTTTAGGTTAGGATATCTCAAAAACCTGACGTGATGGAGCAATTCTGCGACCAGATTCAGAATCAGCGCATCGAAAACCTACGGAAATATATAATCTGGTTTCTGGGTATAATTTTTGTCGACCTGTGTTATTGCTTTCAGTGGAATGCGCAGCATTTAATTTCCGTTTGTATGGAATGAATGAAATCTAAATAATGTTTCTGTGAATGTTGCCAGGCTGACTCTCTGGCGCCTGTGTGTGGCGCACTGGCACAGGCGCTGATAAAGGAATTTTGAGGCAAATATATGGGAAATGTGTCCAAAAAAGTGGTGGTGTCAATAATTCGATGGGCCCCCTAGTAATGGTCATATAAACGGCCAATAAAATGAGTAACCTCGGAATTCCGATCTGTCCAAGAAAAAGCGAATATTCCATAGAAAAAAGCGCTTATTTATAGGTGGAAACTAAAAATGTTGGTACGCTCTGAACAAGAGAGGTTTTGTCATACGATGGAATGGTCATAGAGCACAGTTTGCTCTGCACCTGTAAAACCAACCATCCATAAATAGATTGTTGAAGTTCCTAATAAAATTCAGCTAAAGTTGGTGAAATCTATTTATGTAGCAAATGGCATGGAATATAGACCAAAATTTAATTCAAGAGTTTACTAAGTTTGCCTAATCTAATAGATGCAAGCTATAAACTTTAAAAGGCGTGTCCAATAAATACTTAGCTTTAAGTACCCAAAACTAAGTATGTTCAATGTCTATCATTTAAAATTATTTATTTGGCTTAGATAAACAAATGTAAAAGTTTCTATAGCTCACTAAATAAATCTTATGCTGTACGTAGTAGAAAAGAGCCATATATTATTTTACATTAATATTTCATTTTCTTTTATTGTAATTACTTTTTTTTCAAATATTTAAACAATTTTTGCTTAAAAAAGCGCTTATTTGCAATAATTAAGTATTTTCTTTAAATAGTAGGTATGTGTAATGAATTTTAATGATTATTTTTTACAATTATGAATATGACTGCACATAGTGGAATACAAAAGACTAAGATATAAAATACTACAAATTACAATACAGTTTGGGTAGTTTTTAACAATTGGTGCTGATATTTTCAGTTAATATTTGTATATTTTTTGGGATGAAATGAAAATAAATAAAAGCTTCCAATATGGAAAAGTACTTATTGGGTACATGTATGTATGTATGTGTGTAATATATTTTAAATGCGCTACAAATATACAGATGAATAACATCTTTTTGATATAGTGTTACTGTAAAAAATATTGGCTAGTTGAATAGGATTAAAATCTTGAGATTCTTTTATTCTAAGCGCTTAACGGCCAACGAATGAGTCTATACATTTGCTAAAAGCAGTACAAATATCTTAGGCATATAAAACTTAAATTACATTTGAGCTAAGGTTATTTAGTTTGTTTTTCCCAACATGACGTATGATAAACCTTTAATAACTTTTCATTTATTAAAGCGTTTAACAATAATCTTTTGGCACCGATATAATTTAGAGCTCAAAAACGTAATTTCTTTGCTCGGCAGCTATTACTTTTCAATAATAAAGTTTAATTGCTGGCCGTCATACAAATTTTAACCCAGCTTTAATACAAAGTTTTGCCAAATTTTGTTTAGATTTACTTTTTTCAAAAGTTCTTATGTACTACATTACCAAAAAAATAAACTCAATTTGGGATAGGGCGAGTTTTCTTATAATAAAATTAATTTTACATGAATTTATATTCCCTTTTACACAAGAATCGTCAATTTTGCGGAGAACGATGGATTTCATGAGTTTTTCAGTCTTATGGCAGATGATGATTGATTTTTTTTTATGCTTTAAATTTGCATGCACCTCCTTCCATTCACTTCACTACCATCTTGTTTCTCATAAACATTCTCAAAGGCTTGTATCAATCCATCCATGCCTTTGAGCAGACCCTCCTCACGATTACCAGGTAACCAATCGTTCCGATGATTTACACGCACACCTTCTGGCAATACACGCGATTTGACAAAATCTATTAGCCATGCGCCAACTTTTGTTTCATCGTATACAATAAAAATGCTCGAACCAACAATTTCATGTTGCGCAAAGAAAGTCGACTCTTCGATGGTACTACGCATATGTCGCAGCCGTTGTAGTAATTCCTTAACTTGGACACGCTTTGCGACAGTCACAAACTGTGTTATAGTCTGTTCGATTTGTTCACTGCTGTGCACAGTTTTAAGATCTTTTTGTGGGCTGCGACCACGCATGCGCAACGCTTCAATGCGGAAACCTTTTGTATGTGATGATGACATCGTTTCGCGAAAGAGCATATAACGTAATTTAGTAATGGATTGTGTTTTATGTTCTTCAGCGGTAGGTGCTGTAGCATCGACAGCTATCATTTTCTTATAGAGATCAGGACGCAAAGTTTGGTTGCTCACCTCCGATTCGAGAAAAGTGCGACAACCCATTTTTATATCCATCACACAGGGATCTTTGAAGTCGGACAGCAGATCTTGCAATTCGATGAAAAGTTCACCATTCATTTGTAGTGTACCATAGAAATGTGGTACAATTTTTGCTGTAGCAGGTTCACTGCAGATTTGTTGATACGAAAGCACCTCACTGTCGGATATTGAGGTGATGCGTTTGCGCACGATACCAGAATTGGTGGGCACAATGCTGGAAGAGAGAGAGAGAGGTAGAGAAAAAATTAGTCATGAAATGGTATTTTTTTTTAAAACAAAAAAAATATACATATATAAAAGATGTACCAATAAGAGTGCACTATTTTATTGTAAAACAAAAATACGTATTTTTTAAGCGAGTAATGATATTTTTATTGCATTATAAACATGTTCCGATTACGTATGAGATAAAATATCCGTCAAATGGTTCTCCATCACTTTGCTTCATAATCCATTTTTCACAATGATAACGCGTTGTTCTTTTATGTAGCGCTCCATTTTTTTAATATGTACAATCATAGGTCAAATTTCAGAGTTGCCACTTGCACGAAAACAAAATTATAAAAAATTGTGAAAAAGCGCACTCTTATTGGGACACCCTTTGCAAAATTTAATTTGGCAATATTTTCTTTGCTTATATTGTATGTATGTATGTATATATTTTGATCGTATTTAATATGTACTAACCTTTCTGGATGACCGGATAGCTGAACCCAGTTTTTGGGCTTGCCATTGCTTATCACTGGTGTTGAGTTTGCATGCCTTTGTTGTAAAAGTACGGGTGTGGCAGGGGCGCTGAGGTCAAGTGCGTTCTGTAACGATAATAAAAAAGAAAGAAATTCGTAAAAAATCACAACAGTTAAGGGGAAATATATTATGATAATTTCTTTTGCTTAAGACTAGATAACTTAAAATCCGCTCAAGGATTTTTCACAAACTTATGTACATACATATGTACATGTGAATATATGTCATTAAAATAGTTTTCCATCAAAATCTGTTCAGTTGAATTTTATGCTTCGCAGGCAATGCCGCAGAATATTTCTTAAAGCAATTTCTTTAGGCAATGTTCCAATTATGTTCTAAGGTTTTCCAGCAAAAAAAAACTTTTTTTTCTGGCGGCTTAGCAAAAACATATATTTGTTTTACGAAATAAACAAAACTAATCTCATTAGATATTTTTATTTAAAATCTCTATTGTTGTTATGTTGCGCATCTCATAGTTTTTTTAGTCAGCTGTTATTTCACAAACGACAGACGTTCAAAAGTCCATCAGAGAAAACCATTTTTTTTTTTGTTTTCAGCTTTAGACTTTAGTATGTCTGGTTTTAAGAAATTTAGCTGGTGACATTGAAAAATTCATGATGACTTATGAAAGAAATTTATATGTCTGTGTTGTTGCTGTAAAATGTCTTCATTTTAGCGATAAGTTTACGTAATGAAAATAATTATTTTTTAATTTATTCATGGAAATCAGTTAAATTTTTTAAATGGAAACTTATTGAAAAATCCCAAGTCACAAAAGTTCATGCAGGGTAAATATTTTTTTTTGTGTTTCATATTAATCAAACATTCAATGCTATAATGCAAGCATCGGCATAAAGTACATGTTTTTGTAAATTGATGAAGCTAGAAACTTTAAACTGTTGTAGTTCATGTAGGGTACAAAATTTGATATCAGGTTTTCTGAAGGATTCAAGCTTACGAAAAAATCTGCTTCATTGCATTTTCTTAGTTGATTTCATTTTAAAAAGTTTTTTTTTTTTGCTAAATTCAAGCAATCAACTAAATAAAACTGTTTTTAAATTAAATTCGAAAAACTTTTATAATTTTGCCTGGTTTTTATTTGTAGAAGAAATAACGTGCTATTAACATTTGCTTGGTTGTTGCTTCATGGCATAGCTGACGTGTGATCGATATTTATTTATCTCTATATTACTTGGCTTTTTTTTTGGAGTATTGACACAAATGAAAAAAAAAAATCTTTAAAAAAATCGAATTCTTAAATGAGAATATTTATTTTATTCTTGTGCAAATGGCTGTACACTTGAAAAAAAAAATAGATATTTAGTGCAGGAAACAGATTTCATAGACAAATGCCACGGAAATTTCTGAATGAACTTTTCGAAAAATCGATTGCAATATTTGCAAAAAAACGCTACAAAAAAATGTTATACAAAACTATTGGTACAGTAGTTCCTGATTTATTGTCAACTTTTTGAAATTGTGAAGCGTGTTTGTTTTTAAATTAATTTTTCAAAAAATGTTTTATTAAGCTCTAATCTTTTTGATGAATTTGAATTTTGCATGTAAGGCATATTGGAAACTTTTTTTTTAAATATTGATAGATTAATAAATTAATATATAATTAGCTTCTGCGCTATGTAAAAAAAAAATAATTATTATTGTATTTTTTGAATATTTAAAAGCTTATTCGTAAGCTGAAAAGTTTGCATTCGTTGTGAGAAAAATAAAAACTATGCGTAACTTTCTACGTAGGAAAATAGTATTAATTCACAATTAGAATATAACTATGTTGCACTGTTGCATTCATTACTTGCTCACACATGTGTAGCTAATTGTAAGCAGGAAAAAAAAAATTTCAAATATAAATTTGCATACCTTTTCATTTTATTGTAAGTACACATTTTTTTCCAGAAAAATATTTCATAACGCTTAAATCTTATATTGCTTACTTCAACATTTTTTTATCAGACCCAGAAGTGTGTTATATTTGTTTTTGTTCATTAAATTTATAAACAAAAATGCATTTCAAAGGCAAATTGTGATCAATTGATTTTTTGAAAAAAAAAAGTCTTAAAAATAACTATTTCAGTATTTATCTTTTATAAAATTAATAGTTTAATGTATGAACTTTTTCAAGTTATAAGAATCATGAAGCAACTGAAGTTTAAGGCTCTTAATCTGACGTCAGAGTGGGCGCTCTAAGCAATGAGATGCTATGGCGCTATGCCACGCTGCAAATCCCCGCGTGTGTATTCCTATGCAATAACATAAAAGATGTCAGAGTGAGAGCCAAGCGAGATGCAGATAGAAATGACTGCGAAAGCGACAAGCGTGCGAGCAGTGTATGAAGCGATTTGTAGCTTTCTTATTTTGTATATATGAAAATTAATTTATTTGATATTTTTTTTTGTTTATATTGAGAACTAATGCATACAGAAACATTAAAATGTAGCTTTCAGAGACCAAAATATAAAAGTTATCACAACGGGATAATAGTGGATGATGAATTCATTCATTGCAACAAAATAATAACGAATAGCTCAGCAACTCTCGCAGCAAAATATCGCTTTCACTCTGACATCTCATAGCATTGCTTACAGCATTAAGTAGCAACGCTTCAAGTATCGCCTCGCTTATAGCGCCCACAGTGACTGCAGCCTTATCCTTAACACGCATTAACATGCATACACATGTATGTATGCATGTATGTATGCATGTATGTATGTACTATGTATGGCTGTTGATAAATAAACTTATCGCACGTGTCACTACAACTTAAAAGCAAATAACAACAGTAGCAAGTGTACACTGCATCAGTGCGTAATTGTCAACTAGATCAAATAAAAAAAAACTGTATACAGTTCAAGCCTCTTTTTACAGAGTTCAGAGAGGTGTATACATCCGGTATGCAAATATCTTTTTTTTTGTATTTTGACCATTTTTTTTCCCATTGCAATATTTAAATATTTAAATTTAGTAGCATAAGTGAGAGTAATTTGACTTTTTGCAAAATTTTGTTATAACAAAATAAATAAAAAAGTAACAGCTGACAGTGCTGTTAAAGCCATTGTAAACAATTATATATGTAGCTTACATATGTATGTTATATATATACGCAAATTTCTACGCGCATACACTTTAAAATGCAAATGTACACAAATACAATAATTTTTGTGTAAGCAACAACAATGGCAGCTTTAATGACATTTTTAAATCATGTAGATAGTAGTTTCATAGCAAAAACCAACAATATATTTAAAATGTCTTTACAAAAAAAAAAAATTAATAAAATTAATTACAAAAATCAACAATTATAACAATTAAAGCACTTGACACCATTCTTGCACAATAATTTGTTATAATTGCAAATGAAGTAAACATTACAGTTATAGATTTTTTCAACAAACTAAGCCCTTCCACTTCAAAGCACTGAACGCCAAAATCGTGAAATCTAGATGAGTAGAACACTGCACGTTCAATTTGACAGCATACTATAGAGCTCTGCTGGGTGCCCGGTCATAAGGGTATTTCCAGCAATGACAAAGCTGAAGAATATGCCAAAATAGAATCAGAACAACCGGAAAATCAACAAGTGTTAAGAAATTGCTGGCGGAACTACATTATCGGACGGCATAACCAAGAAACAAACGAACAGAAAGTGGAACCTTACCGCCGGATGCAGAACAACTCGAAACTTGTGGCTTGAACTGAATCTAGAAAAGACAAAAACTCTCTTAAGATTCAGAAGAGGAGATCTAATGACTGTTGTAGGAGTACTGAAGCGGCACTGCGTTATTGACCCTATGGTCGCCAAATATGGTGCTACTTTTAGAGATTTCTGCAGAAGTTGTGGAGATGTAGAAGAGCATGAGACGATTAAACAACTGCTCTGCGAATGCCTGGAGCTAATGAGGAAACGAACCAAATATTTTGATTTTGCATTCTTTGTTGGTCTTGAGGAACTAGACGAGCTGGAGCTCATCAATATACTCAACTTTTAGGCGGTTCGCGTCCAAAAAATAAGTTAATTTTAAGGAAAATGAGGGGGAAAGTATATATATACCCTATATATATATATATATATATATATATAGGGTATATATATAGGGTATATATATATATATAGGGTATATATATAATTTCCCCCTCATTTTCCTTAAAATTAACTTATATATATATATATATATATATATATATAGGGTACTACAATGGGCAAACTGCCCATGAGTGTAACTTGCTATATGCAACATACGCAACAATCTTAATAGAAATACTTTTGTAATTTTAAAGTTCAGAAATAAATTATAAAAGTATTAGCTGATTTTAAAAATTAATAGCTTCTTCAAATTTGTTTCAGTTTAAAATTTAAACAAAACGATTAACATTTTCAAAAATTTAATTTCAAAAATTGATTTTTTTTTTTTAATTTCTTACAAGATTATTAAAATTACTCCAAGTAAGCGTTTATGAGCTAATACTCAGTTTTAATGTAAAGCTATTTATATAAAAAATAAAAATTTTAACATGCCGATAATACACTTACAGTGTTGAGTGTCTGTATGTAATGAACATGAAATATTATTATGTGTTGACAGAGAGAGATCAAATATAATTATTTTTTTATATTTAAGCACTACATGTAGTAACTTTCAGTGAGCTACTGCTCACATGATGTTATTTTATTAATTTTTCTTTTTTTGAAAAATTATTTCTTTTATTTTTTTTAGCCTATGTAAACGTGCACACGCAAAATGATGAAACATTTTGTGAAAATTTCATGCTCTTATCAATTTATTTAACTTTGTTGAGATTAAAATAGCGTGATTGAAATATAAACCATTTTATTTATTTTTAGAAAATGTTTCTCTTCAAGCCTAAAAACACAATAAAAAAATATCAATAGTAATAACAATCGCAATAATTTTAATGTTCTCTTGAATAATGAAGACATTTTATGATATTCTCAATATTAATTGACATATGCAAATGTCAAGCAGTTCAAAAAGGCAAACGAAGAATCCACGCTGTCTGCGCATTTCAGGAAATAATATTTTCAATATTTTGTTTATTTATTAAACATTTTTTTCTCGTTTTATGTTTGTATATGAGACATTTATGAGTTTTTTAATATTGCAAAAAAGAAAGAGCAAACAAAAAATCGCCAAAAAAAAATAAATGGAATGCAACTTTGTCTTAATGAATTAACAGTGGAAAATTTTGATATTTTTTTTAAAAAACGTATTCAATGTAAACGTTGTTTCAATAAAAAGTAGTAACACAATATTTGCAATAAGAAAATAAAAATATTGACTTTGTAATGCAATGTAGATGTATGTAATAAAAAATAAACAAAATTAACTTACAATTGCCAAAAATTTAAGCAACGACATATGACTGGGCGGTAAAATGTCACGACTTGTTAAGTAATCAGCAAGATTTTCACAATTTTCTAGGCTGAGTTTCTGAAAAGAAAAGAAATATACATATAAATTATAACGAAAAACAATATAATGAACCAGTAATTAACATTTATATTATAATAACATACTAGCGAATAGTTTGTAATTAAATTTAACATAGAGCGGACCATAACAGTTTAATATATATACATTTTCTGCAAGCTAAATATTATTTATTTTTGATAGCAGCACTCAAAAGCTTAGTTAATAGAAAAATATGCGAAATAGAGCATTAACAGTACACTAAGCTGCTTTTTCTGTTAAAAATCTGCTACAGCTCTGTATGAAAAATTTAGAATGTTAACTAAGTAGTAAGTAGTAGTTGATTTCAAACGCTCGTTTTTTTCTGGAATAACGATAGATATTCTAGCTGATTACAAGCGATCTATTACTTTTAAAAAATTACACTCAGAAGAAAACATCTATATATCTATTTTGCTTGAAGTTACATGACTGTTGGCGCACTGTTATGTGTATTTTTCCGTTAATGAGCTGTATATTTCTACCGTATGTTGAAGTTTTAGTAAAAAATTACCTTCTCACTCATGTTAAACTGCTTTCAATGCGCACTTAACCACTACTAAAATACTTAGTTGTTAACGTTGCAACTTAGTTACTTTGACTAAAAGACGAATGCTGTTATGTTAAAAGTAGAACCAAAAAACATGAGTACCTGGGAAGTGGAGCTTATCAACATCACTGATAAGTGAAAATTTTCATTCGACTAAACAATGTGACTGACATAAGTTAAATATTTTTATTATGATAAAATTTTTAGCAAAACTTTCTATTGTGGTTACCTTTTTTGATTGCGCTTGTCAACTTAAGTCACCTTTGACAGCGGTTGTCAACGACCACAATTTTAATTCATATAATCGTTAAATGAAACTATGGAATTTTCAATTAACAGTTGATTACGTCACAGTCAGTAAAAAAATATCAAGCTTGTAAAGTTTTACTAAAAATAGCGCGATCCTTTTAAATGATTTGTTGTGACATGCAAATTGACAAATTGCAGCAAAGAAATGTCAAAATTTAATTGAGGCAAATTTAACGTTTATCAGTTAGTGAGTGGTAATTTAAGAAAAATAAATAAAAAAAAGAACAGCAGCAGCGACAATACATAGCAGACGCCGGAGCATGTGCAATGTGCGTGATTTTCAAACTTATGCTATTGAAATTAATAATGCTGTGAGAATAAAAAGTTCGTTTGCAAAATAAATATTGTAGAAAATATATGTACGATACTGTTAATTTACAGAGAAAATGTAAAATACTATAAACAGTTTTGGTGTATACACATATGTATGTGCTGTTAAGTCGTATAATTAATTTTGTCACACTGTTAAGATTTTGAAAGCTTTAAATGTTATGGCAGGCTTATGGTCCTTAACATTGTCAACTTGAATTTCATTGTGGAAGTTTGTAGTTGGCAAAAACAAGCATACGTTAATATGAAAATTTTCATTAAAACAGACAAACTTCAATAAACTTAATATCCTCTATTAACCAAATATTACACTGTAATGTCACTGCTAAACAACATTAAAAATTAAGCACCTTTTTTTTATCTAAGATCAGAGTTTCAAAAAGACATTGCTCTGTAGAATGACTCACATATAGCTCTGTTAAATTAGAAATGAGTCAGTTAGATGTGCAAAACATAAAAAAAAAAAAAGATTTTAATTGCCATCATCATATACATATCAACACATCATATACATATTTTTTTGAAAATCAAAACTTAATGTAGTTTGTATGCCAAAGCAGCAGCAGCTATTAAAATGTACGTGAAAAAATTTTAGCAGATGTTTGTGGCATTTAAATATCTTTATTAAAAATTCAAAAATAGATAAATCAATATTTTTTTCAAACTATTGCTACTTGAATATGCTCAAACTATTAGGGCAAAAAAAAAGTAGAAAATTCTTATATTCGACATGCAATGATTGAATTATTGCACTTGATCAGCAGTCTTAGTACAAAAAAAGCTATATTTCCAGAAAATGTTAACTCACAGCTATTTGTTTAGTGTGTTGAGGCATGTTCGCCTATGTGAAAATTAAGGGATTTTTTTAATTTAACTATAGCTTTGTCGAGTGCTCACGTTGATAGTTGTTTAGATAAAAGCGTTTAAATTAGTATTTGCAAAAAATGTTAACGCACTGTTAAGACGCTGTTATTTTGTACGATGCTTAGTTTCGATATTTTTGTATGTAAGTCAAATGAATTAGAGTTAAAAGACAACTACGACGTTTTATTAAAAGTTCTCATAGTCATTTTCTTTGAAAAATATATAAAATCAAATATGTTAACCATATTAATAAAGACTTCATCTTAGCAGCGAAATATACTATTAAGTTACTACTGTAATAAAAACGTGTGAAACCGTAAATTATGTAGTAAATTGGCATATATTTTAACTCATTGTTAAGCTGCTATTATTTTGAGAATTAGATAGTGTTGGTTTAATGTTATGCAAATTAAATGAATTTAAGTTTAATGATGATGGCTGCGTCAAATTGTTCAAATTTGTATATATAGACGATAGCAATATTTGCTAAAATTAAACTTTACTATTAAGTCAACGTAAGCTTTTTAACACAAAAACATTTGTATTAAAAGTTCATACAAGTAAACATTGTGACAAAAGTAATGTTTAAAAAACCATAACTTGCGATTAAAGCGCTGTTATCTGTTAAGTACAGGTATGAGATAATTTAAGTGTAAATAAAATGATAACATCTACAAAGTCCAGAGATTAAATAAAAAAAACGTAATAATAATCTAGAAAATATTGCGACACTGTCAAGTCACTGTCAATAAGCGTGTAAGTGAAAATCAGAAACTTTATTGCAGCAAAGCTATACAAATCTTTAATAAAGTTTTTTTCAATTTAATTAAATTTTATTATGCAATATTACAATGTTGAACCAATAGTCTTTTTTTTAATTAAATTTTATAATGCAATGCGAGTATTGCACTGTTAAGCCAAAAGAGCCTTATTGTTATTGAACATAGAAGATTTATAAGCATTTGCTTACATATAAAGAGTTCAATTCATTATATGCAACAATGATGACAAATAAAAAATGTTAGCTCGCTGTTAAGCTGCTGCTAACTTTGCTAGACGTCATTGCTTAAGAATTTGAACGTGTTTAAGCTTAACAGAGCTTAAGCTAACAAATTTTTGATAGTTTTTTGCTTTATCCTTTTGTATAATGTTGCTAATACGTCGCTAAACTTGTTATTATATTAAAAAACACTACTTCTACATTAAATTAATGCTGTTGCCTATCAAGATTTTAGTATCTGTTAATTTTATTGAAAAAAAGCTATGAACAACTTTAATTTTAAGATTTTAAGCATTTGTTTTAATTTAATTTTATTTTATAATGCTTATATAGATATTATCTTGGAAGGCTTACAAGCATTTTTGTTTTAATTTTTCGAAAGTTAAAGTTTTCAGTTTTACAAGCAACAGTGATAAGAATTATGCCAAAAATGTTAACTCACTGCAAAGCTGTTAATACTTATGTGTGTATATCAACTTCAGTAAGGCTTATGCTAAAACACATTTTAAATTTTTCTGCTTAATACTTTTGTGATGTGTGTTATAAGGAATAACAGATTTAGTCGATCCACCATCTTAATACAAAGCAGCATATGTTTTTTGTGTATGCATATGACTTATACGGTTTCGCCTTGTCATCAAATATCTGTTATTCCTTGTTGCCACAAAAATATGTTAGAAATGTTAGCTCACTGTTAAGCTACAGTTACCTTATGGGCAAATAAATTTAAGATAATTTATAAGCATTAAAGCTTTAATATTATTTATTTTCAATTTGCTTCTTTAGTTTAGCATGTAAATCTTATTTTACTAGTTCCAAGAACTAATAATTGTACAAAGCAAAATTTTTTTCAGATTACATAATACAAAATATACCCCTATTAGCATTTTTCTACAAACTTTGAGTCCTAAAATTTTCCTGTATTAAACAGTTTAATTTATTGCTATAAAGAGCTAAAAACTTTACCTAAGCAAACTTCCGTGGTGTCTTAAAAGCTTTTTGTATTTTATAACTAGATTTTCATATGCAAATTTGTAATTACAAGTTATTGATTGAGTGGCAATTGAAATCTAAAACTTAAATAATTTTTGCTACAAGCAACAATGTGTACTAAATATAAATAATATTTTATCATATAAAATTAATGATTTGAGCAAAAAAACTAAACCAGTTAAAATGTATGTTAAAAAGCTGCCAGCCGCTGTATAGCGCATGTGACGTCAATGCTGACCTCAATATCTACGATATAAAAGTTGCTATAGTAAAACAGCTCAAGTATGTAGCATGCAAAGAAAAATGTTATAAAACTTGTTTTTTTTTTTAAATAAAATTAATGCAAATATTGCACTTTTTCATGCAGCAGCGTTTAGTACTTAATTTCAAATTTAAAATTTTTAACAAAAGCATAATGCCGGTTCATATAAATGTGAGCTGTATATATGATCTGGTATTAACTTTTTTATTGGTATTAAAAACTTCGAAAAAAAAAATAGTTCTGCTATGGGTCACTTTTGTAGCAAAAGTGATTTGCAGTTATAGCTTTTATACAACAACTATATAAATAACTAAATAAATAATTCAACAGAGTTGTTTCAATTATAACTAATATGTTAATTACGCGTGATATGGGAAAAGAGACTCTAATTAGCCATATGAATTTTTAAATTGCAGCAAAGTCAATAACTTGAGCAGATATATAGGTCTGTAAAAACTATTTTTTTCCAACTGCTTACATTGGATGCGCTTCTGTTAATGTAACAGAAAGTTTTAGTATAGCACGCTAAGTATAGTCAAATGATTTATTCTCATTATAATTTGTTGAAAATTATTATATTCAATGTTAACGATGATAAGCTTACAATTTTTTTTTTTTTTTGTAATTGAACTTTTAATAGCGTTATTTATATATGAAGCGTGCCCCTCCTTTGCTTTGCAGTAGGCGCCATAATTAGCTATAAGCGTGATTTTTAAAACAATTAACAAGTGAAATAACATATTAAGTCAAGCAGTTTGAGCTGGTATGATTTAGTATGAGTTGCTATAAAAATTTAAACAATTTTGTGCTGCAAATAATTTGTTTAAGTGTACAAGTAGTATAATGATTTCTATATAGATTTCTATATGGCAAATAAAAAGTGAAAGGCTAACGACAGATCGGATTTTAAAATATTTAGTCTGCTTTAACATGAGGTATAAGTAATATGTAATTAATTTAGATTAAGTAAATCTTTCATATTATCTTTTGAAAAGAACATTCTAAATTACAAACGCAACTAATAATATTAAATGTCTTTAGAATTGTTAAAATAGGAGCATTAGCAGCATAGTTAAATAAAATGGTACAGTATTCCTTAGAGTTCTTTGAGGAACATTAAAATATATCATGTTAAGTAGTTCTGTACAGTCGATATTTCCAGACACAATGTTAAATAAAAAAAAAGGCAACGACAAAGCATTTCTTCTGCTCTCCAAAGTTTTGAACCAATCAAGAGGAAAAGAGAATTATAAGACGAGAGATCATGTAAATTAAATGAGCGAAACGCAAATCTCATTAAATATTTCTGCACCCTATCGAGACGAAAACTGTAACATTCATAATAAGGATTCCATATTACCAAGTAAATAAAACTTTAAGTGAGTAAGGATCTCTAAAAGCTTACCCATTACGTCTAATGAAACTCAAAGTATTACATAACATTTGAACAATATATACATAACTTAGATGTTTAATAGGAATTTAGAATTATAATGCATATCACTAGGTTTTTCATAAAATTGCTACGCTTGTTTTTGAGATAAACTCAAACATATGTACACCCAGTTCTGTTTTTACACGGTTTTGATTTAACACGGTCAAGAAAAAAAATTGATTCCATTTTATCACGATTTGCTTCGGTCAGGCACGACTAAGCAACGCTATTTGATTGAAAATTTAAAGAAAAATATTTTTACCAACCGTAATTTTTTTAAGTTTAGTTGAAGGGGTTGAAGTATATTGAACTAATCCCCTTCATGTCTCTTTTTACACGGTTTTTTTTACACGTTTTTGTCTGGAACGTATCTACCGTGTAAAAACAGAATTGGTATACATTTCTTTAAATACACATAAATACCATAAAAAAAGTTATAGAAACTTGTGATTTTAATATCAAATGTATTTGAAAATGTCTTCTTACCAGCAAAAATTTCATTATTAACTAAACCACCCGCTTATGTAATTTGATGATTGCTATGAAACATTGCAATCATTCAAGCATATTGGATTCACTGAACTTTAATTGTCATAATATTATATTATAGCACCATACATTATAGCGAAAAGATGTTGTAATTCATCTATATTGTAATATTTTTATGACGACATGCATATAGCACAGTGAAATCGTATTGAATTACCACAATAACAACCATGAGAACAAGCAACAACGTCAAACACAATCAAGTGCATTCAATTGAAAACGTTATCATATTATTTACAAGTATGCGTCAATAATAGCCCAATTGGAAAATATAACACTTCACAATGCAGCCTGTATGACTAAATTCGAATCAACGGATCGTTTCATTTATAATCTCATTCGATCTAAATTTTTACTTTGCCTGTCATTGGAAAGCAAAGGTTTGGGTCTTTGTTTAAAACCAAAATGGTTCGGATTTCAATACGATTGCCAGTGGCGTACCGAGCAAAAAGGTATCTTACATTTGACTTTCAAAAACCCTAACAAAATGAGATATATTTCGCGAACATTTTGCCGCCTCCCCTAGGTACGCTACTGATGCCACCAACCAACATTAATTCCTTTATAATTTAAGCTCATGGTATTTTTTGTAAAACTCTTGACCAGTGGTGCCCACTACCACAAGCAACGATAAGCTTGTGTTGATGATTCTGTATGCGTGCATGCTTTTTAAGCGCCTTCATGTTCTCATTTTTACGCTCTTGGAGTGCCTGCACGTTCTCTGGGTAGCACCACTCTTGACCATGGATGGGCACCAAGGCGTAATAACCAAGGTAGGGTAGATAAAAAATAATTTCTCAAAAGGTTCAGGTAATCGTATTCTCCATTCAAATTGGAATTTATTATCGATCGTTTTTATCGTTTTTCCTTTTTTTTTAGCCCGATCAACAACTTTAACATTTTTTAAGCGCTCTAAGCAACTTTTTACTGAGAGGTATTTGTGTTAAGCATTTCAAAATTCTGAACCGAACAAAAATTTACGCTAAATAGTGCAGCGGGTTTCGATTGAAAATTCCACTTTTGCACGCATGGCTCTCCCTAATTACTCGACCTTCATTATTACACCATGGATGGGCACAAGTTCTTCTGTAAGTTCTAACGAGAGCGCAATTGAGAGTAACGAGAGAGCATACGTATACAAATGTGAGCGCACAACAATGACCAACATTAGCAGCTTGCTGAAAAATATGGTGATATATATGACGTTTATTTATTCTCTTTGGCTGTGACTTAATCAAATCTTTTTTAGTTTCAAAGTAAACAAATTTTGTTGTAGTTGTATTGCATAAAACTGATGCGAAATTTACGTTCCAAAAATAATTTTTAATATGGGGAACTTTTTTTTAAGCAAATACACACAGTTTATCGATTACAGAAACTTTGCAAATAACGGACAGTCTAATATCTGCAAATATGTACACATAAATAATTTCTGCAGCACTATAAACATATCAAACCAACGAAGTTGTATTTGTTGTTTGAAAAAAGTGCAAATTTTAGAAATAAATAAAAAACGTGATTTGTTATTTGAAAGTGCTTTGTGCGGCTGTTTTTTATATTGACTATTTTGCTATTTATATATGGTCATTATTGTTCTCATTAACATTGCTACTACCCACAGTACTATTTCATAGTTAAGTTATTATTGATTTTAAAAATTTTATTTAAGCAAATTGTGAAAAAAAAAATTGTATTAACATTCTAAAAACACGCGCTAGTAATAAAAAAAAATTACTATACGTAACTTTTGTCAATTTCATGCTATTTGGAAGCAAAGAATATACGTAGGTACTGTAATTTTCATATGGTAAAGCGTTAACTTCAGTCAAAGGAAAAACGTTTAAAGTAACTGTTTTAATAGTTTAAAAAAGTTTCACAAACTTTTTATGTTAAGTTACTAAGACAAAAAAAGAAAAAGTTAATTCCATGAATAAATGCATAAACCACAAAGCTGGCACATCTATCTCAAGACATTAATCATATTGATTGGTTGTTAATACTGTGACTCATTTTTTTCTAATTTTAATTAGTTTAATCCGTTATAGCTATGTTTTTCGAAAAGTTACTCATTTGTGAAAACCAATGCCCCAATACGACTTTCGCTCAGCAATTACTTACGATAAAGCCCTTCTCTTTAGTGTTAATTCAACGATAGTGCAGTATGACGTTGATCACGTACGTAATACAATGCTACACTATGTATAAACGTTACAAACATCCGGCTCAAGTCTAAGCCAGAATTCACTACGAATGCAATTTAAAATAATGAATGAAAAGAAAGTTAACAACTAAATACATTCATGTCGATTGACTGACTGAAGCTTATAGTTTAAAAAAATGAAAGAAAACATTTGTTTCTTTGGATACAACAAGTAGAGGAGAATTGCGCACAGTGGTGTGTAATTTTCGAATATGAAAGAAAATAATTGCTTGAAATAAGTATTGCTTTTGAAAGTAAGCTTATTGAAATATTCACCTCAGCCACATAAGTTTTTAGTATTCCATTGATTTACATATTTTTATTCTATTTAATTCTTTAAGCTACGCTACGTTGCATACATGCCATTATGGCTAACATTATTGCATACAGTAACTTTGTTGATATTTCAAATAATTTAGTAGAATATTTACTGGTTTTGATAATTGCATGTATTTACAATCCAAAACGTAGTTATTAATAGATAAAGTGTATATATACGTACATATAAAAAATTGCTTGCTTGAAAGTTTTGTTTGTAACGCTTTGGCGCAAAATATACTGAATCGATTTTAATAATTTCTTTTATTAAACAACACATTTATGCTAAAAAAGATTATTACATACTTATTTTTTTATTTTCTCAAAGCAAAATATCATATTTTTACGGTTAAAATTTTGCAAAATCTCAAACAAAAAATGAACTTATGTTTATGCTCGGTGCTGCCCAGGGAACGAGCAGGCGCTGAAATAGCGTAAAAATGAGAACAAGCAGCCGCTTCTTGAATTATGTGTTGCTATTGATGTTTTTTTGTTTGTTCTTATATGTACCGTTTGTAGTTGGCTTCAAAGTCCAAAGAACAAAATCTCTTTTAATAGTTTTTTGTTACTTTTTAAGAGAGATGATAGAATGAGATGTTAAAAGAGTTATTTCATTATTATAAATATAACAGAATGTGCTCGTGCGAAACAGCGGGTACCACTAGTATTTTATAAAATTTGACGTCAGTTTGATAAAAATTTAGATAAATATCAACAAACTACGTAAAAAAAAATCCTTAAAAATACGGCAAATGACGCTTGAGCACAAAATCATAAATGTCACTAATTTGTTGGCTTTATAGTTGTGATTTTAAAAGCATTTACGAATTTTATTATATACATAAACATATTTAGAATAAGAACTCTATTTTTTGTATGAATTATGTATACTATACTGTAAACATATATAGTATGTAAATATAACAATATGCTATGTTTTCTAAAATAAATGTGAATAATAAATAGCTCAACTTCTGCTATCTTTTCAAGCTTTGAAGCAAAAATGCCAAAAGATATGTCACGTTCGATCTATCGCTTTACGCACGTACGCATAAAAAAGTTGTCAATTTTTAATCGGCATAAGTCACGCTACTATAATTGCCAGAGCATCACATTAGACCTCTTGTTTTCCAACTTTGCTACGAAATTTGAAAAGTGACTGAAATCTTACCAGTCACATCTTGCTGTCACTAAAGTTTTGTTTACAAAATAAACTACTACTCATATCAAAAGTGTATAAATATTTTGCATATTTTGTATACTTTTTAGCAAAATTTACATTCCAAATAAATGCAAGTGACGTCGACCTGGGTTACACCTTTTTTCATGCTAATCATTTATTTTTTTATTGTGCGTTTTTATTTTTTTTTTGTTTTGCTCAGGCTGTCGTCAAATCACCGTGAGCGTCTAATTATTCATTAATTTTCGATTGAATGAAAGGTTTTTTTGTTTTATTAGTTTATTTTTAAAAATTTTATAAGTAACACGCACTAAAATGTAAATATTTTGACAATTTTATGTACATTTGAAGTAAAAGTTGCGTTGAATACACTAAATGTGACTGTCAGTCATAATCGTTGATCATGTGCAGACATATTTTAAAAGTTTCATTATAATTTTCTATCGCTAATAATTCACAAATATTTTTTTTTTTTTAATATTATTACGTGACCGGCACTTTGAGATTAGAATGTAAATTCAAATTTATTTATAGAACTGAATTTCTATTGTAAACATTTTTACAGACTTAGATTAAAAACCCTTTAAAGCTATTATTTAAATATACATACGTAGTATGAATTAAATATTATAAGAAAAAATTATGAATAAGGTTACCACCGTCAGCAAAAAATTAATTTTTCGTTGACGTCAACGATGTTTTTTCTTTTTTGAGTTTTGCTATTTTGTTGTTAAGTTTTTGCAGTATAAATTGGAAAATTGTAGGTAATATAAAGAAACATGAAAGTGAGATTAAAAAAAAATTATTAACTTCGATTAAGGTTTAAGTAGTATGTAATGTAATGATATTGTGCTGATGATTGCAAAGTCTCAAATTATTTGGGCTTTCTTTTTAAGCTGTAAGAATTGTATGCAAATGACAAACTTCTGGAACTTACAAAAAATAGTACAAGTGAATATTATAATCTGTAAGCATTTAGGAATAATCCAATAAAATAAAAATTTTGTATTTGCTTAAAACAAATGTATACTTGCATATGTACAAAAGTACATAGGTAAAGCGAATGGAAATTTTTGTTTTGTTGTTTTGAAACGTGTGCCTGAATGCTTATCGATGCTTATTTTCATTTGTTCATTAAATTTTTTATATTTTTTAAGCTTGAACATTAAAAAAATTAAATAGCATTTTATCTCAACTAGCTAGCTCCTAAAGCATACACAGATTTTACCGATATTAGTTTTTCTTTGTGTTTTTATTTTCCTCTATTTGACTTCTCTGGCTTTGGTTAAAATTATTCAATACTGTACACCGCTTTACCCCTTCCACTTTGCTCTCATGTCCTATGTAAACATACAGACGCGTGAAAAAAAAACTTATGAGCATAAAAAATCATTGTCAACAGAAATGAATGCCATTAAAATATACTTAAGTCGAAAATCCTAGAATTTTGCATTGACAGCACACAGCTTGATGAACCTTGTGGTTTTCGACAATGAATGGTGGAAATGTCGATATAGCCTGGCAGTTGCATAAGCACTACTCAAATACGAATTCCTTATAATTTCATTACATGGCGTTGTAGGCAAGGATAAGAATACCCTTGTACTGCTTTGCCGCGTATACCGCTTTACCCTACATATGCATATCATAACATTTCGTTCATGACCTTATTATGCTAACAATAATAGGAATAAAGTATATAAAATACTTTAATGATTTTTTTTATGTATGCACACTTATCGGAAACCTTGATCATTTGCACAGTACGGCAAATTGAACGAGGTTTATGAACCCATTCATTGTTGATCATGTTGGAAATTCGGCTAGTGTGCTAATGCAATCGGCATTCGAAGTGTCAAAAAATGATATATAGTTGAATAAAGCTTGTACCTTTATGTATGAAGATAAAAAAAATTATATAAAAAATACAACAAAGCTAAATTAAAAAAACTTTAAAGTTTCAAAATTTCAAAAATGCCGGAAATTTAAATCAAATGTTTTGAGGAAAAAATCATTTAATTTAATATATCGACGTTTGAAAAGTGAATTGCTTCAGGTAGCTAACAGCGGTGAAAACAAATTACTTAATCAAAGTAATTACGCTAATTGTAGCTTATATTTTGACAGTTGGTTGTTATACAAAAAAAAAAAAAATAGCAAAGCTTTAAGTAAAATTTTATTTAATTAAGCACAATAGCTTACGTAAAAAGGTTTAAAATAATTGGTAAAACATATGGCTTGCCGCTTACTTACAACTGTCACTTCTTGGTTGGGCTGTCAACAACTGTCATGCAGTAAAATGTCATTGACTTACATAATTGTCAGCGGGGTGGCGTGTATCTACTCATTGCTGTGAGAGAGATAGCCGCTTATGTTGACATCATTTTCTTGAATGAATAAGTTTCTTTTTTTTTTGTGTGTTACTTTAATTGACAAATTGATTTCTTAAAGTTTTATTCAATGGAACTCTTAGCTAATTAAAAACTATTTATAGTGCACTAGCTTTGAAGAAATGTGACTCAATTACTATGTGAAAAAATCAGAGAGATGACAGCGGGTAAGCGTAATCAAAAATAATTGCTCAGTGATGAATCAATTTATTTTCAACAGATTTACGTATAATAGAAATAAAAGACCGTACTGAAAAAAGTACAAAAATATCTGATATTTTACCAAAAAAAAAAAAATTAAACAAAAGTCATACATTTTAAATGTAAATAATTTTCTACTAATTATTTCTTAATTTCGTAATCAAACTGTTTCTAAGTATTAGGCGGGACATAAGTCCCGCGGGATATAAGTCCCGCCTAATACTTACAATTGATGTCTAATGTCAATAGTTAATAGTTATAATTAAATGACAATATGATGTAAGAAAACGGGCATGGCAACGAAAAAAATAACAAAATAATCTTTTTTATAAAGAAAGAAATCTCCTATCTGCCATTATGCCTACAAGCAAACAATTTTGCTTAACAACAATGTCAATTGTAAAAAGACAATACTCTCTCAGCGTTTTGGGTAGTAAAAATTATAATTAAGCGATAAGTAAAAAAAGAAATAAAATAAAAAAAATTGAAAGGGCAGTCAAGTTTCTGAAAACGAAGATAATGAATTCCATTAAGACTAATGAAGCATACGCAAGTGTCACCTAATACTAATCAAAGGTGTTGTTATAAAATTTAGCATTGCGAATTCCTGAATTAAATATTTATAAACATAAGATCTATTAATAGCGTCCTAATTTCTGTTCTTAGTGGGTAGGTACATAAACATTAGGTGTTAATTTCTTATTTTTTGATAATTTTATAGTATGTACATTAAATGCAGCTATTAAACCTGTTTGAAACAAAGAAAACATATTGGAATATCCCTTATATGCACATATGTGCTACCGGCTAAACTAGTTTTAGGCCAAACTAGTTACATTGTAGCCTAAATATATGCAATGAAATCTTAATGCAAAAAGCACTGTTGCTAGTGGAGACTAAGGCAATAGTAAAGTAAAACAATAAATCTTATCAATTTCATTCTATGCTTGGTAAGTGATAAGTGAGGCTACGGCTTAGGATTTACATCTTCCATATGTCCAATACCGTCTTCGCGGCGACCTTCAGCCACGATTGAGTCTATAATACCAGATTCGTTATCTACAGTGATTTTGCATAAAATTAAATTGCATACTTTCAAGCATACAAATCAACTAGTTTGGCCTAGGAAAACTAGTTTATCCTAAAAACTAAGTAGTTTGACCGGTAACATATTTAATGATCAATCCATCCCCTCCGAATTCGAATATTTAGAGATCACTTCATAATATTTTCTTAAAATGAGGGCTGAACTTTCATAGATAAAGTTTCGGTTGGTATCATTGTTTAGATTAAATGTGTGATATCAATGAATCTAAAGATAAAGAAAGATATTGAATGCGAACATGAAGTTACTTAATGATTTTGACTCATAATTAAGAGCAAAGACAATATTTTCTAAAAGTGTACTAATATGGTTCAATTCAAGTATCTTCAGAATTATAGATCTGACATGGTAACTTGAAGATTATTTCTCTTATCATCAATAAAACTTTTTATCCTGTTTAGATCAATGTAAATGAGTAAATGTTGGTTTGTGATCAAAAAAAAATTAAAGCAATTTATCGAGTGAAATTTTTTAAAGAACAATACAATATAATCTGAATTATGATAACTTGTATCTAAAAATCTGACATTAATTCTCTCATTTTAAGCAGTAATAATGATGTTCTCATATAGCTCTATATAAAATTGCTTCATCGGATTTATCTTTATATACATACATAGATACGATTACTAAAAACTATTACATAAATTTCAGTAAAACAAAAACTGTTTCAATATTTAGTATGCACAGTGTTTAGTAAAACTATTTTTAATTAATAATTCAATATCATGCCTCTGGGGAATTTCAATATGCCTGATGGTGATGACTGATACTTAAAATATTTCCAACTCACAAAAAGACGTCAATGATATGGCAATGTGACATGTTTTTCAAAAATATTTCATTGTTATAGCGAAATGCTTTTGATATTATTGAACTGGAAGTTATACAAATACACTTAGTAAGAAGAGAAATAAAATTCTCTCAGCAAAATTGTAAGCACCTCTCTAAAAATATGACAATCTATAAACTAGACAGCTAAAGCAATCGGGTTTTTTAAAATCCCTGGCAGTGCTGAACCAATTTGCTAGATATATATTGAAAGTCGGCTAGCTTACAATATTTTTTGTTGAAACTTGTTCGGCAACTTAAGTTGAGAAATGTCAATAATATAAAAAAACTTATGTAGTTATTTACTAATAATAACAGGTGCCAGTTACTCTATTTTTATACAATATTGGGCAACTCATTCGAAAAGTATTTTTTAGTAGTTGGATGCTACAGTTTTTACTCAACCTTTACTATCATAAAATGTATAGACCAGTGTCTACAGATCGAAATATTGTACAATTTCACCTTCTATTAATAATATTTACTGTGTATATACGTCATCAGAAATGACTTGCTTAGTATATCGAACCATTGATCTTCACGTACGTTAGACTTAGAAGCATAGGTCACCTTATCCCGCAAGATAATATTTAAAGCTCAGCCGAGTCAGTGAAGACCTTGTATAGCCATCAGTATCCATTCAGTTCTAATTTCATTTGATAAGGTTCAAAATCCGACGAATGCTATGATTGGGGTTATTCAAAATTCAGTAAAAGTATTTCTATTGAAATGAATACGCTTCATAGGATTTGAAATACGTCACCGTAGTATAAGAATTAAGGTAGCTAAACAATAGATATGACTTGTTTCAACTATACGTATTAATTTTTACTCCACATTTTTGTGTATTCCCCTTCATAATGAATGGCCGTGTACAAAATTTTTTCTCCGATTTCTTTATTGTCTAAGAGTTTTAGTGTAACCATAAACTAAAGAAAAACTGTAACATATAACTAGTGCTTTTTTTAGAGTGTTCAAAAAGGATGATACGGCGAAAGTTTCATCAAGTCTGGCAAAGTTAGTAGCACTTATATTCGGTTAAGTGTGCAAATTGTGGAAATTTAATAACTTCAAAAAAGTTTCAACTTTAAATTCATTCAAAATTCAAATGATTTCTTGTAATTTAAAATCAAGATCGCAAGATTTGACATAGTCCAGAGGGAACGTTGCATTTTTCATAGCAATTTGCAGCCACTTGGTTTTTTTTTCGCTAATGACAGTTTAAGTATAGCTGATATACGAAATAAGCGTCAGTCGCCAGAATTGTAGAGAGGCCGACAGCAAAATTTTTGCGCAATAACTCGGAAAGTAAGCCACAAGTAGAAAAATATGTTTTCATCAATGTTGTAGCGGAGATGGAAACACATCGATACTATGCCTGTAAATTTCCCGTATGACAAGATTTTACGCACTTTTCATAATTTTAAAATTATTAATGGCCATTTGCATTTTCGATAAAATATGGTTTTTATTGAAAGTTTTAAATTAACATTATTCGTTGAAATCTGAAAACCACATTTTGTGCCCAAAATAATAATTTTTTTTGCTCAAAGTTACACTATTTCTTGGAAACTTTAAAACAATGAAAAGTGGGTGATATATTGTTGTTTTGGGGATTTTTCGGACATGAAATCGATGTGATTTTTTCTGCTATACAACATTGAGCTAAACAAATTTTTCTAATTTTTCAACTTTTGGATTATTTGCTATGAAAATAAATGAATTCTTTGACTTATATTGGATAAGTCTAAGCACTTGAAAGCCAACGTTTGCCGTATTTTTGCCAAGACACTACAGATGTTCGAAAAAGTGGTCAAAAATTGAACCTTAAGATTTTGTCTATATAAGGGCCAGAATTTACGGTCATATGTACGAAGTCATTTTTGACATAAAATTATCTAGTGATTAAACTCAAAAATCAAGCCAATTGGAGGATCATTGATTTTATGTATTTTAATATCAAATTTGAAACTATGAAACTCCAAAAGAAAAACACGCTATGGGTGCATTTCCAATTGTTTTAGCATTTTTGGATATTATTTTATAAAAAAAAGTATTTCAACTTACCTCATTGTTATTATTAATATTGTTGTTGTTATTCAGCTGTAGCAACTGCTTTTCATGCTGCTGATGTTGCTGCTGTTGCTGCTTTTCCAGTATATTATTGCTGCTGCTGCTTTTTTTGCTAAGTTTTTTTGTATCCAATGCAATTAACTTCCACAATTGTCGCAATCCAATGCTATCGGCACATGCAAGGCGTAATTTTTCATTGGACCAGGCCATGGCTGAGACAGTAGTTGCTGCACCTACTCCTAATGCTGTTGTTGTTGTTGCTTGTGTAGGCTGCAACAATGCTGAAGTCATACTTTTTGATTTTATGTAAAATTTTATCAATTTTTTGTAACAACTATTTTGTATTGAAACAAGTATTTTGTTGTGCTTTTAAAACAGAAAATTTTTATTGCTCACAGCACTTCAAATACAATTGACACATTTTTTGTTTTTTTTCTTTTCTTATAAGTTGGTAATTTTGTTGTTGTTGCTTTGAAACTTCGCGTAGTTTCTGTTGGGAACTTGTAAAACTTTTTGGTGTGAAGCTTTTACTATTTTTTATTTATTTCACTTTTATTTTATATTAAAAATTTCAATTTTTTTTCTCTTAAAATTGCAATTTATCCGCTTGTTGACTTTATTATTTTTTACAATTTTTTTGCAGTATTTTTACTTTCATTGTACTTCTTTTTTTTGTAAAAAATAAATTATTTTGATTTTCTTTTATTCCTTAATAATTCTCTTCAACGTTTGCTTGTAGCCGTTCGACTAACTGGTTTCTATCGTGTGCAGCTCGTTTTCTTTAACTTATTTTTCGTGCGTTCGTATTTATTTGCATCGCATTCATTCGGTAATCTCTCGTTTTGTGCTTCGTTTATTCAAAACAGTTTCTCGCTCTGCCGACGCTGGTGCCGACACATTCATTGTTCAGATGTTTTTACACATTTTGTCTTAACTACACGCAGCATTGTATATGCTGCTTCTGCCGACGCATTTATCATTCAGATGTATATATACATTTTGTCTTAACTCCGGACCTAATAGCCAGCAACATTTATTTCGCCCGATCACGAGTCTTTCTCTTCATATATATAACCTTTTTGGGTGTTCCCTTTCAGTCGCTATAATTTTTATAGCACAATTTCATTGTGCTCTTTGTTTCCATTTTGGAACAGCACAAGCCCAGTTGGAAATATTCGAAGCACTCCGAAAAATAACCCATTATATTCATTATAGTCACGCATGACTTAAAAGATGAGGGCTGAATTTGTGAGCATAAATTTAAGCATTTCAACAGGCATGAATGTAGACAGAAAATAAAATGAATTAAAAAACGAATGTGAAAGGTATAAAGTTTTTAACAATAATAAATAAAATTTAATAACTAACTAAAGTAGTTGAATTGCTAGTAATATGTGCATATTAATTACTAATAACTTTGTTACCGACTTTCATATTGGTCATTTAGGTTCTATGCTTCCGGAAATCTTCCAGAATAAATAAATAACTAAATACATCAATCAATAAATAAATTCATCAATAAATAAATGAAGCAAATACTCATATCAAAAAAATATTAATAAGTAAATACAGTAGACGTCCAATATAGCATATAACAATATAACGAATTTCCATTTTAACGAACAGATTTTCAAATTTGAATTTTCCCAATAAGGTCTCCAAATTACGAATACTGAAAGTGTTCACTATTCCAAATAACGAACGCTGTTTAATTCATCAATAACTATTGAACTGTAATATATTTTTTTACCAGTAAATCTGACAGCAAGTATATATACCATTCCAAAATCTAACTTAACTTTTATGACAAGATATGCATGTGTGTAGATGAGTAAATAAAAGCCTGTTTCTTCAACAAAAAACTCTTCGATATAACGAATTTTACGATATTACGACTGACCCGTGCATTAATTTGTACGCTATACTGTAAATACATAAAAAATATGTAAACAAATGAATATATATAATATAAACAGAAAAAAATTAAAGAAATAAAAAACAAATAAATTAGTAAATATATATGTATGTACATATAAAATATATAGACATATAGGTATTGTGGCAAAACTTTACTTCCAAAACGGCTTAAGTAATTTTAATGCAACTTAAGACTTGGTGCACATAAAGAGTAAAGTTAGGATTAGGCAAGGTTTTGAGTTTGTTCAGATTCGTAAAAACGGCGCATCACCGCCCTAAATTTTAAATCTTAATTTTGATTTATTCGGAAACTATGTAAAATATTGTGATAATATATGGTAGGCCAAAATTATTTCCAATCGCAAACATAAAATGTTGCAAAAGTAGCTGTGGCACTTTTGAACAATCGAAAAGTTAGGGTTAATGCATCTCGAAAATAATGCCAACGATTATAATGAAAATGTTGAAGATTAATACCTTAAAGACAGTCGGTAATATAAGCTAAGTCTCCATACTAGCTTAACTCGTTGAAAGGTAGTAGGTATCTTCAAGTGGTTCCACTGGAACAAAATAGGACAGATTTGTATTAATATGCGTGAAATATGTCATATACAAGATATGTTTTAGTGAGCTATTGTCGAAATCGCGACAAAATTCGGCTCTTTAGTTTGTGTTGTCATAAGCTTGCTCAGGACTAACCTGCGTAAAATTATATGAGAGTGTGGTACTTTACATAGAAGCAATGGACCTTAAATGTTATATTGAATAAAAAATGTATTTATGCTAGCAGTCATAACGTTGTTTTAATCTTTCACTGGAGTAAAACTGGGCCGATTTGCGCTAGTAAAAGATAAAGTTATGTCAGATATAGGAACGTTTATATTCTTGATCGGCGTTACCTGAGTCGATTTAATAAAGTATATCTGTCTGTGGAAATCAGCGAAATAATTGAATGAATTTGCTACACAGGCCTTCAAACATATGCTGTGGAAGTGAAAATAGACAAAATCGATTTTTGGACATGCCTACCGCCCATACAAACTAATTATTTATATAATTCGAGGTATAAATCGGATAACCTATTGAAATGGCACATTTCGACGAGGTGGCGTGACCCCATTCATAGTAGCAAAAACTTTTAAGCGATGTGCAGAACAGAATTAATTAAGGCCATGGATGAAAATTTCACAAACATACAAAAAATGCTTCGGCCTAGTACCAGAGAAAAAAGTGGGAACATTTTGACTAGAGCGCGTGGCTAGTATAGTAAAGAAGTACAATAAATTGTACACTAACACTAGGAATGGTTCATACAATCTCTGTACAAAAATTGAATGAATTTCGACAAGAGGACATGGCAACAACTGCACAAGCAAACACTTCAAAACTTAATCATCTGAAAAATAGTGGGCGCATATCGACGAGAGGACGTGGCACCTTCCATACAAGCATAACCTTCAAAGCGTTATACGGAGAGCTATTTAAATAAATGTTTGCCGAATTCGATGTGGGTACGTTCAGTCCAGCCAGCCATGGTGGAAGAAATACCCTTATAATAAAAATTTAAAACTTACGCGCACTTTTACTGTTAATACGATGCAGGGTATTTAATTTTTGGAAAAATTCAAAGATATCAACCTTGGTCTTTTGTATTCCTTTAAGTGTGAAAACATCGAGACTGGTTGTTTTGCGTATAAAATGAGTAGTTCATATATGAAAGCAGAGATTGCAAAGTAATTGAGAAAAATAATTGAGAGATTTATTTGAACGAATAGTACTAAGAGCAATAAAGAGAGTTGTCGGTTTTGAATTTATTGTGGTCTACATTTTTTACTGGGTCCCCAACTTTGTGTTGTTTCGGGATTTTTTTTTTGAGCAAATATTGAAACCACATTGCTTTTTTATCTTTTTCACTTTTTGTTTGAATTTTTAAATTGTTTACTTATATGTCAAAACACACATGGTACATTTCACACAGGCGGGTGTGTTAAATGATTTTTTAATTACAGCAGTTAGGAGAGGTATGCATATCTTACAGGTTCAAATGCCCAATATGACTAACCTCACTTATAATAGTTTTGAAATTCATATTAATATTGAATAAGATGAGATGAAAGCGCCCTGAGGCGGATGTACACTCTCCGACCATGATTCAATACTACTCGTATAAAAAAGAGTTACAAAGTTCTAAGCTCATTTCTTTTATGATGCCGAATATGACTTAATCAGTTTTGCTTAGTGACAAACTGGTTTTTTTAACATGCAATAACTTAAATTAATTTAGATTTTTTTTTCGTAATTAAAATTTTTGCAATAGAAAAGAACAGACCAAAAAAGTAGAAAAAATAAAAACATGTCCCAGAAAAAAAATTCATTGCATATTTTTCAAAGTTCATAGTGTCCTAAGTAAGCTGAGTAGAATGAACACTTGATTCTAATTCCAATACCAAAGAATTTTAATTTGTTATTGATTTTTTTTTCATGAGTGATTGTCATAATCGTCCGGGAGGTGGCGTTGCAAATGACATAATCATAATCGTTTGATTCCTCTTTTTAAATTAATCCTTTCAGGTTGTAATGTGATGATCTTAGCGTCTGCTGCTGATTGTTGAAAAATGACGCACCCACTTCTCCAATTTCGCTCACTTTAAACACACTTCAAGATATTTATGATCTGTATCCGTGTACTTAGTATCATCACAATATCTTGCACGGTTAACGAGTTACGGCGCTATCAAAGTTAAAATTTAGGGCTATGCCACGCCCTTTTAAGAGCCTTTGTGAATTTGAAACCTAGCCCAATCTCAATTTTGTGCACATGTTCACCAAATCATCAAGTTTCATCCAAATCGCAACAACTTTTTTCAAAATTTGCAGGGATATATTTACATAGAGTATGAGCGGTGGTCGTGACCGTGAACCGATTTTGCCCATTTTTACATGCTAGCAGCTTGTATAAAGGTGTGACCTATGTGCCAAAATTCATTGCATTAGCTTGCTTAGTTTTCACGTAAATGTGATTTCAACAGACAGACAGACACATAGACAGATAGGCATACACACAGACAGATGTACATAGCTACATCGACTCAAGTGGTGACGCTGATCAATAATATATACACTTTTTCATACCTGCCACGCCCCCTTCTAAGCGTTACAAACGGAATGACAAAGTGTATGTACTCTCTGTGTAGGGTATAAAAAATTAATTATTAAAATTGGCGGCTCCTTTCATTTAGTGCATTTCCATAAATTTAAAAATTGCACATGCAGTAAATATAACAGCAGAGTGACACACATTCAAGGAATGTATTATTTTGAATTCTGTTTTGATTATTGAAAATTTGAATTAAATGTTAAAATATGGGTGTCATGGTACGCTTACATTGGCACTTTTATAAGGAGTTCCCCCTATTAAACGCAAATCAACGTCAAGCCCTAAGCTGATATTGAATACATATGTATGAATATGAGGAAATGTTGCGTATTTTATAAAACTAAAAATTAACATTTTTAACATATAGGTCCATATGTATGTATTTGAAAAATGTCAACACGTGTTGCATCTGTTTAATAAGAAAACAACAAATTGGAATAGTTAATTTAAACAAAAAGAAACGTGTATTTTTTTGTTGTTCATTTTAAATAGGTAAAAATACTTTCTATAAGAGAAACTAATTTACATGTCATTAACACTTGCCTTCAAATGATTCGCACAAATAATGGGCTTTTAATTACTTTTAATTAATTTGAGTAATTGTAAGCTATATTCTTTGTAAATAAAAAATTTCTACTGTGAGCAGTTAAGACACATAAGTATACATCTGAATTTTGAATTAAATTTAAAATTAACAAACACATACCCAACAGGAAAATAGACTCTTATGTACCTGAGTAGAAATTTTCGTCCGGATCGCATACGGTTTGCCCTATTAGAGATCTGGTTCGGACTTGGGAAATCGTATCAGGTCCGTATAGGTTTGGTAACGCATGGAGCCGGGCAGACATAACATGGTACTGATTGATCAGTGGCTATTTGGTCAACGTAAACCAATTTTATTTTTACATTTTTACCATATCTTCTCTATGGCTGCTTATCAATTGGAACCTGACATTAATTTGTTTGTGTTGCGTTTTTTAAACTTCAAAGAAGAGCTTAAATTTTTTACCTGTCACCGATCAGAATTCAACCTAGGTTGCCCTGCCACTGTTCAAAAATGCTCATCTTAATCAACTGAGCTATTCTCAAAATTTTTCCGAGAGGCTAAGACTATGTTACTCTTCCGTCAAAATAGAAAGCTTAAATTTTATTTTATATGACAATGTAGAAAATAATTTAAATAATATAATTTTAGCCAGCCGAAAAGTAACAATAGGTTGACTGATGTTCAATTGCGCATGTAAAAACTGTGATAACAGGAAATGCACAGGTTCAAACCCCAGTGGAGTCGACAAATTTTTTTTCTATATTATATTTAACAGAATTCCATAGAATGATTAATCAGGTTAATATGTTACTTGACGCGTGTTTGACAAAAATATAAAAAACCGAATATATGATTATAAATTTACCAAAACATCTGATCTGGCTAAGATGATCAGGTTTTTACAGAGTCTACAACTTTAAAGCGAAATTAAATTCAATGACACATTCACATGATTTGACTAGCCTGCACTGTTCTTAATTCGGCTAAGCTGATCAGAGCTGTAAAGGTTTTTATGGGGCGTTCCATAAAAGGGCAGAAATGAGACTAATCAGCTCCGGTCTTTACCAAAATCATCTAGGTCCGTTAATGACTTGGCACCACTGATCATACCATTTCTATCCAATAAGAATGAGTTGACACATAAGTTGGAGACCAGGAATGAATAATTCTGGCCAGCATGCCTATTCCGTAATGAGCGGCTATGAAACCAATTTTCCAACTGTTCAAACTAGAACTTGAGGCTATATAAAAGGCTGTATCTGTCAGTATCCCAGTTCAAGGACGATTGACAAATTCTGGTCACTAAAGGTTACGTTATCTACCAGACCCATCACTAGTGTTTCGACCTACTGCAGGGATCATCGCGAACGAGTGTTTTTTAACTATCTGGACCAACAATACACATAAATAGGTCGCTCGTGGTCGTGGTCGCTCGCGAAGCTATGGTGGCTGTTCAGTAGTGCTTCATCGATACGAGAACGATACGATATTTAAAGAGTTATCGTATCGTGCACGTTGTGGAGCCAAGCTTACCGTCTCGTACTCGCTCTCGTTCGAGAAATATTTGATCTGTATCGTTATCGTCTCGTTTTCACCTCGTTATCGCCGATATTTCTCGGACATTCCCGTTCACATTTTTGTATATATAAAACTAGCTGGACCAGCGGCTTTCCCGCGCACTGTCCGTTGTACAACCACGTCTACATTTTAAGCAATCTTTAATGCAGACAATTGGGTCCACGCACGAAATTTCTCAACTTGGCATAAGTTCCAAGAATAACAACGCACGGGTTTTTTTTTTGAATGGGAGGAGCTATGACCCATTATCCAACCCTGTTCAAAAATAGATTATTTTCGGTCGCTAGAAGGCGGAAAATTACAACTTTTTTCCGGGCGCCCAATGTGCACTGTAGTTATAATTCTATTATTTAGCGCGAAAAGTAAATTCAAGAATATAAGATTCCTTTTGCTACAGAAATGGAGCAAAAATTTATCGTCATTTGTTAAGAGTGTAAAAAACTCTTCCATAATTTTTCTGAAACTTTCACTAAAAAAAATTTCTAATGACTGGCATGATTGCTTAAAACTCCATACTTCCATATTGCACACAATTACCGCCCTTTGTAAAGACTACCTATATGTATACTCGACAATACCCCACCATTCGCTTTCATTTTAGTTAAGGAATTAAGAAGAATCGTGCTATATAAGTCAATCCCCCTAGCCTGATGGTTTTGGCCCATAAGCTGCGTAAGTATGCCTCCACAATGAATGCAGTTTGCTTGTAGTACCTGTAAACATATTCTCAAAAGTTGGCTGGAAAGAGAAAACTTTAGATTCTATAGACAAATCGAAACAAAGAGTAGAGCACCAAGTTCCATAAAGTGAGTACTTGTTTTTTTTGGTTATGAGCTCAACCAAGGCGGAATAAGGTTACGTGAAGATTTTTTAATTTTATTTTTTTACTCATCGACATAGCTTCAGCGGAACACGGCTACTATACATCATCTTGCACTACTGCCAATGTCCTGATTAGTGCTTTTGAAAGCTCATAAGGATTCAAGGAGGATAGTCTCTTTCATATTAAACTTACAACTATGACCAAAATAGCTTTCTTTGCATTGTGCAGTTTCTATGTCTAAGCCAGGTATCCAAGAGATAGAAAATAAAGAAATCCTTAAAGTTGGGGTGTCAATCTCTGCTGTAGCTATACTATTCATAGTATAAATAGAGGATATTAAGAATGGCTTCAGCAAATACTGTACGGACTTCAAAATCTTTTGATCATTAGAGTGCTAATTGAGCTCCAAGTGCTATAAGATATTCTTTAATACGTTACAGTAAAGAGGCATAGTACCTGCCTTACAAGCAAAAAAAAATTTAAATAGCTATACTGAGAGGCGTTAGGTAAGCGGGCGTTATACTTCATATATAAGAAAGAACTTTGCTACGCTATGCATATAGTCCAAGAAGATTTCAACACTCTTGGCACCGGGAAATTTAGTGATACAGGGAAGTACTGGACAAAATATAGGTGGGGCATCTTCTGTATTAGAAACATAAGCCGCCACAGGCAATCATCGAACTATATACAGGGTGTTTTTTTTAGAGGTTTGTTTTTCGAATAGAGATAAAACTGGCATTTTATGGTCAAATCTGGCAACTCTAATGTCATTTATGTCCAGTTTGGTTTGCCATTTCATCATGACCAGGTTGACAAAAGAACAACGCTTGCAAATCGTGCAAATTTATTTCGAAAATAATGGTTCAGTTCGCGAAGTTTACCGCAAGCTCCGTCCATTTTATGGTCGACATAATCGTCCATCAGAGCAATTAATTCGGTTAACCATGGATCGTTTTCGCACTACGTTTACTCTATGTGATAATACGCATCCGCAGAGACGTCGAACAGTGCGCACCGAAGAAACAATTGCCGCTGTAGAGCAAAATGTTGAAGAGGACCCGAATGAATCGATTCGCCACCGTGCACAGCAATTGGAGCTTTTGTCCATCAACTTTATGGAAGATTTTGCGCAAAGATCTTGGCTTGCGACCTTACAAGATCCAGCTTGTGCAAGAATTAAAGCCGCGAGACCATGCAATGCGTCGTGATTTTGGTGTATGGGCCGAAAATGAGATTGATCTCGATGCTGTTTTTCATCGCAAAATTTTGTTCAGTGATGAGGCTCATTTTTGGTTGAATGGCTACGTCAACCAGCAAAATTGCCGCATTTGGAGTGAAGAGAATCCACATGAGACCCTTGAGACGCCATTACATCCACAAAAACTAACTGTTTGGTGTGCTCTATGGGCTGGTGGAGTCATTGGGCCATACTTCTTCCGAAATAATGCTGGAGAGTCAGTTACCGTTAATGGAGACCGGTATAGAGCCATGATGACCGACTATTTTGTTCCCGAATTGGATGGCATGAATGTGGATGAGTTGTGGTTCCAACAAGACGGCGCTACATGCCACACAGCGCACGTCACAATCGATTTATTGAAGGAAACATTCGATGAGCGCATAATTTCGCGGAATGGACATGTCAATTGGCCACCAAGATCGTGTGATTTGACACCATTGGATTATTTTCTTTGGGGATATGTGAAGTCGCTCGTCTACGCCAACAAACCAGAAACGTTAGGGGACTTGGAAGCCAACATTCGTGGCGTTATTGCCGACATACGGCCCCATATGCTCGAAAAAGTGGTTCAAAATTGGTCCTGTAGAATTGGCTTTATTTGAGCCAGCCGCGGCGGCCACATGCCCGAAATCATATTTAAACATTAATGGCATAAAATTATCCTTCCAATAAAGCCAAATTGATGGACATTAAAACGATTTTCTTGTGTTTTATTTCAATTCGAAGCTCTATACCTCTAAAAAAAGCACCCTTTATATTTAGGATGCCGTTCCTTAAGTTACGTGCAACAAAAATTTTGGGAGATTGTGTGCACAATTTGATTTATTTAAAAGCAGTTTGTTTATGTTCCACAGTTCAAAAATATCAGAGAATTAGTTGCCTTAAGTTTGACCACATTTCTCTGGAGATCACATTCACAAGAAACTTCAAGTCTCGCTTCCCATCTAGAACTGAATGGGTGGTAAGAATATACCTGAAATGCGAAGGCATTATCTATTGCATTGCTGTTTTTATTTACTTATATAAAAATAAAAAATGCAAACTGTTTACAAAAACACAAGTCAACTTCTTAAATGGCTTGTGACAATGTCGTTGCAAAATGCATAACGTAAAGGCAAAATTATTAAATAACCGTGACGCCTCGGTTGCATAAAAATTGATAAAAGATCCATTGTTGTCACGTGCCGTGGATGTCGTCTAGCATCACTGAATGCAGTCACCGCCAAATAATGGCGTCTGGTGTCAAAGTACGGCAATTATCTGTCGATTTCAATTCAGTAAAATTTTTCCATTACCTCGTTTGTGTTCTTTTCCCTGAGCGATTTTTCGTTCATTATGTATTTTTACATTGCAACAATTGACGTCAACGCAAAATAAAACCATAAAAATAAAAAAAAAGTTACAATAACACAAAAAAAAAAATATATAAAATCTGTAACGACTGCATTCGCAATCAATTGACAGTTCGGAAGCTGCAAGTTGCATTTACAATATAATGCGATGAATACGCAGAAATGTAAACGATTATTTGAAATAATAAAACAATTTAAATAAAAATAATATTCACAGTAAAAATTAAAAAAAAAAAAAAATTCTCAGCCATCCCGCCAGACCTTGGCGCCGTGCAATATAGGACATTAACATCAACTTCAGAATGCATGAGCTGCTGCTACTCTCAACTTCACGCATAACATGAAAAACCAATCACACATCCGATAGATCGCATGAGATTTGCATTGCAAATGGTAGTCGCAGCGCATGTCACATGTTGATTGCGCGTGCATTTCGCTTGACATTAGTCGCGCTTACCTATTGATCATGATCGCTGCCCGAATATGGGGTTAAAAACATTCCCATGCTACGGCACTTTTGCGAACAAACTTTGATGAAGCAATTTCTTATGCTCTGGGAAAATGCATTAAATCTATCCAAAATGTCACTTATATGAAAAAAGGTCAAGAACAACATCTGATCAAATTTTTTCCGAGAGAAAATACTCTCATCGTAAGGACGAATAAAGTCATAGGACCACATTTAAAATGAAAAAGTCAAGTGACAAAGTGAACTAAAGATGATTGATCAAACGTTTTCTGCTTCATGTTTTGATCTTTACTATAGCTCCGATACTCCATAGACGACTACAACATGATGATAAGAAATTACTCAGAGTTGCACAAAGCTTAGCAACTTTTTGAAATGAGTCCGATCATAGAAAGACGTAACTTAAGTTACAGAGTCTTATGATTGGACTTAGTAGAACTATTTGGGAAAAACAAAAACACTATAGATCGTTCAAGCGAATTTTATGTAATATATTGACTTCTTTACATCTCATGGTTTTTTATGAGAAAGCAGTTGGTCAAATTTTTTATATATTGCTTTCCCAGAAAACTGCATTATCTAGAGGAAGTCAAAATATTTCGGGAAATTTCCTCCAAAAACAATTTAAAACTAGGTAAAGTGTTATATTCCGCCTGGCCAAAACTCACATACCCTACATTACCTTTTAAATAAATGTCAAAAAGACGTTGAATAAGTCGAAAAAAAATTCACAAGAGAAAAAATGTTGAAAAAGGTAGTAGAAAAAATATGAAAACCATTGAAGAAAGTTGAAAGAAATTGAAAAAGTTTTAAAAATATGGAGAATGAGTGATGATTTTGCGACCTCTTTTATTATAAAATAAAACTTTTTCAGCAGGCTCTAGGTCCAATTTTAATGAAAAACTATTTTTTGTTTATCATATTAAATTTTATTACCAATATTTCGACTACCATTGGTAGTCATCTTCAGGGTAATGTATGTCAGGATCAAATAAATAATTACTTTAAAAATAAATAATTACTTAAAACTAACAACGCGGTGGACAAAACAAAAACATAAATATTGCACAGAAATATTGCACAAAATTTTAAGTTTTTGTAAACAAATCACAGCTGATCTTAATGGTGATCTCTCGTCTCGTGGACGAGACACGTGGACGTGTTTTTGTTTTGTCCACCGCGTTGTTAGTTTTAAGTAATTATTTATTTTTAAAGTAATTATTTATTTGATCCTGACATACATTACCCTGAAGATGACTACCAATGGTAGTCGAAATATTGGTAATAAAATTTAATATGATAAACAAAAAATAGTTTTTCATTAAAATTGGACCTAGAGCCTGCTGAAAAAGTTTTATTTAATATGGAGAATGTTAAGGATAGTTGTGAGAAGTTGGAAAATGTTGAAACAATTCCAAATCGATGAAAAAGCTGAAAAAAAACAAAGAAAATAACGATGAAAGTTGAAATAGGTTGAAAAATTCGAAAAATGTTGAGAGCGGTTGAAAAACTCAAAAAAAGTGGAAAGAGGTTGAAACAATACAAAATCGATGAAAAAGTCGAAAAAAAAAAATTTGTGAAGAAAGTGGTAAGAAGTTGAAAAAAATACTTATGGGATATATTGAAGAAAGTTAAAGGGTTGAAAAAAAAAATATGGAAAATATTGACAAAAATCAAAAAGAAATGAAAAATTCTAAATATGTCACGCCCACTTCTCCAATTGCACTTGCATCTGCTTCAATAAATTATATTCGTGATCGACAACGCGCATACTAAATTTTAGCACAATAGGTTGTATAGTTAGCGATGTATGAAGTTATTTGTCTTAAAATTCAGGACGATGACACACCCACTGGTACAATTCAGTCAGTCAGTCAGTTTCATCCAGAAATAGTTTTCCATAAACAAACCTCTTATACCAAATTCTAGTAAGATTGCTCACATACTTCGATAGATATGCAGCTTAGCGTATTTTACTTGGATGGGAGGTGACACGCTTACTGGTGCTATTTCGCCGGCTTTTGATTTAGATATATCTTATAGTTAGTAAGCCAACTACTTACATTGAATTTCATACGAATTGCTGCTATAGTTCACTTAAAACAACGCCTACAACTTCAATTTAATACGGAAGGTGGCACGCCCACTGGAGAAACCCAGCTGAATTTAATTTAATTTCAAAGCTTATAGCAACTGACACCTCTACATCAAACTTTGTGAAGATTCCCTCATTGCTTATTTTGTGTAATTCTGACGAAAGAAATTTGCTTCAACTACCTATTTCTGGACGAATTTATTGCAATAAATAAAGCTGTATATAGTAAGCATATTAAAAGATTAAGAAATCCACTTCCACTTTTTTGGTCAGTTAGACAGATTTAAATTCCTTCAATCGAAAAACATCAAATCTGGTGCGAGATTGCTACAATGTCAATACTAATTGTAAGTACTTTACCTCAAGATATCAATGTCTGTCAACTCTGGGTAACAGCATATTTCGATAGAAAAGAGGAAAACACCAAAAAAACTTCATAAACATGGAGCAGAAAATGTAAGCCCCAGCACCCTTACGGCCAGGGTTGCCAAGTTCAAAAGAAGCGATTCCTGGCCTTTCCAAAAAAAAATATACCTGAAATGATAATTTTGAAACCTGACGAGGCCCCAGCTTTGACGTGAAACACCGTGCTTGGCCCTGCTTGCGTCATTTTAAATGGTATCAACGTTTCGCTTATTTCCTATTGGTATGATATCAATGTTCCGTCCGGCTTAAAAAAAAATCACAACTTTTGATAAAAAAAAAGTTTAGCATAAAATTAATAAGCATAAAATATTTTTTCTGGCTTACTAAAAACGAAATTTTTGCGGAGAAAAATACCACGATGGCAGAGTTCAACTTTATTGTGCTAGAGACAATTAGGAAGTGATCTTAAATATAATAAAAATAAAGAGAGGGATTGAGATGCGCTGCCCAAAAAAGAAAAAAACTTAACGAACACTACTATACCGACACTATGGCATAGGGTGTTCATATTGGCGTAGACATGCCGCCCGCCTTGTAGATATTCAACTTATATGCATAAAAACCCATTAATAAAAAAATAAATTCAACAATAAAAAAATAGAGCGGGAGCTCCTCAGCAGTATGCGCAGTGGTAGACCTCTTCAGGTCGGATAGACGCCTACCGGCAGCATTATTTAATGAACGGCGATCACCAGGAACAAGACCCTGACAGAACCCATTCAAAAATGGTGTTCTGCGCTAGCGGCTGACCAACTCCAGTCGGGAAGATACCTGTCAGCATGATCCTGGCGTACACATCAACCCCAAGCCGGAGATGAACCGGCGCCGGTTTATAAAAAGTTGGGTCAGCCAACTTTAAAATAGTGAAGGGCTCCCGTTTTTTTTTTAATTTTGTTAGTCACAAAAGCACTCGCGGCGGAATTTGTTAAAAATTTTATTTTATTAAAAAATTTAGTTTTAATGATTTGTTTTTTTTTAAAAGCGCGGACCAAATGTTTCTTTCGGGGAATTTTTAAGGGGAAAATCGAAAAAAAACAAAACTAAAAACAAAATTTCTGCGTTGAAAAAATAGCACGGTGGCAGAGTTCAACTTCAATACAACTTTATTGTGCTAGAGACGATTAGGAAGTGATATTAAATATAATAAATAATAATAATAAAGAGAGAGCGCGATGCGCTGCCCAAAAAAGGAAAAAACGAAGGAAACAAGTTCATTAAATATTTATTTTAAAGTAATTCGTAAAGACTGATATCTTTAGACCGTATAGCCGACTCACTGCAAAAGTGTTACTTATTTGTTTTATGTTAAATATTAAAAGTTTATTGCTTTCAATTTGAAAATTACGTTGAAAACCAGATGAGTTAATTTGAAACAACGTCATTTGTTATGATGCTACTTGAAAACTTTGTGCTAATTATTGCAAACCGTTAACAGCACGACACCATAAAGAGACGCTTTTAAAAGCAGCAGCATTTCGTAAGAATCTTTAATTTATCACAAAAAAGCACAGTTAGGAGGTCCATTCTAAATTTATCACCGATGCGAAAGCAGCACGGTGATCGAGTTTTCCTTTGAAATGCTCTGAAATAACCTTTTGGATGATGCTGATGCAATTATGGTGATGATGCTGATTAGCATGCATGCGACAAATCAAGCGTTCAATCAAATCAGACACAGAAATAAACAAAAAGATATGACGCGTCAGTATGTCGCCTGCGCAGTTTGAATGTTGGATGAATTGTTTGCATTTGAATTGGAATCTAAAGGAGCGTTAGCTACATTTTACAGTAGAATGGATATTTTGAATTCATGCATCAAATAAGGAAAGTGAGATGGCAGGCCAATTGAGAACAACGAAAATTTTGGGCATGAGACTTTTGAGGCATAGAGATTACTTTGGTGCACAGCGAAAACGCTTTAGTTGAAAGTGGGGAATAAAACATAACATATTTTGTTAAACAAACATTTCTTTGTCACAAACTTTGGAAGAACTCGATATTTAATGCATAGATTAATAATTAAATCGATATTTCGCAATATCGTCACATTCTTATACTAAGCGTTGTCAGGGTTGCCAAGCTTGAAAGTTGAAATATCCGCCCTTCTAAAAAAAATGTTTCCCCCAAATGGTAAAAAATCACATTTGTTTTGGGAACTAGTTGTTAAACTTTTCTTTTTTTGGGTCAGCAAAATTAAAAAAATATTTCATAAATTGGTAAATCTTACATTATAGTTTGGGAAACCTTTGTAGCCCAAGAGAAAAATCGAGTGTATAAGATTACAGGGTGGGACGTACAAGGAATATAGCGATGCATTTTGGTGAAACTAGCCAACCACGGTTGCCTTGCCAAACCCATTCTGATGCCCGAAAATTACCGTAAGTTGCCCAGTTTTGTTGTTCTAATTAAAAGTGTATAATATACAGCTCGAAATGTACGCCAAATGATACCACTCGAAATACATGGTGTTGCGTTGTCGAAACCTGTCGAAAAGTTGGTTACCACCGGTTTTTTTGGGTCAATTTTTATTAATGGCATGATGTGTTTGCCAAACAATAAAGCTCTAAGGGCCTAAATAGAATATATAGGGTTGCCTTCTCGAATCCTGTCTTAAACATGGGTTGCCACCTGTTTTTAAGGTCAATTCTTTCTTAAGTGGGGGGCAATCCATGTTCGGGACAGGATTTGACAAGGCAACCCTATATATTCTATTTAGGTTCTTTAAGCTCTATCATGAAAATTGATCCAAAAAACCGATGGTAGTCTGTGTTTGGGACCGGATTCAACAATGCAACCTCATATATTATAATTAGGCCTCTTCAATTTCTTTCATTTGGCACACATTTCAAGCTTTAAAAAAATTCTGTAATGTTTATGCATCGGGGCGGGCTTTGGCAATGGAACCCTGGTTCGTAAATTTCATAAAAATGCAACACTATCTTTCCTTCACATCCCATCCTGTAATCTTATACACTCGAATGTTCTACAGCTTACTCTCCGCCTTTGAACTCCCAAAATGGTCAATTTTCCAGTTATTTCAGAAATTATTGAATTCTTACCAGGCCCCCGGCTTTGACATAAAAATCCGGGGTTTGTCGATCCTGGTCACTTATAAATCCTGAGCGTTGTTGGCAATAACTCCAGAAAATATAAATTTTCGAGTCTGAAAGTTTCAAAAATTCATTCCGCATTCATCGCCGTTTCCCCCTACCAAATAGCATACATTTTTAGAGTGCAATTAAAATTGGAGTTTATTGTTTCCGCGGAATAAAACTTTTATTGATATAACAAAATCTCCTCATCTATCCAAAATATGAGTATATAGGAGGAGTGGCACCTCTCACGCAGGCATGAGTTGTGCAAGTAAATGCAAACCAGCTCGGTTCGGAAACCTTAAGTGGCATAATATCAAACAAAAAGTAGATAAGATTGAACAAGTAGGCGTGGATCTTCCCATGCAATCAAATGCAAGAGACTAGTGGACATAGCACGTCCAATACAAGCGAAAACTTTGGTACGCTATGCTAACAAAGCTATTCGAGGAATTACAATTAAATAATTGAGGGAGCGTTTGGTGACGCAACAACGTTTTGAACAAAATGTATGCGGGTTTGAACAAAATACTGTGGCGTGAAAGCAAACGCTTCGAAATGCAAAGTTAGGGATATTATTTGAGTTTTTATTACAAAACTTGCTATGGAGACCATGGAAAAAAGAGTGGTACTGCAGAAACCCGATAATACCCACACGAAACCAAGACGTTTTGGCAATTGGATTTTCGGACTTCATTAATTTTACAAAATGTTATTGTACTGTTCTGAGCTAATTGTTCCATCAACAGTATATAACGGACCTAGCCCTTCGGAGGTTATGCAGATCCAAATCATAACAGACGGTGGACTTTTCCACAGTAAGAACTAGACAACTGGTTGAGTATCTCTCTTGAGGTCTTCTGCCAACACATCTGATCCTTTGGATTTCTGCTTTCAACCGGCACTAATCGCTAAAGATGACCTTTAAATAAATAAAAACATTAGAAATTATTCATAAGAAGATTTCTGAGGATTTTACGTTGACTTAACCGGATTAACCGGCGTCGAAATGTATTGAGCAAAATAGAAAATTTCTAAAATTTTTGCATCGGTCATAATTCAATGAGTACATACTGTACATAAAATGTTCAAAATCACATCAAGTTGTCTCAATAGAAATTCTATATATATTCAAAAGTTTCCAAGGCTCTATTCAGGAATTAACTTGAATTTAAAGTTTTAAATTTTATTTTTAACGTTATGGTATAATTTCAATTTAATTGCACAATTCAAGGGTACTTGTCCCATTGTTCGTCCTTTATTTACATTTTTGGTTAAAATGCGATGTCAATGTCATTTTTATGCAAACATTTTTTGTCAATTTACATTTTCTAACCTTCGTTTTGGTCATACGAATGGGGTAAGTTGTTGATCTCATCGCGTTCGCCCATCATCAACATCAACATTAGCATCAACAAAAAAACGGCAGCTGCAACGTGCTGCGATCTACAACTATTGGTATAATCAGTCCATATAGTTCCTAAAACGAACAACAACAAGCGTCAACAAAATTTACATTGCAAAATTGTTTTAAAGATAAAATGTATGAGTATTTTAATCTGGGTTTTTTTTTCTTATTGTACTATTCAGTATATATAATTTGCATATTTGAGTCAAACATCCTAGAATGACGAATAAGCTTAAGGCAGATCAAAGTTGAATTCATATAGGATCAGAATTTGTGAAGAGTTCGTATGATTTTTATGCGGTTGACGATATTTTTTGTTTGGTCAAAGCTGTCGAAGAAATTTTAGAGATAGAAAATTCAAGTCATAATTATTTCGTTTTGCATTTTGATGACAAGACCATCAGACATAATTTTGTTGATTTTGCGGGAACTGAAAACAAATCAAACGTCATGAATAAAATGATGAAATATTTTGTGAAACGTAAAATTATGTGGTAAATGTTTGTTGGTTGTTGTATTGATAGAACCCCAGCTATCTAAGGATTATGCTCTAGTCCATTAGCATAGTAAAACACAAAAGACCCTGTGCATTAACAACACACTGTATTATCTTCCAAACACTTCCAAAATGGTCAGTGTCATCAAAAGTAGTGCCTAATCACTTCTCATAATCTTACGGTTCTTTTTCACACTGAAGTTGCTGTTGAAAGATACTAAGGACTGTCCCAGAAAAAACTTGCGCTTTTTTTTATTATACTCTAAGTGATAATCTTATAAATCTAAAAAGACACAATATTTGTTCTATATAAAGTGACGTTAAATATGAAGTATAAAACTTGAAGATATCGCTTCTAACGACAAAGATGTCTAAAAAGCAACAAAAATTCCGCTAACTAATTTTGTCCACATACCTGCAAAATTCAGAGTTAAAATATTCAGCTATAGCAAAAATAGTTGGTGCATCAGAAAGAACTCTCTTAACGGTAATTTCTAATTATAAAAAGGGTCTACCTGTTTTACGAAAAAAAGGTTCGGGCGGAAATTCATAATTTTCTAGCCCAAAGATAGCAGCGAAGAAGAAGCGCCTTTTTAAGCAGAATCCCAACACCTCAGTGGGATATATGCGGCTAAAGCAGTTACATCAAAATATATTGCACAAAGGCTAAGGCAGAAAAGTAAGCTGAAAACATATAGAGTTCAAAAAGTACCAGACCGTTCTGATGAAAACCAGTTGATGGTTCAGATGCGAGCCCGAAAATTGTACGAAAGGTACCTGACTAAATTTGATTGCTGTGTTATGGACGACGAAACTTACGTCAAAGCAGATTTTAAGCAGCTACCTGAGCACAAATATCATACATCACCGAAGAAGGGGCATGTGTCTAGTAAATGCAAAGAAAAAAAAAATTTCCGAAGCAATATATGGTTTGGCAGGCCATATGCACCTGTGGTCTCAGAAGAAGATTTTTTGTTACGCAAGGCACAATCAACTCCAAAGTTTATATAGACGAGTGCCTCGAAAAACGTCTTCTACCATTTATTCGTGCACATGAGGGTACCGTGATGTTCTGGCCAGATTTAGCAACCTCTCATTAGTCTAAAGCTACGATGGAATGGTATGCAAGTAAAAAGATACATTTTTTTCAAAAAATTGTAAATCCTCCCAACTGCCCAGAGCTTCGCCTAATTGAAAGATATTGGGCTTTTATGAAAAGAGATCTTCGAAAGAGTGGTAAGACTGCAAAAAAGACTTCAGACATAAGTTAAAAAGATCGTACCGTACTGTCGAAGAAACAACTGTTCAAAATATAATGAAGCGCCTTAAGAAAAAAGTGAGAAATTTTAATATAAAAAGAAAAAATGTTAATTAGTTTTTAGTTTTTTATATTCTGAATACTAGTCATTATTAATAAAAAAGAAAAAAAAGACCAAAAAAATTACTGAGTATTTTTTTATAATCAAAAAGGAAAACGCAAGTTTTTTCTGTGACAGTCCTTACGCTGAGAATATTAAACAAACTGAAAGAGAAGATTCAGCTGTCCGTAGCTGACCAAAAAAATATAAAAAAAATAAAAATAAACATCTAATAATTTCAAAAAAATTAAAGTTTAAATAATTTTACTAAACAACTTTTATTTCTAAAGCATTTCTAAATCAAAATGATCATATGTGTCTTTATCATATTCCCCATACACAGCGTTTGGGAAATAGCATATTTTTCAATGTTTAAAATACGTTTTATTTAAAATTGAACAAAGTTTCACTTATACTCCATTTCAAATCGAATCGAAAGTATTGGACGGCACATTACTTCAAGTTAATACTGGGACATATTTTTATATATGTACACGAATCTGCATTTAAAAAATGTCATCTCATAATAAAAATTTGTACAGTGAATAGGTTAGTTATTTGTTCGATTTTTTGAAGCTTTTAAGTTTTTTTACAGTAAGTTCAGGTAGGTTTAATTGTAGGTTAGAACAAGCCATTGAGAAAATTAAAATATGAAACCCTCGCGTTCGCCAAACGTAGATTTTGGTTTGTTTGAAAACCGGAAATTTCAATTTAAAAACCTCTATAGCTTAGGCAGTACAAAGCTTAAGCATAAATTAAATTATCGATGTATCGCGTTTCGTTGCTTTTTGTCCGATATTTATCGGACAGTGATAAAATCGTTTTCCAACATTTACTAAATTACAAACAATACTATCTCAAATGTATTAATAAATTGGGCCGAAATCCCGGCGGTACTGCAATACCGGGCCAACCCGTGACAGAGGTGGAGCAAGCCCCTAGACACTCCGTCTATTTCCAAAAATCAGTTTAACATTTGTTGTCTTCCGATGGAAGATCTATCAGATGTTAAGCTGATAAGAACAGATACTACACTTTGATCTTAGCCATAAGGCCGAGAAGCGATAACTCTTCGATTCCACGAAACCAATTCTTATGCAGACAAATGTATAAACCAGTTGAGAACTATAGCAACGCAAATAAAATAAACAAAAACTGGCCTGCGTATAAATGTAGTGATATGCGTATGGTCAAAGTGATAATGCTAGGTACCAATATTATGAAATTATAATAGCTGTTTTAAAAACAACTCAGGTAGATAACAATAATTATAAGGGTTGTTCCAAGAAAATCTCGTCCTGGGATTGCATTTCGTTCATTTTTCTTGCCCATTGAGTCAGAGCGTTGTTGGAAGCAATTTCTTGCTATTTAGTGCTGTTTTTTGTATGATATAATATTTTACTAGTATTTCCTAAGCCCGTGAGTTTTTTTATTAAAATCGTGTTAGTAGATTATGAGTTATTAGCAATTTTTTTTATTGAAAAACGAAATATTTTGATTTTGAAATTTATTAAATTTGAATAGAATTCCCGAATATGCGCCTGAGATAGACCAAACCATTTCATTTGAGTCTCAAGAATGGCTACAAAATACTTTCTTGGAACAAATGTATCATGCAGTGTAAAAAAAAATTTATTTCTCAGGTATAAAAATCAACGAAGAGATAAAATCTCACACATATATAAATTATAGTGCACTGTTCTAAGAGCAAATTTTCCTGGGTATTATTAAAAACTATATCTCTCTCTTATGGCGACAATAAAGCAATGCTGTCATTCAATGGATGTCTTCGGGTCTCTAATATTGCTATGCTGAGATCAGGAAATGGGTCCCAAATAGTTGTTTCGTAGGTCCGGGGCCACGCCAAGTCATCCAAAAATACATTTTTAATCTACCGCATCGATTGGACCAAAAAAAAAATCATTATGCATATGTACCCAAAACAGTCTGTTTCTTGTTCAAGGGCCACACCCAGTTACGTTCCAAAATCCATTTTTAACCATTGCCCATCGATTTGAACAGAAATGTTTAAAAAAAAGTCCAATTTCAACCTTTTCCATCGCTGGGTTCATTGTTTTTTTTATACAATAATTGGACTGAAGCACTGCATAAGAGAGGTCGACGACTGGTGGCTTTCAAAATTTACTATCGGCCTTTCGTTTTTTGTATTTTGTATTGTTTTGCGACTTTTTTTCAAATAGCGACATCAATAACGATATCGAATAAGCGGAATAAGCTTTTGTAAGCAAATGCTAACTTTTGGTCGTTCTATTTATAAGACACAGTACATTTATGAAGATCACTCATACGACCTGTTGACGAAATTACTACACACAAATTTGTATGTAAACATTGTGCTCACTTCAAGAAAAAACTCATGTTTTTCCGAAGTTTGTCGGGAATTTCGGAATTTTGGTCTGAAAGCAAAATGTACATATATTTTTTATTCTAGTACGCACAGTTTTTGAAATATATCCTTTCAAAAAAAAATGTTGGGTCAAAATTCTCAAAACTTTTTTGAATACGAATTTTTTGAAGTTTAAATATCTTTGAAATTGACCTTTAGAATGATAGATAAGGACTTAGCAATACAAATGTACATATGTAAAAGTCAAAACTTTCGGAAAAATAGTCTAACGGATTTTCTTTGCTTTTGCGCAATCTCTAACATTCAATTCAATTACGTTTAAATTTTGTTTTAAATTTGAGTGATTTTTAAAAAGGTTATTGCGAAAAATGTAGTGGACAATTTTCTCAACAGCAATACTTATTATATACTTATCTATATAGATATGGGAAACTATTATTCCAGCAACTTGTCATATTAACAACGGCATTGAATTTAAACTTATGAAATAAAATACTTTCATGTTTCAAACAAAAGCGGTACAACTACTACTCAACCAAAGCTATAATAAAATTCCTTGATAAAATGTATTAATTATGTCGGGACGGCGCGAACGCCATTCCCGGCTACCAAAAATTTCACGCACGAGTTATTCACATTAGGAATAATCGCAGAGGTCAACTCAATCTAAGTGCAATGATCAAGTCTCACTCCGAAGGAACCACCTTTGTGATCATGGTTTACCTCTACGCCAGGTAAGTATGATATTTTCTGCACTGCAGTAACAATATGTCACTTAATGTTCATAAACTAGTTGGGAACTACAAATTTAAAAATTAAAAAGACTCACCTTTTCAATATAAGAAACTATACGTGCAACATTATAGTATTTACAAACAGGTAGAAAAATGCATTTATAATTCAAAAGGGCTACTTATCGGCGGTCTTATTGTTCGCTAAAGTTAAAGCGAATTTGAGTTGTTTTCCTCAAGAAAACGTATTTAATATCCTTGAGATCCTTTTGCTCAAACATAGAGGCACTAAAATAATTTTGGGCTCCTGGGAACCTTTGCCGCTTGCAGCTTTCCGTTTCAGGCCGCGAGTGAGCCTAAGCATTCAAAAATTTATTTCTCAAACATTTGAAGAAAAGGTGTAGTCTTAAAAGACGTCAGCAACTGGGGAAAGGATCGGACGTTTAGTTTTTTAAATGCCACTCTTGAATTTTTTGGTTTTTTTTTTTTCATAAAAAACAATTAAAAATTTTATTAATTTACAGATTTTTCTGAAGCTTAGTTGGTTTTTCTTTTACGTAACAAAGTTTGAATCTCAAGCTCATGTTTGCATGTCGTCGCTCTCGGGTAGAAAGGCCCTAACACATATTTTAAAAATTTCACAGGAGAAGAAAAAACTTGTAAGCCTCTAATAAAGAAGTTCTCTAAATGCGATTCCCAAAATTTTTAGTGGGTCGATTAGGAGAGGCTATGACGTAAACGTTAATGGCAAGAAATTCCCCATGTGTCATTTCCATCAATGATTTTTTGACACTTGAACATTTGTACCAAAAATTGGCATATTCAACATATAATAAAAACGTCAGCACTTTTATCAAGTTTTGATAAAACCATTGATATAACAGCATCATCACAGTGCTTCAAAAAAAGTTAGCTTTTTGTCAAATATTACTCCCAAGTCCGACTTATGTTCGGCTCTTAATAGGGTTTCAGAGAGTTTCTCCTACAGAATGGCAAAACGTTGTATTTGGAAGCATTGAGATACAGACCATTAAAAATACATCAACCTTTTAAACTATCCGAGTCCTAATAATTTAACATCATTTGCATATATTAGACAATTTGAGAACCGTATAAAGCTATGTCGATCATTGATAAACATGATAAGCAAAAGGGGCCCAAGGTGGCCACCTTGGAATACACCAAAAAAGTTAAATGTACATTTAGAGAAATTATTCCATATCTTTACCGATTGCTTATGACCAACAAGGAAATCTCTCAATCATGCTAACAAAGAGGAATGAAACCCCAAAACGCTAAAGTTTTTAGTAAGCCAGGAGCCTTAACTTTTATCCTTCCGTACTGGAATTTATGTAAATCTGTATGAGGGTAATGATAGGCCCATTATAGATGGAATGACCCGTATGCAGAAATATGTAAAAAATAAAATTTACTTGGGCTAGCTGCTCAATCACTACTTAAAGAAAAACAATTTTCACAAAAACCATAAACGCCATATGGTGTCCGGTTTGACATGGAATGGCCCATATAAACAATTAGAAAAATAAAAAAAAACAATATAATATAAATGACCGAAAAAAATAGAATAGTAACTTTTGCAAAAAAAAAATGTTCATGGTATTAGTCTTATGAAGATATATCCTAAATAATATGCACCTTGAGTGCTCAAAAAAGTCTGCTTACGAATTGTGTATTTTTTTTAAGTAAAACAACCAAGAGATAGACATTATAAAATGATTTAGTTCTCAATTTATAATATTGGAATTTTTTAGATGCCGCATTGACTAAGTGGCAGATGTTGCTTCTTTCGTTCCTTATGACATAGCCTTTGTAATAATTGCAATCTGCCTGACGTTGAAATCATATAAGTTGGTGTATATCATAAAAACGGCTGCCTTTTGCATTTATCTGTTTTTATGTATCGGACACATTTTTTAATATAAAAGGCAGACGCGTTAAAATTGTTTATGGTACCTTTATCTATATTTTCAAAAGGGATTTTAATTAATAATGCAGAGACAACGCAATGGCAGAGATTGTTCATACTGTTTACATGCATTACTTAGAACTTCTTGATTTTCAACCTCTGTTGTACGATAAAATCTATAGAAACTTAGGCCATCGTACACTGGTTCCATATCGAGTTTTTTGGCTCAAAAATCGATAGAGAGCGCAAATATTGTCGGATATTAACAATTTTTTCTTTGAGTTAAGGCCATCCGAAGGCTTAACAGATCGTCGTTGCTTGAAATTTGAAATTTGTTTTTTATTATTTTAAATTAAAAAAAAAATGTTTGGCCTGTAACTAAAAACATATTTTTTTTTTAAATTCGGGCTCTGAGGATTGGTTGAAATTTTTGCAAAAAAAAAAAATTTTAGCTGCCCATAAGTTTTGCGCTCTCCAGGTATTTCTGAACAGAAATTTTGATAAAAATTTTTTTTGTTGGCCCTTAGCTTGGAAAAATATCGACGAAAACCCTTTTTTCAAAATTCAGGCAACGATTTATTGTCATTTTAGTAAGTTTTAATTTAGAAAAAAAAATGTTCATTTCCGACGAGATTTGCGCTTTCTAGCAAATTTTTTGAAGCAAAATACTTGATTTGAGACCACTGTGCACCGGCTCCTTAGCTATAATATAATGCCAAAGAAAAAAAACTATATTAGTGACTTATTAATTCATTGCGTCAAAGACACATAATTTTTTATTTATTTTTTGATTTTTGCATATCCAATTCATAAACAACAATTTAATAAGAAATAAAAAAATTATGACTTCTTATTTTTGTTTTGCACTCAGTATTCCGCAGTTACTGATGTTTTTCTAACAAAAAGATAAAAATTTGTTGCCCTATTTTTATTAAATATGTATATATATCTATGTATGTAAGTGCATAACATTCAGGTAAATGATAAGAAAACAGTCAGATAAAATATTACAATTGATTTTACTCTGTAGATAAAAATTAAAATTTTCCAATATGTGAAGCTGAAGACTTACACAAAGTTCCGGCTCCTCATTTCACATAAAAAATTTATGAATACTATTACCAGAGCTACTCACTTATGTTGTCAAAGTTTTAAGCGAGCAAAAAAACGTATAATGGATCAATTTGTAGATTAAACTCAGAACTACAAAAATCCGTAAACGCCTTTGCAAAAATCAAGATGGGACCACAACGGTAAAGGTCACGGAAAATTTTTTGCAAAATATCGAAAAAAAGTGTAAAAAAATCAAAACATTGTTTTATGTTTTGAATGAATGACTTTTAGTCACAAAAACTCATTTTTTCTCTCTCAACCATCAAACTTTTTCCGGTTGATACTCTTTTTGTGGTAAAACTTCATAAATATTTACCTAATTTTTCTGGATTATACCGACCTTTTGATGGATGTGTTAGAGGGGTGGGTCGGTGTACGTGAAAGACTCATTTTTAAAATTGTGATGTAAATTTCCTAATGTGTACTTGAATATGTTGTGTACCTACATGTAGTGTAGTGCCTACGAGATGCAAACGATAAGTTTCTTCCCTCCCTATCGTTTAACATTCGTTTTAAAAGCTAAATGTGTAGTTATTATACTTATCGAATATTATTATTGCTCCTGTTGAAAATTGTTGCTGCAGCCAGTGGAAATTGTTGAAATTGATTGTTAAACGAGGGATTAAGGTTGTTGTTGTACGTGGAGTCTATCGTTGAACTACCGATTGTGGCAGTGGGCAAGTATCGATGGTAGCGTTATTCAAGTTAGTGCTGTATGTATTGTTGCAGCGGCGTTTGTTGTTAAGATAGGATTGCTGGTGTTTATGTCATTTCCAAAAAGTGAAGAAAGTTAGCTTGGTGATGAGTTTGGATTGGATTGGAATTTGTTAAATCGTCAGTTGAATGTGTAGGATGATTGAAAAGCGAGGTTTCGAAATGATAAATACGGCGATGTTTGTGCGGCCGTTACTGTTGACGGTTTTGTTGATGCGGATGTTGGTGAATGTTGTTGCTAATATTATCACCACCGGGGCTATATTGACTAGGCAATTGATTGCGTTCTCGGTTATTATAATTGTTAGTTGAGAATAAAGATGAAACTGTTAGTTGCTGCTTCTAGTATTAGGAATTTGCTATCTGGAATCTGCTATCTGATATGCTCCTGGCTGGCAGGATCGCCAATGAAGTTGTTGATTAAATATTTTATTTTATATTAGTTTTACAAATTTAATTTTAGTAATTTTATTTTAATCCATTTCGTTTGAGTAATAATTTTCAATTGAAAAACATTTTTTGTATGAAACAAATTTTTTGATTTTAAAAACTTACAACAGAAACTTAAATATTATTTATTTTAGAGAAGTTGTTTTGTGTATAGTGTTTTAGTTGTATAATTGTTTATATGTGGTGGTATTAAATCACCACATACAGTATGTATGTATACTAAATGTATATGTATGCTAAAGTTTGTGCAGTACCACGCCCCTAATTAAAGCTTTACAGCATCGGAAGTCTCCTAGCTCTGCTTTTTTGTAATATATGAATTTCTTGTCAAACAAAATCGATTGAGTCGTTTTGTATATAATTTTTCTTTTTAGCATTTTTTGGCTTAAGAATCACATTTCATGTATTTCCCCAAGCAGTTCATCCGGCAGAAAATATTGGTAAACATTTCAGTATTTATTCTAAGGAATACTACCAGAGGGTTTTTGTGATTCATTCACGTTAAAAACGAATTCCGTAGCAAAAACTTTTTTGATCACATACACTGGGCACGTTGTATTAACAACAAAAATTTCTTGGAGTATTGCTTCGCTACGGCAATGTTACACACTATCTCGTATATTAATTACCACTCATTCATATCATAAAAGAATATGTACATTCTACAACAACAAATAATAACAAACTTGTTTAGAGCAGAGCTTCTACCCAAGAATAGCATAAGAACTGAATTTATTTCTTGCCTTGTCTTTATAATTCGCAATATACTAACGAAAATTAGGCGATAAAAGATACTTGATGTGGTGGGAAAATTATACTTACCTGGCGTAGAGGTAAACCATGATCACAAAGGTGGTTCCTTCGGAGTGAGACTTGATCATTGCACTTAGATTGAGTTGACCTCTGCGATTATTCCTAATGTGAATAACTCGTGCGTGAAATTTTTGGTAGCCGGGAATGGCGTTCGCGCCGTCCCGACATAATTAATACATTTTATCAAGGAATTTTATTATAGCTTTGGTTGAGTAGTAGTTGTACCGCTTTTGTTTGAAACATGAAAGTATTTTATTTCATAAGTTTAAATTCAATGCCGTTGTTAATATGACAAGTTGCTGGAATAATAGTTTCCCATATCTATATAGATAAGTATATAATAAGTATTGCTGTTGAGAAAATTGTCCACTACATTTTTCGCAATAACCTTTTTAAAAATCACTCAAATTTAAAACAAAATTTAAACGTAATTGAATTGAATGTTAGAGATTGCGCAAAAGCAAAGAAAATCCGTTAGACTATTTTTCCGAAAGTTTTGACTTTTACATATGTACATTTGTATTGCTAAGTCCTTATCTATCATTCTAAAGGTCAATTTCAAAGATATTTAAACTTCAAAAAATTCGTATTCAAAAAAGTTTTGAGAATTTTGACCCAACATTTTTTTTTGAAAGGATATATTTCAAAAACTGTGCGTACTAGAATAAAAAATATATGTACATTTTGCTTTCAGACCAAAATTCCGAAATTCCCGACAAACTTCGGAAAAACATGAGTTTTTTCTTGAAGTGAGCACAATGTTTACATACAAATTTGTGTGTAGTAATTTCGTCAACAGGTCGTATGAGTGATCTTCATAAATGTACTGTGTCTTATAAATAGAACGACCAAAAGTTAGCATTTGCTTACAAAAGCTTATTCCGCTTATTCGATATCGTTATTGATGTCGCTATTTGAAAAAAAGTCGCAAAACAATACAAAATACAAAAAACGAAAGGCCGATAGGAAATTTTGAAAGCCACCAGTCGTCGACCTCTCTTATGCAGTGCTTCAGTCCAATTATTGTATAAAAAAAACAATGAACCCAGCGATGGAAAAGGTTGAAATTGGACTTTTTTTAAACATTTCTGTTCAAATCGATGGGCAATGGTTAAAAATGGATTTTGAAACGTAACTGGGTGTGGCCCTTGAACAAGAAACAGACTGTTTTGGGTACATATGCATAATGATTTTTTTTTTGGTCCAATCGATGCGGTAGATTAAAAATGTATTTTTGGATGACTTGGCGTGGCCCCGGACCTACGAAACAACTATTTGGGACCCATTTCCTGATCTCAGCATAACAATATTAGAGACCCGAAGACATCCATTGAATGACAGCATTGCTTTATTGTCGCCATAAGAGAGAGATATAGTTTTTAATAATACCCAGGAAAATTTGCTCTTAGAACAGTGCACTATAATTTATATATGTGTGAGATTTTATCTCTTCGTTGATTTTTATACCTGAGAAATAAATTTTTTTTTACACTGCATGATACATTTGTTCCAAGAAAGTATTTTGTAGCCATTCTTGAGACTCAAATGAAATGGTTTGGTCTATCTCAGGCGCATATTCGGGAATTCTATTCAAATTTAATAAATTTCAAAATCAAAATATTTCGTTTTTCAATAAAAAAAATTGCTAATAACTCATAATCTACTAACACGATTTTAATAAAAAAACTCACGGGCTTAGGAAATACTAGTAAAATATTATATCATACAAAAAACAGCACTAAATAGCAAGAAATTGCTTCCAACAACGCTCTGACTCAATGGGCAAGAAAAATGAACGAAATGCAATCCCAGGACGAGATTTTCTTGGAACAACCCTTATAATTATTGTTATCTACCTGAGTTGTTTTTAAAACAGCTATTATAATTTCATAATATTGGTACCTAGCATTATCACTTTGACCATACGCATATCACTACATTTATACGCAGGCCAGTTTTTGTTTATTTTATTTGCGTTGCTATAGTTCTCAACTGGTTTATACATTTGTCTGCATAAGAATTGGTTTCGTGGAATCGAAGAGTTATCGCTTCTCGGCCTTATGGCTAAGATCAAAGTGTAGTATCTGTTCTTATCAGCTTAACATCTGATAGATCTTCCATCGGAAGACAACAAATGTTAAACTGATTTTTGGAAATAGACGGAGTGTCTAGGGGCTTGCTCCACCTCTGTCACGGGTTGGCCCGGTATTGCAGTACCGCCGGGATTTCGGCCCAATTAATTAATACATTTGAAGGTGTTTGGAACTGAAACGTTGATAAATTTATTGACCTTTGTTGATTGCATGTTAATTCAACAATATCAACAAGTACGTGCTTTTTGAATGAAATCCATTTATTTCTAGGAAAGAAAAGTTTTTATTTTTCAACATTTCTCAAAATTCGTGTGTTTTTCCAAAAAGAGGATTTCACGAGGTCATGAGAAAATAGGCATTTGTATGAGCAATAATTTCAACGTTGCAGCTAAATATCATTCCACCGAACCATTTTTTTAGGTTTGGGAATAGAAAATAGTCACTGGGGGCATCAACAATCCCGCGCATTTCCGCTTTCCGAACGGCCAACACCATGTCGTGAATTTTTTCGACATTTTCGTTAATTGGCCGTCCAGAACGTTCAATATCACTAGAAACTCAGTAAGCCATTTTTTACCATTGAAGTTGATGGTGCAGAGTCCACAAAGTACTTATTAAGATTTTCTTGGTTTGAGTGACGGTTTTGTGAGAACTTTAAATTCACTTTTTTCCATTTTTACAAAAATCCACGAGGTTGTATGCCATGAACACATGTTAGACGTTAAGTTACTGATGAAAGTGCCTCAAAATTAGAGAGTGGTCCATTTTTCGTATATATGGTCACGATTTTCCACTGTGCACCAATTGAAATTGTCACCAGAACAGAGAGTAACTAATCAGATTCAACTTCTTGGCACTAAATTAATTATTTCCACCAGGTTTTGCCTTTGAAGTAATATTTCACACAAGAAAAACTTAAATATAGGGTGGGCCAATGGGTAGTTACGAATAAAGGCTTAATGTCACAAAAAAAAAAATTGTTTTACTTCTGTCATATACAGTCATAGATATGTAGGTACTCGGCAGCAGCGGAAGTCTTTTGAAGTTTATATGTTCTTGAGATTATATATAATGGTGAACATTTTTGGAATCAGTGAGCTAAGATCATACAAAAAAGTGAACTTAAACTTTGCATCTTTTTCGTTTTTGGAAAGCAGTGAAACTTAATCTCATCGGAGCAATATTTTGAATGATATTAAAAATTTTTAAAAATTAATCCAACGTTGCTCCAGTTCGGCACAAACGATTATTGATCTAAAGTCTTTTAGTAAAAATAGAAGTTGTATGAATTTGAGATGTTTATTTGTTTTTTAAATTTTTCTGTTATTAAGCGGTTAATATTTATTTGCGAATGAATTATTTACACACACCCTCACGCCAAGATATTGAATACGACAACGACAAAAAAAAACAATAATCAGAAGATCACACAAACGATTATATTGTGACGTAATTTTGACGTCAGCAATGCCATTGAATTAGTAAGTTGATGATATTTGAGTAAACATTTCATAATAAAGTAGATATACTCAAGTGGGTAGGCAGGTAGTGGCAAAACTTCTAACTTCAAACCGAAGTTTTCATGATGTAGTACGCACACTTTTTGACATATGATAACCCATGAAGAGTTGCTTGCTGATGTCATGTGTACTGACTTTCACTTTGTTTGCGATATATATAGAAAAAAATTACATTTAAAATATTTAACTCAATCTTAAATCGGTACTTCTGTTGCAATTAATCGTTACAAACGTCACTAGGGTATTATCGTAAAGTTCTTTGGAGGAAGAATTGCATTGAACATAAGTGACAGCAGTTAAGTGTTGCACCCTGAATCTTCCACTTTTCTTTGTTTTGATTGACGCTGGTCATTGACGTTGGCATATTGTTTTTGTAAATGTTGAAGATGTTGAGAATTATTGTGCGCATTGTTGCCAGATAGTTGCAAAAAGTAGAAACTCACTTTTTAATCTCAATATGCGTCTGAAACTTCTATTTATTTCGTCCAATATTTAAAATTTAGAAAATAAATAGAAGTACATTGCTCAAGTTGAGTTTATTGATGATTTATAACTTCTAAAACTGCACGCACGTTTAAAGCGCCTAGGACTACGTTCGCGTTTTATTGAACTTGGAAGAGAGTTGCAAAGTTTGACAGCACTAACAAAAAAATATTCTAGAAGACGTAACATATTTATAACTTGGCAACACCAAGCTATACGGTGATAATAGCTGAAGATTCCGTGAAAAATTAAACAACTAATGATGATGATGAAAAATGAAAGAACGAATAATTTTTACGCCAAAGAAACATTTTATTTCTCTACATAGTCCCCTTTTAGCTTGTTAGACTTCGGCCAACGTGTCTCCCAGTTTTTAATCCCATCCGAAAAATACGTTTTCGGAAGGTCCTCAAAATAGGCCTCCGCTTCGGTGATGAACTCCTCTCTAGTGGTGAACCTCTCTCCACCGAGCCATTTCTTCAAGTTTGGAAACAGGAAATAGTTACTGGGGGCCAAATCTGGAGAAAATGCTGGATGAGGAAGCAAATTGTAATTCACTTCATGGAAATTTTCCACAGGAGCTGGGCATGTGTGAACGCGCGCATTGTCTTGATGGAATGGGGACGTTACTCTTTCAAAGTGTCGTTGAATCGGTTCAATTCGGCTGCATAGTATTCGCCATTGATCGTTCTTTTCGGTGGAAAGTAATCGATGTAGATTATACCGCGTCCATCGCAAAATACTGTCGCCATAACTTTTCTCGTTTCGACTGTTTCTTTGTGTCTGGTGTGTAGTGATTGGATCCATGTTTTGTCCACGGTTACTAAGCGACGGAAAAAATTCTTCTTATTCTTTGTTCAACATCGACAAACACGCCTTTGAATCAGTCACACGATCGCGTTTATGGTCGAGAGTGAGCAAACGCAGCACCCATCTTGCGGATAGATTTTTCATGTCCAACTGATTTCGCAAAATGTTCCACATCTATTCGTCTAAGAAGCCTACGGCCTCAACAATCTCGCGCACTTTAATTCTGCGCTCGACCAACACGATAACGTGCATTTTAGTGACCATTTGTGGTGTGGTGAGCTCATTTAAGTGTCCAGAACGTATGGCGTCACTTGTGTTTGTACGACCGCATCGGAATTCAGTAAACCACTTGTGAATCATTCCAATCGATGGTACAGAGTCTCCATAGTATTTTTCAAGCCTTTCCTTGGTTTGGCTGATGTTTTTTTTGCGCAAAAAATAATGCTTGATGAACACACCAAATTCCCTTTTTTCTATTTTCGCAAAAATTCACAAGATCGTCTGCTGTTAATGGCTGCCAAACACAAACTAAGCATCGCAGCGAGCTGAAATTTTGACAGTAGTCTACTAACAGATGGTAGTTGACAGGATCTACGCGGGAAACTAAAAAATTCATACGTCGAGGCACAATGCGGCACAGTCGCTAATGCTTTTGTGTGTTGTTTTTGTTTTCATTTGAACTCAAGTCAACGCTGTGCGTTGATAGCGTTGCAATTCTGCGAATTGTGTTTGGCTTGTTTGTGCGTCGAAAAACGGTTCGGGCCATGAGGGCAGAAAGTGACAATATGTGCCCATCGCTGATCTAAAATAAAACAAAACTTTTGTCAAAGCTATCTGGCAACATTGTAATCATAATTATGGCGATGACGACAATGATGTTTTTGTATTTTTGAAGACAATAAAATTATTGTCATTTTATTCAAAGCGCAAAATAAAGAATCTGATGCTAAAAACACAACAAAAAACAGTTTCAAAAAAAAAGACAACAGCTTAAAAATGGAAATTAAATATTTTTGCAAGCTTAAAGAACAAAATGATAATTTTGCATTAAAACAAAAACAAGCAAGTAATACTACAACAACAACATGTTGGTGCGGTCTTTTAAATTTGTTGCTGTATAATTTAAAAGACCGCACCAACATGAAAAACACAAAGAAGTCATTCCTTACCATAACTTTAACATTCGATTGACGTCACAAGCTTTGATTTTTATTCTCATAATTCATCAACTTTTCAATGTTGTTGTAGTATTAAAGTTTTGTTGCTGTTGTTGTTTCATTGATTATACATAAGCTGTTTTTTTTGTGTTCGTTTCAATTTTATTTCGGCATAAATAATTCATGAAAACGCTTCTTAAAAACAGATCATCGAAGTTTAAGTTGTTAAGGGGGCTGTGCATTACAATTACGTGAGACATTTTTTTATGAGAATTTTGAAACCCATACGGCCCTTAGGTAAGAAATTGTGGAATCAAAAATATACAGATTACGTAGGTATATGATACAGTATGCGTAATGAGGTAATGAGGTAAAAACTGCTAAGTATCATAAAGTAACTGCTGGAAAAACTAAATAGAGGAAGTAAAAGGATATCTCAACAATTTGCGAAGCTTTCCTTAATACTTTCTATTAATGGTTTGCCACGTCAGGGTGATCCAATAAGAGCTTCCTACTTTGTTTTCTAAATAATATACATGAAAATCAATGTATTGATGCAAATCTTTATTTGGAATGATAGTTCGGTTCCTACAACTCAATGTTTAAAAATTATTTCGTTTAATGTTGCCCACGACTAGTTCTTTAATAATCCATTCTGTGGGTTCAATATTTGACAACTCTTTCGAGCATATCGACCGGTATTTCTTGAATAACACAAGTTATGTTGGATTCCAAAGCGTCAATTGTTTCGGTTTTGTCGACATAAGCAAGTGATTTAACATATCCCCACAGAAAGGAATCCAATGGCGTCAAATCACATGATCTTGGTGGCCAATTAACAGAACTATTTCTAAAAGCTGTTGTAAGACCCATAAACCGAAATTAAAACGTAAGCCAATATCAGCTGGCTTCAATTCTTGTACGAGGTGTATTTTATAGGACTTCAAACCAAGAGCACGCCTCAGGATACGCAACAATGATCGATGTGAGATGCTCAAAGCCTGAGATCGGCGACGAATCGATTGTTCACGGTTTTCACGAACACTCTCTGCTACTGCAGAAATATTCTCAATTTTACGGGCTGTATGCACTCTGGTTGAATTATGAATGTCCAATAGTGTAAAATTGGTTCGAAGTTTGTTGATGGTGTTACGAATAGTGCGCTCAGTTGGACGCTCAGTTGGACGCTCATAACGACCAAAATGATGTTGAGGAACATTCTCTAACTGTTGACTGATTTTGGTAGTAAGTTTCCACAATTAATAAACGTTGTTCAGTAGTTAGTCTATTCATGATTGAGTCGTATTGAATAATGAACACAAACGTCATATGGACAAGCCATTTGACGCATGGCAGCTGTCAAAACAACCCAGTTGAAAAAAGGGACCTTGTATTAGATCACCCTTTACTAGAATTCGCACTCTGGTTGATATTCAGCCATTATAGTTACAATACAATACAGTTATATAACATTTTACATAATTAAATGTTATCTATCCCAAAAATGAAAATCATAGTATCATGTTGCATAATCTATGCATCTCTAACTCTTCCTTAAGTTTTAATCTATCTAAATAGCTAATTTTATCGAAATCTGTCCGTGAATTCAGTTCTAAAAACATATTTTTCAGTTAAGCGCGTAGCACTGACCACTTAAAAACAAATACCATTCCTCAGGACTCAGTCTATCTCTATACCAAAACAAATATTTTTCTCTACGGTTCAATCCATCTCTATGAAAATTTCATCAAAATCGGTCAATTAGTTCAGCAGTGTAAGCTTGTTTTCCTGTAAATGGCGTGGCACCACCCACTAAAATCCAAACGTCTTTACTCAGAAACAAAAAAAAACAAAAACAAAAAAATGCGATTATGTTGTGGGAGATGCCATTTTAAATTTTGCGAAGTTTCAGAACCGTCAGCATTAACACATCATTGCGATGACTTTTGATAAGTAAAATTTAGTTGTTCATTTAGTACTCTCTGACACACACTCCCACATTTTCTTGACTGATTTCTCGAAGTGGAGACTTCAATTCGAGACCGAGATCGCACGACTTAACATCATTAGGCATATAACTTTTGGGTTATGTTAGAGATAAAGTCTAAGCCAATGCTCGACCAGCGATTTAAACACTAAGAGAAAATATCAGAGCTGTTATGCGCATGACTATTCGTAAGCTGAGCCAAGGCGGACTTTTGGCAATTATTGTATTTCATTACAAATCTCACAGTTTGTACCTTATATTAAAATAAAAATGTAAATACTTTCACGGAAATATTAAGTTATGGAATTGATTTAAAATGACACCTATTCTTGGATGACCCAATGCATTTTTTGCTTCCATAATTAACACTGTAAGATATTCCATAGATCAAAGACCTCGCATTTGATGTTGATAATAAACATTTTCTGAAGATAACAAAATTTTTAAAATATTTTGTACCAAAATAACCTTAGAATTTTAGGTCAGCATTTAATGTTTATTTATTTTAACATAGAAATTAATTCAAAAAATTTTTAATTTCATTTTTTTCATTTAACACACTAAAAATAACCACATTCTACATAGTCATGGCACACGCCAGTGATGCAGCTTATCAGTTCTTTACTTAAATTATATAATTTTTTCAATTCAAGCTACATACATATGTATATAGCGTGTACGTGTGTACATTTGATTGATGAAATTCTCTGTAGGAGTATGTACATACACGAACCCTACCGATTTTTCCTCCTAGGGCAAATTATGAAAAGTCTTAGCCAGGAGATAAAAGAAATCCATCGAGAAAAGTTTTGCTTTCCAGAATTATCGTAAGCCGAAATACGTATTTTTGGCCCAAAGTTTTTACCTAATATGTTAGCATAGCCATTTCTTACGTAAAATTAAGAATAAAGTCCGAATCTTCGTCCATACTTCGTAAAATAATACGAATGCTACTTTATGCGAATGTCCAAGTATAGCACTAAATTTGACTGCTCAATAATACAACTGAGATTTTTTTTCCTCCTCAGCCATCTGCACGATAAAAAATAAGTCTCAGATATTAGCCAATACAACAAGCTCTGTGAAAAGTCGATACCGTATGAAAGCTGGAGAAATTGACAAAATGGAAGATGCACTTCATCAGTGGTTCTTAACGCAGCGAAATGTCATTTTCCAGTAGGTACTGTGCAATTGAAATTAAAAGCACGCAAATTGCATAAGATATTATACAACAAGCCAGTTTTTGCATACAAAATTCAAGAAGGGATATGGAATTAGACTGTTGAAGAAATCTGACGAAAAACTATCATCGTCTAAAGAACTTGTATCCCCATTCGTAATTAAGCTAGCGAATTTCATACAGAACACAGCCTCTCATATGAAGCAGCATTCAATGCGGATGAATCCGACCTTGAGTGGAAAATGCTACCAGACAAAACACGTGTCCATTCGGGAGAAAAAAATGCACCATGACGAAAAGTGTCAAAGGAAAAAATATCGTTTCTGGTTTGTGTAAATGCAGAAGGAAAAATGAAGATCGAGCCCTTTTGTCATTGGCAAAGTAGACCAAGATCGTTTCGTAAGAAAATTTTGACCATCCCAAGCGGTCAGTTGGAAAAATTTGGGCAATGTATCTATTTGCCTCTAAACGTTACTGTTTTGATCCAACCAATGAATCAAAATGGAATTAAACTGACTGCATTGTCGCAGCAGTTTGTGGTCGATGGTTGTGAACTCAGCTGAATGTCTTGAAACATGCCTCAAGCAGATGCCTCTATTCCAGACGGTTCCTTTACTTGCATTAGCATGGGAGAAAGTATCAAAAGATTCTTTAAAAAAATGCTGGAGTAATATTTTACATAGCAATGGATTTGATGAGGAGGACGATGTTCCGCATTACATCATCTTCGTCCAATAATGTTTGCAATTCGGTGTCTTCAAACTTTTTCGGTGGCCGGCCGCGCTCCTCATTTATCACATCAAAATCACCACTTTTAAATTTATTGAACCACTCATTGCACTGTGTACGACCAAGAGCATGCTCGCCGTAAGCTTCAACAAGCATTCGATGCGATTCAGAAGCGTTTTTCTTCAAATGGAAACAGAAAATCAATGCTTCCCGCAAATGAGAGTTTTCAGGCACAAAATTCGACATCTTTACGAGCGGAAAAAATGCGTTGTTGTATGAAACTTGACAAATTGTGAACTGGATATTGGTGACAGATGACAGAATGAACAATTAAGACATTTGGTGCGGTTCGGAAGCTCATACATATACGGCTATCGACCGCTAGATGTCATTACCGGTTTCATATTTGTACACCATAATATAATTTTCAAATGCAGCACAAAGTAGATGAAAGCTCTCACTTCACATTTTTATTCTTAGCTGAAACTAGACATTTTATAAGCTTAGCACCTGCCACCCCCCAATAAATCTTATAATTCTCTAAGGTACCCTAGTAGCAAAAAGAGGTTTCATATCATAGCTTCTTTTACAGGCCTTTTAGAGACACACCATTTGTTTTGGTAAGGCGACAAAAATTTGACATTATTGTGCCCTATCTCAAGTGTCTCTGAAAATATGAGACGTCATGCTTTTCATCTGACTTACATGGCTACAGTATTACGACACAAGAGATATGCGCTCTCTTTATCATGCTTTTATATCTTGATCCAGCATGATATTAGAAAACCAAATTTCGCTACAAAATGCGAAGCATCTTATTAATTTTGATACAAAGTAATTTGAAAAACATTACTGTCTTGTAAGCTAGATTTTTGTCTTCATAACTTCCCCTCATGTTACTAGGATAGGGCTATGACGCATTCTGGAGGCTTAGCTCCCCCTAGTTATTACAATGATTTTAATTCACTTATGACTAACAACATTTTTAAATAAGTTTCGAGTACTAACGCAAATTCATATGGATAGCTCTCAATACATAAGGAAACCAAAATTTTTTCTATGGATAAAAAATTTATTTTTCCTGTAAAGCTTAAACACTTAGCAGATATTGAAGTTTTTGATGACGGTACAATAGGGTTTTTTTTGTTCTAAGGAGTCATTAAGGTGACGTAAGAACTAAAACTGCTAAGATTGGCCTATAAACATTTTACTGTTGGCTTAACGTTTAATGTAATAAATTATTCCGTAACGTATGACGTTATGCCGCAATTTGTAAGAGTGAAATTTTGTAATCAAACCGGATGTGGTGAGGTTATGCGTATTATAAAATGCATTATAAGAGTTTTAATGAAAAAGTCAATAAAACTAATTGATCGGCGATTGGGGATTTTTAATCGCCCTTGTGTGGCATCCAAAGATATTGGTACGCCATACTACACTATTTCCGAATAAAACATTAATGATTAGCCATCGTACGCTGATAGTTTGTCAGCTATATTTTACAATTGGTGGGACTTTTTTACAAAAAAAAAATAGTAAAGTTTAATACTAATTTATATATAGGGTGATACATTTAGAGGTTATTTTTTTTGATAGATCACGCATGACTGGTGTCTTGCTGTCATCTTATTTTTATTCAGTATTGTTTGACATTTCATTATGGAAGGACTCACGCTAGAAAAACTCTTGTAGACAGTGAAAATTTATTAATATCACTAAGATTTCAACTTTATATTCACTCAAAATTCACATAGTTTTTGCATTTATCAAGTCAAGTAGGTCACTTAGATCGTGTGACATCACACTTGGACTTATTTCTTTAGCGGTTATGTGAAGTCAAAAGTCTTCGTTGATAAGCCAGCTAGGATTCAACACTTGGAAGCCAACATTACTTGCGGCCACTTGGCAGCCCTGGCTCAAAGTTAATGTTAGGCCATCCTTTTTGTCTAATGTAATAAAATTTTTTTCGGAAAATTGGTGCAAATATTACTTTAGGAGAGTTAGGAGGTGAACTTGCTCTTACTCGCCACACATTCACAAATCCAAAATTCTTTACAAGAAGAGTTGACGTTAGATTCGTTGCTTTGTAGCTCTCGGGATTGAAACACCAAGCTTTCAGTGTAGTAGGCAACTGCGATCACCATTGGAATACTGAGCTTTAGGTTAGGAATTGTTGAAGTTAAAAAATAAAATTTTATCTTTACCCATAACGTACTTACTTTATTTTTTTAAATTTTCATATTATTTTGGTACAGAGCAGCATATATGGACGCTAAACAGCTGAACTTTTTTTTTCAAATAATTCATAGGTTTGCAAATTTAATAGAATATGATAGCTAAGTACCAATTTCTTACAACGTAGTATACCCCATGTGTAGCGAGTGTAAGTGCACTTGGTTATCAGACAACAGCTTCAACGTTATCGGTCATTAAGCCTGCACGGTCACAACGACTGCACGATCTTACGATTTCTCGTTAGCTGATAATGAAAATAATGTACAATCATTTAATTCATTCAGTTAAAAAATAATTTTTTTTTTCATTCGTTTTTGTTAAAATAAAACGTTAATGATATTCCGTCAAATAAATGGTCACGGTGCGCTAGAAATGTTCCAATTAACCAATTCTGGTATTCAAGAAACTGGGTTAATAGTCACACCTGAGTGTTCTTTTGCTGTTCATCCATCCTAATGGGACATGCAGATAAAAATAAATTTTTTATTTATATCGGAGCAAATTAATAAAAAAAAAAATGTTCTACATATCTATCTATTTGATTAACAAAAAAATTTGAGTTTAGTTAACATTTGTTGCTTCATAATTCCACAATGATTAAGATACTAAGCTTCAAAAATAAATGTGACATTGAAGTCTTTCTTACATATTTATTCGTTGGTGGCAGAGCTGGGTAGGAATACTTCTTTTGGAATTCAATTCCGCAAATAGTTCAGTTTCAATGAATTGGAAATGTTTTTTTTAATTTTATGGTAAAAGAAATATATTGATTTGTCGATACTTACCACGTTATATTATCCGATACACAATGTGCCGCCACATTGTTCACAAAAAATAAAAAATTTATTCTAAAATTAATGGTCTTTCAAATTTTTGTTGCAAATGTAATAAAATTTTCAAGTGGAGCACTAGATAAGCTTATACTCTAACCAGTGGCGTTTACCCAACCGAAATGCGATGCAGTTTTTTTATCTCTATAAGACGTTTTCATATTTGTTAAAAAATTTCAAATCAATAATTTGACACTATTCCTACCGGCACGCTCCTGCCCCGTTAGAGATCCCAAATACTGATCCAGTTAGCATACCACTATGACTATGATGAATAAAAATAATTATTAATATTAAATATTAAAAAACAGTTTGGTGATCACTGGAGGAATTTAAAAGAGCTTTCATGGTAAAAGTCAAGTTTAAAAGCATACAAGTTTTTCGACTTTCATCACCATGAGATAAAAGCTATAAATTCGAATTATTTTTAAAAATAGAAGAGACTTACTCTCAAAATCGTTTTTCTCTAATTACTTGAACACTATAAAATACATCATACAATCTTTAACATTTTTGAAACCAGCATTGCCAAATTAATGGAAACTGATACCGATTTTGAATAGAATGCTTCAAATACATCCCACCTTTGTATGGGTGATAGGCGTGTCCGTTAGCCGACTTTTTTCATGTGCACATATTTTTGTTGTTTTAACCTAAAAAACATCTGTACCGAATCTCAAGAGCTTAACACTATTATTACAATTTATGGCTACCGTTCCATGCAAACCCATTCACTGTGCGAGTACCCCTTTTAGCCTGTCCTAGCTACACTCCTGCTTTAGAGAGCACTGTTGAATTCATTCATTAAACTTGACGATATCATACATATTTTTGTGTGGCTTCTCGAAAAAATGGAGTTACGTACAAAACTTACGTTTTGAACCTGAAACTTTGCGGAGGGTTATGGGAAACGCTGCGGAAAACTCCTGTATTTGTGTGCAAGAGATTGATTATAATTTGTTGGATTATTTATGTTTTTCACACATAACTCTAAAAAATTATAAGACAATATGAAGTAATAAAAAAAGAACAAGTGTCTGTAAGCGTTATCATAATTTTATTATATAATTCAGTCTTTGTGTGGCTATCGAGTCGACCGATTTTTGTAGAAATACCCCGAACAAATGTAGAAAATCGTATGTAAAGAAATATGTTAAAAATATAAATTTTTTTTATGTTAGATAAGTTGAAGATTAAAAGGTTTTCTTTCTACAAACAAAGTCTGCGTAATCTATATTTATAAAAATCTCGTTTTACGGTGTTTGTTCGGGATATACTCTGGAAAAATGCGACCAATTTTTATGAAATCTGGCTTATTGTCTGTTATTTGGCTTAACTTTAGAGACGGACAATTTTTATCTCGATTAAGTGAATATTCAGGGTGGCTGTAATACTAAGAAATTTTTGAAATATCATTTTCACGAAGACCGGTTAATCGAATCACACCGAATTCACACCACGTAGCTTTACATTAAGAAGTATAGATTAAGCTACAAAACTTTAATTTAGAGCTCATATTTAGGGTGGTCCTCATACAAAAATATTTTTTAAATATCATTTTCTCGAAGACCGCTTAATCGGTTCTCATGGAACTTACACCACGTGGATTTTATGTTAGACTCAGCTTAGGTCGTAAACATTTTATATAGGTGGCCCTCATACAAAAGTATTTTTAAATTTTCACGAAGATTTCATAGCGCTTTTCAAAGGCTTCTTAAAGTCTCTTGAAGGTTTTTGCAAAGTTTGGTTAGAAGAATGGGTAATGACACACTCTCCAAAAACAAATTCATGATATCTCATCAACTACTAGACGCAGATGAATGAATGAATCAGCTACTAACTATTTGATGCAGATGAATGAGACTTGGTTCTTATTACAGATAAAGACTATAACAATTTAAGCTCTTAGCTCAGCCTAGCAGTAAGGGCATAACAACGTCTTCTACGCCTGCTATATGTATGCAAAAGAGTGCAATAAAGTTAGTTTCACTTGAAAAATGGGCAGTTTCACTTTTACAATTCATCGCATGAGTTTGGCGGAAAGGGCAGAACAACGTCTGTTGTATATGTAAGCAACCAACGCTTTTCGTGAAATAAGGCCGAGATTGGTCTCATATGTAATATTCAAATTAAGTCCTGAAATTTTCAGTCCGTTCTTTTATATTATATTTCTAATCTGGATTTAAAATTATGAAAATTAACGAACCTTTTTTTTGTGCAAAATTGACTAAGCAGATATCTTTTCCTACATAAATAATTGTACAACCTATAGAAATTTGAAATAAAAATAAGAAAAAAGATAATAAACATATGACCTTGAACTTCATGAAAATTGTGGAACATACAAAAGCGACGCTTATAATATTTTTGATAGTAATTTAAACATTCTATGAATTAACATATGTCTGAACTTGATTTCTGTCCGATAGCTAGCAATATATGGCAACAAAACTGATTTTTTAATATTTGACATTGAATTTCCTTTTGGAAAGCAGATTTCCATCAGTCTAAAGATATAGCAACTTAAAATAGCGAAGTAATTCTTAGTTACTATAAATCGAAGCTCCGCCTTAAAAAAATATCGCTTAAACTGCCTCTGAGTTAAGCAAATTAACAAAAGTGTCAACAGAGTAAAGCCAAGTCGAGACGAGCCCGCTGACGAGCCGTTGATTACATATAGAAGATTTATATAAAAAAAAAATAAATGGAACAAGGCAAGATATGACACTGTTTCAATTTTCAATTGACGCAAGTGGGAATTTTTTATGAAAATTCACAAAATAAAATAATAAAAAAAATACCACTTCGGGTGTCAAATACAATATTTTATCAGTAAGCTTCAGCCATTAATATTGTATTATTAATCTTAATAGAAATAAATATTCATAGGTTAATACTATGCACATATACATACTTATATTTTTAATAATTAAGTAATTAAAGATATTTTTTTTTTAAATACTAATGAGAATCATACAAAACAGGCGATTTTCGCATGAGGCCATTTTTGGCTGAGCACTATCTTTTGAGGTTTCTTGCCCCCAACGAAGATAAGACAGCAGAAATATGCACGTACGGGTGTTCATTCACAAATTAAATGACGCATTTCCGTTTTCTACTTAAAGGCTTAAACAGCTCTCTTGCGTTGTATCACGTAAGATTTTGACGCGATACTGTAAATTGCTGATCAACACTGATTAACACGGTGTTAGCTGTAAAGACAGTTAGTGTCAACGTTGAGTCAGCAGCTATTGCGGTTGAAATATTTACTATTTATTCAAAGTTTCATTTGAATTAATTCATTGCTCATGATGAAGATACATTTTTTGAAACATTAAAAGTTTTTTGTTTTTTTGTTTAATTTCATATATACTCATAATTGTTGTTTATTTCTTGAACATATTTTGTTTATATAAGTAAAATCATTTCAGGACTCATTTAATGCAAACAAAATATTTACTTTAGTTAACGCACGTACGTATTTATTTAATGCTTTAAGCGTTTTTGCCATTAACAATAAATTACTTAAACAAAAAGAAAACATCAAGAAAACAAAAAAAGATTAATTAAAAATTTGTTTAATAAAAGTAAGAAACAAAGGATCACTTTCAAATTTAATTTTAATAAATTTCTATTAACTTTAATTATACCTACACGGTTAGAAAACTTGGAATAAATTTTAATACAAGCGAAATATTACAAGGATTTTTAATACAATTTTGCTTACATTTAATACTTTTGAATAGATTACAAAATTTTGTAATATATTTCATATTAAATTTCAATAAAGTAAGTATTATATTTGATTTTTAAGCCAAGCTGTATTATATTTTAATACTTTCTGTATTAAATTAAAAAAAAAATTATGTCGCATTCACTGGGGTTTGATCCTGGTTTCCTTTTATTATAATGGTTGCATGAGCGGCTTAACGACATCAGCCAACATAGCATTTTACCTTGGTTGGATTAAAGTATGTTTGAATTATCAATTGACAACTACGTAAAATGAAAATTCAATATTTCATTTTGATGGAAAAGTATTTAAGTTTTAGTCGATAACTTAAAGAATGGCAGTAGCTTAGTTGGTAAAGGTGAGCATATTTCAACAGTGGCATGATAAGGCGACCTAGGTTCAATTCTGATCGCTGACAGGTAAAAAAAGTATTGAAATTTTCCTTTAAAGTTTTTAAAATGCAACACAAATAAATGACCAAAGCATACAGCAGCAGCAGCAGCATCATAGACGAAAAAGGAGACGGAAGATATTAAATTTTAATACAAATTTGTATTAAAAGATGAACGTATCATTTCCTCTACCAAAAGAATTTAGTGCACCACCTTTCTTAATTATGTGAAAGATGCCAAGCCCTTTAAGTTCGACTACATTTGGCTTGTTGTTATCAATTTTTTATTAATGAAGGTACCAGATGTACTTTTTCAAACCTACCAAATTTTTCCCATATACAGTAGATCAAAGAAAAACTCGTACATCAAAAAAATATTTTTCATTTCCTCAAAAATAGTTAATCAAAAATAATTTACAAAACTTGAAATTCCTTTTTCAAATAGTTTATTTAATCCTTCATTTTTAACAAACTACTTAACTCCAAATTTCGCATTGTCTATAAAAATAAATAAAAAGGAACAAAAAATTATGGATATTCTGTACGAAAGCCAAAGTCGTACACTTTAGAAAAATCACTTATTTTATATGAATCAATATTTAGTATGCATTCCTTTGTTTTTTATTGCCATAGTTAGTCTTTTTGGCATGCCTTGAAAAAGTTTTTCGCTATAGCTGGGTTCAAATTTTTCCCACTCTTCCATGAGTATCGTTTTTAGTTCAGTTTTTGAAGAAATATTGTGCTGCCAAATTTTTGAGTAGAGACAACTCCACAAGTTCTTAATATGTTCTCTCCAATTTTCTGTACGGCCTAGGTCTTGTATATTGGTTCTTGGTCCTGGTCTTGGTCTTTTACTCTTAGTTATAGTATTGATCTTGACTAAAAGGCCAAAACTAATTTTGTTCATCACTATAAGTGACCCTAATTATTAAGACCTTCTCTTGGTCTTGGTTTTGCGCTCATAATGTTGCAATCTTAGTAGTGCCATTGTCTTGCAAAATGTGTAGGGCCGAGGTCAAGAATGACTTTGCTCTACTTGTGTCGAAATCGAAGATCGTCAGCTATTACTAGGGCTGACCTGAGCTAGGGTGCTTTTCGCTTTGCTGATTCCATCATGAATGTCTTTATAGGTACCGCATAAGGTGCAATGACTCTTAACTTGAAATTACTGCTGGAAGTGGTTAGAGGCTGGGCATGCTTGTTGTTTTTTATTATTTAATCAAAAAGCTTATCGCTACTTACGAGCATATCTAGTATATGCACAAATATCCATAATGGAAGGCGAGTAAAACTTTCGCCTCGAACATTGATTATCAAACTGTTGGGAGCGACAGATCAGAGTGTGGTCAACACGCCATTAGGGAAATAAGCCGTATACATAGTGATTCATTAACAATATTGCAGCACCATAAGGAGATGCATTAAATAGTTAATATGGGTGTGGATAGTTGTGAATACGTCTTTAAGGTATCTGAAGCTTACATTAAGCAAAAATCTAATTGATTTTTTTATTGAATGCAATTTGATTTTTCAAATTGAAGTCTTAATGCGAACTCAGACACTTTGAACACAATCGGCATTAAGATCATTTTGTATTTTGCTTACGTAAAAAGAACCCACGCAGTGCGATGATCGTAAAAGAAAAACGTTAACTAATTGTTATTAGAAACCAAAAAATATGAAAATAGATTTTTTTTTTTCAAATCAGATCTCTTAACTGTAAGCAAACAAACAGCTTGTTATTTGCAACAAATGCAAGACTTAATGATCAATGAAATAAATTTAATGAAAGTTTCAGAGCTTCCGCTGTTCCGGAAATATTTTGCAAATTGTGTAGATCAAGTGATCTGGTGTTGACGATCACTAAGTCTCTGAAATAATGTTTTAGCTTGGCTCTAATAAGCGCGGTTATCCCCATTGACCTGCTAGCCAGCGAACGTAAAATGGTCTGGAAGGCAAAAAAGTAAGGAAACCTGATCATACCCTTTCTAAATAGCGGGACAGCTATAGTTTAGAAGTCAGTAGCAGGTGGAGAAAAAGACTGATCACTTGCATAAGAAAATGGTTCAAGAGAGACTTTGGCGAGGTAAATTACTATCTCACTCAGTTTTTATGGGGCCATGGATACTTCCAGAAGTATCTGCACCATTTGGGCGAAACAAAGCACACTCTCTGTATATATGGAGACGCAGATGAAGATGACGCAGAGCACATCTTCTTCAACTGTAGTCGATAGCACAATGAACGCGCATCTTTACAGGAACCATTCGGCCAATGCTTCAATGACAACGTAGTAGAAGGATGCTGCAGAGCGATGAAACCTGGAATACAGTTGCAGAATTTACTGAAGACGTCGCCAGAAAAAAGAAGTGATACCTGGACGCAGGTATGTGATTTGAGGACAAATCATGGGCCCAACCCCGAAGCAATGCTGACGCAGTCCACAGTTTCAGTGAATTGACACACTCTGAAGATTATGACGGTAGCTTTAGGTTGGTGCAGGGTTAATGCATTGCACACCTCCTGTGAATTAAAGATTCTCATAGCTGAATCGTTGTTTTCCATTCGCCCAATATGTCCGAGTCTATGCAGTTGTTGATCTTTTATCTTTTTGAACACATCCAGATCATTGTACAGCTCATAATTTCTCAGTTGAAACTTCTTCTCCATACGCCATAAGTTTTCCCTCTTAGAAACGCTCAAAATAAAATATTTGAAAGCAAAGTTGCACACGAAAAATAAGAATTCAAGCAAATGGGCAAATGACAAACCAAATTCCCTCATCACATCATCATATTGGTGCATGCCACCTGAAAGTGTATTTACGCCTCCAGTCAACAGTTTGTGCAATATTTACAAATTGTGTAATTGAGTGATTCTGCCTTTGCAAGGATTACGTTTTCATCAATGTTATTAAGACTAAAAAGACTTGTTGTTTTCATTATCAGCATCAATAAACACCACATCCATTTAGCCACACCCAAGAAACGTAAATAACTTTTACCAAATATGAGGTGTTGCAGGCCAAAACTGGCCAACTGCTTAAATCAAAAAACAAAAAGCAAATAATCTTTCACTTTGAAAAGATTTTATGGTGTTGCACTTAAAATCTATAAAATCAATATATATACATTAAACCGGATATACAACTTTATGAAATTGGATATTCAGCTTTGTTCGATGCCATTGAATTTATTTATGTATATACTTAAATTAGATTTATTCACATTTAATCCACAGAGCCATTGTGACTCTTATTGATAAAAAGTTTTGAGTGAAAGACAACAATAATAATTTCAACATTTCAACCCATTCGGTACATTTTGGCAAAGAAACTTTAATGCAATAACACTGTTAGTCAGGGGTTGTGGTAATGGGAACTCAAAAGATATCCACCACGCATAGTTTTTGAGAATACGGGCGTTGAAACTCTCAAAAGGGGTTTCGTGGCCATTTTTGGATAAATTGAAGCTTGTCACTTCTCATTTTGACTCATATATACCAAAAACTTATCGTTTCTGACCTTGAAGCCCTGAGAAACACAGAATCAACAGATTTGTTAGTTTTCATTTTGTTTATTGTGAGGTTCACAGCTTAAGGGGCGTTTGTGTACGATGCAGACCATATACGCTATTTCCGATTCAGTTCCCAACTAGAAAGTATTCAAAGATTATAACCATCACAAAACAACATAAATGTTGTTTTAGAGGCAGCGTATAATTCATGACGAAATGTTTATGGTGTCTTTAAGTTCGACCAAAATTAAATTCATGATGAACAACTTTCAAGCTCAAATTCATGTATATCAAGAACATCAAGTCACTTCACATTAGTAGACCGAATGTTAAAATTTGCAGACTAGTGTAATCAAAGCAAATTATTTCAGTTTAATTTAAAAGAAATTACGTGTCCAACGAAATATTCATTTCACAGCAGTTACATGCGCCGTGGTTATGGTGTCCATAATTTTCATTGTATTTAACGGTCTCGTTTTCATCATCATCGTTCTTAATCCCCTCGAGTGATTCGAATCATTCGCGATATTCTAAGTATTATCGCTTATATTGTGAATCGGACTTGAGCGAAGTGAAGAAATCAGCAAAATCGAGGATCTCAACATTTAACTCCTTTTGGTTTTGCAAAGTATGTGCCAAGTGTCTTCACAGTATCCCAAATCTATTCTATTTTCATCTTGTTAGATGGCCTGTATTTATAAAAATAACTGTTTAAATTGTTTACAAGAATCTTATAAAGATTCCTAGTTAAAGTGATATTCAAATTTTGGCAGTTCAATATTTTTTTTCGCACATATGTATAATTTAGAGATTATTTCACATATTTTTAGACACAAAAACAACTTTGATTGACGTCAATAAGTTGAATATGAATGAGATGAATTAATTCGGTGCTTAAATTTAATATATTTTATACCAAATATTTAGCAAATCAATCAAAATATAAATTTTTGTTTTTCATAAAGCAATAAAAAATGATCAGAACGAAAACAAACGTTTTCTAAATACAGAAATTGTATGAAAAAATTTAAGTCATACTCATTAGAGAGTTTCTTTTGAAAATATTATTTTGAGTTCTAGAGATGTACCAAAATCTGAAATCTGCTGACTTGAAAATCCATTCAGCCCAAGTTCCAATTTAATATCTTACACACAGCATTAGATCTACGCAAAAGCTATAATTTTTGAGAGAGTTTATGGATTTTGATTATAAGGTGGAAAAACTTTAATGTAGAAACTTGCAAAATAAAATGGAAATGAATTGAACTTCAATTAATCATTTCGTAGTTTTCAAATAATTCATTTTTTCACAGTTTTTCAATTAATCTTTTATAAACAGTTAATTTTTTGTATTCTGGAACTTTTTGTCAACCTGGAAAAAATGTCATTATACATCAAAGCCCCCAACGAATCGAAATCCGTTGAGAAAGTTTTTGAACCGCTATTATTTTAGAAATTATAATGAAAACATTGGCATATGGCTTGGTACGCATGTACATCTCAAGCCTAGAAATAGACACTGTGTAAACGCCTACTGGCACCTGGATGAAAGACTCCAGTGTTTTCCACAGAATCTTTTGAGTTTGACTTTTCAGTCGACATACTTGCCTTAGCTTAGCCTACTGTCAAATATCACCCAAAGATTTTTGAATTAATTGACCGCACTTGGAAGGATGCGGTTTCCTTTCGATGTGTAATTTATAACCCACTTTTATCTACGTAACATGAGTGTCTCTATTTTCTTTGGTACTCTCAAGCAATCCCTGTTCATGATACCACGTAAAAACGAAACATTCGCCTTACACATATAGTGGATACTGTGAGTCGGAAAAAACCTCGAAAAATACAAATATTTTAAGCAGCAACCAGACCACCTAGCCCATTCGTTTTCGAAGAAAACAATGAACACGATGACGGTGTTTGAAATTCTTTTAGAATTGACTCCACCCCCCAAAATGGCCAATGGGGAACCGCATATTTCACGTCTTCCATTGGCAAAATATTTGTTAGCCACCGTTTTCGAGGATGCTGTAAACGGTAGAGGATGGTTTTCGAGCATTTTGGGGGTCGGGGTCAAGTCGAAATGAATGTTAAACACCACCATTGTGTTCATCATCCTAGAAAACTGATGCAGACGCGGGTTTTCTCGTTTTCACCAAAAAAATATTTTTTCACCCTGTTGAGGCTGGTTTTTAGCCGTTTGGAGGGTGAAGATGCTCAGCATTCTCGAAAACGGTGGGTGACGTTATTTTACCAACATAAGACGCGGAATATGCGATTCCTCTACTTTTTAGGTGGTTTTTGGCCATTTCGGGGGGTGGAATCAACTCCAAAAGAGTTTTAAACACCGCCATCGTGTTCATCATACTCGAAAACGAGCTGGGGTGGTGGTAGTCTGCTTGCTGCTTAAACTATTTGTCATTTTGAATAAATAGGAAAGACTTATAAGCCGAAAATTTTTCGAATGACAATAAGTACGCTTTCCCGTTGTAGAAATAAATACCAATTTACCTAACGTCCAGGTTTAGCTATGTAGCTATGGGCAAAACAAGCTCTGAAGATACTTCATATGATAAATTTATTGACCCCATATCCTCTCTGTTGAAAGATAAGATAGAACAATGTAAGCCAGGTGACTCCGGAACAAGAACGCCTAGCCGCCAATATTTAGTTCCACTAGCTTTTCATACCATGCACAAAGCACAAAGGAATACTACATATACATATATATCTGATGTACTGAGCTGTCCTTGAAAAGGGTCAAATTGGTGTAGATATCCCTCATCAGAATTGTTTTTTAGTCTTGATGTTTGTAGCACAGGTTCTGTCGTTTCGCAAGCGTGCCAATTGCTATTCCTCAGTGGATTTTCAAATGTTTTTTTAGTAGGCTTATGACAATTCTACGCATTAGCTTTCATCGCTTTTCTGACGAATTTCCTGGATTCATTTCTTAGCCTATCTAGTTCACGGTTTCACCAGTGTCTACCCGCTTACCCTAGGGTGGTGGCTTAGAAAGTAGTTGTCTACATAGGCCGATATTATGTTGTATTTCATATCTACTGAAGCCCCTTCGAGAGGCTCTACACTTTTGATTCTTTCTGTGAACTTGGGTGACTCTTTTCAGTATGTCAGAAATTATTCGCTATGAAGATTCTCCGGTGTTATTTCAGTGTTGAATGATGACTTAACTGTGGTAGCTTGAAATAAATCATCAGGTACTTTTCACCCCTTAGCCAGTTGCACATTAATGGCCCTTTCAAAAGTAATTAAGTAGGTCACTGAACTCTTGCCCCTTGTCCCATCATGAACGTTGGTTTTGAAAGGAGCCATAAAGCAATTTTTCAGGGCTTGACTGACTGTCATTTTTAACTCAATCCAAGTGATGCTTGAAAACACTATAAACTTTAAAATGTGACCTCTTTTACTAAACATTTCACTATGTGCAAACTCATTGTATTCTTTTAGATATTTCATTTTTACGATGTTATTGTTATTTTGTTCGTGTGAAATTGTTATTGCTTTGTTAAGTTTTTCACGCATTCAGTGCTAATTATTTTTATTGTATTTTGAATCGAATTTCATTGCTTATTTGTTTTAGTCTCATTCAGTTTTAAGATAAATTTAATGCTGAAGCTGTGCAAAGGTTTGTTTACTTTGTAAATAAAAGAAATCTGTTTTTCCTCCACTTTTTTCTTCTTCTTCTGGCTAGCGATTATTGTTTTGCAAAGTTTTCCTTATCAATTATCACTTTGCAAATATTTGTATTAAAGTCGAAATATTGCAATAATGGAAGCTATGAAATTTACGATAACATCGAATTTAAACAGAATTTTTAGGGTTCAAGCATCAATATTTAGATTTAATTACACGAAATTCCCTAAGTTCTTGTTTGATTTACGACTATGCTAAATAAATCAAATAAAACTCAGTTCCAGTAAATTCAATTAACTTTATATGATTTTCTAAACAAAATGTTTGCATTAGCACAATAAATTTTAGTTAATAAATTAGTTTTATTTTAATAAATTCCAACCATTTGTTTCATTTGCAGCAGTATTTCATCGGGCTTTATTTGTGCTGCAGCACTTCAGCTCAGTTCAAATGTGATCCTATAGTATTTTCTTTGATAAAGTTTGCTTTATTTGAATGACCATTCCTTACTTAAGTGAAAAACCCAAACAGTTTTTGTTTAATTATCATGTGACAAACTTACAACAATCGCTCTGGCTGAATATCGCGTGACACTTGGTATGTTTTCATTTAATTGAAGCATAAATTAAATTGTACCAGATATTTTCATTTGCTATTGATTTTGTACGAACGCAGGTGTCGTTACGGTTGGCATTAAAATTTAAATATATATACGTGCGTTTACTATGTAGGAGATGTGCTCTAATAGCTATGAAAAAGAGTGTTTTGCAGCATTAGAGGGTGTTTTGAACCGAAATAGTTTTCAATACGTCAATATATGTACGAATGTGAAAAGGTCTAAAATTGGCCTAAAAAGTACCATTCTGGCATACGTGACCTCTCGTTATTATAACAAATATTTAGTTTAAATATCTTCAACTCTCTTACTGTAACAAATTTTTTTTTTTTCAAACAATGGGTCTTATCATGGATCTACCTGATGACATCTTTAATTTATTGTGGTACAACTTTTATTCGAAAAATAGCCTCAAATGAATCCTTCAGAGGGTCGGGAATCCACTCCGTGAGTTCCAAAACTCATTTTCAACCTTTTGCTATCGATTGGTGCAATAATTTTTTTAATTAATTCGCAGCAACTCGTCGCGGATACGAAGTGTGAATTCCAAAATAAACTTTCAACTTTTTCCCAGGAATGGGCTCAAAAATACTCAGGTGCGTCGGGACTACAACTGATGAATTTCAAAATCCATTAGCGATCGCTTCTATAAAGTTGCTTAAGCAGCAAGAGTATTTTAAGTCTCCATTAGTCTTTTCCGCTCTTGACGTCTCCGAACCTCAGAAAGAGTGTCCAACATGCTATGTTGATCTACTGTAGGGCAGCAAAAAAGAAATCAATCAAAGAAAATTACACTCGTTAATGCACACAATTGAGGCAGGCATTCAATTAACAATTAATGACACCGACAATTGTAAGTTGCTTGAGTGGACAAACATTGTAATTGATTGGCACTTGCCACAAAACGATTGAAACTCAAGGCGTTTGATGATACTTTTCAATTAGGCTCGTTAAGCCACGGTGCAAATACGTAAAAAACGACTAACATTAGTTTGAACAGCAAATAATAATAATAACTTTTAACTGAATAATTTTCTGGAACCTATTTTAGAAAAAGCTATTTCGACTCTTTTCAACCTGTAAAATATAATTTTTATTTCTATTCTAACCCTACGAGGCTCTGGAATTTTTTGCGCTAACTGGTACAACTAGGTCTACGCAAACCCCTATATGATTTGTGTGGGGCAGGTGTCCTAAAAGTGTGTTAAGTGCTTGGAACAGAGATTTTCCGTAGCCGCTTCTAGAAAGTCATGCACAGATTCGTCTCCTACACGCAAAACAAAAAAGTTATGCACACATTTATATACAAAGGTCTGCACAGAGCTGGTTGAACTTCTTTGGGTTAAGGTAAGGCTTGCTACTAATTTGCTTACTTTTGTTTCTTAGTAACTTATGTATAGAAAGAATCTTTCCTTAGAGAGCCATATCTGTGGTCAAAAATATTCGAATAAATTGAGTAAGAAGTCGCGGAATGGTAGATCTGGCGAATACAGCGGCTGGTTAAGCACTCAGACATGATTTTTTGCTAGAAATCGTCGTATCAAAATGGCATTTTGGGCAGGTGCGTTGTTATGCAATAAGCACCAACTTTCCGGATCTTTGTACTGAAGCCGTATTCGTATTCGTAAAAATTCGCTAAAAATTGCTCCAATCGATAGCGAAAGGTTGAAAATGGCTTTTGGAATTCACTTAGGGAGGCTCGGGACGCTGGGACCCGAAAATGGGTCCCTGGATCATGGTACCCGCTTCGACCCATTTTCGATTGCAGCAAAAAAGAATTTCCCGAAAATGGTTCAAAAACGGTCCTTTCCTAGGTCTAGAGCCAATCTTAGTGACATCCAAAGTTTATTTACGACCTTTCCCCATCGATTGCAGCAAAAAAAAAATTTCCGAAAATGGGTCAAAAACGGTTTTTCAAAGGTCCGGAGCCAGCCTTAGTGACGTCCAAAACTATTTTTCGGGCATTCTCTATAGTCTTTCGATTAAAAGAAAAAAATCTGGAAATGGATACAAAAAATGTTCCCGAAAATGGGTCAAAAATTAGTACCATGTCCGTGGACCCATTTTCGTGTCAAAAATGGTTCTTTCCAGGATCCAGAGCCTCTGTTAGTAATGTCCAAAGCTATTTTTCGAGCTATCTTATGTTTGAAAATATATTTTTTTTTTTCGAATATGTGTCGAAAACGAGTACCTTGGTCGGGGGACCCATTTTCGTGTCAAAAATGGTTCTTTCTAGGGTCCCAAGCCTCCTTAAGTGATGTCCAAAAGCCATTTTCAACCTTTTCACATCGATTGCAGCCTTAAAAAATTTTCCCGAAAATGGGTCTAAAACGGTCCGGGGATGCTCTAAGTGATGTCTAAAATCCATTTTCGACCTTTCCCCATTTTTTAAAAAACTTCACAAGCTATTCCACGCGAGTATCACACATTTTTTTATTCAATCGTGTTTCATGAGTAGCTCGCACAACACTCATATGCTCTTACGAAAGGAAACGAAATGAAACATGAAACGGCATTCACTGCAAGTGATTCTGAAACACACAGACTTCGCCATGAGACAGAATGGTAGCTCGTTCAACAAAATTTTCTGTGTGCGGTGAATCTGCTGAAAGTTTCAACAGATTCATGAATGGCAAAAATGGTGAGTGGCTCACTGCAGTTCTCTGGCCGCAACATAAAATGCGTTCTAGTTAAAACCTAGCTTTAAATCAAAATCACATATCATTTATTTGATAAGTATAGTCTTATAAAACCAGGTTTTAACTATGAGAGAACTTATACGGAGTAACCTCATAAAAAAAAATATACTTGCAGTAAATTATGAGAAAATTTTTAGAAAAAGATTATTCTGTGTAAATTGACATGAAACATTGTAGACACAGTGAAGAAAAGGAATGATAAAAAGCTTAAAAATGACAGACAGCGTAGTCAAATGGTTAAAGCTGTGAGTGCGTAGCTCGGAGTGAGTAGGTTCGATACTCGGTTTGATTATAAATGAAAAAAATATTTTTTTTTACTTTTTTAACTTGCCCAGTAATAGGCCAACGTGTTTTTCGAAAAAAGTTAGAAAATTTTAAGATTATTTGTAGCATAGCTTTAGGCTTTTACGTTAGTATTATAACAAACATAATCAATGAAAATGCAACATACGGTAATAAACTGAACATAAAATATTGTACCAACTTTAGGCAAACGTACAAAATTTCTTGCGGAACGTGTGAGTTTCACTTTGTTTTTGTTTTATAAAACCAAATAATCAGTTATTTTAAGCAAACATTTTTTTAATGTTGTTGAAAAAGTCTAAATAATAATTTCTCAGAATAGTATGAAACTCTTATGAAAACCGTTCAGACGCAGCACTCAGAAATTAAATTTGGTTCCGGGTAACCAAGCCGCTGGTCAGGATTATCTAATCTGATAACTAAATTTTCTAAAAAAAACTAACCTGATTGTTTTTTTTTTTTTTGATTTGCATCATATTCCATTATTACTGCTTAGTATTAATTGTAATTTAAGCAAAAAAAACTTCAAACAGAACTAAAATTTTTTTGTCATCAACGAGATTTGAACCTAGGCCTTCTAGGTTAAGCCACTTTTGAGAGATGTGCACACCTTAACAAACTGAGCTACTCTTACAATCAGTATTGTAACACGGAATGTCCAGGTTCGAACCCCACTGTATGCAAGAAAAAAATGTTTTTTTTTTATTAGATATAATTTTATGGAACAATTTATCAGGTTAATGTTTTACCTGACGCAGGTTAGACATTTTCGTCCGAGTGTATGTCACGAGAAAATTGCAATTTGTGAAAACTTACATATGACAAAGTTTTTTTGCAAGGTGGGCGTTGCTGAAATAATATTTTTTTTTTAATCAGCACTTTAATAATATATCTTTGTACCAAGTACATAGTTTTAATATCGGTCCAATACAATATTTTCGTGGTTGTAGGCGGATTTAAAATTTTTAATTTTTGCGTTCTATATTTAATCAATAGCAAATCATGTACAAAATTGTTTTGCTCAACAATGGTTATTTCGTGTCCATAAATCACACTCAGAAAATAAATTTGGTTAATGTAACCAAATTTTTACCAAATCTCAGGTTAAAATTTTCTAATATGATGGCCCTTGTTGTTAAGTTTATCTAACCTGATTCTCAGGTTAGCTACAGAAATTTCTCAAAAAACGAAAGCGAATGTTTTTTTTTTTCTTTTTTTCTATCATTCTCTTTTTACTGCTTATTAATTTGGAACTTCATTCATGTTGCATTTTAAAAATATCATAGAGAAATAAAACTTTTTATATTGTCTCCGACGAGATTCGAACCTAAGTCTCCTACGTTATGCCACTGTTGAGAGATGCGCACATCTTAACGAACTGAGCTAATCTTACTATTATATTACGTGGAACTACAATTATATGAGCATATCGCATGCAACAACACGGAATGTCCAGGTTCGAACCCTACTGAATGCAAGAAAAAAAGGTTTTTTTTTAAAATTAATTAATTAATGTTAATGTGTTACCTGACGCAGGTTAGGCATTTTCGTTTGAGCGTACTACATATTTCTGACGTTATCATAAAACTTTCTCAAAAGCCTTTTTCCTGTCCTTAAAATTCAAATTTGATATACATTTTTGAACATAGTTCTGGTTACTTAGTAATGAAAAAGAATGTTGTTCAAGTGACCTCCTCCTCCTCCTTTTTTGCATAATGATGGTTTCATTAATGACATTAGATAGTGTTGAACAGAATTATCCGCATAAACTTTACTTTTCAAGAAAAACAGAAAAAGAAATCCAACTGTGTTATATGGCATGATCTTGGTGCCCAATTCACGTCTGTTTTTAGGGAAATTATTCGATTTTAAGCTGTGTAGCGTGTTGCAACGTCCTGTTGAAACCACATATTCACACACATATAACTTACTCCACAATAAAATTTTAATTACTTATCGGTATCCAGCTCTATTCACAGTAATTTCATTGACATTTTGATATTCGAAAAAAATATGGGCCTAAATTCAACGCACCTTATATTGCTTGGCAATTTAGGTATCCTTCCTCAAAAAAATTTGATATGCCAAATCACATCTTTGTAGCTGTTGTCATGAACTTCATTGTTGACTTTATAAAGTTTATCTGTTTTGAGCTGAAACTTCTAAGAATTCCGTGGATGTAATGTTCCCAAAGTGCACTCTGGGCATTATGTTAATTCGTTGCGAATATTGTACACCAAACCCTCACACATTGTGTTCACAATATTTTTTATTTTAAATTCTAGATAATAAAGCTACCTGCCACTATAAGTATCGTATATTGATTTACCACAATTGTTAACTTTATTTATCGCAAAAGTTTATTTGTTTAGAGTAAACAATAAAAAGAGAATAATAATGAAGTTTTCTATGAAAAACTATGAAACTTCCTGGAAATGTAGGTGAAGAAAAAAAAGTTTTTCTTAATGTGAATTACTTGAGCAAATTTAATTTTGTTTTTTTCATTTACCTCTTAAAAAAAAACAACTTTTGAGTCATATAAAATTAAAAAAAAACAAAGAAAACACAAATCATTTCAAAGGGAAATGAGAGCCGCTTCTGCTGTTTACTTACATACAGACATACATACATGGAATAGGGTGCGTTTGTTTATTCCATGCTTTCATAGTAGCAATAATATTTACATTAATAAAATATTGAATTGTACTTCTTTTGTAATTGTTGTTGTTGTTGTGTATACATATGTACATATAGACAAAAGCAGCTTTGTTTATTTCCATCTCATTATGAAAACACAAAAGAATATCCATACACATAGAGTAGAGAGATCGGGGAAAAAATATAAAATTTTATCACCCCATTCAAAAATATTGTTAAAGTTTCAAATGAGTTTTAATATTTAAAAAAAAAATTACTTTTAAAAGTGACAGATCGCTAATCCAGCTTAACTTTAGTTTTGCTAATCAAAATATAACTGGCTTAGACCCGAAATGCACACAAAAAACTGCTTCGGGAGCTGGTTACAACAAGATCAGTTTGGGTAAAAAAAACTCAAAAATATTTTGTGAAAAAAAAAATTGTGTTGACGAAAGTTTTTAAATAAGCAAAATTACACAAACAAAAAAGGTTCGAAGACAAAATCACAAAAATAAAAATGCATGCGATGCTTGCGAACCAAAATGAGTTAACTCGAATAACGGAAAGATCTGGATAAAAAGTTTGATAAATCGTGGTATACATCAAGATTTCAAATGAAATTCAAAAATATTCAGATCTCTACCATATTCCGATCACTCCACCCTAATGCTTACTAATGAGCAATATGCGTCCAACTGGTTATTACTGCCTACGATGTGAAATAACACTTTGGTATGCAGCATCGTAAACACCCCATTATTTTTTGCACTTTTATGATTAAATATTTTAAGAATTTGAATTTTATGAAACATCAAAATATTTATCAAAATCAAAATATTTACAAAACATCAACATTTTTATGAATTTTGCTAAATTTATTTTTATCCAGTAATGGCGCATTAAACATTTTCCAGTTATAGTTTTTGCTAACATATGAGGAAATATGGCATCGACTCATTTTTCGTAGAGGTTGATGGCTTTTAAAAACATTAACGTTTTTCTCATGTCAGATCGAGGGCATTTTGAGATATTTGACCTTTGAATATCTAAAATCCCATTCCTGATCAATATCAGTAAGGTATTAGCACTTCCAAAGCGCGAACAAAGTATATTATTTCTTAAAGATTTTTAAATGCATAAATATCTCAGAAATTTAAGATTTTCTATTCTAAATCATTCAAAAGCGTTACAAGCAGCCACGTGAAAGTGAAGGACTATCGACCCATTAGTTTAACATCTTTACTACTCAAAACTATGAAAAGCGTCATAGATTCATATATAAGAGAGAACATTTTTCAAACTTGCAACATGCCTATCAGTAGAGCAACTCAACAGAAACAGCTCTGCAGGAGGTAACACAGCCTACTGCTGAAGCCTTACAACAACATAAAGAATTTACATTAGGTGCCTTTTTAGACATATCTGGCGCTTTCAACAACGTAACAAACGTAGCCATATCGAGTGCGATGCAAAACCACAAATTAATCAACACATTTGTGAGTATAGACCACAAGTTGTCGAACAGGCGGAATGGAGCAGTGCAAGCTCTCTTTAAATTTCAACAAAAGGTACCTCCCAAGGAGGGGTACTATCTCCTCTCTTATGAAGACTTACGGGCATATATTTAAATGTGATGAGTGAACTAATGGAAAGAGCTCTTTCTACCATTAGCCTGTGGGCATCAAAAAAGGTTTATGCATAAGCCCACTTATATCAAACCAGGTTCTATTTTCAAGAAAATACAAAATTCCCAAATTTAGGGAATTAAAACTTAACTCAGTTTTAAACGTGTCACATTCCCAGGAATAATTTTGGATAATGCATCATACTACGCATGCAAACAACATTTTGGAGCCAATTGGGGACTTGCTCTCAAGATGACACACTGAATATACATCGCAAAGCCAAATGTGAGACCAATTGGACTCTATGGGGTGGGGATAAGAGGCTCTATAAAGAAAACCTTTACTTTTAAAGTTAGAAAGACTTGTGTATAGGTAATACTGGAGCCCTGAACCAATAGCATCACTAAATGCTATACAAAACTTGCTTTCTATAAATCGTTTTGCCAGATGTGTAATTTATAAAACAACGCTTGGGCCAAACGAGTCTAATTGTTTGAAAGTTAGACACTATGGGCATGGTAGCATAGACAATACTTCTACGGATTAACTTAAGATAGAACTCTTTATGATCAGAAATTTTTCATTAAATTTCCTTCAGGAAACTACTGGATCAGTAGGGAATGTCATCATCAGAATATACTTAGCCTTAAATTCTTGATTGTCTTGGATCGGTATTCTGAATAGGAATGGATTGTTCCACCGTCAGACGGAATAAGAGGTCGAACTTTTGGAAAAATAACGAAAAAATATAATTTTTACCCAAAACACGTCATGTCAGACTTTTCGAGTTTCATCTGCCTATATTTTTGAGAAAACAAATTCGGTCTTGGCTGTTTTTGACATAGTAATCATCAAATTTGGTTTGAAAAAAAAAAGTGAAATTGACCGGTTTTGATATCAATGTACTGGCTGGTTTTGAAAGCAAGTTCATGGGCTTGGCTGGTTTTGAAATCTTTTCATCAAAAATAGATTTAAAAATGTAATATCTCTGTCAAAAAATTGTTTTTTGTTCAAAAAACATAGAAAGATAAAGCATGGTCTAGATTTTGATATATGAGAATATCTCAAAATTTGATTTTTTTGGACTTGGCCGGTTTTGCAACTAGACGCCATACATGTATATTAGATTCACCAAAGAAAGTGGCTCAAAATCGTTTTCGCTGATTTTTTTTTATACCATTCGTTTCGGAAAGTTTTCCAGGAAATTAATGTAGCTTGAACAATACCTATATAGTAACACGGGCATGAAACTCACGCAAAGTGAGTTTTGTGCTTCTTGAATTTCATTTGCTTTCGCAAAAACTACGTTTAAAATTAATAAGAAAATGGTTCCAAATTACATAGTCCAGATATCGGTGTATAATGTAATTATTATTCCAATATTTCATTAAATAAATAATCAATGTTTAAAAAAGCCTTGGGAAGTTACAACCTCATAAACACTGGCTCAAAATCAGCTCGATTTAGAATAAAAAAACTTAACAGTATCATCGTGAACTTCGATTTCTCAAAATCCATCATTTTGCACCTAAATCGGTAGTATTGCGAATGAATTGACAGGGCTGTTTAATTTTTCCTATTACCTTCAAAATTATAGTCAAAATGTTAAAGCAAACGAACAAAAGTTTATTGTTCATGCCAAAATTTCAGCCAATTTGGAGAAATGTCATTTTTAGAAGTCTTCTAATGGGATACGGATACGGATAAAAATAAGCAGATTTTAATAGAACTTTCTTAACTACGACCTTCTGCAAGATCGAAAAATTTAATTTTTCATAGGATTCCGACCATAACAACATACATATATAATATATATATTATAACATAATGAAATATAAGTGTGTATTATGAAAAAAATTATTCCATCACTCCTTTCTTGTAAGGCAAAATCTAACAAGCGACTGCAAGCAGTACTTCACGTTAAGAATTTATAGCATACTTCTAGGCATTGACAAATATTTCGTTTCATCGATTGGCAAAATTATAGGGTGTTTCTAGTTGGCTTATCATTAATATCTCTACAAGTCTTTTTTTTAACAAGAAAAAGGTAGAGCATATCAATAAAAATAGGTCTCAATTTGGGTATATAAGCAAGTTGCAATCTATGGTAAGCTCAAATAATAACCTCTTTGCTTTAAAAATGTCACCAGTCAAAATACGAAAGAAACCAATTTATCATATCACATTCGACGAATATCCACAATCAAAACAGCCGAATAAAAATAGACAGCTTCTATTTGACGAACAAACGAATACACTCTATAAGCCTGAATTACATCTTAAATTACTGAAACATCCAGTTTTGGTAGCAGCACCTCCGGGAAAAATACAACTTTTTTTAAGACAATTGAAAGAAACATTTACAAAGTGGGCATTACCACGCCCTAAGGCTCAAACTATAGATGCTAGTGATAATGTGCTGGCATATGCTAAGAAATGGCGGCTTAAAACAAAACTATCAAAGCCACCCGCTAAGAGCTATTGCTCCAACATACCAAAATTCAAACTTCCAAGTTTTTTGGGATTCCTGCGAGCACGCAACGATGATGGACTTTGCAAACGTAAAAGTGGTTTTGAAATTTACTGTGAAATGGCGAGCATTCATGGTTTTGTCAACTTTGTAGATGCAAAGACTTGGCAACGCGCCTTTTGGTGTCTGGTGATTTTTATTGCCATGTTGATGTCTACCATTGTTTTGGTAATGTCGCATTTGATGAGTGTAGACACACCTATCATAATGTACACGGAGAGCACGCATCATCCAGCTTGGACTATAGCATTTCCAGCGATAACAATTTGTAATTTGAATCGCTTGTCGCGACACAGGAGTGAACAACTTGCAGAAAAATTGTAAGTCTAAAACCATCTTTTTGTTTTAATAAATTATGTATTCAATAAGTTCGAGCAATATAAATCATAGCCTTTACATGTGCACTAAAGCTTAAAAGTCTGGCCAAAAAACTTGGCCACAAATAAATTTAAGAAAAAAATTAACGCCCAGAAAAAGTGCTTAAAAGAAATGAGCTATCGGTCAAAAACGAAAAGGCAATTTTGCTCAAAAAAAAAAAATATAAAAATGGGAATCACCGAAATGGTGAGGAAACGGCACAAAATGATAAGGCGTGCAAATTGGGGTGTAAATGAGGTAACTCTGTTTTGAATTTTGGGTAAATTTTTTCTTGAAGACTTGTTTGTAATATCAAAACTATTTTGATTTTACTACAACCTGTGTCACTTTTTAAAGGTAGGTTGCAAGTGTGCAAAAAATCGAGCAACCTACACAGTAACATCGCATATTTGAAACATGGGATCACATTCTCGTGTGTGAGATCTTTTGGGAACTAAAATGGCCCGATTACAATTCCGATTCTAAGATCATTAAGTTTTGCGAAATTTGTCTCAAGCACAGACCACCAAGGATCTAATAACTATGATTTTACGATTAATGCTTTTATAAAACCACACAAACAGCTAAAATCCCAAAAACAAAAAAACACATAATTCTAAGTATGTTTTACTTAAAAAGAATATTAGTACCATAAGAACTGAGTTCTGTTTTTTTGTGGCCGGCCTTGTGGCGCAGTGGTAGTGTACTGCGCTTACATCCCAGATGTGCCGGGTTTGATTCCCGGTTCAGGCATGGTAATACACTTTCCACATTTCCTAATTTTCCTTTCTTTCCAATTATTTCCTTCTCCTCTCCTTAATCCAAAACTTAAATACTCTGCACCACGTTAAAAGTAAAAGATTTAATATTGATATAGTGGGTATTTTTTTACCACACCACATGCTGGTGTGTTGAGGCTGAAGATTGTATGGGAGTTGTCACACCCTTCATTCCAAATTCGCCAACTTTTTGTCTGATGCTTTGGCTTATTACTTTAAATAATTCTCTCAGTGTAGCTTTTCAAAGCTTTTGTTTCTGTAGAGGGTACCATGCACACCAAGTTCGGCAAGTTCTTGTCTAGAGCTATTTGTGTGAAGTTTAGTTCCATTACCTTAAGCAATTCTCTAAGTTTTAGTTTGCATGAGAAGTGCCACGCCCTCGAAAGCAAAATCACGCACACTTGCTTAAAAATAATTGTACACCAGTGCTGTCACGAGCATATTTGAAAAAGTACCAATTCTCTAATGTCCTTTATCTCCTCATTTGGCAAAGGGCCCCCACAAAATTCTTTCATAATGCACGATCATTAGCGAGTGCCTTCAACTCTCTTCAACATTTCCCCAATTCACGTATTTCCTGCTCTAGAGAACGTTTCGACGATGATCTAGGACGGTCACGTTTTATGCTACCCTGAGGGTTCCACTCCAATGCTTGCCGGCAAACCTCAATTGGTAATTTCTGTGACCTGTGCCCAATCCATTTCTACTTTCATCGCTTGATTTGAATGGAATTTTGACAGTTCGTCTTTGGAAATGATTCTAGACCACCGTATTTTCAGAATTCGTTTGTTAACCAGGTTTCACAGCCGCGTAAAAGAACTGGTTTTACGTTTGACTCGAAGATTTTGAGCTTCGTTGTTGTTGATAAAAATGAAGATTGCCAAATATTTCAAAGCTGAGCGGAGGTATATTTTGCTTTATTGATGGACTAAAAAAAAACAAAAAAAAAAGTTATTATTTCTGACTCTCAAGAAACCCTAGCCTTGCGTTCGAGGTGGTCGCATTCTCGCCTTTCCCCCCTAGGTACGCTACTGGTAAGAACATAAGTTCAACGCTGAGCTCCGGGGAAGCTTTCAACATTTCGGCAACTATACGATCTGCGCTCGCTGCTTTACTGTTTATAAGAAATTTGACGGCCTTTGTTATCTTTGTTAGTGAAGACGGACACGAGGTCAGTCTTTGTGGTCTTCTCCCAGGGAGAGGCGTATGGAGAGCGCTTATAGGTGCAAGTAGTCGGTTGACGGTCTCCGAGAAATGTTGTTTTCATGGGATTGGACGGACGGACGGACGGACTTTACTGGCTTTTACTTCCTTATTTAGGGCGTTGTATATTTATGCCTCTGGTCTCTTGTTTGCCCTTCATCTCTCAAGCATTTTCAGTTCTCACTTTTTCTATGGCATCTCAGTTAGCGTCGTTCATCCATGGTTTTCTGTCCCATCTGAAAAAGCCAAGCCACTGGCTGGCGAAAAAGGTACCAAAATCAAAAATATAGTACATTATAGATATTAGACTTATATAAACTTTTTCGATACATTTCGATTTTAATAAACGTCTTCGATACTATCCGATATTTATCAATACTTCTTTACTTTCATCGACATTTGCGATAAAATTAGCTAGAATTCGGGCATCGGGACAGGCATTGGCAAGGCAACCCTGGCTCCCGAGACTTTTATGATGTTTTCTGATTCCTTTTTTTATTTTTGCTTATTAGTTTAGTATTAAAATGTTCAATATTAAGTTTTGTTTCCATTTACACTTTAACATTTGTTGACCTTTTAAACTGAAATGCCTTTTAATTTTTATGAAGCGCAATCAACACAACCTTGTCAAAGCAACAAATGCTGCAACACTTTCACTTATCGATCCAAAACATGGACGTAGTCAATGCTACAAACACCAATTTTCTTGCGCTGCATCAGCTACTCGAACAAAATAACTACACCTTTACTGAATTTGTGAAGGAAATATCTCCCGACTGTGAAACAGAGTTACTACGTTGCAAATGGAAAGGACGCACAGAACGATGCAGTAAGCTTTTTCAAAAAGTAGCCACACCACAAGGCATGTGCTGTGCTTTTAATTATAACGTGGTCACAAGACAACAAAATCGGTAAAGCAAATTGAAAATTTTCTTAATTACGAGTCTCATCGAATGGTAAATTAAATTTCAGCTCCTTAGCCTCGCCACGTCAAATCACCAGCTGTGGCTATAAAACTGGACTCACTGTTTTATTGGATCCGCAAGTAGATGACTACATGGCAGGGCTCATTAAGTCTCCCGGTTACCAGGTGCTTATACATGATACAGTCATTTATCCGGCCGATAGCGTTGAGCGTCAATATGTACAGTCGAGGACCGAGACCAGCATAACGATTGTACCGCGTACCACTTATGGCACAGAATATTTGCGTAGCGAAGATTTGAGTGTACGTCGTTGTTATTTTGCTGATGAACGTAGACTTTTGTATTTTATCAATGCTACACAAACAAATTGCTTGACTGAATGTCGTGCCGAAATGTTGGCCACCACATGTGGTTGTGAACCCTGGTATCTACCGAGTGAAAATGGAACCAGAGTTTGTGATTTCACGGATGCCATGTGTTTGTTGGAGCATAAAGGTAAGTTGACGTTTGCAAGGACATACTCGCACATTCTTAATCTTATTAATTAAGATTGCATTCGAAACATTATACTTTCATTGTAAGATACACTCAGAAATATCTAAACTGCCTCAGGTAACACATTAATCTGATTAATTGTTCTATGGAATTCTATTTAATTTAAAAAAAAAATCATTTTTTTTTTCATCCAGTGGGGATTGAACCTGGGCATTCCGTGTTGTTACATGCTCAATAGTAATATAGGTTAGGTTAGGTTAGTCTAAGTAGGAGTGGCAGTCAGTTTCGAAAACCGACTCACTTAGATCAAATGAGATTCACTGTGATACCACAGGGTCTCCGACTATACACTCTCGTTGAACCAACCAAATTTCGTAATGAAAGTAAATAGCCGACTTATACTAACATATCTAAGGTCATCCAGGTCATCGAATAAGACGACCCAAGCGATTTGTGGCGTTTTCTAGCAAGTGCGGGACAGGAGCAGAGAAGATTTTTAATATATTCCTCTTCCTCCACATGTCCACAACTGCTACAGAAGTCAAAGGACCTAACACCTAATCTCACCGTATGTCTGTCGATGATGCAGTGGCCAATTATGACTGCAACAACTGACGAGACACTATGTCTAGTGCAAGAAATTAGTTCTGGCGAACGCTTAGCATCCCATTTCGGCCAGATTTGCCTAGTTATATTACAAGTTGGCCCTTGAGTCCATTTTTCGTTAGCATTTTGTACCATTTCTTCTTTAAGCAGTAACTTGCAGGTGGCATGCCAAAACCTTCTTTGACCTGAGGAATTTTTGCAGCAGGCCCCTGCCTAGCAAGTTCAGCCGCTTTGCAATTGCCGTCAATGTTCCTATGCCCAGACACTCAGGTGTTAAAATGTTGAGCCATCTCGTATAGAGACGACCGACATTGTTGGGCCACTAGTGAGTTTAGGAAGACTGATTCTAGAGATTTGATAGCTGCCTGACTATCTGAATAAAAGTTTATATCCTTTTTGGATGCAACATTCATCCTTAGCCAGGATGCTACCCCCTCTATTGCTATAACCTCCGCCTGACAGTAGTAATATATTAATCAGAGTAGCTCAGTTGGTTAAGATGTGCGGTTCTCTGAACAGTGGCATAACGTATGAGACCTATGTTCAAATCTCGTCGGTGGTATATAAAAAATGTTAGTTCTTTTTGAAGTTTTTAAAATGCAATGTAAATAAATTTAATTCCAATTAATAAGCTGTAATAAGATAGTTATGTAGTTAATCGTTTTCCCAGGTTAGTAAGACTTAACAACTAGGGGGGGGGGGGGCAGAGTTTTCTAACCTGATATTCTGAAAATTGGCAAAAATGTGGTTGCACTAACCACATTTTGTTTCTTGAAAATTAATTTTAATTTGTTAATTTTGAAAGGCTCTTGATCTTTATGACAAGAAACAACGCTTAATTCTTTAACTTTAAATCATCAAAAATAATGTGTAAAATTTTCAGAAATTTTCTACAGAATACTTAATGAATCAAAAAGTACTCGTTATTATAAGGACGATCGTTATGCAGAAAACTTTATTTGCGATTGCCAACCCGACTGCAGTTACACTAAATATTATTCCAGCATAGATGCGGGTCACTTGGATCGAAAATATGCGGAGGAAGATAAGAGATTCTTGTAAGTTGCGTAATCCCGATACAACAGGCATAAACTTGTTCACATTGTTATTAAATATTAACACAATTTTTATTTTTAGCAAGGGTATTCAGGTAAATAATCATATCTTGCTGCATGTATTTTATGACGATTTAGTAGCGCAGAAATATCGCTTAGATGTCTATGAAAATTGGTTATCATTTGTAGGTGAGCAAAAGTTTTTTCTTTTCTCACTAAGCCGGCTTTCTAGAAGATTTAACTGTCTCTACCGCTTTAGTTGGCTCCAAAAATATCATATTTATATTTGTACATATTTTGTATGAACACACTTTCAGGTACTTTTGGTGGCATAACTGGACTTTATATGGGATACAGCTTTGTTTCCGGTTTCGAAATGATATTCTTCGTTTTAGTGCGTCCACTTTGTAATTGGCTGACCAAAAAGCAAATACGTTATAAAATAAAGAAAAAACAAAAGAAAACAGCAGCTGAAACCAACAAAAAAGTTTTGGAAAAGGAATTACAAACAAAAATTGATGAAGCTGCGACGGAAGCAAATTTTACGGTCAATAATGACATAAATTAATAGGTAGCTTGTAGGTGCATTATTTATATTAAAATGTCCCAATAAATTTCATATTAATGACTACAACTTGCTTGATGTTTTTTTTTTTTTTGTTTCATGAGAAATATCATTTAAAAACTATAAATATTAATGCCACTATAATCACTGAAATCAAATCCGCGCTATAGCTATTCAGTATTGCTTCTGATATCCAACAAACATTATACCTCTTAATCTTCAGAACAGCCAGTGAAACGAATTAACACCCAGAACCAACTACTGGTCCATAAGGTGCCATCTGCGGCAACTCAACGCAAGGGATCACATATTTCATATATACGTTGGCAACGGTTGCGAATGTCCGAAGTTGGTTTACTCAAAATATGCGCAATTATTGTGATACCTCATCATTGCATGGCTTAAATTATATAATGCGTACGGATATATCACGTCGAAAACGTCTTTTTTGGCTTGGTGTTGTTATTATCTCCATCATAAAATTGATCTGATGTACCATTTCCGGTGATAAAAATTTGTAGTTTCAATAAAAATTCAAGGAGCCCGGGGGTTCGATTTATGTTAGAAGTGAAACTGAGACGAATATCTTTCACATTTGCTAATGGCCAAAACAAAGGTAGCGCCGGTAAAAACTTTTTCTTTACATCGTTTGCAACTTTGTGGCACAGTTGTGGTGTCCGAAATGCATGATTCACTTATTGCTGAACTCAATATCAAAGTCACTGAAATCTTTTGTTGAACAGATTCTACAATAATCCTTCTTGGTTGCAAAAACCACCTTTTTCATGAACATATAATATTTTGTAGCAAATCGTGTTGCAAAAATTCCAGACAGTAAGGAATGCCGAAAATGGTATCACGTTGATACAAAAGAAAACCCTACCGATTTAGGCAGCAGAGGTACTCTTCCACAAGAATTGTGCAACTATGCCTTGTGGTGGCATGGACCAAGATGGCTAAAATGAGAATAGTCCTTTTGGCCACTTTCTTAAAGTTGTGTTGAAGAAACAACATTAGAATTGAAGGTTGTTAAGACCCATGTTACATTTTTAAACCATTATGAAGATATATTGGATAGATTTTCTTCGCTTCCTCGAGCATTTCCAGTTATAGCGAATATTTTTCGATTTTTTGTAAGTTTCCGAAAAAATTGTCAAAGCCAATCACAACGTTTTAACCATTTATGGATTTCAGGTCATGAGGTTGCATGAGTAAAGTCAAGACTTGTCATGTTGGCTCAAGAAGTTCACTGCCCAGAGGCATATAAACAGACTTTGAAGGGAAGGCCTTATAGCACTGCTGCTGTGGTAAGGCATAATAGCATTTCATGAGTATACACTCAATGGGGTGTAACTACGCTGCTAATTAAAGTTTCACTACTTATAAAATTTACTTATTGTTGATATTGACAGATTGTAAATAAAAACAAATGTCATAATAAAAAAAAAATGAGCATACTCGTATGTACATGTTTTTATTTGCATGAAAATTTTGCTTTGAGAAGGCCTCTTACCATCGCAGTAGTGCTAGCAGGCCTTCTCCGGGGAAGGCCTTGTTCAAGTGCTTGCTGGGATGGCAACCAGCACATAAACAACGCAAAACAAACAAAGGTCATTGATGCATGTCTCCATGACACCAGTAACACTGTTACCAGTTTCGTGTTCTTGTAATCGGTGCTGCATGGATTGGAAGTGGAAGCAGCAAATTTTTTATGATGGCATGAGTGAATTCATGTGGTTGTGAGAATGACCAGGGAAAGTGTAAATGATATCTTAATATTGAGTGATTGTTTGAAAAGCTTGAATTGAATTATATTAATAGCTTCGTTTTACGCAGCATATGAGTAACATTTATTCAATACATTAACTGTTCATTTCAAATAGCCCAAGCGCCCACCGTAGAAAAGTCGAGTGTATAAGAAACAGAATGGGATACAACACACAATTCGGTCTTCCTATAGACGGGTGCTGAAAAAAAAAAGAATATATGAGCATCGAATTTTCTTATTCCTCATGTTTGAGGGTCAAATTTCGCTACTCGAATGACGGTTTGAGCTTCGAACAGGAATGATAGTTTGCCCGCTGGAAACAATCATTTAAAACTAATAAGTTTGTGTGTTCGCTTCATTTTTTCTGAATGATGCAACAACAATACATATTTCAATGTTTAAGAAAAAACACAACAGTAAAAATTTGCGTAGAAGGGTAGAGTTCTTGTGGTTGTTGCTCTGTTAATTTTTCTTAAGAAAATCGATGTTTTTGTAGTAAACGTTTCGTTCGAGTTGAATAACGTTCACAGCGGAATACGAGTCAGCGTCAAACGAAGTTAAATGCCCAACTCAGGGGCGCCGGAAGACCTGTTGAGTGTGCTTAGAACTCCACACACGTGAGAATACCCCATGTGAAATTCAACATGGGAAATTTTAGTTCAACACGCGAATTCCCAAGCGCATTGATTGGAATTTAAAAGTAGAAAATCGTATATTTCAGACTCCAGAAGATTTGAGTAGGAAAGTTCTTTCGTCGCTGAGAATCTGATTTGGGGAGATTCTTATAAGTTCTGAAATTTGCTTTTATACCACATACAAAAGCTATATCAAATATGTTCACATTGATACCAAATTTTAACATTATTTTTATTTTTAGTAAGGGTATTCAAGTGAACCATCATATCTTTATGATGAATTAAAAAAGACAAAGAAAACAGCAGCTGAAATCAACAAAACAGTTTTGGAAAAGGAGTTACAAACAAGAAATGATGACGTTGCTGCAGAAGCAAACTTTCAAGTCCATAAAGCGATAAATTAATAAGTAGCTTTCGAAGTTCATTTAGTAGGTGCATTATTTATATTAAAATATTCCCATTAATACTACAATAAAATTCACATTAATGACTACGAATTGTTTGATGTTTTGTTTTGGTTTCATTAGAAATATCATTTACAAACTATTAATATGAACAGCACTATAATTAACAGCGCTTTTATGTTGCTTCACCTTTTACCTATAATCACTGAATTCAAATCCGCGCCATAGCACTTCAGTATTGTGTCTGATATCCAACAAACATTATGCCGTTTATTGTGCGTCCACAACGCGTTTTTACAATATCACCAGCACAGCCGATAAAACGCATTAACACCCAGAATCAACTTCCGGTCCATAGAGCGTCATCAGCGGCAACTCAACGCAAGGGATCGCGTATTTCGCAAATACGTCAATTGGCAACGGTTGAGAATGTCCGAAGTTGGTTTTCTCAAAATATGCGCAATTATTGTGATACCACATCATTGCATGGTTTAAATTATATCGTGCGTACGGATATATCACGTCGAGAACGTCTTTTTTGGGTTGGTGTTGTTATAATCTCTATCATAACATCGATTGTTTTAGTTATTGTCTCATGGCAATGGAATAGTGAAACACCCACGGTGACTGTTATAGAAAGTTCACATTTTCCCACATGGAATATACCATTTCCGGCGATAACAATTTGTAATTTCAATAAAATATCCAAGAAGAACGCTCTACTTTTGGCTAAGAAAATGTAAGTTATTTCTTATTTTTATGGAGTTATAAGATATTTTGTCATTGACGATATGGTTGACATTACCTCTTTTGGTAGTGAGAGCAAATTGTTGAAATTCATAAAAATTGATCTATAGAGATAACATCTTTTGTCGTATCTGAAGGAGAATCAATAAAAAAATCAAATCATCGTCCCACGCACATAGGATTAAGAACAGGGCCGTAGCTAGAGCCTCGGGGGCCCTGGGGCAACAAGTAAATTTGATGCCCCCCATACGGAAATCTTTTTTCAAATTTTAAAGTACCCCTACACCAGTGTTCGTAGATTGTAGAAGAATTTCTATAGAATTATATACAGATTTCTACTACAATCTACGAACACTGGCCTACATTGGGATAAAACTTGGCCTTATTTACTCGGTTTTCTTCTGGGAGACCACCGTGTTCGATTTTTCGTGTTCACTTTCAGGAGACCCTACGTAAGTTTCTTTCAGGACCAAAAAAATGGTCGACGAGAAGGGGCCCCTTCCCTGCCCTGATTAAGAATAAGAGATCCTTATTAGCCGCTGATTAAACTTATGTATTTTTAAATATAGAAAATTGTGTATTAAATATTGCTATAGCTGAAAAACTAACCCCAAATGTACGTGCTACTGGAGGCTTGAATTAAAATTTTCCAGATTAAAGAGTAAGTCTACTTAAAACTAGAAACCTTGCTAAGACTTTCTCGGGACATGGTTTCAAATAAATGTGGAGAAGGGGGTGTTTAATGTTATCGAAGCAGAAATAATTTATGAGAAAAACAGATTTTTTAATGTCATTAATAAATTCCTTATATTTTTAAACATCAATTACGCACATATATGATATGTTTATTCAATTTATGTTTAATCAACTGATGTTTATCGGAGTGAAATGAATCTAAATTTTGATTTTCGAAATTTCTTTGCTGCCATTATCTCGATACCCTCATGCACTCAAGTCCCCATGAATTGACAGTTTGGGAAATGCTTTTCTGAACTGTTCCAATTAACCAGACTACAACTGTTTTTGAAATGATCCAAAACTTCCCAGAATCCAGATTTTGCAATCCCATGTAGATGATATTGAACTGTTTGACAAAGGATAGAGTGCTGTCATGCTATTCAATAAATCTTGCTTCACAAAAACGAATGAGCCTCTTCATCTTGCTCTCTGGGCTATGTTCTTAAATAAGTTCTTGAAAACTTTCGACGCGTTCGCGTGGATTCTGCTCAAGCTCACCACATCGTTTACAGTCCCAGAACAATTTCGAATAGGTGGAATTGACATGGCCTTGGTTAGACAATGCAAGAGCTTAGACGATAGCTGTAACTGTGAACGTCTGCAATGTTTAAGGAGAGCTTATCATTTTTTCAGAAGACTGATTGTAAATTGTTTTGAGTTCAATAAAATGTTTACGAAAAATATTATAAATGTGCTCAAGTCATCTTTAAAGTTGACTTATCAGTATCTGATATATCCATGGTAAGGTAAAACATGTTGCATTATCGATATCCGAATAATTTTTCCTTTTATAATGCCAGAAGATATCTGAACTATTTTATTTTGTATGTCAATACTTAATTAGCATTCTTTGGTTTATTCAAAACATGTCTCTTTAAACCAGCATCCCCGAAATTAATTCGAAAACGTAGAAGAGCTTGATATTTTCCATCGTTCGGTTGTGTCAACGACTCATCATAGAAAATAATAGTTTCTAATATCGGTCTAATAGCTGCTTTGCGTTCTTCTTTCTTTTTAGCTTGCTGTGCATCTAATATTTGTAGATAGAATATATGACCGTTTGCCTGACGATATTGCAAGCAAAGTTTTCGCAAGCTTTGCAGTAAACACCATGTTATTGTTGAAAATATGCGAGGAAAAGAAAGTCCTTAATCCAAGTTGTCTTAGAAAAACGGAATGTTGTCGATTAGCATATGTTAGACACATAATTAGCATCTATAGGACAATTCTAGAATCCATAGAAATTACGCGGGTTTCTCGCAATTTTGGGGGAACTCGAGCCCTATGACTGGCTACGGCTCTGTTTAGTAACCTAAAAGATAGCTGCAATTTGAGCTCATGAAGGAAAGTACAACCTCCTACTTCATGCTCCACCTTAGAATCTACAGCGTAAATTTGAATAGCGCTATCCTCTAAAGAGAGACACTTTCGCTCAGGTCACGTTCCAGATGATTCAAAGGATTGAATTTATAGCCTTAATATATATTGCCTCGCTACGGCGTTATCTTTTTGTTAAAAATTTGCCATTTCATAAGCTTCTGTAATAGTACCTTTACGATTGTTTAACTGTGCAGATACCTTGGAAATAATACGATTTGAATACTCAATGGTAAAAATCTTTTGAAATAATTATAGATTTTCCTAATTTGCATATTTTGCATTAGCGGTTATAACGAAATCAGTTGTAGCGATAATTTTAATAATTTCTGTATCAGACTCATCGAAGTTAAATTGCAGCTCATAAAATAAATCTTAGCCGCGACAATTCAATTTAAGCCAAATCGATTGGAACGAAAAACAGCACAACACTTTAATTAATTCGACACAATATAATGGCCTTAACTGAAAACGAAATTTTTTCGTATAAAAACAACAAAATTGTTCCTAACCATAACAATAAGAAGAGTTAACTCCAAAAATGATATTAAAACCTGTGGCTCATACGATGGACGTGCGCGTTACGACAACTACCGTGTGTACAAGATAGTTCCTTCCAGCGAAGTTGAATTGAATGTGCTTATGAAGTTGGAAGGTGCAAGCGATTCGACAATATTCCTGGATGGCATTCATAAGGTAGGCCAATATGTCAAGGCTATCGTGGCCTGACTTCTTGGAAATATTAAAAACTAATGACATCGAAACCAAATTGATTGAACACAATTTGCAGAGGCAATTTAAGAGTGAACTAGTAACTTATTCTAGCGCCCATAATGATTACGGCTGGGCTACTTACTATCCGTTGGATGCTACCTATGATTGGTTGAAATCGTTGGCAAAAAAATCTCCAAATATTGTATCACTCATCGAAGGTGGCAAAACTTATGAGAATCGTTCCATTTTGGGTGTAAAAATCTCTCATAACTCTGGAAATAAGGGTATTTTCATCGAAGCTGGTATGCATGCACGTGAATGGATTTCTCCAGCGACAGCTACATTTATTATTAACCAATTGTTGACTTCAAATGATAACTCTATTAAAGATATTGCACAGAACTACGATTGGTATGTATTCCCGCACACTAATCCTGATGGTTATGTCTACACACACACTACGAATCGAGTGTGGCGCAAGACACGTAAGCCAAATGGTGATGACGGCAAAAGTTACGGCGTTGATCCAAATCGCAACTGGGATATTTATTGGGATAAATTTGGTACTAGCTCCGACTCGAAGTCGGAGACATATCAAGGTCCAGGTGCATTTTCTGAAATCGAAACAAAGTCATTGTCTAACTTCATTGCCTCGCTGAAGGAAAAACTCAAGCTATATCTTTCGTTTCATTCGTTTTCACAAGAGTTACTGTATCCCTACGGACATACTGACAAATTACCGCCAAATATTGACGATTTCAGAAAAGTGGCAAATGTTACTGTCGCTGCTCTTGGCAAACGCTATGGCACTGAATACCTTACGGGCACATTTACTGAATTGCTGCGCAATATAACCGGTGCTAGTGTTGACTGGGCTTATGAAAAAGCCGGTATCAAGATGGCGTTCCTCTATGAACTGCGTCCAGATGGATTTGATGAAGAAAATTACTTATTTGAATTACCAGCTTCTCAAATAATTCCAAACGGTCAAGAAATTTTGGATTCCATAGTTGCAATGATTGGTGAAGTTAAACGTTTGGGTTATTTTAATTAATAAGCTTATGTATTGTACTGAATAAAGTCGTTATATATGGGTATTAAGGGTGGTCCTAACACAAAAATATTTTTAAAATCGCATTTTCTTAAGGATCGCTTCATCGATTCGAATGGAATTAACACCACGTGGCCTTTCCACGGGAAAGGTATGATATTTTGGTAGTATTTTATATGACAAAATCATTATTGAAGTGTTTTTATTTTCACTGAGCTCTCGAGGGTTCTCAGCAATATTCTATCTATTATATCTAAATCAAATTCGTCCATAAATTGACAAAACAACGACTCTCGGTTCAGCTAGTAATTAATAAGTTTTTGTGCTATATTTAGTACATTTTTGCGTACACTTTGTGCTTTTCTAAAGAATATTAAGAGCTTAAAATAACATTTCCGAGCTTAATTTTCTGAGCCCTAATAACATCTGTGGCTAGCGATGCCGGTGTTGGATATAACAAACTGACTGCGACTTTCAAGCAAGAAAAAAATATGAAGGCGACCCCTTGATATATCTATAAGTACACTTGCTTGTAATAACCCCAAAATCAATATACTTCAACACAAAAATTAGAGATGACTTGCCTGAAGTCGTGAGTATTAACACAGAAGATTTTACTCGTTCCAAATAATCTTATATCCGCAAGTTCGGCAAAATTCGATCAAGTATCAAGTATAGGGCCAATACTACAATGTTCCATGAGGATTCCTGATAGTAAACCGAAAAATTGTCAGTTAAGGCTTAAAAGACAAAGTTATTGATGTTTTCTCAACTTAGAATTGACTTGTTTCTCAGTCATCATATTTTTTGTGTTTCTAGAAAGTCAAAATTTGCTCATTCACTAGCCCGTTTTTCATTCTCTACAATGCTTGAATGTCCAAGAGCTCTACATAGCTCAAGTGATGTGGAATAGCGTTCAATGACTCAATGCACTCAGTAACGCACTTGATACTCTGAAGCGTGCAGTCCCATGCTTTGATCGCTCATAGACTGTTGACACAGAAAGTTACGCTTGTTGGGAAAAATTCTTAAAGCCAACAACCTATGCTGCTTGGTCAATGGCTTAGATCTTAGCTTAGAAATTGGCTATTTGAGTGTCGCTAGGATTCTCAAATTCAAAAGGACTTTGCATAGTTTGCATGTAAAAAGCACTTCGAACAAATCTGATTGTACCTTCTCATTTAAAATTCTGAAGAAAAAGCGTCACTTACTCAAATCAGTCCTCTGAGCTTCTACGTTACATATTGGGTGCTGTATGTGAGGACGAATTATGAAGAATATTTATCTGAGAAACTTGTAAACTGTTGTGAACTGTATAATATTTTGAATGTATGTAGTTCAAAAGGTGAAAAGCGAATGAGAGACAACGCCCCAGCAAAGATAATATTCAGCTCACATGCTCAAGAAGAAAAGGCAGGCAGTACCTTTACAATAGACATCCGTTGATCCAGACCAGTTCTAAACAGTTCTTCTAGGCTTACAGTCCAAAGGAACTCGCCTTGTATAGTATAACATTAAAAGCTTCTTTATTTCAGGTCCTTATTTGATATATTCGATATGTAAATTTTGGTTTATACGTATAACTTTTGTTTTTTATAACTTCTTTTATTTGATCACATTAAACTATGCACTGTGTTCGAGATCTTTTCATATGCAACAATTTAATATTATTATATATTTTTCAGGAAACGTCCTTCAAATGTTACCGAATCGGACTTATTGAAACTATTTCGCATAACTATGTATTTTAGCTTTGCAATGGACTATACTGAGGTAGATTATGGAGCCTTTGAGGAGATTTTAAATCAAAACAACTTTACTGTAAGAGAATTATCGGAAAAATTATCACCCGATTGCATGGATATGATATCAAAATGTGTATGGAAAGGCACCAATTCACGTTGTGATGCTTTATTTCAACGCATCAATACTACCGAGGGAGTTTGTTGTGCATTTAATTATTTCGGTCAAGCAAGCAGTAATTTTCCAGAGTAAGAATAAGCGTAGTTTTCTTGGAACACTTAATGCCACTTTGTCTGTTTTCCATTTTTCATCAGAAAAATAGCATATCAGGTACCTAAACGTCCATATCGCGTAACTGGATGTGGTTATCCCACCGGACTTTCGGTGCTGCTTAATCCAGATACAGAAGATTATTTTGGCACCTATTTTAGCAGTTTTGGCTTTCGTTTGCTCATACATGATGCCTATAATTTCCCAGATGAAAATGCTGAAACAAAAGTGGTAACATCCACACGGGAGAGTTTTGTACGCATTAGTCCGGAATCGACTTATGCAACAAGTGATGTTGAGAATATGAATCCGAAAATTCGAAATTGTTTATTTTCGAATGAACATCGTTTGTCGGTAATGCAGCGTTATTCATTTATAAATTGTATGTCAGAGTGTCGCATACAAATGCTTCATAGCCGTTGTGGTTGTATACCAGTTAATTTACCCAATAATGGTAGTTATCCAATTTGCGCCTTAAGGCGTGTGGATTGCATCACACAAAATAGAGGTGACTTGGATTTTGTTCTTAGTGTTTGCATACAAATAATTGTGTAAATTACAGAAATTTTCATTCGCGCTCTGCCCACTATTGAGGAATCACTTTCTGCTGTAAAACATAACGAGATATTTCCATGCAACTGTATGCCTGACTGCGAGTCTAATAGGTATCCTTCGGAAATTACTATGGGTCGTCTTAATGAAAATTACAATAATATGAAAACAAAGTAAGTTTTTTAATATAGTTAAAGACTAGCACCTAAAAGTATGCAATGGAAAAAATTTTACACAGTGGATAGCGAAATATATAGAATTGGATGTTGCATACTTTTAGGTACCGCAAAAAATACCCCACTTGAAACTTTGTTTTTTAAATTACAGCAAAAGTAACAATAGTGAGGAAAACAACATTTTGCTGCATGTGTTTTTTAGTGACCTCATGTCTACTCGTTATCGTATGGAGATCTTTCAGAACTGGTTATCATCGTTAGGTATGACATTCCAAAACCAACATAGTTTCAACATCAAAATAAATATTTTTCTATATTTTTTTTAGCATCTTTCGGTGGTCTTTTGGGTCTAATAATGGGTTTCAGCATTGTAACAGCTTTTGAATTTTTCTACTTTCTTACATTTAGACCAATATTTAATTATTATAACGAAGCATAGGAATGATGGAATCTTGAAAAATAAAATCAAAATATGGTGTTAATAACACTAATATTATTAAAAATGTCTTCTTTGTGTTGTATGTGATACTTATTATTATTATTATTGCAGTCAGTAGAATGTTCTGTCAGAAGCACTCACATTTTTACTATCCAGCTCTTTACCTGGAAAGGACAGGGCATCCGAAAAAAAAGCGTACATACATATGTACGTGCTACTGATCGTGCTTGTTGGAAGAGTGTAATGGAGGCCCTATGCTTTGTGAGGAGACAATGGACACAAAAAGAAGAATAAATGAATGAGATATTAGGTCTAGGATGAGTAATGGGTGCTAAATATATATCATCGAAACTTTGCTTTATGAATTGACATCGCTCAGACGCTCTATGATCAGTGGCGTACCGTGCAACATTGGGAACCCGTAGCAAAGAGGTTATTATCCGCCCCTACCGACAGAGAATAATGTTGTGTTTTTGGAACATGCGAAAAATGTATTTACTAAAGAAAAAAAGAGGTTATAACTTTTGGCATATGTAATAGGGCATTACTTCATTTACTAAAAAAAAAACAAGATGTCAAAAATGCTAAAAACTAAAATCTCATTTCATACAACGAGGACCATTTTGCCGCCCTCTCGAATAACTTTGAGTTTTTTTCATATGGAAGGCGTGGTACCATACATTTTTTCATTGAAAGTTAATTTTGCACGTACCTCTTATACCACCAAATGTCATTCATATGCGTCAAATAATTAATAAGATATGATGAATTTGATTTTTCTTTCATGAAGTGGGCGTGGCAATGCTAATTTTTTCAAATAAAATTATGCTAAGAACCATCCACAAGCAATATGAAACATGTGTACAAAATTTAATCCATATGCGTTAAATAGTTGCTGAGGTATAAATAACTTTCTTCAATTCTCATACGGAAGGCGTGGCAACGACCAATTTTATTGAAACTTACTTTTGCCCGTATTTCTTCTATATATATGTATCAAAACTCATTTGTCGTCGTCAAATAGTTGATAAGATATGATGGATTTTATGTTAGAGGGCGTGTCATCGCCCATTTTTTTAAGCCAAACTTTGCTAATAACCTTCCACGGACCATTTAAAATGGAATTATGAAAATCCGTTGTAGTAGTTCACGAGTTGACATGCGACAGTCGAATGTTTCTCGGATTTTCTCATTGGAGAGGTGTTGCACCGCCCATATTTTTTGTTGAAACTATCTTTTGCAAATGCCATTTATATATGTACCAAGTATTCTCCATCTGCGTCAAATAGTTGATGAGATATGATTAATATTTTTTTCTTATATGGGGAGCGTATCATCGTCCATTATTTCGCCAAACCAATCTATGTGTACTAAGAAATTTCCGCAGATTGTAAGAATCATTTTAAAAAAAATATGACCTCCATCGGTCAAGCCTTTCAGAAGTTTCACGATTATTAACACACGCACCAACGATTATAATATATAGTACATATTACCGGCCAAATCAGTTTTTAGAACTCGACTCAGGGCTTACATCATCCAATATGTCTACTGACGCCTCCACTATACCATGTCCCACACGGACTTCGTTAACACATACTAAAATTTCAAGAAACTCTGGGAGTGAGCGCGTTAAAGTATATAAAAATCCTAGTTCTAAACTAATTCATACTAACTCGCTTTGAATGAACTAGTTTGGCCTAGGAAAAACTATTTGATCTTATCAACTAGTTTGGCCGGCAACTAAACTAAACCTTAAGATATCGGAGAAAAAATAATTTTCATTATTTGAAAGAAAAAAAAAAAATTAGATTTTTAACAAGTTTCCGAAAATGGTAAAAATTTAGGACAAAATTCAAAAAACTATCCAGTTAAGCAGCCAAAAACTTCCAACATCCACTGAATTCAGTATTCATATTACTAAGTATTCTACGTTTGTTTCAATACATATGTATGTCCACAAAAGAAGTCTTGAAGTTGGAAGTTGAGGTACAGGACCATATAGCTATTGGAGTGGTGAAAACGTCAGAATGGCGCGATATCGCCAAGCTTTTGAGACATCCTAACCTAAAAATTAAAAAAAAAACCTTTTTATATTGAAAACCTGACATAATGGAGCAATTCTGACACCGGATTTGTCTATGCCACACTAAAAAACAAAGGATATATTTAGTACCTCATCTTTCAACTGCAAATCTTCTGCTTTCTTGTGGGCCTCTGTTATCTTTGGAAATCTATAAAAAACTTTATCGAATTTCTTTGATTCTATGTGAAATTTATTTTTGAAAAACTATCCAATCTTGCCATTTCCCCAGGATGCGCAGCAACCTGTGAGGCGGTATGTTGTTGTATAAACAGAAATAGTTTGTTCTGCGATGTCAGTCCAAACGACCCATTTCTGATTTGGTTACGTTCAGAAGCCATGAGCGGTGGTTTTCAAGAGGCCGTTTGGCGCTCACTCCTAAGAAAAAAATTTACTGACTACTCAAAGTCAAAATGGGCCTCAAAAAGCCCAGAAATCACATTTTCAAAAATTTACGATTCTGTACATTTTTTCAATTCTTTAAAATTATAAAAATTGCAAATAAATTAAAACATATTTCATTTTTATGGTCTCAAAGTATTCTGTACCGGTCAGAAATGCTACTAAACCGGAGCGCCAATTCACATGTGAAGAATTTTTCAATTTGAAATAAATTGAAGAAAACGTATCCATATGACTTTTTTTTTATCAAAAATATAATTTTTTTCAACTAAATATTTACATTTGTGACCCAACCAATAAAAACCTGCACTTATACAGAAAACAAAAGTAATTTGATTTGCGTCGTATCGGTTTGCCTTGCATTTCCGCGGTCTCTATTAACGACACAAATCCGGGCTCCAGTGTATTAATTCCAAACGTCTCTAGTAAATCTAGTTAGCTGACTTTAGCTGTGTATTTTTTAGAACACATTGAGAAAGCTTTATAACGTTCTCATTCCTTCTTGGTGGCTAAATTATGCAAACATTTTCCCAAAGATTTTATAACAAAGCGGAAGAACGAAGTCATGAGAAAACTATTCACCTCTAAGCTTTCACTAACTTCAAGGAAATAAGGAATCATTTTCTTAAATTTCGTCACAACAAAAGAGATCTTTTCGGTCGCAGTGCCAGCTTTCTGTGGAAACCTGCTTATTAATCTCTATCTAATACCATAATATAAATACCATAACATCAAAATAGTCATTAAGTAATTCAATATTAAACCATAAGTATATTACGAAAAAGTGTTTTATTTAAAAGCAAATTACAATTTCATTGTTAGGCCAAATGCCATTTACCACATATATAATTACTTAAGTAGCTATCATGGTAAATGATTCATTCTAATTATCCATTGTCAACTATATATTCCCAATTGGTTGATTTTGATTAATGTTCATTTAATAACATCAGCATTACACTGCTATTACAATATAACATCTTTCTTTCCCATATATAAGCAGCTTACAAGTTATAACAGCAGTCTTATTAAAATCATGGGAGCAAGGCTTCCTAGCTACAAACGTCTAGTACGTGAATTTCTAAATGAGACCACGATACATGGCTTAAAGCTACTGCTGCTTTATGTTAAGTGTCACCATGCAAAGTAAGTTACAATAATACATTTCACCCATAAGTATTTGCTTAAGCTACATAAATCAGACATTAATATCCAGATAATGCACACCACTCAATACTTATGATACTTTTGCTCTAGAAAACTTTGGATACTCTTCTTAGGTGCAAATATCATATTGACGCATTATATAGTTATTAAATTGAGTATGGAATATATCAATGCACCAACAGAGATACGCATGTCTACAAATCTGGTGCATGTGGCCAATAGTCCATTTCCCGCTGTTGCTGTTTGTAGTGCAAATAAGATAAGTCGACGCAAATTAAAGGTATTCGCTGAGGAAGTGTAAGTATCTCACTCAACTAGGTGTTACTTTCGATAGCTTAAGTGGCTTATAAAAAATAACTTATAAAATATGTTCTCAAAGTATCGCAAGTATTTGAAATATAATCCAGTTCAGATTAGAACTGTTGCCGGTTAAATATTGTCATTATGTTTACTAGGGTGGTGCGATCGAAAATAAGTGAAAATTATAAATAAATATAGAAATAAGCACGTAACAATATTTCCGTGGTCAATCGGAATTACCGATTTGGGCCTTTTTTCTCGTATTTTTTGGAGTTTTCATGAATATGTTTTCTAAGCTGTATTTTTTTTATACCCTACACAGAGGGCATATTCACTTTGTTTTCTCTCTATTTTGTAACGCATAAAAGGGGGCGTGGCAGGTATACAGAAGAATATATATTCTTAATCAGCGTCACCACCTACGTTGATTTAGCTGTGTCAGTTTGCCTGTCTGTTGAAATCACGTTTATGAGAAAACCAAGAAACTATGGATGTCAGCTACCATGTACATATATGCTATGAAATTAAATGGATTTTGAGGGCATTGCATTGGTGGACGTGGCGCCTCCCATATTAACATAAAATTGAAAGCACTTTTTTAAGTGCACTATTACAGCAATTTGTATGAAATTTAATGTATGTAGTTTACTTGCTATAAGGTATATGTATATGAGTCAAAAGCGGCCGAAATATCATCAGTGGGCGTGGCACCTCCCATACAAGTTAAATATGTAAAGTGACATATCTATCGAAATATGTGAGTAATCTTACTAGAATTTGGTATGACAGGTTTGATTATGGAAAAATATTTCTGAATCAAATTCGGACTGTATTGTATCAGTGGGTGTGTCATCGCCATAAATTTTAAGACTTATAACGGAATATGTCGCAATCTTTACAAGCTATTGTGCTAAAATTTGGTGTGAAAATGCCAACCACGAATATAATTTATTGAACCAAGAGTAGGCGGCATTAGAGAAGTGGGCGTGTCGTATTTAGACTTTTTCAATTCTATTCGATTTTTTTCAACATTTTTCATATTCTTTTGACTTTTTCAACCTTTTAACTTTTCCGGCATATCCCATAAGTATGTGTTCAACTTTTTTAAACCTCTTTCAACTTTCTTTATTTTTAAGACTTTTTTAGCGATTTTGAATTGTTTCAACATTTCTCATCCTCTTCCAACTTTTTATGAGTTCTTCAACTGCTTTCATCATTTTTCAACATTTTCCATATTTTATCGACTTTTTCAACATTTTTCAGCATTTTCCATATTTTTAGAACTTATTAAATTTCTTTCAACTTTCTTCAATGATTTCCATATTTTTAGAGTATTTCAGTCTTTCAACTATTTTATCACTTTTCAACCTCTACTAACTTTTTTACATTTAACATTTTTTTCGACTTATTCAATCAATCTCTTCAACGTCTTCTTAACATTTATTTGAAAGGCACTTTCAATGCAGTGTAGGGTATGTGAGTCTCGGCCCGGCCGAAGATAGCACCTTTACTAAATTTTCATTCTTGTTATTTTGAAAGATTAAGTAATTGTATAGCAATTTTTCTGCGTTCGGCAAACATTTTATATGCAAATTTTTCCGTTACCTTGAATAATTCTCTTATTATAATAAAGCTTTAAGAAGTTTTTTGCTTATATGGGAGGGCCTTTTGTCAAAAAGCGCAAACATCTTTGCCAGAGCCTATGCAAATTATTTTTAAGTAAGCATATAACCCTAACTATGGCGTTTTAAAATGTGTTATTTGTATGTGCGGTAGGCGTGTTCGTGAACCTATTTCTTAAATCAAGTGTTCAGCTAGAAATAAGAAACAAACATCGAACTGTTGACATTTCAAAATTCTAAAATAAAAACAATTTTTGAGTAAAAGGCTACTAAACCATGCATGTGATAGCTTAACCTACTCTCAAATTCAAACGAAAAGTCTGCCATATGCTTAAGAATCTCAGAGTAGACTTTTTAGTGGCTTTGTTCTAAATACTTACATGAACTTAAGAACCGATTTGGCCACATTTGCAAGCTTATGGAACATTCCCACAATTATATAAATCTTATTTCTTATATATCTTAAACAAATTATATTCATTCACAAAATGCTATTGAATGACATTAATTAACATACTTAAAACAATAAATATGTAAGTTTATGGTCTTAAGTCACATAATGTTGTCTGGGTACGGGCCAAATAAACCAACTTAATTTGATTTACACTTTAGTACAATTACTTAGATTTTCTTACGTATAATCTTCCTTAAACTGGAATACGTGATAAATCGTTACAAATATATAAAATATTAATGAAATTCGAAGAGTTCCAAAATTGACAAATTTTGCCAGAAAAAGAAATTTTACTTAATGTTTTTTATATTTTTCGTTGCAAAAGTACAATCCCGAACTTGATACGTTTCAGCCCTCACCATGTAATAACTTCGTGAAACATAAGAACAGCATTTTTACCTTAATTATCTAAGCTATATTTTTATAAAAACTAGCAAAAAAATTGCGAAGACTAATATCCATTTATCTCGATAAAACTATAGTGGAAGTTGTGAGTTTGGACCGCAACAGGTATTATTCTTCACATGGTAGTCAATAGAAGTTTGAAAAATGGGTTTATCCAAAAAATTCCACTTTCAGCTTCCTCATTGTATACATACCATTTACTCTGGAAAATCTTAAGAACAAAAAAAAACTTTGACACATCTTGTTTAAGTACTTTAATCTATTGTCGATCAGAAGAGAAAGTTTAAAAGTTGATATAATTTCACTTAATTAAAATAACCCAAGCGTTTAACTTCACCGATCATAGCACCAACAGAATCTATTGTTTCCTCTCCAGTAACAATGATTTGGGCAGCTGGTAACTGGAAACCTGTGAGGAAGCTGTTCGATGATGGACGCAATTCATAGCAGAATGACATTTTGGTATCGACTTCAGCATAGGCCCAGTCAATACTTCCACCGGACGCTGGATAAATAGCATCGTAAATATTGCCACCTGTGTATTTAGTGCCATAGCGTTTGTTGATTGCAGCGGTGGCAACATCGAATACTTTTCTAAAATCATCAATATTTGATGGCAACTCATTGGTATGTCCATAAGGATATAGCAAATATTGCGAATAAGAGTGGAACGAGATGTACAACTGAATCTTTCCCTTCAATGAGGTAATGTAATTGGACAAAGTTCTCGTTTCAATTTCAGAGAAAGCACTTGGACCGGCATACGTGTCGGAGCAGGCGTTGTTACTAGAGCCAACTTCATTCCAATGGAATCCCCAATTACGATTGGGATCAGCACCAAAACAGCTACCATAAGGAGCACGAGTTTTGCGCCACATGCGATCCTTTTCGTGTGTATGAACATAACCATCAGGGTTAGCGTGTGGGAAAATATACCAATCGTAATTCTCTCCGATTTCCTTGATTGACTCAACATCTGAAGTTAGCAACTGATTGATGATATAGGTGGCTGTGGCTGGAGCAATCCATTCACGTGCATGAATACCAGCTTCAAGGAAAATACCTGGATTTCCTGATTTCTTAGAGATTTTTGCACCCAAAATGGAACGTCCCTCATAAGTTTTGCCACCTTCGATGAGTGTTACAACGCCTGGGTATTTTTGAGCTAAAGATTGCAACCATTCATAAGTATCATCCAACTTATTGTAGGCATCCCAACCATAATCACCAACAGCACGTGAGGAAGCCACTTTGATTTCATCACTGTCCAATTTGCTCTGTAAATTGCGTTCAATCAATTCGTATTCGATTTCATTTGTTCCCATTAGTTGCAAGAAGTCTGGTATTTTATGTGGTGCTACAACAACCTTAACATCTTGGCCTACCACATGTATACCATCAAGGAACATCAGTGAGTCCGTTGCGCCATCCAAATCCTTAAGCACAGCTAATTCGGCAACACTGGAAGGAATTACCTTGTAAACTCGATAGTTATCATAACGTGCACGTCCATCATCTAAGCTCAAAGCAGAACCCAACAGGCAGAGACCCAGTAGTAGGAGAAGTCTAGACGACATGCTTGAGTAAACTTTTAATTCTGCTTAAATTTGGAGCGCTTTGTGGTTTTTATACAAAAATATTATTTTTATTTTACCATATTGTGGCGATTTTATAAAGTGGACGTGGTGCTTTTGTTTTCAGTTGATAAGCCCGTTTAATACTTATATCTTGCCTGAGAGTTATTTTATGAGCTATAAATTATTTTAATCCATTTATTGTTAGATTATGTACGAGTATGTGATTGATCTTCAGTAAAAATCGGTAGTTATTATCTAAGCTATTTATATTGCAAAAGAGAACCTTTGTCTGATAAATGGTGTATTAACAGAGTGTTCAATGTACTCATACAAAGTACTTACATTTTGTATTAGAGTTACAATTTAAGCAAACTAGTAATAATAATAATAGCACTGGTCAACAGTGATTTTGTTGCCCTGGATGTCTCTGCATATTTCTATAATTCCAGGTACCCAGTTTACGAATATATTCATTAAAGTACTGAATTGGCTCTAGTTTTTATGATTTTTATGTATATATCCATACATATGCACTCTAAGGAAAAGTTTAATAGCCTAAGCTATGCTTATTAATATAAAAGTCACGTGGTGTAAATTCCATCTGAATCGATTGACTTGTCTTTGAAAAATGCTATTTTAAAAAAATTTCTTTATGAGCTCCACCCTAAATAATAACTCTAAGTCTTAGCTGTGTCTCTTAATATAAAAGACACGTGGTGTAAATTTCATGTGAATCGATTACGTGGTCTTTGTAAAAATGCAATTTTAAAAATATTTTTGTATAAGGACCACAATAAATACAATTTTTAGAGCCTATGCTATTTTCGGGGCGAAGACAAACCCAAAAAATCAGAGTTAATTGAAATCGGTCTTTGATTTATATATATATATAGATAAATACATCAATATCATAGAAACTAGTCCCAATTCATTACTTTTATGAATATATTCTTAAGCTGGGTACCTGAAATTATACGATTCCTCAGAGACATCCAGGGCAACAAAAAAAGTTAATTTTGATCTGTTGATCTGTTTAATAGAAATATTAGTTCCAAAATATCGAAATATTTAAATGCCATAACGAATAATATTTTCATGGACATCAGTGCTGTCATTTGGATTGGATTGGATTGAAAGTCCAACTGAATTTTTTGGAAAACGAATATTTATGGCCATAACTTAGGACTCCAGGAAAGGATTGCGCATGTGTCGTCAAATTTTACGTAACAAAACATAAAAATGTAGTTATTATAAATAGTAGAATGTATTGAAAATGGTACCGAAACTTTGACCATTATTCCGAATTCTCTAAAAATGAGTTCAGTGTACTTACATACATATATTTTTGACAACGCAAAATATATACATACATACTGATAAAAATACAATGTACAGAAAATGCTATCACTGATGTAGCTACATTGTGCAACGATGATTTGTACACACGGTGCCTGAACCGAGCAAACGTTTGTTCTAAAATGGATCCAAAATCGGAGTTTGCATGATGTTTCCATATCAAATCATATCATATCAAATTCGTAAAATTTAAAATCGGAGCTGCTCCTTTTCTCGAAATATTGGCATTTCAGTTTTTCATGACTAGGGAGGCAGAAAAAATTGATTGTTTGTTATCCTTGCGGGTCCTTAGTTAAAACGGTTTTATGACACCTTACGTAATCGTAAGTCTCAGTAAAATTCCAGTCAACTCTATTAAGAGTTAGAGGTCGTGAGTGTCATTTGAAGTGTTTTTAAAATGTTTATTGTCTTTTAATGCTTTTAAAATCGAGCGAAATATTAAATACACTCCGTTTATTTTTCATCATGTATTTTGAATCTTTAGCTAATACCCATAACAAATTTGATCAAATTCGGTGTAGCGACTCAGGAATGGCAGCAGTTTCTTCCATTAGGGGCTGTGCCACGCCCACTTAAAGAACTAAGAGCCTCTAATAAACTTTTTTATGGCTCAATCTATTTCCAAACCCAAGTTCATTAAATTCGGTTTGTCAGTTTAGCCGCGGATATTTATTTACCTGTTAGGGGCGTGGCACTGCCTATTATTGGAAAGAGAATTATATTATCTTTCTCCTCTTCACAAATTTTCTAACCAAAAAAAATTATGCGATTGAGTTGTCCTGTGGCAGTTAAAAAGTAGTCTAACCTCTTTGCGACCGCCTACTTACAGCCATGGACATATAAATGGCACAATTTTTTATATTTTCTTTCTTATGCTACAGTATAGTTAATATTATTAAAAAACAACAAGTTTTTGGTTTTTGCAAAAGTACAATTCAATTTTCACTTTAGCATTGAATTAAAATAAGAAATGTATATACTTTTTGAAAAAAGTCCATCCATCGTGATAATATTACAAGACTTAAGTTTTGCGCCAGAAAATTACGCGCCTCAAATACCCCATTGACCCTGGAATAGAAGAGTATAACACCCACTGTGAAGTGTGGAAAGTTGCCCGTTATGGTATGGGGATACATAATCTTATCATGGGAAGGCGTTGGTGAATTGAGAGTTTGTACCGATATTATGACGAAAGAGTAATACTTTAACACTCTTTACAACGAATTGAAAAAAAGTGCTCAGAGTTTTGGCTTCACTGACACTCAGAAAGCCGAAAAGCTAAGATACAAATCGTATCAGGACAATGAGCCTAAGCCCAAATCACTATTGTGTAGGTCCATGGTGCAGTAAAGTCATGAGCATATCAGCCCAAGGTCCCAATATGATGAACACAATTGATAATTAATGGGCACACATTTTACAAAAAAAAAGTTCCGAAACGGGTTCCAAAAAATATAAAAGCTCAAATAAGGGTTATTAAGGAGGAGTGGACAAAAAGATAGCAATTTACAAAAACTTATTGCGTTTTTTCCAAGAAATCTATAAGCTGTGATTGGTGTTCATGGTGGTATCATGTTAAAATTGCATTTGCTGATTTTCAGGTACATATATATAACTAACTCAGTTTGGATAATGTAGTTTGCCCCAAGAAAAGTTAGTTTTTCCAAATCGATAGTTTGGCCGGTATCATTTACATCAGAAATGTGCATGAGTGCATTCATACGCAGTTGCGAAACACTCAAATAAAACGAGTTCTGAATCAACACTAAGCATCAAACGTGTGAAAAGAATGAAAACACTGCTCACTCAAGGCGAAGGCGAATGTTGCCGTGCACTCTTTATTATTGCATTGCCGTTGCTTGCCTTTGATTTCTTCAAAAGCAACGAACACACTACAAAAGACAAACACTATTCACTCAAAGCTCTATCATTCGTTTCTATTTTTGTACAACGAATTCTATGCCTATGCAACGAATGCTATGGCTATGCAGCGAATGTTATTGCGCAGCATCGAATGCTATTGCGCAGCATCGAATTTGATTTGCTGAAGCGCTTGCAAACGTTGATTCGTATGCAATGAAGGATTTGAATCGTGCATCCGTTGCTATTGCTCGCAAGTAGTGTAGTACTTTTCTTGGTAATGCTTGTCTTACAGAAAAGTAGTGAAACTAAAATTAAATTGGTATGAAAAATTCACATTTTATTTATTAAGCTAAAAATATTACAAAAACAATCATTAATTCTCATGTGCAATGCGCATACAAAGAAGAAAATAACTGTGTATATAATGCATTTATTCAAACTGCTATATACGTTAGAATAGGTCAAACTAGTTTTTCTCCATCCGCTGAGTCTTAAAATCTTAGATATCGTCATTCTGAACATTACTGTGTAGCTGAAATTTTGAAAAGCGTTCATGGAGGGAGCGGTAGTGCCCCAAAATTGCATATCTATAAGAAAGATCTGGCTCATATTTTTATTTTGTATGCCCACATACATACCCTTTCGATAGACCGTATGTAAGTCAACTTTGCAACCTTTATCTAAGTGGTAGATTTAATTTAAAATTGTATTTTTGTATATTATTCTGTATTTTCTGAACGTATTGGTCTCGCGCTCCCTCTATGAACGCTTATAAGAAATTTCAACTACATAGTGATGTTCAAAATGACGATTACATAAAATTGTAATAACCAGTGGATGGGAAAAAAAATTTCGACCCACCCTAATGTAGTATATGTATTAATAAAAAAAGCTTATTGATAATAATACTACCGAAATAGTGGGTCCATACACTCTTCTATTATAGTATTTGATTTGTGCATTTTCCATGCTTTAAAATAATAAATTATTTTGTATTTTATAAAAAAACTGAACCGTTACAAACAATGGCAAGCAAAGTACTACACTGCAGTAGCACGAGCTCAAATCATTCATTGCACACGAAGCAACGAATGCATGAGTCATAACATATCATATGACGCATTCGATGCTACGCAATAACATTCGTTGCATAGACATAGAATTCGTTGCATTGAAATAGAAACGAATGATTGAGCTTTGAGTGAATAGTACTTTTCATTCGTGTATGTTCAAAGAATGCAGAGACAAGCAATGACAGTAAAATGAAAAGACAATGAACTGGAGCATTCGTTGCTTATGTTGTCGAATGAAAGCACGGCAATAGCAATGAATAAACGAATGTTAAATCAAAACGAGGCACTCATTGTACAGCTCTGATATACATATGCACAAAAACTTAAAAGCAAATTCACACACAATGTATTATATGATATTTGTAAATTTTTAAAATGAAATGTGCTTTTTTATTCGAAAGTGCAATCCTTCCGTTTAATTATTTCATTCAAATGACTTTCTCTGCTAGCCTTGTAGTACCATATAAGATGAACCCGATTCTTCAGTTCACTACCGCTGTAAGGAGCTCTATTTGACCGATGGCTGCACATAGTTCGTGTTTAGAAGCCTCAATCGTTGTTGGATGGTTAGTGTAACACTTATCTGCAGCGGAATCCCACAGATGATAGTCAAACGGAGTCAAATCATAGCAGCGCAGTGGTCAATGCACATCCCCAAAACAGCGAATGACGTGATTTTCAAACTTCCCACGCAAAAAGACAATTGTTGCACGGCTTGTGTGTCACGTCCCACCATCCTGTTGTAACGAAAAGTTATCCAAGTACATGACTTCAAAAATAAAACACAAATAATCAGTTTTCATTGCTCGGTAGCGCTCACCATGTTCATAAATGTTCAATAAAGATTCAGTTAAACGTACACGTCTCACAAATTGCGTGGAAGGCGCTTCATTTCTACCGAATCTGGAACGTAGTTTTCTTACACTTGCAGCTTATTCACCTCACCTGGGTGCCTGGGTGTAGAAATATCAATGGCAATTGCTTAGCTGATGAACATGCTAGGTAGGAGAATATTGCACGAATTCCTGAGCACAAGAAGATGTTGGCCTGCCAGTTGCTATCTGCAAGTTACTGTTTAAGGAAGACATTGTAAAAAATGCTAACAAAATATGAACTCAAGGGATAACTTGTAATGTAATTAAGCAAATCTTCAGAACTGATATCCCGCACTAAACATAGTCTCTCGTCAGTTGTTGCACTCATAACTGGCCACTGCCTTATTAGGTCTTATGTCTTTTGGCTTCTGTAGAAGTTGTGGAGGTGTGGAGGCGGAGGAAAGCATTACCAATTTTCTCTGCTCTTGCCACGCACTTGCTGGAAAAAGCCACAAAACAATTGGTTCGTTTTTATATGATGACGTGGATAACCTTAGACATGCTAATATAAGTCAGCTATTTTGTTTTATAACGAAATCTTAACTGAGAGAGTATAGTCAGACACCCTGTGGTATCACAATGGATCACATTTGGTCTAAGTGAGTCGGCTTGTAAATGACTGCCACTCCTACCTAACCTTACCTACACTTCCGGTAGAAGATTCACCACTTCGCAAGCGATTTTTATCTATTTCCCAACAATGTCCAAGCGTATATCGACCCATATCCTTAACCAGAGACATAAATTGAAGTGTGTGCCATGAAAGCAATTCTGAGCGAAATTTAATTTTTAATTGGGAAGTAGCATCAACACTAAAATATATTTTTTACAAGAAAACTTAAAAAATGCAGACCAAATATCATATATCTTAAATGACTGTTTCGCTGTCCAAGGTACAGGATTCACTTTTTTTATTGGGAGATTTTTCAGTGACATAGTTATAGTTTTTATTAACTTACTTGTCCATAATTTATCACCGCTGCTTTGAGTCTCACATATCCTTAGTATTTGAAAAAGAACAAACTGTCAAACTCAAAGGAAATGAACAGCAATGTTGTATTTGGTGATTTTTATATAAAATTTTAGAAACTTTTCGTTTGATACCTTTCATTGATAAAATGCACCAAATCAAAAAAAAACATAAACCAGTTTTTAAAATAAAAATATGTGTTCCAGTTATGGTGCATACCATTTACTCTGGAAAATCTTAAGAACAAAAAAAACTTTGGCTCATCTTGCTGATGTACTTTAATATATTGTCGATCAGAAGAGAAGGTTTTAACGTTGAAATATTTTTATTTTTGGTAACATAAATGTAATTTCTCTTAATTAAAATAACCCAATCGTTGAACTTCACCAATCATAGCACCAATAGAATCAATTGTTTCCTCTCCAGTAACAATGATTTGGTCAGCTGGCAACTGGAAACCAACACTGCTCGATGATGGACGCAATTCATAGCAGAATGCCATTTTGGTATCAACTTCAGCATAGGCCCAGTCAACACTAGAACCAGACGCTGGATAAATTGCATCGTAAATATTGCCACCTGTGTATTTAGTGCCATAGCGTTTGTTGATTGCCGCTGTAGCAACATTGAACACTTGTCTAAAGTCATCAATATTTGCTGGGAGCTCATTGGTATATCCATAAGGATATAGCAAATATTGCGAATAAGCATGGAACGAGATATACAACTGGATCTTTCCCTTCAATGAGGTAATATAATTAGACAATGACTTCGTTTCAATTTCAGAGAAAGCACTTGGACCGGCATACGTGTCGGAGCAGGCGTTGTTACTAGAGCCAACTTCATTCCAATGGAATCCCCAATTACGATTGGGATCAGCACCAAAACAGCTACCATAAGGAGCACGAGTTTTGCGCCACATGCGATCCTTTTCGTGTGTATGAACATAACCATCAGGGTTAGCGTGTGGGAAAATATACCAATCGTAATTCTCTCCGATTTCCTTGATTGACTCAACATCTGAAGTTAGCAACTGATTGATGATATAGGTGGCTGTGGCTGGAGCAATCCATTCACGTGCATGAATACCAGCTTCAAGGAAAATACCTGGATTTCCTGATTTCTTAGAGATTTTTGCACCCAAAATGGAACGTCCCTCATAAGTTTTGCCACCTTCGATAAGTGTTACAACGCCTGGGTATTTTTGAGCTAAAGATTGCAACCATTCATAAGTATCATCCAACTTATTGTAGGCATCCCAACCATAATCACCAACAGCACGTGAGGAAGCCACTTTGATTTCATCACTGTCCAATTTGCTCTGTAAATTGCGTTCAATCAATTCGTATTCGATTTCATTTGTTCCCATTAGTTGCAAGAAGTCTGGTATTTTATGTGGTGCTACAACAACCTTAACATCTTGGCCTACCACATGTATACCATCAAGGAACATCAGTGAGTCCGTTGCGCCATCCAAATCCTTAAGCACAGCTAATTCGGCAACACTGGAAGGAATTACCTTGTAAACTCGATAGTTATCATAACGTGCACGTCCATCATCTAAGCTCAAAGCAGAACCCAACAGGCAGAGACCCAGTAGTAGGAGAAGTCTAGACGACATGCTTGAGTAAACTTTTAATTCTGCTTAAATTTGGAGCGCTTTGTGGTTTTTATACAAAAATATTATTTTTATTTTACCATATTGTGGCGATTTTATAAAGTGGACGTGGTGCTTTTGTTTTCAGTTGATAAGCCCGTTTAATACTTATATCTTGCCTGAGAGTTATTTTATGAGCTATAAATTATTTTAATCCATTTATTGTTAGATTATGTACGAGTATGTGATTGATCTACAGTAAAACTCGGTATAGTTATCATCTAAGCTATTTATATTGCAAAAGAGAACCTTTGTTTTGCATATTTATAAATGCTGTATTAACCAGCAAGCCTCCAAAACTGTCGAGATGAATTCGAAACAAATTGCTGATAATGTGAAAAATTTATTTTTAAATTTACAAACAAATTTAACATTTCGATTTTTACATATGGATGTTTCCATGGTGTCGAACGTGACTGGCGTACACGTTTAAAGTGGAATAAAAGTCAAAGTAAAACAATTTTTTTCTTCTGATACTTTAAGGTACTTTAGAAAAGTTAATGGCAGACGTTGTGCTGGTTCAAAGGTTAAGGCAATAAAAAAGCGATTCAAATGTGACCCAAAATGGAAATATTTTTCATGACCATCTATAGAAAAGTAGAAGTTAGTGAAACCTGCCAAAATTTCTTAAAGTGACTAATTTTAAGTTGTTATGAAATAACTTCTGTTTTTATTACATTTTGCTCGATTGAATAATCTTTTCTATTTTTTACTCATAAAAGGCATTATAATTCGATACGTGACATTGCGAACGTGACATATTTTTTAATTATTGTTCACTTGGGCATTTTTCATATAAACAGAATATAATAATTTTCTTGAAAGAATATGAAACTTTTTTTATAAGCAGTTAAAATGATTTTTTCTGTAAGAGAAGTGACACTGCCCCACTAAAAATAAATATCTTTTCTCAGGAATCAGTTAAGCTTCATACTAAACTAATCAGAATCGGTGTAGCGACTTAGCAGTGGCAGTGATTTTTCTCAGTAGAGGCGGTGCTACGCCTACTTAAAGAACTTAGACTTTAATAAACTGTTTTATGGTTCAACCTATCTTCAAACCGAATTTCATTAAAATCACGTTGTTAGTGTAGCCGTGGAAACGTTTTTTTTCTGTTAGGGGCGTGGCACTGTCTATTATTGGAAAGGTGATTATATTCTGCACTGCTCCTCTCCACAACTTTTGCAATAAAAAAGGGGTCTAATCGTTTTGCAACTGCCTACTTACAGCCATGGACATATAAATGGCACATTTTTTAATGTTTTCTTTCTTTGGCTACAAGTTGAATCTTTTCTTGGATAATGTCAGTTAATAACTTTGTGTGAAAACACCTACACATATAAAAGCCGCGATTCCCAGAACATTTGTGTTTAGTTATTTATTTACTTAATTCTATCTATTATTTTGATACATTTCCTCTCTTTGGTGTGATACATTCTTTGTTCATGACTGCGGCAACACTGATCAATCCGGGGTTGTCACGTTGAAAATGACGAATTAACGGCCTGCCAAAAAGAGAAAAATTTTTTTTGGAAAAAATTCATGCAGTATTAAATACAGTACAGTCGCAATATTACGGACATTCGCTAATGCGGACTTCCCAGTAATCCGGACATCTCTACGACTCGGACATTTTTGAAACCTTGCCTCAACAGTTTGGAAAGAACTAAGTCAAAGTATGTTTGGGTTAGGATATAGACTTTCGCTGGCACGAACAAGTCAACTTTGATATTTTCAAATTTATTTCGTTAAGTTACGGGGGTTTTCTTGAGTACATGCTCATACTCTAAGCTTAAAACCGTGTTCATAAGATATTGTATGTTTGTTTGTACATATGTATATGTATGTATGTGTACATTTTCATTCATATGAATAATATATTTTATTCCTTACTTATCTGATAACACTTTCTTTATAAAAACAAGAAAAGTGAATGAAATACTAACATATACGCCTGAAATATGCATTCTACATGTAATTTATGTAACAATTACTAAGCTTTCTGTATTCCGAACAAATCCAGTTATCCGGACATACCGCGAAACTATATGTGTCCGGATTAGCGCGACAGTACTGTAGTTTGTACAAAAAGCCACACAAGATTTGTTAAAATGGAAAAATTTTTGCGGAAAAAGTTTAAGACCTTTTTTTTCCATAAACGACCATTATTTGCACGTTTGCATAAATTGGGGCGTTCCCGTAGACGAGCTCGAAAACTTTCGAGAAGTACATTCTATTTGAGTTTTTGCATTTAGATGAATACCCTTATTAACATAACATAAAATATTCCCCTTGTACAAAATGTGCTTTGAAACACTTTGTACGATAGAAATTTTATAAGAAATTCCTAAATTGCATACCTTCTTTTCCAATTATCATCATTGCTGCCTTTACCTTTACAAAGTACATTTTTTCACGTCAAAGTTACTTTTAACAATACATTTTACATCCATCAGCACTCAATTTATAAAACTTGTGGCCTACTTTGAAGTTGACAAAATAAATTTTGATGAATAAAACATTCTGTTTCGTTTTAATTAACAATAGCTGTGTTTTATTCGTCAAATCGCTATCTACATATTTGCAAAATCAACGACCAAGTTGCTAATTATTCTACTCGTTGTTTATACGAGTACTCGTTTGTTGCTCTTTCTACTGTATTTATTTCGAATGACATTTTAATCGATTGTTTTCCACGAAATATTTACGTAAGTAGTTCTTTTCTTTTCATTTCAAAGTGCACTATAGGCGAAATCTGCTGGGTAGCCCTGGCACTCAAGCAACTTGCTATGTATACTTAGCAACTATAGCTTTACTCGCTAAGTATTTTTTATTTTTTTTTTTGCTTTTCCTTACAATTATAGTAGCTAGCTATAGATAGCGGATGGCGAATTAAACGCAGCTAATATATACTTTTGCACATAATACACATGTTAAAAAAAAAACATCGGTAGATATGTAAATTTACAAAAATATTGGTCTTTGCTAATCAGTGTACGTTCAATTCAAATGCTATAAAGCTTATTTGTATGCAATTAAAAATCAGTTTTGAACACAAATCAAAACTTTAAATATTTCAATGTAATGCCTTTATCAAACTGTTAATTATATAAACAAGTGAAGCGACGAAAAAAGCCTAGCCATTAACGCAGCCTTAATTCTAAAAAGCTTACTAAATTATAGCCAAAATCATATCAAACATTTTTTTCCGTTACTGCCCGCCTTTAATAACGGAAATAATAAAAGCCATAGAATTCCCAAAAAACAACAAAGCAGCGGACGCAGATTATATAGTTGCCGAAATGTTGAAAACCTTAGCTCACTGTTGAACTTCTGGACTCTGTTCTAATTCTAATTTGGAAAGAAAAACGAATACCCGTAGACTGGCTTACAAGCAATCTTGGTGCAAATTCCAAAAATATATATATTGCAATGCCAGAACTACAGGAGCATCATGGTATTGCCAATCTCATTCAAGAGCTTGACGAAAATCTTCTTCCCCAGAGTCACCGGAAAAAAGAGCTAATTGTAGTTTTATTGAACTTACTGTTTCAAATTCTGAGTTCTCGAATATTTGTAATCAATTGTAGGTCAACCACGAGGAAATATCTGGTACTGCACTTAAATTGGTAAACGAATTTGCAACAATATCCAAAGCCTTCACGCTCAAATCAGTTGCAAATTAGCTCTCAATAATATAATATTGGACTCAACGTCCAAAATGCTGTGCCATCGCTATGGACCTATCTTGGTCTATGTGCGACTACTAGGCGCCGCTCTTACTTAACCTATCCCAAGACTATTGCGTGCTGCATACACTTTTAATAGTGTAATCTTATATATAACAGAATTCGAAAAATGCTGAAATATTCGACATATAATGAAGAAGTCAAAAAATGTTGATGAAGTTGTGGAAATTAACAAGTTTTGTAAAAGTCCTTAAAGGATTTTTCTTCATACCAGCCAGTCACATCTGCTGTGCTTGTGCATCGTAAGAGAATTACAATTACTCTAGAAAACTTTCAATACAAAGATAAACTTTCACTTTAAGCTAGAAATCTCCAAACATAATATATCAGAAGAGATAAAATCTGTTGTTTTTTATATATTCACATACGTAATGGTTTAATCGATATTCAAAAATATAATTTCTCTTAATTAAAATAACCCAAACGTTTCACTTCACCGATCATAGCACCAATGGAATCAATTGTTTCCTCTCCAGTTGCGATGATTTGGGATGCTGGTAACTGGAAACCTGTGAGCCAGCTGTTCGATGATGGACGCAATTCATAGCAGAATGACATTTTGGTATCAACTTCAGCATAGGCCCAGTCAACACTAGCACCCGACGCTGGATAAATCGCATCGTAAATATTGCCACCTGTGTATTTAGTGCCATAGCGCTTGTTGATTGCAGCGGTAGCAACATTGAACACTTGTCTGAAGTCATCAATATTTGATGGCAACTCACTGGTATGCCCATAAGGATATAGCAAGTATTGTGAATAAGCATGGAACGAGATATACAACTGAATCTTTCCCTTCAATGAGGCAATGTAATTGGACAAAGTTCTCGTTTCAATTTCAGAGAAAGCACTTGGACCGGCATACGTGTCAGAGCAGGCGTTGTTACTAGAGCCAACTTCATTCCAATGGAATCCCCAATTACGATTGGGATCAGCACCAAAACAGCTACCATAAGGAGCACGAGTTTTGCGCCACATGCGATCCTTTTCGTGTGTATGAACATAACCATCAGGGTTAGCGTGTGGGAAAATATACCAATCGTAATTCTCTCCGATTTCCTTGATTGACTCAACATCTGAAGTTAGCAACTGATTGATGATATAGGTGGCTGTGGCTGGAGCAATCCATTCACGTGCATGAATACCAGCTTCAAGGAAAATACCTGGATTCCCTGATTTTTTGGAGATTTTTACTCCTAAAATGGAACGTCCCTCATAAGTTTTGCCACCTTCGATGAGTGTTACAACGCCTGGGTATTTTTGAGCTAAAGATTGCAACCAAGCATAGGTATCATCCAATTTATAGTAACTAGTCCAACCATAATCACCAACAGCACGTGAGGAAGCCACTTTGATTTCATCACTGTCCAATTTGCTCTGTAAATTGCGTTCAATCAATTCGTATTCGATTTCATTTGTTCCCATTAGTTGCAAGAAGTCTGGTATTTTATGTGGTGCTACAACAACCTTAACATCTTGGCCTACCACATGTATACCATCAAGGAACATCAGTGAGTCCGTTGCGCCATCCAAATCCTTAAGCACAGCTAATTCGGCAACACTGGAAGGAATTACCTTGTAAACTCGATAGTTATCATAACGTGCACGTCCATCATCTAAGCTCAAAGCAGAACCCAACAGGCAGAGACCCAGTAGTAGGAGAAGTCTAGACGACATGCTTGAGTAAACTTTTAATTCTGCTTGCAATTAAGACGCTTTGGGGGTTTTATACAAAAACGGTTTTTCATTTATCGTATCGTGGTGACATAATTAAATCGACGTGGTGCTTTTGTTTTCAATTGAAAAGCCTGATTAAAGTGTCTAGTCTGAGAGTCATTTTATGAGCCTTGCCATAAATTTCACTTCAATGCATTTATAGGTACACTCTGTACAGGTATATGATTGATCTTTAGTAATAATATGGTTGAAGTTATCATTTAAGCCATTTACTATATTGTAAAAGCAAACCACAGTTTTACACATTGGTTAATGTATTTACAAAGCATTTCATAAACTTTACAGAATACAGTCTATCAAGTAGGAGTGTGTGCATGTTAGATAAGGGAAGAATTCAAGAGAAGAAAATGGGATCTTTTTAAACAATGGCGGAAGAGAAAAGATGTCAAAGCAAAAGAAGTGATGCTGTATTCTTTAAATTAAGATTTGTGGGTTTTCAGAACTAAAACGTCTATTTTCAATCCAATAAATGGCTCTTCCTCAGGGTTCCGACCCTTTAGAGAGCTGAAATTTAAGCTGTGGTGCTATGTATTACAGAAATTTGACGTGTCGAAATTTTAAAAATATCGGAAGTTTTTTAAATTTCATACGCATGTTATACATTAAATATGGAATTAAAAAAAACCTCCACGGAATTATTTTTTTATGATATATCGACTCTATATAACATCCCAAATTTTCCCCAATTAAAATTTTTGTAGTAACTCACACTTTTATTAAAAGTTGACTAAAGCCCACCGTATGCGTCGATATTTTTGAACAGAGAATTTGAATGTGTCGAGACTTAACATACCGATTTTTTATATACCATGAGTTCCTATTGACAACTATTGAGATCGTAAACTTTTTTTATTCGATCTGAATTCAGATTCTCGATTGGATTGCTTGCCATACTTATGAGTATATATGTGTCTTATCTGCTCTAGAGAGCAAATTTTCCATCGTTCTGGGCTCCAGAAAATAATCAAAAATCATTGTTATTGAACAGATGAATCTATTTATTGCAGAGTCATATCGATATCCATTGTTGATCAATAGTAATCTTACCTTAGACTCTTACCACACAAAGACACTTTCTACAGTTGCCACTGAACAGGAGTGCCATTAATAATATTGCGCTACGAAAATGGAGAGACTAAGTATTACGAAAAGAAATCTAACTACCGCCATACAAGTAGGTCACTACATCATGTCAATCCTAGTTGTGAAAATATCAAGGCAACAGTAATGCATTCAACATTGCTAAAATAGTGCATGCCTATTCTCTAAAAAATAGAGATGCTGAGTCACAAAAAAAAAATGGTAGCCGATTTGATGGCCCTGAACTCAAAGGGTCCTTTTTTCTGCGGAAAAAATCCACAAAAACTTTCATCCATATTTTGGAAAGGGATCATTGGCAAAAACGGCATTTGTGATATTTGACTATCTGAAAATCCCGAAATCATTACGGTAATAATTGAAAACGGAATATTGCATTATTTATTACAGGGTTTGGACAGGCGATCACTTCTTTCACACACTCTTAGTCGATATTGGCATGACCCGGCGCGCTTTTTGTTTCTTTTTTGTTGCTATTTTATTACACAAAGCGATGGGAGAAGTCAAAAAAGACGTTGGAAATAGCCATGACTAAGAGCCCGTTTCGGGTTAATTTTTCAACAAACTCTTACAACCCCCCTATGCAGAGAGGTCGAAAGTATATTTTGGATACGAATACGGGAACCCTACCTTTTACTTTCTGGAACTTATTTCCTTAGTTCTTATTTAAGTTCGAGTAATGTTGTTATTAGATTTTCGTGTGTTGAAACGGAATCCGGGGTCAGAATTGCTGTATCACGTAAGGTTTTTGATATATTTCAACTAAAAGTGCAAAAAACACTGTTTTTTTACATATTTTAGTACGCAGTTCCATGACGTTTTTTAAGAGAATCGACAGCAACATTAGATATTTGTTCGAAGTCCTTAATATTTGGTGGCGCTTTTGCAGTGTTCACATAGAAATACAATACTACTTCAGAATAGGAATGGAACAAGATGTATAACTGAATCTTTTTCTTCAACGACAAAATGTTATTGGATAAAGTCCTTGTTTCAATTTCAGAGAAAGCACTTGCACCGGCATACAAGTCGGAGCAAGCGTACCTATCAGAACCAACTTCATTCCAATGAATTTCCTAGCTGCGGTTGGGATCAGCACCAAATTAAATACCGTAAGGAGTACAAGTCTTCCGCCACATTCGGCATTTTTTTTGTGTGAATGAACAAAACCATCTAGAGTAGTGTGCGGAAGTATATACCAATCGAAGTTCTGTGCAATATCTCTAGTAGAGGTGACATTTGAAGTCAACAATTGGTTAATAATAAATGTAGCTGTCGCTGGAGAATCTATTCACGTGCATGAATGCTAGCTTCCATGAATATACCCTTATTACCTGGCTTATGGGATATTTTTACACCCAAAATGCAACGATTTTCATAGATTCTGCCACCTTCAATGACTCTTACAATTTTGGGATATTGTTTGGCCAAAGAATTCAGCCAATCGTAGGTTTCATCTAATTGATAATATTTATCGCAGCCATAGTCATTAACAGCTCGTGAATATGATACTTGCTGGCTCTTCAATTGGTTCTGAAAATTGCGTTCGATCAACTCGTTTTTGATTTCACTGATCTTCATCAGTTGTAAGAAGTCAATTAATGTGGTGCTACGATAACTTTAACAGCTTCACCAATGAAATGAGGATCTTGCAGAAATATTACCGAATCTGTGTGACGTTGCAAGTTCTTGAGAACTATTAGTTGTGTTTGGTTTCACTGTAGTTATCGTAACGTGCTCGTCCATCATCGAAGCTAAGGACTGAATTCAAATGGCAGAGCCCCAGTTGTAGGTAAAGTTTTGACAACATGGTTAATTAAATACCTATTTCTGTTTGAATTTGAGCCAATTTTAGCTTTTCAATCAAAGTTTTCTATTTTCCTGCGTCATTATTTTTCGAACCAATTAAGGGAAGTGAATTTGTTTTCAATTGATAAAACTGATTGAAATGTCTCAGCTGTGATTTATTTTCAGAGCTTTAACTTAACTGCACATAGTTCTAGTTAACCTACATAAATGATTGATTTATATGTGTTCAGTAGAAGTCATTAAAATGATCATCTTAATGGCCGTTTTTATACGTAAGAAGAAAATCACTTTTATTCATTCTGATCTAAAATAGAAAATATAGTATTTACCAATGAATATAGATAGTTCTTTCTCATATCGAAACGGACTCAATGGGAATTCATTTGAATAATTATTCATACTCAAAGCTACTCGTAAAATCTTAACAAAAAAATAATTTGATCGTAGCAAATTTAATCCATGCTCTAAAACTGAATAAATAGCTACAAACTGCACTGAATTAGAAAACTCAAGTAAATAAGTAAACAAACAGAATAACCCCATATTCTACTATGGGGATATAGTTATCCGCTAAGCCTTTGAGGACAGAATCGGGAACTCGAATAAAAATTACCAGCTTCACAACAGTTAGACTAAGAATATCTCATGTTATGTATGAAACAGCAAGCAATAAATCAATAACTAATAAAAAATCTAAGTAAATATGCAAAGGCAATTGAATTGAGCGAGAAACTGGTGAACGAAATATTTCAATAGATCACAAATATCATGATTATAAGAGAATATTTGAAAGTTTTGTATAAGTAAGGATCAGCTGATGTAGGGGCAAGTCTGTACAGGTAGTCATTTAAAGTTGAAAATTTTAATTAGCTTTCACAACATTTGCACCTAACCTGTAGTTCGATCAGCTTCTCCAAAGTTTCTGGAAGCCACAAAGTATCTACTCGTATTCTATTCGGTCTTCAGCACAATATACATAGACTTTTTCTTATTTAGGGATAAAATCAACATTCGTTAGAAAGTATAACAAAAGAGCTACAAAAACTACACATTAATTTCACTACTTCGACCCAATTGACCAAATATTGTCAATGTTCTTCTCTATTAAAACAAAGTAGAGACAATGTATCCTTAGCTTCAAAATTTTACTTATGTCCTGTAATAATTCTGTTAATTTTTTCACATAACATGACAAAATTCTACTTTTCTTAAAATGTTTTATTTACATAACATTAGGATCGATACAAGAGTTTATTTGTTAAAATAACCCAAGCGATTAACCTCACCAACCATTGCGACAATGGAGTCCACGGTTTCGTCAGCAGTTGCAATAATTTGATTAGCTGGTAATTGGAAGCCAACCTTAGAGTTGCTTGAAGCTGGACGCAATTCATAGCAGAATGACATCTGGGTGCCAACAACTCCATATGCCCAATCAGTACTAGCACCAGCCGCTGGATAGATAGCGTCGTAAACGTTGCCGCCAGTGTATTTAGTGCCATAACGTTTGCTTACAGCTGCTGTAGCAGCAGTAAATACTGACTTCAGATCTTTAATGTTCGGTGGCAGTGAGCCAGTATATCCATAGGGATACAACAAGTATTGGGAATAGGCATGGAATGACAAATACAAATGAATCTTGCCCTTCAATGAGGCAATGTAATTGGACAAAGTCTTCGTTTCAATTTCTGAGAAAGCACTTGGACCGGCATACGTATCGGAGCATGCATTATTACTTGCACCAACTTCATTCCAATGGAAGCCCCAGTTGCGATTGGGATCAGCACCGAAGCAACTTCCATATGGTCTTCGTGTCTTACGCCACAATCGGTCTTTTTCATGTGTATAAACAAAACCATCTGGATTGGCATGTGGGAAAATATACCAATCGTAGCTCTGTGCAAGGTCCTTAATTGAAGCAACATTTGAGGTTAACAATTGGTTGATGATGTATGTGGCAGTAGCTGGAGCAATCCATTCACGTGCATGAATACCGGCTTCAAGGAAAATACCTGGATTTCCTGATTTCTTCGAGATTTTCACACCCATAATGGAGCGTCCCTCATAGGTCTTACCACCTTCGACGAGTGTAACAACGCCTGGGTATTTCTGGGCTAAAGATTGCAACCAAGCATAGGTATCATCCAATTTATGGTAACTAGTCCAGCCATAATCACCAACAGCACGTGACGAAGCTACTTGAATTTCATCGGTCTCCAGTAGGCTTTGCAAATTGCGTTCAATCAACTCGTATTCGATTTCGTGTGTTCCCATCAATTGCAAGAAGTCGGGTGTTTTGTGTGGTGCCACGACAACTTTAACATCTTGGCCAACAATATGAACGCCATCCAAGAATATCATCGAGTCTGTAACACCTTCCAAGTCCTTAAGCACAGCTAATTCAGCAACACTGGAAGCAATCACCTTGTATATACGATAGTTATCGTAACGAGCACGTCCATCGTCCCAGCTCAATGCAGAGCCCAAGAAGCAGAGTCCCAGTAGAAGGTGAAGTTTGAACGACATGGTTGATTAAACCTTGAGCAATGTTTGAATTCGGAATGCCGTTGAGTATTTATACCAAAACTATTTTATTTTACGCGTATCAATCTTATGGTATCGTGGTGATTTAATCAAAATGCGGTCGAATTTTTGTTTTCAAATGATAACAATGATATAAATATGTTAGCTAAGGGATACTTTACGAAATTTTATTTATAACATAGACGAATCTAATTAAAGATAAAAACATGAACAAAGATTGATCTAGAATAATATTTTGGAAAATGTGGCTTGAACTCGAATAAAACAATTTTTTAATCAAGACACGGGGTACATTCATTTTGTAACGTATATAAGAGGGCGAGTATATATTTAAGTACTAGAGGTCTGCATGAGTGCACTCGCTGCGTCAACAGACGATTATACTCACTGTCGATTACAATTGTCGACTGATTCACAGCAATAAGCCACTCTGCATGTGAGCTATTCATGAGCTCATGAAACTTTCAGCAAATTCACCGCTCACAAAAAAACTTTGTGAAACGAGCCACAATTCGTCTCATGGCGAAGTCTGTGTACGCGATTATTTCATTATAATTTCTAGTGAATGTCGTTTTATTTCGTTTGGATGTATATGAGTGTTGAATGAGCTACTCATGAATATCTCTCTTGCATAGGCTTGTCATAGCCAAGCATTGTATCAACAAAAATTTTTGATACTCGCGTAAAACATTTTGTAAAGTTTTATATGAAATGGATTTGATCCGCGAGAAAAAAATTTTAGGCAAAAATCAATGCGGAAAGGTCGAAAGGTGGCTCCGGACCCTGAAAAGAACCATTTTTGACCCATTTTCGAAAAGTTTTTGCTGCGCCAATCGATGGAGAATGGTCGAAGATGGAATGGACCATGGACTGACTCAAGCCCAGAACAGTTTTTTTTGTTCCATTCGAAAAAGGTTGAAAAATCTTTTCGGACCTTGGAAAGATCGTTCAGTGGTGTTCAACATCCATTTTCGAGCTTTCCCCATCGATTGGTGGAAAAAAGTTTCTTCTCGCTGTCGAAATCTATTTTTAAAAAAACTGTTTTTTTCCTGCAGCTGCTAATTTTTTCCCGTGGCAACCCTGGGTATTTACTATCGTGATAATTTTATCATAAGCATATCGCATCCGTCCCAAAGATGGTAGTTTCGGTACATTTGCACTTTTCTCAGTACATTTGTTCTATACATTTGGCCTATTTTCAGAACATTTGGCGCACTTGCAGTAAAATTTCCGAACATTTTCGGTACAGTTTCAGTACATGTCGACTATTTCTAAGGATTACCATTGTTTTTGTAAAATTTTCCGTGAAATATGCCTAAAGTAAACGGGTGGGAAGAGCAGCAGATAAAGTAACCCACCTACAAGATCGGCACATCTTTACGTATATATAGAAAAACTGCTCTTGTACTTAATACAAGTGTCGCAGCATTAAAAGCGAGCTTAACGTAGTCATACATGGGAAGTAGCAGGCGTAGATTAGAGGATCGCACGAGAATGTTCGAAGACTATCAAGTTATCACCATCGGCTGGCATAAAAGCAAATGGCTTACACATGAAGTCAATTAAAATAAACATAGTGTTAGTTTTAATTGTTTTATATGAAATAAATTATTAACCTTAAGTTACTTTAGAGTTTAAAGTCATCGCAATCCATTTCTTTTTAAGGTTGATGATTTGCAATTAAATGATCTAAATAACAAAAACAGAAATAGCAAATTAAAATTAAATAAATGAATAAATTTTGGAACATAGTACGTGCCCCTCCCCCTTAGTTTTAAAAAAAACTTTAAAAAGAATATTTACACAAAATGTTTCAATCATTTAAAATTAAACAAAATATATGGAAGCATTCGCCTTTTTATGTATATTATATTGGTAACTGCTGTTGCAATTTGTCTGCTGAATTAATTTTACAAAACACCCATAGCTTTTTAAAAAAAGTCATATCTATATCTTATAATTCATATCAGTTTTGAAAGTTTTAATTAATAACTCAATAAATTTTAAATCACAATTTACAATCTGTGATTAATATCAATTCACGTTACTTTTTGGAATATAAAATGCATATCGCAGCAGATTGTATACAAATTGTTTTTGTATAATCAGTAGAGGTATAGTATGACGTCAATATTTGTGGGAATTTCGGAAAACACAAATAAAAGGCTTGCTATGTGAAAGTATTGCACAATCTATTTAAATAATATATGAGTATGTCGAACAAAGATTTGCTTTTTTTAACATATGTATGTATGTAAATACAATCGAGACACTCCACAAACAAGTCCGTAGCCAAAGGGGTAAATCAACTTGAGGTCTACAACTTCGCTAATTTTTTTTTTCTAACTATTTTTTTCTGATTTATGACGATTTTCACAAACAAATTATTTATATACATATAGCCAAATTCAAAAATTTTGGCATGGGAACAATTGGGCTTATGCAAATCAATAAAAATATTTGCACATATATAAAAGAAATAACGGTTCAAAACATTAATTGTTTAACTTTTTTAAAAAAACTTTATAAATTCAAAAACTTCTTGAAAAGTACCAAATTTTAACTCATTTAAATTGCTCCATAATTAGAATTTTCCACCATATCGTCTGATCAGTACGATACCAGCCACATTACTCCTTTGACCTTAAGGATATTTTCCATAAAAAAAAAATGCTGAGTCTTCTTCATTCTATTCAAAAGTTTTGTAGTGAAGTTAATTTGAATTAAGTGGAAATCGGTGCAAACGTTTTGTTTATATGATTCTCTTGTTATTGGAATTTAAAGAAGGTGTTAGTGGTGGTCATGATGATTAAGTAGGTTCACTACAGATTATATAACCACTAAGACGTGGATGATTTAAAAGTACGGAGTCTTAAAAATTATATACAAGATTAATTAATATGGGTTTCACGATTTCTGATTTTTTTCCTAACTCAAACCAGCGACAAAGTACAACAAATGCGTGCTCTAATTTCCATTTGGAAATGAATTAAAATTTGAATAATTTGTAGTGAATACGTACATCATCAATACCGTCCTCACAAACACAAAAACGGTTTTCTTAGTGGAAGTGAGTTTCGAGAAAATTAATGTTTCATTAGACGCGTAATTTCTTAAGCTTACTGCCTAAAGAGTCAAGGATATGTTTTTTTGCGATACCACTTTTGCGCTTCTTAGGACTATTCTGCCTTCAGAAGCGGAAAGGGCGTATCTCAAAGTAATGCGTTTCAATATAATTGATATTTTACTTGTGTCAATTTGTTGAAATACACTTAAAATTGAGATAGAGGAAATTTTCTTAGGAGATTCTTCATAGATTTGAACTTAGATACCGGCATTTGTCGTAGTTGAGGGCAGTATTATAGTCCATTGGAATGTTACAAAATTTTGACTTTTTTCCTTTGTTGTGGTCAGCATGAGTATAAAATTCGGTTTTCGGGGTTGAAAGTCCCTCCATTTGGCCGTCATGCAAACGTCCTCGTCTCATCAATATCCAAAAAATCTCTTCTTCGTCTGTCAATTCGATTTAAATCATGACTGGTCATATTGCCGATAAGTACAGCAACAAATGAGCACTTACGGCTCTTCAATACGCATGTCCCGAAATAACGTGCCGAGCATAATTCTCAGCATAAATTAATTTGAAAATTCTTATTTTCAAGTCGACTGCCAGACATAATAAATTGCTCCTATAAGTGACATGAGTAAAGGAAATCCACCGATTCGAAGCACAACTTTAGATTAATCAGAACCAGGATCAACTTGAGCTGTAATGTCTCGAGCTTTCCAACACAAAGGTTGGTGGAATGTAACTATGCACGTGTTCTGATATGATTGGATTTTTTAATAAAATACAGAGTTGACGTTAAAAGAGTGTCAGTTTCTGTTGATAGAGCTTTTATGAAAAGTGAACATGGGATCCTAATTTTCTTAAAAAGTTTTTCAGCAATTGAATTAATCAAAAAGCAACTCCATCCATTAATACTCTCAGTACATGACCATTTTCCGTACAGCCACAAAACGTCGGAATAATATTGTGGCTATTATTTTTGAAAAATTATCATTGAAAAATTATTCAAACAAATTTTTTGGTGTGGTTTTTGATCTGTTTTTATTCCTTCTCAGACTCTAACGACAGGCATTCCTTTTTTTCACACTACCTCCAAAGCCAAGGTATGCCCCTGTACCATGTGACATACTAAAAAAATTTCCATTCAGCGTCGATATCAAAATCAGCTCTAGATGAAATTTCCGAAGTTAAACTCGATTTCTTATTGCAAACCTGCGTCTCCTATTTTTAGTTTTAAAAATTTTTTTAATTTTGTACTCAGAAAGTGGACAGAATTGGTGTTCAGAGTTATCTTCTCTGATATTATGATATAGTTAGTATATATTTTTCTGCCGCCTTATTATAATAATCGATGTATGAATGAAGAGTTGTCTGGATATTGGTCCAGTGACGCGAAGTCCATACATATTATTAGTTCTCCAGGTTCATAAATTTCCTTTCGCTCTTCATAAAATAGGCTGCTTGTAATTTCGCAAGGTAATGCTTTCATATTTCACGCCATTTTTCCCCCAGTGAGTCGAAAAGTTATTTTTTCTCATAAACTTTTTGAAATAGTTCACTCCTGTAACAGAGGCGTCATTTCACCAAATCTTGGTGGGCGGAATTATAGTTCCACCACTATAAGATGGGTTTATTGCATCAGATTCTTAGGGGGGGGGGCAATGCCCTTCCCAGCCCTACTAAATTGACCCCACTGTCATGTAAAGACCAAAACATATCATCAGAAATCTATTATATCAAAAAATCAACAACAAAAATAAAGTAAATTTACTTTATATTCCACTAATTGTTATTTCATTCAAATAATTCTCATCGAATAAAGTGTTCAGTATCACCATTAAATGATTGATTTCATGACAATTCGCTCATAAGGACAAAGACATGACACTGTTGATTTCTCACAGAAAGTTTTTTAATCAGTTCCTTAGTTTTATCGGAGAAACCGTTCTTTCTCTTTTCAGTGCATGCCTAAGTTAATGCCATTGTAAATTTATGTACATTATGCATCGGTATGAGGGGCCACGCACTTTTTGCTCCCGCCAAATAGTATTTTGAGAGGTACTACCCCACTAATATTTAAGAGAGCAAAGTTTCATACTTGATAACTCAGTATGTACAAAACTAACTTGAGCCAACCTAAAATAAAGCTTCGTCCAGCGTTTGCAACGTTGGGTTAGCCTGTCTGTTGCGCTGGATCAGCCTGGCATTACAAGGTAGACAACTTCACTTCGATCCATCGTGAGAATCGAGTTACGTGAGGTGGCTCGTCAGGCTGCCATACCAAGGTAGTTTCTATCTCGACTACCAGGCTAGTTCAAATTGAAGTAGTCAGACCTGTAAGGTTATTTTTTCTCCCCGTGGACCCCATGTGTTGTATTCGGTTGTACTCTTAGTCGCTTGTGTTTTTTGAGGTCTGCATGAGTGCACTCGTCTTGACGACAGTTTATTGTACTCACTGTCGAGTACAATGGTTCTATTGATATTCTACGAGTCATCAGTAGATTCCCACAAAAGTTAGATGATTCGAATTACAATGCTTAAGATTGTTTCTTAAGCCACAAACAAAAATTTAGAAGTTAATACTATGAAATTATTTATAATATTGTAAATTGTTTGAAAGTAAGGTTTGACACGAAAGTTTTCACTTTTCTTAGAATACCGGAAAATTTTCTTTTTGGAAATGACAAATTTCAAAAAGAAGTAACCATGTTTTTTGGCTCAGATATTGAAATGATCGACTAATTTTACATATAAACATGCACTTAGACATTTTGCGAGCTGAAAATTTACTGCAACAAACAAGCTATTATTATAGATCGGTGCGAAACTAAACGTAAAGCATTTGCATAATCATATCCAAAATTTTGTAATGCTTTAAACAATAAATTATGATTACAAATGTGAATTGTACAATGTTCATGTGTTTTCATCATATAATTTAACATTTTTATACTTTTTGATAACTATAACTCTACAACCCCCCTCCATGAAATGTCCTTTGAAAAAATTTTGAAAGTTGTGCCCCCCTAATATTTTTTGGAAGTCTCCGCCGGTGACGTTATGGGTGTCACGTGAACCCGTCAAAATAGTATCACAAAGTCGCAAAGCTCGAATTGGCTTCCTCAAATTGTTTTTGATAATAATATTCTCCTTTGATTTTGAACTCTTTCCGTTTTGGACCACTGAAATATAATCCTTCATCTATCTTTGGCATTATGCATTTCACCTCATCAGACAAGAAGGAGTTATTTATTTCGGCTTTAACTGCTTAACTTCCTCTTAGTTTTATCAACTTGCCATTCTGCGTGATACCGGAATTTGCAACCATTTGAGGTGAAGCGAAGCGCACAGAGTAATGCAAGTTGTTTAATAAAATTAAATAATATTTTTTACTTATCAAAATTCATTCTGTCGTCATCAAAGTAGACTCCACCGTTTGCAAACCAACTACGCCAGCGCTTTATTCAGTCCTCCATACATTTTTGGCATTCAGATCCTTCAACAAATTTGTTTTCATGGCTTCAATCAACTCAAAGCGCCTTCTTTCTTTCCGATGGTGCTTGGACGAAGACATTCGTTGAATTTTTCTGTGGAATTTTTCACACAGACAAAATAAATTTTGATGATTAAATAAATTTGTATCGTTTTATTTAATTACTAGCTGTTCCTGGGGCTTTGCCCGCTCCCTACGCATTAAACAACCTCGCTTACGTTTTACGCAGTCTTTAGTGCAGACTATAAGTAACATCAATAGCAATTTTAGTGTTTTGTTGCATAAGAGGTGCCACGCCCCAATGTTCAATTTGCGTTCACATTTCATGAGGTTTTTACAATAGGCAAGTTTCAAATTTCAAAGCTCTAGCAAGAGCAAGAGCTACCATGTATAGCGTTTTAATGGTCTTTGTTGAATGAAAGCTGCCACGCCCCGTTGCTTAATCCCGTCCATATTTTTCGACATGCTTGGCATAGACCATATGCATCCTAACACCAAGTTCTAAGACATTCCTGTCATAGAAGCCAAATTATAGCGTTTTTGTGGTATGGAAAGTGCCACACCCCAATGCAAATTCCTGTCCATATTTCGTGAGGTGCTTGGCTTAAACTATAAATATCTTAACATCAAATTTCAAAACTATTGCTATAATGGAAGCCAAGAAATAGCGTTTTAATGTTTTTGTGGTGCCATACCCCTATTTTTCATAAAAATAATATATATCCTATAATACTTAGGAATCAGCGCAGTGGTTCCAGAGAACACCTCATATATACAAATAAGCCAACTGTAACTCTTTATCTAATAGACTAAATTTGGGATACTTTAAACACAGCCAATTTGCAATAGAAGTTAGTGAAATTTGACACACTTGAAGTCCCTGATTTGCCTAATTCGAATGTAGTGCACCATTTTAAAATTTTGTAAATCAAAAGAACTTATGGCAATAAGCTATATTTTACAAATAATTTTATAGTTTCATATGAGACAGTATATATTCATAGCCTTGTTTGAAACATCATGCTTTAACAAAGACAACGCCAAGTTTTTAGAAAGCTGTCGAAAATATAAACTGGGTAGGCCAAAAATTTTAAACCTCAAAATTTTGTCGATTTCGTATATTTAGCCCAAAATATTTAGCACAAAATATTAATTTAGAATTTATATATCATTAAAATACCTACTTTTGCTCGATAAGAGCATTTTCCAATGAAAACATTGAAATGATGATGGGTAGGTCAAGCCTTATCGTATGGAGATCTATAATTTCTATATGAAGGTATTGGAATAAACGTATCTATGAAAGGCGCTTTTGGGTTTTCCTCTTTCAACTGCTCCTACTTCAACCGCTGCATTGACCCAAAAGTTTTTTCTTATTCACTTTTGATATTGAACATTGAAATTTTCCAATTCGCATCAGACAATGATGTTAAAACAAAAAATTCAGTTTAAGACGCATTTTGATAAGATAAGAAAAACCCATGCACAAAGTACTATTCCCTTATCCTATGCGATAAATAAGATTTAATTTCTTGTGCAAACCCAAAAATAACACATAATAAATTTCTACAATCGCACAAGATTATCTTCGAAAACAACCAGAAAAACACCAACAGCAGATTGAGCAGATTAACAATATAATAACGATAGGTACGATTTATATGCAAAGAAACGGTGACACAACCTAAGCATAAAGTTACTTTATTAAAAAAGTGATTTGTCAAAAACATGCCTAGGTCATACAAATGATTTTACAGAAAGTTCGAAACACCAATCTCTTTGATCATGGCCCTGAGTCCATCAAAAGTCTCTTCACCTGTTGCTATTATCTGTTCAGCTGGCAATCTGAAACCGACCCCAAAGAGCGTATCTCTAGGACGTAATTCAAAACAGTATGAGTACTTAACATCCTGTGTACCATACACCCAATCTTGGCTAGCACCAGAGGCAGGATAAATAGCGTCATAGACATTACCTCCAGTATACTTGGTACCATAACGTTCTGCAACAGCGTCAATACTAACGTTCATGACACGCATCAAATCATCATAGTTTTCCGGTAGTTCGTTTGTATGCCCATACGGGAACAACACCAGTTGCGAGTAGGAATGATATGACATGTACAAGAAAATCTCATGCTTCAAAGTGGAAATAAAATTAGACAAAGCGAGTGTTTCTGGTTCAGAGAAAGGTGCCGGTCCACCATAGGTATCAGAGCAAGGATTGCTGCTAGCACCAATTTCCATCCAATGGAAGCCCCAGTTTCGATTTGGATCAGCACCAAAGCAATCACCATGAGGTTGACGGGTCTTTCGCCAGAGGCGGTTATCGGTATAGGTAAAGCTGAAACCATCTGGATTAGCATGTGGCACAATATACCAATCGAAAGATTCAGCAATCACGCGGACTTCTTTATCTTTACTAGTTAATAATTCATTGGCTATGTAGGTGGCTGTGGCAGGTCCAATCCATTCACGTGCATGCATGCCACCTTCGATAAAAATGGCTTTTCTACCTGTGCCATAAGAGATCTTAACTGCCAAAATTTCACGACCTTCAAAGGATGTGCCAATGTCAATAACCTTAACCAGCTTGGGATAATTAACTTCCAACGTATGTAACCACTTGTAAGTATCGTTCAGTGTATGATATTCCTCCCAGGAATAATCGTCGGTACGACGATTTGAATCAGCCATCTCATCATTTTCCAACTGCGACTGAATGTTTTCCTCGACCAAAACATAAGTGATTCCGGCACGTTGCATCGTACGCAGGAAGACTTCTACTTGTTGTGGCGCCACAACTGCATTGATTTTAGCACCCACATAGTGTACGGCACTAAGAAAGACGTAGTCTTCACTTGAACCATCCAATTGCTGCATTACAGAAAGTTGTTGAACATTGCTTGGTGTCACTTCATAAATGTGATGGTTATCGTAACGTTTACGTTCAGCGCTTGTAAATGCAACCAGACAGCAGCAAGTGGCGGCTGCCAGGAGGAATGCGAACTGTAGACGCGTCATTGTGTTGACTAACTAACTGTTTGACTGTTGCGAACGTCGAGTAATACGTTCGTCAATTGGTAGTGTAGTCGCAGTAGCATGTTGGTTTTATAGTTGTGCCGATAAGCAAAATTTAATACTCGAAATTGGTAATAGAACACACTAGGTGGGCGCCGCCGATAAGCTCATGTTAACTCTTTTTTTCTAGCCTTCGTGTGATTTCGCCATGATCTTCTGTACTTATAGTTATTTCTCTAAGAGAATATGTGTCGGGAATATTAAACAATTTTCTATGGGAGAAGTATATGGGAATGAAAGAAATGATAACATGATAGCTATTCCCATTAGGAAATGTTATCCTTTGCATATAATGTATATAATCGTTATTGTTATATGTACATTTAAGTTAAATACTTTTAAATAAATATGTGCCGAGATGTTTCAATCAGTCTAGAGAAGATTTAATGAAGTTAAACTTATCAAAAAAAAAAATCGGAACTTCTCGAAAAACACTGAAAAACTATAAACTTATTGAAAATATTGGAATGTCGAAATTTACAGAAACCATTGAAAAAGTTGAAACCTTTCGAAAAGTATCGAACAATATTAAACTTATCTAAAATGAAGAAAATAATCGGAGCAGATAGAAAATGTTGAAACTTTCGAAAAACATCGAATTAGTCGGAACTTATCGAACGAATCGTTTTCAGTTCAAAACTATCAAAAAATATCGAATAGGTCGTTGGAAGCAGAAACTTATCGAGAAGCATCGAATTTAAATGGTTAAGTATTCTTGATAGAGAGAACGGATTTTTAAAATGATTGTTACTTTTAATCCAAATTTAATCAAGGCTACACTTATTTTTGCTCCGAAAATAACAAATAACAACTTAGTGAATCGTTTCTAAAAACTACGGCGCATTGGCATATAGGGTGATGGGACTAGGGTTACCAAGTTGAAGAGAAGAAATTCCCGACCTTGACTGAATAAAAAAACTTTCCTTAAAGTGATAAAAATTAAATATGGTTACTGTTTGGGAAAAACTAGATAACCTGTTTTTTATGATCATTACTGAAAAAAAAAAACAACCCTTTTTGGCACTTGGCAGCCGTAGATGGGACATAAGGTCGACCACCGTCAGTAGTTGGTCACTTTGACATAAGGTGCGGTATGGTCAGTAGCGTAGATAGGGGGCAAAGGCTTAAGGCTTGATGTACCTTTTTCTTTTTTTTTAAGAAAAATTATAATTTATTTTGAAATCCAAAATATTTAAATCTGTTAGGGTTTTAAGGATGTAAACGTGTTATGACCATTTTTAGTTAATTTGTATTTATAGTATTTTTTTTTCCAAGCAAGGTGCGACACATAAGTTCTTTCCAATGTACACGCTACGCCACTGAGCATACTGCTTAATATTTTCAATTCAAGTGAATGAAAAATATTTTTTTTAGAAATGTATTTTTAAAAAATTGCTACAATCTCGGCTTATGTATAGTCATTCCATATTTCCATAAACGTCAACATACTTAATTTTAGAATCTCCTGATGGTAGTTCATCTAAAGAATTGAAGAAGTAACTGCCTTAAGCCTTAAAGCGCTGTACAGTGAATGGATTGGTATGAAACGGCAGCCAAATATAGTAATAATTGCGCCAGACTCTTGAAATTCGGTGTGGACGTTTTTAAGGTGAAAAAAAAAAAAATATGTGAATATGAAAAATATCAGTTCACGGACACGCCTACCTCCCATACACAGTTGAGATGTGGTTGAGACTTTTTTTCAATATGGGTATCAATTCCCATGTTACAAATTTTCCGATATCTTTTATAGTTTTCAAGTTATTAGAGAAAAACCAAAAACGATGACCATTACAGTAAGTAGTAATAGCGATAGAGTCTTGAAATTTAGCACAAACATTTCTGTGTAGACGTTTTTAAGGTGAAAACAAAAAAAATATGTGAATATGAAAAAAATCGGTTTACGGACACGCCTACCTCCCATACACAGTTGGGATGTGGTTGAGACTTTTTTTTTCAAAATGGGTATCAATTTCCATTAACTAATAGTTTTACAAGTAATTGGAGAAAAAGACTTTCAAAAACTTGGAGTTTATATCTTTTACCCCAAGGGGGACAAAAGGAAAGAAAATAGCCCTTACCTTTTCCCCTCTACTTAAGGGAACTTGTGAAAAAACTAGCTGAAACTTTGGATTTTAGCTAACCATACTTTTCACATTAAATATAAAAAAATTCCGAATTCCGGGGACATGTATTTTGTTTATTTTCTGTGAAAGTTTGCAAATTTTCCACTTTTACCATTTTTCATTCTAATTTTTGAAAAATTCGCACAATTCATTTAAACGCGATAAAAAAAGTAAATAGATTTTTATAAAGTGGAAACATATGATAAATTGAACAATATGCTAAATTGTTGCATTTTGTTTCAAAAAAGTTAACTAGAGCGGACAAAGTTAACAATTGCTTTTATAGAAAGTTTCATGGAATATTTTTGATGTGCAAAGTTCAACTCTGAGCCCATTGTGTCACTAAACTCATTACAAATTTAAATTATTTACAGTTTTTTTTTTCATTCCCTAGTTATTTTTTGACAATTGTCTAAAATAAGTTTTCAATCCCTAGTACTTTAATTTTCTTCCTTTTTATGGCCACAAAATTCCACTATGCGTCGTTGCGTTAACCAAGAGCATTCACAGAGAACATGGAAAATGGTTTCTATAAAATCTTTGCCTCTGCAAAGGTCTCCGATGTTTGACAGATCTAGCTTGGCTGAGTGTTTGCCTGTAAAATAGTGTCCAGTTATTACACCAGTCAGGACTCTCTCTCTGAGTTCTGCCAAGTGAAATCGCCATATACGTTCGTTTGGCAACATAACAAAACCAAATTGAACTTGATATAAAACATGTTGACAATGCCATCTAGAATTAGCCTCGTGAAGATACTGCAAGTTTATGTTAATTTTAACTGAGTTTATTGGTCGTTTTATGGACTGATCAATACTTCCACTGCTCATAATTGAGCCTTCCTATAAGCATGAAAATCGATCTAAGCTAAATAATATCGATGTTTAGCTACGCTAGCAAACATCGATTAACATCAATAGTTGACGATTTTTCCCCAGCTTTAAGTAATTAAAAGAGGCTTTAGACAGCGTCGGTGGGAAAACAAAAATAATTGCTCAAAATATTGTAAATATGTGATCGGGCTTAGGTAATTAATAGTCTATTTCAACTGTTTTCTGATAAGAAATGCAACTAGCAAAGGTCGAAGGCCGAAACTCACATACCCCACACTGCATTGAAAGTACTTTTTACATAAATGCTAAAAAAATGTTGAGGTTGAATAAGTCGAAAATAATGTGAAAAGGTTCAAAAATGTTGGAAAGTGTTGGAAAATGCTGAAAATGTTGAAAAAATATGAAAACCATTAAAGAAAGTTGAAGTCGAAATATATGATAAATGCTGAAAATTTGATGAAAAAGTCGAAAGAATAAAGAAAATGTCGAATGAAATTGAAGAGGAAAGATAAAAGGTTGAAAATGTCAAAAGAATATGAGAAATGTTAAAAAATATAATAGAAATTAAAAACCCGAAATGTGTCACGCCCACTTCTCTAATTCCGCCCACTTTTGATTAAAGAAACAAACCAAATTTTCGAACAATAGCTTGTATAGTTTGCGATATGTGCCGTAATTATTCTTAAAATTTGGGGCGGTGACACACCCAATAGTGCAATCCAGTCCGATTTTGAGCCAGAAATAGCTTTCCATAAACAAACCTCTTACACCAAATTTCAGTATGATTGCTCACATATTTCGATAGTTATGCCACTTAAGATATTTTAAATGTATGGGAGGTGTCGTGCCCACTGTTGCTATTTTGCCAGCTTTTGATTCATATATACCTATTACCCAGTAAACCACTTACATCAAATTTCAGATCAGTTGCACCAATAGTTCACTTAAAATAGCACTTACAATTTTATGTTAATAAGGGAGGTACCATGCCCACTGATGCAACCTTGTCAAGTTTCATTTAATTTCGAATCTTATAGTAACCGACACCTCCACACAAAATTTAATGAAGATTACTCTCGTAGCACACTATCTATAGCATTAAACGTATTTTTCTTATATGGGAGGTGCCACACCCACCTGCACTATTGTGCCAAAATTTTACAAGAAGACACCTGTCAGCAAGTACATCTGCCATATTAAATTTCATAACGATTGCGTTGTTAGTTCGCTTTTTATAAGGTTTATAAATATTGTAGGCTGTGCCACGCCCTTCAACGAAATTTTCCAGTATTTTCACGAAGCTTGTATTGTTGACTACCTTCAAAGGTATCATCCCTAAATTTGTAAGAAAATCGTATGTTGCAATTTGGAGTTATAGGAAATCCAAAATTTTCAATTGTTAAAAAAGTGCCACGCTCACTTTTACAATTCCGTCGACTTTGTGTACAATTCAAGATTTATAAGATCTATTTTCCTATACCAAATTTCACCACAATATCTTGCACACTTTACGAGCTATGCCGCTATAAAAGTTAAAATTTAGGGCTGTGCCACGTCCTTTTAAAGCCTTTGCAAACTTAAAACCTAGCCTAACCTTAATTTTGTTCTTATCTTCACTAAATCAACAAGTTTCATCAAAATCGCAGCAACTTTTTTCAAAATGAACTTGGGTATATTAACATAGAGTATAGGCGGAAGGCGTGGCCGTCAACCGATTTCGCCCATTTTTATATGCTAGCAGTTTGACCTGTGTACCAAATTTCATTCAATTAGCTTGCTTAGTTTTCGCGTAAACGTGATTTCAACAGACAGACAGATAGACAGACAGACAGACAGACGGACATAGCTATATCGACTCAGGTAGTGACGCTGATCAAGAATATATGTACTTTTTCATACCTGCCACGCCCCCTTCTATGCGATACAAACGGAATGACAAAGTGAATATACCCTCTGTGTAGGGTATAAAAACTACGTGTTCACAATATTTTGTGAATTCCTAAGCTCGGCCACCCTTGGTCGGCTACTGAAAACTAAACTATGGTTTTTTAAATCTTAACTGACAATGAGTATGTCAAATGAATGGAGTTTTCATCCACTATTCATTTTTGCACATTTTCCGTAGTCGACAGACTAAAGGCGACCAGTTTTTTGATATTTGCCTAGTGCCGAATCAATGTTTGTGATTAGAATCAAAGCCATCGAAATATTAATGATTCAATAAAAAAAAATATTTCCATCACTGAAGAAGCGCTGACATTATTTTTGGAGAGAGTTCGAATCGAGCCGAAATGGAATAGACAGGGTTGCCATTTCGAGTCCTGTCCTGTCCTGTCCTGTCCTAAAGCAAATTCTCTTTTAAAAAGAGAAAAACGTCTAAAACATATTTTGGAAAGAGTATTTTGCAGTCGATGAGAAAAAGCCTTATACGGTTTTTAGAAAAAATAGAGTAATACATTTTTCTCCTAATAATAATAAATATTATTCATAAATGGGGTCTTTCCTATAGAATGGTGCAATAAAAAATTTTGCCTTTAAAAATGCAAAATCTGCACTGTGGGGTCTTTCTCATCCTTTCGAAACTAATTTTCAACTTTTTTTCATCGAATGAAAACACAATTGAACCGTTTAGAGATCGTTAAATATCAATTTGAAAAATTTTGTTCGAATAACTTTGCAGCAATGATTTTTGCTATAAAATCACCTTTAGCCGAAATCTTGGAACATATGCTACTTATGGAATCGAGCAAAATCCATCGTTTGCACATAAGTTCAATACGACATTAAGCAGCATATTTACAAAAACAAAAACCAGAATAAACGCGCGGTAGATAATACGTGTGATAAAGTTTATATTGGAAGAACAAAGTGAACAAATTTTTTTTTGAGATATATGCTGCTTGGAAAACATCATACACAACTATAACAGCTTAGCGGAAATCGTGTTAAGGTTCCTGGATAATTGATTTATGCTGATATTTGTGGCACCATGGAGAAGCTTCTATTGGTGCATCCAGTTATTTTCTTGTGCTGGAGGATAATTTTTCCAAATTTAAATGTGTAGTTTCTTAAAACGGAAGGATGAGGTAAGAGTACACATGTTACATTTTCTAAAGCCATAATATTCTAAATTCGTAGTAGTCAACAAATATTTATTAACTATTAACAAATTTCGATAGGTATACTATGCTCTTAATTGGAAGTTCGAACTCTGTTTAGAATTCTAAAAAAATTTCTGTGAGAGTCGATTTTATATATAGATTAAATTGGTTTTAATCTATTTTGGTAATTCGATTTTCATTTTACTTCACTCTTAAAAAAATTTAAGCGGCAAGATACGTTTCTTTTACCACTGAGATAACTATCTTATAAACGAGTCAAATAACACAGCTATATCATATAAAATAAACATTTATTTTTTAATCATATTTTGATAAGATAAGAAAACCCCATTCACACAAATGTTCTGTACTCTTACCCTATGCAATAAATTAGATTTAATTTCGTGTATGAGCCCAATAATAATGCATTATAAATTTGAACAATCGCTTAAGATTATCTTCGAAAACAACTAGAAATATAACAGCACATTAGGCGATTTCAGCAGATTAACTAAATACCAAAAGATAACACCGATTAAAATTATTTATGAATCGACGACTCAACTTAAGCATAAGGTTTCCTTATTGAAAAAGTACCTTAAGAATACAAATGATTTCACAAAAATTTCGAAACACCAATTTCTTTGATCATTGCTCTAAGTCCATCAAAAGTCTCTTCACCTGTTGGTATTATCTGTTCAGCTGGTAGTCTGAAACCAACCCCCAGGAGCGTATTTCTGGGACGTAATTCAAAACAGTATGAATACTTAACATCCTGTGTACCATAGACCCAATCTTGGCTAGCACCAGCAGCAGGATAAATAGCGTCATAGACATTACCTCCAGTATACTTGGTACCATAACGTTCTGCAACAGCGTCAATACTAACGTTCATGACACGCATCAAATCATCATAGTTTTCCGGTAGTTCGTTTGTATGCCCATACGGGAACAACACCAGTTGCGAGTAGGAATGATATGACATGTACAAGAAAATCTCATGCTTCAAAGTGGAAATAAAATTAGACAAAGCGAGTGTTTCTGGTTCAGAGAAAGGTGCCGGTCCGCCATAGGTATCAGAGCAAGGATTGCTGCTAGCACCAATTTCCATCCAATGGAAGCCCCAGTTTCGATTTGGATCAGCACCAAAGCAATCACCATGAGGTTGACGGGTCTTTCGCCAGAGGCGGTTATCAGTGTAGGTAAAGCTAAAACCATCTGGATTAGCATGTGGCACAATATACCAATCGAAAGATTCAGCAATCACGCGGACTTCTTTATCTTTACTAGTTAATAATTCATTGGCTATGTAGGTGGCTGTGGCAGGTCCAATCCATTCACGTGCATGCATGCCACCTTCGATAAAAATAGCTTTTCTACCGGTGCCATAAGAGATCTTAACTGCCAAAATTTCACGACCTTCAAAGGATGTGCCAATGTCAATAACCTTAACCAGCTTGGGATAATTAACTTCCAACGTATGTAACCACTTGTAAGTATCGTTCAGTGTATGATATTCCTCCCAGGAATAATCGTCGGTACGACGATTTGAATCAGCCATCTCATCATTTTCCAACTGCGACTGAATGTTTTCCTCGACCAAAACATAAGTGATTCCGGCACGTTGCATCGTACGCAGGAAGACTTCTACTTGTTGTGGCGCCACAACTACATTGATTTTAGCACCCACATAGTGTACGGCACTAAGAAAGACGTAGTCTTCACTTGAACCATCCAATTGCTGCATTACAGAAAGTTGTTGAACATTGCTTGGTGTCACTTCATAAATGTGATGGTTATCGTAACGTTTACGTTCAGCGCTTGTAAATGCAACCAGACAGCAGCAAGTGGCGGCTGCCAGGAGGAATGCGAACTGTAGACGCGTCATTGTGTTGACTAACTAACTGTTTGACTGTTGCGAACGTCGAGTAATACGTTCGTCAATTGGTAGTGTAGTCGCAGTAGCATGTTGGTTTTATAGTTGTGCCGATAAGCAAAATTTAATACTCGAAATTGGTAATAGAACACACTAGGTGGGCGCCGCCGATAAGCTCATGTTAACTCTTTTTTTCTAGCCTTCGTGTGATTTCGCCATGATCTTCTGTACTTATAGTTATTTCTCTAAGAGAATATGTGTCGGGAATATTAAACAATTTTCTTTGGGAATGCAAGAAATGATAACATGAAAGCTATTCCCATTAGGGAAAGACGAAATGTGAGTTCGGATTAGTTTCTCTTGACGTGATGTATTGAAATATCATGCTGTTTGGTTTTGTGAATTTTATTAAGAGAGGAAATGATTACAATAGTAAGTTCTTCATGCCATTCCGTAATTTCGGGACTTTATCTAATCATCACTTATTTAATGTAACTTATAATGTCATAACGTCACTTCGGGTATGTGTTTCGATTTCTTGCTTTTTCATACCAATCGATGTAGACTAGATGCTTAGTCAGGCTCAATTTTGAATTAAATGGTAACATTGAAAACAAAACCTTTCGAAAAATGTCGAGAATGTCTGAAGTTATGGAAAAACAGCAAAAACTTAAAACTTATAAAAAAACATTGATGAAAATTTAAACTTATCAGAAAATATACACCCAAAGAAAAAAATTCACAGTGGTAATTATATTGAACGCCTTATAGGCTATTTACTATGTCGAAAAAACAAAGGTAAAAGGAAATAAATCGCTATAGGTATTTTATTGTCTTATACGTTCAATTGTACCCTAAAAATGATAAAATCAAAAGTGCGATTAAATTTAGGTTTGGACTTTTGTGAACGATGCAAATTTGTCCATTTTTTAATTTTTTAAATATAACTCATAAGCTATTCATTTTAAGTATATGAAGATTATCAGGCTTATTGTAAAGAATTATATTTCCTATCGAAATTGCAGTTTATAAAGTCAAAAAATTTATTCTTTTAACAAAATTAGTTAAGAAAACTATTAAAAAAAACCGAAAAATTTCAGATCTTAACTTTTTTAAATTTTTTGTATAATATAAAATTTTTTTCTAAATCAATTTAGAGCTTTTTTTTTGGTGCAAAGAAATGTAGTCTCCGTCAAAATGGTGTGCCATAAAACTATATTTAATACAAATTGGCTGAGGTACAGTCGTTCGAGTACCTACTTTTGTATGATTTTACCAACTTTTACATATATACCACTTTAGTTTTAATTTGTATTAATTTCAAATTAAAAATAATTGTCATTTTAAATTTTTATTTGTGTCGATCAAAAATTATGAAGACTGTTTAATTAAATAAAATAATCATATTTCATCATGATATCGGCAAAAACTCTCAATTCACCAACGCCTTCCAATGATATGTGTCCCCATACTATCACGGGTATCTTTCCACATCTATTATGTTCTTCTACTGCATGGTAGGCATGTGCTAAATATATCGAATATTAATTTTCGCGATTTTTTTATGATAGCTGTCGGAGATACTTTATACCCTACACAGAGGGTATATTCACTTTGTCATTTCGTTTGTAACGCATAGAAGGGGGCGTGGCAGGTATGGAAAAGTATATATATTCTTGATCAGCGTCACCACCTGAGTCGATATAAATAGCTATGTCCGTCTGTCTGTCTATCTGTCTGTCTGTCTATCTGTCTGTCTGTCTGTCTGTATGTCTGTCTGTTGAAATCAGGTTTACGCGAAAACTAAGCAAGCTAATTGAATGAAATTTGGCACACAGGTCGAATTTTCTTGCAAGCTACTAGCATATAAAAATGGGCGAAATCGGTTCACGGCCACGCCTTCCGCCCATACACTATATAAATATACCCAAGTCCATTTTGAAAAAAAGTTGCTGCGATTTTGATCAAACTTGATGATTTAGTGAAGATGAAAACAAAATTAAGATCAGGCAGGGTTTTAAGTTTGCAAGGGCTCTTAAAAGGACGTGGCACAGCCCTAAATTTTAACTTTTATAACGCCATAGCTCGTAAACCGTGCAAGATATTGTGATGAAATTTGGTACACGAATACAGATCTTATAAATCTTGAACTGCGCATAAAGTGGGACGAATTGTAAAAGTGGGCGTGGCACTTTTTAGCAATTGAAAATTTGGATTCCGTATATCTCCAAATTGGTACATACGATTTTCATAAAAATTTTAGGGATAATACCAACGAAAGTAGTCATCAATACAAGCTTCGTCAATATTCTGGAAAATTTCTTTGAAGGGCGTGGCATAGCCTACAATATTTATAAACGTTATAAAAAGAGAACTAACAACGCAATCGTTATGAAATCTAAAATGGCAGATATACTTCCTAAATGGTGTCTTCTTGCAAAATTTTGGCACAATAGTGCCGGTAGGTGTGGCACCTCCTAATAAACAAAATACGTTTACGCTATGAGTGTAATCTCATAGTTACTAAAAGCTTTGAAATCAAATGAAACCTGACGAGATTGCATCAGTGGGCGTTGCACCTCCCTCATTAACATAAAGTTGTAAGTGCTATTTTAAGTGAACTATTGGTGCAATTGATTTGAAATTTGATATAAGTGGTTTACTGGGTATTAAGTACATATATCTTTTTACATTTTCAACCTTTTACCTTTTCCCATTAAATTTCATTGGACATTTTCTTCGACTCTTTCATTAATTTTTCAGCATTTTTCATATTTTTCGACTTATTCAATTTCTTTCAACTTTCTTCAATGGTTTTTTTTCAGCATTTCCAGTTTTTTCCAACACTTTTGAATATTTTTGAACCTTTTTACAATATTTTCGACTTATTCAACCTCTTCAACATTTTTTTAACATTTATTTAAAAAGTACTTTCAATGCAGTGTAGGGTATGTGAGTTTCGGCCTGGCCGAAGGTAACACCTTTACTAGTTTTATTTTGATACATCGAAATTCGATTTTATCCAATTGAAAATGTACTCGTGTGGTCCTAGCCTAACAAGGTAATTAATTATGTTGCTTCTTTTTCGGAAGCATTTGGGATTACTTGAGCCAAATGGAAATTATATGCCTCTTAATAAATTTCAGCTTGCAATCGCTAATGTACTTTTACTATTTTGGTCTTATTCTCGCCTATTAATCAAAAATAAAGAGGGCGACCTGCAACAATAGCAGAGAGAGAATTCCCGATCTCAAGCTCTTGTACTCCAAAAATATCTTTCCCCTGGTGGATGTAAAAAGTACAAGGTTACACCGACATCCTCAAGTACAAAGTGATATGATCAAAATATGCTTTGCGTTGTGTTTGGTGAGAAGGGGCGTTGTAGGCTGTGCGAGACTGAAAGTCCATTTTACAAATGCCTTAATTGTGGCGTTTATATTTGCTATAACAACTGAAGTGCAAGTTGAAACTTATGATTACATTTACAGGATTTCAATGCTAAATGTGCATAGTAGGGGTTCGAACGGCATTTTTTGCATTTTAATTTTTTCAAAAAATATATCGGAAATCGATTTTCCATTATTTCTTCTCGATATACTTCAAAAATGTTTGGATATATCGTTCATCGATATTTCGATACTATTTTTTATTTGTCCAACCCTGCTGCAGGGCTCTGTTCGCTCTCCGTCAGATTTTATAAGGACCATCGTGATATCATACCATGAGTTTTGGTTCTTCGCAGAAAATTACGCCTCTCTAAAACCCCATTGACTCTGCATTATATTTAGTAGAACAGTACCCACTGTGCAGTGTGGAAATTTGCCCGTATGGTGATGCATATCATGGGAAGGCTTTGGCGACTTATGAGTTTTTACCGATATCATGACGAAATAATTGTAAAAGGAATTGAAAAAGAGTGCCCAGAATTTCGGGTTCACTGACACTCCGAAAAGTCGAAAATTTAATATACAAATTGTATCAGGACAATCACTCTAAACACAAATCGCTCTATGCAGGACCTGGATGCAGTAAAGAGATGTGCATATTAGCCCCCAAGGCCCCGATATTAACTCAATGGAATATTGACAGAACTAGCAGACCTGGTATAATATGAAATTTTTGAAAATCGTAGAAAAATTGCAATTTTTCAAAATCGTAAAAAAATTTTCTATAATACCAGGTCTGTTAATTTAGAATGTTAAATTAGATATTTTGGTTTTGAAATAATATTACGACTTGTACGGCTTTCTCTTAAGCAAAATAAAAATACATTAAAATCGATGTACCACAGGATCGGCAGTAAGAAAGTATGGTGCGATTTTGCAACTTTAAAGTAGAAAATCGATTTTTTACCCGGTAAATTTTCAATGCTTTTGTAAGAAAAAAGAATATAAGGTCAAATTAATCACGGATTCGAATTCCTCGATCAATAATGGCCCAGAAACCACCCCATTTCTTGGAAAATTTGATAAATTCTTTAACTTGGACCATGTTTATAATGAATATTTTATAAAGCATAAAACAGTGAGCGCTCATCCAATTTTCAATATTAATAAAAATCCTTTTGATGGACTTTGTCTAAACATATAAGCCTATTGCAATCCGTTGATACGTCGTGACAAATTCAAAAAAAAAAAAAATTTAACCGCTTTGCGTATTTAGGAGTGGGCAAACAGAAGGGCACATGTCCAGTTGCTCAAAGTCTTCACTTTGCTATCAAAAAAGTATGATGTCTAGTGACTTTTTGAAGTGTCTGAGATTGAAAATCAAAAATCTCAAAACGACCGACCGTGAACACGTGCCGTTCTTTTCGTTCACTTCTCAACTATTCCTTCAAATATTTCATTTAACTAGTAATTCAAAAACAATTTGCCTTTTATTTCTAATTTTTCTATTCCTTTCAGTTTTAGACATCAAGAAGACTTCAAGACCGGTTTCTTAGCACGCACATCGCTTGAAATGGAAGAAGCATTACTTACTTTGACAGGTTTTTATGTACATCCTTTCAAGAGTTTTCAATTCGGTGATGAACGCTTAACGAAACTACATCAAATCTTAAGCTACATGTACAATTCAAGCGATTATCCATCAAGTGATATATTGCAAAAATTAGCTCCAGATTGCAAGGAAATTATACTACGTGGACTTATATTTGGTAAAGTTATCAATCCAAGCAACATCATTTTTAAAAACTTAACATCATTAAGTGTATGTTGCATGTTCAACTATCAACGTCGTCAGAGTTATTTAATTGATGAGTAAGAAATATTTAAAGAGAATAATCAAGCAACAGTTAGAAAATAATCCTTTATTCCTCCCGCAAAAGAAATTTCAATGCAAACGGCATTGACGACAAGGAATCAAATAAAATTACATTTCAATCGAATTCAATATTGAATAGTGTGCAATTTGTGCTGCAAGATGATCCTAATGACACTACCTATAGGGATCTGCCAATTGATGCTTTTCAGGTTTGTTTCAATCGAATAAGGAAATGTACATTTTTGTTAAGCCGTTTCTTTAAAGATTTTTCTCTTCCCACCTGAGGATTATGCTACAGTACATTCAAATACGATTGGTGAAATTTTAGTTGATTATAACAGTATTTTCGAAATTCAAGTCCAGCCCGAGTTCTCTGGAGCCAGCAAACGCATAAGCCAATTTTCACCATTTGTACGGAAGTGTTTCTTTGCAGCGGAGGGACAGAAACAAATAAAGCAGTGCGTATACTTCGATAATTTTTAAAAATTTTAACTTATACATAGGTTTTACTGTTTTATATATAAGGTGACAGTGCAATGCAAAACAAAAACAAAGTTGCATAGCTTGAGATATTTCAAAAAACCGGTTTTAAACGCATAAAAAACCGATTCTTTCGTCTTACAACTTCTACAGAAAACAAACTATCGAAATTCTAATATCTTTGCATGTCGTCCGATGAGTCAATGGCCAGTACGAGATATCAGTGCTAGAAAGCGCATAGTATCCCATTATGACTGGATCTGCCTTGGTATATCGTACTATATGTTGACACTTGGATCCATCTTATGTTAGTGTTTTCTTCACAATGTCGGTTTTCCACATCCTGCATGTGACAAATAACATACTGACATCTTATTATCTTGAGAAATTTATAAAGTTTTCACCGGTCTAGCAAATTCAGCAACTTTGTAATTGCCAGCAATGTCCATATGCCCAGGTACCCAGATGAGTTGATTGTTAAAATCCTGAGCCACTTGATAGTGAGACGTGCGACTTAAAACTTAAAGGATGATTGATTCTATAGATTTAATAGCATCCTGATCATCTAAGTAAATGTTTATATCCCTTTTGGACACGATTTTCTTACTCAGCTAGGATGCTACTAGTTCTATCACTATAGCCTCCTTCCTAAAAACAGGAATGTCTGGTAATTCTGCAACAATTCTTGATATCGTTCCTTGCGCACGAACGCTTCTAGAAGGCCTTCTAAGACTTTTTGCCGTATCAAGGGTTGCAGAAATACTTGAAAAAATCAAATCTTAATACGTCGTGAGACTCTCCGTTAAAATTTTTAATGTTTATTTTTTGTGACGTTTTCATAATTTATAATTTGGCATTGAATACATAACACTCTTGCAACTTGAGATAACATGAAACAGAAGAGCAGCCTATCACACCGTGCTTTCTTCCAGTTATTTATCTACTTTTGATGCACAATGCAGATGACAAAAAAGTAGTGTTGAATCATAAAACATTGCGATATATGAAATAAAAAATTGCATAAAAATCCATAGAGTAAATGGAGTCCTTCTTCTTTGCCTACTGATATCAGGCCTGATAGGCCGCCTGCTGTGAAAGGCATAATAGCATTTCATGAGTATACATATTTTTATTTGCATTAAAATCCAGATTTCAGAAGGCCTCATACAATCGCAGCAGTGCTATCAAGCCTTCTCCGAGGTAGGCCTTGCTCAATTGCCTGTTGGAAAAATTTTTTTACATTTCAAAATAAAACTGATAACTTTTTTTTTTTTAAAAAAAACCCAAACATAAAATTACATATTGTTATATTCCCAAAAGAACACCATGTTCCTGTTATTATAGTGGGCCACTTGAGCTTCGGATCCGGGCCCTACCAAGCCCCCAGGCAAACACCTTAACGCACCGCTGATTGGGAGCTTATTTGATCTTTGGGCATGGAGCTATCGCTCCCTCTAGCTCTAATTTTATCCAGCGCTGGTGTCAGATAATTTAATAAGCAATAATTTTGGTGAACAAAAGCTTAAATAAATCCTTTACGATATACCTTAGGTTACAAATAGTTCTGTGGGAAGAAAAAGTAACTGCTTAATTCGACTTAAGCACGAATGGAGTTGTGGTCAATTTTCCATTCGATCTTGGTGAAACTCGCTTTTAATTTTTTGGCAATATCAAGACTTAAATAAATACTGACGACTTGCATTAAAAATAAAGGGCAATTGCATTCAGAACTAATCCAAAATTGGACTTAACTCCCTTCGTGCTTAAGTCGACATAAGCAGTTTTTCCATTTCACCACAGAGTGATTAAAATAGATTGATGACAAATTATGTATTAAATGAAAGGATAAAAGTCTTTATATGTTAGAAAAATTATGAATTAATAATAATGGATCGCGATGTATCCAAAATCAGATGCCTCCCCAAACATACTGCGTTTTTCTAGAATTTGACGGACACAAAATAAAAATTGTGAATTAAATCAGCACGCGAAAAAACAATCAGGATTTTCTAGTGACCGGGTTTGACCCAGCCTGGTCGGAAATTTCATGTCAAACCAGGAACCTATTATTTTGTAAAATAATTTTGAATTTTTTGTTAACGAGCAAAATAAACGGCTATAAAGTGTGGCTTCTTAATATTATATGAATTAAGTAATTTAATTTAATATTGGTGACCGAAATCAAAAAATTAATTTGACTTTTGACTAACATATTTTAAGTAAAATTCTTTTTTTTTCTTTGAGGAGGCCGGGAATTGCTTTTGTACGACTGGGTAACCCTGTCTACAATCACACCAGAAAACATAATTCAACTGTTCTAATAGCTGATAGAAATAGCAGTAAAAATCGGTAAACTTCAGGATTACACGAGAATATTCGACATTTTTGTGTCATCAAACATTCGCTTTTACACATTAAAACGAGTCGGTTTGCGCAGGAAGTGCGTACAAAATAATTTTGACTTGTAGGCCTCCCTTAAACAAAAAAGTTTGTACTCAAAAATAGTTTTTAAATGAAAATGGTGCTCAAAGAAATTTTTCTAATATAATTCTTATCTTAAAAGAAACCACCGGCATCATATTTTTTTATCTAATGCAAAAAAAATGTGTTGTCTATCTTATGTTTATATATAGCTAATAGAAACTTAAAAAAAATATGTGTCAGCTTATTTTAATGTTAAAATCGTTATTTCGATGGGATATAAATATCGATTTATTTTTTTCTCAGATCTTACTACTCCCTAGATGAATGTCTATTGGTGTGTCGCATGCAAAGTATGATAACCTATTGTGGTTGTGTAAGTCCTGCTTTGCCCGCAGAAATGTTAAATGCAACATACTGTTCACTTTTGGATCTGCCATGCCTAACGCAATGGAGAAAAATCTGGTATAGTTGGAATTATTTTGATTACGTGACCAGCAATGAAGATGCGCCAGAAAATTCACTGGAACGAAGTGTTACGACAAAAAGTTGTACCATGTGCTTACCGGATTGCCAAGGTGTCGAATATAGCATTTACACCAATCATTTACCATTGACCAAAGCCGCAAAGGATAATATATATCAGCACGGACTACTGTGAGTGGTACCATAGTTAACTTAATAACAAATGTGTAATAAATCACTCTAAACTGTTTGGTAATTCTTACAGAAAAAACATATCGGACTATAAACCTTTGGCTATTATAAAGTTATATTTTAAGCAACGTTATGCACAGGAGACACAGGAAGATATCACTGGCAATTGGGTTGAGCTACTTAGTAAGTTGTCAAGATGCATATTCGTTTGTGTTATTTAAATACAATGCCTTAATTTTTTATTGTCGTCTTTTAGGTCGTTATGGTGGAATTATGTCTTTGATGTATGGTTTTAGTATTGTTAGCACCATTGAGCTATTTTATTACTCAACTGGCAAATGGCTTACGCACATCTACAGCTATTATCTGCAGTATAGGAATCGAAAAGTGCATTCGAATTCTGTATCAAATGGAACAGTAGTCACTGGCTCTCAGATAGATAAAAATATTGCAATGTATTTGAACGGAGCAGCTGCAAAACGAATTAATCTAAATTGCTTCGAAAAAGCAGTACTTGATAATTATAAGAAACATTAGAAATCGATGTGCCTATGTGCGTATGTGTAATTATATACAGTGGACCCTCGGTTAACGTACACAATTGGTTCCAGCATCTTGTTCGTTATGCGAAATGTTCGTTAAGCGAAACCATTATTCCCATATAAACCAATGTAAAATAAAATAATGCGTTCCAGGCCGAAAAAAAATACACTATAATATGTTTCAATTTGAACTTTTATTGAAAGAAAGTAACATAAAATGCATCAAAACTTTTAAAGAACTGGAAAAATACACCAAAATATTTTAAGTTCAGCTTTTATTGAAAGAAAGTTAAATGAAACGTATAAAATTTTTTAAGGAACTGAATATGTATTGGACGGTAGGAGACAATCTGATCTGATCTGAAGGCATTTCGTATGTTATTTTGCAATTTTTATAAAAACAAAATTAAAAATAGAACATTTGTATGTTTCAACACGTCTTGTTAATTTTACGAACACAGCTTATGCAATTATGCACAAAAATAAAACAAAATTCACAATTATGAAACAAAATCTAAACACAGAGAGCACTATAATGTGTATTGTGAATGTAGATAGAGCAGTTCGTGTAGCAAACTAAGTATTGTATTTTATCTCAAATATTGCGAAACTGTTGAGTCTGCAGAATGCTAAACACAGACAGAAATTTTACATGCAATTAAGGTTTCCCCCTTTTTCGTTGGTCGTTATGCGAAAATTCGTTCGTTAAGCGAAACTTTTTTTCCCAAAAAAATGTGTTCGTTATGCGAGGTGTTCGTTAACCGAGGGTCCACTGTATGTATTTAACAGAAGTTTTTAATATAATCAAATATAAACAGTCAAGCGAATCTATCGTTGCTTCTATTATCATCGATACTTGCTTTTAATATAATTCCTAATTTCGGTATTCTTCGGAAAATATAGGTACCTTAAAAGTCAGATATATCATTACACTTCACTTGAGAAACGACAATATGAAACAATCAGAACAGCGCTATCCACATGATTGCTGTACAACATTTCCCTGTACGTGGCAACATGAACAGACACAGTTAGTGATGGCATTTGGGTTTGGTGGAAATGTACTGAATGGAGACTTCAAATGTACTTTCTTATAGTCGAATATACTGTTTCGACATGAACATAAAAAAGTTACTTAATATTAATAAAATTCAGAAAAAAAAATTTCAGCAAAGTTAACTCCAGTCACTCCAAAATGGCTATTTTTAAAAATAGTCGAAATGTACTGAAAATGTACCGAAAATGTACTAAAAATGTAGCGAATGTAAAAAAATGATATGAGATTCTTTGAAGCTGTGGGAAGATATTACACTATTTTGAAAAGAAATGAGTTATTGTAGTGCTATTGCTATTGTAGTGCACTTCCTTCAAATAACTATCATTTTCATTGTAGCGCCAGAGCAACTCAATGCTTTCCAAGACTGCTCTATCTATTGTTCAACCTGACTTCTTACCACACCAAGAAGTGTCTTTCGTTTTTTTTATGCCCGATAAGTCCCATTTATTTAGTTTGTGGAAGTGTAAGCTCTGTTTCGGTTTTTCGGCAAGTACTGCCAGAAATTATAAGTTTAGAAGTCTGTCGATACAAAGAAAGTTTTTGTGCACAAGGGCTCCATGGACTCGCAACGTGGCGAGTGACTTAATGTTCGTTTCGAGTGCACTCATGCAGACCTTTAATACATAGCAAGTTGCTTAAGTGCCAGGACTCCCCAGCAGATTTGTGTTTCGTCTATTGCGCATTTTAATATTAAAATAAAAAAGCTATGTAAGTACATATTTCGCGGAAAATCAAATGTTTAAAATGTTAGGTGGCAATGCAATTTGAAATAAAGAAAGTAGAAAGAACAACAAACGAGTACTCATATAAACAACGAGTAGGATACTTGGCAACTTCGACGCTTTTTTCGATCACAAATTGCGATTTGGCAAATATAGTAATATCTCTAATTTAATTGAAATTGATATGTCTGGTCTGCTTCTAAGAGGTCTTTTTTGAATGCTGAATTCTGTATATAATTAGAGTTAACTTTAATTTCAATGCTAATTCTAGATTTATTTTTGCTCCTTTCTCATAAGTCTGTAATTATAATTTGTGCATAGACTAAGTTAAAGTTAAATAAATAATTAAATGTTAGTTTCATTGCTCTTTAAGAATATGGCTAAGACTAAAACTGTATCTCGGACGAGATATGGTTCCTTTACAAAGGCCGAACAGCATTTCAACTTTAATGATTTTGCCCCGACAAATGTCAAACTTCAGAATAAGAATACGAGTTTTCATAAAAACTAAATAATTTAAACATAGAAATCGAATTAAAACGTTTTATTGAACCAAAAATTAAATCTTCTTCACATAAATATACATACGTATATTTTATAAAAGAAAAACTTAAATACTATTCTTCATATTTGTGTTTGACCGCTTAAGAACAACTGTGTCTTATACGCTTTGAGCACAATTAATTTAATATTTCAATCTAGAGTGTGAGCTCGATGTACTTGAATATGCAAACTACGAGAGTAAATAAGTCATATGCCTGAAATATTAAGGTAAATAGAAATGCATGTTACCAGTATTGGTAGCTTCAACAAAGTGGCTCTATGTATTTTTATTATTTACTCAAAAAGTGTGTCTTAAATCGAAAAATAGCTCGGTCCTGAATTGTGGACCGGAATTTTTTTAAGCTGTTTTTCACAGCAACTGAAAAAACTGTTATTTTGGTCAAAATAAGTGAATTTCAGCATAATTTCAACATGGCGTTACTCAGTCAAATCTTATTGTGCATAGGAATTCGACGCAAGAAATCGATAAATTATTTTCAGCTTTACAATTCTGGATAAAATTGTTTTCGATTTGATGCATCCTTTTCGAGTAAATGGCTAACCACCATTTTGGACCAGTCCCAGCGCCACCAATGAGAGCCGACCACGGTACACTACCGGCAACATGCGCATTTTATTTCATTCAACAAATTTCAACCCCTTATTTTGCACATTCAAATTCATGCTTGCATTATTGCAGCTGCGCGATATCTATGTATCAGTGTTGCTCAATGTTGGCGTATGCACGCTGCTCGTAGCTTCACTGTTTTGCTTAGATTTTATGCTTGACGGTTTGCTATTTGTCGTTTGTTGGGTGGCACCTACACCCTTCAGCGTTGTTGCAAACCTCCCACGTCGCTCATGATGATTCAAGTATTTAGATAATTTTCTTATACGGTTTTTTTCTTTTAAAATCGTACTATCAAGCTGCTGTTCCATCCGGATAAATGCGTTCTGTTCCTTTTTTAATTGCATGATTAGTTTAGGCTGGGTATTCACATAGTAGTGATTGGCACGAGCCTGTTGTTCCAACTGAAATTGCACTGTACGGCGATATTGCTGGAATATCTTTTTTGGCTCAATAAAATATTTAGCCATAGACTTCGGCATGTCCTTGGAAATGATATGACTACTGCTTCGACGCTTACAAATTGGACACTCTGGCTGCAGGCAGCTCTTGCATAGGATATGCTTGCATGTCGTCATATAAAATTCAAGTGCCCTATTGGCTTGCACGCGTTGTTGAAAACACTTATTGCAAAGTAATGAAAACATTTCGGAAGTAAATTTTCAGTTTTTTAATTTTAAGTTTTTTTAATCTTAAATTTATTTTTCTTAAAAGCCTTCACCACGTTGTTCTTTGATTCAAATTTGAAATGACACCATTTTCTTTCATTAATCACTGTGTCCTCAGCAGTAGTAGAGTTGCCACGTAATTTTTTTATTGTTAATTACACTGTTTGTAAAAATGTGACCCACGGCTTGGAGGAAAATCGACTGATGTTAATTAAGGCTAATTTGAGGTCGCTCAGATTCAGGAGCGGGTGTCGGAAAGTCGTCAACGATCATATGATTTTCAGATCTGAACGATAAATGTTAACTTAAATTATTCAATATCAACATTATTTTTTTATAAAATGGAGATGATCATAAAAAATTTCAAAACTATCAAAAGTGGGTTAACCAACCACTATTCTGGCGACTGGCACATATTTCCATTATCAGCTTTACTTAAACTATGAATTGCATAAAAATTAAGCGGAAGAAAATGACTTTCAAAAATGTGACGCTGCCTGCCGGAATAATTAGTCAACTGTCAAATTGACTGGAACTAGAATCAATCAATCAACTACATATAAAAAACCGTTTGCTTTTTGTAGGGTATTATATAAGCTTATAAAAAAGCATGTATTCCTGTTCTTATGTTTCTAGGATGAACGTTTTCATTTGACCGGTGATTGTAAGCCATTCACAACAATAAGTTTTATATGAGTACTTACATATTTATGTATACTAACTAGATGTGTTTTCCTAGTCTACACCTCCGCATGTGAACATATGCAATGCTTTCTTGCCGTTTATGCAATTAACAATGTGGCAACACAGTGTTTTTTTTAATAAACACAGCTCTTCTACAATAAACAGTATTGACATAAATGGATGTATGCAGGCACTAGTTTCCGTTTCCACATTTCAAATGTGACAAAATATCAAGACAATTTCGGTTTTTTTTTTTAATTTTTTAGAAACCAAAAAAAAATAATTTTTTCCAACCCAAAATATTCAGAAAAATAGTAAAAAATGAGTTTTTTGGATCTGGCAAAATTTTTGCAAACCACAACAGTTAAAAATGTAGATCTTCAAGTTGGTATTGAACAACTTGAAGACGAAATTAAGAAAAATTTACAGTTGCAACAAGCTGAATTAAGTAAGATGGGTTTTTTTTTGCTTAAACGAATTTATATGTTGATTTTTTCAAAAGTTCATTTAGAAGAAAAGTACCATAACTTAATGAAGACGCACATACTGAATATGATGGAAAAACGAGGTGAAAAACACAAGAAAAGTGAAATTTTTAGAAAGAAACTAGTTGATGCATACAGAAAATCAGCTGACATATGCGCACAAATGCAGCAGTCGAATGTACAAACAATGACAAATGATTCATCGGAGCCGAGTGAATTATTAAATCGTCCTCAACAAGAAATTAAAATTCTGAAAGAGCTCCAACAGAAAAAGCAAGATATGTACAAAGCTTTAGAAAAAAGGAGCATTGGTATGTTTTGATATTGCAACTATTCAAATGGGCGGTGAATACTCCTTTGGGCTAACAGTGAACGTTAATTTGAATTGAGTGGCATAAAATGCATTTAAGCAAAATTGCCCACACAGTTTTAAAAATGTCAATAAATTTTAGAATCAGTGGCCTAACTTGTCTCGCCGTCATTTCTTTGTGTCCACGGTCAATTTTAGCTATAGCAAAGTATTAAAGATTTATATTCCGGGCTTAAAAAATATTGTATCGTTAAACTTCGTATACCAAAAAGTAAAACCAATAAAGTAAATAATACCCATATTTTTTTTTTTTTGTAATTGCAGAGTTTATTTTATTTGTTAAATATCCCAAAACGATATAAAACGTATAGCTTCAGAATAAAAAAGCCGATTCTGTTCATTAATTTCACTACAGGCTTTACTTGTCGACAAAGTAACTTTGCAATTTAATACGTTCCAAACTCGAAATATCGTTAATTTTTAATTCTTTGCCAATAGCTTAAGGCCAGATTTGAACGGCAAACGTTGTGAGAAATCATAATCTAAAATCATAGCGACTTGCTACAGAGAATGACGTAATTACATACTTGCCGTCTTACCGCTACGCACCACCAAAATGAAATCTAAAATTATGTAACTGAATCAATCTTTATTCGCTTAATCCTTTAAGCTTAAATATTTCAAAAAAATTCGAAAAGGAATCTGATCCCTTATATTACATCTAACAAAGAAAAAACGAAGTATCATTTCCTTGGGAATCAAATTCCTCAGAAATTTGAATTACAAGATATCTATGTATATTCCACTTTAATTCCGTTGGAATTTTCCGATGCCCATGTTCATTTCACACATATTGTTACAAAATAAAAGAAATGTCTAAAAGACCGACAGACACTATTTTTCCGGAAAATCCGTCCTTGGCAATCAAGAATCTTTTATTTTTGAGAACTAAAAACATAAAATGTATATCTACACCAATAAAGTTTATTCATTCAGACTGAATTTATGGATGTTTAAATTGATTAATGAATTTATTTCTTAATTTAGTTTATTCATAATGAATTGAGTAAATTATTGAAGTCTTTTCATAAATGTAAGCTTTTAAGTTTTTTGGTTATATTTTACACTTAATAAATATTAAAAATTATTTAATTTTATGGTTTTAAGTGCATATTTGGCTGTATATTACATAATGGAAATCAGCGTCATAGTAATGATTTTACGGCGCTAAGTCAAATTGACCCAATACCTTAATTAATTATAATGTTTAATTTTAATCCAAAGTATACATTTTTTTTTCAAGTGGAAAAATTGAAACGAACGTTACACAATAAACCAGAGGCTTTAATAAAACAAAATCAGGCTCGAGAGCGTGTTAAAGCACGTCGTAGTATGACCAGACAAAATCTTCGACTTGCAAGACAAATACATAATGATGCGGTTTTGAGTCTTTTTCAATACGATCAAAAATTAGATGATGCTGATCGCAGGGTAAATAAAAAAGAATAGAATTAAACTTGAAAATTATTTTCTGTTCACAAAACAGGTTCTTAGTAATACCACAGTGAATGAGAAAACAGTTAGACCGACAAAAATCGACAAGCAGCAGCCTACAAAAGAGGTACATATTTCTAAAGCAAAAATTTTGTTCCTAAAAAAGCTGTGCTAAATTCATCCTTTTTCTTATCAAGCAACGATTTACAAACACTTTTAAGGGCAGCTGTCACAAAACTCGGTTACCTTTTAACTCTTTTATGTCAAATGGTTTGCCAAAATTTGACAGTAACGATGGCCAAGCTATACAAAAACTTAACGTAGAACCGCAAAAACATTTAATAGAATATCCGTTAAATAAAATTGAAGAGCGTCACATTATATGCAGACAAAAATTAGATAAGCTAAAGACTAAAACACGTCGCGTGCATTTTAAAGAACCGGACTATAGCTTCAAAACCCTCTTCCCACTTGCACATAATTTGGATACTGTGCCTGAAGATTCACTGAATTCCTTTGATGGAGAATACAGCAACATTCAAAATGAAAGTAAATGTGATGCTAAAGAAATTACTTATGAAGAGAACATGGATTTACCCAAGGTAAACAGTTTAATACAATTTGTATTGAGTATTTAGGTCTCTTGTACCTAGTAGTTTTTTTTTAACAACTGTAAGGATTATTATTTGTAAATCAAAATTATCTCTACCGTTGTTATTAATTTGCATTTATTAATATCGCATTTTTCTTAACTAGGTCCTGCAGATCTGCTTTCTTCTTTGGCTTATGCCAGGTTTGAAAGAAAATTATAAAAACAGCAATATGTTTAAGTTTTCTTTATCGTTGTGATAGCAACGTTGCTTCACAAAAAAATTAACTTCACGCCTTGTCATCAGTTAGTTTTGCCATACAAATACTAGTGGGACACATATCTGCTTGCAACAGCTAAATATTCTTGAAATTATTATAGCACGTTTCATTCACATTAAAACAATGGCCATTTCTACTTACAGCTATGCAAAATTTTCTGGTGTGACCATTTTTCAAGATCACAATTTCACATTTCATTCAATCAATGAATATATTAAATTCCTTTTTCCTAAGTGTACCCTTTAAGCAGTTAGTTAAAGGTAATGCTTTTGATGTTAACAAATTGAGTTGCACATATTTGCAGTGTTTTCATCATACTTATCTTTTAAAAAAAAGAGATTCATTTACCTAAGGGTGATTGTTACTCCTCATCCCAAACATCACTCATAAACCTTACATTCATAAAATTTAATTTTGGGAGCGATAAAAAAAATCGTTGCTTCCTTTTTCCATGTTCAATTTGTGGCAATAAGCAACATAGTTTTTTAGGAAGCTTGAAGCAATGTTTATTTTCTATTGCACGATTTGTATGACCCGACAATTAATGTCAAATGTATTCATTAAAAATACTTTGGACGTGGCCTGTGCGAAGATGATGATATTTTGGTCGGACCTCGTCCATATTGTTTTTAGAAAATTATTGTTGTTTTTTTAAGCTTCCTAATGCACAATAAATCAAAAAATGGGTCAAAAAAACGTACCATGGCGCGGGGATCCATTTTCGGCTCAAAATTGGTTCTTTCCAGGGTCCCGAGCCTCCTTTAGTGGTGTCCAAAATTATTTTTAGAGTTATCTTTCGTTTGAAAAAAAAATGTTCGAAAACAGGTGGAAAACGGTCCTTTCAAGGGTCCGGAGCCAACTTAAATAATGTCCAATATCCATTTTCGACCTTTCCCCATCGATTGGAGCAAAAAAAAATTTTACCGAAAATAGGGCGAAAACCTAAGTAATGGCCAAAATCTATTTTCAAAATCTGTTTTTCTTTAATACAGTTAAACACAAGTGGCTCAAGCCATTCACTGCTTCATGAATGCTGAATAAACGCTGAATGAATGCGAGTGTGAGCTTCACACGCATTCACATTCAAGAGATCAGAGCTACTTACACGCTCACCATTCATGAGCAGCATGCTATCTACGCAATTACTATTAGTGAGCGCAACATAGATCTACACTCATCATTGCACGCAATGTACATACTCACGTCTCATAATTTTGTAAGTGGCTCAAAACCCTCAGTGAGCTACTCAATGCAGTTCTCTGATACTGATTTAGCTTTTTATTACCATCCCTAGGTTTCGTTTTTAGGAACATTATTCTTAATTTTTTTCACTTATCAATAGTCAAAATAGTTCTATTATCTTGGAACCATTTTGGTCAAAAATTTCGTACGCATTAACCGATCGATAGAGATCAAAACTTCAAAAATATCTAAATACTTTGTTGAATTAGTTAACTTTACAAGACAGCCTCGTAACGTATTAACAATATCATTGCAGTTATTTCAAATTTTTTTTTTAATTTTTTAGAATCTATCTTACACGATTTTACCAGATTTAAAAAAGGAAACCGATATAAAAACAGAAAACAATTACAGTAAACAGCAAGCAACAACTTCCGGAATAGTTACGTCGTCAGCAACATCGACAACAGGTTAGAATAAATCAAAGCTTCCAAATTTAATAATTCATGTTTTTTACATTTTAACCCAAAATCCAATAGGGAAATTTAAGAAAAAAAAGAAATTGTTACTCGACTTCGAAGATTCGAAGTTGCCGTCCATAAAATCAACAGTTGGCAATTATAGCAAAGAAGAATCGATATTGTCTGAAGCAATTACAATCAAAAAAATTGATGCCTACAACGATTTTCTAAACACTGAACAAGATAGAGCAAACTATAAAAAAAAAAATTGGAATTTTAATACGAATAGTGACTCCGATACGTCGTCATCAGACACATCAACTGCTGAAAAACCCTTAAACTTTTGTTGCACAAAATTTTTTTCTCATAAATAAATTTTGATTCCATGATCATGATAAATTAATGCAACTTAAATTTTTCCTTTTCTTTCTGAAAAAAAAGATGAAGTTATTTTTATCAAGTTTTATTTAGTTAGTTTTTCTAAAATAATCTACATCTTTTATCTATGAACTTTTTAAGATAGAAGAGGACAATAAACACATTTTTTCTTATTGACACTAGTATAATTTTACAAAAGTTTTCGTGTACTTTACCAAATATCATACGTCACATGTTAATAATATCTTTAATATGTATATATTTAAACAAAAACACTTTTGAGGAAAAAATTAGGTGATACCTAAAATACAATAACCGGAATTTATTTTAAAATCACATTGTACATATTACACACACGCAGTTGTTTTAATCAAGATTTTCAGTCTAAATACAAAAAGTTATGATTTGCCATCTTTAAAAAAAAAAACAAAATGGTTTGGAATTTTAAACTTAAAGGCCAAAAGATGTGAAAAGAAATAAAAACGAAATATTCCGAAATTAAGTAGTCTCTTTTGCTTGAAAACAATGCGCAATTCTAAGGCACCAATAGCTCTACAATAAATATATATTTTTCAACATTTTGCAAAATATTTAACATCATAAATAAAATTGCCATTTTATATAGGAATTTACGAATTAAATCTTTCGTCACTAGTCAAAACATTGTAAGCACAGCCCAATGCCCAAGATATTTCATGGCCGTCGATTTTCTTGTAGAGCTGTAAACAAAATATACATTTATCACAAGATTAAACAAAGTCTATATCAAAACTTATGGAAAAACGAGCGCCTAAGACCATGCAATGAAAAATAGTTTACTTTGGAGAAGTCTATTTTATTAGTGCAATGACATTTAAAAGTAATTCGTATTGCGTAGTTTTAGGCGCTTGTTATATTGATTAAGTATTGCTTAAAAGATTCATATTTCCTACCTTAATTTTTTTGCCATCGTTAAGACCAAATCCTTCACGCAGTATCACCGATATAAATGTCAAATCAAAACACATGAATGGCTGTTCATCATTAGGTATGGCGCAAACTTCCTGCGCTTTTTTACGATACTCTTCAACAGTTATTTCACCACCTTTAAGAGGATCAATTAAGCCCGATTCGATCGCGCGCTCAAAATAGTAACTGAATGCAGCAATAGTATGTTGTTTAAGTGTAAATGGTTTAGGTTTCACCAAAGGCATAATTTTACTTTTAGTCGCATCCAAACAGGCTTCAAAATCAACAACGGGATTTTCTTGCGTTGATTTGGAATTATCTCGGCCACTGTGAAATAATACTCAAGATTATGAAGTTGTTTAGGTAATATTTGGTGTGTATGTTAAAACGTTCATTATAATATTTTGACTCAACAACCCATGTTAAGCCGTGGTGGATAGAGACCCACGGCCATCCTGAAAATAGCATGGAGTTTAATGATGAATTCAAGTGGCAAAAATTGTAACAGAAACGAAAAAACTGTTATTCGCATTGAGCATTTTTAAGGCATCCAAAGAAAAGCTGTTGCGCAGAGCAAATATGGAACCGATTAAAACTGGCGGCGGGAATTCCCTTGGGGTTTGTAGAATGATCGATAGAGAAGCCAGTAACATACAAAATTCGCAAATGATGGCGTATATACTGTAATTTAAATAATCTTCGAGTCGGGCCTTTTGCAAATTTAATTAATATTTTTAATGCTGAAGATAGTTTTATTATATTACGCAGGACCCAAATATATGCCTTTTTTATTTACTTGATGTTCGTTATGTTCCACTGCGTCAGCTTGTAAAAACAAATTTATCACGATAACGCAAAACTAACCTGTATTTCGATATTGTTCAAACCAAAAATAAAAATTATTAGCTAACTCAGTCGATCTATAAAAAAAAACTGACGTGATGGAATAAAACCTGTGCCGGTTTCAAATTCAGTTACGCGAAATCTATAAAGAGCAGCAAATCTCTGAAACCATACAATATTTTTTTATACTAAATTGTATACGTGAAAACTGAGTCACTTAAAAGCTTACATGAAATAGCTTAAGCCAAGAGTAGATTGGATTTTTAATTTGTTCGAACCTCAGCGCCACTAGCCTGGTCAGACCTCAGATTAATTGCTCCCAATTTATAATTTTTTAATGAATTGAAGCAAAATAACCACACGCTTCGTTACCGCTTCCCTCTTTGGGCCTTTGGCAGCTCAAAATTGGCGACCAGAAGGAAGATAAATTGGATTTGGGCGAATGTAACTTCAGCTTAATGTCGCTACGTCTCACACAAGCTGTCTAATAATCAATCTCTTACGCCCTAAATCAGCCAACATTGAGAAATATTGAACGGTGTTTTTTTTTCCCAAATTTGAAAAAAGCCGATGGCCCACCCTATAGAAGAAGGTGAAAGCTAGTCAGTGCGTCGCTGTGACCTCAAGCTACCAGTGTCACATCATTCTGAAGTTATAAAGGGATAGTTTAAGTGAGCAAGTCAGACTTTTGCTAGGTCAGGATAGTGATGTAGAAGTATCCGCTTTGCTTTTGCTATTTTTTCCACATAAAACTTGAATATTAGTTCCATCTTTAAAGGTGTTTTTTTTTATCTAGAGTGATAATTCCCAGCAGTTGCTTTGAAATTGCTGTATGAGTGATTTTACCTATCCGTTGTTTTTGATTTGTCTCGAGTGTAGAAATTATGATTAAGGAATAATTTTTTAATTTAAGCTGCTCAAATTTTTTGAACAATTTGAAAGACTTGTGAAAATACACTTCTGTAATTTTTTTTTTTTTAATTAAATTTGTTGGCTTGATAACTTACCTCACTTTATATTCAATATTTGCGTAGGTCCATGTGCGATTATTTATAATAGGATTTAAGCAAACAGTCTCTAAATTTGTTTCTTGCTCATTATGCCCTTTCGAGAATACAGCATGTCTTGCTGCCATCAGACCCAATCCCAAATAACTATGCGTAAAAACATTTATTTCACGGTTCAACGTATTAACGGTATGCATATATTTCTCATAAACGGGCACCTGTGATGGATCAGTTGGGGCAAATGTGACCTGTGTGCTACCACCACCTAAATCAAGTGCCGCCGCTTGGTTTGTTTTCGAAAGACGTCCGAGTAGGAAATTTACTGTAAACCATGAGAAAATTCCCTCATCAGTTCCGTCCATAATTTCGACAGCATTGCCATCAACGCTAAAAGCCGATTTAGTAAAAAGTTCACGCACAGCGTTCAACAGATTTTCGGCCTTGCTTTGTGGTAGCAATCTTAAACCAGCGGTGGCTTTTAATACAAGCGGTGTGTCGGCCCATTTGTTGTTTGGTATGAATGCCTTAGCCTCGTCAAGTAACAATTTGATGGAGTGTGCACCCTAAAGAAGTTTTACACAAAATTTAAAATAATCGTGAAATTAATTATATTTTAATAGTTTTACCTTTTGTGGATTATCGGCAAAGGCGGATAAGCCAGGTTTGCGTTCTCTAAAGATTTCTTCATCAAGAATCAATTTGTTATCTGAAGAATAAAATAATTTTGAATTATTAAATGAATGTATGTAATTTCCTAACTGCGGTGATTGTGATTTCTTTATTTACTACATTGTTCCATAGCCATGGGGATAATCAAGATAAAACGTTGTTCATATAAAGGGTGTTTTTTTAGAGGTTTGTTTTTCGAATAGAGATAAAACTAGCATTTTATGGTCAAATCTGGCAACTCTAATGTCATTTATGTTCAGTTTGGTTTGCAATTAATTCGGTTAACCATGGATCGTTTTCGCACTACGTTTACTCTATGTGATAATACACAGTGCGCACCGAAGAAACAATTGCCGCTGTAGAGCAAAATGTTGAAGAGGACCCGAATGAATCGATTCGCCACCGTGCACAGCAATTGGAGCTTTGTCCATCAACTTTATGGAAGATTTTGCGCAAAGATCTTGGCTTGCGACCTTACAAGATCCAGCTTGTGCAAGAATTAAAGCCGCGAGACCATGCAATGCGTCGTGATTTTGGTGTATGGGCCGAAAATGAGATTGATCTCGATGCTGATTTTCATCGCAAAATTTTGTTCAGTGATGAGGCTCATTTTTGGTTGAATGGCTACGTCAACAAGCAAAATTGCCGCAGTTGGAGTGAAGAGAATCCACATGAGACCCTTGAGACGCCATTACATCCACAAAAACTGACTGTTTGGTGTGCTCTATGGGCTGGTGGAGTCATTGGGCCATACTTCTTCCGAAATAATGCTGGAGAGTCAGTTACCGTTAATGGAGACCGGTATAGAGCCATGATAACCGACTATTTTGTTCCCGAATTGGATGGCATGAATGTGGATGAGTTGTGGTTCCAACAAGACGGCGCTACATGCCACACAGCGCACGTCACAATCGATTTATTGAAGGAAACATTCGATGAGCGCATAATTTCGCGGAATGGACCTGTCAATTGGCCACCAAGATCGTGTGATTTGACACCATTGGATTATTTTCTTTGGGGATATGTGAAGTCGCTCGTCTACGCCAACAAACCAGAAACGTTAGGGGACTTGGAAGCCAACATTCGTGGCGTTATTGCCGACATACGGCCCCATATGCTCGAAAAAGTGGTTCAAAATTGGACCTGTAGAATTGGCTTTATTCGAGCCAGCCGCGGCGGCCACATGCCCGAAATCATATTTAAACATTAATGGCATAAAATTATTCTTCCAATAAAGCCAAATTGATGGACATTAAAACGATTTTCTTGTGTTTTATTTCAATTCGAAGCTCTATACTTCTAAAAAAAACACCCTTTATGTATTTAGTTTTAATACTAAGGCTCAGAGTCACAAGTTTAATTTTAGAAGGGGCGCAAATCAAAATATGATATTTTTGTTCAAGATGCTATACCCAAAATAGGGTATAGCCATGATTTTTTAACAGAACCGAATCGAACTTTGTTAATATAGTTCTTCATTAGGTCTCACTAGAACTGGACTGATTAATGATCACATCTTCCTGATGCTAAGTAAGCAGAAAATATAAAATTTGATTTTTTTCATAGAACTGATAAATTTATTTATGTTCTATATGCTCGTACGCATATCTGCATACACAGGTTTCAACGATCTATTAACATCCAAAGCATTCAAAATAAGATTTTATGACACTTCCAAAATACGCTACACTTTTCTATGAAACAACTTCATTTAAGGCAAAGCTCCCTTCTTGTAGCGATTTATTCAAATAAGAAAACATCTAATAATCGCTGGGAACAAAATCAGAAAATACGGTGCATGATTAACCATGCCATTTATCCTGTATTTTACAGGATACTCCTGTATTTTAGCGAATATCATATAAAAAAATGAATCCTGTATTTTTGTGAAATATCCTGTAATTATCCTGTAGCTATCCTGTTTTCTTTACATTGATTTTAAACATTGCATTTCTCTTGAAAATTAACGATCATTATTTCGCTCAGTTTGTTCTTGTTAGTTTGTGTTCGTCAACTCTTACGCTGATAACGTGATCAAAACTGTTCTACAAAAATGTTGTAAGATAAGGCATCACATATCAATTATTTTCCAAGTTTTGAGAATTTTTTGTTTGCTACGAAACGATGAGTTGACATTTTAAATCATTGGGAAACTGAGAATTGCGATTAAAAAGAAATGGCAGCAATAGTGGATTATGTTCTTTCTTGGATAAAAACAAAACCGGACATGTTGCGGAAAATCAAAGCGAATGACATGATTTTGGTTGAAATTCAATATGAAACTGAAAGAATCGAAAACGAATCAGACAACGATTACATGGACGAACACTCTGATTAAATTTAAGTGGCAAAATATTTATTCATACACAACGATTACTATCCATTCTGCTTAAAAAAATGTATCCTATAAACATTCCTGTTTTCGCCAATTAATATTGTTTTTCCATGAAAAATTTATGGCATACTTATGCATGATCAATCAATGTTAGGTTCAACTGATTGATCTTTTATTCTACATATGTTATATCTTCGAAACGATTGACTTCATGAAAAACATACAGAAACCTATTTTGAGTTTTATGAGCTACAATTTCCATCACATCATTGGTTTTTTTTCTCCAAAAATCTTTTGGCTTTTAAGTTAGATGAGAAAATAAAAATTTAAACCCTTTCACTTCCGAAAAACATCTCCATAATAATTTAAAACATGGGCCCCTGCAAAAATTCAGCTTTTAATTAGATGCAATTTTTTCGCAGTTTTATTAATTGTGAATCTTATTTTCCTGGACTAAAATAAATGAACTTCGTCGTAGAGAGCTTAAATTGTTCCATTTTCAAAGTATTTTCCACAAAATCGTGGCTTTTACGAAATTTATAAAAATAATAATATACATACATACTATAATAATACGCTCATATTTGTTACAAGTACCTAATTAAAAATCATAACAGCTCTTAAGAAAAACTTATACATACATACATTAATGGAATTTTAAGTAGTAGGTACATTAAATGTGAATAGTAGAGGCGTTTCTATAGAAAACTTAAGAGTTAACATCTTCTGCACTTTTACAAGGATATATTCAACGTAAGGAAAAGTTATAACCAGTGAAAAAAGTAAGGAAAGGTGTACTTAAGGAGTAAAGCTAGAAGCTGTAATAGTTCATTGTCTCTCCAGGGCTGCATCTCTTGCCATAAATACATATATGTAGGCATGTATGAATGTTCTTAAAGTAAAATTATTCAGCAATATGCACAGATGAGAATAACAACGTGCTTTGCAAAGAATATTAATATTAACAATGTTAGCAACGTGCTTTGCAACTAATATTTATATTATAGTCCGGGAGGTAGCGTTGTTGCATTTTTCAAAGTCATTTCCTCGCTCTTAATTTTATTTTCAAATGATAGTTTAAGTATAGCTGATATTCGAAATAAACGTCAGTGGGCCTGTTTGTGAGAGGCCGTCAAAAAAAAAATTCCGCAATAACTCGGAAAATAAACCACAAGTAGAAAAATATGTTAAGACCAATATTGTAGAGGAGAAAAAATCTTCAGTTAAATCAGAGCATTTTAAAATTTGACGACAGCTTTCAAATAAAATCTAAAATGATTCATTCCTACAAGTTTTCTAGCGAAGCTTTCAGTTGAATCCTCTTGCTTGTCTTTAAAAATTATGAAAAGATTTCGCTAGGATTCTTTCTCACATATTGCTCGAGGAATTATTTCAAAAGCTTTGGTCCTTTGATTGCTTACCCATCGTTAGCCGGTAGTGAGAGGAATTTTTTTATAAAATTTTAAGTGCATAGTTTTGAAAAAAATAAAAGCAAAGAGCGATTTTGGATAGAATGTTATCAAGCATTATGCCTCTGAAATAAGTAACATGTATTCAAGAGTGGGCTAGCTGCGTATAACTGGATACATCAACAACAAAAATCTTTTGGTGAAATCTTATTGGGTTTACAGCAGATTACCATACACTAAAAATGGACTGATTGACGCTGACCTATGCAAGCACTGCAGCAAACTCAATATGGAACAGACACTGAACACTTACTTTATTGTTCCCATGCAACGCTCAAATAAGGCTCAGCACACATCCAGTAACATTGACTTCATATAGGACTATTAAAGTCAACTATCGTAGTTTTTCACCCATAAGCCATATTTTTAAAATATAAATTTTCCTGCTACGAAAAACTACATAGGTTTTATAAATTTGAATAGTTTACAAAAAAAAAAAATATTTATCATTTTGCTTCTCAATACGAAAAACCTTTCACCAACCCATTATCGAAACCTTGTTCACAGTAATATTTTTTTTTTGCATTTCTGAAATTTAGTTAACATTTAACAACGACATTTATTTTACATCAAATATTTATTTTGTGCATTAATATAATTTACTTAAAACATTTTTATGAAAATATCTTTTACATACATATATTCATATTTCATATTCAATACGCTTATACATATTATAAAACTTTTCCTTATGTGCCATAAAAGTAGCTAATTATTGAGTAGTACCAAACTCACATCTTTAAATTGCTTTTGTAATATCGAAAGACATTGTGAATAAAATTATAACCTTAAGTAAATTGCTAGTGCTAAAGTAAATGTAAAAAACAAACTCAGCATTTATTAAGGGACTGTTACTTGAGCTTAACCACGCCCTACAAACTTCAACGCTCCTAGCGCCACTCTAAAACTGACCAACGTATTTGCCTGAGCTTGTCATAAAGGCTAAAATACAAGGCTGTAGTTAGACTTGATTTAAGCAATGTAGGTGCCACACCTTTGTATAGACCACGAACACCCTCCTCTACAATAGTCTGACGTAAGCAACTATAGACACCAGTACACCGTATATTTTGACCAAAAGTTTGACGATTCGATTCAAAACCTTGTATTTGCAAACGTTTCTTTATTAAATCAAATGGATAAACAATAGTCTTCGACAACATGCCAGATGAGGCACCCATAACAAGTAGCGTCCATGTAGGTAACTTATTACGTTCCTCCACCTCAAAAAATTTCATAGCTGATTGACTAAGTAGACGATAGAACATAAAATTTGTGCCCATTAACGGTGTAATTTGCAGCAATGCCGACGAAAGACCACGATACATGCCGGTTACGCCCTCACCGCGTATAATCGCCGCAACAGCACGCGTTGCATTACGATAACCTTTACTCGAGTCCTGCGCTATTAAGCGCGTTCGTATCACATCCAATGGTGTTGAAATAATAACAGCTGTACCACCCGCAATTGCTCCACAAATAAAATTTGAAAAGTTGGGGCGATCCTTAAGGTAGGCAGTTTGCTTAGCATATAAACTAAGTTGTTCGTAAGTCCAAAATTGTGAGATGCCATACATTATGCTTAACACTTGTGCTGGATTGTGACCCTTCCAAAAGGCAAAGAGGCCTTCTTCACGATAAATAAGACGCACTGCTTGCGCTACTGAGGTATATTTGGAGTGTTTTTTGGTAGCATTTCGTCCGCCAAGCGGTTCAACTTGCAATTGAAAACGGATTTTAAGTACATCCAAGGGTTGGCATGTGGAACGTGTTATGGCCGCTGAAAGGCCACCAGCGAAAATTTGCTGCAATTGTTCGCGTGTACTATGAGTACGTCGTTTTCCAGCAACTACTGCTGGTTTTGCTGATGATTCAGTTGTTGTGCCACCGCTAGGTATAGGCGTGGCAGCTGCTGTTGCTGTCGTTGATGCAGTCATGGCACTTACTGTTGGCGCCTGAGGTGTCATTTTGTTTCAACTATATTTCAGTTATTAATTGTTGTGGTGTGCGTGGTTTCGTTTATTTAAATTTGTTGCTGTTTAAAAATTTTTGGGTTTCACTTTATTTAATGGAATTTCACTTGATGATGTTGTTGGTGATAATGATGATGTTGATTCCGTAAAGCACGCAGAAAGAAGAAATTTCAAAAAATTGAAGACGACATTCAACTGCCAATTGTTTGCTGTTTTTGTTGTATTAGTGGTAGTTACAAGTATGTAGTTGTTTGAATTGGTAGTAGTGAAGACGGTAGCTTTTGTTGTTGTTGTTTTAACAATTATGTTCGCATTGTTTACATTTGGCAATAGAAGTAATAAATTTTTGCATTTTAGTTAACATTATAGCAAATTATCGCAAATTATTGCAATGCTTCGTAAGCACCATCGAATCCAATGGAACCACTCAAGCTTGAGTAGTAGTGTAATGCGTAACTCTCAACCGTGGCTTTAATTGACCGAAAAATTGTATTGCCAAGAACAGACTTAATTTCAATTGTTGAAATAAGTTTGTGCTTTTCCGTGAAGCAGCTGTCTGACTCAGCTAACTTAATTCATCAGCTTGCTCAAGATTTGAATATTCCAGTACGTATTTATTACCCAATTAAACCTGCAAAAATTAGTTTAGATGAAAATATAAGTAGTTACAGAAACTTAGGATTTCCTTTAAGTCATGATGTAAAAGTGGCAGACAGTACTTTAATAGAACACACAAATTAAATTTTTACTTTCATGTTTTCGAAAAGACTTTTCAAAAATGAATTTAATGCATTTTTAATTCAATTTCAAGGTAGTTCTGATTTGATTTTTCCCTTACAATAATGTACAATTTTTATTTTGATACAAAATATTTCGAAAATTGAGTGAGAAATCGAAATTATTTTATACAACCATTTTTGTACGGTGTATCAAAAACTATTGTATATGATTCAATGGGTGAATTTTGACTTGTAGTCTTTATTCATATGTAAATTCGTCGAAATCACAATCTCATAACTATTGTTTCGTAAACCAAGCAAAATACGGATTGTTTTTCTTCAAGTGTGTATTATATTTTAGATTTTAAACGCAGATTGAAAAAATTGGATATACATAGGTTAGACAAAAAATTATTGCAAGAATTTTCGAGCAGACTTTCAAGAGGGATATTTTATTCTTAAACTTTTTCATTATGAAGTAGTTTGTCAGGAAAACTAAAAACCCAAAGATAAGAACATTTTCCTTTCAATCGATTTATTTCTGATTTCATTTGAAAACAAAGGTATACATTTTTTTTAATTTTGTAATTTTGTATATGAACATTCAGTGATCAAGTTAATTTTTCTCAAAACTGAGTTTAGTGTGAGTCTATACTCTCTAGGCAGTAATTTATTTAGAGCTAAGATAAACCAAGACCTAAGTCAAAAATTTGAATAACAAATAAGTGTTATTACGCCGGTTGTCTAGTACAGCTAACGTGTGTCGCTTGAAAGCCTGTTAGCTCTGTTTTTGGTGTTAAACTGGGTTATTCTATAGATCTGAACCAGTGAAGGCCAAAAAAAAGAATATCAAACAATGTCGGGAAAATTTGTATGGAGCTACATTCTAGAACCAATATGGTTATTACAGCTACATATTAACAAATATTTTAGCTCCCAAACTAATGCAGTATTTACAGTATATCATTTTAATATTTGGACTGCACACGGGTATTCTTAACGAACCGAATGTTTATTTTATTAAACGGAAAACTTTGAGTATGCAGTTTTGAAGATTAGCCTTTACAGAATATGGAACAGGTACACGCAAGATTCTACCCGAAACGAAGTTTTGAGCATTGATGTAAACTATGATTTCGATGCTTATGATAAATATTTCATTTGAAGTATATTTTTTAGCACAACTTTTCAGAAACAAATAGGATATTTTAATTGCAAAAGATTCCATGAGTGAAAATATGACCCTTTTTTTCAATTGTTGTAGGTAAATGTAAGCTATCCTTCCGTCATCTGTAATACATATATATGTATTTCTCTCGTTTAAAATGTATTTTATAAGTGCTTTGTTTCTAGCAAAAAAACTATGATCCATGTAAGTCTTAAATAATTACGTCCTAGAGATGAAATTCCATGCTACACTACTTAAAGTAACATTGTCATCAAAGTAAAAATGAATGGTTTCCTTAGGAGTACTAGTTATATCTTTTGAGAGCTCTTTTTATGTACTAAAACTGTTATTAACATTTTAAAGACGTATAATATGCACAAGAAAAACCACATATGACCGAAATGCAATGTAAAACACAAAAAAAAAACCGTATTATAGTGCATAGTCAATTTACTCAAGCGTACGCGGGCGCGCGTAATGTATTCAAATGAATCATGCTATATACGCTGGCACGAGTGAAAGCTTGTGAAACGAGCCCCGGACATCAACAGTGGTCTTTATAGCTTTGTAACATGAGAAGGCTAACTCTGACGTGAAACGATGTTCAAAACATATTTTGATCTGACACATTTATCTTGACTGAATTTGTTTGACAACCATAATACAAAAAAAACATAAAATTATCTTTGACCTTCAGCAACTTTTTATATGGCACACGATATTGATTGCTTTTTACATTTTAATAACAATTTAATACCGAAGACTTATGATAATATTCAGCTCGCTCAAAACTATTCCACAGTTTATGTATGTATATGGACAAAAGTCTGAGTTATAGGCAGCCTCAGAGACATGTAGTATCAAAAGTTATTTTAGAATACGGCTAATTAGTTAAGCTTAACTTTCAAAGGGTTTGAACCTACATTATATTAGCTTAGCATAATTTATCTGCACCAATCAGCAAAACATATTTAAACATAATTTATCTGACAGAGTTACGTTAATGCATTTAGAGCACAGAGAAGGGAGCTCCTTTTGCGCTTTCGCATATACATAATCTCATGAATTAAAAAAAAAGGTTGAATAGCAAGAAAGCTTTAAAGCTACTACTTTGACCTACTCTTCGTTACGGTGAAAAAACTTTACACTATTGACTTTTTATTTAAGGAAAAATGACCTTTCAAAAATTACAAGAACCACTTTTACATCTTGACGTCAGAACTAAATAGCCGTACCGCCATGTCAAATTAGTCCTAAGGCATTTCAGCATGAAGTTCAGTAAATCAGCATTCCTACGTACAAGTCCAAGCTGCTGAATTCAAGTTCCAGAGAAACTTCGTTTACCAAAATCCAGAAACTTTAAACGATGTTGTTTCCAATATTTAAATAAAGATTCCAAAACTTTTCGTCGATTTTGTTTATTTCAAATACAGGGTTTTCCAATGTTCCAGTTGAGTAAAGCAACACAATATAAATTACCAAATTTAAGATTTTTCACTATTTTAATGATGACAAAATTTTTTACTATCGACCGTCGAACGAACGTGCGCATGTGCACACAGCTACACTTTTGGTTGCACTAAATTCATTTTTACTGAGCTTCTTAATGTTCAGTATTGTTGTTGCGATGTTGTGGTGATTGTTGTTGTAAATTTTTGTTAACTTTCTTTTTTCGTAATTTTGTATTTCTTTTATTCATTCATATATTAAGTAAATACAATACAAATTTTTGTGGTTAACGCGTTATTACTCAATCCTTCACCTGTTGACCACCAAAACAAGCTGACGAAAAAAAAAAACAAAAACCAGTGCCAACAACCAGCAACATCAAAGTAGCAGCAACAGCGGCGCAATGGTAGCAGCACCAGCAACAATAACAACAACAATATCAACACACTAATCCAGCCTGATAGTCACCAGTTGGATAAAAATGCACAAAACAAAATCGGTGGAAAAATATTTGTTGCTGCGATTTGACGTTTTCTTGTTGTTGATATCGAAATTGCTTTTTTCACATAAAATTTTTTTTTGTTTTCTTTTGTTGTTTATTTATTGTTGTCGGTTTTTACAGAGTTTTTCTTTTAACATATTTGATCAATAAATTTTGAAGTTTTACTGTTTTTTTCTTCAGTTTATAAGTTGCAAATCGTCGTAGTATAGAAAATGTATGAAAATAAAATATAAAACACGTTGTTGCGTCAGCAATGCAAATAAATGTTGTTGTTCAGAGTAAAACGAAAAATTAAATGTTTTTCACTGTCGGCGATTTGGAAGCTTCAGCTACGTTGCCGTCAAAGTTAAAGCTCCATTTTTTGCCTTATCATATAGAAACAACAAAGCTTTGCTGCGTAACTGAGAGAGTGCAAGAGAGAAACACTTTCTCTTTTGTTTGGTGCAGCTTTTATAAACGGTGGTACTAAAATTAAGTAATATCATTCAATCAAGCGCCGTTCAAGTTCTGGCTTAACCCAATCATTACCATCTGTGCAAAAAGTATACGTCCTATATGTATCACTTATTGTGGAAACTTAATTTAAGGATAACTAGCACAGCTAGTAGTTGTTTTTCGGGAGATTAGGTAGACTCATTAAAATTTTGCGTCAGGTAATAAAAAGTGAAAAAACGTACAAGACTATCAAAGTATATTTAACTTTGACTTTTGGAAATGTTAAACGCAGTTAGTTTATGCGACATTTAGTTTTCCATTTCATTATGTTTTTTCTTACGTTTGTATCGTATCCACCCTGTATACGAGTTCCTAAGCAAATTCACTTTGTAGCCTTTTATATTTTGTATGTATTTTTAGCCTTATTGTGCGAATATCATTGAGCTAGAATGAGCTTTGTGCTAGAAATAAATGCGTTTTTTTTTTCCTTTTACATAATAAATTCAGCATTTTCATTTACTGAGCTATCGGAGGTTCTAAAGAACATTTACTTATTTGTTGCCCGGCCCCATCTTTCAAATTGACGAGCTACCGGCTGTTATGCATCATGAAATGGTTAATCCTTATCGTGGAATTAATCTGTAGTATGAGTCTAACTTTGTGCATGTGACCGCATGCACATCTTTGTTTTTCTTGCTAAAAACACAATTCACCAGCAAAAGTATATTTTGTTTTAAGTCTTATATTGTTACAAACTAAAAATCCAAGTGGGGAAACTATGAGAAAATGTCATAAAATACTCGGTAAGTATTTAGCAGTGGCAGGTAAGTCAGCCGTAATTGGCACTTCTAAATATTTACAGAAAATTCTAACTTTGAAGAAAGGCAACCAAAAATTCAGTATTTGGAAAAAATTGTTTTCTTGCTTGACACATTTTAAGGGAATATTAAAATGAAGTTCAGTACGAACATAATTTTTAAGCTTGCCAACCTAGACACAAGCGACTGAGCACTGAATCTTAAATTCATCTACAAATTGATGGACTTTTCATAATTGGCGTTTTCTTACGTGCATTCAGAAAAGTACCCATACTATTCTGGGAACAAACAACCGACATAGTACTATTATTCGTATGGGAAAAGTCATACGTTTAATTTACCCGACGCCAATACAAACGTTACATGAAAATTACAGAAATTATTTTGTGATTTCCAAATACAATCATTAAAAAGTAGTACTACGAGTTCACGTACTGAATTTTCCAGGGTAGCGTTCGAAGATAACTGCAAATCTTTTGTTGATATTCTACCAAATATTTTTCAAGCAAATATTTTTATTCACTTAATTTTCATCTCAGACATACATAGTTTTCCATTTTAATTATTTTGATTTTGATAAAAAAGCACATGATCTACCATGCGTAAAAACAATGAGGGTTAAGAATTTCTAAAAAATTTTGTGACTTTCAAGTTGCTGAACCCCTGCGATAAATGATCGGTGGCTTCTGCTTTTTAGTTTCCCTTAACGTGACGTGAGGGTTGAAAAAATAATTTCGTAAATGTAAAAACAAATTCTTATGCTGATTCATGCAAGGCATTCTATAACTGGAAATTTTTTCATTATAATGTTTTTTTCAAAAGCATTCAACTTTTTTTTTAGTACCGACATTATCAGCCGTCATAGCAAACATATCATTTGTTTTTTCCTTTATAACTCTTGTAGAGATTGATGAAAAACTCACAAATGTTTGCAAAATGACATAATAAAGCTTCATCAACAGAGATAACAAAGGCCATCAATTTTTTAAAAAGAACAAAACAGCAAATGCAAATCGTATACATACAAACTTAGTTGCCGAAATGTTCAATAAGTGGCACTAATTTGTAAATTTAAAGAATAGTTTTATTCCGGATGATTTGATAGGTATTTATTATGTAAAATGTAGTGCTGATGCCGGAAATGTATGGGTAAATTTCGAAAGAACTTACACTTTTATGTTTTGAATTAAAAGCAAAAAGGATAATGCAAAAAAAAATTGGGAATTTTCTGCGCACAAAGCATTAAATTGATGGAGGTGATGCTCATGTAATTCGCTAAGCTCCAAGGACAGCACTTGCTAAGAGTGAGGAAGTGGCGGACCATATTGACGAAATGGAAGAAAAGAATGTCATAATACTATCGGAGCCCGTAGGCATTTGGTCCTTGCAACACACCAGCTATTTTCGGATGCCTTACGGAACGCGTCCTGAAGGATATGTACTGAAAGACATGCATAGGGTTTATGCACGACATCATTAGAAAAGATTTTAACGGCTACCTAAAAAACGTCTAGAGCAAGTGATTAAGTGCTTGGAGATGGTTGGATTTATATTAAACTCGAAAGTGCTCGCATTTCAAGCAAGAGTTCAAGTATCCGGGACAAAAGAAAACGTCGGAAAGTATGCACGCAGGTAAGCAAAAAAAGCCCTTAAGGATTGGCCACGGCCATGTAATGAACTGTGAAGTCTTCTGTGACTGTTACTCAGTTTTGGTAATTGCTAGGAAATTGAAGTATAACGTTTGGTTTCGAAATTAGAGTCTGAATTTTTTGAAAATAATATGAAAACTTATTTATACTGTTTTAGTTTTTGTCACTCCGTTTTCAATAATATTTCAATATTCCGTGAAAATACACAATTTGTGTGGTTTTATCATTAGATTTTTTTTATACAGTACACATTTCAAGTTACAGCTTCTTCGATAATTTATGGAAGTCTCAGAAAACGTAAGCGTAACAGATTAATGTCGTAAATGAGTGCACAGTTGCACATAATGAAAAACCCTTTCCGTTTCCAACAAATGACTAAAATGATTTGAAAAGAAATTTAAGAAATAAAAATATCTATTGAGCTATGCAAACAAATATGATATTCCCAAAGACTTAAAAAAATATCTACCAGAGAAACGCAATACTTTTGAAAAATAGGTATGGAAAATCGTTGCGCATTTTCGATAATTTTCAAAATGTCAGTTTTGATGCTAGAACCCTTCTTCATTTCATCTTAAATTATTCGTCCATTTTTACAAGAAACAAAAAAAAATTAAAAATAAATTAATTTGTGTGCGAAACAGTAAATTTACATTTTAAAAGGTTGCATTTAGTTTGAAAAAATTTGAATTTTCGCAAATGGTTAAAATTAGCTTGGAAAACGTTTAATATAGTTTACAAAAGGATTGCATTTGACGTGCAAACACTGTACTTACTATAAATGATATCATCCTAAGCTGATTACTCACATTGGCATGTTTTTACAAATGTTACAGCTGCAAATGCATGAATAATTAGTTTAAAGTTTTCACGCAAAAACTCTCTTGAATAATATTTGTATTTCATATATTATTCATTTTTCACATAGCGCATTTGATTGACTTTTCATGAATTTTTATTATGACTCTCTTTCTTTGCCCCTATGTGAAGGCGACTTACGCATTTTGGTAACATACATATACGAGAGAAAAATTATTCGTCTGTGCGACAACATGAATCATTGAATATTCGCTAGCATTAAAATTTAATCAGTTGATGCTACCACGTTTAAAATATATTTTCATATCGTTCTTTTTACTAAATTTATCAAATTAAGGATTTACAAGACTATTACCGAAGGAATATCCAATGCTAATCGCCAATAAGTCAATGCAATAACCGATCTTTCACACAGAAATGAATAGATAAAATCTCGAAAACTATACCAGCGATCACAAATTATACAGTTCATGAGATAAATTTATGTAATTCCTTCAAGTAGAAAAAATGTGTCAAAAGTTTGTTAGTGGTCTAGCCTATTGTGTTGTACGCCGAGCCTGGTGTCATGCGGATCGTCTTTCTGAATCCTCTGAGTTCTGAAATTAAATTAGTTTTCGGGACGCGCCGCGGAGGTTGTGTTTAAGCTCACTCGGCTATGTTTTAGTAAGGCAGCTTAGTCGGCTGATGAGAATAACATAAAATGAAAAGACTTGTCGTCTCTTGTTGGAGAGAAAAGAATTCTGATTTTTTCTTTTATTTATATCAATAAAACCGGTATTTTCCTTAACAGTATAAATGCCAGTATTTGTTACGCTCCTCCCAGAATTTTGCCGATCGCCAATCAATTTGTTGATCGATCAGTTGCTTTGGTTTTCATAGCTACAACTACAACATGTACATAACGATTGAATATGTGCTGGCCTTCAAATCAGTGTCATATGATCCTGCTCATATTCATATGCACTACATTGTGCATTTGGTTTGGCCTTCAAATTGAATGTCGTTGCCTTAGGCAATCCGATCTATCATTATGCAGTCGCTTATATGTTATGGCATTGTTGTTGTAGTAGCGTATGTCTTGTGCTGAGTTTAGGTATGCACATACTATGAAGGGAAAGGGGATGAAATGAATTTGTGTGAAGTGTAAATGACATTCGCTTATCTACAGAATTTTTGATTTCAAGTACCCGTCTTTGTTTGGGTTAGTTTTATGTTGCATCAAAAATTCTGTAGTTATGTAAAGTGCCGGGTTATTGTAATTAGCTTTAATTTATGATTTAGTAAGTAGGTGGTCTAAATGAAATTTATTGGGAAAGTATTGTGATGGTAATAGTGACTTTAGGAGTCCACTACACCCTCACCGTCAAGAGAAATTTTACTTCTCGAAGTTAAATTTATCAGAAAAAGAGAGTGAAAAAGGGGAAAATATGATTATGGGGAGTTCTGGCAAATACAATTTAAATTTAATAATATGTGTAGAAAATCATACATATTTTTGTTTTGTATTCTAAATATGTTCTTTAAATAATTACATTAAAAATTTATTATTTATAAAAATAAAAAGTATTCGTAATATAAAGTATTGATATGATATTAATTATTCGTAAAATTTATAATCCTATATGTGTATATATAATATGCTATATTATCATGATAATAGTGAAAATTTATTTTATGGAGATAATTAATTGATATCTTTATTAGTAAAAAAAAATATTAATGAGATTAATAAAAGTTAAATTACTTACTATAATGTAATTTTTGGATACTGTCTAATTATTAAATTTTTTCAACATATTGTTGTGATACTTTTTTAGTTTGTTGTTTATTTCTATTATAGAATTTACTCCATTTATTTCTTTAATTACATATGGTCCCTTGTATGGACTTTGTGATTTTTTTCTTTGTTCTAGTTTTACAAAAACTTGATCTCCTACTTTAAAATTTGAAACGTTTACATTTTTGTCATACTGTGTTTTTCGTTTATTCTTCGCAATGTTTATCAATTCTCTTGCTTTGCTTAATGCAGTCTTTAGCTTTATTTTTAATTCGTTTGAGTAATCTTCTAAATTATACCGTGTTGTTGTTGTGTTTTTTTTCAATCAAATCACTTGGTAGGGATGGCAGTTTTCCGAAAATCAACTCAAAAGGTGTATACTCTGTATCAACATGTGGACTTGAATTATATGCAAACGTATAGTATGGAATCCATTTATCCCATTCAAAATCGTCTGCAAATGATAATAAATATTCATTTAGTGTTCTATGATTTTTCTCTAATGAACCTAATGTCTCATGATGATAGGGGGTGGAAAAAATTTGTTCTACCTTCAGTAATTCACATATGTTTCTAAGAAGTTCATTTGTGAATTCTGTTCCGCGATCTGATTTTAGGTACTTAAATAAACCGAATTTAAGTATAAGTTGCTCTACCAAAGTTTGTGCAATTGTTTTTGCGTCCTTGGTTTCTATAGGATGAGCTATAACGAATTTTGTTAGTTGACATTGCATTGTTAGTATGTAGCGGTATCCGTTTGAAATCTTAAGTGGACCGACAGTGTCAATTTCCACTGTTTCGAAACTTGTGGTTGGAGTGTCCGTTATGTTCATATTTTCTTTCGTGTGCCGAATTTGTTTATTCCTTGCACATTTTTCGCATGTGTTTACATGTCGTTTTATCATTTGTCTCATGTTCTTCCATGAGTATCGTTGTTTTAACTTGAGCATTGTTTTCCTGATTCCTAAGTGTCCACCCTGGGGTGAATTGTGGAATTCTTTTATCAACTCTTTTTGCATTGTTTTATTTCTTATGTTTCGTGGGGTTTCGTATATTAGTATTTTAAGCGATTTTTCATACTTATTATTCCTTTTATGCTGCAGCTTATTAAATTTCTTCTTAAATGTTTGTTTATCAATTATTTCAAATATGGCATCTTTTGCCTCTAGCGCTAGTTCTTTTATATTTTCTTTATGCATCTTAGATGATAGTTTCTCCAATTTCGAATCTAGATTCGTTGGATTATCACCACATCGTACTAGTACGAAATCATCTGTATTGTCGACAATTATATTTTTCTTCAAATTATTCTTGCTTATATCAAATTTTACGCGTTTTACATTCTTGACGTCAGATATCGATGTGCAGTCCCATATGAAAAGTTGATCAGGCTCTTCTGAAGACATGCATTTCTCTTTTATAATTTTGTTCGCTTTATATTCACTATTTTGCTTAACTTCATTAACTTCTTTAATTTTCATACCCCTTGTTAAAATCAATGCTTTTTTAATTTTTTCATCCTCTTCTGAGGGAATCATTTTTATTAATGTTTCTGAATCTATTTTTATACGCGATAAGGCATCTGCGTTAGTGTTAATATTTCCTTTTTTAAATATTATTTCGAAATCGTAGTCCGAAAGATCCAATCTTATCCTTGTCATTTTCGATGATGGGTTTTTGTGGCTGAATAGTGAAACTAATGGTCTGTGGTCTGTAACCACAATGAACTTTCTACCATATAAGTATGGCTTGAAGAAATTTATGCCCCAATGAATGGCTAATAATTCCTTTTCTATCACGGGTTTGTTTAAATCGTGCTTTTGAAGTGTTTTACTCGCAAATGAAATGGGAAGGTCGTTACCTATTTCTCCTTGTGATAAGACAGCTCCTAAAGCAAAGTTTGATGCGTCAGTTGTTACAATAAATGGTTTGGAAAAATCCGGATATTGTAATACTGGAGGTTCTATCAATTTTTGCTTTAGCGTGTCAAAAGCTTGTTGGCATTGTTCTGTCCATTTGAATGTTTGCGTTTTCTTCAATAGGTTATTTAGGCATTGCGCGATGTTAGCAAAATCTTTAATAAATCGTCTGTAATAATTGCAGAAGGCTACAAAACGTCGTACTTCGTCCGCATTTGTTGGTGTCGGATAGTTCTTTATTGTGTCATGTTTTGATGGGTCAGTTTTAATTCCATGTTGTGTAATTAAGTGTCCAAGATAAACTACTTCTGGTCTCAAAAATTTGCATTTTGCGGCATTTAATTTTAAATTGTATTTTGATAATCTTTCAAAAACTTTAACTAAATTGTTGTTGTGGTGCTGTAGACTGCAACCAAAAACTATTATGTCATCGACATAAAGAAATGCTTCTGAGCTTAGACCAGTTAGTGCAAGTGTGAGCATGCGTTGAAAGCTATTGGAGGATATTTTCAATCCGAAAGGTAATCGTTTAAATTGATAGTGTCCATCATTTGTGGAAAAAGCTGTAAGTGGTCTGGACTTTTTGTCTAAAGGAATTTGGTGGAAGCTACTTGTCATGTCGAGTGTGGAAAAATATTTTGCTCGACCAAGTTTGTCTAAAACGTCTTCTATCCTTGTCAGTGGGAATTTGTCATTAACTAGTTTGTTATTTAACTTCCTAAAATCTACAACTAATCGCCATTTTTTAGTGTCATCTTCTGACTTTTTAGGTACTAGCAATAGCGGTGCATTGTATGGGCTTACTGATTGTTCAATGACGTCATCTTTTAATAAGTCTTGTACCTGTTTGTGAATTTCTTCATCATGGGCTTGCGGTAGTCTGTAGTTCTTTATGTATGTAGGAGTCGGGTCATTTGTAGTCAATGTCTGTGTATAGAAATTGTTCATTGTTAATTTTTCGTCTTTTAAATGGAAAATGTGTTGGAAATCCCTAAAAATTTCCGTTAAAGGGTGATTGTCATCTGTTTTTAGTTCTTGCATGAGTTTTTTGAAACGTGTATTGTTGTAAGTGTTATTTTGGTTTAGTTGAATATAGTTGGAAAGTGGCTCTGTTTTTGGTGTTAATTTTGTTAGTTTGACTTCGGTGTCTGTTGTGTTAAGAAGCTTTACGTGGCATTTACTAGTGGCTGGTATGATTGAATTTGCCAAAAATATTCCCGGTTGAATTTCTTCGTTCAGAATTACACTATCCTCGTTTAAATCTAAGAAAATAGGATGTATAATTTCTGTACGCGGTGGTATCCGTATTGTGTCATACGCGTGTTTGTTGAAGTGTAGTGGTGTCACGATGTCTATGTCATGTATTGTTATCGTCAATGTTTGTGTCTCGTAGTCAATTTTGCATCCGTGTTTCGATAAAAAATCTCTTCCTAATATTCCGTCGGTTTGAATCGGAAAATGTTCGTCAACTGCGTGGAAATTTTGAAAAAGTTTCGCATGTTGAAAATCTAATGTTAAAATTATTTTGCCTAATGTTGTTATTTGTTCATTGGTTATCCCCGTGAGTTTGCATCTAGTGTCCATCATCAAATCTGCTTCAATATTGTTAAATTTGCAGATAGATATGTCTGCTCCTGTGTCGATAAGAAAGGTAAGTGGTTTTATGGAGTTGTAACATTTTACTGTGATATAATTTGTTTTGATATCCGATAGGTTATATATCTTTAATTTTGCTGTCCCGGATGATCTTCCTCGATATCCGAGCGTTCGTCGTTTCCCTGATTTTCAGTTCCAAAAGCGAACATTCTTCTGTTGTTACGCTGGTTCGTGTTGTTGTAATTCTGTCTCCTATTTGAATTACGGTGTGCATTCGAATTGTTATTATTTTGTGTATATCTATATGTATTATTATTATTTCGTGGATTTCTATATGAGTTATTATTATTTTGTGCATTTCTGTATGCATTATTGTTGCTTCCATTGTTGTTGTTGTTTGAAATTTGATTTCTATTAAAACTGTTGGTTCGTTGACCTTGGTTTCTTGAATTATTGTAGTTATTTGGATATCCGCGGTTGTTGTATCTTGTACTTGTGTTTTGCATGTTATTGCGATGACTGTTGTAGTTGTTGTTTCGGAAATACAACAATTGGTTGCTTGTTTTGTTATTATTTTCTAGCTCGAGTGCTAGGTTTGTTGCTTCTGTTAATGAATTTGGTTGAGAAGCAAATATTGTATTTTTGAGGTCATCGTTTAATCCGTTTTTGAAAATATTTAGTGCATAATTTTCGTTCATTTTTATGATTACATTTTGTTGTGCTGTATCACCTGATAGCTCTGAAATTTGTAAACTATTTAGTTCTGATATCAAGGATACCAACTTATCCTTGTATTGTGTGACATTGTTGTTCCGTTGTGTTAAAGTTGACAGTTTTGTATGAATTTGAGATACTGTTAACGTTGATTTGTATGATGTTTTTAGACTAGTTTTTAATTGGTCTAATGTTGTTATATTATTAGCATTTGCTAATGTTGTGCGTACATTTGTACTTAATTTCACATTGATTACTAGGTCAATAAGTCGTAACTTGTCCGCGGTATTGTATGTTTCATACATGATTTGTATCACTTTTAAAAAACTATTTAATTCTTTGTGATTACCTGTAAAGGTAGGAACTATTTTTAGAATAGTTTCTAAATTAAAAGGCGTTGTAGTGGGAGTAGACATGGTTGGTTCTGGTGGCTGTGGCGGAGTATCTTCGTTACTAGACATTGAATTCAATAGAGAAATTGTTTCTTGATACAATTCGTAAAATTGTTCAATTAAACGTTCAGTTTCTATACTATGAGTTATTGCACTTGAATGTGCATTGAAAGTTTTTAAATAAGCTTTTATTTGTGTTATTTTTTCTTGTATAGTTTGTGCCGTATAACCTCTGTTGATTGATTTTCGTAAATTTCTATTTATTGTGTTCAATTGGCTGAATACTTGAAGTAAAATTTTCATTTAGAAATACCAGTGATTTGACTGATTTAAATTGGATTTTGTACGCGGTTTACGTGTTTTAAAACGTACTTTTTATAATAGGCATTGAGCTTGTAAAAAATGTAGAAAAGAATTGCTATAATAATTATTGTTATTATTATAGTGGTTGTAACTGATTTTACATTGGTGGTAGTTATCGCGGATCCTAAATTATTTTGGATGTTTTCGTTTATTACGATTTCATCTTTGTTTTTATTGTCAAACATTGTGATATTTAGAATTGTTTGAGCAAAGTTCGGTATCATAAAAAAATGTAAAGTTCAAAAATGTAAAAGTTCTGTTTTAAATTTTTACATATTTATTTATACATAAAAAAAAAAATTTTGTTTATATATATTTTGTTTTAAATAATTTCTTTAAATATGGTGATCTGATGTTCTGCTTATCTTCTCTGAAAGTCGGATTTTTGTAAATAAAGTTATGTAGCGTTTGTGCTCGCTGCACTTTGTCGCATGCGTCTGTAATTATTCCTTGATGACTGTCAAGGTGTTGTTCGATATTTCTAACTTGTTCTTCGCAGATAAAACAGCATGTAGTTTCATCCATTACTTCAGTTTGTGTTTGATTTTGTATTTCAGATCTTTGATCTGATTTGCAAGGCTTTGCTTGTATGCGCCTTTCGCGATGGCTATTAGCCGGTACAGCTCCTGCAGTTGGGCTTTCTGTCTGACGTGGCGCCCAGCCCTCGTGTGTTTCCGTCTTTGTACGGAGTTTTGTTTTGCTATCGATTCTTTTTTGTTTTCTTGATGTTGAAAATATTCCTCTATTGTGAGGCGTTTTGGTCCCGGAATGGGTGTTGGTGTGTACGTCGCTTCGGTAGCAGTTGCTGCTGGCACGCACTCTTCAATTTCTTTTTGTAGCGATTGTATGTGTAGGACCAGTGCGTCGAAATTTGCCTCAAAATCTTCGTTCATAATTTCAGTGGTCAATCAGAGTGTTGAATAGAGTTGTTGTGCTAAATTTCTTCTATTTGCCAATTTGGCAGGATCGCCATGTGTTGTACGCCGAGCCTGGTGTCATGCGGATCGTCTTTCTGAATCCTCTGAGTTCTGAAATTAAATTAGTTTTCGGGACGCGCCGCGGAGGTTGTGTTTAAGCTCACTCGGCTATGTTTTAGTAAGGCAGCTTAGTCGGCTGATGAGAATAACATAAAATGAAAAGACTTGTCGTCTCTTGTTGGAGAGAAAAGAATTCTGATTTTTTCTTTTATTTATATCAATAAAACCGGTATTTTCCTTAACAGTATAAATGCCAGTATTTGTTACGCTCCTCCCAGAATTTTGCCGATCGCCAATCAATTTGTTGATCGATCAGTTGCTTTGGTTTTCATAGCTACAACTACAACATGTACATAACGATTGAATATGTGCTGGCCTTCAAATCAGTGTCATATGATCCTGCTCATATTCATATGCACTACATTGTGCATTTGGTTTGGCCTTCAAATTGAATGTCGTTGCCTTAGGCAATCCGATCTATCATTATGCAGTCGCTTATATGTTATGGCATTGTTGTTGTAGTAGCGTATGTCTTGTGCTGAGTTTAGGTATGCACATACTATGAAGGGAAAGGGGATGAAATGAATTTGTGTGAAGTGTAAATGACATTCGCTTATCTACAGAATTTTTGATTTCAAGTACCCGTCTTTGTTTGGGTTAGTTTTATGTTGCATCAAAAATTCTGTAGTTATGTAAAGTGCCGGGTTATTGTAATTAGCTTTAATTTATGATTTAGTAAGTAGGTGGTCTAAATGAAATTTATTGGGAAAGTATTGTGATGGTAATAGTGACTTTAGGAGTCCACTACACTATCTATAATATCACATTGTGTATATGGGCTAATATGCCATGAGATCCTAAGACATTGTTAATATTGAGATTTGAAAGGAATTTCAAAAGAAAACTCAATAGTCTACAGACAGATGAGTTCTCCTATCAAAATAACTCGTTAAGTTTTATCCAGATTTTTTTTACAGTGTTTAAAAACTTATGAAATTTTTCGTTTTAACGCAAGAGCTCGTCCTGAATCAGATTTTTTCAATAATTCTCTTAAATTTAGCATAGTTTTGAGTATAGAGTTTCGAATAACTCAAAAATCAATTGAGAAATCAAAGCCTTTGATTTAGGATTTTTCTTCTATCAAGAAAAAAACTGCAGTTAACTCACCAATAATGCTCCTGTGGAATTTATAAGCTAGAACACGACTGCCAGTAGAGCCTGCATCAATAATCACAGCAAACTGTGTTTTGTCATAACCCAGTTTTGAAGCAATACGTTCCAGAATTGGACTGGTGGAGTCCAAGTAGATACCTGCATGAAAAAAATGTTTAATTTTAATAAATTTCAAAAAGAAAACCAACTAAAAACCAACCAAAGCTAAAGAGCAAGACCAACACAACAGCGATCAGACAAAGAAAGGATAATTTAAGCCCTTTAGGAACACCGCCACTGCCAGCAGCGCCGGGTACCGGTGACTTGCGACGTGATGCGCCACCGTCGTCATGTTGATTTAACTGTAAGAGAAATTAATATAAAATTACATTTTTAAGTGATCCAGAAGAAAACCAAAAATGATATGGTGCAAATTACCAACTCGTAGTCGATTTTCATTTTTGTTTTTTTGCAGTGAAAATATTGAGCCGTTTTCATTTCAGTTCTACATAACTTTGTGCACCTTTATTTTTTAAAACCAAAAAAGTTTTCATCAAATCTTGTATTCACAAAGTTTTCTCACTTCACACTTTTTCAACTGAATTCTTATAAAATTGACAACACAAATGTCAAAAGTTTAAGTTGATAATTTTAATATACAGAGAGCAGCGAAAATACATAGGAAAACAAAAACAAAAACTGAAAGCTCCAATAGACCAGTTCACACGATTTAATGAGTGATACTGCATGGGTTCACTTCAATCAAATGAACGGTAAAAAAGCAGCTTGACTTGTACGAGTTACAAGTTCGTGATTTTTCTGCTGGCTTGTCCAATCAAACAGCCTATGTGCACTTCTATCTTCTTCTTCGTTATATCAAAGAAACCAAAGTCCAAACCAAAAAAAAATACTTATTTAAGCTTTAAAAAATTAAAACCTCAGTGAATTTAGTCAATTCAAAAATAAATCAAGAGTTATAAACTGATTACATCACAAAAAGAAAGCTTATTTTATATTTTAAGCAGTGACCAACCATATATCAAACTCAATTGAAAAAAAGCATTTCGATGGCGTACGATGCAAACCGGTTTTTTTACAAAAAATTAAAGCTTATCACCGGTAAGAAAAAATTCAGATAATTGATACATTTGACGTGGTAAGAAAAATTGACTGCAGAAAATTTAAAATAAAATTATATACATGAGACTCGAGCGCCGACACCATCTACGACCCAAGCTTTCGGTATTTAAACGATGAGCATACTGTACCATGTGAACGCAAATCGATGTGGTTGTTGTCAAGTCTGGCTGCAAACACAATTGTCGTGTGAACTGTCATATTACCACATTTGCAAGTTTCATTTTCACATCGTTCCTGTGCGTTAACTTTTGTTAGACAGCGTTTACACGAGGAAACTCTTCAAAGAAAGTTTCCCTATCTGTATCCAAGAAGGGAAAAACGAAAGGGTGGTGTACAGAATTTGTCGTACACGCGAAATCCCCTTTCGTTCTATTCTTTAGCTGATATTATGCTTTGAATTTACATTTGTTGTAGCGGGTTGACGCAGTAATTGCTTTGAAATTTTCTTGCACAAATAAATTCTAGTTTCCGTGTGTAAACGCAAAAGAAATTCACAAAAGAGAATAGACAAGAATTTCTCAGACCGAATTTGCTTGTATAAACGTTGACTTAGGGTAAGTAAGCTTATCGGGTAACAGATTAGCAAACATATTGCCCGAACTATTTTTTTAAGGCACTTTCTGTTACTTCAAATATAAGCGTAAAAATCTAATTTAATTGAGTAAGAAATAGTCACAATTTTGGGGAGATTACGATATCGAGGAACCGCGATCTGACGATGTTTTTCGATAAAACAAGTCAAAATAAATCGAAAATGTTAAATAAAAAAATCGATGCCTCGTTTGGTTTTCGAAATATCGATACCTTAGCATTTGATTTTGATAGTAGCATTAGAATTATGATTTTCTTAGCACAATTTGAGGATGGTTTCCAACAGAATCGGGAGTTTTAAATCCTGAGCTACGAACGAAGACAGCCCACTTACCCTTATTCTTATGTAAAGTTACTGTGACTAGCAAACTGCTGGATATATTATAGACTGATCCGCGGCCGAAGGCCTCGGCGAAGTCGTTGTTGGGTTTTCGGGAGTTTTAAGTCCTGAGCTGCAGCCAAAGGCCGCCTACTTACCCTAATATTTATGTATAATTACTGTGGCTAGCGAATCCGGTGTTGGACATATTATAGCATGTAAACTTTAAGATCTTGGTGCCATGGGAGTCGTAATTGTAGTGGTATAATCAAAATCATATTTTTAAGCATCAATATTTCGAAATCCAAGCAAATTATCGATTTTTTTTGTTTAACATTTTCGATTTATTTCGAGCTGTTCTATTGAAAACCATTTCTAATGATACTTTCAAAATCAGTAGCGCCAAGGATATCGTAACCATCCTGCCATTTTAAAATAATTTTGAACAACTTATAAAAAAACATGTGTCTTGGAACAATCTTTATAATCAATTCAGCAGTTTTAGCTTTATAAAGTACTAAGCACAATTGGAAAAGATGCAAGTGCGAGAAAAAAAAACGAGACCATATAATTTTTCCTATACGTTAAAACAAGATACGCAATAGATCGTGGGTTCAATACTAGTCAGTCCAAATGTTTTTTTTTAAACCTTTTGAATTTAAAAGCAGGAAAAGGTGGTTTTAAATATTTAAAGGCTCATTTATTTTCATTGATACATTAAAAAAATTTTGATACAGATAAATTTTTGATAATTTTTGAATTATCGTATCGTTTTCGTATCGGTGAAGCACTAATAATTACGGGCCATGGAGTTCCACCACTGTTACATTACACGATACATATCATTATCATAGTGTTCTTCTTGAATTGTTCAAAGCCTAAGTAAATATAACACACTTCTAAACTTTTTGATCTCTTTTTTGAAGAAACAACGAGACAACAACGCGTTATCATTGCAAAGCCTAAGGATAGAAATGGAAAAAAAAATTCCAAAATTTTCGGCCAAAATAATGCTCAGTTCTAAGAATAATCAATAGATTTGAGAAATCTGGTGCGATTATGGACAGTAGTTCATCCATGCATCCTAGTTTAATTGCTGGGTCACCTATCTCCACCTTCACTCATTATGTTTTCAAATGTTTTTTATCAAGCAATTTATTTTCTAATCACCAGATTGCCGTTGAAATAACATGTAGCAAGAAAAACAAAACCCATTGTCAAGTGTTCTTACCTCGATACTACGAATAATAAATGTGCTGATGTAACACAAACTAAAATACGGTAGAAACTGATAACTTAAATACTATCGATGATAAAAGTTTGACTGCCAAATCGTTTAGCGTCCAAGTAAATGATAACAAATATAAAATTTTTACACAATAAAAAATTGATGTGATATTAGTAAGATAATGATGGTGCATAATTGTATTGTATTTCACAATATACAGAAAAATTTTCACCTCAGATAGCAGAAAAATTTATGAAAACAAAATAAAATAGTTTCAATCTTTTTTTAACTGGTTATGTTGCTTTCAATTTAATATTCTTGACATGTTAAGTTTTTATATTCTGCCCAGTCATCATTACTATCAAGTCAAATAAAGAAAATTTGCTTAGAGCAAACAATTAAGTATTTGTTGAGTAATTTTCTAAATACCATGGGTAAAGTATGATGCACACTTACATATGTACATGTTAAAATACAACAGATTTCTTTTGTTTATAGATACATATAATCAAATAAAAGAGAAATATATTCTTATTGCGGAATACATGTAAAATATGACTACTATAGAAACCCATTTCATTACTTACATTATGATCACAAATTCTACAGCGCATGGACAGTGATTTGACGAAAAAAAAATATAATAACTTGGTTTTTTAAACTCTTCAAACAGAAAGCTGTTACAAAGTTCAGAAATTATCTAGTAAACTGAAAATAACTCGACGGAACTGATAAACTGAAAGATAGTTGGTTGTTGGCGACATTTGGCTTGGCTACAGAACTTTTTAGTTAATTACTTTAAATTATAACAATAAAATTTCTACCAGAACTTTTTAGATATTGCCATTAAATTATAACAACAAAATCACTGCCAGTTAGTAACGATCGATACTAGTGTGAATTTACAAGTTGATTCAATAATTTTTATTTAACAAAGATGACAAGTATAGTAAACGTTGATACCGTGTTTCACCTTATAAAGGATCTTCAGAGCGTTGGATAAATGCTGCATAGCTTTATAAATTCGTATGAATATCGCTCGTTGCTAACTGACTGCATGTTTATTGCTATCATTTAATTAATATTAAAACTGAAAAACAAAACAATCAACTAAAGTTTCTAAAATTATGGCGAACACACCGATACTTCAAAGTCTGTGGTCTATAAGGATCGACAAATTGAGAAGCTATAAAAATGTCACTGCATTTGAGATCTGTGTATGTTCTAAAGTGATATGATATTAGGGTGAAATTCTAACAATATAATATTAATTAGAAAGTTTGTCATGTTACATTTTGTTCTTTGTAGTTAAAAATTAACCTTTCGATTTATTAAATGAAAAAGAAAACGCTGTCAAGGCTGAGCCGCTACACCGATTTTGATGAAAACTTGATGTGGAGATAGATTGATTCCCGAGAAAGGATAACTGTTTCTATTGGACGGTGCCATACTACGTTCGAAATGTTTATATTCGATATTTTCTGTTTGTCGGCATACGCCTACGTGTCGCGATTTGAGTCATTCGTAGTGTCGGTTTATGCCAACGTGTCCGCTACACCCCTAACTAGAAAATATGTTTTCACAACTGAACTAATGGATTTTGGTATTAAGATATATTGAACCCTGAGGAAAGATAATTTAATGGGCGGTACCACTCCGCTAACCAGAAAATATTTGCACAGCTGAGCTAATGAACTGACTTTGATGAAAATTGACTAGGAGATACATAGATTGAACTTTACGGAAGGGATGGGACTTTAATAATATTAAAAATGCCAATAAAAAATAATTTGTTTTTTTAATTTAATCATTTGCATTAAAGCGACGGTCCACACTCATTTGCTCAATCACTTTGTTTTCTTGTGCCGAGCTATAAAGCATTCTTTTGGAATATGTCGTTAATGTAATCAGTTCGATCAGGACGATTAAGCAGTCATTGAATGTCTTGTAATCTTTTACATTTTTAGGAGGTCGGAGAAGTCGTGCTCTCTTGGAAATTAAATTTAGATAAATTCCTTATTAAATGCAGATTATTTCCTACAAGGAGCAAACATATGATTTACGCTTTTAAGAGGAACTGATTAGTCTGAACTATGATTCGCATTAACTCTGAGCAAAATGTCTTTAAGGTCTTGGAACTTATTCTAGAATTTTCACAAACTTTATTCTAAGACATCCACTAGAAATGTTTGATATTTTTAAAAGATAGAACTTTGGTTCATATGCCGGAGTCAAGGAAAGAGATACCTCAGAAATACCTATGAGGTTGTCACAAATCTGCGCCTTCCTTTCCCTACATAATGTGTAAACAACGCCTAAATGAGTCTCTCTACACTGAGAAGTCAAAGAACCGAAGCCAATATTTGCACTTATTCATTCAACAATTTCACCATAAAAGCAAAACGAAAGGTTTGAGCATTTTTTAATACTTTTAACTTTGTATTGCCGACAAAATTTGTAGTGTTAGAATATCGGAGACGTATACGGTAAATCAGGCATATCAAAAGCATGACAAAACGAACCGCATAAAACATCAATAAACTGCCGAGTGACATTGGGGAGTCTTAATTTTAAGTTTGATGCATGTTTTTTAAAAATATTCGGAAACAGATTCTGTTCTGATTCTGTCGAAACAAAACAATTTGATTTAAAAAGCATAAATACATAGAAGGTAGTGATTGATAAGACTTAAAAATGCAGTATGTACATATGTATATTCAAGCACATTGCAATATAAATTCAAATAGCCACTATAATACATTGCATAAAAAAAATAGCACAATTCAAATAAACGACTGCCACATAAACTGCGCAAAAAGCGATAGATAAAGTAAAGCAATTTGATACTCGTACTATATTAAAATAGCGAACAAATAAAATATAGTTTTTATTAACAAACCCATAGAGATGCTAAAGGGAGTTCGTAATCTCAATAAAAATGTTCATTCCCGACTCGAAACTTCGCTTGAAAAATTTTTGTGATTTGAAGGATGAAAACGGGGTCCGATGTTTCCACGAGATAAATTTTGAATCAGCAATCTCGTAAATTAGTCGTCTCTGATTAAAGCAAACGCAAAAAAAAATTTTATGAAACTGAATAATTTTATTGATATATAAAATAAGAAAATAACACGGTGGGTTAAAATTTAAACCGGAAATCAAATAGGGTTTTCAAGAGAAGTTTTTCGCTGGAAAATACAAAAAATGGGAAATAACAGTTCCTTGATTTTCCACCACTATGATCTACTTTTTCTGAAGCCATAGGACAGAATCCACATAATAAACTTTTATGACGATGCTGAGTAAAACGAATTGAATGTGGACTATTTTAAATGCGATTTCATTTTAGATTTTCGAAAATTATACCCAGTGGCATCACAAAGGCTGGTGACACCATTTAGTAAGGATAAATATATTTTATTAAGGTATTTCGAAATAAGTGCCACAATTATTATTTGACAAAGGTTCTTTATTTGTTGAAAATGGAGTGCTATTATCTGATCTTAACTTACTTTATGCCAGCCATCTCCATCACGAACTGGAGGTCCAATGGTATTTAATTTATGTGCCACACCCACCCAAAAGCCATCAAAATTAAACGGCCTTTCCTAAAGCCTTTTTAAAATAGCTTATATTTTAATTTTAAAAAAATAATAAAAATAAAATAGTTTTAATAATTCCTCGTACCCCCAAGGCACACAAAGGATTTGAAGAAAATTCGCAGAAGCCATAATAGGGCATGGAACAAATATGCTTGTAGTCAGGACCGCAATGACCTCGTTTCTTATCAACGACTGTTTCTTAATTTCAGGATATGTCTGCTTAAGTTTATTCTGAATATTTGAATAAAATTAGGCTGAATACTTTTGATGACCCCAAACATTTTTGGGGATTTATTAAATCTAAAAAATGTTCTGACGGTTTTACATCTGAATTCAGAACAGTTGATGGGCTCACTAGTGGCCTTCAAATAAACTAATAGTTAGGTGGTTTCCTAATTTGTTTGAAGAATCATTTTCTGCTGAATTATTTAGCAATTAGGTCAACTATTTTGAATATATGGATATCGACCTTTTAGTTTGAGTTAACGCGATATCTTTCTCACTTGAAGCATAGAGAAATATATCTAGTCTAATGACGAAGAGTTCGGCTCCGGTTTTGATGTTATTCCGGCAACACTATTGGTTAACTGCGGCACTGTCCTGAGTTAACTATTAACAAAAATTTTCTTAGTTTTGGAAAGCCGTATTTTCAAGAACCCGTGGCTAAGTTGTCATCAATACCGAAACTTTTGGAACGAATTGTACATGCTCAAGTTAAGGTGCAAAGACTCTGGTGTCCAACCTGACTGCATTTACGCTGAATTCAGTGAAACATTTGACAAATTATCACATACATAAGAATTGTCCCAGAAAAAACTTGCGTTTTGTTTTTCAGATATAAAAAATTTCCCAATAAATTTTTTAGCTTTTTTTCTTTGGCTTAAGTTTACTTTAGCTGACATTCTCCAATTTTTTTTTTTAGGGGTAAAAGGGGGTCAAAAATAAATAGAAATTATGAAAAAAAACGGGCCGCTCGGATCTAGTTTCGAAGATATAGCCATCGGAAGTTCCGGATATAGCTTTTGTAAAATGACCATACGTTGGGAACTCCTGCATGGATATCAAAAATTTGGTGTCATATGAAAGATAATTTAATGTTCTTTAATAATGGTGAGTAAAGTTTTGAAATTTAACCTATAATTTTGGAGGTATGACGACTTTTCTGAAATTTGGACCAACTTTTTTTTAAAAAAACCTTTTTTTCCCTAAAAATGTCTTAATGACATTAAGAGAGCCTGGTTCGTTCCCTTTGAAATGGTGTATAGTTCGTTGTAAATTTTTTATTATTAACCCCCTTTTTTACCGGAAAACAAATAATTTTATTCAATGAATTCTCATGAAAAGTATGTATTTATGGACAAAAGCAATAAAAATCCAACCACAAAAACAACAACAGCAACAATGGTGAGTAAAGTTTTGAAATTTAACCTATAATTTTGGAGATATGACGACTTTTTTGAAATTTTGACCAATTTTTTTTTTTAAAAACTTTTCCTATAATCTTTTTAGCATATTTCAATCATTTATATCTTAGAGCATATCAAAAACCGGCTTAGCTAGCCACAATTATTTTATTTAACAGTAGGGGTAAGTGGGTGGCCTGATATCCATGAAGGGGTTCATTTTTACAAAAGCTATATCCGGAACTTCCGATGGCTATATCTTCGAAACTAGATCCGAGCGGCCCGTTTTTTTTCATAATTTTTATTTATTTTTGACCCTGTTTCTTTTCTTTTATTATTAATACTGGTTAGGGTTCAGAAACTAAAAACTAATTAACAATTTTTTTTATAAAAATTCTTACTTTTTTCTTAAGGCTCTTCAGTTGAAGCAATTCTAAACTCATCCCTAGTCTTGGGACGAGAATCGACGATTTCAAAGAACTTTGGGACACACATTGTTAGCTAGGCACATCTGTCAATTGACCCTACTGACATCGTTACCGGCAGCTTTTTTTTGTGTATAAATAAAAATAACCTTGGTAACATAAAATCAGCACATTTTTAATTAACGAATTCACAATACGCGTGAATAATTCTGGCATTTGAAGGATTGTCAATTGTTATTTTTTTATATATTTTTTGGCAAGTTTACATTTTTAGCAATGATTTTGGCGCTTAGAAACAAAAATACTTACATTACGCTGACGAACTTCTGACAATGTCATTTTTAAGTCGTTGATTGTTGCAAAGAAAAAAACACTAAACTTTGTATGTTAACCAAAAAAAAGTATATATAACAATTACAGCAATATATTGTTCATGAGCCAATGATTAAATAACAGCTTGAAATTCGAAAACTACAAATTAGCACGTTTTTAATAAAATGTTATAGTTGAAATTATGTACAAATCAGCGTATCACTTGCGTTATTTAGTTTTTCATGTTTTTCCTTTAATTTTTCGATTTTTAAAAAATATACTACAATGACGAGGTGGGCTACGTCATTTAATTACACGCGGCTAAATTAAAATATACTTCATTTATTTCTCAACCAAAACAACAAACTTTGCCATCTAACAACAGAATGAAAACCTGTCAACAAAAAAATCAACATTTTTCAAACGATAAAAAGCAAGGGGTAATGTATTAAGTGCGACAAAGAAAGTTAACAATGCAATTTACTGCCTTGAAAGTTTCAAATGAGAGAGAGAGAGAAAGTGGAAAAAACAGATGTTCACAAGGAATGAATTGATAAGTAGACGTAGGGGCACAAGAAAAACGAAATTTCTAGCATATAAGCCCGCAGAAATTTAACAACGAATTTCGATACTCATAAGAGTGCATCCACACCAATAATAATTGCACGCACATCGTGTCTGGCAAAAAAAAAATTATCACAGCAAACGTCAAGTTCTATCTCTCTAAATTTTTGTGATGTCCATAAAAGCAAGTCTTAAGCACTCAGCTCAACAAACAAAGAAGGAGGAAAGTGTTGCAATGGATTTAAACTGAAATTAAAAAATAATAATCAACTGTCAAACTATTCAACGAACGCAAAAGTTGGTAATTATCCTGCTTTCGTATCACACTTATCACCCGATTTACACGCTTTCCATCTTACACGATTATTAAAATCAACATAGTGCGCCAAGCTTTACATTTTTTCCCACTCATATGCTTTTGCAAGCGCTATATCTATTATTATTAAAATTATATGTAAATGTATAAATATATATATGGCTGAACTTTATTTCGAAAACGGCTGCAGCGATTTTGATGAAACTTGGGGACTTGGTGCATATGTGAACAAAATTAAGATCGAGGTAGACCTTAAGTTTTGAAACATTCCGACAGAGGCATGGCACAGCCCTAAACTCTAATTTTTATAACGTCAGGTCTCGCAAACCATTCAAGGTATTGTAGTAAGATTTGGCAGACAGATGCAGGTCATAAATATCTTGAATTCAGCCAAAAGTGGGTGGAACGAAAAAAGTGGGAGTGGCACTTTTCAAAAATTGAAAAAGTTGATTCAATATTACTCAAATTCGGCACCTACTGAAAGCAATCATCATAACAAGCTGTCACTATGGCAGAGCTCGTTGAAAGGCATGGCCCACAATATTGATAAACGTTATAATAAGAGAACTAATAACGCAATCATTATGAAATTTAACATGATGGACATACATACTTGCTATAAGATATCTCAGGACCAAAATGGGTGCAATAGAATATGTGGGCGTGGCACCTTCAATACAAGCAAAAAACGTTAAATGTTACATTTTGTGTGTTATGAGAGTAGTCTTTTTAAAATTTGGTGTGGATATGTCGGTTACAATAAGTTTTGAAATCAAATGGACTTCGACTGGATTGTATTAGTGAACGTGGAACCTCCTGTTACATCAAAATGTTGTAAATGTGTCATTTTGCGATTTTTTTTAATATATTTTGACTAATTCAACTTTATTCTTTCACCAATTCTTCATCCTTTCGATTTTTTCCACCCCTTTCAGCTTGATATATTTTATCAAGATGTTTCAATTTTTTTCGAGACTTTGAACTTTTTTAAAATCTTTCAACCTCTTTCATCTTTTTTAAGCCTCAAACTTTTAACTTTTTTCGACTTCTTCAACTTTTTTACATCTTTCAACCGTTTTCAACATTTTCCATAATTTTCCGACCTTATCAAACTCATTCAACTTTTTTCGACTTTTCAACCTCATTAAACTTTTTTCGAGTTTTTCAAACTCTTTCAATTTATTTGGACTTTTTCAACCTAATTCAAATTATTTTGAGTTATTTATTTTCTTTCAACTCTCTAGTAGCAGCAGGAGAAACTATAAATTATGTTATTATATTACGATACAAAGCTATTTTGTAAGCAGAATTTTTGTCTTCATAACTTCCCCTGATGCTACAAGGGCTCTCTCAACTTTTTCCAACATTTTCCATATTTTATTGACTTTTCAGCCTCTTTCAATTTTTTTCGACGTTTTCAACTCTTTCAGCTTTTTCAACCTCTTTCAGCTTTTTTAACAATTTCTATGTTTTTTCACTAGTTTCAAAATATTTCCAACTTTTTTCAATGTGGTCCATTTTTTTCCGACTTTTCCAACATATTTCGGCTTTTTCAACGAATTTCAGCATTTTCCATATTTTTTAACTTGTTTTTACGTTTTTCAGCATTTCCCATATCTTATCAACTTCTCACAACTTTCTTAATTTTTTTTCCGGCGTTTCAACCCTTTTCAATATTTTTAAATATTTTAACTTATTCAACTGTTTTCAACAAAGTGCATATTTTTTCTATTTTTTCAACCTCAAAACAAATAACCGACAATGGAACAGATCATAATTTAATATCATTTGTTCCTGAGCCTCCTGTTCAGTACTGTAAGTGCAAAAAACAAAAAATTGACAACGCAAAATGCATTAAGTGGAGTTACTTCTCGTACTACCATTTATTCTCGAAAAAAATCCTAAAAAGAGGCTTTTTTGCCCAATTAGGAGTGGTTCTATTCCTCTACGGTCAAAACGACCGAAGCTTTCGTATCGAGCTATCGCTGATTTTTTGTTTTTGCCGAATAAAATAACAGAATATCATAGTCCTTAGACTAAAAGATTAATTTATTACTAATAGTCCGGGAGGTAGCGTTTCATTTTTCAGTCATTTCCGCGCGCTTTCTTTTTTTTTCCAATTAATAGTTTAAATATGGCTGATAATCGAAATAAGCGTCAGTCGCCAGAATCGTGGCGAACCTGGTTGTGAGAGGCCGACGGAAAACTTTCGCTCAATAGCTCGGAAAGCAAGCTACGAGAGGAAAAATATGCCAAAGATGTATTGAAGATAAGACCGACAAGATTTGACCCACCTAGCAATGACAGATCGCATCTCAAACGACAGACTTAGAACCAGAGCGGTACAAGTGCAGAGTCTTATTTTTTACTAAAAACTAGTCATTATAAAAAATTGTAAATTGAAATAAATGTACTATTTCTGCTATATCTGTAGAAAAAAAACTTGTATGTACTACAACTACGGAAAAATAAAACTTTAACCTTATTTTACTGAAAAGTACTTTTGATGCACTCGTACCCCTCTGTCTCTACATAGGTCCTTCATATATTAAGGGAGGCTTAATAAGCGTACCTGCATATTTATTTTTTTCTACACAAAAGAAAAATTAAAGGTTTCATTTCAAACATTGAATAACTTCTTCGTCCATATTCTGGGATGTTTTTGAAATTCAAATTCAAGTAAAACTATACAGTATTCTTTAAAGAAATTTCATGTTAACAATAAAAGAAAGTTTATTGCCTTAGATTTAGATTTTGAACCTTTTAAAAATAAGAGTTTAATCGTATTGTAAAAAAAAGATGTTTACTATCAGTGCAATACTATTAAAAAAAGTAAAGAACAATTTACACAAAAGAGAATTTGAAAAAAGTGGCGTGATGTACATTAATTTCAAGAGTTTTCATTCTTATTTTCTTTGAGTTTGTTTTTTATGCACACTTGAAAATATACAAGTAAATGTACTCAATCGTTTATTAAAAATTTGTCGCATGAATCGTTCATAGTCCACTTCGTCGGTCCATGCTCTTGTTATGTGGTACTTTAAAGATAATTCTTTAGTATGATTGTTATAAGTTGAAGTCTCCCGTCAGGGGTTGTCCATTAACTACGTTAAATAGAAAAAGTTGTTTTGAAAAAAAAAACCATTTATAGTGCAGCTCAGAAAAATCCATATCTCCTGATTAAGGTTAACCTACCTCGATCTTATATTTTTTTTTTGTTCAACTTGCGTGCTGATTTTAGCAACACTGTGTCCTAATATACTCGTATGTATTGCCACTCGCATTAATACACAACTGGAACTTAGAGATGAATTACTGTGACAGAAAAAATATATCATTGAGATAAGACCTTTCGGAAGTTATCAATTGATATTTTGTTTTATTGATAATATTATCCAAAATATTTTTTAAAAATATGAATATAATGGATTTAAGAAATTATTTCTAGGCTATAGCGGCCATACTTATCTGATAAGCAATATTACGAATATGAAACGAAAAGCAATACTAAAAAAATTATTTTTTGAACTTTTGACAAAGGATATCTCAGTATCCTGCCTTTATAGAAAAAGTCTTTCGGGTCTACATAATAATCTGATCTATGGGTATGACTAAAACTTATTTTTCCTGTGCTTGTACTATCATTAAAAGCATGATAAATAGTTTTTATAATATATTTTTGAATTTTGTGTTTTTAATGCTATAAGAAAACCATATATAAAGAAAACATACATAAGTGAAGCCTTTTCAAAACAAATGTTTCATAAACAAATGTGTAACGTTAGAATTTTATTTTCGTTTTGTAACGTTGATGTTTATTTACAATTTTCACTCTTTTAAGAAGAGAAGATAAAGGTACAAAGCAATCTGGAGGACAGGGCCGTGTCTAAGCATAACTAGGCTGCGGTCTAGAGGCCCCTACCACAAAATTGATGACCTTAATGTTCTCGTTAGTATAATCGTAAAAATTAAGTTTTTCATGTGTTCATAAGGCTCTGCTGAGGATTTGGGAGATTTTGAAGATCTTGACTTTGAATATGACTTGGTAAATTTTTAAATATTTAATCCTATATGCCCTAGTAAGTCTGTATGAAATCTAATATTTCTAATAGAGTTTTTTCTTGTATATCACAGAAATGAGTGGTGTCGAGCGGCACTAGATTTGTTTATGTGGATTGATTCTGAATTTGGAAATATTCAATTAAGTTTTCAAAACAATATTTTTGCCTGTAATGGTTCATATGTACAGGGTGTCCATCGGGAAGGCACACTATCTCGTTTGATTATAATGATCATGTCACGATATCATTCTGCAGTGAGTTACCTGAGCACGGTGACGAATTAAGGATGATGGATCGTTCTTAACACATTTTTGAACAGCAGCAATGTTCTCAGCCAATCTTGTAGTACGTTGTGGTCCAGACTTATGCTTATCAGCTACAGGCCTTCTTTCTTCGAAATCATTCACTACACGATAAATAGTGTGTTTTGTTGGTACGATGATTGATTTGCATAAAAATGTTTTAACATCAAAAATATATAGGCTTATTGAATATTTTTCGAACGACTAATGGCAGTTTGACAGCTTGATCAGCAACGAAAAAAAATTCTATCACACTAAAAAGAGAAAATTATTGAAAATAGATAGAGTTAAGAAAAATGCTTTTATATAGGGCCATTTTGCGGTCCAAATTGAGAAAATCGGGGCTAAGTTTTTTTATTATTGAAACTAAGCACAACTGAATTCGTCACTTGCGAGTTAAAGGTTAATATTTCAAAGTTCAAAGCCAATCCGAAATAGCATTTCGCAAATTCGGATTGGCACCCTCTAAAATTCTCAAATCAGTTATTATTTATTTTTTCACTCGAAGCTTATGCTTGTTAAGCCTCCTCTTAGAAGGGGATGTACTTTATGGAGAGCCCCTAGCAGTTGAGACTGTCGGTACTAAAAAAATTAAAAACGAGAACAATACTGAACAAAAATATTAATCACACACAGCTGCAGAGTAACCTACTTATGTTACAGTCGACTCGCGGTAATTCGACAAAAGTTTTGCAAGGTGGTGTGGGATTATCGAATTTGTCGGTACTTTTTACAATGTAGTACGTTGTAATCCGACAAATCATGAAAATGGTGAGATAAAATCGGTATTTACGATATGCAATTGGTATGTCGGATTTCAAGGGACAGAATTAAGCAGAGCCAGGGTTAACGCGAGTCGTCTGTATCACAAAAATGGAAATATTTTTGAGTATTTTTTTTTTAATAAATAGCATCTTACATTTAAGAGTTTGTTATCTCGCAAACCGCTAACATTTGATAAGAATAATTGGGAGGAGAGTTAAATTAATTTGATTTTAAAAAATTATTTAGACCCTTAACACGATCTGTTCTTACAGACAATGGAATTTCTTTGCAATAAAAAAAGAAAGTGCGTAAATTCTAAAACACACTAGAAGTGAAAGAGCTTTAATCTTAAGCTCAGAAATAAAATTTTGAATCAATAAATAAAGTAAATAATGCAATTATATTCGAAAATTGTCTTTCAAGAATACATGAATAAGCTGAAAAGTCGATAAAGTTCAAAAAGAATCGGATGGTATCGGAAAACTTGAATGAAGTAGATAACTTACGAAAAGAATTGAGTAGTATTGAAAATCAACGAAAAAATCGAAAATAGTGAAAAACATTGACAAAGTCGACGTTAACCGAGAAGTATCAAATTATGCTGGAAGTCGACAGAAGTCAGGAAACAACGAAATAAGCTACATATGTATGCCAAGTAGTATATAAATACATTGAAAAGTAATAAATTATCGAAAAGTATCAAAGAAGTTTATAAAAGTTGAATAGTATCAAAAATATCGAAAAGTCAATAAAAGTTAAAGAGTTTGGAATAGTATTGAAAAACGAAAATGTCGATGGGTATGGAATGGTATCGTTAAACATCAAAAAATACAAAAAGAATCGATAAACGTATAAAAGTCGTCAATAGTCGAATAGGTCAATCGAAGTGGTAGTGTACAAGAATCATCAAAAAATCGGTTCAAGTAAAAAATTCGGTTAAACTTAGCTGGGCTAAGATCTAACTGGATATTGTAGAAACGGGCCTTAGTAAGTGTTAACTATTTATTTCATGCAGGTTTACCCAAGGAAGGGGATATTTATTCAAAACTCCCTGATCTAAGTATATGTTTTGAATGGCTTTTTATTTGGATATCATAGTGATAAGATAGTAATACTTAATTTTTTTCATATATTTATAGGATATATAAGTTGTTGAGCCAAGAACGAAATTTTTTTCTGTCAGATTTAGTAGCATTTATAGCATGGTCCGAGAAGATAGGCGGTGCCTGACTCTTCAATCAGTGCAACAGCTCAGCGAGTGACTTTCATTTCACTTCACTTTCTATTAATGCAGTTGTTAATATTTATTTTCATTCAAAACAAAACAAACTGGATGGCCATTAACAAAGTCATACATAAATACAAGAGAATATCAATACTATGTATGTCAAACGCATTAAGGGATTTAGTTCTTGGATCAACTTGTACTCAATAAATTTTTATATTCCTCACTGAGAAAAAAAGATCAAATAAGGGTTTTCTAAAAAAATTGTAAGACTTTCAATTTTTTTTTTGCTTAAGGCTGTTTATTCGTCTATTGTCCATTTCAATTTGGCCACCCTAGGCATCTGTGTTAGATAGTTTGAGACATATAAATAAATAATATTCTGTTTGCATATAATGTTAATAAATAATTGTTAAGATCAGTTTTTTGATAGAAAATTTGACGTAACTCGCTAATCACTCGTTTTTTAAATAACTAGATGTTCTTAAATGTCAAACAGCGCTATTCCTTGTTTATTAAAATGGTTTTTTTCATGGTACAATTTTCATGGTAGCAACCATGATATAACAAATAAATAAATAACTGATTAATAACTTTAATAAGTTCTGGTAAATTCTCAAACTTACATCTGAAAGTGTTGAACGTAAGAAAGCCTGAATGTCAAAATTCATGTTCAAAGTAAAAATCAAATAATTGAAATTAATACAATTTGACATTATATATACATTTGCAAGAAGCAACATTAATTTATTCGATCGTGGTAGCAACATTTCTAAATGACAGATCATCTTTATTTTCAGGGCTATCTATTCTGCCAAAACAGCTAAGATAAGGCACCGATATTTTTTAATTACATACTCATAACTTGAAGCATGCGCTGTCAAATTTCTTGTCTTCTTTTGCATGATTTAACTATATAAGGCTGCTGCGAAAAAAAATGCTGCTTCTTCCAGAAGTTAGTCTAGTGTCAAATCGTATCAGACTTTTTTTTCGCTATTTGCTTTTAATATCAATTTTGACACTCCAGCTTTCTGACGTTCAACACTTGTAGATGTGAGTTTGACAGCTTGCGAGAGCCTTAATAGTTAAATCATGTTCTTATGTTTTATTTCTTCTTGATAGCGATGGTGCAACTTATCATGGATGCATAATTTGAGTTTTGTAAGAAAGTTCCACCCATGGCATAGTAATTTAAGATAAAACCAAATTGTCAAAACTGGAAATTGCAACACTGAGAGAGTGGTTCAGCATAAATCAAAATCATAAAATCAAAATAATTTTTTGTGTACAAGACTATTACGTTTTATTTAACATTTGCTGAGTTCGAAAATAAAAGACTAAAAGGCAACATTTTTCAGTGCAGTAACCATGCTAGTTGAATCATGGAAATCACAGAGATGTGGAAAAATTAATAATAACAAGATATCTTTCCACTTATTTTTCTTACATATTTTAATTTTAAATTTATTTATATCAAATTTCAAAATAAATTTTAACTAACTGCTATTTTAAACATTTATTTCACTTAAGTTTTAATTTTAGTAATTTTGTCGTCACTCAAATTCGGTGTGTGTGAATAGCGTATTCTAAGTTTCTTTTGAAGTACTAAATGTCCTAAAATATGAATGTGTCGCTGATTTATTTCTCATTTCTGTATACGTGCAGCCTTTTTTACGCTCTGTAAGTGTCTGCCCGCTCGAATTTTTTCGCTCTTTGAACGATCGTTCGTTCTCTGGGCAGCACCGTTTATAATGCATGACCATGGCTATGATGGTAATCATATATAAATTGCTTGTCTCAAATAGTGGATTTCGGATCGTGGACTTGAGCATAAATTGCTAAAATGTCCGAAGTTTCTTCTCAAATCCATGTTCTCAAAATCCACGTTTTTAGACAAGCGATTTACATGCGATTACCATTGCTCAAATGCCCCTGCATGGATCTTCGTTCCAACGCATACACGCGACGACATAGTTATGCGAATGAGTGGCATTGTAATCTGTCAATAGATCTTTTGAAGGAGGTACGTGCGCAATTCTTTAGATGTAGATAAGCACAGTCCTCAAAAGTTAGAAAATAAAGTTTTTTGCTAGCACCCTATTATTTATCAGTTCTAAATAAGTATGGCAACGCCGTAGTCAATAATTGCAGCTATATCAGTTTGGTGCTCTCTTGCATTGGCTTCATAGTTGTCAAAATCCAATGCAAAATGTAATTAAGTTGGTCTACGTTTCGTATAGGATTTTGAGAACTGTGAAACCACATTCCCTCTCAAATTTTATTTGGATAACTCATCTGCATCAGTCATAGCAAGCGTGGCGAACTAAGTAGAGAGAAAAATAAAAAATATAGTGAAAATAAGTTTTTTTTGATAAGCAATATAGTATTCTGTGCTTTGAAATCAATTTCGCAGACAGAAAAAAATAAGAAACAAAATCAGAGGAACAGCATAAAAATTAATTTATTAATAAAAATTGTCGCAAATTAAACGAGACGCTTGTGGCGAGCGGTTGTGCTTTTGAGAAGAAAATTGTGAAAATAGAAAATTTAATAGAAAAATTGTAAAGCTTTTGAAATTTAGCTAATTACAGGAATTAATGAAAATGAGTGAAGAAAAATTAACCAACGGCAATGCAACAGCGGCGGAAAGAAAATCAGCAACTAGGAACGGCTGTGCAGTTAACGAGAAGTCTGAAACTAAGCGAAAGGAGGTGCGCGTTTGGTGTGACGGATGGTGAGTTTAAAAGCAATCAACAGTGTCTCACTTTAATAACAAATATTTTTTTTGATTGATGAAATTAAAATAAATGAATCTTCGAAAGATAAAAAAAAGTTGAATTGTCAGAAATTGTCTCTCTGCCATTGTGAACTAGCATTGCGGTTTGACATTGATTTTTTTATATTCTCACTTCTCTCTTGCGGTAAACGCAATGTGTGCGCTCTGAATTATCTTTCGCAGATGTGTCACACTGTGGGAAATGCGTTTTTACGAGACATACATATCTACGATGATTAACCAATACATAGTATTCATGATCATAAACAAGTGATATCAAAAAATCATTACAATTTCGGAACCAGCTTATCGATTTCCAAAATATTAATTGATAAATGCTTAAAATCTGTGTCAAAGTTTTCGTGATATGACCATTTTCCTAAATTTCAGACCAATTTTTACTAAGTTTATTTTCCCCAAAAAATATATGATCAGCATAATTTATTACACAGACTGTATGTTCTGGGCATGACAGGTATAGGAAATTATATTACGATTATAGAAACCAAGCAAGATAATTCAATGAAATTTGGCACACAAGCCATATCATCAAACAAGATTCGTTGGATTAAATGTGAGCGAAATCGGGTCACGAACACGCCTACCGCCCATACAAGTAAAACATTTAAAACGCTATATTGAGTTATTTCATGTAGTTAAATTTTTGAAAAATACTAGAAAAATTGACGAATTCCCGTTCAAGCGAAAACTTCAAAATTCTATGCTGAGAGAATTATTTTAGACAACGGGATAAAATTTCACATCAATAGGAATGATTCGGAAAAGATCTGGATAGAAAATTGGTGGCGTAGCACCCTTTATAGAAACACAATCTTTAGAACGCTACACTGAGATAATTATTTAATATAATGAATCCGAATTTCACACAAATTAAAAATAGTGCAGCCAAACGTCAGACATAAAGTAACTACGCGAATTTCGAAAGGAGGGCGTGGAGCCTCCACTTCAAAATACTGCACAGAGAGCTATTTAAGTAAATGTCACGTTCAATGTTGGTACGTTTAGTTAAACCAGCCACTGCTAGTGCGGTGTAGGGTATTTAAATTTTGGCGTGGCCAAAGGTTACGTCTTTACATGTTCTTTATTAACGCTATTCTAATGGACAGACTATTTTCTAGGCTTATTATCACATGTCGAGTTAAGGTCTTATTCCTTGTGAGAACAAAATATACAAACATATTTGTCTGCAGTGGCATTTTTCATGAAGTAATTTAAAAAAAAAGTTTTAAAAAATTGCGAAAAATTTTTTTCGGGCTTAAATCCTGATAGATATAATTATTTTTTATTTAATTTCACTTACTACTTTTATTTATAAAATGATTTGAATAACACAACTTGATTCGACTGTTTCATTTCTAGAATGGTTTGAATGCGACCCCGTTCCAAATAAAATAGTTTCGATTTGAAAATGTGATTCTATTTCCATTAGAAAACCAGTGAATATGAGAAAAATATCTAAATATTCAGAATTTTTTCTATTAGAATTTCATCAATCTGTAATAGCGCTTGTGAAGATTAATTTTTTTGCAGAGATATGATGCATAAAAGTTGCATAAGCCTTTCTATCTTCGGGTCAGTATTTTACAAACGATTAGTTTATTTAACAAATTCTTATTGTATAAAGTGTATTTTTTTATCTATTCAGATGCTCTTAAAGAAACAAACACATCCCTTAATATCAATTTTACTGTGAAATAATTCTCAACTTTTTTATTTTATTCACATGCATAATTTAAGCTAATCTGTTTTATTTATGTACGTACTCTATTCTTTAGTTTTAAATGACGCAAAACTATGTATTATTAACAACATATACTTGAGCTACACAAAAAACCTATTAATAAATATTAGAAACATGCTTATGCTATGTCAAAAGAAGCCGCAGAATGTATTGTTCAAAATAAAAGGGACGTGAAGTAGAAACACAACAATGGAAAAATACCTTTGCTAAAAATAACTCTGAGGCTATGGAAATTTTCCTTCTTAAGCATTAGTTAATAAGAATTAATATTTTTTAGATTTTTCTTATGTTGGGATGGTTACACTAGTACTTTTGAAACTTTCGGAAAAAATAACGATATACGTTACAAACCCTGCTCATTTAGTTAGTGGCGCCCAGTACTTTAAAAAAAATTATATTGATTAAATATTTTTCGTAAACTTAATAGTAAAAATTTTTTTTTCTTGGACCAGAAATTTCTCTTTCGTACTGGATTTTACTCGTTGTTCTAAACATTGTATCGATAAGAAATAGAATTCAAGCATCATTTATTGTGGATAATTACAGAAAAATTACCGCTCAGTACATGCCCTGATAATACTATACGTCACAGTTTTTTTTTGTTCGAGGTGTTACTATTTTTCTTATTGACTTTGGGATGTTAAACGCGAAATTCTATAGAATTTTCAGAGACTTAGGCCTTTCGACAAACTAAATTAAAGTTATTTCTTATTTTAACTAAAAATTTGTTGTTCCTATTAAAATCTAAAATTAAGTTTTCAATCTAACATTTAATCAAACATATCTAATAATATAAACTGTTGTGAATCCAGAAAAAATCAAAATCCCGTGGCTTAAAAGAAGTTTAGGAAGGAACTCCCTAGCTTGTAAAAATGTCACATTGATAAGAAAATATTAATTTAAATTTTTTTGTTGAAATACGCAATAGAATAATTACACTGCCGGATTTATATTCAGCACACTCAAATCAATAAAGAAAGTTTTGCTTATCTACTATACTTATTTATATTCCAGAGCAATAGTGTACAGCAGGTCGTGCGGGTGATCTTCATTATGTTTCAGTGCACATTCTTAATAGGGTCGTTCTCGCCTTTTGTAAAGTTACCGATCTGTGAAAAATGCTTTTTTTCAATTTAACGATTATCTTATCAATGTTAATTACAGCCCATACCCCATGTGGCTTGTGGCGCATAGAAGGGAGCGTTGTATGTATAGAAAACATGCATTATATTCTTGATTAGCGTCATCAACTGAGTCGATTTCGGCATGTCCGTCTGTCTGTGAAAATCACGATTTTTAAAATCCAAGCGGCGGGATACTTGAATAAAATTTGGTACACAGTATATACCATCAAACATACCACCGATACGAAAAAAACATTTAAAACGCTTATTGAGAGAGTTATTGATGTAGTGTAACAAAATTTCTCACAAATACTAGAAATACCTTGGACAATCTCTAGACAAAAAGTTGGGGGATTTTGATAAGAGTAAGAAGGCATGACACTTCCCATACAAGAAAAAACTTCAAAACGCTGTAACTACTGTATGGCACTACTCATACAATCATAAGTTTCGGAACGCTATACTGAGAGCTAATTAAGTAATTCGATGTTGGTACCAGCTAGCAAGTAGCGTGGCGGAATAAATACGCTTTTAATAAAAATTTCGAACTAATGCGCTCTTTTATTGTTGATGCGGTGTGTGGTATATAATTTTTCGCGACGCCAAAATTTTTTTTTTCACTTATTTCAAACAATGGTGTTCAGTTTGTGCCGTAATATTTTTCTATTTAAAAATTTTCAGAATGATTTAAATGAAGAGCGTTCCAAAGACTTAAGAACATAAAGGTTACTGAGGTCTTCCTAAAAAACTGTTTGAACTTTTAGATAAATTATTAAGTGAACATTTAAAAATTTTTATTTTTCGAAGTTCAACAGGTGCTACAATAGAAAAGTACTCTTTGTAACACCTGTTAAAATTAATCACAAAAATATACGTGTCATATTACCACAGAGCATGCACATTTATAATTATAAAAAGACGAAAACTACATTGCATACGTACATGCATATCTCAATATCATGTGTTAAAGAAACATGTAAAAAATTTCCTAATTGAATTTACCACACAAGGTAATATCAGTTAATTATAAAAATCAATTTGAAGAAAAAACTTCAATTGTTACATTTTTTGATTTCAACTAAATGTAATTAAAATTGAAATTCACTGTCAAGTTAAATATTTTGTTGACATACAAGGAGTTGTATGACTTGTTCAGTTTTTTCTGAACATTTTATCAAACTTGTATTTTGGAATTTTTGATCATGCAGTGCAACAGCTTTTTTTGTTATTTTCTCTGTTTTTACTTAACTTATTGTTAATTGAAGTGAGTGATTTTTAATTTAAATTATTTGATCAGTAAAATGTTAATTTGTACATTAATGGGTATAATTGTTGTATAAAGAAAGCTTCCTCCTGTGGTAACGTGAGTTCGCTTCGTTTTTGTTATTTCAAATTATCAAGAGTTCACTGTATTTAAATTTTAAAAAATTAATAACTATAGAAGCTTTTCATGGCAAAATATCCATTATTGACATAACTTCTGAAACCTTTGATAATTTATTGCGCAGATGTACATATTGTCTACTAAACATTTAAATTGAAAATTTTTTATTCCACTAATTACTAAATAATACGTTATAAAAAAATTCTTCCTATATAAGAAGTTGTTGCGAGTTAATGTTAATTAGCTTTTTTTGTTATGAAACATTTGGCTATATATTACTGAGAATTTCTGTATTTTTTTTTCTGTAGTTTCATGAAGTGAAACGTGTTTCATTTATTTATTTTAGTTTTTAGCTTTAATTTAATTGTCAAACTTAAAAATATTTCATACAAAACTTGGTTTCTTGTGAACACAAAATGACGTCTGAATTTCGTCGACCGTCGCACTTGTGTTGACAAAGCCAATTTTACCGTTCACGGTTTTTCCGCTGCCGGACTTTCCGTTGTCCGTTGGAATTGTGGTTAGCTATTGGTCAGCTATTCGGAAACTTCATTTACTCTAGGTGGTTTTCTATTGTGAATGTGCATAATAGTGTGATTTCGTTTTTTGAGTTAAAGGTTGTACACGAGAAAGAAAACAATCGAGACTTGGGTTCGGTCATCAGTATTTGATTTTGATTTTTGTTTAATGAAGAAATAAAATCACGTGATTGTTCGGCTTTTGACGGCAATGCGCATGTCCTTAAATTATGACGCATTTGTACGCGTATTACCGTTTTGGATAGAAGAGAATATTGATACACTGAGAAATGAGGTTCCTTTAACTATATGTATTTGTTTGATAGATTTTTAAAATACTTGTTAACTACCAACAAATTTTAGTAGTTATAACCATGTCCTTAGTTGAAATTTAAATTGTTGCATATTGGGGCAAACGTTCTATTAGTTTGAGTCGATTGAAAAAATGTGTTTGGTTGAATTTTACATTTGTTAATCCTATTTTTATTTGATTTCACTTTTCTCATTAAGATGATAACTTTGCAGTTCACAACATATTCAAGTAAAAAACTACTTAAGTATATTCTGCTTGTTACGCATTTTAGGTATTTATGATTGCATAAGTACAATCGACATCCTATATAAGGATGTAAAACCGTTTTTTGGTCATCGGTCCTTAGCACAAATCGATATTAATTAATGTATAGGTTTGCGAAAAGAATATATATTTTTTTTAGTCAAATAAATGTGATTATTAACAATTGCATGATTGCTACAACCAAAATATTTGTTTCAACCAAAATATGATTTGGTAATTATTAAATAATTCAATTCACTGTAATATGTGTCATTTTAATATATATCAAATATTTGATTCGCCTTTATCAAATATACCATGTGTTAATTATCACCAAATTTTGGTATATGTAATTAAATTGTTTTCTCAGTGTAGGACTGCCATGTATGTGTTTGAAATTTTTAATACCTAAAGGATTTTATTCTTTAAGGCCACCCGGTGTTTCAGCACAAGTAAAATTGAGGCATTTTTAAAATTTAAATTTTTGATTTTAAAAATAATGAACAATGATACTTAATTTAATTTAAATTTTTGATTTTAAAAATAATGAACAATGATACTTAATTTAATTTAAATTTTTGATTTTAAAAATAATAATGAACAATGATACTTAATTTAATTTAAATTTTTGATTTTAAAAATAATGAACAATGATACTTAAACTTTGTAGGTACTTACATTATCATTCAAAGAGCATACAAAAACATTTTTATAATTAAGAAATAAATTTTTAATTATTTAAAAAAATGGCGCTGAAGATGACCCACCTCTCGACGGGTGAAATTTTGGCTCTCACTTATCTGAATAATAAAAATTAACGAAATTAATCTATATGAGTGTAGTATGGCCGGTACCACAAAAAAAGAAAAAAAAATTTGTTCGAAATATGAATATTGGAAACAGATTATTTTTCATTAAATTTTTTACGCAAAAAATTCGAAGTCATTAAAATAAAAATTTTTGTTAGTACCGGCCATAGCCACTGGTGTACTGATTTACATATAAATTTGAGATAAGTCGTATAGATAGTTTATTTTTTCAACCCGCTGCTCATTGGAAATAATAAATCTCATTTTGCTCGGATTTTCGGTGAAAGTGAGGGCCTTTTTTTTTAGTAAATACTTATACAAATAACTAATTAGAGATAGAAAATTTCTGGTTTTCCTTAAAAATATCTGATTTTGCTACGATTTTCGGGATTTCGAAGTGAGGAACTATTTTTTTAGCACATACCATTCTTTCTAACTAAAGCAAACAAATCTTTAAAAAAAATTCACGAACTTTTTCCTGCTCCGCGTTTTGGTGAAAAACATCTGGTCACGTTAGGTTGAAGTTTCCATTCATGAGGCGGGCAAACCGTTCGCTGCCTGCTATAAATGCTGTATAACTTAAAATACCGTAAATATCATTAAAAAAATTTAACAGTACATTCTCAAAAGACTGTACGTTCCCCGGGTGACATTAAATTAGAAAAATTTATATGATTTCAATTGTTTATATTACACCATACAGAATACGATGCTATAGGAGACGGTTTAAGTATATCGAACTATCAAACGAAAAAATAAAACTACCGATATTTTTCATATAATAATGTATCGAAAAAATCGATATCTTAAGCTTATATGTACATACATCGATACATCGAAGTGATCGATGTTTTTAGCTTGATACATCGGAAAGTTAATGTTTTTAGTTTATAAAACTGGAAATGTCAGTATATTAAGATTGATTTAACACAGCTGATCTGTTTTGTTAAAAATTGTCAAAAATATTAAAATAACTAATTTTTTGAAATCACCTCAGTTCATACATTTACTACAAAACTATGTCCACATACCAAATATCAAACAAGGTTTAGTCCATCGAGGAAGTTTGCAGCTTTAATTTAATAACATTAAGGATTTTGTTTGTCTTCAGTAATTTTCCAATAAAGCTATAGCCATACCAAAATAATTAATTCAACAGTTAAAACAACAATTTTGCACAACTGGTTTATATTTGACTGAGTAATTTTTTACATTAAAATTAGTTATTTTTGGTAATTATAATTAAAGAAGAAAATGCTGCTTTCTAAGGACACAAAAAGAGATTTGCTTTTATTTCGAAAATTTATTAGATTCGATCCTTCTACTGTTTTGTTTTTTTGATCAATAAAAATTTATGTTGTAAACAAAATTAATTTCATTTTTTTCAAGTATTTATGTTTATGTTAGAATCCATAGTAAGTGCTTCTAAAGCAATATAAAGAGTCATAATTATATTGTTGTATTTTTTATACTTAAGAGTCCTTTTACGATCACCTGAGGTATCCTAGAAAATGCACAGTCTATTCCTCTACATCTTTGTATACTCGAGAATGTAGGAAATACCGCCTAAGGCGACGTACAAAGTTAAGAACTAAATACAATAAATCACCAAAGCAAATCAAGCAAATAAATATGCCAAATGTGGATACTTAATCTGTAGACCGAAGTAAATATAAATAACTTTATCAAACATAATTGACTTCATCAACATTGTTGGTATACAAAAAAGTGGTGCCACCAACAGTGATTGTACAATAAATATTTTTAAAAGCTAAATTTATGTCAAAATTCCTATAAGAAGTACATACATACAATATTTTTTCGATGATCAATACCACTATAATTCAGAAATAATATAACTATGTTTTTAATAGTGAGCGCAATGAACCCCATAACTCGTGCTTAGCATTATCAATTTAAATAACGAAAAGCCAATTTTAAACAGCTGTTCTCTAGCCTTCTCTATTTAATGCTCAGTCACAAAGTGAGTTTTTTTTTATAAAAGTTCAGTCTGCAATTTTCTTATGGTTTTGGGTGTGCTGAATCTAATTTCGGTAACTGGATTACCTCATCATATCTGAAAATCGAAATATTTACCCATAACTGCCGAAATAAGCAAAAATTATCAATCTGTGCATGATCTTTAATTCTTAAGCCTTTCGTAATATAAATGAAAGTTGTGATTTCTTGAAAAAATTGTTGATGCTTAATTGAATTCTAAATTTCACTCTAACTTGCCAATAAAAACAAAAATATTAGGCGCAATCTAAAATTGATTTTTTTTCGTAATTAGAAAGTTGAAATAATCTCGAAAACCTGCCGTGCCAGAGAAGTTCTACCAACAGATTCAGATTCTATACAACTTAAAGCAGTGGTGTCATAACGTTCTAAAAGCGGGTATGGAATTCGTTGAGTCGCTGGGGGAGGTTATTTTTAAATTGACGATTGATAGTCTTATAGAATCATGATTATGAAAAAGTAATGTAGAATATCGACAGTAAAGTTCTCAGTGATTATTTTGTACAAAAAAAAAAAGTTTATTTCGTCAGAAGTACTTCTTTTGTTAAGGCAAAAACACATTTGTTCTTAGGCCCTTATAACTAACTTGAGTAGTTACCGTTTGGCTACATTTCCGTATCCAGCAATCAGCGCGCGATCTGATTGTTGGCTCGTGAGCCGATAGGTTGATACCTATGTATATCAACGCGCGAAGCCTTTAACTTACAATCACGCGCATCGATTCTGTTCAGGGTATCTATTCGAAACGTCAAATTTTTTCAGAGCAACCACGAAGGCAACTGCAGCGCCAACTTGACAAAAATGTATCAAATAGGGATCCCAAATTCGGCACAGAAAAATTTCGAATCAAAGTTTCCCGTGTGGAATCAAAGATTCTCGTGTCGATTCAAAGTTTCTGAAAATTGAATTCCACATAGGGAATTCTCACGCGTGTGGAGTTCTAAGCACACGGAACAGGTCTTCCCTGCCTTAAACTATTCAAAAAACTCAGCCTCGCATATTTGCTAAGCTTGGGATGAAGTTTCTGAAAACTCTTACGTACTAGTACGGTAAATCCAAGATGTGGATTTACCGCACCATAAAAATGTCTCGTCTGATTTTTAACGCAAGACATTTTTTGTTGATATTTTTCACTCAATTGTGCGAACTTAGTTTTATCTGCCGAACTTTTTCTAAGCTTTGTCATTTAATGAATTTAAAAAAAAAATGAATGTTTTGTGGCCGTTTTATAAGAAAATGAGTTTTTCACAATAAAGATTGAGCTCAGCTATGAAACTAAGTTTTGAAAAAAATTGTACTAAGTGAGTTTTAATTGTCAACCGACGATATATAATATAATATACTATATGCTATCGCATTAACATATCAACACATGTTGAATGAGGCAAATGAGCCAAATTTTGATTAACAACACAAAAATACCGCATATTTTCTATCGTCATACAGTACATTTTTAATTCATGATTCTCGCTGAATACGAATTCTATGGGTTCAAAGAATCGCGTGATGTTAACTTGCAATATTTAATCACAAATTGTTGTAGCGCAACGTGAATATGATACTGGCGTACAATTGATTAAATAATAAACGTTTTTGCTTTTTCCAAATACATACAATCACATAGGGGTATTTCAAATTGTTGGTATGTTTTGAATTGAAGCTGATAAGATGTTTTTTTTTTTATTGTAAAATGCTGAAATATAACAAAACCTCCGGGAGCGAAGTTTTTTTTACTATCAACAAATATTAATTTTTAAATTTTTTGTCTAGAAATGAATTTCCTTCATTGAGTGAGATTTGAAAAACTTCAACATAACTTCGAAAAATTTTCCAAACTGAAAAATACAAATTTTTCAAACAGACTTTCATTAAGTTTTCAAATATGTGCCCTAATAATTGCAGTTTTTAATTGTGCATGCAGCAGAAGTTCCGATTAATGAGCAAGATTGTCGAACTACACTTTTTTTTTTGTAAATACGTTTGTTTTTGCCTCTATTTAAGTTTTGTATAGTTGACTCGTCTACCGGCCACTTTATCTTGTATACTACATATTTAGTCTACAAAATTTGTATCGCTCTTCCAAGGTAAATTAATAACCTTGATCTTTTTAGGGTTGCGATATAGCAAAAACTACTTTGAAACTTATCAGCTTAGTTTGAGTATTCTTACGCGAATTGTTGTTTTTTTTATCAATTTATTGTTGCTAATTGAAATTTTTTTTACTGTCATATGAGTAGTACAACGAAGTTATTTTTTACGCTGTAAGTATCATTTGCATTGAATAAGAAATAAACTATATAGGTACCTAGTTTTTTTTTGTATGAAATCCACATATTACATTTTTTTCCAAGATGCTTTAAGGTTAATTACCACGTAGCATTACATATTTGTTTACGTAGCATACCTTATATTTTAAATGTGTGTAAACAATTTTGTTTACAATGAGATATTGTTTGGAAATTTTTTTGGAATTCTTATATTTACAAATAAATACTGAACTATGAAATATTTGTTCTGTAATTTAATTCTCAATCAAATTGAAGTGTTCACTCAAATTAAATATATTCTTGTGTCTTCCACGAAAGAGGGCAATAGCGTTTAATGTCTTCTAAGAATACGCTTGTACAGTCAATAAGAAGAAGTATTTATTCAAAACCTAAATATTGTTACATCATAAACCTTTCCTGAGAAATAAACTAAAACTTCCGCTATGAACACAATTTAAAAATAAAAAACAAGTAATGTGTTTTGTAAACGTTAGATAAAACTAATTAGTTATAGCTGTACAACAGGTTTCGGTTTTAAATTTGAATGCAACGTGGTAAACGCTTCGAACCAAATTAAAAAACTTATAGCAATTCTCCTTGGACTTTACTTTTTAATAAAATTATAAGTCGAACTCAATATTTCAAACCATATAACACAAAAAAACTTAGGTCTTAAAAATAGTATAATATTTTAAATCAGACTGAAGTAAATTTATAGTAGGTTTTAACTCAAATCGAAATTTTGGTTTTAAATTTTATATATAAAAAAAAGTAACAATAAGTTTTGAAAATACTCTTCATATTTGTAACATCTCTTTAATATTTGAAGGACGGCTAGTAAATTGTTTAACTCGCTTCTAAGGCATTGAAAGAGACGTGTCAGATCTAGACATATTCTGATAGTGGTTGTCAATTCCTAGCTCATTTTGTCAGTTCCCAGGGGCATATCTGCTTTAACGCAATGAAAGTATACCCTATGGCTTATTATTATTTATATATAAAAAAAATTACGTTTCTTTCACTTATGCACATTTTAGTTTTATAACAGTAAATGAATTATTAATTATCATCTGAAACATGTTTTTATTTCTATATTGAAATTCTAACTAATTTTTAAGTTTCAAATGACGAATTTTTAAATAATTTCGGTTATTCAAAGTCACATGCATACGTGCTGAATGAGTACCACATGCTGCTTTCTTGTTAAAAAATTTTTTTTAATTTTTAGCACTTAAATATTTGCATAGATAAAAACTTATAGTTATTAATATTATGCAATTGTCGAGGGAACTTTTTTAAAACAACGAAAAATATGTGCATGGAAGTGTACATTCAAAACGTGCATTTACACTTTTTACAGGAGAAGATAAAAATGAAATATTGCTGGAATAGTTCATTTTTGTCGATGAAATCTCAGAAAATTCTCCTCAGAAACACCAACCAGTTCCTGAATTTATTTCTTTTAATATTGAAAATGGCATTTGATGTATTTTTTGCAGGAATCTTATAGAATACAAATGCTTGGCTTTTATGGACCTTGTTTGGAATTTTCCGTTCTTTTGCCTTTTTGCATGAACTCAATTATTTTAAAGCCGCTTTTTGATGGAACATGCTAATTTTGAAAGCCCACTTCTTATATAGAGTGTCCCAATAAGAGTACACTTTTTAAATTATGTATAATTTCGTTTTCGTGCAAGTGGCAACTCTGATATTTGACAACTGTAATCTATAATTATTCCGATTATTAAAAATAGAGCGCTACACAAAAGAACAACGCGTTATCATTGTAAAAACCCATTACAAAAATGGAGAAAGTTACGCTGAAACCGCAAGCAAAATTCGCAGAAAAAAGTGCAAATAATGTGTCAACAATTAAAAGAGTGTTTAAAAAACTGGGTCGATTATGGACAGTAAGTCTCCTTTGCATCGGCCAGCAGATCGGTCTCTTGAAAACATTGATGCTGTAAACGAGAGTCGCCGAAAACCCGAAAACATCAATTCAGCATCGTTTTCAACAACTTCAAATTTCACCAGTCATTTTGCTTGTCAACATACCCACGATGGCCATTTGCCGGATATTTTATTCCATACATAATCGGAACATGTCTACTAAAGTAGACATGTAATAAAAATATCACAACTCGTTCAAAAAATACGTGTTTTTATTTTTAAATAAAGAAGTCCACTATTATTGGGACACCCTTATAAACATTATTTCTTCACTGGGACAATCACCTTATATATTTTTGGTTAGATGGTAACCCTTTTTATTTTGTCTATCAGTGTCAGCCAAAGGAACAAAATCAAATTTGCTACTTGTGTTGGAGAAAGAGAAAGAAAGCTCTTGGCACTGAGCGAAATATTTGTTGTTTTGTTTTTACAATTCAATTAAAAAAAAAAAATTGAAACAGGAACCAGAATACAAATGTATAGTGCAAAAGCACAAAAAAAGCTTAACCTAGCAAGGGTACAACCGTAAGTGCCTTTTCCCTAAAAAAATCTCCTATCGCAGTACTACCACGGCTAGATCCAATGTAATGTCGGATCAGAGTATTTTTATGTTAACAAAAGTGTTTTTATAATTTATTAAAATTTATTTAACTCCATTATTGGCTATTAGGCCCACACATGAGTCTTAATGACTCAGTTTTTGAAATATTCGCAGGCAGAACTGATGTAAATCTTAAGAAATTTCCTTACAAAAAATAAAAAATAAAAAAAAAAAAACTGGAGAGGTTGTGAATGAAGTCTTGTCGTTCTTAGGGTTTTCGTGTGGAAAAAATGAAGCACCTTTTTTTTTGGATCCATCAAATTCACATTTGGCGACGTCAACCAAAACAGATTCTAAAATTGAAACAAAAAGTTTAGAAAGCATTGTCATGATGCGAATCTCTTGACAAATAGTTGTTTTAAGCAAATTTACTTTTCAGTATTTTAATTTTTCTATATTATTTTTTTTAAGTAAATAAAACTCATTATATGTAATTACAGAATAACACAAAAACAGGTTTTATCAAACAACATAAAAAAGTTCGAAATCAGCACGTTTTTTTTTTGGAATAATTTATTTACATAAATCAAAAGTCACTTAACAAGTTCATGAATTTTAAACATTTTTACTATGCCTAATTCAGCATTTTTTTGTTGTTGTTTATTTTTAAGTCTTTTTTCTCAATGTGGCACAAGTAGCATTACGCGTAAAATGCTAAACAATTAATTTATTAAAATTATTTAGCTTTTAACTCTTCTTCATTTGTACTTTGTACCTCCACATAAATAGCAGGTGTTTTCCTAAATGGTCTATTGTTTTTATTATGTTTTTTGTTTAGGTTTTTTTTTAGGTTTTCTTTTTTAGGTTTTCTTTGCTGTCACCATTCTTGCCAAGTTGAATGTATTTTCATTTATTGTTTAAAATGATTTTCTGGCTGTAGAATTATTTGCTTCGGTAGAATTTTTCAAATGGTAGATGATGATGGCGCTATTTTACCTAAAACATAAAAAGAAAAATTGAGTGTAAGCACTTACGCTGTGACCCAGCAGGCAATTGAAAAAGGCCTTTCCCGGAGAAGGCCTGCTAGCAGAGCTGTGATTGTAAGAGCCCTTCTCAAAACTAAATTTTCATGCAAATGAAAACGTATTCCAAATTTTTTTTTTTATTATGATTTTTGTTTTTATTTACAATCTGTCAATATTAACAATAAGTAAATTTTATAAGTAGTGCAGGCATGCTGTTATGCCTTCCCACAGCAGACGTGCTATAAGGCCTAATAAGAGGGCAAAGAAGAAGGACTCCATTTACTTTAAGGCTTTTATGTATTTTTTTCTTTCATATATTGCAATGTTTTGTGGTTCGATATTACTTTTTTTGGTCATCTGCATTATACATATACGACATCAGAAGTAGATAAATGGTTTAAAGTAAAAAACGGCGCGCATGTTGCTAGGCCGATCTTCTGTTTAATGATATGTTAAAGTGGTTAGAGTGTTGTGTATTCAATAACAAATTATAAATTAAAAAAATGAGTTACAAACAATAAACATTATAAATATCAATTAACTCCGAGTCTCACAACGTATTAAAATTTCATTTTTCCAAGTACTTCTGTGACCCCTGCTACGGCAAAAGGTCTTAGAAGGCCTGTTTTTTCGGGACATTTCATATAAAAAAGAAAGTATGTTTGAAGGAAGGCCTTCTAGAAATGCTGCTAGCTCCTGCCCTTGCCTACTGGGGATGTGTGAATTCAATTATGTTTTGTTTTGTTTTGTTTTGTTTTGTTGTGTTGTGTTGTGTTGTGTTGTGTTGTGTTGTGTTGTGTTGTGTTGTGTTGTGTTGTGTTGTGTTGTGTTGTGTTAGTATAGAAATATGAAGTTGTGTCGAAAAGTTGCAAAATGTCGATAACCATCAAAAATGTCGATAAACATTGAAAAATGTCGATAACCATCGAAAAATGTCGAAAACTATCAAGAAAGTCGAAAAATGTATTATAAATCTACATAAGACGAAAAATTCGATAAAAGTGGAATATCGTTGAAAAATTTCGAAGAAAGCGTAAAATGTTTAAAAAGTCGAAAAATGTTAATGAGGTCGAAAAACGTAGAAAATATAGAAAAATGATAAAAACACGCTAAATGTTGAGAAATATTTAAAAAGTAAAAAAAGGTTGAATACGTAAAAAATTTTGATAAAGTCGAAAAATGCTAAAAATATGAGTTTGAAAAATATTGAAAAGTCGAAGAATGGTGAAAGTTCAAATAATATTGAAAGAATAGAAGAATTTTTAAAATTGTCAAAAAATGTTGCAAATGTGGAACACAAAGTTTAAAAAAGGTAAACAATGTTGAAAATTCATAAAATGGAGACAAGTAACGAAAAGTTTGAAAAAGTCACCGTGAGCGTATCATGCCCATATTAATCCCATACTAACTCACTCATCCGTGTCTTTAGTCTTTCAGATAACACTTGCTATTTCAATTTAAGCATTTTTTTGGCTCAAATTTCGAAATATACTCTTCTTTATTACTTGGGATTTCGTATTAATAATTCATTAAAAACATGTTTACATTACACACTGCTGGGCATTGCACTATTATACAAAGTAATACGTGTCATTGAAGTCATACGAGTACAATTCATAGATTAAAACATTTATTTAGCTTAGTGACCAGTGTTTTTTGTTTTTTTTTTGTTTGTTTTTTGTTTGTATATGAAATCATGCGATTTTGTTTGCAGAATATATTAAGGGACAGTAGAGCGCATTTATTTATAAGACTGATAATACTTTAGCTTTATTTAGCTGTGAGCTAGTGTAACTCGTGCCATATGAGACTTAACAATATTCACGTTAAAAGATTAGTTAACAGTAGGTAGTGACATTAACAATAGATGAATCAAAATGTCCTTTTTTATATCATATAACATGATCCTGTTGTTGTTTTAGGATTCTGAAATATCCTTGATTAAGAAGGAGGTTTTCAATTTTTTCACTAAAAAAATAAATTTTTTAATTATTTTATATTAAAAAATTCGTACTCAAAAACAACTCAATTAAAATTTAAATTTTTGTTGACAAACTTAATCCATATCGACATTTTCCTTCATGAAGCTTTGTTTGCGTTTGGAAGTACTGAGTGCTGACTCAAATGGGCGTGACACCATAAAATAACATCTTTTGTAAAACATTATTAGCGAAGTTTTTTAAAAAGAGTATTTCAACAGCTATATCTTAAAGATAGTCTTAAAAGCAAACAATATGACAAACCAAAAATACTTAGATAAAATAAAATCATTATAAAAGTTGCAAAACATTTTTGAAACACCATGACTAACTGTGTAGCAAATACTGCATGGCCAAGGAAATACATTTAATATGTTGCCTCATTGTTGCCACCTTGCTTTTACTCCCAACAACCTGACCTTTACCAATGCTACTAAGAAGCTTAACAAAAATTTCACAACACATGCATGACATTTCACACTTAAGAAATCACCCAATCGCATTCACCTATCCCATCCACATATTAAATAGGTAAGCATGGAAGCTAAATAAATAAAATCAATAAATGAGTTGTGTATAACGTGTTAGTTGGGTCAGTTAGTATTTTTCTCATGCTAAAACGTAAAAAAAATTCCATTATCAAAATTAATCCTCAGACGTTTTTTCATTTGTTGTTTTTGTTATTTTTTTTTTACGCCCTTGGCCCAAGCATTGTATTTGTTATGGTACGACAAGTATGACTCAAGATGTTTGTAGCTGCTATAAAAAATGTACTACCTTGATAACGTAAATTATGTTAACATTCTTGAAATTGCTTATCAAAATTTAATTTCTATCTGATAAAAATACTAATTCGTCTAAGTCGTCTGGCTTGTGAGAGATATCGCAAAAGGACTTTTACAAAAATTTCGTGTGTCTTTCGTAATAGATTTTTATTAATTCTTATATAATAAAGTTGAAATTGCGCATTGATTGATAATAATATTTAGAACTAGAGTATCATGTATTTGTAGCTGATAACTGACTTTATAAATATCAGCGCATTTGATATTTATATATTTTTTTCGAAAAACTTCCGTTCGAAGGCGGATGTTTGACACATATACCTAAAGTTTTTTACTCCCTACAAGTGTGCTCTGTAACAAAAAATTCAAAGTGATAACTTTTGGCTGTTGATTTTAGTTTTTTTTTTTGTAATTAACTCAATGTTAATTGATTGTTTTTGCTTTTTCAATTTTCTATATACCAAGTGACTAATTTAAAGCGTAGAATTTTATTTAAATGCTTTTTGCTGTGCCAAATTAATGCCAATGACGTCAATATTGACTTACTTAGTTATATAAATACGTGTACAAATAAAAATCTATTGTGTATTACGTAGTACCAAGCGTTAATTAAATAAAAAAAATTATATATATATATATGTGTAACTATATATTTTAGGCATAAATAATATTGAAATCAATTTATTTTACTTGATTTGAAATGAAAGTAATCACTTGTATAAAAAGCTTTTGCGAGCAAGAAATAAATGTTCATACAGCTTCAGGCCACTCTTGGTCTCATAGTTCCACATTTTGCAACTTTCAACAAATAAAACAACATTTATTATGACTTTATTCCACCACAAATGATAGTTTTCGGTATAAGCAACAATTTATTAACTAAATCTCACATGCGACAAATGATGATTGGAATATTGATATTCCATGTTTTAAATTAATTGAGTGATATATATAATTTTGTGAGACAAATGATCATGCCAAGTGTTATAATTCCATTTTGTACTAAAAAAAAATGTTTGCATTTAATATCTCTTGTGGAATTTGGTATGACTTTTCATCGGTCTTTATCACTGCAACAGTTCCATACTACGAAATTGTAACCTTTTCCTAGTAAATGATAAATCTACAGGATATTAATTTTACAAGCGTGTCTGATTTTCCCGCACTCTCATTGGGTTACATTTGATAGACTCTCAAGTATCATCAAGCTTTTGTTAGAAACCAATTTATATCTAAAACACTTTTTTCTATATCCTTGTGCAGGTAATAAAAATATTTTTAGTTCCCATTGTCAGAATTGAAGTAGAGCCATACATAATTCAGTCGCATGTGATAAATAACTGATCAAATGCAAATAATAAATAATCGCAGTTAGTAATCATGCGATATGTATCATAGACTATATATATAAAAAATTCCAGTTTAATATCTCACATTTTATATTAAATAATTTTTGTTTCTTTTTTCAGTTACGATATGGTTCATTTCGGCCATGCTAATTCCCTGCGACAAGCCAAAGCACTTGGCGATAAAGTTATTGTTGGCATACATACTGATGAGGAAATTACAAAACATAAGGGACCACCAGTTTTTACACAAGAAGAACGTTTAAAAATGGTCAAAGGTATTAAATGGGTGGATGAAGTTGTATTGGGTGCACCATACGTCACAACATTGGAAGTACTCGACGAACATAATTGTGATTTCTGCGTGCATGGTGGTAAGATAGCAATAATTTGATTTGCTTAATAGATTTATTAAATAATTATTTTCTTCTCTACAGATGATATTACAATGACTGCCGAAGGTGTTGATACATATCATTTGGTTAAGTCAGCTAATCGTTACAAGTATGTTTATATATAAAATAATATCAAAAAGACTTTCTTTACTAAGAAATGTTTACATTGCCAACTTTTAGGGAAGTTCGTCGTACGGCTGGTGTTTCAACTACAGATTTGGTCGGTCGTATGTTACTTCTAACAAGAAATCATTTTCATCAAGGTACTGCGGAGTATGCCATTGAAAAAGAAGGTAAGTTGTTTGCGTTTTTATCTTTGAAAGATGTTTTCGCCTTGAGCTTTTATGGCTTATTTTGAAAAAAAAAAAAATTGTTATAAGCATGATTTTTAGCTCTTAATATATAATAAGTAAGAGGTTTTGTGTTTAAGGTGCCTTGAGATTTTTCCCTTAGCTTTCCATTTCATATACGATGGTAGAGTAAAAAGTCACATACTTTTTACCTTTATACACTTCGCCCAACGATTTTCCAACTTTTTAATTAAGCTTTAAAAAATTAATATTTCAGCTGTTTTGGCGATGAACTCTTCATTTGATGAAAAGCTATTCCTCTTTGGCAAATTTCTTCGTCTTTGGAAAGAAAAAGATGTAGCTAAGAAACAAATCCGAAAAATAAAGCGATACGGCACAATTGCATAGCTCATGTTGACTAGCTTCGCTGTTGCAACGGCGAACGAATAGGCGAAACCGTGGTTAAAAAGCACTTTTTTCTTAGTCTGATCGTTTTTCCAAGTAGTTGATAAAATCAACACTTTGCCACTCCTATAAAAGAAAAGTCATGACTTTACTGGCATGTTGGATAGTTTCATTTTTGCCTTTTTCGGGACATGTCTTCCAGGTGAAACCCACTGTTTTGACTGTTCTTACGTTTCTGGCGTATAGTGATGATTTTAAGCTCCATCACGAATTCTGTTTTTATTCCTAATTGTGCATGTATGATGTACCTTATGTGTTCGTCCAAGATATTTACAATCTCTTTAAACTTCACTCTGTCATGGATTTTATTGATCCTATGTAATCACTTTAACGGAGCGTTCTGAGCGTCACTTGTGCTTCTGCAATCACTCGAAAAAAACACTTATGTACCAAATAATGTGAAGGAACATGTTGCCCATAGTACTTTCTCTTCTTAATTATCTTATTGCCATTGTTTTAAAATTACTTGACTTGTGCACTTTCTAAGAAAGTCTCTGACTTATCATTCTGCCCTCGTATGGGAATCATTAAATGAAAGTCTTTCTTTTAGGTAAGCTAAACTATGCTACTATTTCTTGAGATTGAATCAGTAAAAGTTTGAAATTAAGTAACCTAAACCCAATTGTTGCACAAAAACTAATACATTACGAACATAATACATATTAGCGACCAATTCCGTTTTTAGAAAAGGTTGCATAATTTCTTTGGCTACAACTAAAACAAACACCAAATAATATTTACAAAAAATTATTGCGAAAATACCATGTTTGTCTGCGGCACCACAGCTGTAGACTCTTGTGAAGCTTTGTACGCTAAAGATTTCTTTCAAAAGTGCCTTGTGTTAATGTACGAGTATAGTTTCCAGACATTCTATAAATAACTCATTTTTTTATATTCCACAAATTAACATTAAAATTATAGCCAGTATGCGATGAAGTTAGTAAAAGACTAAAAAAAAGAGGAAACAATAACATACATTTCAAAAGTTGCAAAAAATTAAAAATACTTAGATTTAAATGCATGCTATTATTTATATCTTTGTAAATGCTTTTATAAAAATTAATATTTATTAAATATTTTTATAAAGTCTTAACATTTTTTTAATTTTTAACATTTTTGAAACTGTTTGCTTTAACTGCCTAATTTAATAAATTTCATGCTTTTATTAAAACGAGCTTGAGTTAAATTTCGTTACTTTGTTTCTAAATGTTGAATTTAAAACTTTTATTTATGCTTTCTTACCCTAATTTTATCCTTTTCTTTTTTCTCTTTTCTATGTATGTCTATTAAACTCTCTATGTTATCACTAATAAAAACTAAAAATAATAATAATAATGATATGCCTAAAACTATGCAATGCAAAATCGCATATTCAAATTCAATTCAAATCCCGCTCTTCTCTCCTATCAACTAACGCTGTGCAAAAAAAAAAAAAAATATAAATCAAAAATGTATTATAAATGTAAAATTACTTTATCTACAATACAAAAAAAAAGCTTTACTCGATAAAGTTTTAATCAAAAATCAACTTCAAAAATCCAAATTTAAATCAGGTTCATCAAATATGGGACAAGATTCACAAGCAAAGAGTCCATGGACTGGTTGCAGTCAATTTTTACCTACTACGCAGAAGATCATACAGTTTAGTGATGGTAAATCACCGCAGGCGAATGATAAAATTGTAAGTACATACATATATAAAATTTATAATTAGTCATGAAAATTTTTTTGAAAAAATGAATAATGAACTTGAGTAGCGCACATCTTCTGTATCTGTGAAATTTGGCAATAACAATAATTTTTATTTTCTGTTTAATAGGTCTATGTTGCTGGCGCATTTGATCTCTTCCATGTTGGCCATTTAGACTTCTTGGAAAAAGCTAAAGAGCATGGTGATTATCTGATTGTTGGTTTGCATACCGATCCTGTAGTGAATTCCTACAAGGGTAACAATTATCCAATAATGAATTTGCATGAACGTGTCCTTAGCGTGCTGGCATGTAAAGTAAGTATAACAGAAATATTGTTCGTTCGTAGCAAAGTTATCATAAGCAACAAAGTTACTTACTTGATAAAGCTACCCAAAATTCTAAAAAAATTGGATTGAGCTGACCAAAATAAATAAAAATTAATATTTAACGTAATGCTTCAGAAGTAAATGTTGTAATAATACAACATTATATTAATTTTTATTTATTTTGGTCAGCTCAATCCAATTTTTTTAGAATTTTGGGTAGCTTTATCAAGTAAGGTTAAATTTAGTAAGGTTGAAAAAACCCTGACGATATGAGCACCAAAATCTGAGTAGGTAGTTTTAGAGGCCAATCTTTTGCAAATCGCCTTATAATTTTACCCGATATTTTTTTTTTTTAAAAAAAGAGGTCGCAAAGTTAAAACATTACTTAAATTAGAGATTTTTGCCTCATGAAAATTATGATCCAAATACTTACTTTTTATGTATATCTTATCTGTGCATACATAACTACACTACAATTTTTATTCAGTTCTTTAAATATTTTTCGTATGAAAATGAGTATATCAAAAAAGATATTTTTTGTATAACTACTACAACTTAGTATATTTTCGACCATTGGAGTCTATTAGGGACATTAGTCTCATTTGAAAGACTAAGATTGCATATCGTGTGAGAGGTTTTTACTGGACTACATTTTGTACTTAGAGGCTAATCTCATAAGACGAGTGTGGAGTACGCTACAATAATAAAATTTTTATTGAGTACAAATTGTATATCAGATTTTCAAGTGAGATTAATATATCACTAGCAGACCTCTCAGACGTTGTTCTGCTTTTACCGGTAGATAGGGCGATGAGTTTATTTTTTATGGTCTTTGTTATTTATATATGTACCAAGTCTCATTCATCTGCGTGAAATAGTTCAGAGAGACATAAAAAAATTTTTTTTGCGGGTGGTTCCGCCCATTTTTTCATTGAACCTTTTTTTGCCTATACCTTTTATATATCTACCAAGATTCATTAATCTGTCTTCCTCTTGTGGTTATGGATACACCTAAACTAATTTTCTTCAATATTTCAAGATGGGAGATGCCACGCTCACTTTTTTGCTATCGTCAGAAACCTTTCTGGGCGCACGTAAAACAACTCTCCAATGTTTCATTGTAGCCGAAACATACATACATTTATTTTACTGCTTATTTTATAAGTATGTATTTAGATCATAAATAGTTATTATCTGTCATGCTTAAAACTTTGAATAAGATAGTTTTAGAACTTTTAGATCTATTTATTTTTGAAAAATAATCGGGTACGCCTGTCACACGTTCAGTATTAAATATGATTTTCTGTCGCGATCCATATTGTTAAATTTTAAGATATTTAAATATTAAGCGATATGGATCCACGATCCATCAATATTGCATGCTAATCGTTCAATAAATATCGCGATTCAATATATATTGAACATGTGGCAGGTGCCTTAGATTTTGCTGTTACTCAAGTTAAACCCTTGTCATTTTAAAACATTTTGAATGTCGTACAATAATTTTGCAAAACATTCTTAGTTATTTTGTACATGCAAGTATGTATCTATTTCTAATTTTAACTATCTTTCTGTGTACTTCTGCTTACAGTATGTCAATGAAGTTGTCATTGGTGCTCCGTACTGCGTTACTGAGGATCTGCTTGATCATTTCAAAGTTGATGTCGTCTGCCATGGTCAAACACCAATTGCACTTGAAAATGGAAAAACTGATCCCTATGCTATACCAAAGACAAAAGGCATTTTTACATTAATCGATCCGGGCAACACTATGACAACAGAACGCATAGTCGAGCGTATTATTTCACATCGTTTGGAATATGAACGTCGAAATAAAGCCAAAGAAACAAAAGAAATTGAAGCATTCGAAGCGATGCAGCGTGCTAAACAAACGCAAAAAGCAGGCTAAATCGATTGTGCAAGCTGCTGTATGCGCCGCCATTCCAAACAAATAGTAATACGCCCCGCGCAAACGTTGAAAATAAGAATTTCATATTTCTAAAACAAAAAATCATTGAATATTGATGTTTGTATTAATTGTATATTTTGTAAATTTAAATACCATGTAGAAGCTTCACTACTCTTAAAAATTATTTTCATTATCGTAGTTATTGGTTGTTAGCTTTTAAAACTTTTTACTTTGACTACTTTTGAAAAGTTAAGAAGAATTGGCAAATTAAAAAATAGCAAACAAAATCCAATGAGTAACAGGAAAAGGTGAACTTTTGCCAATAAGCTGGGTTGGTATTTCAAGGGCCGTAATTAAAACGTTTTAATTTTATAGTGGTCAAAACTAAAAAAAAAATGATTTGACATGTAGAACTTAAATTGCAGCAGACACCAGCTATTAGGCTATTTAGAAAATGGATTACGTTTTATTGAAATCTACGCATGCGTCATGGCAAACAACACAAAATTTAAAATTGATGACTTAGTTTCAATGCTTTTAATGTTATATATGTTAAGATATTTTCTTAACCATGTCAGAACGAAAGCGTTTTATTTATGGCTGCTTTGAAATAATTAACACGTCCCGCTGAATCAAACTCTTTGAATATAGCTTTTCTTTATAATTTATAAGTGCTATTTGTGATAGTGTGTAGTGAAATAATATTCTACGGCGATATAATTAAAAAATAGTACAATTTGTCAGTTTGTTGAATAATGAACAAACGTCTAAAATTTTTAAGTAACTGTAGGATAAACACAGCTTAGCAAAAATAGTTATGTATGTCATTTACCTGATTATAATGCCAAAATGGTTTTTATTTGTTATCTATAATTTATTAGCCCATAAGTGTTTTTTTAGTTAATTTTAATTTTTATAAACCAAATTGCCAATAAGCTAAATTTATCGCACGAGATATTACTTTTTCAAATTTCCTTGTGAGCTTAAATTATGTAACTATTATTTATGTAATATTTGAAAGATTTAAGTGTAGATTTATAATTAAATTGCACATACTTTATGTGATTTTTTATGTACATATTTATTGTGACACTTTCGTGTTAGTAATGTTGACAAATTACAAGATATCTCAATCGCTTTTTTTGCTGTAAAAATTAGCTGTCAAAAATTGTTTTTTAGCCACATTATGTTATAATAATTTTTTAAATGACTTGTAGTGTGTGTAAAATTATTTATTGTTTTTTGCCGTTTTAGCGCTTAACATTTTAAAAATATTTTACAGCAATGAAACAACGTCAACATACTATATATTTTTTTGGTTTTCTTTTTTTTCGATTTTCTAAATGTCCAATTAAATTAATTTTAAATATTTTTTATTTGTTCCCATACCAGTTTATTTTATTCTTTATGAAATCTAGCTAATATTATTATACAATATACTATTATTGTATTTTATTTGTTTCAATCAACTATTATATTGTATGTGAACAAAACTTTAATGTCTGCATAAAACAATTAATTTAAATTTATATTAAATTCAATAAAAATCTTATAAATTAATTTACGTTGTTTTCATTATAGTTGTTCCAAAAAAATGTCCGTCCTAATTATGTATATCATGTGTGGGAAATTGTCTACGACGGCTTATATTACGTATCGCAACAAAATTTGCGATTTTGAATAAATAGTTCAGCTTCAATTAAATATGGACACATTGTCCACTTGAAAACATATCACCACTATAGGAAAGCCTTTTAATACCATTGAAGTAATTATGGAAATTCTGGGCATCAAGCTCCCCTTAGAGGTGCCGTGGAAGAACTTTTCGGCAATATACATCATACATATGTATAAAGCTAATATCTTAGCACACCCAGGATAAATAACGTATATCGCCATTGACTTATACATCAACTCTTAACATCTAACTTCAAATATACAGACTGTCTAATTTTTCAGGTTTTTAAGAAAATCTTGTTAAGTTAAGAACTTATGCTGTGGTAAATCAATATTGCACAAACATAAGAGAATTTTTAGCTAAAAAAAAATCACCTCAGCTGTAACTATTACTTCATCAATTTTTCTATAACTTTTATAGATTTTTAGATATTTACAAAAATTAATTATTTTAGCGCTTTTTATGATTTTTACAAATGAGAATTGGCAGCTTGAGATTACTTTGTACAGTGTACATTTTGCTTCAAGACATTAATAGCTACTTAAGGCAACTTTTTAACATATGCCAAACACAATTTTAGTCCGTCCTAATGTGCATACGAGTAATCGTAGAAAAGCAGTCATGCCAAAAGTATTTTGTTTATCGAACTGTTACATCAGGTTAAAATTTCAGTTTAAATCATTAAACCAAAAGTTAAATGACCATTTAACTGATGATTTTTAACGGTTCTCAAGTGCTCAACATTTTTTTGGTTTTTTTTTTGTTGATCCTAATAACACCATATTAATGCAGACAAAAAAGAGTCCAAATTAGCAACGCAATATAATAAGTTTCTATGCCGCATTTCATGGCAATTTAAACATGGGTTTTTGATATGACTAATTATAATATTATAACAAATGGTTTGTAATGCATTATATTTTTTTCACTGTTCTATGGCATGAAAGTCTGATGAAAAAAATTATTTTTTTTTTTTTGAATTAATGCGGAAACAAAATTGCCCCAATATAATGAAATATCTTTTATTATGCTTTTATTTGATTTCGCTAAAAACTTGTCAAATTTTCCAATTGAAAAGTTCAACATTTTCCGCATTTTTAATTAGACTTTTCATTATGACCACTAAAAAAAAGCACAATTTTATTTGCACAAATAGCCAATGTAATAACAATAGATTTTTTTTTAAATTCTTTCAAAATACTAAGTAAATATTCACTGATTTGTCGCATGCTATAAATTAAGCTATAATTATGTTATAACTCATATGCGTAACAATACTTTAGTTTGAAAAGTAGTCGCAAATTCGTGGGGTAAAACCAAATCAACAATTGAAAAGCAATTTGTAATTTTAAATGCGTTATTAATAATAACTTGTTATGGTTATGCTTCTCTGAAAGTTTCGTTACAACATATGTATTTATGTGTATTACATAAAGTTAGGAAATTATCGATGAGTCAGAATCAGCAAAAATCTTAATTTTTCCATGTCAGTACTGTGGACCATAGTGTATCTATGAAGCTTCGAATCCATTTCATTACTTTTAAATCTAGGTGTCATAGTACCTTCCATAAGGATGCAATTTTTATAGTGTTTCCAATGAAAGTATGCCTAAGTAGGCTAAAGGTATTTTAACTATTTTAACGAGAAGGCTATAAGAATCCCGAAATCTCCCTCTACAGAATGTAATACCAAATTTAGTACACCTTCTGGTACCACAAGAAAAATGCAAACACTCACTGTGTGTGAAAAAATATCGACAGTGTAGATGAATACTAAATAGTTTCAATATGTATAGTAAAAATTGATAGAGGTCGGAAAGTCGAATGTTATTGAAAAATTCAACATATTCGAAATCATTTCCAGGAAAGCAACCCCAGTCCATCTCATTTCTACCCCCGTGACTTACAGTGCCTTGACAGTAGCTCTTGTTTTCTTGAAACTCTAGACTTAAATATAAGCAGTCGAACTGTACAGAGAAGAGCATGTGCTGCTGGACTTAAAAGTTATTGAGCTGCAAAGAAGCCATTCATTTCCGAGAAAAAACCTTAACCCAATCGAGAATCTCTGGAAAATAGTCAATAAAAGGATCAAAGGAGAAAGTGTAGGAAGAGATAAGAAAACACTTTTGTGTTTTGTTGCGAAAATTTTTGACATATTTTGGTTTTTTTCATAACAAAGTTTGAGTTTTGAATAAAGCATATTTTTTTAATTTAACTGCATTTTTCATGTTTAACTTTGATAATTCAAGATGCTTATGAGGCTTAACAAAAATGTGTGTTCAGTCCAATATGTTTTGACCGACACGGTATATGTGTATCGAATGGTATCGAAAAAGTCAACAAGTGTCGAATAGTATTAAAAAATGTTGGACAATTCGACAAACATATCTTGAAAAATGTCATAATGTTGAAGATGACGAATATTTTGCAAAATGTTCAAACATTTTGTCCATCAATAAATGTCGGAAAATTTGAATAGCGCTGGAATATATTGGAAAAGTCGAATCATGATGAAAAAGCTTAAAATTTTTTAAAAATTTGAAAAAAAGTCGAAAAGGGTAATAATGTTGAAGACATAAAAGAACGCCAAAAAGTCTAAAATGTTAAAAAAAAGTGGAAGTGCTACGCAAAAGTCAAATGTTGCTGATTAATATGAAAACTGTTGAAAAAGTGGAGAAATATTGAAGAATCAAAGATTGTTGAAAAGTATCGAAAAGTGTTGAAAAAATTTTGAAAAATTCGAAGAATGATTGAATAGCTTATAGCACTTGTTAAATCGAAAAGAGATAAAAGTCTAAAGTAAAGGGTGTCCACCTGAAAGGATACTACTTTGTTTTGCCGCCGATATGGTAAATATTTGTTTTCACAGTTCATGTTTGGCAGTAGTGGAATATTCGATAAACCAACATATTTTAATGGTTAAAACATTTTAAGCATATCATTATCGATTAATGTGACGATGAGAAAATTACGTAAAATTTTTAAGAGAATTATCATACCAAAAAAATCGTTTGTAATGAATGATTTCAGAGAATACAGAGGTTCAGAGTCCCCATTATTTTTTCCTTAATCTTACAAATTTCTTTTAACGTATCAAATGCAATCAAAGACACTGATTGACTTCTGAAAATTTTCTGAAATGGAAATAAAAGATCTCTGAAACGTAACAATAATGTCCAATATTTCATGTGAAAGATTTCTGAAAGGTTTACGTAAGCTTACATGACTTGAGTAAAGTCTACTCTTCAAAATGTGATGAGTAGTTAATGCTTACAAATTTTTCGAACTTATAGAGATCAGACAAAATCCCTTTGTGAAATACCCGATACAAAGCATCAACGTATGGTGAGTTAAACATAGCGATAATATTCTCCGAAGCGCCTCTACATTGTAACCCAATCTCTGCAAAAATCGTTGAAAGTAAACTCGAAATCAAACATCATTGGGTGAGAGTCAGCTATATATTCAGCACATTACTCTACAGGGGCACCGGAAGACCTGTTGCGTGTGTTTAGAACTCCACACGTGGAGAGTTCCCCATGTTGACTTCAACACGGGAATCTTTAACTCAACACGGTAGTTTCCAATCGTATTGATTCCAATTCAAAAGTAGAAAATCTTATCTATCAGACTCCAGAAGCTTTGTATATAAAGATTCCTTATGAAGTATACTACCAAGTTCTTTCGTCACTGGAAATCCAATTTGAGACAGAATCTGCATAGTTTTCCATATTACTTGAAGCTTTTGCACTTGGGGAAGATTTTGACCTTGATAAAATAATCAATTTTTATAAATGTGATTTCAAAAAACACAATTTACTTAGTGACCGAAACAGGTTTCTTGATTTGGCGAGCAGAAATAAAACTGAATCCAAAAGTTAAGGAGATGTAGTAGATTTTTTACAGAAATATCTATGGTAAAGGGACCTCATTCCAGATTTCGTTCGATTTGTGAAATTGTTGATGACAATTCCTGCATTCTCCTTCACTAATGAGTGGAGTTCTTCGACTCTTAAGAGGCTGAAATCGTATATGCGTTCGTCGAGGGGTCGAAAACGTTTAAGTCATGCAGCGATTGTACACATATGCCACGAGTTCGCTGATAGAATCGACATTGAAAGAATGTCAGATGAATTCATTGTTAAAAATTCAAAAAGGACAATTGTCTTTTCCTTATGAAAAGATGTTCTTCTGACGAAATAACCGTTTGTTTTATGTCCACAATTATCACTGATAAAGATTATCAATATTCAATTTAAAAATTTCATTTTTTTCCAACCCAACCCCCCACTCCCCACCCCCAGCGACTCAACAAATTCGACACTCGCTTTTATAACGTAATGGTGCCCCTGATGCTCTATAATGATTTGCACTTCCCGATGGATTCAATAAAATCTTTAAATGGGGTGCCCTACCAAATGTTGCAATCCCATTCAATATTGATCCAGTAAAAACTTAGAAAATGTTTAACTCCTTTTACTTTTGATACAGCATATTATATTTGTGATCAAATTTCATCCATATGACTTAGAGTCTTAAGAAACTTGAAACATAGCCTAACTTTTATTTTGTTCTCGAATGCACCTATTCTATAAGTTTAATGAATATCGCTAAAATTTCTTTCAAAATGAAGTTTAGCCATTTCTTTATATATATAATCGTTGGAGCTTTTGTTTGTGATCGCGTAACTTCTGAACGACTGGACCGATTGAGGTCATGTTTATTTAAATATTTAATTTGGTCCTGGGTTGGTTCCTAGCACTGTTTGCTTTAGATATAGGTGGGCTATGACATGCTCATATAAAATCATATTCCAATTCATCATATCTCATCGGCGCTGCCACACCTATTATATGCAAAACCGGAAATCCATTTCTCTGTCACATATTAACTAATTTTCATAAGTGTTTTTAATACAAACTTCTCATGGTCCTTGGAAGGTTTTGCAAAGTTTGGTTTATAAAAATGGGCAAAGATACGCCCAACAAATTTTAATGTATCTCATCACCGTCACGTCATATTTCATCATTGTCGCCGATGAATGAAACTTGGTATATATGTTTCTTATGGCTTATGGGAGGTTCATAGCATAGTATAGTTAAGACAAATGGGCGTTGTCACGCACCCTTCTACATAAGAAGAAAATCAAGTTCATCAACCACCAACTAGTGGATTTAATTTTTGACGAAATTTTAATGATATTTATGATACGCAGATGATTGCGACTGGGTACATATACATATGCATATATACATATGTACCCAGTCACATTCATCTGCGTCCTATGGGACGCATATATGTATGTAGCTAAATTAAAGGTTCGAGAAAAATTAAGTTTGAATAAAACCAAAAGCCAATTCAGAAAATTCCAATTTTCCGCGCTTCTAGGCTCATGATCTTTGGCGCATCCGTTTTTTTGTCCCCTTGCCTATGCTCTAATCACGCTAATGGTTTTTTTTTGTACAGACTTTTTTATGCAGGGACTTTAACCAAATCAAACTCGCTGCGCACCTACCGGAAAGAACAGAGCAACTTCTACAGGGCCAGCTAGTGTGATACATAAGTATATACAATTTCAGCTCATTTAAGAAACGTGAATAAAGGCTTATAAGCAATGTTTTGAGCCCTTGTTTTGAAACATAGCTAATTGCATAAGTATATTGGAAAATATCAGTACTGGTGAATAGAACTGCAACCAATCGAAAGAAACTAATAAACATGATTTGGTACAAATAAAAGATACTTTAGCCATATGTAATAAGCTGAAAGTACGACTATTTACAGTGACCTCTTCACATCGGATAATAAGAGTTCACTTTAACAGAGTAAATAATCATTTAAGTTATCAATTGGCTGTAACTTAATAAATGTAAGCACATAAATCGCATTTACAATAATTTTACGACTGTTTCGTGCTTGAAATTATGCCACCGTAAGTCATGTTGTAAAAATGCGTTCAACGCTTTCGTTTAAGTCATACCCACTCCATATAATACGATTAGTTCAAATGTACCGCTTGGATATGAAAGTAAAATCTGTTGGAAAAATCTGAATGTAATGAAATTTTACCCACTAACCATCGAATCAGTCTGATGTGAATATCGCACATAAGCGATCTTTTATCATTTCTAAAAAATGCAGAGTACACTAAAATAAAAAGTAATAAAATTGTAAAAACAATACAATTAAAAAAAAGTTAATATCCACTTTTACTCAAAATTTTGTACCTGGTTCTAAAGTACAATAAAACGCACTCACTTTCAGCGGCATTCATTCAGATGATATTCGTGTGGAAATATAAAATAGCAAATAAAAAAAGAAAAAAAAAATAAAAAATAAATAGCAATTTAACAAAAAAGTATAACAACATTAAAATATTGTCATCATAAAGGTTGAAAAAAAAGAGTTTTAGTTATCATTTAATTTTAGTTTGAGTCTTTGTATCTGTGATTTTTCATTTGTTTTTGTATTCGTATGCGTTTCTGCTCCATTCCAGAGTAATAAATCCAATTTATTGACCGCATGAAATGATTTCTGATGGATTCTGATTTTTGCTGTCATTCAGTTTGCCAACTTAAATCAAACGCTCTGGACGGTTTATTTGATTTAGCGATCGGTAACGAATTTTGATTTAAAGGCATTTTATTCATTTTTGTAATACTATACGCTCGCTATTTATTGCCATGATTTAGAAAAATATAATTAGTTGAAATAAATCATCTATTGTGTGTTATTTCCTTAAAGTGTGTTGCATTATTTTATGAATAAAAATATAATCAATTTTGTCCCTATAAGTTAAGAATAAAAAACCTCAATTTTCAAGTGCCAAAGGTAGTGGTTTGTATGTTCCGAAAATGTTTGCAAAGCAAATCTCAACAATCTTCATCTTGGGATTTATATTTGAGTTTGGCCTTTGTGAAATTGGAAAATTTGGTAAGTTTTTACGAATACAATTGGTAGTGCATAGTATTAAATCGGTCCGTTTTCAAAAGATGGCACCGACTATATTAAACTTTTATACAGCGACAGCTGATTTCCATGGTTTTGGATAGATAAGACAACTGCCGATAACATTCTTGTTTTGAGGTTAATACAAAACGTTGTTTTTAACGGTGTTGAAAATGTCGGATTTGGGGATAACTAAACAGCATTTGCGGAAAGTTTTAGTCTTTGTTTTGATGGGGACAAAAGAAAGGGTTTTTTACATCGGATAGTGGCACAGTTCATGGTTCGAAGGTTTTGCTGTGTATCTGAGGTGTTGTGTACTATGAGCTGCTATAACCTAGTGATTCCATTACGGGCGATCGGTACAGACTTTAATTAACTCGCTTCAGCCGTGCACTACGTGAAAAACGAACGGAATATGAAGAAAGGCATGAAAAAGTTGTTCTTCTGCATGCCATCGCTCGGTCTCATATCGCAAAAGTTATCAAAAAATTTTTGGAAACGATCATGTGGGATATTTTATCGCATCCGCTGTATGCTCCTTCTGATTACTGGTTGTTCTGACGAATGTAACACGACTTGGTCACTGGTTCATTTCTTGCGAAGAAATCGAAAATTGGATCGCCTAAAAAGACGAGAAGTTTTTCGGAGATGGTATTCGAAAATTGCCTGAAACGTCGAAAAAAGTCGTAAGGAGCGTTGGACAATATTATGATTAATCTGTTAATTCATTTTACTTCAAGATAAATTAATTTTTTTAACTAAAAAATGGACCGAATTAATATGTACTCCAATACTTATACGAAATGTATTTTTGGTTAAAAAATTTAATTTTTTTAAATGAGTCTAATTTTAAGTAATGCACAGTGTTGGTCAAATTGAATTTCCATCGATGAAATTTATTCTACAACTTAAGATGTAGCTTGGTGTGGTCCATGTCTCTATGGAAGCACTAGGTCACCACCTAAATGTGTTAAACTAATTTATTACACTTTTCTTGTAAAGTTTTGTCCACGTACTTGTGGGAAAAAATGCCCATATGGATGGTCTGAAAGGCAGCATTTTATTTTTCAAGATCATTTGGCTTCAGTCGCCAGAATCGTGGTGGGTCTGGCTGTGAGAGGCCCACGACAAAGTTTCGCTCAATAACTCGGAAAGTAAGCCACAACTAGAAAATTATGTTTTAACCCATGTTGTAGAGTAGATGAAAGCACATCGATTTAATGCCCGAAAAGTGACCATACGATAAGATTTGACCCACATTTCACCGTTTCAAAGGTTCAAAAAATACTATATTTTCGAGCAAAAATAGTTATTTTGGGCGAAAAACATGATTTTGAGATTTGTACGAGTAATGACAGTATAAAACTTTCAACAAAAACCTTATTTTTTTCGAAAATGGAAATGAGCATTCTAAATTTTAAGACTATGAAAAGTGGGGCAAAAATTGTCATACCGTAATTTTTCTGACATGGAATCGATGTGATTTCATTTGTTCTACGACATTGGTCTTAACCTAATTTTCTTCTTCTGGCTTACTTTCTGAGTTATTAAGCGAACATTTTTTTGTGAGCCTCTCACAAATAGACACACCACGTTTCTCACCACAACTCTGTCGAAACGACCTTGAAAAATTTAATATTGCCTCCCGAACAAGCAGCTTATTATAGCCTTTGAAAAGACTTACTCCACTTTCTGCAGTAGTACACAACGTGAACCTGTCCCAAATACATTTTTCCCTGATATACTGCTGCTAAGATAATTTCATTCACGCTTTTGTTTCTGAAAATATCGGAGCTTGCACGTACTTTTCGCGATTTATCACATTTGATAGTCAACTTACAATTTGTTCTATATCTGACAAAAGTGACGTCTGAAAATAAGTGGTTGCACATAATTTAGATATTATGTGTTCCTTTCTAAGGCGTCATTGGATGATTTGCTGATTTTGAAATCATCGAAGTAGTATCTTCATAAATCCTTCCAAAGCTACAAGTCATTGGCAGGGGCTTCTGTACTTCGAAGGTGTTCAATTTAAGGTTTGGTTTACAGAAGGCCGCTTCTTTTTCTGCTTAGAAACATCTTTCTGATTACGGAAAAGGTATTGCTTGATACTTAAGATTAGTTTAGCCATCAATCTTGCATGATGAATAGCGACTGGTGCCGTCAGTGTGTTCTTGCAAGTATTTTTCCAAGAACAATCATTGTGACTTTCACGAACTCTCTTTGTAGTTATCTCTAGGCCAATATTTCACTGCAAGTGAAGTATTAAGTAAGTGATGATTCTCTGAAATAATCTGTATCAGCTGTGGGCGTCAAGGTCTAAAACTGGATTCTTTCAATTTCATTGCATACAGTCTTAAGCCTATTATAGCGAAAAATTTCTGGAAAGAATGAGGGAACGAAACATAAAGTAAGTACTTTTGCTAATTTTCATCATTTGGCTAACCACATTAATTTTCGCTCAACTTTACGTTGTATAGTAGGACATGCTCTTTTGATCTGACCAGTGTTTGTCAAAGTTGTGTCAAACGCTCTTAGCTTGAGCCTTGTCAATGATATTCCCTTGTTCGAATAATCTGTAAGCATGTTTTGCAGATTTTTCCCTGTTCCTGATGTTAACTTTAGTACTCCAAGTAAGTAGTTTTTTATCACCGCTACCAGAAGTAATAACGGCACAGTGATCTCCTTTTATGTAAGTTCCCGGTGGCGTTGGTGGAGAAGTACTGAATGGGTCGCTCTTGATATCAAATGTACATATCTATTTCGACTTAGCTGTCGGTAGAAAAGTCCGACGTGACGTACACGACGGCCTCGAAACATTCATACTTATTATAAAGCTTTGCACAGTCGAAGGGTGCAATTGCCTTATATCTTCGTTAACATTTTGTTTTAAATCTTCGATTTCGATCTTTTTCATATCTCTTGAGCATCCAATTCTAGCGGGAAGCGAAATTTAGGCGACAGTTTCTTATTCACAATTCTAAAAATAATAGAGCACTCCCAGGACAGTAGTTGAAAGTTTATGTTTTTGAGCCACCCTTATGTAGCTATGTGCGTATTAAAATTGCTGAAACTTGGTATGTAAAAGCCATAATGGTCACTGAACATGAATATTTATTGTAAAAACGACTTTTTCGAAAATATGAAAATTTAGAGTTTCTAAAAAATAATTGCAGCCATTTAAAAGCCCAGTCTAAAGAAAGATCTAGAACTAAGATTTTTACAGTCCATTCAATAAGACAACACTTTGACCAAATTCGATTTTAATCGGTTACATTCAATTTTTGGCTTAGAACATTTGACATCAAATGGCACATATGCATATATAGCTGTTTATTTTGAAAATTTTGTAAATTATTTTTATTTTTTTGCCAATTCTTTAGCATGGGGTTAAAAACGGGGTTTGAAAAATAACTGTCACAAAATTTGAGTTTCCTAGCTGAAACCTTTAAACGGCACGGACAGAGATGGTGTTCGATTTCGTTGAAACTTTATGAAAAACCCGACTTAGTAAAACGTCAAAAAAGTCTGCCCCTGTACAACAACAGCAAAAATCTTGTACATACTCACACGACATGTAACGTTTCATAAACCTTTCAAAAAGCTTTCACATGAAATCTTACAATGTTCCAGCTTTCTACGTTCGCTTTTTAATTTCATTTAAAACGGCATTTTATTTTCTTATTACGTCATCGGAATCGACATGGGATTCCAGTAGGACCATACAACCAAGAAAATAATTTCGAGGTCACGAAATTTCAAAAAAGCAGATAAGAATTGGCCACCAAAATCCTGTGACTTAACACCATGCCTTTTTTCCCTTTGGAGTTTGTATAGCCATAAGTGCATACCAATGAGAATCTAACAGTTCTTCTGGCTTAGGTTCAGATTCAATGACCTATTGCTCCTTAGTTGGAAAAATTACCAAAAACTAAAAAAAAATTAATACTGAAATCAATGAAATTTCAGAAAATATTATCATATCCGGTACATACTCCAATCCCACTGTAATATCAACTGCTGCTGCAGCACCACAAGGACGTTCTTTTGCACGTGATCCGCTAAAAGTTCGATCTTACTACGATGCAGGAACTGAATGTTCAGTGGGCACAGAATGTACACCTTTGCATGATTGTACGGCAATGATATATGAAGTAGCCAAAATGTGTTATTACGGTGATAAATCGCTGTTTTGCGGTGGTGGCGAAGAGATGCCCTACGTGTGTTGCCCAAGTAGTCCGCTGGAGAAAAATCAAGTGTGTGGTAAATCGCTGGTGCAGGGTCATTTCTATAAAGGTTTGGGAACGTATCCGTTTGTGGCACGTGTCGGTTTTAAACGTAAGTTTTTATGGAGGTTGAAATTAAATTTTTATATTTTTTTTAATATTTTTGTAGATATTAATACTGGAGCTTTTGCATACCCATGTGCTGGTTCAGTGATTGCGCGACGCGTCATTTTAACAGCGGCACATTGTGCGCTTGCCAAGGCCGAAGGTCATCGACTGTATGTAGTTATATTCAGATTTTCAAAGTTATTGAAATGAAATGAAGAAACATAAGCAAATGTGATTGAATATATATGACATATTTTATATCATGATATATAACTATTTAGTATCTGCGGATAAAATGTACTCAATTTCGCAACATCTGTTTCGTTTCTACATTTCAGCATACTATATATATTATCATCATAATTAATTTATTCACTATATGATTTTTTTTTTAATGTTTAAACTTTCTAGTTCCTCAGTACGTGTTGGTGAATATGATACTTCCAATGATCCCGATTGTGCTAGCACTGGTTTTTGTGCTCCTCGCTCGGTCAATCATGCTATCAGTCATGTGATTGTTCATCCAGATTATAAACAGGGCCAATATCATCACGATATTGCATTGCTAGTGCTGAAAACTCCGCTCAATTATTCAGGTGAGTGAAATGAGAGTAAAATTTAAATGTATGTTTAAATGATTTTTAATTGTTAACACTCGTGCACGGCAACTTTTTCCAATAAATTATAGCTGACATGAGTCAAGTTCACTTTATTTGTCTAATATATGTACTTATGTATATGGTTTGCGTGTCCATAGAACATTTAAAAGTATGTCAACGTTGTTCATCAATTTTAAGGGCCTTTACATTGACATTAACAAAAAAGGTTAAATTAGCTCTGTATCTCCTTTAGATTTTGCAAACATGAGTGAGTCTTGTTAAATTTGAGGTTATAAAGCCAATTAAATACTTCATACTGTACATTTTCGGGATGTACTTAGCTTCCGTTTTTACTGAGCCAAGCGACGATAACTTAATTTTTAAAACATTACTTTTTGTCTCCATGAAACTATAAATTACGGCTGTTTCATGTTAGATTTAGGGATGCAACCGATGCGATTACCGATATACCACGATGTTCCGATACATCGATATCAACGATATTTATTTGCGGATACACCGACAAACAGAACAAAGTTTATCTACATCTTGTGTCCCAAAGAATCAAAATCAATTAAAAAAACTTGTCAATACTAAACATCATGCCAAGCGGATAAAGAACTGTCAAAACAGTCAGAAAGAAACCTTCGAACTAAGACAGACGCTGATGAAAAGAAGATGGAAAATTTCAGTACTTAAAACAAAAACTAAGACAAACAAAAATCGAAACAATAAAGGTAAAAATAGTAAAAAAACTTAAACATGAAAAAAAACCTATGGACGATAAGTTCTTATGAATATTGGTATCGGTATCGGCGATAAATTTGTATGAATATCGGTATCGTATCCCTAGCTAGAGCGTTGCTACATGCAGCTCGCAGAACATACGTTTTACAGTCCTATTCTGTTTCAATAATAAAATTCACTGCAATATTAAATGATACATTTGTCTGAATTGATACATTTTTATATTACAATATCTTTATCAAAACAATATCAGATTAGGTATGGTCAACATGTACTGCAGCCATGTAGTAAGGAAGGTAAATAGAGGTGCACCTCAGGGTGGAGTACTCCCCTCTTACTCTGAATGGCTGTAATAAATACTGTCCTCAAACAGTTTAACAAAAATGGGGTGAAAGTCATTGGGTATACGGATGATGTGGTCGTACTAGTATCAGGGTTGTTCCTCGACGTGATAGTCAATATAATGGAAAGAGCTTTAGCTGAGGTTTGCTCTGGGGCCATTAGGTGTGGCCTGGAGGTTGACTTAGCAAAAACTGACTTGATGCTGTTCATTACAAAAACCAAAATACCGCGCTTTGACCTAACCCGGCTTGAAGGACAAACTTTTTCATTTTCGAAAGAAAGTCATTCTAGATCCAAAACTCAATTGGAAGGAAAACCTCGAACAGATGGGAAAGAAGCCGTGTGAAGCTTGCATGTCAAAAAAATTTTAGCAAAAAATGGGACTTCAACCAATAATGGAACTTTGGATGTACACAGCCGTAGTGCGCCCAATCCACACATATTGCTGTTAAGTATGGTGATCGGCCATTGACAAGGGCGATAATCAGAAAAAGTTAGCCATGAGATTTTGCCCAACAGAAGCCCTTAACGTCCTCTTACACTCGGTGCCTCCTAATATATTCATTAAAGCAACCGCGTCCTATAGTGCGATCCAACTCAGAGAAGCTGGCTGTTAGGGCAGCGAAGCAACACGGGCCCTACTCCATCCTTGACACACTGCCAATTGTAGTAGCTATCGTTTCAACCGAATACATCTGCCGCTCACTCTTTTTCGAGAAAATCTTTCAGGCGAAGCTTCCAAATAGAGTTCAATGGCATTAGGGCACTATTAATCTAAATTTTGAAACCACCATGTACGTGGATGGGTCAAAGATGGACTGTGAGGGTCTATTCAAAAGACATTGAAATTTTTCAATCTTTTCGCTTACCTAACTCAGCTAGCGTTTTCCAAGCAGAAGTTTGTGCTATTCTAGAAGTATGCTGGTTAGTTGGCATTTCCAATATGGAAGAGCTAGCAATCTTCTCTGACAGCCAGGCCGCCATCAAGGCTCTGAACTCGTCTCCGAGTCTAAATTAGTAAAACAATGCAGGAACGAGCTTACTAAGATGGGGTGTCAGCTCTGCGTAACTCTCATATGGGTTCCAGGCCAGAAGAACAATGAGGTTTCTCTCTTGACGAAACTAGAGCTACAGTGCGTACGTATTCCGCTCGGTATAGTTAAGAGAAAGGTCTTCTAGATTTTTCTTTCCGAGATAGCAAAAAACTGAATGACCCTGAAAACCTGTAAAACATCCAGAGCAATTTGGCCATCGCATAGCAATTCAAAAACCACTGGCTTACTGTCCAAGAGCCAAAGGTCCTCATTTTTGACTTTCGAAAACTCTAGCAAAATGAGATATATTTCACTGTAACATTTCCACCTACACATTCAAATTTACAACATAAATTTATCTTAATTCACTAAAAAAAAGATCCTCATTTTCGAATTTCAAAAACCCTAGCAAAATAAGATATATTTCACGATCATTTTGGGGCTCCCCTTCCACAGGCTCACACAATTGTATTCGCGTGCCTGGCTTAACGAATAGCGCAAAAGGCGTATGTTACTCGGATCGTTCTTGAACGTAATTAGAACGCATGGGCTTGAAAGCAGAATATTTGGGGTGCACGTGGCTGGCTCCCTAGCAAAAGTATATAGCATATTGATGGCGTTCTTGTGCTGCTTGATATTCATATTCAATTTTTATTAACCTTTAATCGCTACCATCTTTTACAAATTGAAATATCAAAGTAATATTTTTAAACAGACTCGGGAGTTCTACACCCACAGTATTTTCGGGTGTCGATTACTCTGCACCGAGAAACGTCTTTCGCCGAGCCTGGGTGTCCGCAATCACCGCGTCAAAGAACATAAATGAGTTAAAATTAAAGTTCAATTTAAGGTTAATAATTTTGAAGAAATTAAATAAATTTCTAAAGAAACTAAATATGGTAGTTAATTAAATAAACTCATTGATTCATTATTACGTAAAGCTGATATTCATTCATAATCAAAGTGCTATAATTCTCAAAAACACGCGTACGCAGCTTAAAAGGTGGCTCAATATGACATCAACAACAGCACCTTTTGATCACAAACTGCCAATCAGTTAGTTAAAGGTAATGATGCATAATTGCTATGTTTTAAAAAACAATCTCAGCAATAACTTACAAGTAACAGCAAAAGTAAATGGTGTTGTCGCGTTACGCAGGTTACGCATTCATTGTTCGTGTACCTGCGTAAACATCAACAACATCAATAACAGCAATAGCAACGGCGGCACAAGCAGCAACAACAACAATTTTATACAACAATAAATATCATTTATAGGAAGTGCAAGGAAGAAACGCGAGAGCAACAATGTAATGTAGTTTCCATTTCTGCAAAGGATTCCTTTGGTTGAAAATTCGCGTATCTGATGAAATAATCAATCAACGATCAAGGCGTGTCCTTAACAACCTGAGCCTTCAGCAATAAAGTTATAAAGGAGGCATATTAACGATGGCGGCAACATGAAGCACACCAGCAGAAGTTCCACTTCTGTTCGGCGTATGTTGTCCACTGTAATTTAAAACACTGGGAATAACAATCTTAAGTTTATGTTACGATGTGCTTATTATAGCCTGCGGTACGTAACAACAGGCACAACAATGTTGTCATATTAATTGGTGTTACCATTGTTGCTCTTAGTGGCAGTAGCGATATGTCCGTACGATACGCAATATTTATTTGCTGGAATGGTTGCCATATCAAGATTTTTTAAATATAACAGTACATTTATTGTAATTCATATGTTTTCATGTGTAAACATTGATGATATGATAGATAGTCTATGCTGGAGTGAACAAGCTGAAATTTAACAGTAACGACATACTGGATACATTTTAGACTTTCAGCGAATTTGTTGATATTTTCCGACTTTTTTGACACTTCAAAATATTTCAATATTCTTCGTTTTTCTTATACATATACATACATATTATGTTTATTTTTTAAATACTTATTTTCGATTCATTAACGTTTTTAAACATTTTCAAAATTTTTTTATGTTCGAGTTACTCAACATGTTTCAACTTCTCAACATGCTTCGAATACATATTTTATTTATTTTTTTTTGGCGAGTATTTAACGTTTTTCGACTTTTGAAAATTTAATTTTTACCAATTTTTCGCCTTTTTTGACATATTTGGACATTTTCAACTGTTTCAACATATCTCTTCGACTACTTTTTTAATAATTTTGCTTCACATTTCGCTACATATTTATCGAGCTTTTCAATATTTCTCGACTTATTCGGAATATTTTGTATTTTTCAATATGCTTCGATTTCTTCTATATTTTTGAAGTTATTAAAAATATATTTGATTTTTAAAAACTTTTCGTTATTTTCAACACTTACCCACTTTTAAAATATTTTTAAAATTTTAGAAATATGTTTTTGAATTTTCAATGTTTTTTAATATTTTCAACATTTCTCACTTAAATTTATTAAATTTTTCATTATTGTGCGACTATTCTACATTTTCAAAAATACCCTAAAATTTTTTATTAATAATGACTCGTGTTCAGAAAAAAATAGTTAAATACTTTTTTTTTACAAAAATTTCTTCCTTTTTCCTTAAGGCCCTCCATTAAATTTTGCAGAGTTGTTTCCTCGACAGTACGGTACGATCTTCTCCACTTTCAAAGATCTCTTTTCATTAGAGCCCAATATTCATCAATTGGGCAAAGCTCAAAATTGATCTTTTCACTTTGAAATACAATTGCAATTGTAGGTTTAGAGTAATAAGGGCTTACCAAATCAGGCCAAAACATCACGGTACCTTCATGTGCATGAATAAATGATAGAAGACGTTTTTCGAGGCACTCGTCCATATAAACTTTGTAATTGGTTGTGCCTTGAGTAACAAAGAAGCTGCTTCTGAGGCAATAGGTGCATATGGGTGGCAAACCATATATAATCTACATTAACGTAACTTCCGTCGTCCATAACGCAGTAATCAATTTTAGTCAGGTACCTTTACCAACATAAACTGGTTTTCATCAGAACGGTCTGGTACTTTTTGATTCCTATACGTCATCTGCTTACTTTTCTCCTTTCTTTTCTTTGTACAGTAGATTTTGATGTACCTGTTCTAGCCGCCATATCTCGCTATGAGGTGTAGTGATTCTGCTTAAAAAGACACTTCCCCTTCGCTGCTAGGTTTGGGTCAGAAAACTGTGCCAGCACCTTTTATTTAAGAAGCAGGTGAAACTCACTGTTATTTAGAAATATCCGTAAAGACAGTCATATCTGATGCACCAATTTTTTTACTATAGCTGAATATTTTAACTCTGGATTTTGCAGGTATGTAGACAAAATCAGTTTTCTGCCCATTGTCTGAGTTTAGTTGGCACTCATGCAGTGTAAAGTTCTTCAGCAGCTGCTGATTTCTTTAATGGTCTTCAGAGTTTATGCAACTTCTTCACAGCGTCTACCAAAATAGATGATTTTGCTAAGAAATGTTAACTTTATAGTCAACAAATACTTACAATATCATTTTGCACAATTTGATGTCTGATTAACGGGAAAGATGTCAAAAATATAAAAAAAATGTACGAAAAGTTTTCTGTTCTTAATGACTTGGGAAACTTGGATAGTGCTAATATACAGGAAAAAGCAAAAATTTTACGAGAAGAGTTCAACAAAGATTTAGGAAGTTCAATGAGTGATGAACTGATCCATTTCAAATCTTACCTTGATTATGATCAACAATATTCAAAGCGGCTAACACCAATCTTGGTCTGAAGGCATATCAAATATAGCTCGTACAAGAATTGAAGCCTGCTGATATTGGTTTACGTTTTAATTTTGGCTTATGGGCCTTACTACAACAAGTAGGAAGCTCTTATTGGATAACCCTTTATATAAATATACACATTACCTATAAACGTTACGAAAACTATGTGAGTAAAAGGGATTCGGTACCACTATGATCCATATTGTAACAAGCACTGGAAAGTAACGAGAAAGTTGATAACTTGGACGTTGAAAAAGTCGAAAATAGCAACGAAAAAATCGATTAAAATCTTAAAGTTTCGTATACCATTGGAAACACCAAAAATCATCGTAAAACAAAATTTTTTAAAAGTATCGAAAAATTCGAATAGTATCGTTTGGTACTGAATTCAACGAAAAATTGCGAATAGTATCGTAAATTCGATAAGAGTCCATGTGACGAATTGTATCGAAATAAAAAGAAAAAGTTGATTAAAGCCATTAGGATCGAAATAAAAATAAGAAATTATATTCAAAGTTATTGAAAAGCTTCCAATAGCATTGAAAAACTTCGAAAAACTCGATATGAGATGGAAATATCGATTAATAAGCCAAAACATCGAAGAGACTAGCCTTGTCAAGGTTTTATTGCAATCTAAAAATTGATTCCTGAGATATTCACGCTAAAGAAAACTTTATAGAAATGTAATGAAAAAATTGATAACATAAGAAAATTGAAAAGAAAATTATTATTATAAAATTGTTTTTGAGATATTTTGCAATTTATTTCGGGCAAAGTTGTCTGTCCCCCCATGAGGAGTGGTATAATTTCTGGCAGTGGCTTCGAGATTGTTGTCAGTTCTTCGTTGCATTTTTAAATGAACCATTTACTTCTTTATTGAGTTTGGCATGGGCTCAACATACATATATACACATATTTTCTTACGATTATAATTATTCTATCTGCTGTAATTTCTTTCTTTTACCATACAGTGGCTACACAACCCATTTGTCTACAAAAGAAACGCACAAATCTTGTTGTTGGTAAGCGTGCTACCATTGCCGGTTGGGGTAAAATGTCCACGTCAAGCACACGCCAATCGGAAATGGCACATTTAGATGTTCCTCTTACAACTTGGGACTTGTGCTTGAGAAATTATGGTTCGACTGGTGCATTGGAGTCTCCAAATTCCATTGAGGGTCAATGGATGTGTGCCGGTGGTGAAGGAAAAGATGTTTGTCAAGGTTTCGGTGGTGCACCATTGTTTATACAGGAAAATGGTATATATTCACAGGTAAAGGAAACGCCCAAAATTTAACTGATCAGTGGCATAACCAGTATTTTTTTTAGATTGGCATTATGTCCTTTGGCTCTGATAATTGCGGTGGCTTGCGTATACCTAGCGTTTATACATCAGTGGCACATTTCGCTGAATGGATTCATGACAATACACCACCAGAATAAAAATTGAGTAGAGTGAAGTTCGATACGTTGGAATTTTTTGTAACATATATCCGTTTTTAATTTATTTCTGTATAATTTTCGTTCAACTTTTCTAAATAAATCTTCTACTATATAAAAATCAGTTTATGTCTGTCTGTTACTTATGGACACGAAAAATATCTTGCCGATTTTGATGAAGTTTTTACAGTATGTTAGTAAATATCAATTAGGCGGGTGTCATGGGCTATAAAACTTTTATTTAGTATGCATATTTAGGGTGGCCCTCATTCAGAAATATCTTTAATATTTCATTTTCACGAAGTCCGTTTAATTAATTCACACCGACTCTTCATCATGTAGCTTTTATTGTGAAAGACATTGCTGAGGCTAAGCTTTTGTTTAGGGTGGCCATCATACCAAAAATTTTAAAAATACATAGCATTTTCACAAAAACCACTTAATCGATTTACTGGAAATTTACACCACGCGTCTTTTACATTAAGAGGCATAAGGATAAGGATATAACACTTTTATTTAGGGTACATATTTAGGGTGGCTTTCATTCAAAAATATTTTTAAGATATCATTTTGACGGCTTATCGATTTACACCGAATCTACACCACGTAGCTGTTATATTATGAGGCACATCTTAGGACAAAACTTCTATTTAGGGTGGCCTCATACAAAAATATTTTTAAAATACCATTTTCACAAAGACCACTTTAAAAATTAGGATGAATTTTTCAATTTAAGGGGTATTGATAGAAAATCAGCTTACAATTTTGTGTGTGTAACTTTGCTTTTATTAAGAAAGGTTGCCTTGAGCAAATATCGATTATTTGGAGTTATCCATCTCAGTTTGACGAAGTGGTTTTGGCTGATATTTATTTTGCGCTAAAGGTAAGATATATTGTCTTTAATACACAAGTATGTTTTATACAAAACCTCGATATCGTATCGATGTATCGATATGTTGAATTTAGTTGAGCAAATAGTGCCTAAAATTTTGTGTTTCTAACAAACTATCATGTGAGGAAGCGTTGAAATTGTTAACGGGGACTCGACAATGTCGAAACACAAGTGTACGAGTAGTGCAAAGTGTTCAAGGTGGTGCCTCGTTCCGGTCGATCATATACCTCTGTGAGTATCAGCAAGATAGCAGCCGATCTTGTTGTCGCATCATTTGTGAATGAGACGAGTTCAAGCGTGGCTTGCGCTAAGAGCGCTGAGTTTCGTGCTCAAACATTTCATTTTGTACTCGGCTATTTGACCAAAATACCGCTCCGCAAACTCCTTATTCACCTGACATGGCCCAGTGTGACTTTTTCCTGTTCCCACGACTCAGGTTATCACTTCCCGGAAACCTTTTTGAGACAGTTGAGGCTATAAAAAATAATTCGCAGAAGGAGCTGAAGGCTATTCCACAATCGGCCTTTGATAAGCGTTTTGAAGATTGGAAGAAGCAATGGAATATGTATATTGCTTACGATGTAGATTTCTTTGAAGTTAATAAAATAAACATTCATGAATAATTGAACCGCTCAAAGTAAGGCCAAATTAGTTACCGTGAAGCCTAAAAGTATGCAATGAAATCTAAGCACAAAAGCACTTGAAATATAAGAAAATAAAGCTCATCAATTTCATTATCGCTGACAAGTGATAATTAAGTGTAAGTGTTCAGCTTTCGGTGGCGGCTCAGGATGTACATCCTCCAATATGTCCAACTCCGGCTTCGCGGAGGTCTTTTGCCGTGGTATTGGCTCGCTATCCACAGTGCTCTGCATCAAAAAATAAACTGCATACTTTCAGGCACAAAATTCAACTAGTTTGGTCTAGGAACAACTAGTTTATCCTAAAAACTAGTTTGGCCGGTAACATTTCAACGTTTTTACGGTGATATATTAACGTTTAATATTTTCACAACAAATTGATTGTCCTGGGCTTTTATATCTATTTAGATAGTCAACAAATGATAACTTTTTTTAACGCAGGGAATAAATTTCCATATGCTTAGCAGTCAGTCAGAGTAAAAAAAGTTTAACTTGAGGAAATATGAGAAAATATTTATTTTCATAGCTAATATTTCAAGATATTTTAATAATCATCATCAGGACTATTATGAAATCGAACTGTTTCAAAGCTATCCACCAATATCTGACGATCTTCAATGGTATTATCATGCCGGGCAGCTGCTCGCCAATAACAATGCAATGGCAAATAATGACGCCACACATGTAATATACGCCAGTAACGACGTTTATAACAAATCCACAACAGTGTGCCACCAGCACCCAAAAGAAAGCATATGAGAAAAACATTAACTCCATGACTATTGCCTTCCGAAGGTATACCGATGCCGGCAACTTTTGTTACAGGTATCACACCATGGCATTGTGACACATTAACCCAATCGGTAAATACATCACCGGCCAATGAATGTACCCTCACAGCTACTTTATTATACGTAGCATTCAGTTTGCCAATATATCGATAATTTGCGGTCTCATGTTGAAGGCGTGTCACACAACGGAGATGATTTGGATCTGTCTTTGCATCCGGCACATGATATCGAAAGTGTATCACATATGAAACAATAGCACCATTTGGGTGCGTTGGTTCAGCAAAACTAATATGATACTCTGTGGTGGCAGGCACGCGACAGGCGTGTAAATTCCGTAGGTTATCAGCTTCCATCGAATAATTTGTGTGTACATTACGTAGCGTATAGGAGCCACAGCCCACTTCGTTATTACAGGCCCACAATTGCAAAGTATAAGAGCTATATAGTTTCAGTTGAGAAAGCGTGTAAACGGTGTCGATATTTTTGAGTCGGATATTTTGTAGCGGCGCATTTTGTGCGGTATGTTGGCTTTGCTGGGCACAATTTTCGGCAGCATTTAACTTGCAAGCGAATTTCTCACGCATGCCGCGTATAAAATGACGATCCTCGTTTGCTTCATCCTGACGGGCACAGCAATCTTCATAGTCTTCGTTGTGCTTATTGGCTGCATAGGCTTTTTGTGGTATATCCAGATAATAGATTTTTGATGGCTGATTGCAAAAGTTGCGTTTATCCAGCAGACGTTGATCGTATGGATGTTGGTAGACTTTTAGTGTGTAATAGTCAATAAGCTCCCAGCTAGAATTTTGAGCCACCAGTTGTAGAACTATGCTTGTTTCCGTGGTGTTTTTTATCGTTATAAGTGGTGGCGTCGGCTTATCAGCAGCGGTACAAGCTAATTGTATCATGGAGCGTGCATTCATGACTTCATCGGTGCCGAAAGTTTTCAGTAGACAAGCGTATTGCGTAAATTGTTTTAGGCCTGTAATATTGATGCTGTAGTGAGTTGCATTACCTTGTGAGAGTAGTTCACTTTTAAATATCAATTGACGTCGCCAGTTTATTCTTTTAGAAAAAAAAAATTATCACTAAATTTTTTTATTAACAAACTTAAATTGACAATACTTTACCTTTTGCAAACATTGCTATCCAATTCACTGTCTTCTAAAAATTTTTCATTCGGAATTATTGGCCTGTAGAGAATTTCAACAGCATTTGATGTTTGGTTTTTAAACCATGAAAAATTTAATGTATTTGATGAAATAGTCTAGAAATAAAAGTATTAGGATTATCAAAATGCACTAAGCTGAAAGCTGAATTAGTTCAATTTTAATAGAAACGCTAGCTGCACAAATATAGTCACGCTATATGTATGATGGTACAATATGGCGCTTGGCAAAAGAGGCCAATTATCTCAAAGCGTTCACAGCACTCCACAAAAATGTGTTCAACCCCAATGTACTGGCGTTCGAAAAGTTTTAATGTGCACGGTTTTGTTATCTCTCTGAAGCAGCAGTGGGCATGAAAGCCTACCTAAAGGGTGCAATATCAAAATCAGGCATAGCACAAAAAAAAAACAAATTGCACTACCAACAAAAGCAATTGCTACTTTCGTCGAAACACAATGCGGCACCGTCGCCAATGCTTTTGTGTGTTGTTTTTGTTTTCAATTGAACTCAAGTCAACGCTGTGCGTCGATAGCGTTAAAATTCTACGAATTGTTTTTTTGCTTGCTTATGCATCGAGTAACGGTTCGTGCCATGAGGGCGGAAAGGGTCATTACGAGCCAATTGCTGCTCTAAGGCATTGCAAATCGAAATGTTCAAATCGGCCGACCATTTTTTTCAGAAAAGGGCGAAAGAGGATAGCAATATGCAAATTGTACTTTAAAGACCAACAATGTATGTAAGTATACCTCATGTGAAGAGTTTTTTTCCAGTACTTACTACATATGACCTTTACTCTGTCCTACGGTTCAAAACAGTTCTCAAATAATTCTCATAAGTCGTAATCGCATGCAAATCTAAATTATGATTTTTATATCTTCTTAGCTGATATTCGCACTTTTAGGTTAGAATATCTCGATAACCGAAACCAGCAGAAAAATTCTGACCTCGGATACGAGTTGAGCGGGTTGAAATCCTTCGGAAAAGTAAATTTGGCTTTCAGATAATGAGGTTTGTCGGACAGTGTTATCCGCGATTTGATTAAGCTGGTGTATCAATTATCCAGGATCGATAAAGAAAAGAAAATTATTTTATCTCGATCGATTTCCTCAATTATCCGGGATAGCAAACAGATACATATTTTTGCCGGCATTTCTTGTGAATGTGTAAGCAACTCTTAAATTAAAATTTTGGTAAATCGATATTGGAGAAACCTGGACTCGCATACTTTTTCTCTGGTGTTAAGTAGTGTTTCAGAACAAGATAAAATTCAAGTTGACCGTATCCAAGAAAAGCTTGTTACAGCAAATATGAAGGTCAAGAAGGAGGAACAAGCATGTATGTATAAATTAGAAATTAATTTTTGTTTTTCTTGTATGCGTGTATATTCATTCAATAAAACAAAAAATTCATCTAATAATTTATACGAAACTTTAACTTAATTATCCGGAATGCTTCCGTTTTAGAGTTGTCACTAACTCGAAAAAAATTATGTCACGTTGATTCCAAAATTATATCAGTGACATAATTCTCTATCCTATAATTTCAGTGATATAAAAATATAATATTTTAAGCAAAACAGAAACATTAATAAAAAATAAGGTAAATGTCTAGATGAATACCATTGCTATCTTCCAACAATATCGCTGTAAGTTGGCATAATAATAAATTATGATCCGTCATCCGAAAGTCAGGCTATGGACAAAGATGTGGATAAGATTCTAAAGTCCATTCCATACTCAGTAGGTACCAATTGCTTTAAAGGCTTATTTAGAAGATGTGCCGAGGAGTTTGCCACTTGTTTAAAGAAGTGAGAATCTATGTAGCTTGAAAACTCAAACACCAACAACTGCAACAGCTCGGGCAGATCATGCGAACTCAAGGCCATACTTTAACTGGTAGTATGCTCAACTCAAAGATCATTTAATCGTTGACTTACAATCAAACGAAGCTGGAAGAGTTTATTATCTCAACAAGTTATCTTCCAGCTATTATCTTACCTTAATTTTTAGCGCTACTTTTGCTGGATCGCATAAGACCTCCTGGTCGTTTACTTGTAGAGAGTCCTTTGATTTGTCATGAACAACAGCGTCGCGGAATTTTCCTAGATATTGATTACAAAGCTTATTATTTTGATGTATAAACATGCCGCCATGTGTAAGCTCTAAATTCTTGACATTCCATAGTTCTTTCAAGTTTCTGTTATCATATAAAATAATTGCATATGAATCACTTTCCAAGGGCTCTCCAGTAATTTTTTTTAAATTTTGTAAAAACATCAATGAGGTAAGATGTGGTGACCTGTAAAATAATGTTCCTTCAAGAAAGTAACAAGTTTTCTTAACTCTCCATTACCTATATATTTTCAAGTGTCCCTTTATTTCCTGAAGACTTGCAAGACTACGTTGCAAATCGAGCTCACTTATTTTGTTGCGTATAGCTATTATTAAGCTCCCATTCAGTACTTGACAGCCACTTAAACGATCAGCGTTATCTAAATGGAAAATAGTAACAGTTTCATTTTGTGGACATTTTTTGATACAAGTTTGATTTTTGGGACAAGCAATGCAGCTGGAAGTGCTATTCTAAAACAAAAAAATTAAGTTTCAAAAAATATTTTGATAGCGTTGTTATAAGTTACATCAGCGATAAATCGATCTGGACACTCGGCAACGCATGTCGAATCATGCGTGTACAAGCCAAAAGCATAAGAACATTCCTCTTTTGTATAACATCTTTGATGTGGTTCGTGTAGATATCTGATGAAACATGAGAGTATTAATTTCTATCTGCTATGCTTCTTTCTCTTTACACTTACTTATTTACTGGACATTCTTCTACGCAAGCACCATGATCTGTCAGATTTCGGCAAACCACACAGCCTTCTTTGGTCTGATTATTACACCCACCCAAACATTGAGGATGGCAATGACTTGAACCTCTAACAGAATTGTTCTTAATAGACGCATTTGTCATATATGAATTTCATCAGTGTTTTACTTACTGCCGCAGGTTTAGCAAATTATCGTTTTGAAATTTTTGACATGTCATATTCGACCAACAGTGTTCAGGATTCGGACAGCCTAAACACATTTTCGTATAACAGGTATTAGATGCAATAGGATTTATATGATTTTCACCTGGCGCAAGTGTCAAACGATCCCAGTAAATCTGTGAAATGATATAGCTCAAACTAAGTATACATATAGCTGTTACATGTTGAACGGAGAAATGTACCTTTTCTAATTGACATAATCTTGGACATGAACCAATAAAAACATGTCCACGTTGTATTGCTATAAGGGACTTGAAATCGAGCTGAAAATATACATAAAGATGATTTTATTAAGAACACTTTTCATAGTATAGGCTGGTACAAACCATCGTGCCTTTATAGTTTGAATTCAGTACAATATTTTTACTTCAAAGTAAATTAAAATTTTAATTTTTTTGCTAATAAATAGAGAATCTATATGTTAAACTTTTAATAATCTTGCTATAAAGTTACAATATCAATTCTACTAATTGCATGCAGAATAAATACACTTAATATATTGCACTATTTTGGGTAGATTTTTATACATTATAAAATAATTCTATTACTGTTTTCAAACTCAATCCAAAAAGCACATTTTGCGCCACCCTGTGCATTACTATTACTTTTTGCTTGTTTGCAAAGTGTCCAGTACTTTTGCTCTAGGCTGCCAGTTATTTGCCAAGTATTTATTCATATCAGGTCTGTTCCAGCCGGATTTTGTTGTAAAAAAATCAAAAAACAGGGAGCTTACTCTCTCTATCATAACCAAATGTGTAGACGTTCAGGCAGCGATCAAGGCACTGAACGCCAAAATCGTGATGTCTTGGTGTGTATAACATTGTAGGGAGTCACAACATTCAATCTGACAGTATACTATAGAACCCTGCTGGTCATAAGGGTATTTCCGGAAATGAAAAAGCTGACGAATGTGCCAAAATAGGATCAGAGCAACCGGAGAATCAACAAGTGGTAGGCCTTAGGTTACCACTGGCGGAACTACACTACGGAATAGAAAACATAACGAAGAAACAAAGGAACTTAATGTAGAACCTTACCGCCGGATACAGAACGTCTCGTAACATGTGACCTAAACTGAATCTAGGAAGTGCACAAAATCTCTTGAGGTTCAGTAGAAGAGAGTTAAAAACTGTTGTAGGAGTGCGGAGGGGGCACTGTGTTATTGGTCCTATTGCCAACCAAATATGGTGAAATTTCTACAAGAGTTATGGAGACGAAGAAGAAGATGAGACGGTGAAACATATTCTCTGCAAATGCCCGTGGCTAATGAGTAAAAGAACCAAATATTTTCGTTCTGCGTTGTTTGTTTGTCTTGAAAAACTAGCCGAGTTGGAGCTCACCAGCATCTTCAACTTCAGCAAGGCTTCTGGGTGATTCACGCCCACTTAATGAGATCATTTAAGGAGAAATTAGGGGAATATATATATACATACATATATGTAGGGTATGCCAATAGGCAAACTGCCTCCGAGTGAATTTTTTTGTAAACAAGCGACCCTTTTAACCTAATCTAATTGGTTTATCGATATTTATTCATCGAAGATGTGGCTCAAAATGATTGCTAGATGTTTTGTCAGACTTAAGTGTATCTGTCTTGTATCATGATGCCGTACGATATGAAATTTCATCTGTAGGTCATCTTTAAGCCGCTATACAACCCCCTACGTCATGTGCTTTGATTCAATATGCTGCAGATAATGCAGATGTTAACATCTAGGAAGTTTGGACTGCTGTGTTCAATATCATATGGCTATTGTTCTGGTCAACCTGATGTTACAATGTTAGAACCGGACATAATTGACGACGAAAAAGACCTTTAGATAATGTAACTTACTGAAATGATTACAGATGATAACAGTCCACAAAATAAATAAAGCAGTTTAATTGGAAATGAGAAAAGCGGAAGACGAGAGTGAAATAGAAGTAAAAATAAGAGGGCAGAAGATGAGAACGAAGAAGAAGAAGAAAAGAAAAATAACCAATAATTGAGTAGTAAAGATTGTGGAGATATTTAGAAAAAATGATTTTCGCGACCTTTGACCTGATATTTCGCAATTTACACATTATTTTCTATCTGCAAATTGTAGTAGTCCCGGTAAGAAATGTCTGCTATTACTGCTGTTTTTTCGCCATATTTTCCTGCGCTTTACACGATGAAAATGATGTCCGATCATTATATGTTTTTTTTAAGTTCAGAAACTGAAGTTGAATCACCCTTTTTTACAAGCGAATTTAAATGTTTTTATTTACCACTTCAATATCAGGCATTGATGAAATACCGAGAGCATAATTTAGGAACAGTCGTTTGCCACGTATCACAGTTAAGCTAGGGAACATTTCACGTATTGAGGTCAAGCCTTGGACATCATAAAATAATAAATATTCAGTTATTTCTCTGAAACGATATGTATAAGAAGACTGAGGTAATTTGTTCATGGCTTAAAAAAATACATGCAAGATTGCGACCAGAGTAAATGCTAAAATATTAAATTACTGATGTTAAGGAAATCCGCTCGCTTAGGTCTAAAAAGTAGGAAGAAGTTACCGAGAGCACTGAAATTTAGCATACAGCTTTATTCAGTCATAATGAGTGACATGTGAAAAGCCCCAATCGATCACGAGTGTGTGCTTATTAAGATATTTAACGTCACGTGAAATATTTCATTCTTGCACATCCGCAATTAAGGATATTCGCGCCGACCTCTAAATTCAATACATTCGCGAAATGTCTTAATACCATCGCAGCTTTGCTCATGTCAAAACCTTCATGTGACCTTCTTCATCGTTAATATTTTTTCCATATATTAAGTCAAAACACATCCCCTTTATTTAAAGCACGCTATTACCCCTCCGCTGAGCATATGGGTCTGGCCGGCCCAAGCCGGATATATTTGAGTGTTCTTCGTTCAACAGTGAACGAAGTTTTTCGAGAATCATGCACATATGAGTCTGATTAGACCCAACAAATTTCGTCATCCGATATTGAACAAGGGATTGAGTAAGGAGTAATTTTGGATGATAATTATGATGACGATGTGGAGTATTTGTACTGAGATGACAATCCGCCATTCCATCATTTAGTGCAGTTGCAGCCATCACCTTCTAGAAGGTCACGCTCGCACAATATATCAAAGTTTACCCTTTAAGGCCCACTACGAGGAACATTACCGCACACAGAGCTATCTTCAAATCATAATTGTCGCCGAAAATCGTTGATACTATCGAGCGTAAAACCAATCGAGAAGCCCAATAAAAAATAGCGAGTTTAGACGATCATCACCGAGAAGGATGGCTTCTTCTGCTATTTGCTGGTGTGCTTCACGCCAATTTTCAGCCAGTGAAAGAAATGTGACCGAGCTACAATATGCCAATATAGATACCCACCGTGTCCTCAACCAGTTCAAGCACTTCATCAGCAACATCTGCTTCGATAACGGCAACACTCGGGCGAAGAAACTTCAACAAATTAAATCTGCAGCTGTGGACGATATATGCCTCATGATGATAGCCAACTCAGAAAAGGCACACACCCCAGACTTTCAACTGACCATCGAATAGCGGTTGTATTCGTATCGCGTACGAACTCGGTTTACTCAATATATTCCGAGTAAGCTCGCAAAATACGGATTAAAAGTTTGGTGAACTTGCGTTTCTGTTTCAAATTATTCCTTGAAAGGGATAATCTATACGGGATTCGTGATAAAATTGATAGATACTAATAATTTGACAGAGACATTGATGGAAGAAAATAAGCCGTTTGTGGGCACCGTAAGAAAGACAAGACCTTCATCCTACCTCAAATGCCTGACTCAAAACGTGCTGTGAATAGCACTATTTTTTGCTTCCACAATAATATCATAACTCTGTGTCCGGCAAAGCCAAAGAAATCAGAAATCAAGTTGTCCAAGGGTTTGGCCAGACCCTTTACGCTTCCTTTAACTCCTCATACTTCGCCGCTCATCGGAGGGGCTATTGATATCGACATATTTTTCAATGAAAGTATTCGAAACACCCACTAAAAAGGGTCACTATCATGGTGATGTGTATAAATATTGGTACAGTCTAACAACTTTGAAGAAATAGAAATGGTCAGTTTATTTTAGCCTAGATTTTTTTTTCATACCAGCCAATACACTTCGATGTTTACGCACCGAAAATTTCTCATGCCACCCAAGACGTGTAACTGCGTCCAAATACAAGTTGAAATTTTCAGCAATGCCTACGTACTACATATCGTTCAAAAGGTATTTCCTTAGTCTAAGGTGTACACATGAGAAGTATCACTTGTCAAAATGGATTCTTTAGACAGCTATGAAAAAAGTTCCTGTTTGAACTCTTTACTTTGGTCGCAATCTCAGTTCTGAATCATTGAACTTTTACATCACTCACCTTAGTTCTTGAAATGCGTACTTTGTATAATTACATCTAATATTATTAGTTACTGCGGGTAGCATGACAATCAGCAAATATCCTTTGATTACCGTACAGCCCTGTAGTTGCAAGAAACTGTCGCATGTATTGCGCACATCCACGCTTCCACATTCGCGTTTTGCAACTTCTTTTTTGATAATACCGACAGCTGTATTGTTGTCGTTAGACCCACCCGTCGTTGCTGTGTGAGTTATCAACAACAATAGCAGCAACGTTGTTGTTGACAAGAACTGATTTCTATATGAACATATCTCTTCCGAAATTTGTTTGCAACATGTTGCAACAGCATATTGAATTAAAGCGCAATACTCAGCAGTAACTCTATGTGGCATAATTGTTGTTACCGTTGAATTCTGGTAGCACTTACTTGCACTTTTAATGATAACGTCAGGTACCATCGCATTTAAAGCGCGAACAAAATGTTACGCGTGCGACATTAAAAGAAGTTCACATTAAAAATCACAGCAATGTTTGTTTTATCACTTAGTCGTCAGTTGCTGTTGTCTTTGTTGTTTTCGTTGCTGCAGCACGTGATTATTTTTTTATAATTTCACTTTTCTGCAATTTTAAGGTATCAATCGATATCGTAATATGCGCGTGTTTCCAAAAAAAAATAAAAATAAATAAATGCTTCAAATATTATTAAAAAAGCTTAGAAATCTGCGATGAGCAGAAGAGATCAAAAAATAAGCGGCACAAAAACTAGGTCTAGATAAATCAAGCCCTTGTGCACGAAAATCACAAATCAAATCAAAACAAATCGAAACACTAAGTGAGTGTTCTTAGTTCTACGAGTTGAAGCCAGTGATGGAATTTGGGTTTTGTGAAAATGTACGAAATTGAGACTTGAAATGTACTTTTTAGAGGCCGAATGTACTTTTTTGTCTTGAACACCCAATTTTACTGAAATGTGCTATTTTTCCAAAAAAAAAATTACCAAAAACAAAAATAATGTCCTCACTTTTCCCATCTCAAAAACCGTAGAAAAATAAGATATATTTCAAAAGGAAAATTTGACTTTCCATTATTTTTGAAGAAAACATGGCCCCAATTTGAGATTCTTTTCACAGATTTTTTTGCTTCAATGTTCCTTTTTAATCTCTAGGAGGTCACTTAATGGAATTTTTTGGGACATTTTTATTCAAATTATTGAGACAATTTAGCCTATATCCGATATTTTAGTGGCATAAAAGCTGTCTAATGTAAAATTTGCCAAAGGTGAAAAGTCCTAAGCAATTAACTTTTTTTGAGAAAGCTAATGAGTTTAGATAGTAACGATCATCAATTAATTTCAATATAAGTATAGGGTGCTCGACTTTGACATAACTAAAAGTGCAAAGTCTGTCAAAGTCAAACTTTCCTTAGTAAAGTTTTTTCAGTAGGAATAAAATTTTTTTTTTGAGTGATATTTCTGCAGTAAAAACATGCAAAAAAAATGTTCTTCAAATTAATAGATAAAAAAAAATAAATTATTTGTGAGAATTTTTATGAAGTGTCAATTTTTCATACATAGATTTTTACGATTTTCCTCAACTTTGGTTATTTTTTGTTTTGTTTAAATTTTCTGAATCACTATTTTTTTCCTCCTGGATATCATTTATAATCACTTATCACACAGCTATAAAAATTTTATTATTTCTTTATTAAAATTTAATTCACTATTGCTATGTTGCATGCAACATTTTTTTAAAAAGTAGCCTTGTTTAGGTCTTACTGAAACTTTTCATTTAAAACTCTCATTCTGAATGTTTTTCTTCATTAAAATAAACATCAAAGTTTTTTTTAAAAAAATTTTTAGCTATCGCGATTTTCAATATATTTTTCATCAGAATTTGATCACCAAAACTTAAATTTTTTTAAAAATTTTTTGATTTTAAAATCCTTTTTTTACATTTTATTTGGAAAAATATGTTTTACTTTTGATATAAAAACAAAATTGTGTAGTTTTTTCACAAATTATCCCTGCTAATCCTTCGAATTGATATGCCGCACTTCCTTTTTTATATAGTGAAAACTTTTATACCTTACGAACGATTGATTTTTAACGTTAACACCAGCACCGAGCGCGTTCATAGAATGACTGCCAAAGTTTTTACCATGATCTTGCTAAACTGACTGACTGAATGATATTCAACCAACCAACAAGTCAGTATATAAGTGATCATGATGATGTTGATTCTTTGCAACTCACAAAGATACATCATGTACATAATTTCGATCATTTGTTGATCGATATTGAACAGTAGAAGATGCTTCATTCAATTGTTCATTTCAATTTCACTTAAACTAAATGAATTGAATGTTAAAAGTTGACATATGACTTTGATGATAGTAAGTTCTGTCTATGCTTTTTCAGACCCCCATGCGCCATTTGTTATATAATTCATTTTCAATTACTATGAATGACTCTTAAAATAATTTTCTTTTGCCAAGATCGTCATTTGTAGATAAATTACTAAGTTTAAATAAAAAAAAAGTGTCTGAAGATTTTAATTAAATAAAATGAGCTTAGATAGTAACGGTCATTAATTAACTACAATATAAGTATAGGGTGTGCCAATAAGAATGAACTTTTTTATCTAAAAATAAAATCCGCTATTTTTTTGAGCGAGCTGTGTTATTTTTATTGCATTGTAAAATATCTGGCAAATGGCCACCGTGAAATTTGAAGTTGTTGAGTGATGTTTTCGGGTTTTCGGCGACACTCTCACTTACAGCAGCAATGTCTTCCAGAGACAGCGTAACTTCCACCATTTTTGTGATGGGTTTTCACAATGATAACGCGTTGTTCTTTTGTGTAGCGATCTATTTTTAATGATCGGAATGATCATAGGATTCAGAGTTGCCACTTGCACAAAATTATAAAAAATTTATTTATTGCAGACAAAGTCTGCAGTCCATAGATTCTTTGTTTCAAATTTCTTCCGTCTCAACGTAGAAGTTTTTTAGTTGAGTAGGTTTCTTGGAGAACTTTAAGTTTAATTTCTTTGTTAAGGTATTTTTCGAAAGTTCGCTTTTCTGACATACTTAGAATCTCCTTGGCATGATTTTCTTTAGCGCTTCATGTAAGGGCCGTAGGAAGTGAATATTTCATTATTTCGAAGAGGTGTTTCGTTTCGGCAATTCATAAATATTTACTAAAATTAGCACCCAAAAATTGTTGACAATTTAGCTGGACGGATGTTCTGCATTATCCAGTCTAGGTGATAATAGAAGTATGACATCTCTTTTGAGTAAGTTACATGAACTTTTTTGATCACCACTTTGACCCCACTCACTGAATCAAGGGTTGCAACCTTTTTTTTTTACCAAAATTCCTTCACATTATTGTGTTGCAATCGAAACACACTTTTAATGATTTAAAAGTAAATACCTTGTTCATTGTTTGAAGTAATTCAAAAGTCTAAAACAAACTATTCTCAAATTTAACTTCAAAATGATACCACAAAGCAAAAACTAATCTCAATACAAAAAAGTATAATTGTGAAGATTTTTCATAATAAATTGCTTCAAAGCTTTTTTTTTCTACCCACCCAAGCAAAATGTTGGAAATTTCTAAGCCTTCGTATCCTACACAAATTTTATTTAAAGAAGAAAAATAAAAAAATGAAACTAAAAGAAGTGGCGCTCTTCCATTTGGGATAAAATAAAATCATTTTTAAAGCTTCGGGGTGAAGATAGAGTATCAAATGTCCTTTAGTCGAGGTTCAAGAAAAAAGTAATGCCTTTGTTTGAACTAAGCAAACAGCAGCGTTTTCAATTTAGGACGAAGAAAAAGATTTTACACATTACTGTCGAGGCACAACCGAAAGCAATTCCACACTTCCAACGTACTAAGTTTGATATTGACATCCAATATTCGAGTCCACAAAAGTCCTCTTTCTTGCTAGTGACGCCACTGGCTGCAAAAATATCAATATTTCAATGTGTTGATAGAAATCAGTATTTAATGTATGTATAGATGAATATTTCGACAAAAGGAATTCGCCCTTTCCAGAACTGGATGTCCCACGTCAACATGTAGAATATAGTTAAATATCAATTAAATAGAGAAAAGATTGGTATAAAAATTGCCAAAACAAAAGTAGACTTTCGTTTATCTAAACCTCCGCAGAATTGAAACTCTACTTATAGGGGTTCTACTGTTTTATTTCTTCAAAATGCATACAATAAAAAATTTTTAATGTTCTCAAAACGTGCGTGATTCTCTTTAGTTTTTGTTCTTATCATTATGTCTTCTATTGTCATTTTTAACTTCATTGGAATTGCAAGGATCATACCTTCAATAAAATGCATATGTATTCGCAATCATGTGTTTGCAATCGAGCTGTTTGATGTGTTGCCAATAAAATCAGCTGGTAAATAGTTTGCAGCCAGGAAAACGTCATTTACTATAAACAATTTTAATGGCATGCAAGAGAGAAAACACTGGAAGAAAAACTTTCAGCTTTCCTATATGATGTTTAGATATATTGATGGATCGATAAATTGATAGATAGAGGTAAAGTTTGCGTTGGCCGGGTAAAACGAAGTAAATTTTCTTATACGTTTTGACTTTTTTATTTTTATGGAGAACCAGTTTGCTAGACAAATAGAACATTCAACAAGGGCAGGCCCTTTTCAGTTTCACCCCAGTTGTTGCCCCTTTGGAAGAACCACACTCAGCACCTAAAATTAATAGAAATCTGCCTGAAACACAATTGGGACAGCAGCAGTAAAACTGCAGAGCAGCAAGATATATCAACATAAAGGAAACTTGGAGCACGATATGAATAGCAATTCCTATAGCTGCTCGGCCATTTGCTACCAATTTGAAATTGTTACAGTAAGGCACCAAAGTAACTACGTTACATTGAAGCTGCCATACAAACAAAAATAAATTTAGGGTGTCCCAATAAGAATGCACTTTTTTATTTAAAAATAAAAACACAAATATCTTAAGCGAGTTGTGAAATTTTTGCTGCATTATAAGGTGTCTACCTTCCGATTAAGTATTAAGATAAAATATTTGTCAAATGGCCACCGCAGCTCTAATGACAGACCAAATGACAGGTGAAATTTTAAGTTGTTGAGAATGATGCCGAATTGATGTTTTCGGGTTTTCAGCGACACTCTCGTTTACAGCAGCAATTTTTTCAAGAGACCGACAGCCACGTCGACGCAAAGGATACTTACTGTCCATAATCAACCCATTTTCTCCAAATTTGCTTACCACTCTTTTCATTGTTGACATATGGGGTGCACTTTCTTCCGCGAAAGTGGGGTTGCCACTTGCACGAAACAAAATTTAAAAAAGTCCACTCACATTGGGACACCCTAAAATTAACTTTTATTGGAAAACCTTATACAAGTTTTCTTTAAAATATTTTTAAGTTTTCTGGCTTATGAAGCTTATAGCTGAGAAAAAAATAATTTCCAACTTGCTGCCTTAATTGTGTTTCAGACATTAAAGGGAAGTAAATTAAACTCCACGAAAACACCATAAGTTGGACAAAATATTGGGAGAGTTCTTTGGGTTGGCGTGGCAACTGAAACTGAAGAAAACTATTATATTATTCTTTTATATGGAGTCACGTAAGAGACAAAAAGTGGGCTGTCTTGATAGATTGGGTGTGGCAGCTCTTATAAGAAAATATTTTACTATGGCACATTAACAAAGCCATGAAGAGAAATAAAGTAAAAGCTTGTATCAGTAGAGTAGCCAGGGTTGGGCGAAGTGAGCTGTCGTACTTGGCGCAAGGCTCAAGGGCGGCAAAATGTTGCTCGTATCTACACAAACTCATAAATTTCAGTTGATCAAAACTTCCAAATTTCATGGATTTTTTTGTTTGTTTTTGTTTTTAGTGAAAAGCAAAAGCTTATCTTGTTTCATGGAAATGTTATTACATTTCAGACCTAAATTCCGCATACCATAAAAAGTAAATTTTTATTTTTTTTGTATTTTGTTCCATGGCATGTGACACAATTAGTAATTCGCCGAGTCGCTAAGCGACTGTTTTGTATTCGAATCGTTTCCAGTGCTCATGAGTTTTTTTTATCCGTGTACAATGCATACTTAGTATCCCACAAAAATTGGCTTTCATCTAATTTTACCATTTGTTCTTATATAACTTTTCAATGTTAATGAAATTCTTGTTGCTAGGGAAGCATTTTACAGCTTTAAAATGATTTACAATGTAATGGCAGTGCTCATAAAAAAGAGTTTTTTCAGTCGTTGAACTAAATGAAGATTTGTTCATTTGCTCATTTGGACGTTCCATCCAAATGTTTTGCGCAGCTCTTTTTTAAATGTGCTTCCATTTACTTCAAGCTGAGCTTTTGTGAAATTTCCATTTTTTGTATTGGTACAACAGAGTTCAGAGATCAATTAAATTAATTTAATTACAGTTGTTGACGATACTACTTGTCAGATTCAGTGTAGATATGCGTATATCATGATATTGAGCTATTTTGAATATGAAATGAACTTTGCTGATGTGAAGTTGATAATAGGTCTGTATCAGCCGGTTTTTGTGATAAAAATCGCGAAAGTTTCTCTCATTAGTTGAATTGAACCTGCCATTGTTGCATGACCGTTTGGTTAATGCTTTCTGAATCCAAGCCAAGTGAAACCTTTTTTGAGAATATTATTGACATATAAGATATATATAACTCAAGAAGCGAATGACCGACTCTTAAGTTTTTTACTTGATTTCTATAACTTGAGCATAAGTTTACTTTGGAACCTAATATGGAATCAGAAAATGCTGACGCGCATCTATTCTCGGAGATATAGATACTGTAAGTCGGGATAAAGCTTTTCGAAAAATATTTATACGTTGAAAATTCCCAGACCGATTTTCAAAATTAAGATGTCTTACGGAAGGATATTCAACCACACCGCAAAATATTTACATTTCGCATGGGTTTTTAAGGAATTTACGTTATCTTTAATGGCTAATTGGTGTAGAAAAATTGTACACCAGATTATTTTGTTCAACAAAAATTTATTTTCGCTGGAATTGTACAAAAAAAAAAATGGGGTTACTATTTAATTGAATAAAAGAGCATTTACCAAACTATGTTTTCAAGCTTTTTGTTTTGTTGCTCCTTCTTAACACAACCTTTCAACAAGTGAAAAAAATGAAGTGCTGAAACATTAATATGATCAAAGCGATACTATTTTTGAAAGTTTCATTGGGTAAAAACATATGTGCAAAAGCCAGATTTTTTGTTTGGAATAACTGCTATATTTCTGATACATGCAAATCGATAAGAAATAATTTAATTAAAATAACCCAAACGCTTAACTTCACCAATCAAAGCGGTTATGGAGTCCAAAATTTCTTCACCAGTTGGAATAATTTTGGAAGCATCTAACGCGAAACCACCTTGAGCTAGGGTTCTTGGGCGCAATTCGTAAGCGAATGCCATATCAATTCCAGCTTTATCAAAGGCCCAGTCAATACTGCTACCGGAAGTGGTACCCATTTGTTTGATGATGCTACCTGCATCGTATTCAGTGCCATAACGTTTTTTAATAGCAGCGACAGCAACATTTGATATTTGTTCGAAGTGCTTGATGTTTGTAGGCGCATTTTCAGTATATCCATAGGGATACAACAATACTTCAGAAAAGGAATGGAACGAGACATATAACTGAATCTTTTCCTTCAGCGAGGAAATGTGATTGGATAAAGTCCTTGTTTCAACTTCAGAGAAAGCACTTGGACCGGCATACGTGTCGGAGCAGGTGTTGCTACTCGAATCAACTTTATTCCAATGAACTCCCCAGTTGCGGTTGGGATCAGCACCAAAGCAGCTGCCATATGGAGCACGAGTCTTGCGCCACCAGCGATCCTTTTTGTGTGTATGAACATAACCATCAGGATTAGTGTGCGGGAGTATATACCAATCGTAATTCTGTGCAATATCACGAGTAGAGGTAACATTTGAAGTCAACAATTGGTTAATAATAAATGTAGCAGTTGCTGGAGAAATCCATTCACGTGCATGAATACCAGCTTCGATGAAAATACCCTTATTTCCTGGCTTATGAGATATTTTTACACCCAAAATGGAACGATTCTCATAGGTTCTGCCACCTTCGATGACTGTTACAATTTTTGGGTATTTTTTGGCCAAAGATTTCAACCAATCATAGGTTTCATCTAATTGATAATAATTATCCCAGCCATAGTCACTAGCAACGCGTGAATATGTTACTTGCTGGCTCTTCAAATGATTCTGAAAATTGCGTTCGATCAAATCGTTTTTGATTTCACTGATCTCCAACAGTTGTAAGAAGTCAGGCAATTTATGTGGTGCTACGATAGCTTCGACATCTTGACCAACAAAATGAATGCCCTGTAGAAATATTACCGAATCTGTGTTACGTTCCAAGTTCTGGAGGACTGTTAGTTCTGCTTTGCTTGAAGGAATCACTTTGTAAACACGGTAGTTATCGTAACGTGCACGTTTGTCTTCGAAGCTAAGAGCTGAGTCCAACAGCCAGAGTATTAGTAGTAGGTAAAGTTTTAATGACATGGTTGATAAAAGAGTTCCTTCTGTTTGAATTCGAACCAATTTCGGGTTTTTATATGAAAGTTTTCTATTTTCCTACGTCATTATTTTTCAAGCTAATTAAGTTGAGGGAGTGCATTTGTTTTCCATTGATAAGATTGATTGAAATGTCTCTACTGAGATTTATTTTAAGAGCTTTAACTTGACTGCACATAGTTCTAGATATCCTATATAAGTGATTGATTTATATGTGTACAGTAGAAGTTTTTAAAATTATCATTTTAACGGCCGTTTTTAGAAATGTCTGGATTATAAGAGAATATTTGAAGGTTTTATTATTAAGTCTAGGATTATGGCTTTTAGTCGTTTCTTAGCGGTGCTTTGCTGAAGTTACCTACACTAAGTTTGCTTCTAAAATGTAGTTTGACCGTCCTCACCAACGTTTTTGTAAGCCACAAAGATATTTTAATCGGCCTATGCCTTAGCGATAAAATAAACTTCTATCTCCTTTCATTTGTTGGGTGGTATAACGAGAGCAATACAAAATATACACTTGTGTTTCACAACTTTGATTCAATTGACGAAATTTGATGTTCTTAACAATTGAAAGAAAGTTGAAGACAAACTACATTTTTTCGAATATTGAATACTGGAAAATTAGCACTTTCTGTGTAAAAAGTATATGGAACTTACCACCTTATCCACCTTCTATTTTCAATATGTTGATTAAGGAATAGTCTTTAACTGCTTTAGCGTATTTGGGCTCGTTTTTGAAGCGTTATTCCGAAAAACAATGCGTTGTTCCATTTTGATTCATGTCATAAATCAGGCCATAGCAACCCGTTACTGCGTTACGCTCGACCTCAGCAGCTCCCTCCAGATGCCTCTGATTCGCACGCACTTTTTCCAATCAGTCACACCGAGCCTGGATTTGGTTTCCTCTGCCAGGTTTTTTCATCGGAGGTATGGACTTCCTCCTTGTTGTTGTTCAGCGGTATCTGCTCCATACACCTTTTTCACCGGAGCTTCTTAGTTCATAGGAAGATTTTGCGAAGAATTTTTCTCTCAAACACCAGCGCGGCTGATTCAGTCCGCGACATACGCCATGCTTCTGCGCCGTAGAGTACCACGGGTAAGATGAGCGTCTTGTCGAATGTCAGTTTTGACGTTCGAGATAGGTCGCTACTGCTCATTTGCTTACTGAGACCATTGTAACACCTATTAGCAAGAGTGAATCATCGATTTATCTACAGGCTGACATCGCTCTGAGTCTTCACGGCGGTGAGTTGATGCATACACCCTATCAGCTCATCGCTGACGGTCTTGAACAATTCAGCAAACCATCAGCAGACCATCAGCACCGGCCACTTTGTTGCTGTTAAGTCCATGGATCACAACTAAATAGTAACTTGTTATGTGGTAGAGCATCCATACCATCGTCGTTGATTGGGTCATTTCATCAAAGGCGGGATTAGTAGAGTCATCGCTAGGAAGCAGCTTGGAAAATTGATCCCTCCATAGTCTCAATGTACATTGAGTATCCGTAAACAGAATTCCGTTTCCATCTTACCAGGTAGATGCTCCGGGCTTGAAACCTTAGTTCAGACGCTTGACCTGTTGGTAAAATTTTTAACCATTAATAATTCCCAGTAACACTCCGAGTTTCTTACGCTGTTCTCGTTTCTTGCGTCTGAGAAGGCGCCTCCTTTCATTTGTATTTTCCCGGTAGTTTTAGTCGGCATTTTTACTGCAGACGCTTAGCGACACTCCAAGTCATACAATTGATTTCGAGAAAGTGGGCGTCGGAAACAGTGGCGTCAATTCAGTAGAGCTGGGGAGGGAATTCCCCCCCCCCAAGGATCTGACACTAGTTATTATTCAATACATTAATTCAATAAACCCATCTAATAGTGGTGGATCTATAATTCTCGCCCCCCCCTAAGATTTGGTGAAGTGACGCCACTGGCCGGAAACCAATAAACTCCTCAGCGGAAACATGCCTTTCGTCGATTACAACATGATTGATTAGATTGCGTGTTTTCTGATTTGAACAGTCAGGTCTTGGCCTTGTGAATGACGAGGTGTTAGAATGTGGAAAAATATTTCAATTATTTGTAACTACAAACATAATAATGGCGATAGGTTTTCTAGAGTCATTCATTTTAAGGGTCTTGGTGCTTATTTTGATCCAAAATTCTTGTTCGACAGTTATTTAGAATACATTATCTCCAAAGCAAGTTCTCAATTTGAGTTTTAAAAGCGAAATTCAAAAAGACGTAATGGATGGCATTTTCATTATTGAAGATAACAGCTCGAAATGCGTGCCAAATAACAGAGCTCAAAGAGCTTAAATAGAATATATAGGGTTATAATGTCGAATCCTGTCAAAAACATGGGTTGCCACTCTATAATAAAAAAAATTGTCCCTAAACGCGGGTAGTAACCCATGTTTGAGACAGGATTCGACAACTCATGTATGTATATGAAAAAAAAAAATTATCCAAGAAACCGATGACGGCCCATTTTTGGGACAGGTTCCGACAATGCAACCTCACATATTATGTTTAGACCTCTTCGAGTTCTGTCATTTGGCATACATTTCGAGCTGTAATATTATACAGTTTTTAATTAAAACAACAAAGGGATGGGCCTTGGTAAGGCAACCCTGGTTGGTTACTTTCACCAAAATGCATTACCATCATTCCCGTGTATCTTATTCTATACAGGTAGTCCCCGACTTACGACCGAGATAGGTTCCTAGTCATCGGTCGTAAGTCGACTAAGTCGTAAGTCGAGTTTCATAAAAAATAACTAAAGAAAAATATTACATACATACTGTACTACTAGTTCCAGCCATTTTTGGGATGATATAAAATTATTCACTTAAACAAACGTGTTATTTGTACTGAAATAAATCGAATCCTTGTACATACAACTGTTTTTTTTTTTTAATTTTTTCTCATATACATATTTTAGGGACTCCCTGAAACTATTTTAAGCATTTTCTATGAAAAAAATTGAAAAAAAAATTGGTCGTAAGTGCGCATAGTCGTAAGTCGAACGGTCGTAAGTCGGGGACTACCTGTGGTCTTATACACTCGACTTTTCTACAGCGGTACCAAAGGCTATTAGGAGCTGCTACACAAGAACAACTATAATAATTGAACTATTATTTTTACTCATCCGCTGATTCATTTATTTTGTTTGTATTACATATAATGATTTCTAATTTAGACTTAATTTTCGTTGACGTTATGCATGAAACACAGCTTTAAATTTAGTAAGTACTCGCACCACAATAACATAGTGCCATCTAGCAGTGGCAATAAATAACAACAACAAAAGGCTTCAATTTGTGACAAACAGCTGCTGTTTTCAGTTGTTGCTGTAGCAAATGCCAAACAAATTACCTCGAATTAGGAAATCGAAAGAAAAATAAAGTAACAAAAAAAAACCCACCTGTTTTGTTATTCTCTGCTTTCCATGGTTTCTTATAAAATTGGGGGTGGAAAACTATAAGAACGTGAAACGACATTGGTTGAGCGAGAAGAAAAAAAAAACAAACAGGACTACGCTGGATTTAATGTCAGCTGGTGAAAAAAAAAACTACGAGAAGGAAATTGGAAGAAATTTTCAAACCGAAAAGTTAGTCAAAGGATGAGGACGCATTCCTGAAATAGAGTTGTTATTGAAGTAATCAAATAGCAACGTCAACCTTAGCATAATTAAATTGTGTGAAACGTGAAAAATCAAGGTAACGCTGACAACAACAAACTGCCCAAAAGTAAAAAAAAGGACTCATTAAAAGAGCTCGTGGCAATTCAGCGTCATACAACATAAATAAATTGTGGTAATTGTTTTTATTTTGCTTAAGTTTTTTAATATTTTATGAAACTTTTACATAGATTTCATAAAACTCCTGTGAAAATGGATCGTCAATCCGCAACTTCAGCAACTTCCATCTCTGTTGTTTCACCATCCATACAAGGTACTGTGAAAACACAACGCACCACAGCTGTTGGTGGTGGACGAAAAAAGTCTGGACCTAAATTTGAGCTATCCGATGAGCAGAAAGCCGACATAAAGGAAGCCTTCGATCTTTTCGACAATGAATGTACCGGCTTCATTGAGGTCAAGGAGCTGAAAGTGGCCATACGTGCACTGGGCTTTGAACCAAAGAAAGAAGAAATTAAACGTATGATTGCTGAAATCGATAAAGATGGCACTGGACGTATTTCATTTAATGATTTTCTGATACTCATGACTATGAAAATGGCCGAAAAGGATACTAAGGAGGAGATACTCAAAGCGTTTCGTCTTTTCGATGATGATGATACTGGAAAAATTTCATTTAAAAATCTAAAGCGTGTTGCTCGAGAGCTGGGTGAAACACTGACGGATGAGGAGCTGCGCGAAATGATTGATGAAGCAGATTTGAATAATGATGGTGAAGTGGATCAGGATGAATTTTTGCGTATTATGAAGAAGACTAGTTTGTATTAAAAGATGAGAGAAGAAAAGCTGAATAAAACTTGCATAAAATTGGTAACTCTTATAGAATTTAAACCAAAGCATCTCTACATTATACTATATTACAGTTGATTTTATTATTTTTTGGTTTTTTATACATTTGAATCGTATGTTCTATGTGAATTTTATCTAAATTGTATTTTATGAGCCCCTAATTCTATCGTCGGAACTACACCAAAGTCACCCTAGGTTTATATGCTGTACATGGCTTTTAGTGGACTTGGCTTAGGACTGGCGATATAATAAAAAATAATATATTCTACGAATAGCAGACAAAAATTTCAGCATTTTGCATTGCATATTTTAACTCACTTTTGCAGTTTAAGTTTTATTTCAACTATATGCATGTATATTAAATAACAAAATGTAGAAGATATTTAACGACAGCTCTGAAAAATTTAAAATCACCACCTATTCTTGAAAACCTGTTTTCTTTCCCAAAGTTTTTAATATGATGAGCACAAAAATAAAAAGAAATTGTTCAACAGCATTGTATTTTCTAAAAATCGAAAATCTTCAAAGATTCAAAGACAATATGTTAGTATTGGAAAGAGAATCGTACATTACAGTCTTCAGTTTTGACGTTTGTAAAACTCATTTTAGATTTTTTATTTATTGAGACAGAAAGCACTTAAACATTTAATATATATACAGATATTTTACATAAATTGACAATAAAATTGAATTGACAATTGATTTCAGACTTCAAAAAATTTGTGTAAAGAATCAGCAATGAACTGAAGCGTATGTGGCTTCAAAGTTTGGGGGAAAAAAAAGATCGACTTATGTATTAGAATAGTGTAAGCCACTTTTTAGTGGCCACGGTTAAAATTGAGGTTCTTTTGACCCCATAAGGACATGAAAATAAAAATATAGCTAAGCTATTGAAATATTTTCCTAGCTTAGTCCTTTTTGAGTCAAATTTTATTGGATCTGTTTTTATTCGAATAATTCTACTACTATTCGAATATTTTGGGTTTTTCACAATTTTCGAAGTGTGTATGTATTTCGATTCTAACTACAAAATGTGCACACACTTTTAAAATATTAATTCTACTTAACTATGTAATTCTGCGTTAAATTAATTTGGTAAAAAAAAAAAAAAGTCTTAACGAAATTTTAGATGGTAAGCCTTTAAATCGAAAACTTTTCATGATTAAAAATTTTATTTTAAGTGAGAAAACAAAAGAGTTTAAAAAATGGCCCACTAAATTTAGTTATATTTTGTTTGTATTATTATTTGCTCTTTTTTATTATTTGAAACATTGATAAATTTAAGTATTATATACAAACTAAGAACATTCCATTTTATTTCATTGAATGCTTTTTTTTTGCATTTAAAAATTACAGTGCTAAAAATTCTAACCTATGCCGAAATTGTTTTACTGTTAAAATATCGAAAAATTTTATATACTACAATTAAAATGTTACAACATTTTGGCTCAACCTTGCTTTTTGGGTAGGACAAAGATTTTTTTTTTAAGGATGTGTGAAGCTTCACCTGCATATACATACATGCATATACATACATATGTATGTACATAAGGACTATTGATACTGCTACGGTGGCGAACGACATTATCCGTTGTTTATAGTAATACTAAAGTACTGTTACTGTCCGTAAAAACTTTACATAATCATCAAAGCCCTTGGAAGTCGTTCGATCAGCTAATGATTTTACTCGCTTTGCTTCAACAGTAATCAGTCAAAGGTTTTTTACATTTGAAATAGCCACTCATGATGAAAATTCACTTAATATATTGATTGAAACTTAGAATTGCTTCCGCAGAAATAAATACGTACAAACAGAGCTAATACTCAGCTTTACTGCTTAAAAAAAAAATATTCCCCTTCTTCATACTGGACTCTAAATTCATTTCCTTTGAGTTTTTCAATCTAGCCTTAGAAAGAAGAGTTTTTTCAATAAAATCAAACAAAAAAAATTAAAACCCTTAAATGATATTTTTCTCGAAAGTTTTAGTCATTTTCTAATAATAACTTGAGTTTTATACTATTCACACTAACCCCCCCTAGACATTAAGAGATAAAAAACACTGTTTGTTCTTCCTAAAATGCAAGGCAAATGTAACATTTCAATGGACTAATTAATAAATTGAATGCTTGACATGCGTCGATCTACTTTTGTTTAATACCCTAGCCAGAGTAATACAATATCGTTCTAAACACGTGTGTGTGTGTCAGTGGATATCTAAAAAAATAAGAAATCTGTTGGTTCCATAATTCTTAGAATATATTATTCAACATTAAGCTCAAGTAAATGGAAAACTCTTGGTTTAATGCTTTTTAAGGTAGTAACACGAATTTGCTTGAAACATATTTATTTTTTAACATATATGTAAAGTTCTTGGACTTTAATTAAAAGTTACAGTCGATACAAAGAAGATTTTGTGAACATATTATAATTTTAAAAATCATCCATACATAAGTAAATTAGAAATTCAAGATAATTCTCTACCCACATGAGATAACATCTTAAGTTGACTTATTATCAAAATAATTGCTGCTATTGCTTTATATTAAGGATACCCACAGTTATGTCCTATCTAAAAGATTCTATTGAAAACCATTAATATCTTAAGTCTAGTTCTTTCAAGTCACAAGAACGCCTTCCATAAACTTGTTTATATTTTTATTGTTTAAATTAAGATATAATAATAAAGTCAGGTTTTTTTAAAAACATTTTTAATTTCGCTTACGTGTAAACATTTTTACGCAATGTAAAATTACGAAAAATTAGAACGACCTTGAAGTAAAAGTATTCATGCCGCCTGATGCTTCAACGAAATGAATTTCTTGAGATTGCAAAGTCTTGCAAATTTATCGTTTCCGATTCAATATTTTTTTATTTTAAATTGAAATATTACCTTCAGTAGTAAGGACTCCGATTGTATGGAAGTTATAATGCAAACTTCTGCAATGTATAAATAATGTTTATTTAAGCTAAGTTCGTTAGTAAACTTTTGCAGTTTAAGTTTTCGTTTGCTTCTCTAAAAACATAAAAAAATAAATAACCGACTTAAAATTATTAAGGTTTTTTCCCTGTGGGTACAGAATTTTAAAATGGAAAAATTATATATAGACGTAGAGATTTAACTTTTGTCATTTCTAAAAGTATGCACGCTTGTAGGCATTGTGCTGAATAAAGAATGCTCAGTCTGGCATATGTCAAGATATTGCAATGGTAATTAATTTCAGCTACATTACAATTTTTAAATGCACACAGAACAAATGCTTTTTCGTCGTTAAAGACAAGCTGCAAAAACCTCAAAAGCTATCATAGACGTATATCCGAGACGGCAAATTGGGAGACTTTGCAATCTTAATAAAAATGTTCATGCCGTGGAAACATCAGACGATGTTCGTGTTAAATGAATTTTCGAGATTGTAAAGTCTGGGAAATTGTTCGTCTATGAGACTGTCTTTTAATACTTTGAAATGTTAATAAAATTTAAGTTACATTGTAAAACAGAAATATTTCAATGCCGATGATGTGACTATTAGTTTCAGCTAAAATCAAAAATCAGAGGCAACGCACTAAAAAACGACACAAATAAACAGCTAATCTAGATTTATTATAAAAATGTAAACTCGCTTTAAGTTAAACTGTAAAATCTAATGCTAAATTTTTTATATTTTTTTAAAAATCTAAAAGCATTTTTCTGTACTTTTAAAGAAGAATTGATGTAAGTTTATAAGTTTAGTCTATGTTAATTCGTAATTAAACAATTTTCTTTGCATACGTAAAACAATTTCTTAAAAAAATCCGAATATCCAAAAAAAAAAAAATTATAAACTTTTGTAATCACATCTATTGCAAATGCATATATTTGTAGATGAACACTGTAGCTGTATTTTTGCACAAAAAAAAAAATAAAATGCTTAAAATTAAAATAAAGCTTAAAAATATTTTAAGAAAAATGAAAAAAGTAATTTAATTTTGTTGCCAATAATTTATGTCTGCATTTTCCATGGGTACCATGACACTACTTCGCTGTCAACCTAACATAATTTGGCCTTAAGTGTCATTTGTACGACAGCATTTTCCATAGATGCCTTGATACTGCTTGCCATGCAACCCAGCAGAATTTGGTCTACCACAGTTCAAGGTTGTTACGAGTATTTGCCGCAACACGTGAAAATAACATGCAAAGTCCTTGACGATAGTTTTGTTCTGCACTAAAAATAAAGCTAAAGGATGAGCAAATTTGCAATCAATATGCAACTGTTGCATGTGAGTTAAGTCCTTGGTAATACCAGACAAAATTTTAATAAAATCAAGGTTTTCATATTTTATTTTGTGTACTATATTTATACACTAGCTTACAAAAAATGATAGTCGTATTTACATAAAATGATTCGTTGAGCGACTGATTAGCCAAGATTATGTTGTCTGGATGTCATTCTTCACGCTTCTGCCTCGAACAAAGATTGGAGGCGTCCATTAATTAGGTTAGTCGAAAAAGGGGGAAATTCTTACCAAGTCCTACCAATGGATAGGGAGGTATCAATTAAAATCATCATCATAAAATCACGTCAACTTTTTAATCCAAAGAATATCAATTATAATAACATATAGCATTTTGCATCACGAAATATTATAATAATAATAATAGAGTTTAGCTACTACAGCTATTAGCCTTCTTAGCTTTTTAGCTTGAAGCTTTAAATCAAGTAAAAAGCTTTTTAATAAATAATGGAGATGGAAAAAATTATACATACATATATATGTACATAGTCCTCAATATATGTACGTATTGTAAAAGCTGCTGTGCTGTGCGCAGTTGTCGATAATCTGGAGTTACTGCACGAAGAGGATGTAGATACATATAGTATGATCAGAAAGCACCGGAAATATGTAACTAAAACAATTTTTTGGAAATTTTCGGGTATATATATATTATCTTCTTTAAAATAACACCCATCTGAAGCAACACACATTCAAAATCATCCATGTATTTTTGGTAGGCCGAAGGATGTCCTTCAGCTCCATCGACGAATTTCGTTTTATGGCTTCCAGAGATTAAATTTTTTTCCAGGAAGATGATTGTTGGGATGTTTGTACGTTGTATTCATAGACCTATGTCACGTCTCCCGTAAATATCCGTTTTATGAAGTTTGGATCACTTTGGGCCTCTAAAATCATCTGTTCAGCAACATTTTTTCTTTCGGCACAAGCCGTGCGCTAGCAACCTCTAATACTCACATGACGATTTTCAAGCACAGTTTCTTAAAAACTTCAACGTTTTCATCAATATTCAATGTGAAAGGGCGTCCAGAACGAGATAAGTCTTTAACCACTTCACGACCACTTTTAAAGACGTTAGGCATAGAGCAGACACCCCAAAAGCTTTTTGCAACATTTTCAACGAATCAGCACAAGAAATTCCGTTCAAAACAAAAAGTTTTAGGCAAAATCTTTGCTCAATAAAATTGTTAATGTTAAAATGCGACAAAGCACAAAAAAATGTCTATTGTGAACAGCTCAAAAAACAAACATGAATCATCTGATACCACTCAAGTTACACACAGATGTCAGTAAAGGGTCTACCAACTTAAACAAAATATCCAACACGTCGAAAGCGGTTCATTTAAATTACGAATTCCCGGTACTTTTTAATCATAATGTACATCCAATGACTGTCTTCCTATGCCTACAAATGACTTGGAAGGAATTTTTCCAATCATGCCAATAGAGGAAGCACTTAAGTGTGCATGACGGGAGTGTTGAATTAGGTGTTGCCGCAGCCTAGTTTTTACCTTATACACTTAATTAAATTTGTTATAGTGTACCTTAAACGTATTATCATTTCCCTCCGCTTATTTCCAACTCAACATATAACCTTTCAGATGAAATCTTACAAAGTTTTCGTTACATTTCAGGAATCTTTCATTTCTATTCCAGAAAGTTTTCTACAATTTAAAAAAAAACAGCTCACGTAAATAATGAACTGCCCCTAATAACGCATTGATACATTGTTTTCGAGACTGCCACTATTTCTGTTCTGATGTTGCGATAGTTTCGTCAGTTTGGTTTTGTATACCTTATCTTTTAGGTAACCCCATAAAAAACAGTCGTGTGCGCTGAGGTTGGGGTGCCTGGAAGGCCAGTTAATAGTGCCTCTTCGAGAAATCACAAAATGCTGAAAGTTTTCGTTTGAATAAATCGATTAGCAGAATCATTATCTTTTAGTTCTTGAACTAACAGAACTGTGTAGGCCTTGAGAAAATTCTTTCTGCAAAATTAACTGCAAAGACGATTTTTAGATGTTGAGTTCTTAACTTCGTTTGCAAATTGATAGAGACAAACTGACCTCTAACAGATTGTGGGCGACCTGTGTTTAAAGTTAAACCGGTTTGGCTCGTTTTTCTCGTTAACTTCTTTTTAAGCCATACACACAGGGTATAATTAATTGGTCCCTCCGTTCTTAATGCAAAAGAAGTGAGAATTGCAGCCATCGAAAAATATATAGATTCTTAATCAGCATCACCTCTTGAGACGATCTAGCCATGCCTGTCTGTCTGTCCGTGAAAATTCTGATTTCGAAAAAATAGAGGGAGGTAAGTAAGTATATGAAATTTGATACACAGCCTACTTTTTTAAACATTTTAGCAGATTCAGCAGACACAAGATTGGAATAAAAGTTTTAAGAAACTGAAAAAATTAGCGTAGCACCTTCTATGCAAGAAAAATCTTTGAAATGCACTGATGTCTGCGCTGCGCTCCCGATTCACTTTTGATCTAGTGTTGGTTGGTAAATTTATGCCACTACGTATAAGCCTGCTTTGATTATGCAGCGAAACGATTTACCCAAGCTCTATTGTTGTCTATACAGAACTGCCCCAAGCATTTGATTGATCAAGAGCTTAAAAATTGTTTGACATACGAAAACAAGTAATGAAGCGACGTCAATAAATAAATTTTTAAGATTTTATTGAAATGTTTATATTTTTAAATCGTGTACAATTTAATTTTTTAATTTTTTTACTTAAAATTTTACTAAATTCTTTAAACAATATTATAAAATACAATAGTTAACTATAAAAATACAATAAATGAAATAGTATGAGCTACAACTATTGGAAAATTGTATTATCTACAGTTGAAATTTTAAATGAGAAACAGGAGGCAAAAAAAAAGTCTTATAAGAAATAACTTCAATTTCTTAAAGATAAAGTGGAGAAACACTCTCACTGGAATAGGATATTGAAAATCATGCTAAGTTAGAAGATAAGCTACTCATTTTTTTCAAATATTCTCAATTTTCATCATGCAATTTAACTTAATATGTAAATTATAAATAAACTAATGGTTTAAAAAATAAAAAAGATCATCTTTAAGTCATAGTGTAAGTTGGACAAGTGAATAAGACATTTCACAAAGCACTCAACTATTCAATTGTATACAAACTCTCCGCTTTTAAAAATTAACATTTTATTTTCATCATAGTACTCTTACGCCAATCTCTTCAGTTCAAACAAATGGTCCCGCAAAATATATCTTGCGTTTGCTTGGCAACGTCTTTGTACTCAAACCGGAACCCTCTATAAATTTCTCAAAATTTGCTAAATTCTTTTTCATCTTCTTGTTATTAACTTTATCCGAAACCATTGCTGACCCTTCTGGCGATGAGTCACTAAAAAGTGGAAATTTTACAGTTTCACAAATGGCGCTCATATAGGACTCAGCTTTGCAGAGTTGCTCATCTCTAAGTGAGCACATTTCTACCTGCTCGCCAAGCACCAGATCTGGCTTATCAGATGTCAATGAAAATTCTTCATCCAAATTGTATTCGTCCGCCGCAACTACCGATTCATGATCTTCATGTATCTCCTCAAGTAATGTAGGCACCACTGCATTGCCAAGATTATCGGTAACCTTGAGGATATCTGGTGTATGCTGTAAGCAGCCGCCATTTGCTGCGTGGGATGGTGATTTGCCATATTCAGCATCCAAGTTATACCAATCGAACTCTGCTTGCAACAACGGTAGACTACTTGGTACACCAGCTTGTGGAGAGTGCAGTAACGTTGACGGTTTAAGCTTTGGGCTAGGTAGCATTACTTTTGACGTTGGAGTTGAAGGTGAATTAGGTGGCACCGCTGTGTTATACATTCGTTTGTTGATCTCAGCCAATATGTTGGGTACATGCTTGCGCTTATATTGGCGAGTAATAGCAGCATCAGCGCCGCTCAATTGCAGTGACAGTGGTATAGTCTCCACCTTTGGAGACTTTTGCATTCGCGGCGAACTGAGCAAATAATCGTTGTTACTGTTGCTTGATAAATCAGCTAAGTTTAGCGAAAGCTTATGTTTCGTAAGCGCGGCAGCAGCAGTACTCTCCACTTTTGGAGACATCAGCAAATAATGATCGTTTTGCTGTAGCATGTACTTGGGCGAATTTTTTGGCGCTATAATGGCGGCAACATTTGGTAGTTTTGGTATATCAGCAAAAATCTCTTCAATTTCTTCAGTCTTATGCGCTTTAGCACCGCATGTATCAACGTGTTCAGCGTTTATTGCTTGCTCTTCTGAATCAGGCTCTGACTCAGGTGGTTTGTGTACGTCAGCAACAATTTGCACACTGCGCATACCACCCATGTTAACCTCCGAAATGGAACAATAATCTGGCTCGGAAATAGTTGTTGTAGATGCGGCACAATCGTCTTGCTGCAAATGCTCATCGGGCATTTCATCAAGTTGCTGTAGTGACTTCTTGAATTTCAACAAATTGGCTGGCTTAGGAGGCAGCGCAGGAGGAAATTTATGCAACTTCATCTCCAATCGTGACTCAGCGGGTACTTTTATTGTGGATTCCATGTCAACATAAAGATTTGAAGAGTTATGTTCAGAGCCAATTGGTTCATATTCATTGCTATAGATACTTTCATAGTTTAAGGTATCCATACGTTCATGTTCCTCACGCTGTTGGACGGCGTTAGATATGGTGGCGGCGGCATATATCACAGTGTTAGGCATGCTGGAAGCTGTTGTAGCAACAACTTGGTTAATCGGCGTTACTTGCGATTTTAAATAATTCATAGGATGATACAGCTGTACAAGTGAAGGTGGTGGCAAGAGTGCATCAACTGTAACATTACGGTTCGGCTCATCACAATCATAGTCGGCATTGTCATCGTCATCATCATCATGACGCGGCACATGCACCATACTATTCTTGGTAGAAAAATGTACGCGCTTACGTGTTAGTGTACCATTTTTTGGTGTCTGGCCTCCTCCCTCGCTAGAATGTGAATTACTCCGAGAGCTACGACGACCACTTAGCGAGCTGCGTCTTGGTAAATTCGATGCCGCTGTACTTGTGTCAACTGTCATGTGGTGTGCCGCTGATTTAGGTGTGCTCTCCAAAGGCTTCCGTAAGGTAGGTGAACTTGTTGGATCTTCCATTGATTGTTGTAACAGTATTTGATTAACGCATTCCAGTACAGGATTTACAGCATTCTGTCCATATGATTTGGGCGCTGATGATGATTCTTCTTGATCCGAAGCGCTAGCATACCAATCATCTGTTGAGGTCTCATAAACTTGTTTCGGTGAAGCTTCCGAGAATTCCATGGAGCGACGTATGATATTCTTATGTTGCTCATCAGTGTCTGCCACATCATCATCTTCTTCAAAATCTTCATCTTGTGTTGGCGAAAATATACCATCATCTTCTTCGATTAGTATAGCTGGTACAGATTTGTTGCTACCACTACTTCTGCTGCTGCCTGTGCTCTTGTTGCTTGCGCGTGAGGCAGAACGTACTGTGTCTTGTGCCGCACCTATATCACCATTGCTATTTCCGCCATTACCAGCCTTAACGCCATGCATGCGTTCTATGCTGCGCGAGTAGATATTCATTTTTTCATAACTACGTTGTGAATCCTCATGACTGATGGTGCTCGTATTCTCTTCCGAGTTGTTGTTGTCCAGCTGTTGATCATAGTCGTCATCATCAATATGCATTGAACGTGAACGCATATAGTCGCGGAATGTGCCTGAGGTGCGTTTGCTAGTATAACGTACACTGCGGCGTGCTCCATAAAACGACGATGAGACGGTATCATCACTCGAAGAGCCAAGTTCCTTGGTGTGGTCATCTGGAAAGGAGAAGAAAAAGTTCGGATAAAATTTCTTGGCAGCTATTGATTTAAAACAAATATTAGATATTAAAAATATATGCTTTTAATGCTTATTATTTCCAAATCGTTGTTATCGTAACCAAATCTTACCATTTTGTCTGCTGCCATCCTTCCCAGTTTGTGTCCAACTCTCTTTTAAGTCAATGTCATAGAATTGCTTACGGCAATTGATGCATTGTAATGCTTCGAGTACCAAACAGTCTAAGTCTTCTTCCAATACTTGAGAGTCGATTCGCTGATTTTTTCCCTCAACTGTCTCACCACCAGCTTCGCCATCAGCAAGACTACTGCTGTCTTCCTCTCCAACGCCTTCATCCTTGGCGTTCTCAACCTCAATATCCTTAGCACGCTGTAGTTGCTTGCGTAAAGCGCGATTTTGTCGCACCAGACGACATATTTCGGCATCTTTTTCTTGTAGGCGCTGATTTACCGATTTCATATCTGTTTTCAGTTTTGACTCAAAACAAATAAGTGATTTGACAACGCATGCAAGCTCTTCAGTACGTCGTCGTTTTTCCTTGGCCAACTCACGTTGCAACAGTTTATTCTGTTGATCGTAGTTTGAGATCATTTGCAATAGTTTACGTCGCTGCGAGCGTTCTGTGGACGCTACACCACCAACGCCTCCCATTCGTGTGTTGCTTGTGGGCGTGTCCATTGATTTGGTGATGCTTAAGTTGTGAGACTTTTCTGGCGAAGTACGATGGGTCATTGCTGTGCTTGCCACTTTTTTACCACCCGCTGGACGTGCGATATTCGATGATGCTGATGAAGAGGATCGTTGTAGATCGTTCGATTTGGTCGATGTATTGTGAGATGAAGTTGTAGATGAATTTGTCGTTGTCGTTGAAATGGAAGATGATGAGTTATCGGATGGCTGTAAGTAAAAATAATAGATAACATAGTAAAGAACTTTTGACTATATTAAATCTCCGACTATATTATATACATTTTCCAACACCGTTTGCAGGCGCATTTGAAATCTAAAAAACCCCTTCATTTTGGTGTTGTTCCCATTCGGCCTGAAATAACTTTCACAACTAATTTTTACATTTCAATTTACCTGTATTGCTTCATCATTCTGTTATTTTTCGCATACCCTTATCTGAATTTTTTTTACAACTTTATCGATATCAATATATACCCAAACAAATGGTATTCAGTTTCATTTAAAGTTAACCGATGCAGCATTTCAGTGAAAGCTCTGCTGATTAGATAGATTCCTTATGACGTTATAGCTATTATGCTACTAACTTTGTTACAAATTAGCATTAGATTAAGTGACCTTAGCGCACAATGACGCACTTTTTTTTCAAAGATTCCCACAGACCATGTTTGGACGTATAACGCTTTCACCGAGATTGTGCAACAATATAAAACTACTACTTTAGCTTTGCGATCTTCGCTAGACACTTAAATAATTTTCCGTTGGGCTGCACATATAGTAGTGATACATTTTGTAAAAATTTTCTATAAAGTAATTACTTACGCAGAAGAAAATTAAAAAGGCCTAGAGCAGGAGTGCACGAATTTTTTTAAGCGGGGAGCCAAATTATCAATAAACGATTTTACTGTGGGCCGAAAAACAAAACAAAATCGATTGTACAAGAAATTTTGATTTAATTTTTTTTATTTTTAAGACACCTTCCAGCTTGCTTTTATTTCGATTGACTACACTGATCACAAATATATGTTGAACCAAGCAAAAGTGTGTAACGCGCCACCGTATCTTATAAATTTTGGTGTTGCTCCTTATTTCACAGGAGTGCAGATCTACTTATTAGTTTCAATCGCAGATGTGTGCATAAATGGTATTTGGTCAGTTGCGAGTCGTAAGATACATCTCTGAAGGCCGCAAACGGCACGCGGGTGCACACTTTGTGCACCACTGGCCTAGAGATATTAGTCCGGCATACGTGTCATAAGCTTTAACTAAAACTTTTCAATATTATAAGCCACCTAAAACAGAAAACCATTTTCTTCCTGGAAATGAAATATAGCAAAAGTGCCGAATTGTTGCTATAGAAATCTATATTTTGCAGATTGCTAACAAGAAATATTGAAATCCTCCGCACAGTTCACGGCAAAATTTATGTGCTAAATGGAAGAGGACCTCAAAAACTAGCTCCTTGAAAGCTTGGAGAAAGTTCTTACGAAGGTGACTTATTGCTATGTCAGAACTGTCAGTGGGAAACTGATGCAAAGTATCCGGAAACTACGTACAGCTACAGTACCGCTTTTAACAATCATCGAAGACCATTGAACGCATCACGGCTCAATTCGCAGGCTTCAAATGCAATGCCTTACATAGAGGGATAGTTTCAGAGCCATTTGAGCCTGTGTCGGGTGTACGCTTAACAGATCTCTAGACTGAATGGTGCAAGCTTACGATATCGCCGTCTACACTTCAAGATTTCCAAACTTTTATGAAACAATATCCGTAATTTCCGTCTTTATACCTCTGTAAATAATTCTAATCGGCGATCATCACCACATACAAAGTTGATCAGCTTTATAACAAACTAAAATTCAATCAAAATCGGGAATAAATTCTTCTAAATTCTTTCGGCACTACAATTACGATGACTATATTTTTCAAAATTGTAGGGTCTCTTAACATGGAACTAGAAATTTGGGATATTCTATATGCAAGGATCTTTTCAGTTTTACTTTTTTTTTGTGCCATACTTAATATTCAGCTTCGAATTGTATGGAAGTCTTCGTTTTTATCAACGACAACGAAGCTCAACATTTTTGAGTCAAACGTGATTGCAGTTATTTTATACAGTTGTGAATTCTCCGAATTCTGAAAATTTGGTGGCCTAGGATAATATTCAATGTCGAATTGCATACCAGATACAGTCCAGATGCCATTTACATTCAAATCAAATGCCGAAAGTGGAAATGGACTGGGTACACGTTACAGAAATCGTCAACTATAGTCTGCCGGCAAACATTGGAGTGGAACAGGGTAACAGAAAACGCGGCCTTCGTAATATATTATCGTGGAACGTATGCCAAAGCCATACGTGAATCGGGAAAATGTTGCAGAGAATTGAAGGTACTCGCTACGTTGGAAGAGGACACAAGAAGAAAAATCTCTCTTAACGTAGGTCGATGGCAGCTACTGTTGTCTAGTCAGAGGTAACACTAACTGTTTTAGAGGAAAGTTTTAAAAGAAATGGTAAAAACCGTCATTTTGATTTTTATTTTATTTATTGGGATGAAGATCAAAGAAGTTGATACAAAATTCAACTTACGTTTAAGAAATACAGTTAGGGAATTCACAAGAGTCATAAATCGAAAAATATGACATTTATGATACCACTCTCTTAGTAAAAATTTGTTTAATACAAAATTATTTTTGCCATTGTTTCTTTATACGATTCTCTCATTAAAATAGAAAAATGAATACAGCACTAAAAAAAATGGGGTGCAGAGTTCCATTATTTTATTTTATTTTCGTAGGAAAATCAACAACAAAAAAATTACAACTATTTTAAATTTACACAACATTCAATAATACGACACATTGTGAATTCCCAATGTATAAATTGTATAGTATAAAACAGAAATTATTTGTATTATAGTAAAAAATGCAAAATAAAAGAGGATATAGCCTTAAACGATCTAGGTTTCAGTGACGCATTTCCTGGCAGAGATGAGCTTAGTCCCAGATGAGGATCATCTTGAATAATCATATGTGTACATTTAAAAGTATTTCCTATTTAAAAAATGAATATGTTTTTGAAATTTTTTGTTTGGAGTTTCTATTTGCACCGTCAGTTAATCGTTTGATAATCGTTACTTCTGGATTTTTTTTTAGAAAAACTAGCCGATTTCTAAGTAGTATACCCGTTTGACTCAAAGCTTATGCAGCTTACTTCTAATATATTTACCTACTAATAAGACTTCTGAGCTCTTGAGTGTTCAAAATTATCACTCTAATGTAAATACTCTTTGATAATGAGACTACTTCCAAGGCAACGACCACTCGACAATACTATCTAGATATATGTCATTGATAAATGATAACAACAAAACTGATAAAAAAAATATTGTTGAAGAAAAAACTGATAATGTTAGTAACAAAATGAGCTATAAATTTACTGAATTGGTAATGAAATTTTTAACATTTCAATGACGAAAATTGGAACGAGTCTCGACTTAGTCGTCATGAATGTTTCAACTGAATCTTATGGTTGTTGTCAAATAACAAAACAGCTGTATTTAATTTTAATTCCCTTTTAACTCACAACTTTATTTTCTGCCAAGCTACCGGTATCGGTGTACCGGTTGGCTTATCTCAAATATCAACTTTTTACAACTTTTGTTTTTTTTTATTTATTTTATTTGTTCGCAAATCAATTTATTAGCATATATTTGTTAATTACTAAGTATGCACATGTTAAATATAAATGTTTTTCTTAGTGATTATTAATTAGGGATTTCAATTAGGAACATTTTTTTTCTGTGGCCTCATGTCTTTATTGATTTTGTTTTTTGTTCGTTAAAAGCACTTAAGTTTTTAATACTCCTCTCGTTAAAATATTTTATTATTTTGTTAAAAAGTAAAACTAATTAATATTTTTTTTGCTCACTGGCATGTCGCCGTTAAATAATGGAAATGATGAAATGGACTCGGATATACTTGGTGGCTCAAAGATACTAAGTGAAAAAGAGGCGCGATTGGTCACTCTTCAACAGAATCAACAAAAATAACTCGACAGCAAAATGACAAACAGCACGAAAAAAATTTCTGTAAAACAGAGTATCAGGTTTTGGATGTTATATTCTTCAGAATTTACTGACGAAAAAATTTTGGATGATGTTGTCCATTGAAAGCGTAACGTTGATTTTGTTTACTCTTAAAATAATTTAGTGATTTCGGAACAAAAAGCTTTTGAGCGGTTACTTAAGTGTTTTGATAATATATTTCAAAAATAATGCTTCATAATGTTAACATTTTTTTTCAAATGTAGCCAATATAATAATTTTTTACTTACAATTTCATTCGCATTCCCATTGATTAAGTCGAGGTTCTTCAAAACTTTAGCGCCCATATGCATTTTTTTAAATAAATTGTTACCACTGCCACCTCTATTGTTGTTATTGTTAATGTTATTTGCTGTTGTATCACTGTTAAATTCTCCCGAACTGGCACCACTAGATGTCAACATAGATGGTGGCAAATCAATTTCCGAATCGGATAATTTTTGATAAACCTGTGATTGTCCAGGCTCAAGACCAGCGGCACCGGAAACATTAACAGCTTCATAGAATTCACCATCGGCATTACTGCGATAGCTGCCTTGCAGGCAACTAAAGCTTGGTATAACACCAGCGTTATGTGGACTAGCATGACTAGGCCCACCAGGTTTCGTAGAGTGATGAAAATTTTTGTAATTTTTTATTGTATCGTAACCATTGAGCAGCTCGGATTTAATAAACTTCTCAATAAAATTCGTTGGAGATTTCATACCTTGTGATGCAGAACTTAATGTGGCTAAAAATTTACTCTCTTTGCCAGTGTCGGAAGCGTTGGAAGAGGTACGACGTGTTTTCTGTTGTTTGCTGATAGGTGGGGTTGCAGATATTGCGTTAGTTTTTTCGTGCGTTTGCTGGAGACCATAAATTTGTGAAGAATTTAAAAGGCCAAACATGCTTTTAGAGGTGGGTTTCTATATATTTTTGTTAGCTAATTGTTTGATTTTTATTTGCGATTGTGTGGCGAGTTTCGTGAGGATGTATTGAGATTTCGATTTCTGGTGCTAGCAATTGGTGCATTCATTTTGGCGCGATAACAATTTAAGCTGGATTGTTGAACAGCTTAACTGAAATAGAGAAAAAAATATTTTAAAGACATTTCATAATATTAATGTTCTGTAATTAAAATGTGAGCTTGTTTTCTGAGCAAAAAATCTAATAGAGCATTAAGAGTTTTTAAACTTTTTGCAGTGCAAGCATTTTTCCAGAACCAGGGAGGTAGATTTAAAATAACTGATGCGAGCAGGGATCTGGGGGAGACAAGTGGGCAATTGCCCAAGGCGGCACTTTCTGGAGGATGGCATTTTAATTAGTTTTAGTCTTATCTGCATCGCAGATATAATTTATCTAAATTGATTGTAAAAAGAGATACCCACTGAGTACGTAACGTTTCGTAAGCCTTTCAGAAATCTTTCGCATGAAATTATACAAAATTCCATTTGCTTAACAAAAATCTTTTATGTCCATTCCAGCACGCTTTATGCAATATGTCAATGTCCACTTTGTGAGATTAATGGTAGAGAAAAACAATTTTTATTGAGTCATTGGACATTGGAATTTTTTGGTGTTTTTTTTAACCGCGTTTCTTGCCGCTTTTGACGCGGTCAAGCCTCAAATAGAGTCGCATAGACTCAAACAGTGAACCAGCCTGTCAACATTCACACAGCTCTTTACAAACCATGTACCTACATGTAATGTCGTATGTATACACTGCTGATATCAAAGAAGTTATGTCGAATCATAAAACATGATTTAGATTTCATTAGAAATATTCCTTAGATAATAAATCTGTAACCTTTCAGAAACATTTCAGAATAATTACTTGTGTAAGATCTCGTTTAAATAGTGTCAGAAAGATTGTCAGGAACGTTAAACCTGTAACCTGTCAGAAAGATTACTTTTGAAATATATATGAAAGCTTTCTGCAACGTTACGTTTGCAATATTTCAAATAAAACATTGCTGGTACGTTACGTACTATTTCTGAAACTCTCTGAAACATTACATACCGAGTGCGTATTTCCTTTGAAACTTGTTTAAATTTAAAGCAGAGTTTTCCCATTAATCGGGTTTTCCAAATGGTGACAATATCAGTCAAATAGCCAAAGTCGCGTACTGGCGAAAACCTTGTGAAGCATTGTTTATTAAAGCAGTGGGCTTGCAAGAAGCGAAGGAGTGGACAAATATTTCACTTTCAGACAACATGATAAAAAAACTATGTAAATTCCTCGTTAAAAATGCGGAAATGCAATTCGTTTGATAAAAAATTTACCTATACTCAATGATAATAAGGTTGATGAAATGTTAAATGTTTAACAAAATTGTGCCAGAAGTCAAGCCATACAAAAAGGAACCATGAAAATTGCCACACTTAACGTTATTATATGTAATTTTTGCATTTCTTCCAATACCTTCGTATGTTAAAATACTGAATAAAATAAAAAAAAAAACAAAAGATAAAACTTCAATGGCTTCTGCTATGGTTGGCGCCATACATCATTTTTTCTTTTGTGCGGCATTGTAAAAAGTTTAAAAATCGCAAAAAAAAAAAACATTCAAGTTACGCAAATAAGCGTAGAACTAAGGTTGTTTTTAAAGTGTTAACGTGTTACCACATACATAGAGGTACATAAATTTGTTGCATGTTAACACTTTTTCGTGGTATCACTTTTCTTCTGCTACGCTTTTATTTAATTTTCACGCTTTTAATGTTAAAAAAAAAACCTAATAAAAAGTTAGCTATGTAAATAAAGCGAATTTCACTGGCGGAACGCAGAAACATTTTGTACAAGTGAAAGAAAAACTTAAGAGGAAAAAATATTTAATTACTGCTTGAGGTTCATTAAAATGAAATGTTAATTCCAAAGGCATTAAATTTCATATCGACATAGAGTTACCATTTTATCTCAACTTCACTTACTTGTGGCTTGTAACATGCATACATGGTAATAAAAACCCTGCATAAGCTAATGAAATTATAAAGCATTTACCGGCTACGTATTAACATTATAGTTCTTGGGAAGGCTAAGGCATCTTGTACATACTTTTAGTCAGCGCAAGCTACAAAAAGTTTTCTTAAAATGAAATATTGGGAAAAAGTTTTCGGCGCCGAAAAAATGAATGAAACCATGAATTCTGCCAAATCTGAAAAATTGACTATCCGAGAAACAATCCCCTGTCTAATTTTCGGAGTGCGTCTATTTTTCAATGATTGACTGCACCAAAATGTTGTGACATTCATTTTCCGTTTAACATCAATCACATTTTTGACTAGTTCAAAATTATGCGAAAAACTGATAAGAATTTTATAACTCAGAAAGTTGAGTTGAGTTTGGATTCTAATAATTTGATGTAGCAATGTATTTTTAGACGCAGTAACAAAATTTCGACATCCTTCTTTGAATGAAAAATTCGTCGTTTTACAAAAACTTAATTTACCACTGATTTCAAATTATGAGTACCTACTCAGAAATCTGACAACGAAAAATTCTGAAAAAATTTATGAGTTCTAAGGAATGCCTTTGCAATAGGCATGCCAGTTGGCCCAACTAAAGCCTGCAATTAGTGCTTCACCGAGGCTGCGAGGCAACCTCGTTCAACGAGGCGAGAACGAGGTAAGGTGGAAAAATAAATTTGCCTCGCTCGACCGAGGCGAGGCGAGATCACACCGCCACCTCGACTCGCCTCGCCTCGTTCTCGGTTCTGAGAACGAGGTGCCTCGCAGCCTCGCTTTAACACTAGCTCGTATCGGAAGTAAGTGCAGTGCTTTTTGTTTTGATACTATTTTTTGAAATTGGACTCGATATTTATTTATTGGAAAGCATAGATAAGGCTATAAAACTTTTATTTTGAGTGCATCTGTAGGGTGGCCCTCATGCAAAAATATTTTTTAAATATCATTTTCTCGAAGACTGGTTAACCGATTCACACCGAACTCACACCACGTTGCTTTCACATTAAGAAGCTCAGCTTAGGCTACTTTTATTTAGAGTCCATATATTTCGTCATATCTTCGGTCTTTAGAGTCAGCAGTACTAAAATGATATCTAATCGAATGAGAGTTAGAAGAATACAGCTACTACTCTCTATTGTTATTATTATATGACGAAAGATTTAATAAGGGGACCCCAACGTTCGGTAAAAAACTTTGTTGTTAATGTCCAAAACCGTTCAAAAGATCGCCTGAAGATTTGGCATATGTTTATGATTCTTATGATTTGGGGAAGGTTCGTAGCATGCTTTGGTATTATCAACTACTTGACGCAGATGAATAAACTGTTTTTTTTATATCTCAGTAACTATATGACGTAAATGGATAAGATTTGGTACATATAATTCTTATAGTTTGTAAAAGGTTCGTAGCTTAGCTTGATTTGAATAAAAATGGACAATGCCACCCCGTCCCATATAAGAAAAGAATTAAATTCATCATAGCTCATCAATCATCATATATGATTCAATCCACCAAAAATAATATATATTTTATTTTACTTCTTGAGGCGCAGCAACGCGTGCCGGCTTTGCTAGTTGAATATATCGTTGGCATGCAAGCAATATTGACCATTTTTATTTTAAAAACCGAAAATAATACATCACAAATTCAAGAGGATGTAAACATAACTAAACGATTAATTAGCATCACTCACTTATCATTTGTTTGCAGATAGTCAATTTTTCGTGTATGCCGACAATAAACAGGCCTGATAATTTTTTTTTTTTCAGTTTAATAAAATCCTCGGTTCTTACCGAGGCGAGGCGAGGTATGTGATTTCAAGGCCTCGTCCAAGAACGAGGCGAGGCGAGACTCTAATTTATAAAACGAGGCGAGACCGAGAACAACTAGAACCTCGCCTCGCCTCGCCTCGGGTGAAGCAATACCTGCAATAGCTTCACCCAGCACAGAAGATGTGAATTTAGGCAGAGTAAGCTATTAGAATCAACAAAGCGAAAGATATTCTCGCTCAGCTTCGTAATGTCTGGCAGTCTTCGTTTTTAATAACGACAACGAAGCTTGAAATCTGTGTATCAAACGTAGATGTTTAAGCAACAGCGCTGTGCTACAAAATTTGGAAGTCTTCACCAGCAATTGTATTCGCCGAGCTCTGGAAACTTGGAGACTCATGAATATCTTCAATGTCGAATTGCTCACCAGATGTCAACAAGATCCGATTTCCAGAAATCATCAACTGAAGTCGTCGGCGACCATTGAAGTGGAATCCCTAGGGTAGCAGAAAACGTGCTCGTCCTAAATCATCGTATTGCAGGTGAATCGGTGAAATGTTAGATGAAGGTTTTTTTGCTCCGTGAGTAGATAAAGAACACATGCGAGTTGAATATCGCTCGAACATATCCTGAAAGTTTGGTGAAAAACCATGTTTTTGCTGTGTTCACTGAACATGGATCTAGCCATATATTCATATGTATATTACGAAAACATGCAGAAACAAGTTTTGGGGGTACTGAAAGTGACGAATTAAGCCTTTGTGGCGCTTTTTTCATAAAAACTGAAAAATGTTCTTACGTTAAAATAAATACATAAAGTACAATGTGCATTAGTGACCAAAAATACAGTCTCCATTGTACGTTTCCACCCAAAACATGATAAAAATCATTGTCGGTTACTATGTTTGCGTTAGATTTCTAGGAAAAGGGTTGAACCTCTGAATCTCCAGCTCTGGTAGGGTAAAGTGGGGTGCCTTTAACACTTAATTTTTAAAGGCTCATATATCGCAAAAGAATTGATGGATTTTAAAAATTGTAACTGTTTTTAACTGTTCAAACCTCGAAAAAGCTAATAAAAAAATCCGCATCACTGCTTTTTTTAAAAACATTTTGCAAAAAAAGTCATTTATGTCAAAAGTATCCCATATTATATGGGGGGTTCTCTATAAATCTGGAATTAGGTCTTACGAACGAGTGTGAAACTGTTTTTAGAACAATTTATTAAAAAGATAATTAAAAGAACTGGGCGTAGAAAATTACATCAGCGACCGCGAAAACAGAAAAAAGGCCTTTCTCCGAAAAGAGTTGAAGAAGAACTATCAAAGTTCATTCCGATTTTTAAGTCAAATTTGACTCCATTCTGCATTTAAACGTTTTGGCTCTTAAGTCGTCTTTGGTAAAGTCAAATGTGTGCCAATGTTTAAGGTACCCCACTTTACCCTACATACAAATATACCAGTATGCATGTATAAGTGTATTGTTTATATAAAATTAATTTGTTTTTAGGAAAAATTTATCTAAAAACTAAATTTAAATTACACACATGATTTGTAAAAAAAAGTCTATGTTTTTAAGTTAGTTTTTACCAAATAAATTTTTTTTTTCTTTAAAAACAACAGACTCATATTCCAAGATCTGAATCAAAGCTATTAGTGATTTTCTCACTTTTTAGTTCTGTTTTTTTTTTACTTTCCAAGTAACCTTAACTTTGAGTGCAGATTTTATGTTTTCTGTCGTCAAATTTCTCTATAAAATCAAAACATTTTTTATTAAAAATATATGTGTATAAACTTTTTCATTTCTTTTTAAAATGCAAATAATATTTTAGTCAATATTTATCATCATAAAAACTTTAACAACAATAGCGCACACTTTCACACATTATAAAATTAAACAATAATTTAACTAAAAAAAGCTATTAACTTTTTTTAAATATTTGAAAAAAAAAAACAATCAATAGAAAAGAAATTCATATGCACAATGTGAAATAAAATTGGTGTGATACTGTTTTTGCATGGTTTTCTAAATATATTTTAATAGACCCAATCGCAAACAATAATTAATAAAATTTATTGGCATTTATGATGCCAATAAAGCCGTTATTGATATTAACAATAATTAAGTTGATAAATTTTTAGAGTTCATTGACTATAAAATTAAGTAGTTGAGACACAAGTAAAGTTTGCAGAGGTGACTAACAAAAAAAAATATTTCTATTCAAATTTTGCGGTCAAAAATGTTTCATTTAATTTCCTTCGAGACCAGTAGTTGTCTAATAGAGATGATTTACCAAATTTTATCAACACATAATGGGTGATTTTTTATGCGTTTGGTTTTTGAAAATGGAAAAAAGAACTAAAGATTTGTAAAAGTGAATGAAATATTCGATTGGAACGATACATCAATACCTTTCATTGACGTTTTAAAGATTATTTTATGCAATTGTTGCCCGCGGCTACGCTTGAGCTCCAATTTTGGCAAACATTGTCCAGCATTTCGGCCAGCGGCTGTTATGTTGTCTTCCAGGACTGCAATTGTGGCTGACTTGTCCCTGTACAAAAATAATCTAGTGTGGTCAATTCGCATGATCTCGGCGGCCAATGGACTGCTCCAAAATGTGAGATTAATTGCTCACTAAACTCATCTCTCAATAATTCCATGGTATCGCGTGTCGTGTGGCATGCGGCACCAAGTCCAATTCTCCCATTTTGGGTAAAAATCAGACGGTAATCATAGCACGGTACGTTACTCCATTGACTGTAACGTTGCGACGTTCATTATTTTTGAAAAAGTACGGTCCAATGATGCCACCGGCCTAAAAAATGCACCAAACAGTGCATTTTTCAGGGTACCTAGGCAGCACTTGAACTGCCTTTGGTTGCTCTTCAAACTAAATTTGGTAATTATTTTTGTTGTCGTATCCATTGAGCCAAAAATGAACTTCGTCTCTGAAGAAAATTACATATTAAAACACATTTAAATCACGAATTTCGGTAATGAAATTCAATGATCTGAAAGCGTTGTTCGTTTGTTAGTCTATTTATTATGGCAAACCTTATTGAAAATTTTTGGCGTTAACGCATTTTACGAATCACGCGTGCGGTGTAAAAAAATTTACACTGAAAAATAAAAAAGCAAAACAATCACCCATTACATATAGGCATAGATGGTTCCAAGCAAGACGAAGCGGTAGGTGTGACTATTTGTAAAGCCAACACCAACAAAATAGAACACTACAAACTTCCAGGCTCTTGATGTGTTTTTTAAGTCGATATAACACCTTACGTAAGCCTCTGAATATTATTTTTCAAGTCGTTAAACACGTTGAAATTTGACTTTTGAAATGTTTAACGTTACCCCTAAAAAATAAAAAACTTGATCCACCATACTATCGATATTATCGATGGTTAGAGAACTAACTATCGTCCACTATCGATGGTCGTGACTATCGGTAGTTTGCGAACTCTAGATAAAGTTTTAATGTATCGACGCCTGCGACTCATTTAGCTGCTCCACGAAAATTTGATCAATACACGATCTGTTCAGGTAAAAATCTGCCTGCTGTTTACATGTAGTTCGTTATATTTTTTTGCTGATATTAGTGAGCTGTATTTACTTCAGGACCTTGGATGAGATTGACAATATTGCGGGGCCACTATAGTTTTGGCCTAGCGATAATTCCCTAATTTCTTTTAAGACTGTCACCAATGTTTTAACTAGCCAAACTTCTGATATTCATTCCTCTTCACCAACTTGTAGTTGTGTTTCTCAGATGCATATATAAAAAATTAAATTCGAGCATTATGACCTCTTGTTTTCTCTATAGTACGTGTGTACTTAATATGCAAACTTTTTTTAAGCAATCGATTTAGTTAAATTATAGCTCATTTTCCTCAAGCATTTTGTCATGCATATTGTAATAACAAGGTCATATTTGCTAAAACATTTTTTTCCATTGTTGACAAAATTTTCTGTTGTAGATGAGTAGGAGTTTGTCTGTTTTTAAAATTTACTTATTCTTTTTTTATCATCGTATTGTCATTCGTAATAGTTTTTATTTGTTTTCTTCCGGTGCACCTTATTTTTCGCGAGCATAAAATTTGACTGTTTATGGTAACCGGTGTCAACAGAACAGAACATTTAATTAATCTGTGTTAATTTTAGGTAGCTTTTAGTTTATCGACCTACTGACCAAGTTTAAATTTAATGTAACTGAAATTGGGTTCGTTTTGGTTCAGAGGTTTCAAAGAAATATAGAAATTAATTAGATTTTTCTTTTAATTACATAGGAATGTTCTGTTATGTTGTTTTAACGCAAAGTTTTTGTAAAGTAAAAATTAATTTTATGTAACACAAAAAATTGCTTACATTCAAACGCTTGTATATGCAAAGTAACCTCAAAAGCTTATAGCGCCAAGCTGCTTGAAAGAAGATTTAATGTTACAACACGAAAAAGAAATAAATTTTGACCTTATAACTTTTAAAACAAAAATTATAGCTCCCATAACTAAAAAAAAAACTTGAAAAATTGTAATATTTTTTTTTAAAGTTTCCTTCAAATTAGGTTATCTTTTGTACAACAACAAAAAAACACTTGTAACCCTACCAATATTTTTTTTAAAAGTTTTGTTTAGTTAATTTTGTTTAACCAACATGAAGGCCACAATTTATAGTTTACATGCATCTTTTCATGATTTGATATGCTCGTTTAGTGTTAATTTTTACACAGGTAAACCCAAAAACGAAAACATGATGACCCGTTAAAAATTTGATAAGCTCTTTGCAATTTTTATTGCTTAAATTTTGTATTGTTTTGTTATTTTATTTATTACAAGCGTTCACTAAAAACTAAATTGTTTTCACATGATTTATAATTTTTTCTTTTGTCTTCCGACTAAGTGGTCTATTAATTTAGTTACGAAATCAACTGAATTTAAGAAAACAAAAAAATTAGTTGTATCCAAGTCTCCACTGTTTTGAAGGAAGGCATGGGTTTTTGCAAGATATGAATATTTTAATTTTTTATCGCAGCTGTAATCACAGTTTTGACAATATTTGCTCCTAGAAAAAACCTAAACAGGTCGTACAAATTAAATTAGTAAAAGTAAGAGTAAGTTAGTATTCTTGGTCATATCAGTTTCTCTTATTCGTGATAGCATCGCTTCATAGCCCTCAATTATTTGCAGTTAAAGTCGGATGCAGTGCTCGTTATTTTGATCAGCAATATTCTCTATGTAAAAGTAGGAAATGTAGCGACAATATGTAACATATCTGTGGACATTTGACAAAACAACCTCTTTCGATCTAAGTCTTGCGTTGAAGCAAATATTTCATGCTGTATTGAATATCCACAGATATGTATACGGTGACCATCCGCCCCTTAATTTCTATGATAGTACTGTAGCTCAGTATGCTATCTTGGTTTTTTTTGGTTTTTTTTTTAAGAAACACGGGACGGTCGTTGAGGGAAATCGTTGCTACAGTAAATTGATTGTTTCATGCGCGGTGTCGCAGGTGGCGCCGTCCACACCACATGTCGTCCACATTCATGCCGTTCCTGTTGCTGTAACGATTACCATTCACAGTCGCTGCAACTCTAGCCTCATTTAAAAAAAAATAAATCGCAATAGCGCCGCCTGACCAAAATCCGCACCAGACAGTTGCTCGTTATGGATGCATTTGTTTCTCATGGATCGCGTGAGCACTTTCTGAGCTCCAAATTCGAAAATTTTGTATATTCTTTAAGCCATTCAGTTGGAATTGCGCTTCATCGATGAAGATGATTTTTTCGAAAAATCGGCATTCACTTTATTTCGCTCCATTACCTATTTTTTCGCAATGACAACCTGTTGTTCTTTTGTGTAACGCACCATTTTTAATAATCGGAACAATCATAGGTTACACCTGTTAAAGTTCAGTGTTGCCACTTGCACGAAAACAAAATTATACAAAATTCAAAAAGTACACTCTTATTGGGACAGCTTTTTTTTTGAAAGAAGGATCAAGTTTTTTCACATTTTTCCTAACGCTCCACTATAATGCTCGTGGTTAGAACATTCGGCAACAAAGTGCCTTAGTTAAGTAACCTCATGCTTATTTATTTTGTTCACATGATAAGTAAGTACCTACTGAAATCACTAACATTGAATAATTTAAATTCTTACCTAACAACGGTAATTAATATGACATTTAAATGAAATCTGTAAGTACTCTCATTTGTCACGCTCAAAATCTGTTCAACTTATTAGTTGTCTACGTAGAGCTAGCTGTCTGTCAGTCAGCACTTGTATCTATTTATAAAATGTTATGCAACTTTTTTGCATATCTTAAAAGTACGGACACTTCAACTCATGCATTCATATGCGATTGTAACTAAATATTTATTCATTCATTCATTCATTTACTCCTTTATTCGTTTATGCAAATTGAGCTCAAATATCGAGCATGGTATTATATTTTTAGGGTATTCCACCCCACTGATATTTTTTTGTTGGCTTTACTGTTATAATTTTAAGCCATAAAGTATTGTTTGCAAAAAAAAATAAAATTATTATTATGTCTCAAATGGAGAACAATAGCTACAACATCAATATCATAACTTTATTGTTGTATAATTTATAGTAACCAACAGTAACGAATTGTTTTCGTTTGTGGAAGTCGGCGGAAGAATATGATATATGGGAAGGTAAATGTAAAAAAAAGTTATTATAATATGATTCCTAATTAATATGCATCTTTGTAAAGTTTTATAAATATTTAAATCTTTTTTGCGCTGATTTATTTGGGAAAAAATATTTGGTCTGGGATTTTTTTTTAATCATTGCAACTCGTATAATAGGTAGTTTATTGTGTTATGTAGATTAGATAAGACTTGTAAAAAGATGCAGAAAATTCAAATTCAAATAAGGAAATTATAGGCGATAAAGCAAAAATATAATGTGGTAAAAATATATCATTTCAACAACAACAAGTAATTGACTATATGTCGAATACTACTCTTATTTGTATATTGTTTTAAAGGGCATATAATACGCTTTCAAATGATGTAAAACGTACATTTTTCACCAAGGCAGATTTCACATCTCTTAAAATCTATAAATAGTAAATCTCAGAAAACAAAATTTTTAAGGTCTTATGAAAATAGAGTGTTATTTTACTTTACAGTGCCGTAGTTTCAAATTCTTATCAGACATAAATTTCAAGTGGCTCGAGTTATGGCTTTATTTAGTTAATAGTTTTATGCTATTTACCGTTTGAATATGAAAACGCCACGATTTACCCGAACATAGCATGAAACATTGATGGAAACATTTTTATTTTTTCCCCCAAAAATAATTCCAAAAAGGAGTCCCTCTGGTGTTGATTCATGTAAGCAATAAACTTTCCTATTCCAAAAATAGTTCCAAAAAGTTGCCTTTCGAAGTCTCTCTGGTGTTTTCCAAAATCCATTTTAAACAGTCCTTATTGATTGAATTAAGCAATAAACTTTCGTTTTGAAACACCGCCCCCTTCTTCTTTCATTATACGCAAATGTTCTGACACCGAAAACAATTTTATATTTCAGATTATTAATATTACTTAGTTTTTTCTCTTAATATAAATGCAAAGTAAAGGGTGATCCCATGCGAGGTCCCTTTTTCAACTGGGTTGCTTTGAAAGCTGTCATGTGTCCAATGGCTTGTCTATATGACGTTTGTGTTCAGTATTCAATACGACTCCATCATGAATAGACTTACTCCTGAACAACGTTTATTAACTGTGGAAACTTACTACCGAAATCAGTCATCAGTTCTTCTACATCATTTGGACCGTATTTCTTCAAAAATGCGGATGGAGCTCGTGTTACGGTCAATGGTGCTCGCTACTGATCAATGAATGTTTTGTTGCCATAAATTCAGGTCATTGGTGTAGCCGACCTCTTGTTTCAACAGAATGGCGCAACATACCATACAGCTGGAGAAACAATCGCTTTATTGAGGGAAACGTTCGATGAAAACATCATCTCAAGAAATTATCCTGTTATTTTATCCTGTATTATCCTGTGTAAAATCACTTGTTTATGTCGACAAACCAGAAACTATTGACGCTTTGGAAACCAACATAACTCGTGCTATTCAAGGATTACAGCATATTCGATATGCTCTAAAGAGTTGTCGAATATTGGACCCACAGAATGGAGCATTTAAGAACTACTTAGTCGTGGGCAACATTTGAACAAAACAATTTTTAAATATTGAGTTGTCTATATCTATCATTTCAAATAAAGATTTGCACCAATACATTGATTTTTATGTATTTTATTTAGAAAACAAAGTGGGAAGCTCTTATTGGATCATCCTTTATATTGCTTTGAATTTTGTTATGAACTATTTCTTTTCAGAGGTTTTTGCTCTGCATCAAAAATTCGATATTTAACTTCGAAAGTTTTATTTTTGGTTTTTTAAATTGAAGTGAAAAAAAACATTTTTTTCTTTTATTCAATACAAAAAAAAATTAGATCAAAGTTTTCAAAATCATTTTTTTAAATTATTGACTTTCTGCAAAACAAAAAATAAAAACTTTTATTTTAATAACTTATAGAGAAAAATAAATTTTTAGGGTCGGCTTAGATATCGACCAGTTGTTTTCTGTGTACTTTACTCAGTAATTCCTTGGTGATATTGTTCAGGCCCAAATAAACATGGCATTCAATATTAAATAGTGTCAATTGTACTTATTTGCTTGAAACCTTATATTGCAGTTCAATATCAATTAAATAAAAACCAAAATAAATGATGAATAAACAATAAAAAAACAACTGGTGAGAATTTGTCGTTGCTATCATTGAGTTGGTATGCAGCTTTACTTTTTGGTGGGAGAATTTTTTAACATAAAAAACAAAAACTAAATGTCAAGAAAACAAAATCAAACTTTATGTCTGAGAATAATATCATTCGAACGATTTAATTAAATAAATTAAAATGAAAAAAAAAAAAAATCTGGCGATGCATTTGTTTAAAAATCAAGGACATCATGATGGTGACAGATAAATTTTTTTTTTATTTTTCGCTGTCAAGATGCATTCATTGTTGACTTTAGAAACAACAAAAGTTAAAAGATAATGTATTTATATTCACTAACTTTTTTTCTGACATTTGACATTTCTATGCACTTTGTCAAGTTTACGATGGTGACTTTTTTATTTCCTGTATCTCCCGCAAACCTTTTTATTTAATCAAAATTACTTCACGTACCACGAAAGGAAATTGCACATAATGGCCCCCAAAATGACATAATAGCTACGATTTGACTTTAAATGTGACTTTTAGATGACATAACTTGAAAAACAAAATGAACGTAAAAATTTTCTTTTTCTCAGTCAAAACTTTTGACTTAAGCTCAACACTGTAACTCTACGCGTAGTTTTTGTTATTCACGTAACACTTAATCTTTTTTATATAATTTTTTTTTTTAATGTAGACGGCAGATGTTTGTATTCGTATGCAAGTTGTAATGCACTTCGGTTCATAAAATGTTATCATCAGTTCACCTTTGAATCATTAAATTTCACATACAAACGAAACGGTCTAGAACAGCTCTGTGCCTTACTGCTTGTTAAATCATTACAAAGCCATTAAAGTGCAGCTAATCCTCAAGAAATGGGTCATATCACATCAGTCAGTGTTGTTTTTTGTTTTAGTTTACCGTAAGCTATAAAAATAGAGCTTTGAATTCAACACAAATTAAGATTAATGACTCCAGAGTTATCACATCATTCGGAGCTGAAAATATCATTAGAATCAAAGTGTCTTAACAAAAACTCTTCAAATGCAGCAATTCCATTGAAATTTGCATAAAACATCGTTTTATATTCAGTTTATAAGCGCAATATGTTAATGGATTCAGAAAAGACTTCATTATTGACGTGGGAAAATATTATAGAGAAAAGCATGAAAAAGATATTATCTGTCCATTGTTTCGCATTGCTCTGGTTATTCCTTAAATGAAATAGAGGAGTCGAATGTTCAAAACCAGATGTGTTCAAATATTGTGAATATTGCCTCGGTAAGCAAAGTGCAATGTACCATAGAATTGCAGTTTATTCCACCATTAGACTTAGGGAGACTTATCGCTGGTTCGAGTACCGTAGTAATTTGAGCTATACGATTTCAATAATTTCATTCACGAGATTTATAGGACTCACAATCGATCTAGAAATAATACCCTCTCATTGAACAAACCAGATTTCGTAATTAAACTGTGTAATTGACCTATACTAACATGCCTAACGTCATTCAGGTCATTAGATTCAAGCAAACCAAGTCAAGTGTTATTTATGTCATTTTCTAGCACTTGCGGATGGAAATACAAAAAATGTTTCGTATTTTTCTACTCCTCCACATCCCTATAACTTCTACAGAAGTCAAAAGGCCGAACATCTAATCTCTCTGCATGCCTGTCGATGAAGCAGTAGCCAGTTATGTCTGCAACAACTGAAGAAAAACTATTTCTAGTGCGGGATATGAGTTTTGGATAGCGCTTAGCTTCCCATTTCGACCAGTGTTGCCTTATTATATCGCAAGTTGACCCTTGGGTTCCACAAGTTGACCTTGAGGTCCCCAACTTTGCTAAAGGCATGTTTTTGACCCATGTTTTGAAAAAAAAGTTAATTGCTCAAACCGATGGGAAAAGGTAGAAAATAGATTTTGTAAGTGGCAGGAGAAGTCCCTGATCATCCTAAACGGGTGTTTTGGACCAATTTTTGGATAAAAATTTCATTGCAACAATCGATGGGAAAAACCCAAAAATGGATTTTGAAAGTAGGAAAGGTATCTCCTTCTATCAGCTTAGGTCTCATTTAAGAAAAAAAAAGTTATTGCACCAATTGATGCCAAGAGGTTGAAACTAGATATTGGAGGGAGATGCACTCCGTGGCTTGTTTGCCCTATTTACGGACAGTAAATAATATATTGAAAAGAAATTTTTTTTTTCGAAAAATGAGTCCGAAACACGCTTTTATTTTGAGGGCATGGGACTTCTTTCGTGGCTTCTAAAATCCATTTTCGGAGCTTTTCTTTCGATTCGTGAAGTTTCTTAAAATAAAATTGCTGGAAAAAGTGAATTTTTGTTGTTTTTAGAAAATTGTCCTTTCTAAGGGTTACTAAGGCTGATATGAACTTAGGTGAATTATTAACCCTTTTTTGGATAGGTCTGTGCAATAAGCGGAAAATAAGCACAAGGATGAAAGAAAATATTTTAGATTTGGCTGCTGACGGCATGCAGGAAATGGAATTTAAGTCGCAAAAAATCTAATCTCTGGATGAAGAGAAAAGAAGATTATTCAAATGAGGCTTTGAAATTACTAATACCATTCGTTTCTTGCTACCTATGCAAACTCACGTTTTCTTCAATGGTAAACATAAAAGCTCAGAAGTGAAATAGGCTCCAATTAGAACATTGGATTGTTTGCGTATCTACAATAGAACTACAATTTGATAAGATATATAAAAATAAGCAAGCAAATCCTTCTCATTGAAATTGTTGTAATTTTATTGTAGTGTAGGATCAGAAAGATTTATTTTTTTACTTAATTCAGCCTTGCGAACGCAACCCTTGAAGAATGATCTCGCAACCTCCACTGAGATCTTTATTTCCAGAAAATTACCAAATTACTGTGTTAAAATTTGATTAGGAAGGAAGTATATGTGTTAGTAATATTCATAAAGGCGTGATTTTTTTCTGAGCTTTATATTACAAGGAACAAGATGACATCACCCATTTTCAGCTGCGCAGAGTAATTAAGAAAAAAAGGTTCAAACAACACTAAATATAAAAACATTTCGTAGTTATAATCTATTTATGTTCTCTTATGGTTTTACTCAGCAAGCGCGAACTTTGGTACATCACGGATAGATTATATGACATTTTGATTATTTTACGGGATTACGGAATTTAAATGTTGGTATGTGTATGAAAATGCGTGGGCTTGCTTCAAATTTTGTCTTATATAAAAGTGTTTTTGATGCTAGATAAATTAAAACTAGTAAAGGTGTTACCTTCGGCCAGGCCGAAACTCACATACCCTACACTACACTGGAATTACTTTTCAAATGAATGTTAAATAGAAGTTGAAAAAGTTGCAGAAGTCGAAAATAATGTAAAAAGGTGTAAAGAGGTTGAAAAGTGTTGAAACAGTTGAAAAAAACTAAAAAAATTTAAATAATATGGAAAACATTGCAGAAAGTTAAAAGAAATTGAAAAAGTCGAAAGAGGTTACAAGAGGTTGAAAAATGTTGAAACCATTCAAAATTCATGAAAAAGTCGAAAAAATAAAGAAAATGTCGAATCAAGCTGAAAAACGTTGAAAAAGTGGAAACAATACACATGAAATATACTGGGAAAAGTTAAAATGTTAAAAAGCCAAAAAAAATGTGGAAATTAAGGAAAATGTTAAAAAAAAATCGAAAAGAAATAAAAATTTTAAATATGCCACGCCCATTCTCCAATTCCTCCTACTTTTCGATCAATAAATTATATTCGTGATTGACAACCACACACCAAAATTTGGCAAAATAGCTTGTATAGTTTGCGATATACACCTTAATTATTCTTAAAATTTAGGGCGGTGACACATCCACTGGTACAACCAAGTCCGATTTTGAACTTTGGCACATCACGGATAGATTATTAGACATTTTCATTATTTTACGGGAGCCTCGCTAGATTCAGCTAATAAAATATAAATGTGACAATTCGAATTTTTTTGTCACTGAGGTAACAATCCTATTCACGCGTCATACAACATAGCTATTAACATTCCAGAACCTATCATACTTCAACTCGATACATTTTACAGCTGTTGCATCTTGGTCAAGTAGAGTCTAACGTGCGCTGAAAAACTTCCACTTGCCCCTTCCCTCCCCCCCCCCCCCCCCTACTTACGCCACCAAATGTAATTAAAAGAAAAAAATAAAATATTTTCCAAATCATGAAATCAATCAATCAATATTGAAATTAAAAAACTTCAATAACAACAAGTGTGATATATATCTACAGCAAATCTTACACCATCTCAATAACAAATATTAAAAAAGATATTGAATATCGAAGAAGCCTCCATGCAACTTTATTTCAGTGTTTAAATAAAAACATGATAGCTGAGAGTAACAAAGTAACGGCATTTGACAGGTAACAACATCATATGCAATTGTCATTTTAAGGTATAAAGAAAAAATGTTGATAAAGAAAAAAGGTTCACTTTATGATTTATATTTTTTGTGTTTTCTGGGAGAAACCTTCAGGAGGTTTTCCAAATAAAGAATGCAAGGCTCTTGACTCTCTTTGTCTGTTGTAATCAAGTGTCAAAAATTCAATATTACAACTTCGTTTACAGTTAAGTACTTGAGCGCGCGCTATTTTACACCACAGGAGAGTGAAAAATGCCATGGGTCATTTAGAATATGAAAAGGTTCTCCTATAATTTCAGCAACCTTTGTTACGCGCTTGAGGAAACAAAAGAATTTTCAAGTGATTTGCTGCACAAAAGCTCATACATTTTTTTCCATTTAATTTTTCTCTTTGTAAAAGATTCATATTGTGGTTTAATGAAATTTTATTGAAAAAGAAAAGAATAAATTTGTGAGGCTATTATTAATTTTCTTTAAGTTTTTTGATAGATGTTTTCTTTTTGACCTTTTTTAAGTTAAGCTTTATAAAGTCTTTAAAATATTTTGAATCGTTCGACTTAATTGTGCTGCTTGATTTACTATTTCATCTCATTAATTTGACATATTTGTATTATTTAATGACAGCACCATGTCACATAGCGCTTTCCTTGCGTTTTTGCCTCACCTCTTCAACTTTACATTTGTGTTGCGCTCTCTTTTGTCTTCAATAGTTCAATTTTAACAATAGCATACCTTGCCTATTTCAAAACAAAAGAGTTCTATGTTCTCTTAATTTTATGACTTTGTTTTCTTTTATTACCCATACTTTTTGTAGGTTGGCAGTGGTAAAGGGTTACCATTTCAGTGTGTTATTTGTTTTCTCGCTGTTTGACTTGACATCGATATGTTAATACCATAAATTCAGTCAACTCAATTACATGGAATTTCTTTATTTTCCAGCGGCATTTCACGAATTTTTAAGAGTTCTTCGGTTACGTAATAAAATGAAAGAACTTCTTCTTAAATTAACGCCATTTAAACGGCTTTTAAGTTATCATATCTTTGAGAACTTTATTACTAAATATTGTAAGGTTTGGCTGCTTTTATTGCTTTAAAATTTAAATGTTTGTATGTGTATGAAAATGCGTGGGCTTACTTCAAAGTTGGTCTTATATAAATGTTTTTGATGCTACTAAATAAAATAAAAATATGTCAAGATATGTAAGAGTGGGATATCAATTTGTGTTTTTGGATATGTAGTTTAAAGTTTTTCTTCACTCCGATCTTAACTGTGAATAAGGCTTGATAATCAGCACTTGACTAGACTATCTGAGGTGTCTTTTTTCCATGATAGGCTGTTTGGATATCTAAGGGTTAAGTCGACTGAAGCCGCACTTAATCATTTAGCCTCTCGCACGGAGAATATCTTTAGATCAATGTATTAATTGATTTTAAAAGCATTTATATAAAGAAAGGCATCTCTTAAAGCCCTTCAGAGCATATCTTCACCCGTCTTCAGCATTATTGATTACGCTCCGTCGAGTTCGGGAGCCTTAAGTTTCACTCTTTTGTCACTATCCTGATGCAAAACTAGTTTTTAGGATAAGCTAGTCTTTAATAGGCCAAACTAGTTCATCCGAAGCATGTTAGAATGATTCATTTTAGCCTTCCCGATTTTCTTGGAATTTTGTTATGCTAGGGCAAGTGGGCAACCTTACATCCTTCAACTTCGGCCACGGTTCTATAGATATTATATCCAACTCGGGCTTCGCTAACACACCGGCGTTGGATATACTACAGTAAACAGCGGCCGAAGGTCACAGTGAAGCCAATGTTGGACATATTGGAGGATGTAGGCCCTGAGTTGCGGCCGAAATCCACCCAGTTATTCTAATATACTAAAATTTCCCGGCCAGGAACATATACAAATGAAGGTTCAGATACTGCTTTAATGTGCCTTCTGAACATTGCCCAGCAACTCAAAAAACTATCAATGGTTTCAGATTTCGAGTCAATAAATGTACAGCGCCTTGTCAGCATAGCATTACGATCTTTTAACATAACCCCTAAATTCGTCCGGATCACACACGCTTGACCCTATTAGATATCCGGTACGGACTTGAGTATTCGGATCAGGTTCGGATCGGTTTAGTAACGCATGATGCCAGGCTAATCGGTCTAGCCAAACCTAACTTAGCACAAGCCATGATGAGGCACTGTCCAGTGTGAGTGATGTGGCACACTCAGGAAAAAAAGTTTAAAAAGTAAACCATATTTTTTTTTTTGGTTTTTTGTACCATATATTTATTATTGCTGCTTAGTATTGGAACTTATTGTTTCTCTGTGTTTCGATTCTATAACTTCAAAGTAGGCGTTAAATTTTCTATCTGTCACCAATCAGAATTGAACCTCGGTCGCTCTCCGCTATGGTACTGTGCAAAGATGCTCATCTAAGCTACTCTCATTATCTTTTCGTGGGACTACAATTGTGTTACTTTTCTATTAAAATTGAAAATTTATTTTTCATTTTATATGCGAGTAGTTGCCAATTGATGACTCAAATAAAATACTTTCAGCCAGCCAAAAACTAACAATAGGTTGGCTGATGTCGTTAAGCTGCGCATGTAAAAATTGTGTGAACAGGTAATGCACAGGTTCAAAGCCCAGTTCATGCGACATAATACTTTTTGCTTAAATTAAATAGAATTCTATAAAATAATTTATCAGGTTAATATGTTACTTGACGCAGATTAGAGCAAAATACACGCAGTAGAGCCTCGACTATCCGTCAGGTATAATAGAAATAGAATAAGTCGTTGTCGATATGTATACAAATACACAAAATAATGTTAGATTAAAATTGAACGCGAACCAAACAACAAGTAATTTTTGAAATGTCCTTAAAGCCAAAAGTTGTATTTATTAATTCTGTTGAAGAATCTGAACGTTGTGATGAAAGCGATGAAAGTTATTTATCTTCCGTTTTCAAAACACATTGGGTGCAATAAATTTCTAGCGACACATGTTAAGGAACTCAGGTTAATTCATAAAAGCTTATCCCTAAACGAAAACAATCCGTCGCATAAGTACCAGGAAATGAATCGCATTTAATTTATTTTGATAAGACAACGAAATTAAAGCATGAAATGATTTGGACTGTGACGTCTAACGGAGGTGACGGATAATAGCGAGACAGATAATCGAGGTTCTACTGTAAATCCTAATATTTGACTCTAATCAAACCAAAACATCTGACCTGACTAAGATGATATAGGCTTTTACGGGGTCTACCTCTTTAAGGCGAAAATATGTTCAAGCACACCTTCACCTGATCTGGCTACTCTGCATTGTACTTGAATTGGCTAAGCTGATCAGGGCTGTATAGGTTCTTATAGGGCTTTCCATAAAAGTTATTGATGAGGCTGTCAGTTCAAATTCGTATCAGAATTGATGAGGTCCGTTTATGATTTGACAAAACTGATCAGGGCTAAGCGAAATTTTATATGGCTTTCACTGGTAGGGCTGCAGTATGGCTTGTCTTTCCCATACAAGAACCGGAATTCCTTACTACGTTTCTACCATTTATATTCTGATAAGATTCACACAAGACTGCTCGTAATAGGATGCGCCACTCCAAGTCTGATCCAGAGCTGACTATGTTAGGGTTAAATTTATTGTAGTTACTGAGTAATTAAGATTTGAGTTTTTGTATTTTGCATACAATGGGCGTGTATTTCATGGCACAGTGATCAGTCGTTCAAGCTAAAAAACTCAAAACTATGCCAGCTTCCTCAATTGAACAAATCTAAATGAAACAAAACAGTTCTTTGCGATCCAGAAAAATGTATTTCAAAGTAATGCAAAATTAATGTCAAGTAAAAATGTGACAAAACAAACAATATGTAAGACAAAGAAATTGTATTTGTATAACTCGGAATTAGCAAAACGTGTAAAATATTAAAAAAGTAAGAGTATAATTTTAAGATATCTCCTTTTGAATATCGAAATAAATGTAACACCAATAAAGGTAAACTGTTATAATCCCTGCAGTTAGGGGTACAAAATTGTCACATCACGATATGATAAAAAAAAACAAATGAATATAGATAGGAACAAAAAAGAACTAAAACCCTTAAACTGGTTTACATATCAGCACCTTTGGTGGTAACTGAAGGTTTCAAAAAAACCGAAAGGCCACACACTGGTGCCAAGCAAAAGAATTTTAAATCAATTAAAAAAAAAAAAACTGCCAATAAAATGTAGGCTAAAAACACCGCTTCAACAAGCAAGATACCCTAAGAGAATATGGGCTAGTCTACATGAATGTAAGTAGAAAAATAAATTCATTTATTATAATTGGAAACCCAAGCTGGAAGAAAAAACAAACGAACTTACTCGAAGGTCAACTATTATTATCTACAGAAAGATAAATCAAATTTTAAGGTTACTTAATCAAGGTAAATAAAGAACAAGCATGTACCACCACGCCATACACAAATCAAGGCTGAAAATCATAACAATACTTTGCATGAAAAAATAACGCTTGGTTGCATTGAGCAACAAAAAAAAGTTAAGCACTTGAAAGATGCCCCGCTCCTGATAAGATATATACATTTTTTTAAGTAATAAAAGAAATGAGATTTGGTTTTTCTTTTTGTGTAGATTTCACAGATCATAAAAATTGCTTTGAAGTAGTTTCGGATATAATAAAGCAACTTGTGCCGCGCTTTGTTTCCTGTCTACCTAAGCATGTTATGCATAGGGCATGATTTTGTGCATGAAGGACCTTTTTCAACAATGAAATCTTAAAACAAAATACCAATTTGAGCAATAAAATACCAATACGTTTTCTTAAAAATTGCACAACGTTGTCAAATTGTGTTGTGTGCAGTTTAGAGGACTTCTTTGATATTTTGCTGCTTTATTTAAGTTTCGAGAATTTAAATTAATTATAAATCAATAATATGTTTAGGGTTTTATAGCACTTTACATGGTATAAAATATCAAGCACTGCGAACTGACAAAGGGTTAAGGATATTATAAGTTATGGAAATACTATTTGTGAAAACAATGTATTGGGTGCGCAACTAAGTTCACGCTTTCTTTTGTTAGAAAATGCAACTTTATTGTCAAAAAATAGTAACAGATGAATCAATCAAAGTATTGCCCATTGCTAGATACCACTTTTACCCATTTTTCTGGTAGAGCTCGAATGCCATGGCGGTAGAAATGATCGTCTCTTGAGGCTATCCACGAATCAAGCCAGTTTTTGAGGTCTTCATAGGAGTTGAACTGCTGATCAGCCAAACCATGTGCCATTGAAAAGAAAAAGTAGTAGCATGACGGGGCAATATCTGGGGAATACGGCGGGTGGGACTTCCCATTTGAGAGTTTCCAAGTCTGTTTTCACTAGCTTAGCAACGTGAGGCCTAGCGTTGTCATGGAATAGGATTACTTTATCGTGCCTCTGTTCGTATTGGGGCCATTTTTTACGCAGTACTCTGCTTAATCGCATCAGTTGAGTTCGGTACCGTTCCTCAGTGATGGTTTCATTCGTTTTCAGAAGGTCATAATAGATTACACCGACCTGGTCCCACCAAATACATAACATAACCTTATCTGCGTGAATATTTAGCTGAGCTGACGATGTAAAAGCATGACCGGGTAGTCCCCAAGACTTTCTTTTCTTTGGGTTGCTGTAATGAATCCATTTTTCATCACCTGTAATGACGCGATGAAGGAAACCCTTTTGTTTTTGCCTCTCGAGTAGTTGTTCACAGGAAAAAAAAGACGCTCTACGTCTCGTGGTTTCAAATTATAAGGAACCCAAGTTCCTTGCTTTTGAATCATTCCCAACGCATGCAAACGCTTGGAAATAGTTTGTCGGTTAACTCCCAATACTGAAGCAAGCTCTTCTTGCGTTTGGGCTGAATCCTTATCGAGCAATGTCTGCGATTCCGTATCATTGAAGGTTTTAGGCCTTCCTTCACTGGTCGTTCGTTGATGTCGAAATCAATCTCGGCACGTTGTTTCGCTCAGAACACCATCTTCGTAAACTTTTTGGAGCTCTCGATGCGCGTCAGTCGCCGTTTTCTTCGATTGAAAGAAGAAAATCAACACCTTATGCAAATGACGATTATTTGGTACAAAATCAGTCATTTTCGAACAACCACAAACAAACTATGAAAACACAAATTCTTAAAAGTGTCAAATCGGTTTGTTTACCATATGCTTAGGCTAGATTCATAACGTTTCGATATGAAACAAATCGACCAGCTCTTACTGCTAGCGCCATCTATTGACAAACAGCGAGAACTTAGTTGCACACCTAATATATTATTTTCATAAGAGTCCAGCAACAGGCGGGATTTTTCTGGCGTTTCTATAAAAAGGCTTCAAACTATTTCTACCTTTCCATATAGAAATCTTTAGAAGGAGTTTTTCGTTAGAGTCTATACCAAACTATACTTCAAAGGCAACGGCAATGACTACGGATCTACCAAAAATTTTAGATATTTATATCATATTGGTGTGCAATCTTTCAATACCCAACAATATGTCTAACAACCATCCATGTACTTAAGGTTCTTAGAAGCAAACTTGAGAAATATCTGGCTGCAATTGATAGCTTCCCTTTGATATTATACGTGCCTTTAACCCTTCAATTAACGTGTAATGCGATTAGTTGTTTATTTGCTTAAGCCCCACTGAATTTATAATATTCTCTAATACCGCTGCATCAAATCCAAGGTAGCTCGTTGCCTTGAATCACTTGACACTCCTCACCAGGCTGATTTGCGCTATAAATAACAACCTGCATGTAGCAATATGATTGCAAATCGCTGAACAACCACACTTTCGTGCCCTAATTTGCATGCTTGGATAGAATTCATTGGGTGAAGCGAGTTAAGCTGCAATAGGGGGATAATTGCTCGTCAATAGTCATCGATTCGTGCAGTGTATACGCTCTTTCAAAATTAGCTATCATCGTTATCCATATGTCATCTGAAGATGCCGTCTAACGCCTCAGAATATATTTTCTCTATTGCTCTCATACCCATAGCCATAAACTATTGATAAATTAGATAAACATAGATCCAAAAAACACGAACAAACTGCATGCAAGTCCCTACAAGATCCCTGCGGACCTTGTTGATTATCGACGTCATAATTGTCTTCAAGCTGACGAATACGATGAAAAATTTCATAGAATCATATTCTAACTGATTATAATAGACTAACATATCTTATTTATAAAAATCACGGAGGCTCGAGCTATTCGGTTAAACCGTTTTGAAATCACACATAGTTGAAAATGTCATAGGTCCCTAGGGACCTTACCGGTCGTCGGAGGGTTAATTAGACTGAATATGCTCAAATAAGCAGATGCAATCAAATGTTGATAATTAAAAATGCGATTCGATCTAAAATGTGGTCAAATCAAAAGATAACCTCAACCTCAGCTCGTGAAAAGGTAAGAGTACTTACTAGCTGTAAAAAGATGCCCATGATATCGAAATTCTAAGCAAAACGGCCGCATTTCTTTAAGTTGTTTTTTTGGCCTGTAATTGGTGATTTTGATCTTGAAAACAACAAAATGACACCATTAACCATACAACATAATCAATTGATTTTAATGCGCGAAAAGTACCCAGGAAACGTAGCTGCGAGATTTGGCGATGTGAATTGGTCATGCGATTTGAGAGTTTTGGAAATTTTCTTGAAGTGTTACGGGAAAAATTGTGTACGCATAGAATCTTCTAGAGTTAGCACAAAATTAAAACCAACATTTGTCGAGATACGGCAAAGTAACAGCCCGAATTGTAAGTCGTAAAGGGTATTTCTGAAAACTCGGAAAGCATGTAAGACTCGAAAGTTTTCGAGCTTGTTGACGGGAACACCGCTATCTATGCAAAGGTGCAAATAAATGAGTAATGGCTATTTTGTCGAAAATGTTTTCACTTTACGTAAGTAGTTTTCGAGGCATCTTTGCGTTACAACCTCCCTCCGGACAGGCACTTAAATGATGTTGTAGTTCATATATAATGCGTAGGTTATAATGTTATGCCTTAAAAGTTTTCTCAAATTTCAGATTTAAAGATGTTTTTACTTTCCGTAGCATAAATTGGATAGCCCCGTATTTCAAAAATTATTATTTTTTAAATTTCTTAAGAAAAAAAATATTGTTTTAAATGAAAAAAATATATATATATTTATAATTCTTATAGAAAGTTCAAATATATCAACTAAAGCACGAGCGAATTTTCTTTTTAAAAGTAAAATAATAAAATTTAATAATGTCACGATTTTCTAGAATTTCTCACAATAAACAGCAGCTGTTTAGTATTTATTGCCTTAAGTTGTATTAAATAGTGCCGTGCAATAAATAAATCAATACTTAGGGTAGCTGAACTTTGAAAAATGTCGTGACTAAGTGAGAGCAAAGTGCGTGTTAAAAATGATTTCCTTGTAGGTTTTTTTTTCATTATTCAATAAAAGAATTAAATTTTCTGCAATCAAAGCAAAATAATATGCGCAAATTAACAGAAACAAAAAAACAACTCATTGATTGCTTTCGAATCAAAAAAATTTCAATATTAAAAAAATTAAATAAAACAATTAATTATACGTAGTGCCGATTTCGGAGTCATTAATAAAAAAACGAGACATGAACAAAAGTTTGTTTGTTTTGTTGTTCTTTTCAAATAAGGAAATTTAACATTATTTTAATTAATTAATTTTAAAATTATAATACCAAAAGTTAAAAGTTATTTTTGTCTTAGATTATAATTTTTCTCTAATTTGCCGTTATGGTTTTAGATATTGAGATATTGTCATGTAAAAACAGAAATTTTGACAAAAATGATTTTGTTACAAATTCATTTTGATGCAATTAATTGCATAATTGAAAAAATAAATAGCACCTATCGAAAAAGGAGTTTAATTCTTTTCAATTGTCCTTTATTTTTTTCAGTTTTAATGTGAAAAAACATAAGGATCAAATTTCAAAAAATATTTGTAAGTAAAACCTATTGAGATTCCAAGCTGAAAATTCATAGCTATGCATAGCTATGGTCCGCCACTATTTGATTTTAATATAATAAATGATACTTCCGAGATAGTTATATCATAATCTTGATATCCTCTAAGCTTATTTTTTGATGTGAGCTATTTTTAATTAAATTTTTAATTTTTCGTTTTTAATTGCATCAAAAATATATTCTCCACATTCTCTTTCATAGTTCTTTTTGTGGACTTAAAAAAATAAATAGTTTATTTATTAAAACTTCTGGCATACCTATCGCTACATCAGAACTACGGAGATATTGTCAATCTCATTCAAGATCCTGGCGAGAATTTTCCTGAACAAAGTTAGTAGAAAACTAGAGGTACTTATCCAGAAGAAACAAACTGGTTTTCACCTGAACAGATCGTGCATTGTTCGGAAAAAAACCTCCGCATTATAGAGAAATAGATAAACGAGTGGCAGGGCTAATTTGATTGAACCTTCATAGAAGGTAATACTAACTTTGATTGCATTAAGCGTAATTACGTCTATGATACATTCAAGAGACGTGAGGTATGGTACTCTAAATCATTAACCCCATCAAGGCTCAGGACAAAGGCTTTAAATGTAGAGTATTATATTTATTGTTCAAATGAAATCTTTCTGATCCTATTTTTCCCGTGTCGCTTATGTGTGTTTCTGGACGTCTTCTCGCTCTGAGCTATGCTAATTGTGGCATTCAATAGACTTTCAGTAAGTACTTATTTGAAAACACCTCGCCATTGACGGTGACATATCCATTTTTGCCTCCAAGCTTGCCGATAATAAAGCAAAACTTTCCAGCGTCAGATCTATTTCGGAAGAGATATGTCTGAAAATCCACAAATTCAAACCATCCATTTATCTGTACAACTAGTACCAGTAGGTAGTAGGCGAATCCAGCATAGATGATGCAGATAATCTACATTGATTATAGCATTGTCCTGACAGCGGGACCAATAAAAGTATCCATGCTAGAATTTGACGAAGCGCAGAATAACTTTCGCTAAGCTTCGTAAATCTTTTTCCTGTCAATGACAACAAAACTCAAAATCTCTGATTCGAACGTGAAGCCAGTTCCACCTTCGTTTCCTACGGAATTTACGAGTCTTCACCGAAATCTGAAAATTTGTTCGCCTTGGATCATCTGAAATGGTAACAGCATTAGAATACCGTCCAAATCAAATGCCGACATGCAACAGTGAGGAATACTCAGGGTCGCGGACCGCCAAAGCCATGGTAGAATCTGATCGCTAGAGCTAGAAAAACCTTGGAGTTCGAGTGACAGGCACACGAAGAATACTCAGCGTCGCGGACCTCCAAAGCCATCGTGGAAACTGGTCGCTAGAGCTAAAAATACCTTGGAGTTCGAGTGAAAGGCACACGCAAATGACCGTGCACGTTGGAAGAGATTTGTGGAAGCTCTATGCTCCGTCAGTAGATAAGGGATACAAAAAGTAAATAAAATGAATTTTAGAACATAGCCATGAGAAATTTAAAGCCAATTGTAAAAAGTCAGGTCCGAGTAGTAGTCGAAATATCTTAAGCAACAATTTTTTTAATATAAGCTTTAGAGATTTTGTAGAAATTAGTTGTCTTAAGTCACACTCTGAAAGAAAAAATCCCATATATCTTAGCAACACACACATATATCAACTTTAACTGCAGATAGCCTACGGCTTTGGCAAAAGAAATTATATAGCATTTTTCTAGTAGTTAAGAACAAAAGTCATTTAGGCTTTCACATAAAAAAGACCGACAGTTAAACGAAATTAAAAACAAAGTGAAAAAGCCCTCTCTGTATGGAATTACTTACTTTTACAAGTAATCATAGCTTAAGTATTGCAAGGTCTAACACAATGAGTATAATTAGATTACGTTTTAGCCAATTTTGCCATTGGTTTGTCTTTTATTACCCTAACAGACATCACATACATTTTTGCCTACCTCCATGCATAGCGTTTTCATTGCGAAAATAAAAACAAATTTGAGCCATATCTCGTTCGGTCGGTTTTTTTTTATATCACAATTTACACTTTTTATTTTTATTAGATTTCGCTTTTTCTTCACGCTTCCCACTTAGGTTATTGAATCTCTGACCAACAGATGGCAGCAGCAGGAAAAAACATTTGAATAAATATTGAAATTCCTAGCTACCAACTATAATTATTTTTGATTAGTGCGAAATTATAGCGATAAAAAAGCGCTAATTAAGCAACAACAAATATTAAAATTATGTCAAAACAAGTTTTAAATGAGGAGTTATTGAAATAACTCAATGTTCTTAGACGAAATTTAGAATACTAATTAAAATTTATAAGGTATTTGATTTGGTCATACTTCTATCTTAAAGTAATAACTTAATAAAATTGCTTTTTTTTTATCATAAAACATATTTATACATATATATGGGCCATTCCACACCAAGTGGGATACCTTTGCATCTCTGATGTTTTTGAAAATTTTTATTCTTTAAGTACTAGTGGAGCTGCTTCTGCGGAAAATTAATTTTATGATATGAAAAATTATTTCACGCAAACACAGCTCTACTGCTCAATTTTAAAAGGTGGCGCTAAAGCCTTTTAGTTTTACATGCAAATTATATGGAATGCCTATATGTACATTATTAAACAGGTTTGAGAATAAAACGGTTATGAATGTTGTTCGGCAGCTAAGTGTCATTTCTGAAGTAATTTTCTGGCATATAACTTCTGGATTTTGAATTATTTAAGGCTATATATATAATTTAAAAAATTTGTCCAGCGTATTTCTACTGAAAATATAAATTAGTACCAACTCTCTTCTATAAACTGAGATATCAACCGATCATCTTTGATGATTACTTGCAAAGCTATAGCCATTTTAAGGTGCCTTATTTTAAAATCGTTTGGTTAAGATTGTAGGAGATCATATTAATGGAGCATGTCCGATCAATCTGTTATTCTGCAGCATCGTTACATGGAATAGTTATGAAACTCCGTCCATAAAGTCTTGAATATCGACGCTGGTGCTCACTTCGCGGGCTGCTCGGTAGATAATTTGAAAGTCTCAAACTTTTATTTACAATAGTTTTCAGTATTGGCAGTGATTTTTTAATCTTATTCATGAGCATATTTCCCGAAATTCGGCAACAATAACAGATAACAGAGCATCTTTGATAGTGCCTGAAACAATGATGTCGTTTTCAAGACATGTGTACTTTTTTCGGTACATTTGAGTGCTGAAAAATCGTCGTTGCTACATTCGATGAGTTTTCAATAAATTGGCGCATTTCGGTACACTTGGATAATTTATAATAATTATCATTTTCGAAATGTGTAAATGAACATTTTATAATTTACTGTGTCTCATATTGCTAGGGTTTTTGAGAAGCCAAAAGTGAGTACCTTTTTTTGTTTATAGTCATTTTTAGAAAAACTTTCTAAAGTTTAGTAAAATTGGGTGTTCAAGTCAAAAAAACGCAAATTCAACCTCTAGAAAGTACATTTCAAGTCTTGATCAAGTACATTTTCACAAAACCCAACTACCATCACTGGCCTGAGAGCTATGCAATCGTTAAGTGACGTACAATCTGACTCACTATTGGCGCTCATTGGAGAAAGGATAAAGAGAGTTCTAGCTTTATATGAAAATTAATGTTTGGAGATATGCAAAGGTAGAGACAGGCAACGAGTTTTAGCCATTAATTTGTTTGGTTCATTTATTTTTCATCTGCCTAGTATTTTCCACTTTTCAGCGATTAAGTAAGAAAAAGTTTTAGTCAACTATTTTTCATCGTTTACGAGCAAGGTTTACCGGGGACAGGGCATGTCAACATAACGGTCAATTCAATAATATTGGTATTGTTTGTAGTACATTTTGTCATCTTTCTAGCAGAAGCATGATTTCAAGCTCATCTTTTTGCTGTCAAAAAACGGGTCCAAGTCACTTTCGACGTTCTCATTTGAAGTAAAGGTTTCGCCATTTAAAAAACTTTATAGAGACTGGAACAAGTAATAATCTGAAAGATTCAGATTTGGAGAATATGGTGGGTGTGATAGTGCATCCCATCGAAGTTGTAAAGGCTTTAAGCAAGATATCGAACTTGAATGTGGTCTCAAAGTATCTTGAAGTTATCTTTTCTATTGATCGATTCTGAACTTTTCTGTTTTAATGAATCATTCAATTTGTCCACTCAATGAAAGTACACTTCAGAATTGATCGTTGTTTCGACCGTGAGAAGCTAAACATGATTCTCTTGAAATCTCAACAAACAGAAAACATCAATATCTTTTAAAGAATATTGTATTTTGTGAATATTGTTCGAAGTGCTGGTTCATCTTTTATGCTTCATGATCTCTTGACCTTTGTGTCGATAACCCATTTCTCATCCCTAGTGATAGTTTGCTTCAAAAGTGGATCATTTTCCTCACGCTCTGGAAGGAAATTCCAGACGTCAATGTGACGAAGCAAATTGGTTTCTATAAGAACATGTGGAAACCATATGTCAAATTTTGAAATCAAACTAAGGCAATTCACTTTATTTGAACGGTCGAATTTGATAAATTTTGTCTCTCAGCAACTTCACGAGCTCTTATTCAGCAGCATGCATCAATCAATGAAACATGAAAATTGCCGGAAGGAAATTTTGCAAACCAGTTCTGAAAAAACATCTTCTCCATAAAAATCGTTTAATTTTTTTCTGGCTGGAGCAGCAATTTTGAGTACATTGCTGATAGTATAAAAGTAAAATATGGCGAATATATAATAATAGGACGTCACAGAATTAAAAAAAGTTTTTCACAAACGAGACCTTGCTATATCAGCTGTCAAATGCGACTTAAATGCTGTGAAAAGTATAATTAAGTCTTCTATTGGGGCAAAAAAAAAAATTACTTTCCGAACAACAGAATATTATTAATCAATATTTTGCTGACATTTCATTATTTTTAAATTTTGTAACTTTTTTTTGCAGCTGATATAATAATTAAATTTAGCTATAGCAGCTAATTAAGCTTTCAGGCTTAAGTCATAAAAACCTTTAATATTAAATAAATTTATTTTTTAAGGCATTTGATGTAATTCTGGTTTCAAAGTGTTTCAAAAGTATGTATTTGAGCTTTATTAATAGCTTATTTAATTGTTAAAAAATTCCTTTTGTAATCAATGACACAAAGTAAAATACCTCTTCAGAATTTAGTTTCAATAACCCTACATAGCTTGCATTACTGCCTGCATTGTAGCATCAAAGAGAATTCCAAAAGACATTTGTGTCAATAAAATAATTCATATCGAAAACAACTTAGTAAACAAAAACAACACCACGTTTCATTAAGAACTCTGCTGAAGTGTTGACGTCTCAAAAGTTACTTTTGCTGCTCATTTTCAAAGATTAATAGTTCAACAACTCGCATCATCACAGGTGATTAAGTCAGCATGGCTTATACGATACCCTTAAAACTTACACCGATTTTGATAATCAACTGAAAGAAGCTGTTAATAAATTCGTTGTTGTTGATTTCTACGCCACCAGGTGTGGTCCATGCAAACGCATGGCTCCGAAATTGAGTGCAATGTCAAAAAAAAAAAACTACAAAAACAAAGCTGTTGTATTGAAAATGTATGTGGATGAATTTGAAAATATCGGTGAGATAAATAAAGTTTCCATTATGCCGACATTTGTGTATATCAGAAATGAAAAGAAGATTTCACGCTTCACGGCGCTGATGCAGAGGAACTACATCGAAAGAAGAAAACCCAAATATACAAACACTCTTTAAACTTGGAAGTTATTGCAGGATATTTTTGAGATTTTTTGAATTATAAAAACAAATTTAATTTTACTTACGTATATCAATTTAAGTTTATTTTTATTTAAATGGTACCAACCTGCAATGAAAAAATTATTTCAATTAAAAATAAGTAAGTAATTTGTAATTTTATTATTAAAAGAAGCATTAAATATCATACAAGCCTTAAAATTTTATTGAAAAGTTATGTTTTCCTGTTAATTGGTAGGTATGTAAAAGATAACTGATATTAACTAAGGGTCACTGAACTCGAATCTACTATCAGACACGTCAACGTTTCACACCAAACTTCTTAAGCTTAAAATAAAAAAGTTGTAGAAGAGCGTGTACTCAAAACTGTAAGTTTTCTTTGTTTGTAAATTGCGAAGCCCTCTAATTAAAATTGATTCCATTTTTCGCTTAGTGCTTGAGCAAACTATTCCTGGTATTCGTGTGAAATTTGGTTGCATTACCATAAATAACTTCCTTGGTATAAGATTTTAAATTATTTGCTTATTTGGGAGGTATCACACCCTAATACCAAAAGTCCCCCTAATTTTGTCAAGTTTTTGTCCAAAACATTCCTTGTTTTTAGTTGAGCTGCCTTAATAACTTTCTCGGTATATCGTTTTAAGCCATTTCATAAGACCTTTTATTCAAATTTGGCCGCATTTTTATGGTACATTTGTCATTTGTAGTACTTCTGTGTTGTTTGGTTGCATTACTTTAAATAGCTTTCCCATTAGAGAGTTTTTGTTTTTATTCCTCTCTTTTTCAAATTTACTTTTTTTTAAATCTGTAATGCCTAATTAGCTATATTTGACTAAATAGAGCACTCACTTATGGCGTTTTGAAGTGTTTGCTTCAATGAAAGGTGTCCCGCCTCTTAAAATCATTCTCTTACAAACACGGTTAAGTAGTTTCTGAAACATCACCTAAAAAGGTTTAGATTTGTATGGGTGGCAGGCGTGTCAATTTATCGTTATCAGGTACAATTGAGAAATAGCAGCTATGCAAATTAAATTATCCCACTTCGCTTTCCGAAGCGATCAAATCAACTCAATCCAATTCAATTCAATTCAATTCAATTCAATTCAATTCAATTCAACTCAATTCAATTCAATTCAATTCAATTCAGTTATATTTAATTCAATTCAATTCAATTCAATTCAATTTAACTCAAATGAAATGAAATCAAATCAAATCAAATCAAATCAAATCAAACCGAATTAAATTACATCAAATCAAATCAAATCAAATCAAATCGAATCAAATTACATCAAATCAAATCAGCTCAAACCAAATCAAATCAAATCAATTCAATTCAATTCAACTCAATTCAATTCAATTCAACACAATTCCATTCAATTCAATTCAGTTATATTTAATTCAATTCAATTTAACTCAAATGAAATGAAATGAAATCAAATCAAATAAAATCAAATCAAATCAAATCAAATCAAATCAAATCAAATCAAATCAAATCAAATCAAATCAAATCAAATCAAATCAAATCAAATCAAATCAAATCAAATCAATTCAATTCAATTCAACTCAATTCAATTCAATTCAACACAATTCCATTCAATTCAATTCAATTCAATTTAACTCAAATGAAATGAAATCAAATCAAATCAAATCAAATCAAATCAAACCAAATCAAATTCAAATCAAATCAAATCAAAGTAAATGAAATCAATTCAAATAAAATAAATCTCATATAAAAATAATTTTTTATTGTAAGTGCAAACATATATAATTTTAGTTCATATGATTAAATTTATGACTTTAACCAACACTGAAGAAAGTCAAAACGAGCGACCATACAATACAAAAAATGTCAATATTTGAAAACTTTTATTGGGTTTGTTTTATTAAGCTTAGTTAAATTTTAAACAGCTGTTTCTCACAACAACAACAGAAAGTCTGTTGTACCCATAAAAAACGCAGAAAATGTCAGCTATAACTAATGAGTTTAAAAAAAAGTTAATAGCCGTAGCTTAATTTTATCCACAACGTTGTATTTAATTTTCATTTGTCATATTTCTTGAAAGTTGGCAAAGTAAACAAAGTCTGTAGAAGATAACTGCAGCATCAGAAAGATAAAAAACTAAAATATACGTAACACTTAACTGTTTGCTAATGTTTCAGACAAAACAGCAAAAGGAGAACAACACCAACTTCAACAGAAATACTTAGGGTCATCAATTTTATGTTTTATGGTGCAATGGTGTTTGATAAAGTTGACTGATTTTTGCATTGTACAAGCTAAAATTTTATTTTCAAAAGAAATTAAAATTGTTTATACAATGGCGTTGGTAATCAAAATAAACCTTGCCATATTTTGCATATGGCATGAAGCATTTTTTCTGCAAAAATCTATATGCTAAATCCATAAATACAGGTACTGTAAAGAGTGTGTACACAATATTATAAGCCTCGCTTTTGCGGCACATTTGCGCAACGAAACTTTTCGGAAAATTCGCAACAGTTTGCTCTTGTGTAAAATATTCAGCTTGGGAAAATGTATAGCGAATTATCCACACACCTTTTCGACAATATTTTGCGCAATGATGAACATTTCGAAAGGCTTTAGCAAACACTAGCGCTAGGCTGATCTTTTGGTAAAATATATTTTATTGTTAACAAACACGAGTTTCTTCTAGCACCGTTACTTAAAATTGAACCCTAAAAAACTTTAACTTCTTTAAGGGGGTGTGGCACGGCTCTTAATGGGAAAAAACTTTGTGACGGCTGAGTCGCTTCACTGATTTCGATAAAATTTGGTATGTTGATAGATTCAACCTTGAAAAATGTTAATTGGTGGACTGGGTGGTCCACGCCTATTACAGGAAAATATGTTTCTTAGCTAAAATAATCGACTGATTTTGATGAAATTTGGTATGGAGATATGTTTATTGAACACTACGGAAGCAATATACATATGTAGATAGGGATAGGGCCAAATGAAGCCATGATTTTTCTTTTTGGATGCGATGACAAAAATAGCCCTTTTTTGTAACGGTTTTTTTGGTACAAAAAAGTATTTTATGTCTCTGCTTTAACGCTATAATGGTGAAATTTCAAACACTAGGCGAACTCTAGTATATTATGTTTGAAACTCAACCATGTTGATAATACCAACAGACATATCAGCCAATTTTAAGAAATTTCAACGGTGTGTTTATGTTCTCCATCCTGCTGAAGGAATGACTTCGTCCTCAGAGAAGTCACATTCATCCACAAAGCCTGGAATATTTAGTTCCAAAATACGAAAATATTCTTCTTCTTTCATAATGCCATTAACTTTTACCAACGACCCAACATTCTACCAAGTGAAGCAGCCCCACACTATCAATTCGCTTCCTCTATGCGTCATTGCTTCTTTCGTTTGTTGCGCAGATGGTAAGTATTACTACTGGCACCGCCCATATGAAACATTTCAAAAGCAAAAGACTTAATATTGAGATTTTGGTATATTTTTACTCAACTTTCTGATGGTATACTATACATACAAAAATTTTGCATCCAAAACCTCAAAAAAATCACAAGACATTTGAAGTCAAGTATGATATGGACCTTATTTAAAACCTCAAGAAATATAGAAATTGTGATTGCATGATTAAAAACATGGGCTACTTTTGAGATTATAAGAGGATCAATAACACTGATAGTAACGCACAGCATAAGTGTAACAAACTGAGTCTAAAATTTGGGACATATTTATGACAAGAAAGACATTTTATAAAGTAAGTTTATAGATGTATGTTCGTAAAGCGAAGTCATTTTAAAGATTTATCAAAAGCTTTAAAACAAAATTATTCACCTTTATTTATAAAACCTGCGGAAACTGTCAGAAATTATATGAGCCATTTTCATGCACACTGCCACATATAGGTTGTTTCCAAAAAAGCTTTACATTTTCATATTCGAAAAGCTTAGTTTTGTTATACAAAGGAATCTTATAATTTAAGTGAATCAAAAAAAAAATACAAAAAAACAACTGATCAACTTCTGATATGCAAGCCAACATATAAAATAATAAGAAACCAATTACTTGTGAAAGATAATTTTAAAATACCATACAAAAATTTAAAAAAAAAGAGAAATAAAACGGCCCTATGGCCTAAATCAGACACGCACAATCTTAAATCAGTTGTGGTAACGATGGTTGCTTGTTGACGCAGCTACTGCTGCAGCGTGACGAATAAATTGTTACTACTGACGCCAACAGTCAAACTAAATCTGTCGGCTTGACAGTTATTTGGCAAAAAGATAGGCGTTTCCGGTGCAGTAGCATACGACGTAAATACCAGCGGCTGTTCACACTTAATTGCACTTAAAATTATTTATTTGACTATGGCTTTCAAAAGCTTAAAAATCACACTTTTCTTTTTCAAATGTGCCGATTATACAAAACTCATGATAATAATGTGCAACTAATTTTGACCTATTTTCTTTTTTTTCTCTTTTTATTATGTAATTTTTTGAAATATCAAAATATAAAATGTCAAATTGATTTACAACACTTGGAGCGATTATTTACGCTTTAGAAAATCTGTCAAAAAATATTAGTCTTCGAATATTTTATTCTATTTACTTCTTTATAAAGACTGTGTGCACAGTGGGGTTGAAGAAACTACACACAGACAATAATTGACTGATGTATGTTGAAGCGAGAAAGTCATTAAACAAAGCAATCGAAAAATCTTCCAACAAACACTAGCCGACTGCACAAAAATGATTGTAGGAAATCAATGTTGTGTGGATATATTTTCTAGGTGGTATGGAAGAAAGTCTATGATGCAGTGAACTGAGAGAAAAGCAACGTTAAAACTATTGTGAGATTTCAAAATTTTAGAAATTTTATCACATTTTTCGACCATTTTAGTGTTTTTCGAGCTTCACAAGATTTTTTTGAGTTTTTCGTATATCGAAATTTCCAACTTTTTTTCCAGCTTAAAACCTTACGACATTTTTGAATTCTTCAATATATTTTGACTTTTCGATCTTTTCATTTTCTTTTCGGCTTTTCCAAAATTTTGCGACCGTTAGAAAATTTTTTAACTTTCCAACTTTTAGGAGTTTTTCAAGATTAACGATTTTTCAACATTTTTTGAGCTTATCAACAATTTTCAACTTATCAAAATTTTTATGACTTTTTCGATCATTTCATGATTTTTTGGACTTTTTCAACATTTTTCAACTTTTTCAACATTTTCCTACTCTTCTGAATTTTTCAACATTTAACATCTTTTTTCAAATTTTTCGGCCTTTTCAAGATCTATCGAATTTTTCGAAATGTAAGAAAACATCATTGAATTCATACGTTACTCACAATTTTTAATGATAATAAGAATGATTCTTCTTAATTATACTAAATCAGGATTCTGAAACAAGAATAGTTGAAAAACACACTTTCGAAGTTATCTCATACTCGCAGAAAGCTTTTTTGATTTCTGACTACAGATTATAATGCGGCTGAAACTCGAAGGACCTAAAGTTTTTTTTTTTGCTCGAAGAAAATAAGTCCATAGCAAATTTTTTGATTCAAAGAACGCCATTGTTTATTCATAAATTATTATTCAAATTCATTTTTTGATAATCCAGCTCTTTATGATATTTATGATCTCATTTGCTTTGTGATCATAAACTAATGTAAATCTGCATTCGTTTCGAGTTTTTTAAAAGCTATAGAATGTTAGACTACCATTATTTATCAATTATTCATCTAGCTTAACTTTCAGTTTAGTTTGTTAACTTATATTTGTTACGCATTGTTTAATGATAATTGAATGCTCGTCGGCATTTAACGTTTCAGAAAGCTTCAGAAACAATACGAAACGTTGCAGAAATGTTTCATTTGAAATGTTGCAAGTGAAAGCCTACAGAAATTTTTCTTATGTATTTCAAATATAATGTTTCACCTACAATCATTCTAAAGTGTTTTTGAAAGGTTTCAGATTCAAAGTTTTCTGAAGCTTTCAAATAAAATATATTTCATCGTATGGTTTCATAAACGTGTCAAACGAAATCAAATAGCGCACATTCCCACATTACAGGAAGCTTTCTGAAATGTATCTGGTAGGTTCTAGAAATGCAGCTGAAATATCTGTGCAACGTTTCAGAAACATATCATGCAATGTTTCTGTAACGTTTCAAATGAAATCAAAAATATTTCTAAAATTAAGTGAAAGGTTAACGAAACGTTACTAGCCGATTGGGTAAATACTATTCAAATTCAAGCAAATTAAAAAATCAGTCTATATTTCACTATTGGAAGAGAATATCCCGAAATCTTGACGTGCTGGAGCAGTTCTTAATTCGAGTTCGAATTTTAGTTGAAAATCTAAGTGAAGGAACACCTCTTTTGTGCAGAAATCTTGTATTACTGTGGAATGGACATCGAAAGGCAATTTTTTTATTAAACTTTTGATGGGGTCCCAAAAGGACTACTTTTTCTATTCAAAACTCTCTTTAAATTATATCGACTTTTTTTCTCTGAAATATCGTATATTTACATTTATTACACACTCTTCAGATATTTCGCCTTATTAAATCTTATGTAGATTCCTATGGAACTCTAAAATATTTTTGAATCTTTGGAGGAATTTGTGATTTGTAGCGAAAGAGTAGTCTGTTTAGACTAAACAAAAAAAAAATTACTTTTCGATGTTACTTTGCCCCAAATATTTCGATAAACCGTGATCTTCGCATTTCTAGGTGGTTTTGGTTCCTACAAAAGCAAATTTCAACTAATAAATTTATTTTATCTTTGATTAGTTATGTGAAAATGATCTAAATTTGATATTTAGAACCCAGACACAAAATTCGTGTTGACCTGTGTAACTTGTTCAATTGTGTCGAGATTTTTGTTATTACTGGTGCAATTTCTTTTCAAATTTTCTTATCGATTTTGTACGATTTTATTTGTTCTCAATAATTTTAGTCTTTTCTAAAGTTTATTTTTTTCTGATACAGATTTGCTTATGCTTATAATGACTTCCCATTTCAGAATGTAATTACGTAGCTTTTAGCCAACAACCTACACATACAAAAGCAATTAACTTTTGGCCAACAAACTCTAAATACCCACTGTGCCTCGAATTAAATATAACCTTGAATTTGCGTGTCGTGTCTCTCTCTTTTTCTTTTTGTCGTTTCGTTGCTCACTTGAGTCTTTTGCGCACTAAACAGCAGCATTAACCCAATCAATGCTATTGGTTCTATGATTTTGAATTCTTTGACATGTTTTTTGCTGCCTTATTGTTTCCAATCATATTTGACCTTAAATACATTTATTTTGTTTCTTAATAACTTTTTTTTTGTTAACTTGAATATTCCTTTGTATTTTATTACTTAATCTAAAAATACATGTTTTGCTTTAGGTATAGTTTTTTCAATTATTTTATAATAATTTTTTGTTCTTAATCATTGAGCGCGTAATTGAACGTCCATTGAACCATTATTTTTGAATTAGTTATGTATGGTTTTGTCTATCGTTGTTTTTTTTTTATTATGTCTGTCATATTTTGACATTTCTTCATTTTGTTGTTATTGTACTTTTGACAACTTGTCGAGTTAATTTATTTGTTTTGATTTTTATGATCAAAACTTTTCGCAAAGTTTTTTCATATCTATTGAATGTTAATTATTTTTTTTTTTTAATTATTCTGTTAAGTGCAAAATTGCAGGAGCAAGAGTTGCCAGTTGATCTATACTGTTTAAGATCATTCGGCATTTTGTGAGTCTATTTGGAATTCCATATTTGTATTACTTTCACGGAAAGTAATGAATGAATAATAAAAGGGCGCAGTTGCCAGGAAGTGCTCTTGCAATGGAAAGCTGCAAGCAATATCTCGGATTAAGCTTTTTGACCGCTACTAACTGCTTAATGAGACATCGTGATTGTTTCCGTTTAAGAACATTACTGGCCGAAGAGAACAAAAAATTTTTTTTTGATTTTATGGAGAAAGATAGAAAGCTTAAGATATGTTTTTTGTAGTCAGGTAACAATAGAATAAAAAAAAACATTCAAAATTCATCGGTAGGATACTATCTGGTTAGTAGAATTAGATAACATTTTCGCAAGAGAAAGCTTTTTTCAATAGCAATTGCAAATTATTTCAAACTTTAAAGCTTAAACACAATACCGACGGACGACGGAAAACCATTGTTAAGACTTCCCGCATTGTAAAGCGTGATCCAATAAGATATTACTACTTAGTATTCTAAATAAAATACAGAAAAATCAATGCATTGATGCAAATCTTTATTTGGAATGATAGTTCGGTTTCTACAACTCAATGCTTAAAAATAATTTCGTTCAAATGTTGCCCACGACTAGTTCTTAAATGGTTCATTCTGTGGGTCCTATAATCGACAACCCTTTCGTGCATATCGACCGGTATTCCTTGAATAACACGAGCTATGTTGGTTTCCAAAGCGTCAATAGTTTCGGGTTTGTTTACATAAGCAAGTGATTTAACATATTCCCAAAGAAAGTAATCCAGTGGCGTCAAATCGCATGATCTTGGTGGCCAATTAACATTACCATTTCTTGAGATGATGTTTTCATCGAACGTTTCCCTCAATAAAGAGATTGTTTCTCCAGCTGTATGGCATGTTGCACTATCCTGTTAAAACCAGAGGTCGGCTACACCTATATTCTGAACCTCATATGCCTATAGACTACACCAAACAATACATTTATCGGGATACATTGGAAGATCTTGGATTGCTTCTGACAATTTGAAATATAACAATTTTGCTTGTTAACGCAGCAGTTCAACCAGAAATGAGCTTCGTCGCTTAACACAATTTTTCGATAAAATAATGAATCAATTTCATACCAAGATCACGCCTCAAGATACGCCACAATGATTCATAAGAGATGCCCAAAGCCTGAGATCGGCGATGAATCGATTGTTCACGGTATAGTTCATTTAAATCATTTTGAAGAAACAAATATATTTTGCTTAAAATTATCTTGTAATGAACTGATGATACTCGATTTTATTCTCAATTTTACACCCGCCATGGACAATATGAAAATTTGATTACGATTTTTGCAGTCTTTTTTTTCACGTGTGAGACATTATGGATTTTAACTACAATTCACATGACTTCAATGACGACAGTAAACAGCATTTTAAGGTCAGCTAAAAAGAAAAATGCAAGAGAAGGTCTCTTTTTTCTTAAGAAATTTAAGTGTATTCCCACGAAAAAGCTAAAAGCGTTCTGAACGAAATTAAAACCGCTTACAATGCTTAAAAGCTGACCAAAAAATAAATTAAACAAAATGCATATTGACCTTTAAAGTGGGCGTTGTCGACAGCTGAACGACTTCTTAACTTAAATGCTTAGGCAGCTTATGACGGCCGGTCTTATGTTATTTTTAAATATTTTTTCTTATCTTAATTTCTTCTTGCCATGAAAGAAGAAATATTTTTCATAAAATAAATGTGAAAACTTTCACTTTTTTTAATTCAGCGTTATATTTTGTTTTTTTTTTCCTTGGCTTAATTTGATATTTTATTGTTTGTTGTACGATAAACACGACTTAAAACGCAAGCTACAAGAATAAAATATACAATAATTTGCTGTTTATAGCTGCCGAAAGAGACTCCAACTTCTCGAGGAGGGGTATATTACAAATTTGAATGGTTTATTTCTTACAGCTTTCGCTTTTTACGTGATGCGGTAGCTTAGCGTTAACAAATAAATGGCTTAACAACATTTTTTTGGCAATGCAATCAGCTGTGATAAGTGCGTGAGGTATTAATTGAAGTAAGAGGGATAAAGGTTGTAAACTCATTGATCATTATGTTGATGAAGTGTAAGTCAGAAATTTATTGACGGCGAGTGTTTGGAACGACTTTTTCTCAATGAGAGATGATGTTGTGAGAAGCATGATGTTTCATAGATAATGTTGCGTTTGGCGGAAATGATCAGTAAGCTAATTTATCTGCTTAGAGACTAATTTTTTTTTAATTCAAATATTTTTTTGTTTGAATATTTTTCATTGACTAAAATTGCATTTTACTTAATTTGAGATAAACGTATTTTTCACCTTCATGAAGCATAGAATGTTAACTATCTAAACATTGACATGATTGACAACTTTAAATCCAAAGGTGCTTGCTACCTGTATATATATTATTTCTGTTGTTTTTAACTGTTAATTTAAGCAAATTTTGTTAACAGAAATGGAGGAAAACTCAAATTCATTCAAATAACGTTAACAATATAATTCTATAAGCAAAAGCAAAGAACGTTCTGATCAATATTTACAAATGAAAAAATCAGCTGCAGGCATCAAGCATAAATTGTCAATGTCAATAAAAGCAGACAAATTTATTAAACAAAACGGAAAGGTAACCTAAATACTCAATGTGTAAACTGAAAATTCAAATAACGACTTCCGGTTTAACAGTAGGTAAATAGAACTGAATAGATTTAATTAAAGAAAGTTTGAAGAATAAGTTGAACTTAAAGTGAATGAGTTAACTTTTGTTTGTCTAATCAATAGAAAAAGTGAGGAATTATTGAGGAAAAATTTATATCGATCATAAGACAATTGCCAATTTCTAAATATCAGTCTACAGCAGGTGTGACCAACCTTTTCAACAGGCGAGCAAAATTTCACAAATACTATTTCCTGTCCAAGGCCAAGCTCCTTTGTTTTTTATGTTAATACAGTAAACAAGTAAGCACAGTTTCGACCCAGTCGTTGAGATCTTGGTCAAACGTTTGCCTAGCTTAATTTAAAAAATAAAACCGTAAAAAGGTATATTTGTGGAACTATTCCAAGCCAACTTGATGGAATTTCTGCTTTACTGTGTATTACATCACATTTCACAACATAATCTACCTGATGATAAAGTCACATCCATCCTAAATGAAGTTCCAAGTGCACAAAAAGGTACGATTTTAAAGTCCTGAAATCGGTTTTCAAACTCGTGGCTTCAATCAGATATCAAAGAAGTGATATCCACCGCCTCCTGTTGGATGTCAAGTAATAATGACAATGTATGAAAGTTAGCAAACAAGCGGAGGTTATAGCAATAGAGGGGGTGGTATCCTGACTAAGGATGAATGTTGTATCCAAAAATGATATTAACATTTATTCAGATCAAATCCCTAGAATCAGTCTTCCTTAGCTCACTAGTCGGCCAACAATGTCGCTCGTCTCTAAATGAGATGGCTCAACATTTTAACATTCACCTCATCTGGGTGCCTGGTCATAGGAACATTGACGGCAATTGCAAAGCGGATGAATTTGCTAGGCTGGGGACTACTGCACAAATTGCTCAGGACAAGTTACTGCTTAAAGAAGAAATGGTAAAAAATGCTAACAAAAGATGGACTCAAGGGTCAACTTATAATATAACTACGCGAATCTGGCCGAAATGTGATGCTAAGCGTTCGTCAGAACTAATTGCTCGCACTAGACATAGTGTCTCCTCAGTTGTTGCAGTCATAACTGACCACTGCCTTATCGGCAGACATGCGGAGAGATTAGGTGTTAGGTCCTTTGACTTCTGCAGAGGTTATGGAGATGTGGAGGAAGAGAATTAAATTAAACATCTTCTCTGCTCCTGTCCCGCACTTGCTAGAAAACGCTACAAAGCACTTGGGTCATTTTTATTTGATGATCTGAATGACCTTAGACATGTAAGTATAGGTCAGCTATTTAGTTTCATTTCGAAATCTGGATGATTCGACGAGAGGGCATAGTCAGACACCCTGTGATATCACAATGGATCACATTTGTTTTAAGTGAGTCGGTTTTTCGTAACTGACTGCCACTCCTACCTAACCTAACCTAGTTGGCGCTGCAACCGTCGATAGGCATTGGCCACTTCCAAAATTTTGCACCATTTGCCTCTGCTCTGCGCGCGCTGATGCCAGTTAGAAATACCAATTTCTCTCGAAAGCTCCCAATATCTTCTTATCGTTGTTCCTTATTGTCCATGATTCAGCGCCATACAACAGGACGGGGAGACTGAGTGATTTGTAAAGCGTTGGTTTTATTTTTCGAGAGAGACCTGTATTTCTCAATTGCCTACTGAGACCAAAGTATCATAATACCTGCTGGTAGGAGATAGTTTTCACTGGATCTTCAGGCTGGCATTGTTATTGGTGTTAATGCTCTTTCTACTTCTGTCAACCTTTGTCATAAAGATTTTCGAAATAGTTCACTAAAGTCAACCATATTTAGTTATGATCCCCATTCAGTCCGCCAAACATAGTACTAGATTTGATTTCTTCTTTGGAAATAAGAAGTCAATGAGTTTTGAGATGAGATGAATGTCACTGTCGAAATTTTTTATTAATGTCGCTGGCGCTGTTTTAAGGAGAGAATAGAAAAAACACTCGTTCTATTCTATGAGCGTTAACTTTTTCCTACTGCATTTCGTATATCACTCATTAATTGATGCACTAACAGAAACCATAGCCATTAGATTCGTATGAGGAAAAAAAATATTACGGGTTACTGTTTGAATCAAAGAGCGAAACAAAGAATGTGAGAAGTAAAGTTGGCGTTGTGCGATTTGAACGTTACGATAAGATGCGGTTTTTTTTTCATTCCCTGGTTTTGAGCAACATTGCTCAAAAATTTTGAATGCTTTGTGATCAGCATTTGGCTACATCACTTTATCATAATAAAACTAAGATGAATGCCACGCCTCTTTAGCAGTAAATCCTAATAGCCTAATCATTCAAAATATGTAAATTAAAGAAATCAATAGATTTGTACTAAAATTTCAATTACTTCTTCACTAACATAACATTAACTTATTGCTCTTTTTTCTAAATCAAACATTTTATCTGAGCTTTTAAATGTATTTTTCGACAACTGGGAGTTAATGGAACATATGATTCATATATACATATTTAAATTTTTTTAGCTATGCCACCTTACTATAGTTTCTGTGACAATACCAAATCACGTGGAGGTATATATACATTTTTAAATATGATACCAAAACAAAGCGATCAAATTCAAGAACACGCAAAAAGTCGTGAAAAGCATGTCTTAGTTTTTTGGTATAACGATATAAAATCGTGTATGAAAAATAAATAAACTCACATTCAGAGATAAAAATGCTGCATAAACGAAAATTCCACAACATATTGCATACAGAGACTTTGTGTAAAAACCGAAAAAATTAAAAAAAAAATTCAACAAATTTGAGTTGTGTGGTTTAAATTGAACAAAGCCTTAAAAATGTTAAAGTGTTTGTACCAATAAATTAAATCAAAATCAAATTACGAATAAATATTTGACCTAAAACACACGTTCGAAACTGCAACGCCTTATCTAAAATTTTTGACTTTGACAGCTGCGCTAAAAACGCGTTTTACATTTTGAGCATCAGAGTATAAACAACGAACAAAAAAAAACATCTCAAAAATGTAACAAAAAATATGAAAACAAATTTCTTAAAAATCAGCTTAAGTGCCAGTTTACCATTGGAATGCCAATTGGTTCGTGAAGCTTAAGTCGCCCGAAGAAATGTCAAAATAAACTCAAAATTCATGCCTTGCAATAACGACAGCAACTGTCGATGTGTGCACTCAGTTTTTAATTTTTATGTTTTAATTCATAAAATGAAAAATGCACTTTTTAAATGCATGCGATGGTAAAAACGAACGAAAAATAAATGTTAAAATTTACATAATTCAATAGCAATATCCACACTCGATGTTCACGCTACATACAGCTTTAAGTGGCGTAAAAAGAAGGTCACTCTTACATAGGCCCTCTCATTGGCTGTTAACAACTTGTGTCATTACAATTTGTAGTGCGCCATTTAAGTGTTAAGTCAACAAGAAGTACATTAAATAAACACGTTAATTTCGTACATAGCATTTTTCTGGGGAAAAATATATAAAAAAAAAAAACATTTTTATGTTTAAATTTTACTAACGCTTTTAAAGAGAAAATTCATTAAAAAAACTGTAGCTGATTAGACTCGATTATGAAAAGTACTGACTTGTCTACATTTAATATGATTTAGAAAAAATAAGTGATATTTAACAGTAAAAAGAACCGTTTGGTTTTTTTAACAAAGTTTTTATTTTTTTTACTAACCCCAGCCTGTTTTGACATTATCTGCACTGGGAAGCTCAGTCTTCATCTATCTACTATACTTTAACGAGCTATAATTGTATGTATATATATTTGTATATATATATATATAGGGTGATCCAATACGAGGTCCCGTCCCCAGCTGGGTTGTTTTGACAGCTGTCATATGTCAAATGGCTTGTCTATATGACGTTTGTGTTCAGCATTCAATACGACTCAATCATGAATAGATTTACTCCTGAACAACGTTTATTAATTGTGGGAACTTACCAAAATCAGTCATTAGTCCTTTAACATCATTTTGGTCGTTGAGAGCGTCCAACTGAGCGCACTATTCGTAACACCATCACCAAATTTCAAACCAATTTTACACTATTGGACATTCAACCAGAGTGCATATAGCCCGTAATTTTGAGAATATTTCTGCAGTAGCAGAGAGTGTTCGTGAAAACCGTGAACAATCGATTCGTCGCTGACATCAGGCTTTGGGCATCTCTTATGGATCATCGTGGCGTATCTTGAGGCGTGACCATGGTCTGAAGGCCTATAAAATACAGTTCGTAAGAGAATTGAAACCGGCTATATATATATGCATAGAGCATGGTCGGTAGGCGTGTCCGCAAGCCGATTTCACCCATTCTCAATAACAAGCAGCTTGTTAAAAAGTGTGACCTGTGTGGCAAATTTCATTCAATTATCTTGCTTGATTTCAACAGACAGACACACAGGCAGACACATGGATATAACTTCTGCATGCCCGAGTGCAAAACATACCTAAGGCCGCCCCTGTAACCAAGAAGGTTAGTAGATTTTATGGATAAAGTCGGTTACTTTGTACTTTTATGACTCTGCTGCTATTTTTTACGAACAAGTACTTACAAACATATGTACGTAACTTAGGTATTTATTATTGTGGAATGCATTTTTATTTACTTTTCATTATCATTTGTGGTATTTTTTTCTGAAATTTTTAATTTTTTAGAATGGAGCAAGCTTTTTAATCGGGCATCAACAATAGTTCGAGAATTTTCTCTGCTTTAATTTTGTGATATTTTGTAATGAGACTACAATGCGTCTGCTTGCGTTGCCATAAAACGATTCGCCTTATAGGAGATAATCAGAGGGAAAAAGTAATGGAATTTTTTATGTTCATGAATTAAATTAAGGCAAAAGAAATGACTTTATGTAGGAAGAATTTAGGAAAAAGTTCAAAAAATCAACATACATACATACCTCATTAAAAAAAAAACTTTTTTAGCTCTGTAAATTTTACTCATTAATCAAACTCCTAATTGTTGAACGTGAAATATGGTAATATAATATATAAATATTATTTTCTACATATGTACTTTCTTAATTATCTACAAATTTTACATTAAGATGTAAAAAACTCGAGCCTACACAAAATATCCAACCCAACTCTGACAGTGATAGACTAACTCACTCATCGCCCGCTTTAGATCCGCTATGTGTCAAATTTATAAAAAGAAAAACAGCAATAAAAATGGTAGCATAATGCGAGAAAAGTGTAAAAGTAGAAAACTAAAATAAAAAAGTGACATGTAATTCGTGACAGTTTATGCGAACGAAAGAATTTATAATAAAAAAGTAACAAAAAAACATATAAAAAATGTTTATCACTTTTTAACACATAATTATGTACAATTGTCACAATAGATCAAGTTGAAAAATAACAACAACAATGGCAATTTTCATGAGACATGCTAAGAATTCTTAATATTTGAACGCGTCGTGTGATTACTTTTATGATGAGCTTTCATTTCAACACTTCACGATTTACCACAAATAGAAATGCGAGCGAGTTTGGCCTAAATTTGTTATAATGACGTTAGTTACTTTCTGTACCTACAACATTCTACATAACTCAACTCTCTCGATCACAAAACTGTCACTGTCAACCGTCAACGTTGTATCAGTGCTTATTCTTTGCACACTATCTACCTACTGAAGTAGTTGTCAAATGTGCTCTTAGCGGTTTTAGCCATATTGTGATATTTCTTTTTATGCTTCCGTAATTGGAAACGCTTTGGTAATCTATGTAATCGACTATATTTAGAAAATGATATTACTTTCAGATCATGCTGTTTGCTTTACCACAAGTGGTATACTTTTACAAGGATCGTAGTTTACAATAAAAAAATCTGAAAAAAAGTATCTTTAGAACTTTCATTATACTGCCGAAGGTAGACTTACTTAGAAAGCCTTTTTTCAGTTGCCTCCTCTGTCTTTCTTATAGGGATAAATAACCGATATTTGTTAGCATAACAAAGTTGAATAAAATTAATAAGAGAACCGCCTAGTTTCAGAACTTGCCATATTCTTAAGAAAACAATTGTAGATAATAGCAAAATCTCTTCATGAATTTATCCAGAAGCAGGAAACTCTGATGATTTTCACTTTTCTAGTCAACAGAAGTCCTGAAAAATAAATATTTAGAGCTAACGTATATATTTACTTAGTTGTCAAGTTGTGCAAAAAAACCAAGGACATATAAGAATAAGACTACTAAATATTTATTTATTCCAATCAAATCACTTCAGGGTAATTTCGGCTCAATCTGCTCAAAGTTTTTGTGGTAATTTCTGATTTTGGTAAATTTTTAAGTCAATTTTCAAAAAATTTTAAAATGAAAAATTTGTCGAAAAGTTACTTCTTAGTAAATAATGGTGCTTCGCCGATACGAGAAGTAATGGCGTCGTCTCGTACTCATTCTCGTACAAGAAATTTGAAATCTAAGTACTTCTGTCGATCTCATCTCGTTATCACCGAGATTTCTCGGTTATTCACTTTTACATTTATATATTTACTAGCTGTTCCGCCAGACGTTCTTCTGCCCTTTCCGTTAGGTGTTGTTTGAACTCATGCCATCGCATGTAACATAAAACCGAAACAGTCCATTTTTCAAGTGAAACTAATATTTTTCCTCACTCTTTTAGGTACATATAGCAGGCCTGGCAGACGTTGTTATGCCCTTACTGGTAGATGGGGCGATGAGCTCTATTTGTTATAGTCTTTGTCTTTTATACGTACCAAATCTCATTCATCTGCATAAAATAATTAGTGATACATACAAAATGCTTTTTTAATCGCATATGGTAGGCGTGGTACTACCCGTTTTTTACCTTTGAAAAAACTTTTGTCCGTACCTTTTATATATGTACCAAGTCCCATTCATCTGCGTCCAGTCATTGGTGAGACATAATGAATTTGTTTTTGGGGTGCGTTTCATGGTTCATTTTTGTAATTCAAACTTCGCAAAATCCTTTCATAGACCATAAGAAGCATTTAAAAAATAATTATGATATCTTCGTGAAAAGTTGATTTAAAAAATACTTTTGTGTGAGAGCCACCCTAAAAAAAGTTTTTACAGCCTAAACTTATCCTTAATATAAAAGCCACATGCTGTAAATTCCATTAGAATCAATTAAGCGGTCTTCTAGAAAATGATAATTAAAAAATATTTTTGTATGAAGGCCATCCTAAATAAAAGTTTTGTATCCTAAGCTATGCCTCTTAAAGAAAATACGCGATGTAAATTTCAATTGAATCCATTAACCGGTCTTCGTGAAAACATGCACTCTAACCGATATTTTAATAGTTATTCTGCTATTCGGTGCCGAGACCATCCAACAAATCAGAGATCAATCAAATCGGTTCAGCCGATCTTGATCATTATAAATGGTGTAACTAACCCGATATTGTCTTAAGATTAATAGCTGGACCTTACTGCAGACAATTGGGTCCATGATCTCAATTTTACTATTTGGTTAGTGCCAAGATTAGCAATACAGGTATTTTTGCATTTATGGTAAGAGCCACTCCCCGTATGACCGAGAATGAAGACGAGAAGTTTAGTTTTTATTGTACGATCATCACTACATTATCGCCGAGAATGAGATATCAACTAGACCTTCTCGTCCTCGGTCATACTATAAATAGTTTTTTATATCATCTGGAAATCGATATCGAGACCGGGAACTAGACGTATAACTGTATTTATCGGTTCTCGCTGAAGCACTAGTAAACAATGCCCAAACAATTTTTTTTTCTTTTGCAAAGGAAATGTTGTGAAATATTATTGTAAAAAGAAAGTATAAGTCAGATTGTGGGCTGTAATTTTCTAAAAACTTTAATATTAGAATTTGACCATTTAATGAAAAATTACCCGAAATTTGGATTTCGATGTAATTTTTGTGTTTGAGCTTGTCATTGATATCCTATAAAAATAAAGGATACTATATCTTAAACAACTTTCCCTTTGATAATAATGTGCCAAAAGTTGGTCATCACTTTAATTCTTGCAAATTTTGGCTTTTATGTCATTTTTCAATAATATATATAGCGGAAGGTGGGGCAAAGTGGCATACCTAACGAGTTAACCAAGTTTTCACAAAAAAAAAAATAAATTTCGCACAATTAAACATGTAGCTTATTAGTTTGATCTATATTGGATCTAAGTATTTAGGATATTAGGCTCATTGGCAGTCACATGATCACTACTATCGTATAACGCTTTGCCCCGCCTTCCCCTAACCAAGATGTCTCAATTAATTTTGCGTGGGAATAATATATTTTACCTGCAAATGATATGTTTATGCTAAGTAAGGTTGAGCTTGAAAATTGCCAAATATTTTGGAATTCTTAAATATTTTCTTTAAACTTTTTTTTAAGTTATCAAAAAAAAACAACAGTAAAAATCGTAGCAAAATCAAAACAAACTTTAAATTCAGACACATAAAAAGTTTAAAAAATATAACACACAACTCTCAGTTGAGTAGACAATTTGACACAACTCTGACACGAACAAAACACAACTGCTACCATTTCAAATTCTAGCCTTAGTCCCGTATAATAGTTGGTGCGGTAAGCACCATCTAAAGGCTGAATAAGTAGTTAAGCTTCAACATGAATGCATGAATGAATGGCTTCTTCTGTTAAATTTCACAACTCTGGGAATTATGTCGTCGTTGAAGCGCGCATATCAAATGATATCTGGTACAACTAAAAAACCGTAGAAAAAAATGTAGTTAGCGGTTAAAAATTAAATGAAAACTTATGCCCGCATACAGATTGTGCAAATGAAATACTAAAACGTTATCAGGTTGTGCAAATTTCAAAATAAAATTAAACTTTTAGTTGTACTTTAATATGGTTGCTTTTCATATTTGTCTTTTTGTTCAAAAGGTTCTTGTGCCAAGTAATTCATATGCGCAATATGTTGCGGTTTTTATTTAATTTTATGCTGTTTCTTTTGTAACTTAGTAATTTAGAGAACATGTCTGAAAATTTGTATGCGAAAAATGAACGGAAGTTGGTAAGTGATATACTGGTAATCAGCGTCTGTTTAAAATTAAGGGTTTTACTTTAAGCATACGCGCATAATGCAAGCGGAAACTTTTATGCCATGCAACTTTTTTATGGTCATTAAGTAGAAGGTTTTATCATTTTTTTTGTCAGACTGACAGTCTTTTGTTTGATTTTATTCGTTTTTTAGTAATTTCTATTTTTAGTTATTGCAATTTGCTTACCAGCCAGAAATAAATTTGTAAATACCCGCGTGTGCAAATAAAAAACTTTACTTTGTGACTCAAAGTTTTTGACCACATTGTCAGTAAAAAAAAGTACAGAGATATTGGTTTTATTTTAAGTTAAATGATTTATTTAATTATCCGATGTAATAAATACTGCAAAGTAGTGCTTGAGAAGAAGAAAAAATTTGTCTCTATTTTTATGAAAGTGTTTAAGCTCTGAGTTTATTTTAATTTAGTCCATTAAGTACGAGCAGTCGATTTCTCGAACAGTAACTTTCGTATTTTGTCCAGGCGCGCCAAGAAGTGGTATCGCCTAAGCTTAGCTGGATTTTTGCCAGCATACTTTATTTTTGATTTGGCATGATTCGGTTATTTAACTGATTTTTGGGGTCTTGGAGCGGACGAATTTTGGTTTTTTTTTTTTTTGGATTGAAAATTTGGTAAAAATATCGTATAAGGCTAATGGTTTTGATCAAATTGGTTAGTTTGACGATTTGGTTTGAGTATCAGTCAAGCTGGCTCATCAGGCAGAAACTGATAGCAAAATTAGCATTTTATATTGAAATTGGTGCAAGATCCTATTCATTGACATCAGTTAGAGTCAAGTTACTTAAACGAAGATAGACTTTTACCACTTTCAAAATATTCAGCTCGAATGTGAGAGCCCATGGCGATACCGCTTCGCTTCGACAACTTCTTCACATCCCATTTATTGATGTCTTTTTGCGTTGGCTCACCGACACTAACCGAGAAAATTAAACAAAGAAAGCCGCAATGGTCAAGGTTTTCATTCCACTTTGGCCAAATATAGGAAATCGCTTGGAACGATCGCACCTGATGAACCAGCTTGACTGTTAAAAAAAACACTCAAACGACATTGTCAAAGCAGCCAATTTCACCAAAACCATCGCCTTGAACGAAATCCGTACTCATAAAATAGAACATGGAATCTTGAAGACCGCCAAGCCACGTCCTTGCAGCGTTTACCAGAAGCATGCATCATGACAATGTACCAAATGCGATGGACAGTTGCATTGTCGGAGTTGTCCACAAATGAAAAGTATGGATTCACATAAATATTCATTCAATAGAGCAATTTTTTCCATACAAAAACGTTTTTCGTTGATTTCAGAATATATTCCATTTTTTGATATCGGTTGTGCCCAGTGGCCAAAAAATCTGAGCAGGTAAAATAAATTAAAAATCAAAGCTTAGACCTATGATCCAAATGTAACCTCTAAATAAAATTTCATTAATTTTGATTCAGTAGTTTAGGTTTGGGTCTTAATGGGTTAAAGAGCGGTAAATACCAAAAAAATCATAGCGTTGTTATTGACGCTATTTAGTTACTACTGATTTTAAAATATTGACTAAAAATCTTAAATAAAAACATAAACATTTTTATTTCATTGCAACGGACATTACTCACTTTTCACCATTAGTTCTCACTTAAGAAGGCCGATTACAACATTAAACGGCTTCGATGATATGTATATACATATATGTATGTAAATAAGTTAATTTTTAATATTGTTTTTTCGGTCAGAAATGGAATTTTATTTATATGTTTGTAATATATTTTTATTAAATTCTTAAAACTAAAATTTCTCTTAGGTTGCGGAAAGCGTATTTATTTACCTTTAAGTAGAGCTATACAGACTTTTAGCATAAATCGAAATGTCACTGTACTAACCTGAAATTAGAAAAAAAACTTCATTACCTGGATGCATTTAAAAAAAGTTCATAAATAGAAAAAAAATTGTGTCATAAAAATTTACCCAAAATTGATATTAGTAAGATATAACGGGTGATTTTTTAAGCGTTTGTTTTTTGTAAATTGAAAAAAGGAACAGAAAATATGCAATGATTGTTGATTTGAAGTGATACATCAATTCCTTTCATTTATTTTGTAAACATTATTTTATGTAAGTGTTGCCCGCGGCTACGCCTGAGGTCTTACGTAAAATCTTCCAGGTGGTCAAATAATATAAGCCAAATTATTATCGTTTGAGTCGATATCTTGATGTATTATAGTTTTCAATATTGTGACATAAAATCAACCAAATTAATTTGAATTCTCGCTATATGATATTTTTTCGACTTCCGGGCAAGTTAAGAGCCTGAGGTGGCAGCCCTACTATCGATAGAAGTGCGATTTCTTTATAATTATGGTAAAACGATAAATAACATTTCTTTGGCTAATCATCTTACAGTTTCTTTAATTCTATACTAAATTCAGAGCAGATCTTGAGTACATCCACTTGTTTTCATATGCAGGTAAAATCTCTCATAATCGCATTACATAAGTTAATAATATCGATATTAAATGATATTTCAGCCAGTTCTAATTCAATTCATTAATAAAGTGAAAAATCTCAGTACTCCTAGATTTTGCAGCTTCAACAACTTACAACAATGTTGTCCCTGGAAAATGAAGATGGTGCGGCTAATGCACTGAATTTTGGAGCTTCTTCTTGAACATGTACATTTCATTAAATATAATAATTTTCTTGTGAAATATTTAAACAAATAAATTATTTCCCATCAAGGAACTTCACCAATTCTAATTGACTTTCGTAATAAAGCTAAGCAAATATTTACTTAGAAAGTATGCTTTTCACTTTAAGTGCATGCATATGACACATGCAAGCTAAGGGGAGAATATCATTTCAATAGACCTAAGATCGGTACCTTCCCAAACAATAGCTGCGGTGAAAAAAGTCATAAACCATAACATAAAATGAAAATTATTTCATTACCGAGAAAAAACATTATTTCCAAATGTGTGCATTAAAAATAAAGAGAAATTTTCTATGCATTGAAGAATCATAAAAAAAAGCTGTTAAAATATTTTGGAGAAAACATTTTTTTATGAATTTTTTTACAACATTATGTTGCTGCTGGTAGGTGTTCTTAACATTCATTCAACATTTTCTCAATGCATTCGAGTATTTGTTTAGGCTTCATTAGGTTTTTACAGTCCCCACTTCCCCGTTTCAGCTGCACGAAGAGTTTAGAGTTACCTATAATAATAAAGTTGTGTCAACAAAACGTTTGCCTGTGTGTTTCCAACTTTTCTAGAATTTCGTTACATACTTTTGTTTATAAATTTTTCTTATTCTTCTCTTGTTGCTTAATTTTCGTTCCTCACTTTTTACCATTCTCCATAGGCACCTAATGACGATATTTTTTTTTCATGCATAAATTATAAAAAAACAAAACACTTTTTTTTTCTCTCTTGATTACTAAGAAATTTTAGAATTGCAGTCTCGCCATGCAGTGCGTACTGCGTTACGAGCACAAATTTGAGTGACTTGGTACATGTGGCGGCGCACATGCGCCGCTGAGTCACCCATAGTACGAGTACACCATATCACATAGAGATACACGCAGTGGAACGGTGGGTTTGGACTTTGTTGGCTGGCTGGTTATTTGGTGGCTTGTTTTTAATTTCTTATTATTTGCATCAGAAGTGCTATATTCACCCAGTAGGAAAAATGTCATTGCATTATTGCTTAGCTTTGAGTGTCAAATATTTGTATGAGCGGTTAACAATTTAATTGAATGGTGAGCGCTGTTTCGTGAGCAGTGAAAAAAGAGCTTTTTAAATGCTGAAACGTTGAACTGAGCGGTGAACCTTGTGCGGTGAAAATAAAAACTGATAAGTATTAACAGTTGCGGTGTGATGTATGAACGTTATGTCACCTATTTAGATACTCATGAATTTCTATGTTTTTCGAAAAGATGATAGAATTCAAATCGTATTAAAATGAAAAGCTCAAAAGTCTCCAACAGTGATGACATTTTCGATGCATTTTTACTTTTTTCTGTACATTTGCGTTCAGAAAAATTGTCGTCATTTAGTGCATTTTCATTACATTTGACGAATTTTCAGTACATTTTCGGTACATTTGGACAATTTATGATAAATATAATAATTCGATATAATAAATCGCTATGTGTAGTTGGACATTTTGTAATGTACTGTGTATGTATATATATTTTTTTAGTAATTTTTAGAAAAAATTTTAGTAAATTTAAGTGTTCAAGACAAAAAAGTACATTCGGCCTCTGAAAAGAAAAGTATTAAAAATGTCGAATTGTATTGAAAATAAATGAAAAACGTGTACAGTACCGAAAAATTTTATGAAACTCGAAAGGTATCGATCATTATCAAGAGAATATCTTAAAACTCGATGACAGTCGAACAAGGCAATATATATATTTAAATATTGTTTCTTATCAAAAAAGACGTCAAAAGTTAAATTGTATCAAAAAAGTCGACGAAAGTTCAAAAAGTATTGAAAAAATTAAAAAGATCGTGCTCATTAAAAAAAAAAACTTGAAAATGAGGTTGAATGCTTTTAAGATAAAGTAAAATAATTCATTTGAACATACCGCCTGGTGTATACCAGCGTATTTTTAGATGCATTGCTTGATAATTGATTAAAGGCTCTTCTCCAACAAAATTTTATTAAAATTATTTGTAGTGTAGTGAAAAATTCTTAGGACAGACAAGTTACGCAATCAAGCGTCACTTCATCAAAACCTTGGGGGGGGGGGGGGGGGGAGTCGGGTTGAGACAAAAATTACAACTCCACTACTATTAGATGGTTTTATTGAATTGATATATTGAATAATATCTAGTATCAGATCCTTGGAGTGAGACAATGCCCTCCCCTCCCTACCGAATTGCCGCCACTGATGTTACGGCATGTTAGAAGTCAGAATTGGTTAAATTAAAATTAAATTTTCTGAGCAGTGGAATAGGTTTAAATCTTTGCCTGTCTTTGGCCTTAAAATGAGCTATTGCCTCCTACGAAAATTTTATAAGAAGTTGGAACTGTTTAAGTGTGATAATTTTTTCACTTTCATTACTTTTTACTTGATATCGAGTTTCAAGCGTAATAGCTGTAGTAGCTAACCTCTATTGTTATTTTTGTCATTATTGGTACATAAGATATTAAACTTCTAAATTTAATTTCATAAACTTTTCTAGCCAAAATATTTGTAAGAATAATTTATTTCTTACAAATTTTGGTAATGCATTTTGTGATTAAAAATGTTAGAGGCAAATGACATGTTTTTTTGTCCAAAAACAACCTTCAGGAGAACTAAAATCGCTTCAAGAATTTCAATCCAGTTAAAAAAATAAATTATGCAGAAATTGTTTTTAAGAGTCCGTCTAACTCTTCAGACCCCGCCATGCTGTTATTTTTTTTTTCTTTTTCTAGAGAATGACAGTGGTGTAAGTCAAACCCATTCTTATTTTTAAAGGTTTGAAAAATAAGCCAAGTGAATGCTTTTTAAAGGAGGGAGAAAATAAAAATTAGGCATTGCGTACCTACTAATTTCAGGTATTTAGGTCGAGTCTTATTAAACCCTTTGTTTTTAAAAGCTATAGTCGCTTGACTTATTCCAGTGTTATTTGAAGAGCCTCTTATAGCAATTGAAAATGTATTTAAACGAAAAATTACATTAAAATTTAAGATTCGGCTACCAGTGATCATGTACTTGATAACATTGATCGTGCAATAAACAATAACTACACTGTCCAACAAAATTTAAGTTTTCTGTTACAAAAAAATAGCCACGGTACAACTCTGAAAGAGAGCTGACCAGTGCTGAACAATTTTGCCGAATAACGTAATTGCACGAGCCGTTTTTTTTATGAGCACTTGAATTTTATAGAGTTTATAACAAGTTAAGAGGTTAGTTTTTCAAAACTCTTAAGAGATAGCTTGAAGCGTATTAAAAATGTCAAAGAGTTTCTACGGTAAGCTGCTCATTTCTGTATGCAAATCAAACGCAAAATTAAACAATTAAAATTTGTTTTCAATATTTTTGTTTCCAACTGGGTAACCACAGCCCCCCGTTAGTCCAGAAAAGCACAAGAGCATTTTGGTAATATAAAGAAGCTAGAAAAAAGTAACCAAGAAATTGTTAGCTTCACAAAAATGTTTCCATAACAATTTTTTGGTTGCTTATTTCAAATGTATCATAAGGCACCAAAAACCAAAAAAAAAAAAAAACAACTATAACATTTAAGTGGCCGATCATGTGTGGGATTTAAAAAGAAGCCGTCACCTTTTTTGCTTTCATTTTACCTCACCTTGGCCCCTTTTGTAGATTCTAACACGAAAAGTAGCAAATGGTTCAGTTCAATTCGGTTCAAGAGAGCATTAAGAGTGGTACGTGTCTTGTGACCACTTTGGGCTGCTATGAAGCGTACTTCATGTACGACAACAACAACAACAACAGCGATATTGCCATGGTATTCATTTGTAGCACAGGCTTCACTGACATTTAATGCAAGAGTGACTCATTTTTATTGCCTTTTTCAGTTGACATATAACGCGCAGCTTTAAGCCTTTTTCTGTCTATGGTACTTTAGTATGCTAAATGTGTCTGTTATAGAATGCTGTATACCAGTACTGATAGATTTTTTCTATATTTATTTTTTTTTAAATATTGTACATTTATTGTTAAGACGTGTTGGTTGGATTTTGTTTTTAATTTTTTATTGAAAACCATTTAATGAAGCTGTCCTCACGACTGCTTCTTAATTTGACTTAAAGTGTTTCTTCACTTTTATTTTGAAGTTAGGGTAAGTGCTTCAATTCAGTGATAGTTTTAATACATAATTTTGTGCACTTTCCTGTAAAATTATTCATATACTAATAAGCATATGCACAAGAAGCTCCGAGAAAGTTTTTTTATTGGCTGAAAACAAAATTTTATGAAAAATGGCCCAAAATAAAAAAGGAAACAGTGAAATGTAATCTTAGCTTGAACTTTAAGGGAAAATGAACCAATAATCTGAAAAGTATAAGAATTCTAATATAGGTGCGACAGACGGGGTAGCATCCTGGCTCAGGATGAATGCTGTATCCATAAAGGATACAAACATTTATTCAGATAGTCAGGCTGCTATCAAATTTCTAGAATCAGTCTTCCTAAGCTCACTAGTCGGCTAACAATGTCGCTCGTCTCTAAACGATATGGCTCAACATTTTAACATTCACCTCATCTGGGTGCCTGGGCATAAGAACATTGACAACAATTGCAAGGCTGATGAACTTGCTAGGCAGGAGACTACTGCACAAATTCCTCAGAACAAGGAAGATGTTGGTATGCCACTTGCTACCTGCATGTTACTGCTTAAAGAAGAAATGGTAAAAAATGCTAACAAAAGATGGACTCAAGCATTTACATGCAATGTAGCTAGGCAAATCTGGCCGAAATCTGATGCTAAGCGTTCGTCAGAACTAATTTCTCGCACTAGTCAAAGTGTCTCTTCAGTTGCTGCCACTGCCTCAACGGCAGGCATGTGGAGAGTTTAGGTGTAAGGTCTGTTGACTTCTGTAGAAGCTGCAAAGATGTGGAGGAAGAGGAAAATATTAAACATCTTCTCTGCTCCTGTCCCGCACTTGCTAGAAAACGCCACAAAGCACTTGGGTCGTTTTTATTTGATGACCTGGATGACCTTAGACATGTTAGTATAGGTCAGCTATTTAGTTTCTTTACGAAATCTGGTTGGTTCAACTAGAGGATATAGTCAGACATCCTTTGGTATTACAATGGATCACATTTGGTCTAAGTGAGTCGGATTTCGTAACTGACTGCCACTCCTACCTAACCTAATAAAGGTGATTTTCTAGAGTGATAAATTTAAATAATTTTCTGCATATAAAAACTAAAACTATAATTTATAACAGTAACTTGTAAACTATCTCTAATGCAAGAAATTGAGTCCTTGTTTCTGAAATAATATGAGTAATGTTGGTTTCTAAAAGGTTAATTGTTGCAGGCTTATAAACTATTGTCTCCATTCTATCAAGAAATAATCCAGAGGTGTCAAAAAACATGACACTTGATGTTACCAAAAAAATATAGAATTTGAAAAGGGGGCTAGGTGTTCAAAAATCATTTCCCACTTTTTTCCGGATACGGATAGAGTTTGAGACGCTCTTCACAAGGTGGAAACCAGAAAGTCATATTTGTTTTTTTTTTTTGTTGAAACATTTTGCTTAAAATGAAAAGAAAGAAGAGTACAAATACGAAAAAACTAATTTTATTGAAAATCTTGAATAAGATAGAAAATTTTGACTGTAGACGGAACTAAACTGCTCATCAACATTCTCATTTTTCTGCAAAAGACCAACAGATATGATTACATTAACGTAATACCGAAATAGATGGCCATATAAAGGGTGTTTTTTTTAGAGGTATAGAGCTTTGAATTGAAATAAGACACAAGAAAATCGTTTTAATGTCCATCAATTTGGCTTTATTGGAAGGATAATTTTATGCCATTAATGTTTAAATATGATGTCGGGCATGTGGCCGCCGCGGCTGGCTCGAATAAAGCCAATTCTACAGGTCCAATTTTGAACCACTTTTTCGAGCATATGGGGCCGTATGTCGGCAATAACGCCACGAATGTTGGCTTCCAAGTCCCCTAACGTTTCTGGTTTGTTGGCGTAGACGAGCGACTTCACATATCCCCAAAGAAAATAATCCAATGGTGTCAAATCACACGATCTTGGTGGCCAATTGACAGGTCCATTCCGCCAAATTATGCGCTCATCGAATGTTTGTTTCCTTCAATAAATCGATTGTGACGTGCGCTGTGTGGCATGTAGCGCCGTCTTGTTGGAACCACAACTCATCCACATTCATGCCATCCAATTCGGGAACAAAATAGTCGGTTATCATGGCTCTATACCGGTCTCCATTAACGGTAACTGACTCTCCAGCATTATTTCGGAAGAAGTATGGCCCAATGACTCCACCAGCCCATAGAGCACACCAAACAGTCAGTTTTTGTGGATGTAATGGCGTCTCAAGGGTCTCATGTGGATTCTCTTCACTCCAAATGCGGCAATTTTGCTTGTTGACGTAGCCATTCAACCAAAAATGAGCCTCATCACTGAACAAAATTTTGCGATGAAAATCAGCATCGAGATCAATCTCATTTTCGGCCCATACACCAAAATCACGACGCATTGCATGGTCTCGCGGCTTTAATTCTTGCACAAGCTGGATCTTGTAAGGTCGCAAGCCAAGATCTTTGCGCAAAATCTTCCATAAAGTTGATGGACAAAGCTCCAATTGCTGTGCACGGTGGCGAATCGATTCATTCGGGTCCTCTTCAACATTTTGCTCTACAGCGGCAATTGTTTCTTCGGTGCGCACTGTTCGACGTCTCTGCGGATGCGTATTATCACATAGAGTAAACGTAGTGCGAAAACGATCCATGGTTAACCGAATTAATTGCTCTGATGGACGATTATGTCGACCATAAAATGGACGGAGCTTGCGGTAAGCTTCGCGAACTGAACCATTATTTTCGAAATAAATTTGCACGATTTGCAAGCGTTGTTCTTTTGTCAACCTCTTCATGATGAAATGGCAAACCAAACTGAACATAAATGACATTAGAGTTGCCAGATTTGACCATAAAATGCCAGTTTTATCTCTATTCAAAAAACAAACCTCTAAAAAAACACTTTTTAGTTAGGCACCAGACCATACGGAGAAAAGGGAACAACTGACGAAACGAGTTGTTTAGCTCTGACAGCAGATCTTTTCATAGACCAGGTCACATATGTAGACAAAGATTGAAAATGTCGAAAAATCTTGAAATAGTTGATAATATTGTAAAATGCTGGAACATTTTTATCATTGCACTACTTCTCCCAGGCATTACAATTGCTTTCCTGCACTCAATCAACGCGCTTTTCTAAAATATGTGAAATCGTGGTTCTTAACTTTTGAGTATCAAGAAGTCAATTGCTCGATCAGTGTTTTGGAATGGATTATCACTTACCATATTGATATTTTAAATACAAATTCGATATCCATTATCTGCTTAAAAATTATTTTAATATTCTTTGTTTACAACAGAATCGTTTGCCATGAATCTTTAATTAATTTTACTGTGATTGAGACTCTACGCATTATTCATTTTGGCATTTCACAGCTTAAAACTTAATTTGAAATAAAATCGTCACTTATTCCCAGTAATAACAGATTGCAGTATTTGTAAATATACATACATATGTAAGTATATATATATACTTTTTTATGTTTAGCTAATTTATAATGCTATTTCAACTTTGCATATGAGGATTGGGTGAACAGAATGGCACATGTCCAGTTTCTACAAATTTTCAAAAATCGCAAAAAAAATGCTTTCTTTAACTTACTATGTTTGTGTCAGTTCGCGCTACTACTAACTCTTTCAGATCCAAAAGAAAACTTTTTCAAAAATGTTTAATACTTTAAGAGAAAACTGGAAAAAAATGGACATGTGCCCTTTTGTAAAGACCAATTGTACATGTGCCCTTTTGTAGAGACCAATTGTACATGTGTCTTTTTGCTTAAGCTTTTAATGGAAATGTGCCTTCTTGCTAAACCATTTAATGGATATGTGCCTTTTTGTTAAACTCTTTAATTGTGAAGATTCCATGCATCGACCTTTCCCTGGCCTTTTTCTGTCTACAAAATTTATTTGGTTTTCTTTTTTTTTCATTTTGTATACAAAATAACAATAAAATTGAAAGTGTATTTAGCTTTTTACATATAAAGCGAGCGAGAACCATGAACTTTGTGACACAAGACAATGACAAGTACCAGACTGTATTAGTTTTACTTAGATGCGTTCCACTCAAGAATGTTTTACAAACCAGTAAAAAAACACTCGACTTAGTTCAGATAGTACTTAAAGAGTTTAAAGTTTGTTTAAACAGTCCTAAAGTCTACTACATTTGTATTAAAGTTATACATATATTAGATGGATATGGCGACTTGTATTTATTTAAACAAATTAGGCGGAAAGTTACTTTTAACATAGTTGTTTAATACCCATAGCTTGGCACTTGGTTTTTATTTATCATATATTTGGAAATTTTCATTTCGGCTTGAAAAATTTCGAAAATTGTTTTGAATAATTCTTCATAATATCTGAAGTGCTATCTACTTTCATATGACAGACCAAAAACACCATCAACATTCTTGCATTAAAACGATCTTTAACAGCATAAGTAACAGCCATATAACTAAACCGTCACCCTCCATTGATCTTCTATAGTCGCACCCAGACTAGATTTTCTTGTTCAATAGCAGTACTAACAACAGCATTGGAAAACGGGTTGGGTTAATAATCCAAGAAACAGCATAAGCATTTACAACGAAAAATCGAATGACATTTTTTGTGTGAGGTTTTTCATAAGCTAAATCCTAAAAAATGAGATATTTAAATTTGAAAATGCACAAAATAAGTATGCAATAACCTTTTTTAACACAAATACTTTGTTTTAAAAAATAAATTATCATAATTGGTTCAGTATACTTTGCGCTAAAGCGTTACAAACCCTTTCCATGCAAGCAAATCTATGTAAATAGTACAGATTTCTTATTTCCACATATAAGATGTTTTTCTGGTCTGATTTTTTTATTGAATGTTAAAGGAAAATTTAATATTATTCAGATTCATTATATTGATGCAATTGTCCTGAAACTATAAGGTATATTAGTAAAAACTTTATCGTTACCTCAACGTTTATTTCAATATAGCTTCCCTCCTCTGCCAATAATGCACATGCAAAATGTCAGTTTTCCAAGGCTACTTTAACCTACTTAGTTTCGGGTTTGAACAAAAAATCGTGTTTTTATTTAATTCAAAACGTAGTTTAAACTAAGATTCACCCGATTTTCCATCATTTCATAACCAAACAAGAAATTATGTGTTTAAGGTAGCACTGAAAATATGGCTCTTTCTTTAGTACCCATCAGTAAAGATGAGTGAATGAAGTAAACTTTTACCTTTGAGTAAGTCAAATTTCAAAACAGATGACTTAAATATCTGTCAAATAAATGCTTCTCTATCAAATTTCTATCACTCTAAAAAGTCACCCTTTATTGGATTGATTACAGATTTTTGTTAGATGTTTTCTTATGAAAAATCAACAAGTGAAATATGTTCGTCTTCGTAATTAGATTTCTGATCATTCTCACATAAAAAAATAACAATAATAAATAAAAATAATAGTTCTAAATGCCGACAAAAGCATTTATTTATTTAATATACATATATCTTTTGTTTTGAAAACAATAAAGTCAATTTTTTAAAACATTCAATTTGATTTTTAAGTAATTTCATTATCTTAAGTCGACACTTCCTATAACATGAAATACGTTTTTTGTGTCATGTTTGTCATTGCTGTAACATTTTTAAAAACATATTGACAAAATTAGGTAAAACCACTGACGTATACATAAAAAGGCATTTTAATTAATTATTTCTATTTTTGCAAAATTGATTGTTGACAACTTTTAGACATGACAACGATTGCATATTAGAAATGACAAGTAAAGAGACTGACTGATAAGGTTGCATAGTTCTTGGAAACTGTTAGCAAACTATTTTTAAAATTTTCAGATATTCTCATTGTATTTATCAATAAATACGTTAGCAACTAAAATTGTTGCAATTATAAAATTTTAATTTTTGTACAAAACACTTCAACACACGCAAAACTAATTAGGCAAAAAATTCCAATGGTATGACGATATTTTCCATTCTATAAACGGTTTTATGACTACAAACTTTGGTATTTAAAATGTAATTAGGGTGCTTAACTGCGCGCATTATTTTTTCTCACGACTTTTTATTTTTTTTTTTGTTTATTTTATTTAAGAACAGAACATTTGATTAAGGAGTTCATATGCAATCAAGAATTTTTCATGTTGTTTTACACTGTCACTTTAAGTAAGACATAAAGGAAATTGAGAGCAATGATATGTTTACCATTGGAAAAATACTTTTATTAAAGGAAAGTTTAAATAGGGCGACAATTCAACTATTTATCCCAAAGTGCAAAATAGTTTGTAGTTTCTGAACAAAACTACATCAAATTAAGTACTTTGATATATTTTCTCATAATTGTTATCTTCACAGGCAGACAGACATACCGACAGTCGGACATGACTGTATCGACTTAGCCAATGACTTTGATCAAGGATAAAAATACTTTTTTAGCCTGCCTATGCGCACAAATAGAGTGACCTAGACTGGACATTGCTCAGACCATGTATTGTATAACATGTTCCGTAAAATGAAACTTTTTTATACCACTCACATAGGCATTCCCTTTGTCCTGCCGTTTATAACGCATAGAAGATGGTGTGGCAGGTATAGAAAAGTGCATATATATTTTTGATCAGTGTCTCCACCTAAGACGATTTACTTATAAGCGTCTGTCTGTCTATCCGTCTATCTGTCTGTTGAAATGACGTTTACGTGAAAAAAAAGAAGAAAATTGAATGAAATTTGGCTTCTTGGATTACTTAGATTGACCTAGGTATCAAGTTTTCAAAGGCTCTTACAGGGGCGTGGCACAGCCATGAACTTAACGCCATATTTCGTAGGCCATGGAAGATATTGAGATTAAATTCGGTAAATGGATATATATATATCTATATATATATCTTGAATTATTCTAAAAGTGGGCGAAAGAGGATGAAATTGGAAAAGTGGGTGTGACACTTCTTAACGACTGAAAATTTTGATTTTGTATAACTCTAACGATTTTCATAAAAATTTTAGGAAAGACAACATTGGAAGCTGTCATCAATACAAGCTCAAACAGTACACTGACAAAGCTTGTTGAAGGGCGTGGCATAGTCCACAGTATGTATAAATGTTAAAATAAGAGAATAGTTATGAATTTTAATTTAGCAGATATACTTGCTAAAAATTATTTTATTACAATTGGCGCAATAATACCTCCCACACAAGCAAAAAACGTTTAACGTTATAGATAATGTGCTATGAGAGCAATGTTTATAAAATTGGGTGTCGAGGTGTCGGTTACTATAAACTTTGAAATTAATTGGAATTCGACGGGATGACATCAGTGGGCGGGCCACCTCCCATATTAACAAACAGTTGTAAGCACTTTTTTAAGTGAATTATGGCTGTAATATGTATTAAATTTAATCTAAGTAGTTTACATGCTATAGGGTATGCCTGAATCAAAACCGCGTGAAATAGCACCATACCCAAATTTCGTGTAAGAATGTTGTTTATGAAACGCTATTTTTGGATCAAAATCAGATTTGGTTGCACCAGTGGGTGGTTCGACGCCCTTAATTTAAAGCTTATTACGGCATATACTATAAAGTTATTGTGATAAAATTTTGTACGCGAATCGGGATTATGAATATAATTTATTGAACGGAATTAGGAAAGTGGGCGTGTTATATTTCTTTTCAAACTTTCAACGTTTTACATATTCTTTTGACTATTTTAACCTTTAAATTTGTTTCAATATATCCATATATCCAATATATCTTTCAACTTTCTTCGTAATTTTCTTTATGTTTTCGACATTTTCATTGATTTTGATGAATTGATTTAATATTTTTCGTCCTTTTTCAAACTATTTCACATTTAAAACTTTTTTCTGCTTATTCAACCTCTTCACTGAGTATATTTTGTCCACAATAGCGATAGTTAGAGCCAGTTCTTGTTTTAACTTAGTTTAGCATATAAAGTTTTATCTATCGTTCTGGTATAAAAACAACTCTGCAACTGACACTGAATTTTATGCGCTAGGGAAATGGCTCATGAATTTTAAAAACTCGCAGATGACCTCTTTTCAAAATGCCAAAAACAATTACATTCCTTCAAAATTTTGCCAGTACATTTTAAGAAAAAATATCAATAAATACCTTTTAAGAAAAATACAAATTCCAAAAATATCATCACCAACAATTTAGCGTCCAAAGGCTTTTGCTGATCATGAATTTCGGTTTGATGCATTTTGCCTTTGTTCTCTTATTTTTGCAAGTATTTTATTATCATTTTTTTGTTTGTTTTGTTATGATTTTCTGTACCTGCATTAAATTCAATTTTTTGCCCAAAACTCGTCTGTCCTGTTGTCGTTTTGGAATCCAAACCAAGTAACCAACAAACAAACAAAAAAAAACCAATCGTCGTGGTAACACGTTGGTTGTTTGTACATTCACTGCAATTAGGCATTTTTTTTGTACTTTTTTCTTATTTTACAAATATTTTTTGGCTGATTGTCGAATTTGGTAATGCGGAATTTGCAATACAGCTCCGGCAACAGCAGTAGTAATGAAATAGGTACGAATTATTTAAAAAACAAAACGAAAAACCCAAAACTAAAGAGACCTGAAAAATATTGTTTCCTGTTTTTTTCATTTGGTGCATTGTATAAAATTAATCGAAGGTATTTGTGTAGCGAAAAGTTTTTCTTCTACTTTGTGGAATAATTTTTTTTGTTTGAAAATATTTATTTTTTGTGTGAACATCTTTTTTTACTTCAATTCAATCAAGCTTTTCCAACTTTATTCGACTTATTTAATTTCTTTGAACTTTGCAGCATTTTCAATTTCTTTGGATTACAGAGGCCGATATTTTTTATACCCTTAGGCTAGATCTCAAAATTGGTAAATCACTTCAGGCATTCGAAATATCCAAAGCTTAAGAACTAAAAACACTGTTTGTTGACACACTTGAGGTTATATTTTTTTAAAAAACTATGTATGGGGTCTTAAATAACAAGCCGTTTTCTCTCAATTGCCGTTAAGTTTGCTTAAATACCTTTCTTTTCGCCGAGATATCGATTTTGAAAATTTTTATTTTTGATATTTTCTCTGTACCTGAAAAGATTTCAAAATTTCAAAATGCGATAATTCGGCGAAAAAAAAGATATATCAGAAAACTCAAAGGCATTTGAAAGAGGCAGACTTGTACTTTAAGGTCCCATACCAATGAAGTTTTTCTGAAAAAAAAAAGTTCACGATGCTACATAACCTCTATTTCAAAAAAAAACAGCATTTTCAAGTAAGGATATCTCGAAAACCTGATGAGATCAGATTCGAATTCAGCGTACCAGAAAAATACAGTCTATTCTCTGGGTATGAAATTTCATCTAATTTTTTTGGCCAGTGTTATTCAACCTTTTCCGAGTTTCTACCGTTTCTCTACATTTTTCGACTTAATCAAAATTTTTCGAGTCTTACGAAATATTTGAACTTTTTCAACCTCTTCTAATCCTTTGACTTATTAACTTTATTTGCACTTTTTCCATATTCTTGCAATCATTCAATGTTTTTCTACTCCTTAAAGTTTTTGATCTTTCTCAACGTTCATCGACTTTACCAGTATATTTCGACACTTTCGACTTCTACAAAATCATTTAACATTTTGAGCTTTTCTACTCCATCCGATTTTTCAAGCTTCCTCTACTTCCGATTTCTTTTTGACTTTTCAGTGTTATTGTGCTTCAACATTTGACACTTTTTCTGACTTCATTCAGCTTTTTCGATTTAATCCACTTTTTTCGAGCTTTCATTCATTTTCATTTTTCAACAATTTCTAATTTTTTTTCCAAATTTTTCGTAATATTTTAACTATTTCAACCTTTTTCTGGCATACTTAAAACTTTTTAGCTTTTTCAATACATTTCAACATTATCAACGTAGTTCACATTCTACTGAGCTTACTGTTTAGTACAATGTTCGAAAATGCCAATGAAATTACACAAAACGAAGACAAAACGACAGTAACGAGTCATCCTAGTTACATCCATTGCTAAATGGAATCATCAGTGAGAGCTGTTAGGTCTGATATGTTTTCTTTTTTGCTTCAATGCGTTGAGACCGAAGCAAGAACAAAAACAAAGCAAAGTCAACATTTTTTTTTGTTTGCATTTGTTTTTGTAACTCATTTGATATTAAAAGTTTCTTGAGCTCTCATCAAATCTATGCAAAAAGCGAAACATATCAGGCTTAGAAAATCTCATTGACCTTCTCGAAGTTCACTGATGATTCCATTTAGTAATGGCTGCAGCTTGTATGACCAGCTGTTGCAGTTTTTTGTTGGCTTGCCTTTGTTTTGTGTACTTTTTTTTCACACATATATTGTAAAATATTTTACGTAAAGCTTTAAATTTAAAAATAACTTAAGTTCAACTCTTTTGTTTTTCTAAGTAAAATGTCTTTCTATTAGGTAGGTAGATTTACTCAGCCTTCCTCAATAGCAAATTTAACACACACTTCTAAATTTATTTATAAAGCAAAAAAATACAAATAAATTTGCATAAATTATGTTAATTACTCACTCAACATGGAAGCAGCAATTTTGACGCATACTGATAACATAAAATATGGGCTCTAAAGCTCAAACACACCCAATTAAATGTGGATTCTTAAAACTTTTTACAAACTCAAGAGCGCGTCTTACTCCACGTGATAACAAAAAAAAGAAACGTTCTTAGATAAAAATATCAGTTGGTTGACTCAATGGATTTGCATAAATACTTAATATAAATATAAAACTGATCTTAACTTTGTATGTGTCACTTAATTATTTCACTGTCAAGGAATTAAGAAATTCATTAAATTTCATGCTATTGCGTAAAGCCTTCGGCATTAAATGAGCCATTGATAAAAATAAGATAATAATGTCAGATTGACATTTTCATAGTTCATTTGGTTACTAAGGAATTTTCGGAACCATTGTTATTAAAAGTTATGTAAATGCTTAAAGTTTTTAAAATGTGCGAGAGTGAACAATAGAATATATTAATGATATATGATATTAATATAAATGGATATTGATAAATACAGACAATTAACTAAATGACAAACGTTTGAACAAAATTGCGTACAATTGAAATGGAAAAATATAATCGATTTAGCTTTAATTGTTATACTACCAATATATATCAATGTACTTAATTGTTATAATGACACGCGTTGTTGATTGTATTAAGAATGTGCTGTGGGTTTTGTTTTGCAAGAGTTTATATAGACCTTGAAATAAAAGATTTTGAATCATATTATTGTCACGTGGAATGAAAAGGTTTGAAGAAAAAAATTTATGCACATATACACTTACGTTTATGTTAGGGCATTTCAAAGAAATCGAGCCCTAACAATTTATTTCTTTTTAAAAAAACTAAAATTTCCAAAAAACTAAAATATTTAGTCAGCATTTAGAGGTGGCCTAAGACACATTTTTTCAATATTGGTACTTAAATGAATGGAAACGAATAAGATCAGACTGAGCGATCATATTTCAGGCCCGTACCCGCCATATGGGTAAGAGACTAGTTTTATTTTGATTATAAAAATATATAAATGAGAGAAGAAAGTTTTAAAAAATCATGAATGCATTTAAAAAAAAAATTGTTGTATTATTTGGGATATTTGATCAGCACCAAGTGGTGCTTCACTGATACGAGAACGATACGATAATTCAAAAATTATCATATCGTGCTTGTAGTGGCGCCAAGCATATCGTATGCTACTCGTTCTCCTACGAGAGTTTTTTCTGGTCTCTTTATCGCCGATATTTATCGGTTATTCTCATTTACATTTATACATTGAATACTAGCTGGATCAGTGTCCTTATGCGCGCACTGCTTATTATTACATCCCACTTTCCTTTTACTGCATACAAATGGGTCCATGTACCGAATTTCACAAATTGGTATAAACCAAGAATAGAAATATAAAGGTTTGGTTGTATAAAGGAGCTAAGACGCATTTTCCAATGCCGTAAAAGTGGCTCCATGTTGTTCTAAAAATGAAGACGAATGATCGTTATTTAGAATTGCTGCTAACATGGTAGGATGTGAAGTGAATTCCCGCATTTTATTTTCGGGTTTTTTGTTTATTTTCAGAAAAAGGAATATTAACTGCGGTGTATGTGTTTATTAAAAATATAGTGACAAAGTTTGTTTCAGCAAACTGGTATGGTATATGCGCGTTTAACGTTTTAAATGTTTATCGTGCAATGAGCAATACATTATCGCCGAGAACGAGATATCGGTTAGACCTTTTTGTTCTCGCCCTTGGTCATACGAGAAATAATTTTTTTTATATCGTCTCTTTATCGTTCTCGGTTCCGATAACGATAACGATATTTATCGGTTCTCGGTGAGTTCATTCGTAGAAATTAAGTTTAAAAAAATTATGAAACAATTTAAATAAAATGAGTAGTGATTTTTCAAAGGGGTCATGTTAATCAAAATTTCTGTAAAGAGACAAAACCTTTAAGAGCTGTTTACAGTAACTTTTTTTTTGTTATCTCTAGTGTAATAGTGTGTTGGTCTAATATTCCGATTCGATTCAAGCTTTTATTCTAACATGTTTGTACTCATTGGAAAAAATAAAAATCATTTTTAAATGTCCCCTTTTGGTGTGAAATTTTATTGCTATTATACCCTTAAGTCACAACAGTCCAGTTCGCTACAATCGTAATCAAAGCTCTTTTAAATTCCTCCAGTCATAACTAAACTGTTTTTTAATAAGATTTCTTCATCTTTCTTTTTGTTCATAGTAGCGAGATTAGTATTTGGGATCTCCAACTTGATGCATTTATCCTTTTTCAAAAGTGAAACTGTACTATCTTTTCGTATAAGCAAAAATTAAATGGAAATGTGACGTTTTGTATGAATCTGCGATTTTTAATTACGGGTTTCCCTTGGAAATATGTCTTCTTTGTAATAGTTTTTTCAACTTGAGAATACATTTTAGTATGATAACGGCGTTGGTATCAATAGGTTTGTTCAAGAACATATGGAGATAAGCCCTTTTGTAAAATCACTTCTCAAATATAACTTGAAAACTTACAGTTTTGTATCGTGTCTCTTTCTAATTTTCGATAAGGAATACTTTTCCCAAAAACACAATAAAATGTTCCCTAATACTTTACTCTATTTAAAAATTTACTTAAAAAAAATTTTAAAATCCTCCAAAATGGTGATAAGTGGGCGGGGTTAGCTAATTTAAAACCAAAAAAAAAATTTATTTTTGTTAAAAAATAGCCTCAGAATATGGTCACCACAGCTCCCTCAATTAGTATTATAACATGGTTACTCTATTGCAATGAAAATCTTTGAATTTGCTTGACTCTGTAATTACAAATCTGTTTTGTCATAAATAAACATTAAAGATTGAACATTGACCTCAGTTATTGTAGGCAAAAAGTAAATGCAAATTTTAACACAATTTTAACAGTAAATAACTGTCAATAATATGACAGATTGAATTTTTTTTCTTTTAAGGTTTTTGTATAAACTAACGACTTTTAAGTTAATTAAATTAACCTTAACGAAATACAATTTCAAGATATTTGAAACAAAATTATAGCCGACATATCTGTAAAATACTTTATTGGCAATAATATTTTATGTTTATTGTTAATTTAAGCAGTTAGACCTTTCATAATTTTATGGGAGCGGTACCGTACAATAGACAAAATATTGTTAAAATACCATACCATACAAAAAATCTTCAGAAAACAAAGTTTAAAACTCAACTTGTAAGTTTTTCTTGTACAAATAGGCAAGATATTGTAAGCTGTTTGACGTCTGCCGCTATAGACTAGGTGATTGTTTTACGCCTTGCACAGCATCAGAATTTTATGATCCATCCAAAACTAAAGGTATACCAACTTTTTTGATCGGCATCAGAGCGGTCACGTGATCGAGTTTTTCTCGGATTTGTTCCGAGGATCGTCTACCTCTTGATATCGTCCACAAGGACTTCAGAAGGTCTTGATACTTAACCGTTTGTAACTTTTGGACGCTTTTTTCTTGTAAGTCTAGGGGTTTATCAAACAAAATCTTCTTTATCGCCTCACACATTAATCCTCCAATGAACTTTCATTAAGTGACTCATCATTGCTCTTTATAGAGCCAACGAGATTGTGTTACTTTGTGACATTCTGAGGAAAACTTGTGTTGAAAAGTTGGCTCTCAACATGGCTAAGTTATACTTTCGGGCTCACCTCATAGAATTAGGAGATCTCGACGACGATGACGGCGATCTTCTGCAGAAACAATGGGAGTTTAGGGTTACAAAAAAAAATTTGTTTTCAACGCTTCTTTCGGCTTTACAAATTTTTCTTTCTATTATTTTTTTCAAAAATTAAAAAATATTTTTTTTAGTCTTGAGAAATTATTTTTAAATAAAGTTTAAGTCCCACTTCAGTAACCAAACTCTATGACTTGATTCTATTTATCAATTATTCAAAATTATTTACATTTTTTAATGGCAAAAAATCAAATTAAAACTTAATGCATTTTGCCTAAAATACCCAAATAGTAAATAATTGTTATTAATCTCAAACATGGGAAAAATTACATATGGCGCTATAATAACAGCGCGGCTTTTGCTTTTGTGGCGTCTGTACATAATCGTATTTACTATATGAATTTCCAGAGGCGTGCACTCATATGTTGTGGACTTTTATGACTGCAGTAATAAATCTTCCTATACATCAACGAAAAGAAAAAAGAATCGAAAAAACCCATAGGGTTTGCAACATTTTAACAATGAACACACAACAATTTACGAGCGCTGATATTATAATTATTTATTTTATAGAGATATATAGCATAGCTTTAGGCGCAGGCGCTTAAGTTGTTATATGGGAAAAATCCTTTTCTCTATAGCCCGCAAAAAAAAAGTTCTTCATATGGGTTTTGTTGTTGTTGTTGTTGTTGTTGTTGTTGTTGTTGTTGTTATTGTCTTTCATTTAGGGTGCGGCAGCGGCGGCGCCGGGCTATTACCTACTTTTTTCACAGTACAATTTTTATATTTTCTGTTCGTTGTAGTTGATATTTTGTGTTTTTGCAATTATTAATATGTTTTTGTTGTTGTTTTTGTTATTGTTATTGTTATTGTTATTGATATTGTTGTTATTGTCGGCTAAAAACTTGACTTATGACATTTCATTTTCATTGGCTATGATAAATGATTGATTGCAACTCAAGATATCCAGTTAATTTTGTTGAATATGAAATTATGGGAACGGCCATATGGTGGTGTGGATGGTGTTTTGATTAGTTCGAGATATGCAAGTTTGTTATATCAGTTTGGTGAACTGTTGGTGGGAGTGTGCATTTCTGACCCTGGAAGTAAAAAAAATTGCCAGTGGTGTGCGTAACTGGCAATATTAAGTAGTGATAGGGTTTTTTTTGTTCCGTCCTCAGCTTGAAAGTTTACATTTGCTTAAGGAAGTAGAAGTAAGTGGGCACTTTTCTCTTAGATATTCATAGGTATATCCTTTACAAAAAATTATATTTACATGAGTGCGTGATGTTAGCTCCCCAAAGTGGGGAAAAATTGATTGACGTGTGCAATGGATTGTGCGCGGAATGTTCATGTTGGTTGGTTCACTACTGTTTGGGTAGAAAGTCATAAGACAAATTTTCTGAGAAAAGTTTACTTTGCCATCAAAAAGAGTGAATATTAAAAAGTGAATTGCTTGCGATTGTCTACCAAATGTTCGCGTCTGTCCACCTTTTTTTCGTTTTCCCGCATTTGGTTCAAAATACATTCAAAACGAATTTCTGCAAAAACGTAAATTACTCACTAAAATTGAGAAACATTAAAAACTACTACTGCATTTGGTTATACTCCGAACGAAACGAATGGTGGACAGGATATTCGATAGACAATTGAATTCAATATTGTGTCTCATTTTGCCCAACTTTTGGAGCTCAATTGGACCACGAATTTGCAGAAGTTACCGTTTTAATATTGGGTGACTTTTTTTCGAGTTTGTCGTAGTTTCATATTAACAACACAACAAATTGTCCGAATGATTGGATTTTTTGCTCAAATAGCTAGATGTTTTTATGCTATTTATCATTTAAATGCGGTTTTGGACATATGAGCACCACAACTCAACAATATTTAACGCAGTCTGCATTTAAAATATCTATATTTTTCTCAGCCATAACACAACATAATTTCTTAATTTTTTTTTTGTTGGAAAGCTTATGAAGAGTTCGAGGGACAAGTATACTTTTTTTTAATAGTTGGCGGTGCCACGCCCCTAACGGAAAAAACGTTTCCACGGCTAAGCTAATGGACCGATTTTAATAAAATTTGGTTTGGAGATAGACTGAGCCCTCAAAAAGGTTATTAAAAACCTTGTTTGCTTTAAGGGGGAGTGGCACCGCCCTTTATGGGAAAAAAACACCGTCTCGGCTGAGCCGCTTCATCAATTTTAATGAAATTTGGTATTGAGATAGATTGCATCCTATATGGCAGTACCACGCCTCTAACATGAAAAGAACGTTTGCACTGCTAAACTAATGAACCGATTTGATCAAATTTTGTATAGAAATAGATTGAAAGTGTGCGGAGCCACGCCGGCAATGGGAAAATATGTTTCTACTACTGAACTAATGGTCCGATTTTACTGGAATTTGGTATGGGGATAAAACTAATCGACTGATTTTGATGAAATTTGATGTGGAGATATGTTTATTGATCTCTAAGGAAGTGAAAGGGATAGGGCAACATGATACCATGAACATTTTATCCTTGGAAGCGCTGACTAAAAATAGCTCTTTATTATATCAGATTTTTTTAATATTAAAGTCCACAAAGTTGGTTGAATTTCAACCGTTGGCAGAACTGTAGTATTTTTTAATATACACTTTAGCTTTTGCTGAAAAACTAAAGAAAAAAGTATATGACTATAAGAAATCTTAGAGGTCAATATAGTTGCCCATATAACGCGATAATTGTATTACTGTGGCAAAGGGAAAATATGCATTTAACATTATAAAAATGTAACTTGTTTGAAAGGTATTAGTACTTTAAGAAATATTTAAGTTTCTTAGTTGAAATTTAAACTCAAGCAAAAATTAAAAAATTTGAAAACAAACTCGGAGCTGTGGGCTGTACCCATAGAGCAAAAAAATTAAAGAAGTTGCCTGCAATGTCACCTAAATGTTAAATCAAAGCGTCTGGTATGTCCAATGGCTTAGGCCATTTTTTCTATTTAATTATTCTTGGAAAGCTGAAATTAATCATTTTTTCTTTAAATTAAATAAATATGTTTTTTGTAGCATCCAAAGGGAAGAAATTTTTTTTCTTTTGCATTCAAATAAATTTACAAAAGCGCAAAGTAAAACCTGCATTTGGTTTGTTTCGAGAACACCTGCCTGTGTCTTTTTTCTTGCATTCGTTCTGCACAGAAATAAATTAATCTTTTCATTTGCCAAAATTTCATTTTTTTTTTTTATTGTGGCAGATGGAACCTTTCTGCTAACCCTTATGAACAGGTTCTCTTAGTGCACATTGCACGCATTATTACTACGCTAAATAAAAGGAATGCAATTTATGTGAATTTTAAAAATTGGATCACAAACATTTTGGTTGATTTCTAAATTTGAAAGGAGAGTAATTTTGGTCTTAAATATTTAGAATAATTTCTGAAAATTTAATATTTGTTTTTTATTTGAAATTATCAATAAAAGAAAGTATCCTTTTAAAATGATTGTCTTGAAGCTGTATTTCGATTTCAAATAAACTATCATACGTATTTTCTAAACAAATGATAAAATCTCAGGTATAATAGAGAACAGAAGTGATTTAAATGCTTAGTAATTCCTTATCTCGAAACTTATTTACGAAATCATGTAGATTTATTTACAGACAAAAAAAAATTTGTTTATTCCCCTAATATCAAAAAATAAATTTTTGTTGACAAAATGAATAATGCAGGTGTTTAGTTAATTATTGTTGTCATATGAAACTTCCCGCAAGTTTATGACATTAAATTAAGAAAAATCTACAGAACCTCAAAACAACAACAACAACAATGACGATAACAAATACAAGATACTCATGAAAAGATAACAATTTGAAACTCATATGAATTGAAGTTCGGTTTTTCTTTTATTTTTAAGATACGCGTGTGGCGTTTTTTTTTTTAGCTTAAGAAATAAAATTTAAAAAGCAGTAAAATAAGGAACATCTTAAGTAATAAAATTAAAAAAAAAATAAGCATAAAGTGGAATGATTTAAGTCAAAATAAAATGGAAAATAACTCAGAAATCTGGAGAAAAAAATGCATATTTTAATGAATGAAGTAAAAAGAAACGCAGACAAACATAAAAGGAAATGGTAAGAAAGAAATGTGTGTCACTTTCACAAAAGATCATATCAGAAAGATATTTAAAAAAGAAACAGCAAAAACGATTGTTACTAAGTAAATAAAAAAAAAATTGATTTGATTAATCATTTTCAAACTTTTCTACTTCCTCAGAAAATCAGTTTTAAAATAATTTGAAAAAATTTGAAAAATTGAGTTTAGTTAGGTTGAAAGTTTTCAAAATAACTCTAGTGGCTTAAGGCTGATTATGCACTCCTATGTAATGTGACGGATAGCAGCGTACTATAGCCACCATTGCTGCACTTACCACTGCACATATCTTACCGTATAAATCATTAGCTGAAAATTCTATATTTTTTTTTAAATATTTCTATTCCTTCAAATTATTTTTCATTAGTATTTTTATTTTATAATACATATATATTTTCCATTAGCTTTTGTCTCACAAAAATTTTTATTTTGTTTATTTACATTCCAACAGCAGAAGTCGGAATGCCACAGTTTGTAAAAATTCATTCAGAAATTTAAAAACAAAATTGACGGTTTGGCACGTCACAATTGCGCTGGCAGTTGACAATTCATCACATCCCATTACGAGAGCATAATAAGGCTTTAATGCTTAGTTTAGTTTAGATTACGAGACCGAAAATAATACTACATATCAGTAAATAGCACGTAAGACTATGCTTTTGGTTGCCACCACAGAGCGTTCATCAGCGACCTTAACGTGATAAAATGCATAATATCCAAACTTGCTTTATCTTATCTTTTGGATGAACATGTTAAGAATCATAGCAAAATTCGAAACAAAGCTCTTTCTTTGCATATTATTGTTTTTGTGACATATTGGTGCCACACTCATAGAAAAACATAAATTAAGTTTAATATTTTCATTTGTTGATGTTGCATTGCTTGCAATATTAAAATCATTAAAAACATCATTTCTCCTAGAACCATTCATAAACTTTTTCTAACAAACACTCCTGGAAGAGGACCAAACATCTCTTTAAAAATAGCTACAAAAAATGTGAAAAATTTGTTGATCTCCTGAAGAATTTTCTATTTAAATTTTTTGTCTCTTATAGGGTAAATGATATTTTGGGTTAAGCTGAATTTCAATATTTTTGATTGTAAAGTATCTCCTAATTACGGTGCAATTCGCAGTTAAACTTAATAAACATGTAAATTTGTATATGTATTTTCAAAAAATCATGTCTTAGTTTGAAAAAAAATTACACATATCTCGTAATATATGAGTTATTTTTGTTCCAAAATTTAAAACAAAAACTTCAACTTTTAATTATTTTACTGAGCTAACTGCTTAAAGTTTCAACAAATCTATGCAAATATGGGAAACATATCAGACTTAGAAATTCTTACTGCATCGGCTCAAAGGTCACTGATGATTACATTTAGCTATGGCTAAAACGATAGTATGACGGTTTTTTTGTTGTTTTGTTCTTTCTCTTGTGTACTTTTTTGGTGTTATCAAATACTGTAATGAAGAAAGAGCTCGGACAGTAGCAAAGCTAGGGTTTTTGATGCCCAATGCTAAACGATACACTTGACGCCCCTTTCCGTGCAAAAATTTTTTAAATTATAATTAAGTATTGTATTTTTATCACGCATGTTTCACCATATATTGAAAACTTTATCCAAAGGGTCGTTTTGCCGGACCAAGCCTTTCGCTCCTACCCTAGCTCTATTACCGAGCTTAATAAAATAATTATAGATTATTTTCTGATTTATCAGTTCATACAGAATCTTGAATTTTAATATAATTTTGTTTATTATCAATGCACAAAAAATGATAACAATAAGATAACAATAAGTTTGTAGTTGCGGAAAAGTTTTGTAAAAAATTTTGTAAGAAGAAATGATTAAATTTTGCACGTACCATAATGTCACATCAAACAAATTTTGAAAATACGTTTACTTACTTACATTAAGAAATAATTTTTTTGAATCATCTGTTTATAATTTGGGTATGTTATGTAAATATTAAATCTATGCATATTGTGTAAGTCAGAAGGCGACAATCTATTATCACATACGATAAGATTAATTAAATTTTGTCAAATTTTTCAATTTGTGACGAAAGTCATTTCTACATTACTGAATCAGTGATGGCATTTGTGGCTTATGGATATGTACTTAAATGAGACAATTCAGATTTTCCTTTCAACAAAAAAAACACAGTTAAAAACTGAGCCACCCTGTAGAAAATAGCAGCAACCAATTGTATTAAATCAACCTACGTAACAATTACAATGTACAGCACCACTGTTTGTCAAACTTTTGCCTTGTGTTGCTTCATTAATTTAGTTACTCAACTTTCATAAATGGCAGTTGACAGTTGAAGAAGCTGTCAAAAGCGTGCAATTTCATATGTTTTTTTTTTCTTGTCAAATAAAAGTTCCGTTTTGATGCGATTTTAATTGTTGGTTAAAATCATTTTTCATTAAAACTCATCGGTTTTTTCGTTTTTGTCTCCTTTAACTCAAATATTGACTTGAAGAGGAGCAAAAAAGGAGGGCCAGAAAAAATCAAGATGAATGAACTGCGAAGAAAACGGTGAAGCTTCTTTTTTGTGTTTTTTGCCAAAACCCTTCTCTAAATTAAGCTGCCAATTAAAATCGTTCGTTAATTTCAGAGTTTTTGTTGCTGTTTGGTTTTGTAAAACTCAGCAAAAAACTGACCTCTTCTTATACTGTGGCTATTGCTTTTTCTGCTTTTTCATCATCTTTTGGTTTTTTAATTTTTTTTTTCATGACCATCGATCGTTGTGGTCGTCGTCGTTTACATTTTTTTTTTGTATTTTGTTAAGTTCGACAAAACGTGCTTTTTTTTGTATAAGCTTCGTTTCTTCTTTATCTTCTTAGTTTCTTGGTATCAAATCGATCTTCATTTCTTCATCTTTAAGTTGCTGCTGCTGCTACCACTGTTGTTGCTTTTGCTGTTGTTGGGTTTTTGTATCATTGGATTCTTAACTGCGTTGGTCCGTCTGCTGCTCCTTACTAACAATTTTTTGTTGTTTTTTTTTTGTGGCTTTCGTCAGTTTGCTTAAAAATTCGTTTTGCGTTTGGCCCTCAGTTTTAAAAGTGCTCCTGTCCAGGCATTTAGTGAGTTCTGTTTACAACTTTTTATGTTTTTGTTGTTATAGCTTTTTTTCAAACAATTTCATTCGAACTGGTTTGAAGGTAATGGCGAAAATACGTTAAGTTACTTTTTTTTTTGTTCTCATGATTTTTCATGCTATTTTCTTTCAGTGTGTTAGCATTTTAGGTTTTTATTACGAAAGATGTTATCTTTATTTCAAAAAGATATTGTTTACAAAAGTTACTTTCTACTTTATATGTCAATAGCAAATCTTTCCACTATTGTTAATCCAGGCAATTTGCTCTGGCGATACAAACACATTATTGCTTATCATTAAATAAAAGATTTGAATGACTTTTTATTTATTTAATTAATCACATTTCATTTAATATTTTGCCAAATCATACTCCAGTCTAAACGTATTCTGATCTAACAGCTGATATCTGAATATCATATTTTTGGTAAAGTGTGTAACTTTTGCAAAAAGCATAAATATATTAAAGGAACCTCGTGTTTGAAACACAAACCCTTACGCTCATAATAAATAAATAGATTTCGGGTAGCATAACTACTTAGTAGGATTCGTTGAAGTTTTATACTGTCAAACTTTACTTATTTCTGAGCAATAGTTGCTAAACTGCTAACCTTAAAATAGTTAATGATACAAGATTTTCTTATGATGAAGGATTGATAGCATTGCTGTATGTTTGCTTTATTTTTCAGAGGCATTTGATGCTGTCAATCAATCATTGTTATGAGAAAAATTAAAATCTTATAAATAGCCACTTTTCCAAAAGAATGCAGAAAGTTAAGATAGCAAATCAGTTTTCGGAGTACAGAAGGATTGGCAGTAGAGTGCCTCAACGATCAGTGTAGTTGATCCTTTATTATTTTTAATATTTGTTAACATCACAACATGTAAGCACTCATCTATGCATTCCTATCAGCTGATGTCGTACAGCTACATTTCTCCCGCCAAATCGGTTTGATAGAGCACTAGTGGTGTAGGTTAAATGAAAATCTTCGCTCTATCAACAAATGGGCGATAAGTAACGGTCTTCAACTAATTGCATTTTTTGCCTATTTTTAAACATGAAATTATTCTTGAGGACATAGCTGATATACTGATTGGTCGAAAGAAACTCAAACTTATCAGGAATGTTATCACTTGAAACCAAACGTTTGTTTGAGATTCAATTCAATTCATAATTACGAATTCAGAGGTGGTATATAGTAAACTAGATTCCAGTTCCAAATTAAAATTGCATTCAATTATGCTGCGCGATATGTGTGGGCTACGTAAGTTCAATCGCATAACCCAGTTTAAAGACGGAATCCTTGGTTGTGACATAGCTACGTCAGAAACTATTTATGTATTTTTACATATGTAAGCTTCTTCGCAATAAGGGTCCAACGAATCTATTTCAAAAATTACACAGATATAATCTCCTAAATTCGTCTAGATTATTTTTCATAAATGCTATAAGATTGTAGAAATCTTTCTCTCATGGCTTAAGATCAATAATTGGTGCAAAAATGTTAAGGTAGTCGATTGTTTATTCTAAGTCTTTCCCTTTTATTGTCTTAACTATTAACTTTTCCTAGCCCATATTTTACTGTATATTTTATTTAATTAAATTTATTTATTCGTGTTAGCATTATATTTTTTAAGGAAGCATTATATTATTGTATTGTAAAAAACATGGTTCTTATTATAATAATAATTAAAGATAATCATTAATTGGAGTTTATAATATGTGTTAATATCACAAGAACTGAAATTCAGTAAACTGAGTTTGCTGAAGAATTTTATGAAACTTTTTTTAAACATCAATTCAAATTTCAATAGTTTTGTTTTCCAAACAGATTACAAAATTTTTTAGATATATAATGTTTTTTGTCAAAATGTTGAAAAAAGAATTGATATTTTCAATTGTTGTTTTTGTTTTCTATAGAAAATTTCCAAAACTGTAGAATATAAATTTTATATTTGTATTTCAGATTCATTCGGATTTTTGTTTTGTGTGGATACATTCCTTTTGTCTACTAAAATTATTCAACCACTTCTCAAATTATGGCACTGTAAGTCATAATACCTTTTATTAATTTATGCAAAAATCACGATGAGAATACCATCAATACCGCAAAATCATGTTTGAACTATAACCTAATATTGTTATAACCTAATATTGTTATAGTTCCAACATAATTTTGCGGCGAGATGACTCAAGGTAGTGAACTATCCTTAGCTGACAATAAATTAGCTGTTTTCAATAAACAAATAAAAAATCCTTTTGTAACGAATATGATGCATACTTTCACGTAATAGAACGTATATTGCTTTTGAAGTAATTGTTAATAATTTTATTGTAACTTTAAAGTTTCATTATTAATGTTTGGTTCTTAACTTTGAGGAACTGGTGTAGGCCTAAGAGATATCGATATAAATATTTATACTTCTAACATTTTCTTGTCACAGTAACGAGAAATATCTATGATATTATTAATTCGAATTCGAAATGAGATGCACTCCTGACCCAAGTATCCGAGTATTTCTATCTGAAAACTTTTCAACCAAGTTAATAAAACATTTTGTTTTTTCAGCTAATGTGTGGAACAGAAAATGTTTTCTTTGAAATTTAATTTCCAAATATTGTGCAATTTCTCTATAAAAACTTCGAAATTTTTTTCAAGCGCATAAACTGTCTAAGATCTCAACTCGAAATGGCAACACTGTGAGCTCTCTCTATTGATTTTGTATGCAAATTTTGAGTCTGTGAGTGAATTTAACGTTTACTGCTCTGCAGCGTAACTAAACTTAACGTCTTATTGTTTTCCGCTTTTTTTTGTTTTTTTTTTTTTGCATAGAAGGAATAATATCGCGGTATTTTTTTCTTTTGGTCAGATCACCCCACGCAAGCTCGAAATCTCAAAAAAATTTGCATTTTTAATTAAAAATTATTGCATTTTCAAGTTAATTAAAAAGAAGTTGGAAATAAAAGGTGAAATTTACTTAAAATAGAAGATGCACTGTAAAAACTCAATTTACCTTTTCTGTAACAGCGAGCTCCACAAAAGAGACCAGCGAAGTATTAATCCAATGTGTATAGTAAATTTTTTAATTTATTAGTTAATTTTAAACATTTTACAGATTTTTTATTTTAACAAACATTTTTACAAACGTAAATTTTGTTTTAGCTATCAGTTGTTTTTTTTTTGTCAGAACTAACACATAACGGAAAAAGCTACACTCGTTGTTGTTGTGGCAACATGGACCTTTTTGTTGTTTTTTTTTTAAATACTTTTTCTTCTTACAGCACTTGTCAACTAGTTTGAATATACCTGTTTGGTATAATAAATGAATTTCCAAAACAAATTACGAATTTATTTATCACTATTTATAAATTATTTTATTAAATTGCAATAGAATTCAAGCAATTTTATTTTATTTTTTGACTTTATTATTTTTATTTCTCTTTCTTAATTTTTTTCTCTTTTATTTCTATACTCGCGCTAAAGTTTTGGCCCCGTTAATCGTTCGCACCAACTTGGCTCGCACGCAGTTTAAAACTAAAAAGTTCACTTCAATGCTCGTCGCACTAAGCCAGGTGAATTTCGCTTCTCAAACGAATGCAGAGACGAATGTTGCTCGTGCAGACTCTGTTGTTATTGTTGCTGATATTGTTGAAGCTGTGTGCGTTCAACCTGTGTTTGGCAACCAAGGCTGCTACTTGATATTTTTTTTTTGTAAATGTAAGGTCTAAGTACTCGGTGATAAAATGACAGTTGGTGATGGTGATAAATTCAAAGGCAATGCTGACTTAATGTTAAGTGCAAAAATTTTCAACAAGTTCAATATTAAGGCAGTGTGGCAACATTGTGATTCGGAGTAGGATATTTTCTCTTAATCAACATTACAAGTAAACGTAATTGATAGCCATAGCCATAATAAATAAGACTTCATTTGACGATACACTGTAAAAACATTGTTTGTTTTTAAAAAATGGCAACGATTTTCAGGAGGCTTTCAATCATTTTTCAATATAATGTAGCAAAATATTTTATTATACAGCGCGATTATTGATTTTGTGGTAAAAACAATATTGGTCAAAAACTTTTGTAAGTTTTTGTCCCAAGCTTCTTGAATTGATCAGAATATTATGAAAAATAGTTTCTTTTATTTAGTTGCAACACTTGTATTTTTAGAAAAGCTTATGACGTCATATAAAAACTTGTGAAAATAAAATATAAAAAAAAGTTCTCTGAATATTTTGACCATTTTTAGGATTTTTTTATCGGTGCAATTCTTTCTAAAAATTGATAGCTTAGAAGAAAAATATGACAGGATGAAATTTTGAACACTAAGGTAGAAATTTAGAATCCAGAGAAAGGTTTTTCGCTCAAAACATCTATTTGTCCCATAGTATTCAAACTGGCATAAAAAATATAGGTATGTTTATAAAAAATTACAGTTAAGCTCGATTTGACCTTGAAAATGGCTTTCAATGTAAAAGGCAAGATCAAATTTGGCCTACCAGAAACTTAATAAGCTTTGCTTAAAACATTTATCATCATTATACTAATTTCTCGAGATATTGGTCTAGAAAAGTTAAAGTGGATCTCACTGTACTTACCTAACCCTCGTTCCACGCAAATCATGAGCTTTTATTATAACGTACATTCCTTGATCACAATGAATTTTGTGTCTCAAAATTATCAACTCATGTTGGACATTTATTAGTTCGATCGAAGACTATGACCGTGCCTCCTTTGAAATTATTACGAAAATATTTTTTTTTTGAGTTCAGTACCACACAGCGTCGTTTTTTTCTTTAAGCAACTTTATCTTGCGGTAATTGAACCTTAACTTTATATTCAAGAAGCACCCTAATAAGACTTTGTGGTGCAGTGGTAGTATAGTGCGCTTACAACCCATAGGCTTTGCGTTTGATTAGTGGTTCAGACATGTCCTACGCTGCCTACATTTTCTAATTATGAGCAGCGAACTTATAATGAAGTGTTAGTATCCAGTTCAAGCAATAATAAAGTGCTTGTCATTAAAGAGATCATATAATGAAATAAACTTTTTTCTTAATGAAGCTTTCGTTTCGTAATTTGGTAACACCACAAATGTTAAATGAAAGTCAACGATATGGTGAAATACATAGATTGGTGAGGATTTTAGCATCTCAATTGGTTAGATGTGGAAAATTTTGCACAAAAAAGCATTTAAACAAGGTCTTTTCTGCCAAACTCATCCAACATATACTGTAAACTTGACTCCTTAAAACTATTTTTTTCTTTCAATCATCACAGTTACTAAGTGGAATATTTTTTTACAAATTTTAAAATAATTAGTACTAAAATATTTGAAAAAGTTGGCAAACAAGCTTTACGAAAAACGAAATAAAATAAACTTTGCTCCTAAAAACTTTTTTTCTGTTTGCTTGAGTAACTGCATTGAATTTTCAAAGGTCTTTTCTGCCAAACTCATCCAACATATACTGTAAACTTGACTCCTTAAAACTATTTTTTTCTTTCAATCATCACAGTTACTAAGTGGAATATTTTTTTACAAATTTTAAAATAATTAGTACTAAAATATTTGAAAAAGTTGGCAAGCAAGCTTTACGAAAAACGAAATAAAATAAACTTTGCTCCTAAAAACTTTTTTTCTGTTTGCTTGAGTAACTGCATTGAATTTTCAAATTTATTTTTAATGTTGTAGCCCTGATCAAAGGTAAATATAACGATATTCCAAACAAAAAGAACTGAGCGTAACAGTAGAAATCAACAAATAAATTTTTGTTACTCGCATGTGCTCGTGCAATAGCCACAACCAAAGAGAATGATGTCCAACGTGAGAGAAACAAAATGCACTTTGCAATAAAGTACTCAGATAAACAAAATGGGAAAAATATTCTTCGTACTTAAAGTTATGAAAAGGGACAACACCGTTTTAAGTTTATTTGTGGACTAAAGTAGAGTTACCAGATATTTAAAAAAAATCGATTTTTTTAGCGTGATATCTGCTTTTTTTTCGAAACATTGAGACTGTTGTCCTTTTATAGTTTTGTAGTTTTGCAGTTAGTTTTTGCCTCTAGTGAATGTTATATAATGCTGGCCGATTCAATTAAAGTTTTTTCTTAATCCAGCGGGATACACTTCGATCTTGCTGACCATGTTAAATATGACTATAAACATTTACACTGTAGACTTAATCTACAAAATTACTCAAAACAGCAAATAAACCGATTCAATGCACAGGTTATCGAATAGTATGAAAATATCGAAAAAGTTGAAAGTATTGAGTGGTATGGAAATCACACGAAAAATCGACAAGTCCAGATACAGAGAAAATCGGAGAATATCAAAAAAAATTGGTACTAGTAAACTGACGAACAGAGTCGAATAGTTACAAAAATCTTCTACTTAGCTTAAAAAATATATCAAGATATCAATCGGAAAGTATCTAATGGTGTTAAAAACTATTGAAAAAAATTATACAATGAAAAAACATAAGATAAAGTCAATAAAATTTAAAAAATATGGAAAAAATTTAAAAATTTCGTAAATAAAATGTATGATAAAAAAAATCGAAATGTATCAAAAAACAGAAAATTATCGAACGGTGTCGAATAATTTCGATGAACATCGAAAAGGTCGATAAAAGTTCATCGAAAAATCAATATACTCGCGAGTAAAGAAAAATATCGAGAGAATCGGCAGAATTGACAAAACCATGATATTTGCCTACAAAAAAATTAAATTATTGAACCTTTGAATGTCATTAACCTTTATAAAAATATAGAAAATGAGAATTTTTTTATCAAAATTAGTTCCGTTATTTAGGTGATACGACTAAGCAAATCATTGCTATCTCGACAACTACTGATCATTAATAAAAATATGTACACAAGCTTAGAAGCTGCAAATATTTACTCGGTTATATGTATGCACCTTATCCAATATATTCACGTTTCTCCACTTCCGATTTGAGATACGGCTGCGTTTTCCCCTATAAAAAGTTTGTATGTAGGCTTTTATTTTTTATGATAAATTCTCCCGGTTTTGCAACTATAATTCGGCGCCACGATGTTCTAGGTGTTCCACTGATATGTTTCCCTGCAGATAATAACTATGCGCTGATCGATAAGTTTCTCTGGTGTTCCTTGTGGCTGTTACTTTGTGGGATAACCCGTTACCACTTGGTGTGCTAGCTTCGAAAGGGGGACTGAAGAGTATGAATGCTGAAGCGCGCTGCAGGCCTTATGGTAAGGTGATTTGGGATGCGCTTATTAATTTTAACGTAATTTCAATTGGTAATTGATATTCGCTGGAAACATAAGTAACTCAGAATTATTTGCTTAGGAGATAGTTCCATTAAGGATCGGTATTGATCTCTAAAAAGAAAATCAAAATTGTTACATTACCACGACTCAGCACAAAAAGTTTCTGTAATGACTTTTGGATACGTGTTAAGAGAGTCTCTTCCAACTTCCATACTTCAAATATTCAGAAATAGTTGATAGCACTAATCTGTTGGCTAATGTCTTTGTAAAAAAATCAATTTTTTAGTGCAAAGACAAAAATATTAAGAACCTTAATAATTATTGGTCAATTGCGATGTAATTTGTGCTCTTCAAAGCTATGAACAGCGATTTAATGTCCACGTATCAAAACTTATTGCTTATGGAGTCGGTAGTTCATTTGCTTGTTGGAAAACGAGCTTTTTCAGTGGCCGCTACTTCGATTTTGCCGATGACAATTTTACATCAAATGAACGCCTCATCAATGCTGGAGCTCCAGAGTTCTATCCCTGACCATATTACGTCTTACATCCATTGCTTTGCGGCTGATAGCAATATTTGTCATTAAAATCAAAAACTTCCAAAGCCCTGCGCAGGTTGAGATAAAAAGGGTTATTTCTGAAAAAGACACTCTCAAATTTCCTAAGACAATCCATGTATCTGGTCAGTTTCAATGCCAGCCGAATTTGATGCTATCTTGATGTGGTAGGCGTAGATGCTAAGATGTCAACACCTATTGATGTTTTGAAAATATAGGATCAACAGGAACTAATATAGACAAATCATGTGATCGCAGAGGAGATATAAGCGGTCAACTGTCTAGTTTGGTAGTACCTTACGCCTGTTGATCTTCGACATTTTCTTTCACCTTTATTCGATCAAAATAAAGCGATTTGAGATGAAGTTAATAGGTAATGCGAAAATTGCCACCACTATTGATTTGTATTGACGACGATGCGACGTCTAAGACTAAACTCTGTATCAAAACCACTATGAGCTCGTTTATAGCTTCTGAACTGATCTCACCAGCACAGAAATCTTCTCACAGCTCTTTGTAAGACTGCACGTGTATCGAAAAGTCTGAAATAGTAATAAAACTTTACCAAATATGTATGTTCATCTTTTTGTGCGGGATATATCTCAATCTCTACATAAGTTTTCCGCCACCTCAATACATTAAGCACCAAAAATATGAAAAAATGTTTACTGAAAATAAATAAAGTTTTCTTCTTTCTTTACTTATTGAGAAAAACAATAAAAAGCGGATTAAAAAAATATTAAACTTAGCTACCCATAGAGTACCCTGCGAACATTTAATTCAAAAATTCTCAAGTACTTGTCGATTAGTCAGGTTTTATGGTCGAAGTGTATTGCATTAAAGGTTTTTATCAGTGCGGTGCACAATTAAATGTACGACGCCAAAATATATCACTTTGATGTTGTTTATTTAGGTCGTCAAAGTTCTTTGTATAACGAATACATTACATATCGCCGTGAGAAAGTATGTAAATGCGTACAAAAAGAGTTCTTATCACATGGTTTTCCATTTGCCAAAGTTGTCTTAAATGAGTGCGTTGGTGCTTGCGTCATTAATACTTACAATACCACAAAGTGTATTTGAATTGTTTTGAAAAAATATTTAATGAAGTTGATTATGCCGACACGTGGATGCATCATAAACGCATTATCGCCTATGATTACCATCAAGCCGACGAAAAAAATCACTTCAGATCTTTACTGTATATTTTTGGTTTCACGTTTTAATTAAGTTGAGTTTTAAATAGCAGGAGACTTACGGTCGGTCAAATTCGAAATGAATCTGTTATAAATTTTAGTAAGATACTGTAAGACTATAAAATTGACTTTTAGATAAGTGGAAAGAGATAACTGGTCAGGAAGGATCAGGAACACAATAATATTTCATTAAAACAAAAGACTTAAGAAACGAACTTTAGGAATAGTAAGATTCTTATGCATATTTTTAGACATCAGGTAATATTTTTGCCGAAGTTCTATTGGCACATTTTGCACAGTTTTTGTCCCCATTCGATATAATTTAGCACTTTTCAACAAAATTTAAAAGTTTCCAGCAAAACTTTTACGTAATTTGGAGTAACGTTTCTAATTGGATATTAAAACATATTATCTTATTAAGAAGAACATTTTATGAAGCTCCTAACAAGCAGAGAATTTAATATTTCACTGACTGCAGTGTACTTAAAATAAAGCTAATCATCCAAAAATACTGCATGACTTCGTTTTCAAAAACCACATTCGCTTCATTAACTGCATCATCAACCTCCACCGGCTTTGCGACTGCTACTAACTCATTGTGCTGATAATAAGAAAGTTAAATATGGCACCCTAACCGGTTTCATTTCCGGATGCTGCAGACGGCGGTGGCGGTGGTGGCGTAAACGTGAGCGACACACCGCTGATTTATGGATGAACTGACAAACAGACACACTTTAAAATGCATCATTCAACAAAAGCAATAACAAAAACAACAATTGTATCATATGCTTAAATCTTGAAAGTAAAGCGCAGCGTAACAAATTAATGAAGAAAAAAAGAAAGAAGCAAGAACTCCAACAAAGGAAAGTTAAAAGTAGAAACTGATGAAGCAGCAGCTAAAGTAAAGTGTTTTAAGATAAGCGCAGGTTTTTTTATTTTCATTATTTATTTAAAGGCGGCTAAGATTAGTCAGCAACCATAAGGGCGGCTACGTCAACAAGTTTTAAGTTAAATATTGATGTAAGTCATTTTGGTTGTTGTGGTGGCATAAACGCAGAGAGCAGGAAGTAAAGATGTGAAAATCAGCGGTTAATGCAGGTCAGGGATTGCATTAGCATTTGGGTTTGAATGATAATTTGATATAACAATTGGGGAGCCAAATTTTACAATGTTCAATGTTACTTACAAAACGAAAGACTTGAGAAACGAACTTTTTTTTTTTGCAATTCTGAAGTGTTCATTGCAATGGAGATTCCATGTGTACAGAGTTTTTTTTTAAGGCGGAGCCAAGTCTTGTCGTATGGACATTTTTCGGGCATGATATCGATGTGTATTTATCTTCTCTACAACATTGGTCTTAATATATTTTTCTACTTATGGCTTATTTTCCGAGTTATTGAGCGAAATTTTTTTCGTTGGCCACGCACAACCAGGCCGACCACGACTCTGGCAACCGACGCTGGTTTTGATTATCAGGCATACTTAAGCTATCCATCGCAAACAAAAATAAGCGGCAGGAAATGAGTATGAAAACTGCAACGCTACCTCCCGGACTAAAAAGGTTTACAAACGGACAAAGTAAGAAATGTAATCTCAAAGAAAGGGTAGTTTCCTGAATTTAATAGGATATAGAAAAGTAAGATAGCATAAACGCTGCCTGCAGAGAGCTTTTTGTGGAGGCATGATATCAAACAAAAACGTGTCAGCGAAAACTTGTTAAGTGCCAGTGTGAAAGCTATTGAAAAACGGACTGTTTTGTATGGCAATGTGAAAGCTTTATTAGTTATTTTTGATTAATATTTTGCTCTCAGTTAATTCGTTCCATTTTTGTGCTTAGCTATATGCATCCCAATCTTGCACGATCTCTTTACTCGAGCTTACTTTTGTTCTAAGCTTATCACTTCTTTTGCATATGTTGTCAAACAATGAAGAGTTGTCAATAATAAAAGATAAATAACGAGAAAGAAATTGAATTGCAACGTTAAATAAAATTTACAGCTCGGAAACAGTTCGGAGTTCCATCTTCAAATTGTTTGCATTTTTCATAAAGGAAAATAAAGACAAATCCCTACCTTATATTTTTTCAACAATTATGGCATTTTAATGACGCAACCTCTATTCGAGCGCATGCTTCTTAATCTACTCTAGATAAAAAAAAATGATTGGCAACATTGAGCTCAAAATTTGTGTCTAAGCTGCCAAAAAGAATGAAAATTTGAAGGAAATCAAAATCTTTTCTCCTCAGCAGCTTACTTTTTACTATAAAAGTTTTAGACTGCATATACTCGCAACCACATATATATGATTCAAAGCAATTCTTATAGATATCTTAGAAGAACAAGAATTCCTAGCTAAGAATTTCCTCTTAGTAAATTTGCCATCAGAAGGATGACTGCAGAAATGAATGCTTTCATTTAGCGCTGTATTCGTTTCATTTTAAAATTCTACGAAACGCTTAGATAAACAATTAAAAATTTTCTGTTCCTTTTTTGCCGCACTTAATTTTTATTTTTGTCATTTTCATTCTCTCACAAATTGATGTGATTTTTTACAATGAACTTGCAACATTTGCTAGAGTGCTACAACACATCACATGTGTACTACCGTATGCGCAGTAGAAGATGCGTGTCACGACATTGCACGGCATGGCGACAGACAACAGATTCGAAACTGATCCATGATCTGTGTTGATCTGTTCGGTGGAATTATGTGTCGCTGACTTGTCATTAGCTGTCAACTTGTTGTTGTCATCGCTAATGTTGCTGCTTTTGTACGTTCTGTCAACGACATCAATTCTCAACCTGGCCGCATTTATTTATTTTCTTTTAATTTTCTAAATTGCTGTTCGTCTCTTTGAAATTAAAAAAATATCGCATATGATTTTAGTGTCAACGCTCCAGTTTGCGATCGCATTGTATTTTTGTATCTTGTCATTTTTCCAACATTTACTATCAATTCTTATTTATTGCAAACAAAGCAGTGAAATTATTTCAGTTTTTTCATGATTTAGCAATCCGTTTGCTCCGATTTATTGTACATTACTTATGTTCTTAATGATTCGTTCGTTGATATAAATTTCAATTGTTATGGCCACTGAGCGTTCAACGTAATGGTGATATCTGCCGATACACCAATTATGGCATTTGATCGATGGATTTTGTACCGTTTGACAACACGCAAAAATTAAGCTGGAGGTTGACATTATTTTTTAGCATGTTTTCCTGAAAAACTTGCAGTTATATCTTCTGAAAGAAGAAATCAAAAGTAGGCGGATTACTAATTGATGTTGAACTAATTTTGTTACTTAATTTTAAAGAAATAAATGTAACTGAAATTAATGGGCACAAGCTTAAGTAGTTTTTCGGTTTTTGGCTGAAATGAATAACATTTTTAATGGTTTTGCATAGTACACTGAGTACACTGTGTGCTTCGATGTTTTACAGATCATTTACAGTACGCAAACAACGCGATCTGATTGTATATCCTTAAATTTAGTAAAAAAGGGTTACCCAATAAGAGCTTCCCACTTTGTTTTCTAAATAAAATACATAAAAATCAATGTCTCAATGCTGAAAAAATATTTTATAAATTTAGAAGAAAAAATGAAACATGAAAACATAATTACAAGATGATACTAAGTGATAGTTGTTGTTGTTGTTATTGATGTTTAACAAAATATTGCAAACAGTATAGTAAAGAGTTACTATGTTACTATAAATAAGTAGAGCAAAACCATATGAAGTCAACTAAAATAAAATAAGAAATAATAGAACAAAATGAAATAAAATAAGACCTAGTAACATAAGATGACATGATATGAAATAGGGTCAAATTTACATTAGAATATGTATTGTAAATATAAAATTAAGAAGTTAGTTTTTTAACGACTTGACATTTCAGCTGCTTTTGTTGGCCGTAGAGTTTTAGTTAATGGCCATATTAATTTCAATATTTATATGTTTGATATTCAGTGAAAATTCCCAAATATATCAATCGGAATTTTTTCGTAAGATCCAAAGGCAGAATTGTCTTCCTCCTCAAAATACGAACATCAGGATTCTTAATGTAGTTCTAATCACCAATTCGTATATTGGAACATTTAAACAATTATCGCCGAATACTAATCGTAAGATAAAGGTCGAAAATATATCTCAAAATGGGTGCCCGTAGCCTTTGAAGTACGATACTTGTATGGAATCAATGTCATATTCAAAGACCAACTAGTGATATTCAAAAACCTGGTATTGGTACATTAATGAGGAGAGTGTGCATGCAAGTCAGTAGTTAGAATGGACATAGAATATGTTTAATTTTTTTTTGTTATTTTTTTTAATTGGCAATTTTAAATTAAATTCAAAACAAAACCACAAAATGTTCCTAAATAAACAAAATTGAAATTAAAAAATTTTACGTTACATATTTGCTGCAACCACACATAAAATTAGGGTTCAAAATATGCTTTTTTTATTATTTTTATCCTTAATAACACACGGAGGACACTGAAATTGTTATCAAAGTTAAACGCTATCATTTTGAAAACTAATCAAAGGTCAAATAAAGAAACAAAATGCCACTTGAAAAGATGCATGCAATTGTTCAAAATTTGATGTAAGTATTAAAATACAATTTTTTTTTTCATTTGGTCTTGTTATTGTTGTTTGCATGAAATCGCATTTCATTTGATTAGGAGTAAATTCCTTATGCAACGCCTTTTCAAATAATTATTTTGTGTATATATATAAAATTGCTTTGCTTGAAATAGGGGACACTTATTTTTGTTGTTGCTATTGTGAAAACCAACATACATATTTGTGTGCCTTAGTCCTTTTTTTTTTTGAAAAAGGTGAGTGAGATTGTTCTGCTTGATAGCAGCGTGACATGAGGAATTAACACAGATTTATTTATATAGAGATTAGGCGGGCTAAAATGAGTTTGATGCGGGTATTAAAAATAAATAAAATTCAAGAACTGCTGGTAATTGTACGTTTATAAAAATTAATTAAGTGCAGAGAAAAAGAAAAGTTTATGAATGAAAATTTGTAGGAAGATGTAGTTTGCTTTCGACAAGTTTGTTGCCTAAGTCTTTTGTTTGAGTCACATTTAGAAATTCTTTTATGATTGAACGCATTTGAAATAATTATTGGCACTTAGCTTTAACTTAACAAAAACTTTATGAAATTGCTTTGCATTTACACTGAAGTAGAAAAATATTAAAACGAAAGACTCAAGCAACAAACTTCCTTAATAAAGTAGCAACATTTTGATAATATACTACAACTTTTCCCAAATAATAAGGAAGCTTATGACATAAAATATATTATGACTTTTTTATTTAATTTTTAGATTTCTTTAAGGCCCGAAAAGTTTCGTTGCACATCCGTAAATGCTACGCTATTTGTAACTTAACCTACACACATAATTATTTTTAGATCGAAATGACTGCTAAAACAACAACAATTGACTGACTAGCTGCAGCAGCGTCAATGATTGTAAAAACAAAGCAACAACAATACCAAAAAAAAACCGAAACACAAATAAACGTTTCACGCCAAAACATATCCAAAGTCAAACAGACAGATATTGTTCCATTGGTCGTCGTATTTCCATTTAAGTTGCCTTTAATCTTACGGTCATTTGACGACTGCAGTGTCTTTGTTGTTGTTGTTGCTGCAAAATTTGCTTTATTTCTTTTTTGTATTTATTTATTTGTTTACTTGTGTTTTCATTTATTTTATTTTTTTAATTATTTTTTTATTTTTGTGTTCTACGTGAATTTTGCGTTAAAACAAAAAGTGTTGGCGTTGTCGTTGTCGTTGCGTTGCTCCTTTTTAAGTTTTTGTTTATGTTGTTGCTGTCACTTTTGCGGCATCCTTGTTGTAACCAACATGAATGTTGCCATTTTTAGCAAAATTAAAGAAAGTAAAAGATTATTCTTAAGACGAATTATCAGTAGGCGCATGCGTTCAAGAAATTATCGCAAAAACAGGGCGGGTAATTTTAAATTTTAGTTAATTTTTTTAAATTAATCAACCATAAATTATCTGGA